>OV816030.1:15231381-17631381 GCA_929113105.1 Agrypnus murinus | reverse complement strand
TCACCCGTCGGCTCCATCTCCGAGGAGGCTGTGAGGGACGTATCACACGACCAAGGAGATTTCACCTAGTCCAGATTCGAACTATTCCCTCAACATGCTGCCCCAAGCTGTTGGGAGCCACTGCCCGATCGACTCCAACCTCAATTGTGGCAGTACTTGGTTTTTAAATGGTTTTGCCACCACGATCTACCTATATATAGGCTTGCTGGGCTCTCGACAGGGCTTCGTCCATGAGTCTACAGCTAATAGACTCCCAGTGTGTACCTTGTTGAGGTGAAGTTGTCTTGATTGTGAGAGGCTATGTATTCGCTTCCACTTTCCTTAAGCGTAATGGCTTTTGGAACTTCTCCCAACCACTGTACCCGGCTGCAGTCGGATCATAGGGTGGTCGGGATAGCTCCTAAGCACAGTTACCTGGCGGCATGCAGTTTCCCATAGGTATGAATTTACCCCTTCACACCGGGATAAACCTCACTTCGCTTCTGCTCCTTAAGATTCAGCCAAACAGCGGGTTCCTCAGGTGACCATAAATAACCTTAGTCAAACAGCGGGTTCCTTTTGGCGACCATAAATGACCTTATCCAAGGCGAGACTCGAATCCGCCCACACCGGTATCATATTACCAGGGCTCCCCCTGATCGGTATGAGTAACCGTCGAGAATTCTCACGAATTTCTCTACCACACACTTGACCTGACTGCTTCATCCATTACCCAGTCATGTTTCCATGCCCCGTATCCAGGTTCCAAGGATAGGGTAGAAGACAGCTAGTTTTATGGGTGAACTTCGTGTGGTCTCCCGAACACCCTATTCGACGCATAATGTATGACTCATTAACAGCGGAACGAAACACAATACACCAGTCTAATCTAGCGTGTTCCAGAAATCTAGTATACAGTATATAAAGCGCCGCGGCCCAGAGAGGGGATTAGTCATTAGTCGACGAGTTAAATGAATACGCGTATTGTAAATTTAGTATAAATGCTTGAAATAAATATCAGTGCAAATAAGTAATTTGTAAATAATCTAATTTAATTTTGTTAATAATTAGTATATAATTGTGTATGTAAATTAGTGTCAGTGTAAATATTTTCATTTGTTAATAGACGGATTCAACAGCACTTTTAGTATTATTTAAAAAGAACGTTACAGTATACTGTATACGAGTACAACATGCCCTCTTCTATTATTTGTTTGAATACGAGAGCATACGCGTGCTATAAGCTTCCGAAAGTAAACGCGAACAAAATTTTTAATTATTTTACAACAAATGATCACATTAAATTTAATTAAATATCTTGCCGCAGTTTTGAAATTGTTAAGAGTATTTTATTTTCGTTCTTGCCTTTTAGAAATCCTGCCTCGGGTTCTTGTTTTAATCTTCTCTGCCGAAGCGGATCCTTCCGAAATATCCAATGATTATACCAATTGCTTTTAATTACCTATTTTCCTACGGATCATCAAGCTACGTGCTACATTGGGATAACATTTTAATTAAGATAGTAAGTTTGAACCTATTTTATGTACCTTCTTTTTCTTTTTTTAACCAAAACTATCTTAAGCAGTAGCATCCGGGTAGTTTTAGTTATATGAAAATTGGGATAGGTAAAGCATGAAACTAAAAACACGAACCTTCTCGAAGGAGTACAGTTTGCACGTAGTTAACAAACAAGTTTGTTGTAAGTTGAGTACTACATTCAACTTTTCATATCTATAGCCCTCATAAATTTTAGAGAAAAACCTTGGGTATTAGATACACCTACCTACTTCTCTTTCAGGGAAAAACCTCTTGAAGCTGCCAAATCACATCCTCTTTATTGATTTTAATATTAAATTTAACCATTTAAGTTCACATTTTATTAAAAGAAACCAAGCAATTAAATTTAAGTACTGCTCTCGCGAATTTAAGAGCTAAGCATCCTGAATCAAATCAAATGTTCAAAACTCCCCTTACAATATAGGGCCTAACTACACTGCTGTGCTATTTGCGGTTTGGTTTTTTTCCCAACCGTAGTTTATTTGTGTTTCCCTGCTTGTTTATTGGATATGACCCAAAAATCTTTTTTTTTTGTAAAGAGAGGTTAATTCATCTTTTGCGTTCAATGAAGGAAAATCTATATTCAAATCCGCTTTGGTTTATTATCGTGTTTGTTTTATAAGCTTGAAAATATTTGTTTGGGTGAAATGAAGTATGATACCAGTATACCTAAAAAGGACGCACATTTATAAAATTGTGACTGTAAAAAATAACGTCTTTTGATGCTGATTATTTTTCTTGTTATTTTGGGAAATGGTTTATGTAAGATAAATCTCATTTGCGTACTCATCACGAATACAAACACATGACTTCGCTCGCTGTTGATGCATTTGATACTGTATGTGTGGCAAGAGTGTAATTTATCGACATAACAACCAACAGTTTTTCACTGACACTTTTATCATTAAAGTACAAAAAAGACAAACAATGAAAATATATGAAAATGACATTTTGACTAAAATATTAAAACATAAAACCAGTTATAATAGTTGATACTTAGTTACAACTGAAGATGTAGAATAAAAAATTTATTTTACAATAATTAAATCCATAATTTGAATTAGTTGATAATAATTAATCAAGCAACTAAATTGATTAATTATTAAATTAATACACTTTTTAGTGGATTCTGTGGATTACAGGAATTCTTTTGTTCTCGTTTGTATCTGCCGAATTTTTTTTCAAGCAAAATAAATTATGTACATTGAAATAACTTCTGTGCAGTGTTCTTACAATTTTTTCTGTCTTCGATTTCAACTCAGCATTTACCCTAAAATTTTCTTCTGAAATGGCATTTCCCCATTATGTTGTTATCTAAACTTGTCGCTCTTAATTTAGTCATGCTCTTGACTAGATATTTTTATTGGCTATCCCATATTTAGTTTGCTTTAGTTTGGGAAAGATAATTTTTTCTTTTGATCAGTTTGGTTGTGATTTGTTTTGGGACATATTGCTTTCCTTACTTGTGAAGTTTGGATTATAGTTTCCCTCTTTGAGGTTTTTAGGTGGGTGGAAGTTCAATTATTTCCTGTGCATTAGCTCAAGTTCAAATAAATCAAATTAGATTGGGATTGAATCACTGCATTTCAAGTACATTACTAAACTAACTTATTTATTAGGTTTATTTTAAACAATTAATCGTTTTGTAGAAAGACCTTGCCTAAATACAAAAGGCAACTCTGATCTCTCTGCATCTCTATTCTAAAGCCATAATCTATTTCCGTATGCCTTAGTTATAACTTTTAATTAATTGCAGAACCTTTTACAAAAATGGATTGCAGCACCATCTAAAACATTAAGTGTTTTTATCGTGTTTACGATACATACATAAAGAAGACAGACTACACACTTTTATAAAGAAATTATTGTTAATCTATTTTAATATATACAAAGATTATTTCCTTACCTTTTATGTTATGTATTATATATACAAAAATATCGTATTTTTTATTTGGTTATAATTGTTGCGTTTGCACAGTTGCAAGGGTTTATTTAAAACTATCTTTTCTGCAGAAATCGTACGCGTATGTAATATTATATCTTTCTGTTTAGTTTTAAAACATATTTCATTGGTTGGTATTGTTTGATCTTAGTAATTAAAAAACTGTTTAATTGTTATTATAAAATATTGATTTATTTGATTTCAATTTAATTGACTGAGTGACCTTAACAGATTGATTTTAGATTTATAGAACTGAATAATTTATTGTTTATATTAATTTGTTGTTAAAGGGACTATTTGTGATAAAAATACCACCTATATTTATGTTTATAATTACTACCAATAACACAGGCTCCCATTGACGAACAATTTTACTTTTGTATAAGATGTGTTTGTTTTATGAGGTTTTTCTTAACAGTTGATTCGAAGAAATTATACTTAGTGGAACAACTTCACTGGTTCTGTTCAAATAGAGAGAACGCTTTTAGCAGTTCTGTTTATGTAAAACATTATTGCATCTAGACTTCTGTCTAGTCCTTTTAGGTATGCTCGAAGCATTATTCTTGAAAAATTATAATGTGAAACACTTCTTCAATATTTTTTTTCTAAAAAAAGGTTAGTTTCAAGCTGTTGAATACCAACAACAATTGATTACAAACAACCTTATTAATTACTCTATTGCTTTATATTGCTATAAATCTAAATTATATTTTTATGGTGGTTTTTAAAACAATTTCTCAGTTAGCTTTTGAGTGTCGCTTTGAAAATCAGTATTTATGTACGTCTTGTAAAGATAATTTGTGTAAAATTACCTGTTCGAATCGTATTAAACATTACATTGTTTTATTTTTTTATTATAGAATCTTCAATCAGGTTTATTTGGTTTCATGATTTTAGAATTCTAAAAGTTTGGCCTTTTTTGAAATACTTAGGTCTATTTCTGGCTCTTCTATTTTATTAGAAATAATTTCCATCTTTCTTAACACCTTAACAAATTAGATTAGTCTTGTTTAAGCTTTTAATTTTAAGCCGTTAAGTCTGACTTTTCGCAAACACACCTAGATCTCAGGTTTGAGAAAGCTTGAGATCAACTACTACTTGTTACTTTTTTTAAAGTGTCACTACTGACCCATGGTGTTTCTAAGCGGGCGGAGAGTGTCCGAAATAGTAGAATTTAATTCCGACAGGAGGTCTCCAGAGTCCATTACCTAAGTCCCGTCGTACTTCTTTTTCCAATTTAGCAGGAAAAAGTCGTGACGTAAAAGAGATGTGCAGGAAAGTTAAAAGATTATTTACTTATACTGACAAATTGAACATCTTTTTCTTACATTTGAATTGGTGTCTAGAGAAATGATAATAGTTTACAATCAGGTGTCAGGTCCAATTGGCATACAAACATTTTTTATATCTAAATCAACTAATTCTAATTCTGACCTTTTCTGGATAATTACTACCAAAGGGTAAATATGTAATTTGATATAACTTTTACATAACATCATACTTAAAACTACGGAAATTAAACTAACGAAATTTGTAACAGACGATTGCTCCCAAGAAATTTATCTATAAGCTCTAAAAAAACTCAAGTTCCACGCATAAGCGTAATTGTAACAGACTTATTACTAACATCAAAACAAGACCCTACGAATAACTTAATAGTAAATCCAATACATAAACAAATTAATGCATCAGAAACTATACTTACTTTAACTTATACTCCAGCAGAGACATATTTCTTATTCGAATTGAGTTCAGCAGTCGTGGGTGCTAATTACCAAGGCTAAATAAATATCAAGGGGTAAATAAATAATATAAAGGGCGCCACCCAGTTGTTAGTTACTATATAACAAACAATTCAGAAATCCACAGACTGTGGAAAATATTCTCTAAAAAAATATTGATTCAAGTTAAATAAATTTTATTTTGTAAAAAAATACTAACGATTGCTTGTACCGTTTTAACTTAATAAAAATTTGGTTTAAATAGATTTATTGTTCAAGCAAAAATTAATTTCATACAACCCGATAAATTGGTTCCAAAACATAAATATCAAAAAAGTTTGTTTGTAACGACATATTTTAGTTTTATTTTTATTATTGTAAGATGGTATATATTTGGTTTTTATTGGGGATTCTTAATAACTAGCAGAGAGAACTGTAACGAAGCTGTTTACATTCTTAAATGTTTATTCAAACTCAGCTGCTTTTTATATTTAACGAAAACCTATTTTATCTATTATTCACCAACGTAAATTCTAAACTAAGCGGAATATTTCATTTATATACCGTGGGTTAATAATTTTATTTACACAAAATGAATATCCCATATTTTAACATGCTACAAATTAAAACTACTGAAAATGGTATTTACTTCCGTATATACATATAAACTGATAGGCACTTATTATTTTATTGCATTTGAACTTATTGATTTATTTATTTACTTGATATGCTATAAATATATTGCTGTAAATTAACCCGAATTGAATTATTTATTTGATTTGACTATATTTTAGCATTAAATTCATTTTTTGCCTGCATGCTTGATTTTTGTTCTGTTATGTCTATTTCAGTTTTAACGATGACGATTCTCGTTTTTTTTTGCTAAATCCCATAATAACTCAAATTTATTGTTTAGTATATTGGGTCTCGTTTAGTTGACTCAGAATTTAGTAGAAAACCAGCTTCGATTAAAAGATGTTACTTGTAAATGCCAGCATTATCATATGTTACACTCTGGTGATACTAACAAGAATTACAATAGTTAGTAGGTATTGATTGTTGTTAGTTAAAACACTGATATTAAATTTTGACGAATTTAAATTTAAAAAAAGTTCTTAAAAAATACTCTCCAATGGCTTGAAAAAATACGACAACTACTCTGATTAACCAAGGCAGATTTACTAGTTGTTATGCCTTTCGAATTTTTGTTCCAATTAACTTCAAAGCAAGGGCTGTTTTATTGCTAGAAATTCCCAACAAAGTTTTCGATTTGAGTGTCGATAACGTCCATCAAGTGCAGTGACACAAAACAGAAACGCAGTAAAAAGTGGGATTTTCAAAACAAGAAGCTAAGGTTGATGCCAGTGCCTTATTTTAGTTTTTTTTTGCTTGGACTACAACACTATGGTTTTCTAAAGCAATATTCTGCAATTGACACCATACTTTTACTAGACGTCAAGTTCTATAAGTTCTCTCGCGTTCTATATAAAAATAGGTTCTGCATCGCTAGCGCTTGGTATATAAAAATGCATCCAGTACATAAGGTATCACTTTTCATATAAAATGGACTAGAAATTAAAAACAAACTAGATGGAAACAGACTATTTTATTATTAATTAAACTCATCTCGAGGCAATCGCTTTCTTTCTTGAAACTAAAAATGCGTTTAAAAATTCAACTTGGTTTAGATGTTTTTCAATTGTATGTAGGTGTGTAGTTTTCCACCAGCACAGCCATGAATGCTTTCACATTCCTTTTAGGCCACTTAAATCTAAACCAGCTTTTGTATATTGGCTAGTGTTCGAAACATATGACCACAGGCAAGGTAGGCCCTTTTAGGATCTGGCAGAAAATCGATTCTGTGGTTTGTCGAAAATTAGGTTATACTTTTTGTATGTTGTTTTTGGAAGTATGCTTAAACGGAACGTTGAAATATTATATTTTTGTAAAAAAAAGGATATAATTGTCATTGCTATTGTTGAAAACTTATAAAAGTACACATTATTGAGAGGTTTAGAATTACATTTTATTTTAGGTGGAGTACGCTAGTTATGAATTACGTTTTACTCAGAGAAAAATGTAGTTTTCAAAATAAATTCTAGCGATCTAGGAATCTATTCACCTAATTAGTGTTGTAAATTAACTTTGAAGGCGTTCTTTAATTAGTATAATTTTAGAGGAAATATTTCACACACAGTGCAATGAATGTAACCGGCAAAGTAATACTCCATAGTGTAAATTTAATAGACGTACTATTAAAAACTAACACTAACACAGTTTATGAATAATGTAACGTGATCATATTCTCTATTTATTAAAAATATAATTTTGTGTGCATAAATGATAAAAAACCTTAGTGTGGCCCTGCACATTTTAGTATATTTTAGTCGAGTTAAAAGTGCCACGATATTAAGATTTATCTGATGTTCTTTTAAATACCAGGGGTTACCTTTTCATGTTTCTTTACAGATAAAATTTGTTCTAGAAAGGTCTCGTAGACATCATTTTAATGTATTTGCAGTCCTTGTAAAATATAAAAGGTTAATTTTGAAGTGTTCCCATGGTTTTAAAAGTTGTTTCACAGGAAAGACCTTGATAAAATTTAATTTATAAATATTTTAAAGAAATACCGCCTTTCCTACAAAAGATTTAAGTTCTTAAAATGCATTTAGCCTTTATTTATGGCTTCCTGTGCATGTCTATCGGTAAATTCTGTACAAACAACTTCCGATCCCAGACGTATAAAATACAGCTTGCGGCCACGTGTAGATTGTGGTAACTTACGCGGCAAACTTTTGTTCTAGAATCTTTCCGAAGCTTTCAAATGCTTGTTCCTCATTGGACTTAAAAAGATCACGCTATTTCGTCATAGGTTAGCTTAAAATCTTCCTCTTTTTAATATTTAAAAAGTAATACAGATTCGCATCTAAAAAAGTAACGTCATCTAAAGTAGCGTCTGGTCGGAGGGTGGGTGTCTTACCCCAAGCTGGTGGGTTTGTCCCAGCATTTTGTTTCTATTTGTTGCTATTATCGTGTGTAAGCAATTTTATAATTAAATAATTATAGTCCAGTTTAGAACAACACTACTTTAAGTGTTATACAGTACCGATTTTGTTGTTAGAAAATTAATCCGATGGAGGATTATTCCGCAACTTTAGTTTGAGTGCAGTGTTAATTCCTGTTTATTTGACCTTTGATTGGCTTAATAGAATTTGTTTAATGCTAATCAACAGTGAATTTTGAATTAAACACATTAACTCATTTAAGTAATGAAAAATTAATAATAAGAATACGTTATTTGTTACTCAACAAGTAATCTTCGAACAACATTCAAGTAACTTAATCATCGTTCCCGTTAATAGTAATAATAATAAAGAGTTTGTTACTAATAGCAATTATGGCAAAAGTTCAATGAATCTCGTTAAGATAAAATAGTTCAGAATTTAAAATAATTAAGTGTTCCCGCAATGTTTCCGCCTCAGTTTGCAGTTTAATGTGATAATTTTGTGTTATGGTCATTTTGTTGTGTTGTAGTGAAATGTTTTCAGCCTTCTGTTTGTGCTAAGAAATTTATGAAAATGAAGAGATAATAAGGGGATTTGTATTAGGATTATGTTTAGGATTTATGTAAGTTTAGTTATGTTTAATTTAATAGTTGGTTTGGGATCTCGAAACATTTTTAGAATATGATGAATTATTATTGTGTATTAATGAAGACATAAATTTTGAACTTTATTTCTAATTCATTAAACCAGTATTATTGTATTTTTTTGAAAGAGAAAACTTTTCTAACATGTTTCATTTGTGTATTGTCTTTCTAATTGTTTGTACTTTATGCAATATATAGATTTTAAATTTTATTATCGCATGATATAGCTTGGCTCAACAAATCGCTGATGTTTTTGTCAATTAAAATTCATTAGTATCAATTGATATGCGTTTGATTAAATTAACGTCAATTTTAAATGCGGCATCTTTCCAAATTGGGACTCCTAGATTTTGTTAACTTCAATTTGGTGGCAGCCAGTATGTTTTTTATTTGTTCCTGACTCTATTACTTGATTAGAAGTTTTTGGGGTTAACACCCACACCTGAATTTAAATTTGCAGAATAAGAGATCTTAACAGCCGGAGCTAGTAATAGTTAGTAAATGTAATTTAATTATCCCTAAAGCTTTTACTTTACCGATCTAGCATAATTATTCTATACTATCAGGGTAATTTAAAGGTAATACTTGATTTTGCAAAAATAAGTGCAATATTGTAAATATAATAACGTATAATGTAATTAAATATAATTTTATATAAAAAAATTAATAATTAAAGTTATAAACTATAAAAATACTGGAATACATTAGATATATTAGCATTAAATAGCTATATCTACGTATAAGCAGACAAACTGCCCAAGTTAACTCAATGCCCGGTTGTCATGCAATAAATGTAAAATCTATTATTTCCAGCTTCTCGTGAACACTATGAAGATCTATAAAACAACGATCAACAATGGCTGACAACGAACTGCAGCACTTCCTCGTATTGTCTACCAGTAATATGTTTTTGCACTATGTACAGTACATTTTGTCATTAAATAAATTATACTCGAGTAGCCGTCGTGGATGTTAATCACAAGAGCTTCTGATTAGATAATAGATTCAGAAACAAATACAAAATATATAGGGCGTCACCAAACTGAATAGATGTTACATCATTTTAATAAAGACAGGAAGTCCACAGTTTGAGAAATGACCTTTTAAAGTTACTTTGAATTGATCTGACAAATCTTTTTAATAGTCAGAAATTTTTATAGTTAAATAAACATCAGCTGTTTTTTGAGCCGAACTATAAAACGATAATTAAGTTTGAAGTCTGTTGATATTAGAAAAAGAGAGCTTGGATTACATAAAAAATTATCACATCTTACTTTCATGAAAAATTCCTAACTACAAAAATTATAACTACTAAAGTTTAAGTTAAGTTTCGGTACCTTCACAAAATAGAATTTTTACAAAGAACCTAATTAATTTTCCCTTTTGAAATTTAACAAATACCAATGACAATCTGTTAAACAATTTTAAAACATACTTAAACATACATGATCGTAATCCAAGTAACAGTTATCCTATACAACTTGTAATTTTCACTAAAATGTTATTACAACTATATCTCAAACAAATAAACTGCAAACCATAACACCAAGATTTACATAAAAAACTGCTGACTGAAGCTACACAGTTACGGGAAACGCCCTTGAATCTTGAACTATTTTTCACATTGAACGACAGACTTTACATCATTTCTAATGTGGAACTTTGGTTGTAATTATTAACTCTAACGATACTAAAGACTAATGTCAGACTGAGCGACACGGTAAACTAGCTAGAATGTTGCTTGAATGTATTTTATTATTAAAACACGTCGAATATTTTGGAAACTTTGTTATTATTCCTGAATCTTCGTTAAGCAAAATTAGTTCATATTCTCTCAAGATTTTAATTGTAAAACAAACATTTTTGAAAGAACATTTAATAGTTAATTGTTTAACAAGAACGAAAGGACAGAAAGAAAACTAATTAGGAAAAATCGACACAAGAAATTTTATTGATTAAAATTGTGTTGAGAAAGCCGTACAAAAATAAGTGAGAGAATAAGATGAAAAGATCTTACGTATGTGTTAAAGCCGTTATGGTAAACTAGAGATCTAATTTTCTAAAATACAAGTATACTGCACAATACTCATGCGTAGAATACATTACAAAAATGTAAAAAAATTTAATCGGAATGAATAATTATTGAAGCAGCTAACTTTTGTAGACTCTACCACTGTAGGAAAGCCTACGGATCTTCGTGATTAAGGGTTTTTTAATTTTAAATTTCTAAAACTTTCCCAGGTTTCAAAGTTTCAAGATTACTTCAAAGTTCAATATTTGTTTCAAAATAATAATTAGATTGAGTTTGTAGTGCTTATGAGCATATCGCAGCTGCCTCAAGTCTTACTACCTGAACTTACTTTTTCGTTCCGAGTTTTTTAATGTATCGAATAAAGTAAGAGAATGATAAACAACAAAACTTCCATTATTACTAGATACTTCTCGAAATACCCGTACAATTGCCCTTAAATCTCGTAGTTCCAAGTAGTTTTGTTAAACAACAACGGTTGAAGAAACATGATATAAAATTACTGAAGTGCTTTCATTTCCGAAACTAATTTTAATTAGCTTTTACTTCACTAATTAGAAAGTTCATTACGGTAGGTAAAACATCTCGTAGTGGCGTTGCTATGCAGCTTTCATTATTGCATTTTTTGTTCTTATTACGTTACTAAAATTAATACATTTAAGCAAAGTTTAATTCTATAACACAAAAAAATGCACAAGTTTGTTTTATTTACCTAAAGAGGGGGATGCTCTCTGATAACAAAATTTACTTCTGAATCACATTATCAGACACAATCTATCTCCATCTCTACATGAGGCTGTTTGTCGGCGACAATCTAAAAACAAATAAGTTTAATCATAGCAACCACCTAAGAATCCGTTTGGTTCATTTGACACTAGGTTTTAAGAAAAAGCATTTAAAAATTAAGTTTTTTTAAATTAAAATGGGCATCTAAATACTGCATCAAATCTAGCGTTTTAGTAAAACAGCTACGAAAGCTCCTTTTGGAGTTATTTTTACTGGCCTGCACAGTTTCTATGTTGGCACCAAATAAGTTATGGTCTAATTTTGTGTACGGTTTGGTTTTAGGCACCAGAAGACTCAATTCCGAAAATCTGTAACTCCAAAAGCTAGTTACATAAATTTCAATCTCGCTGATTGAACTTACTGTATCTTAGTTATCTTATAACAGAGAGTGATTTATTTGTAGTGTTGCGGAGTTAGCAAAACCGTGGAAATGCGAGTGAATGCACTATTATTCCGGCAATAGCGCTGATGTTCCGTATTTGGAATTAGAATGTCGTTATTGTATGCTTTGTTCCAAAGAGGTTATAGTATATGATAAAGAGCGGCACATAAACATTGACATTAGATTTCTTTTACCTAGGTGGTATAGACGTAACTAGGTCTAGGTTTTCTGGTGGGGGGGGGGGCTAAAGTGTATATATTGTGTATATACATACCGTATGTCTCATTAGGAAGTCGAATATAGGATTTCAAATTAACTCATGCTTTAGAAATCATCTATAAAATCACTCCAAGTACATAAAATTACTATTTCTTTTTTATCATTATCGTTATGAGTTTAAAGAGTACTTAGAGAGTAAAGAGTATTTAGCCCTTTTTTTAAAGAAACATTATTTAAATGAATATAACCTAATTTTAAAATGAATGTGGCACTCGCGCTAACGTTTCTTCGTAGCGCAGGTAGTTGAAGCGGGGTGATAATAAGCCAAAGACGCTGCCGCTCCAGCTGGCAGGTAACTTCAATATTTTTTTTAAAAATGATGATCTTGTTGCATTGACAACTTGACTAGGTTGTTAGTACTTAATTACAAAATTAGTAAAAATTTAATTTTATAACTGGTGAAAATAATTAAATTTGTGAAATATTGTTAAAAGAATTGTCGTTTTGAATTTTTTGTGTTGTAAGAAAATTAAAAAATTACCGGCCAGCTGGAATCCAACGTGGGGCGACAGCAACTTTGGTTTATTATCGCCATGCTTTTAACTAACTGAGCTAAGATATTAGTGCGGGTTATACTTATTTAAATGATTTTTCTTTAAAGAAAGGTCTAAATGTAATGCTTTCTCGCCATTTTCAGCATATTAGTACTGTTTAAACTTACGATCCGAATTATGGTACTAACTTAATTAGTTCTGAAAGATTTTACAAAGTATTTTTTTAAAAATACACCTTAATTTGTATGTTCAGTTTCCTAATAAGACATTTATTTCCATTGCATTTCCAAAATTGGATAATTTTTCAAATTTAAAACTTTTTTAATTGGTAATGTGTCTTTTAAAATAAATTCACTAGGTAACATTTAATAGTATAGTTTAAACATTTAAAGCATAGTTATATAACTTTTGATATAACAGGTTACGTATAGTATCACGATACTATGACCTCTGATGACCGCTGAAGGTCACTGGATTTTTTTGTGATCGTCTTCAAGCTCATTTAATAATGTTCAGAGAACCAGAATTTGCAGCTTGCGAAGTTTGTAGGTATGGAAAGTACAAGTAGCAAATTTATAAATTTGCAAAGTTTGAAAGAATTTGAAGGAATTTTATATTTTTATGTACAGTTTTTTTGGGTAGTTCAGCTTGTTCAGGAGGTCACATTCAATAAATTTGCGGAATTTTATAATTTTATGTACACGGATTATCCGTTCTTTTTTTGGGCTAATTTAGATGTATTGTTCAGGAGATCAAGTTCTATGTTTCAAAACATTGAAAAAAATGTTTGGACCTTATGGGGAAAAATTGTGATGACGTCGAGGTGAAACAGAATATCAAATCGTTGTTAGGGTAATTAAAATTTGTTCAGGAGGTCAAGTTTAATAACTTAGTGAAATAGGAAAAAACTTTTGGAATTTTATATTTCTATGTGCCTAGTCAGATCATGGGATCGTTATTAAGGTTTAAAAGAATAAATTTCATAAGTTTGCAAAGTGTTCACAACATGTTCATAGTCTGTGATGACTTTTAGAGGTCAACAGATCATCGACCCGTTTTTAGGGTAAAGTAAATAGATAAATTGTTTAGGAGGTCAAATTATATGAGTATCAAAGGTTTGAACAAAATTTACGGAATTTTGTAATTTTATGTACAGTTGCGATCATTCGCTAAGAAACGATAATAAATAGTGATTTTTTTGTTTTTTAATCTACGCTGTAACTCGACCTGATTTATAAACTGGGGAATCATATGTTAAAAAATCGACGGTTATGATTTTTTCAAACTGTAACAAACTGCAACTGTACACAGCCTTGAAGACGTTTGTAGGTTAAACGAGACATCAGGTCGTTTTCAGTGTAGTTTAAAGATTGTTTAGAAAATCAAGTTCTACAAATTTGCAATGTAAAGAAATTCTACATTTTCAACATTAACTTTATATTGGTATATAAAAGAATCATCAGATCGTTAATAAAATAAGTTTGCACAGTTGCACAAAAAGTTCTATGGAATTTTATATTTTTATGTGCATAATCTTTAATGACCTCTGGAGGTCTTGTTCTTGTTCTCGCTGCCTTTGCTATTGTTCTCGTCACCCTTGCTCTTGTTCTCGTAGCCCTTGCTCTTGTTCTCGTCGCCCTTGCTCTTGTTCTCGTTGCCCTTGTTCTTGTTCTCGCTGCCTTTGCTCTTGTCCTCGTCGCCTTTGGTCTTGTTCTCGTCGCCCTTGCTCTTGTTCTCGTCGCCCTTGTTCTTGTTCTCGTTGCCGTTGTTCTTGTTCTCGCTGTCTTTGCTGTTGTTCTCGTCGCCCTTGCTCTTGTTCTCGTTGCCCTTGTCCTTGTTCTCCCTGCCTTTGCTCTTGTTCTCGTCGCCCTTGCTTTTGTTCTCGTCGCCCTTGTTCTTGTTCCCGTCGCTCTTGCTCTTGTTCTCGTCGCCCTTGTTCATGTTCTCGTCGTCCTTGCTCTTGTTCTCGTTGCCCTTATTCTTGTTCTCGCTGCCTTTGCTCTTGTTCCCGTCGCCCTTGCTCTTGTTCTTGTTGCCCTTATTCTTGTTCTCGCTGCCTTTGCTCTTGTCCTCGTCGCCTTTGGTCTTGTTCTCGTCGCCCTTGCTCTTGTTCTCGTCGCCCTTGTTCTTGTTCTCGTTGCCGTTGTTCTTGTTCTCGCTGTCTTTGCTCTTGTTCTCGTCGCCCTTGCTCTTGTTCTCGTTGCCCTTGTCCTTGTTCTCCCTGCCTTTGCTCTTGTTCTCGTCGTCCTTGCTTTTGTTCTCGTCGCCCTTGTTCTTGTTCCCGTCACTCTTGCTCTTGTTCTCGTCGCCCTTGTTCATGTTCTCGTCGTCCTTGCTCTTGTTCTCGTTGCCCTTATTCTTGTTCTCGCTGCCTTTGCTCTTGTTCCCGTCGCCCTTGCTCTTGTTCTTGTTGCCCTTATTCTTGTTCTCGCTGCCTTTGCTCTTGTTCCCGTCGCCCTTGCTCTTGTTCTCGTTGCCCTTGTTCTTGTTCTCGCTGCCTTTGCTCTTGTTCTCGTCGCCCTTGCTCTTGTTCTCGTCGTCCTTGCTCTTGTTCTCGTTGCCCTTGTTCTTGTTCTTGCTGCCTTTGCTCTTGTCCTCGTCGCCCTTGGTCTTGTTGTTGTCGCTCTTGCTCTTGTTCTCGTCGCCTTTGCTCTTTTTCTCGTCGCCCTTGTTCTTGTTCTCGTTGCACTTGCTCTTGTTCTCGTTGTCCTTGTTATTGTTCTCGCTGCCTTTGCTCTTGTTCTCGTCGCCCTTGCTCTTGTTCTCATTGCCCTTGTTCTTGTTCTCGCTGCCTTTGCTCTTGTTCTCGTCGCCTTTGCTCTTGTTCTCGTCGCCCTTGTTCTTGTTCTCGCTGCCTTTGCTCTTGTTCTCGTCGCCCTTGCTCTTGTCTCGTCGCCCTTGCTATTGTTCTCGTTGCCCTTGTTTTTGTTCTCGCTGCCTTTGCTCTTGTTCTCGTCACCCTTGCTCTTGTTCTCGTCGCCCCTGCTCTTGTTCTCGTTGCCCTTGTTCTTGTTCTCGCTGCCTTTGCTCTTGTTCTCGTCGCCCTTGCTCTTGTTCTCGTCGTCCTTGCTCTTGTTCTCGTTGCCCTTGTTCTTGTTCTCGCTGCCTTTGCTCTTGTCCTCGTCGCCTTTGGTCTTGTTCTCGTCGCCCTTGCTCTTGTTCTCGTCGCCCTTGTTCTTGTTCTCGTTGCCGTTGTTCTTGTTCTCGCTGTCTTTGCTCTTGTTCTCGTCGCCCTTGCTCTTGTTCTCGTTGCCCTTGTCCTTGTTCTCCCTGCCTTTGCTCTTGTTCTCGTCGCCCTTGCTTTTGTTCTCGTCGCCCTTGTTCTTGTTCCCGTCGCTCTTGCTCTTGTTCTCGTCGCCCTTGTTCATGTTCTCGTCGTCCTTGCTCTTGTTCTCGTTGCCCTTATTCTTGTTCTCGCTGCCTTTGCTCTTGTTCCCGTCGCCCTTGCTCTTGTTCTTGTTGCCCTTATTCTTGTTCTCGCTGCCTTTGCTCTTGTTCCCGTCGCCCTTGCTCTTGTTCTCGTTGCCCTTGTTCTTGTTCTCGCTGCCTTTGCTCTTGTTCTCGTCGCCCTTGCTCTTGTTCTCGTCGTCCTTGCTCTTGTCCTCGTCGCCCTTGGTCTTGTTGTTGTCGCTCTTGCTCTTGTTCTCGTCGCCTTTGCTCTTTTTCTCGTCGCCCTTGTTCTTGTTCTCGTTGCACTTGCTCTTGTTCTCGTTGCCCTTGTTATTGTTCTCGCTGCCTTTGCTCTTGTTCTCGTCGCCCTTGCTCTTGTTCTCATTGCCCTTGTTCTTGTTCTCGCTGCCTTTGCTCTTGTTCTCGTCGCCTTTGCTCTTGTTCTCGTCGCCCTTGTTCTTGTTCTCGCTGCCTTTGGTCTTGTTCTCGTCGCCCTTGCTCTTGTCTCGTCGCCCTTGCTATTGTTCTCGTTGCCCTTGTTTTTGTTCTCGCTGCCTTTGCTCTTGTTCTCGTCACCCTTGCTCTTGTTCTCGTCGCCCCTGCTCTTGTTCTCGTTGCCCTTGTTCTTGTTCTCGCTGCCTTTGCTCTTGTTCTCGTCGCCCTTGCTCTTGTTCTCGTCGCCCTTGCTCTTGTTCTCGTCGCCCTTGTTCTTGTTCTCGTCGCCCTTGCTATTGTTCTCGTTGCCCTTGTTCTTGTTCTCGCTGCCTTTGCTCTTGTTCTCGTCACCCTTGCTCTTGTTCTCGTCGCCCTTGCTCTTGTTTTCGTTGCCCTTGTTCTTGTTCTCGCTGCCTTTGCTTTTGTTCTCGTCGCCCTTGCTCTTGTTCTCGTTGCCCTTGTTCTTGTTCTCGCTGCCTTTGCTCTTGTTCTCGTCGCCCTTGCTCTTGTTCTCGTCGTCCTTGCTCTTGTTCTTGTTGCCCTTGTTCTTGTTCTCGCTGGTCATTTTAGGGTAAAGTAGAGAAATTCTTCAGGAGGTCTAGTTATATGTACATATAACTTGATATAACAATTTACGGAAATGTACGTTTATCAGTGTATTTTTATGTACATAGCCTTAATCATTGGAGGTCAAACGAAACATTGGGTCATTTTCAGTGTAGTTTAAAGACTGTTCAGGAGGTCAAGTTCTACAAATTTACAATGTAAGGAAATTCTGCATTAACTGTATAGTTTTATATACATGACTTTTGATAGTTTCATAGATAGTGTTCAAGAGGTCAAGTTCAACAAATTTACGGAATTGTAGGGTATTTTTATGTATACGGATTATCCATTCTTTCTTAGGCTAATTCGGTAGATCAAGTTCTACGTTTCAAAACATTGATAAAAAATTATGGTCCTTATGGAAACAAATTGTGCTGACGTCAAAGGAAAACGGATCATCAATGGTGTAGTAAAATTTGAAAAAACTTGCAGAATTTTTATGTTCATAGTCTTTGAAGACCTTTGGAGGTCAAACGAATCATAACTCGTTTGTAGAGAAATTATTCAGGAGGTCAAGTTATATGTACATATAACTCAACTAAGTATCAAAAGTTTGAACGCAATTTACGGAAATGTACGTTTGTCAGTGTATTTTTATGTACATACCCTTAATGATCATTGGAGGTCAAACGAAACATTGGGTCATTTTTAGTGTATTTAAAGGCTGTTCAGGAGGTCAAGTTCTACAAATTTGCAATGTAAGGAAATTCTACATTAACTTTATAATTTTATATACATGACTTTTGATAGTTTCAAAATTGTTCAAGAGGTCAAGTTTAACAAGTTTATGGAATTGTAAAGTATTTTTACATAAAAATACGTGTACATACACGGATTATCCGTTCTTTCTTGGGCTAATTCGGGAGATCAAGTTCTACGTTTCAAAACATTGATAAAAAATTATGGACACAAATTGTGCTGACGTCAAAGGGAAACGGATCATCAAATCGTTGTTTGAGTAATTAAAATTTGTTCTCAAGAACTTACGGAATTTTGTATTTTTATGTGCATCGACTGGTTTTTAGGGTAAGGTATAGACATTGTTCTGGAGGTTAAGTTACATGTATAAGTATCAAAGTTTGAGCAAAATTTACGGAAATGTACATTTGTCAGTGTATTTTTATGTACATCGCGTTAATGACCTTTGGAGGTGTCTTGTTGGAGGTGGAGGTTAGTGTAGTTTAAAGATTGTTCAGGTCAAATTCTACAAATTTGCAATGTAAAGAAATTTTACAAACTTTTATTTTTATATACATGACTTTTGATTACCTTAGAGGTCAAACGGTTCATCCATATCGTTTTAGGGTAAATTAGGCAAATTATTCAGGTCAGATTTTATAAGTTTAAAAAGATTTAAACAACTTTTGCGAAATTTTCTATTATTATGTACAAGGCCTTTGATGTAGTTTTGAAAAAACCTTCAGAAGGTCGCAATAGTTAAATTTTGCGGAATTCTATATTCTTTTGTACATAGCTTTGATGACTTTTGGAGGTCAACCAAATATCAGTTCGTTTTTAAAGTTAAAGAAATTCTAAGGAATTTTACATTTGGAGTTATACCTTTGGAAGTTTAACGAATAAGCAGATCGTTATGAATCGTTATTAAAGGATTGAAAAATTGCTCGGGAAGTTCAATAAGTCTCACAATTCGCAGAAAGCCTACATAACTTTTATATTCTCTCTTGAGATCCGACGGATCATTGGATTGTTATTAAGTTAATTTAATTGCTAATTTAAAAATCGCTGTGGAGGTCAATTTCTATAAGTTTGCAACATTAAAAAATTAGACAATTTTATACTATAACGAATCTTCGGATCGTTGTTAGGGGAATTTAAAGAAAAAAAGTTAAGATTAAGTTCTAGAAGTTTGAAATTCGTTTATATTTTCATGTACATGATCTTTGATGATCTTGATTTCTGGAGGTCAAACGATGTATAGGATCACTGACGTTAATTTAGACATTGTTTATCATTGTGCAAAGTTTGTCATAATGGTAGTGTCATATTATTATTTGTCCTTTTGAAGTATCAGGTTTTTAGTTTTAGACATTTAAAACATATTTATAGTACCTATCACTATTTTAAAATTTTACAATATTTTTCTCAAATTTTCAAGTTTTAAAACCAAAAATTCAGATTTACATGACTTTAATTTGACAAAGAATTTCGTTTCAAAGATGTAAATTTTTAGTTGCCTAGAATTTGAAAAGATGAGATTTCTAGTTCTAAAGATTTACAGTTTTAGAGTATTGTACATAATTGCGTTATCATGTTAAAAATAACCATTCTACAGTTCTATAAATGGTTCTAGAATTACTCAGTACCTTTGTACATTAATCATTCACAAGCTCCATACGACAATCTGGCTTCAGCTGGTAACCATTTAATAAAAGATTTTTTACCTTAATATAAAGTTTCATTTTGCTCTCCGAATTCAGGAAGCAAAATGGTGCTTTGTGTCCCTAGGGTCTATGTACTGTGTCTCTTTCTCTAGGGAGGAAAAGTGTCATTTTGCTAACCGATTTCAGAGTAATGGTAAAAACCAAGTGACTGTATAAAAAGCAGAAATAAAAAGGTTACTACTAAAATTTTCTTTCATTCTTATAAATTATTATTAACAATTTTAAATATTGGTTTTTGTTGAAATTTAATTTTTTCCAATTTTTCTAGAGGTTGTAGAAAAAAAATCATATGTACAACTCGGAAGGAAACTGTTTTTTTTTTCTTCATGTGTTTCATGATGTTTCTTCATCCGATTTACCCTCGGGAAGAAAAGTCAATTTTCTTCCCTTAGTGCACAATAGTTGTTTTGGGTCTATTACTTTTAATAAAACTTGTCAAAGATGTTGCTAGAACACTTTGGTAAAATGTGAAAGTCTGGAATTGCAGCTGTATACTTTAGGCTTTAGGAGAAACTACTAAAAACGTGATACGATTGACTGGTTGCATTTGCCGTTAGCATTAGTTTAGTTTTCGGAATGATGACGACTTTTTTCATTCAATTACACTGGATCAGTCAGTAAGTATAATCCTTAGTGTTTTTTTAATTAGTTTATTTTACGGAATAGTGAGTTGGGTTAAAAATAATGAAGAAATTTAAAACCCTAAAATTTAAAATCGGGCTTTCATAAAGTTCATTATCACCTTATTATTAACACAGTTTTACGACAACCGAGATACAATAGAGGCACGAAGCTAACGTTTATTATCTTCATTATTAACGCATTTAGTTTTATAGTGCACAGTATGCCTCTATTTAAAATTTATGAGCAACTTGTTTACAAAATAATTTGCTTTTTTTATTATTTAGGTTGAATTAATTTTTAATTATGTAAATATTGTTTTAATAAACTAACTCTTTAGGACGACATATCTCATATCCTTAATAAACGTTTCTTCATTGTAGTTCTCATGAAAGAACTATAGAGGTAAGAAACCCGACAATTTGAAATTTAGCTTTTGACACAAAGATCAAAATATGAGATCCCATAAACACTAATAAGAAAAAAATTACCTCATCTACGAATACTTTATCTTAAAAAAAATTAAATTACAATATAGCGCAACCTGGTAGTAAAAGGCTGGAGGGTATCTTTTAGTAAATGTCATAAACAGGTCGGCAGAATGCACAAGTGATGAAAAAGACGACATGGTTTATAAAAAGAAAACTAATAAGGAACTTGGCAAGTTTTATATAACACTGTTATTAACAAACTTACGAGAACATTTCTTCAAATAAAGGGTGTACATTTTTATAAAACGAAATGATAAAGTTAATAAAACTTTTTAGTGTCTTTACACATAAAACTATTCAATATAACTTTGTCATTGTTAAGGAACAAAAATTTTATTTTCGGTACATAGAATCATCCGCTTTGAAAAATGCATTTAATTTTTTGTCTGTGATCCAATTTATACCATATAGGGATTATTTAAACAAAATAAACGACTCCAAACATCAGATTGTCCCACATGAATGAAAATAACTTGATTGGAGTTAATTGACAATCCGTTTTATAAAGTTTGGATTTAATACATTAAGAAACAAATTCCAATAAGAGACCATGTATTGCACAATTAAACGCAAGATTATAATTCTCATAAATAAAACAACTTTTATATAAAGACACGAATCGCTGTCTGAAAGAATCAATCAAGAATCAGCAAAGCTCACAAATGCAGTATAGAATAATCTTCTCAAAGAATAATATGACACAAGACTACAATCTAATGCAGGTCATCCAATGGCTATTGGAAAATAGGTTCTATGAGAGCACTGCAAGCAGAATAATTTCTGGAAACTCAAATGAAGCGAGCTAACACCCACATTCTTCAATATCTGCTCCAACCATGTTTTATCCAGTCTATCTACAAAAGTTTCTTATACGCTGGCATTTGTGAGCCACAGCGCATAGAAGGAATCTTATATTTTGCCAAGTCATAATTTTGTAATTGTAGCTTATGTGCGATAAAATGATAAAATTAATCGGTTAAATGTGTGGATATTAATTCTGAAATCTTCCGATGTCCTTGAGTTCTATTAAATACTTTTGTTGTTCTTATAATGAAGATTATTGAATTTCTTCATAGATTATTTGATTATTTAATTGCTTATATGCTGCTTTGAAAAATGTAAGTACTAGTAATTAGTGAGTTGATGAAGAATTAACGAACACAAGTAAGGAAACAGTGTGGTGAAACACAAAATAAAAAAAGAAAATGATATAGTAGGTGTTGATAATAAAGGTACAGATAATGACGATGTTTGCATAATAATAGATACAATTAATCATGTAGACAATAAACGCAGTTTTATACATAAAATATATCGTTAGTTATACCTGGTAACTAATAAATAAAAGGTGGTAAAACATTAATTATAGAAAATAAATGTTACATTTTAATGCTTCATAAAAGAATTAGTCTTAGTCTTATAAATATCAATACTTCCTGGAAAATATTTATTGCTGTAATGCTGGTAAATCTACAATGAGACAAAAAAGGGATGTATTAGTATATAAAAAATAAAGTTAATGGAATAGCAAGTACATTTATGTACCTAGCATATTTATATACTAGGATTTATAAGTATTCGCAAATAACAACTTTAGCTGCAATGAAATGATATTACATTAATAAAACCAAGCCACTTTAATATAATTATAAAAATCAAAGTTGCCACTTTTTAAACATGGGAATTTTATTACATACCAAAATTAGAGATTGTCAGCACTTTCTGGTGACAAATAAAACGATGAGTTCTGTTGTAAAAGAGGTATGTCACAGGTGTTTGTGAAATTTCTTAATTAAGCAGCAAGATTTAAATTTCATGTAAGACTGTGAAGAAAAAACCCTCATTTACAATGCAACACAAAGATAGTTTTTTCTGATGTAAAATGGTCATTTAAAATTAATTAAGGTTAATTAATAAAAATATCGTTAACTTTTTTAAAATAAGCCAAAGTAAATTTTAATAATTTATTAAAATACAGACTTAGAATGTTTCAAATAAATAATTCATTAAACAAACTATATGATTTACTTTTACAAAATAAAATACAAAATAATGTCATAGCTGCAATTCATAATAATCTTTCCAATACAAAATAATTTGGCATCCAACGTGTTACCTATATAATATAAAAATATTTTTTTTACAGTTTAAAATACATTACAAATTTATGATCAATTAAGGGAGGTTATTTCAAATAAAATAATCTATTACATTATATTGACTAATAAATTATAGTTTTAAAACATTGTTTTATCGATCACGTACGCACGCACGTACATACGCGTGCGCACATACGCAAAAATAGCATAAGAAGGATTGAGTTTACTGTCTCGAGCCTTACTTCGTGAAACTGCATAATTATGGAATATATTATAAATAAAATAATTATTAAAAGTTTAACAAGATTTATTGCAATTTTTTCATAATTGTTATTATATAGATAATAATGACATTGTATGTCGAAATAATTGTCAGGTATAAAACTTGCAATAAATCTTGTAAAACTTTGAATAATTATTTTATTTCTAATTTATTTCATAAGAAGGAATTGACAGGTATTTTTAATTTAATGCCATGTACACGTTACAACAAAATTAATTTTCAGTGTTTTTGGTATACACTGCTCTTATTATACCCTGTTTTGGCTATATTTACCCACGAGTTTTAATTATTTACTGCTTTTAAGGTTACTGGGTAGCTACTGGATTTGATATAATTTCTTTTGTAACAGTTGACTTAATAGCGACGTTATTACTGTTCTCGGTCTTAGGCTTGTCTGTTCTTATGTTAAAACTTAAAACCCCACGGCCACTAACTTGAACTAAGCTGGCTACCATCGCCGTGGGAATTTTCTGCGCGTACCGCTGTGGTTTTTAAATCTAATAAAACCATCTGTTGTTTCCCAGATCGGGCGTTACAAAGTGGAAAAATACCCGCTCCCCCGCAGGGGATTTGGACTATGCACTTTAAATTGTTTGAACGATGAAATTGTCGAAATATGTATGTGCGAAACGGGTAACGCAAAATTCATTAGCGTCTAAGGGCAGCAGCTACCAACATACGCTGTGGCTATTTGTAATTTTATATTTCAGTAGTTATAAATCTCAAAAATTAAAAAATCCTAAAATAAAGAAAAAAATCAATTTAAAATAGCAAATTTCGGTGTTAAAATTGTATTGTTATATAACATTTAAATCGACAATATTTAATTTTTAGGTTAGTGCACTTTACGTAAAAATAACTAAAACAAACAAAAATACAACAAAATTTATTAATTTTATTATAAATGTACTATTTATTAATATTTATTGTAATTAAACAATTTTAAGTTGATATATTAGTTTCAATTGGCATAAAAACATACAATAATGGATTACTTGACTGTGGATTTCATAAAAAAATAGTTTTTATAAATTATATGTTTTAAATGCTGATAGACGTATTCAAGAACTTTTTCAAACAAGATCGATTCTAGCTTTTATCATCATTGCTTGATGTATACGTGCGCAGTAGTTATAAATTAAAAGTATTACAATAAATCACAAGTGCTAGAAGTAGTCACATGACGGCTACTGAATTCCGTAGACGCTAGTGAAAAACATACTAAGTGTGTTGCACGGATTGCAACTATTTTAAACTATACACTTTTTGAAATAGCCTGGCGTTTACTGCCAATACAACTTTCGATTCACTGATTGATTACATAAGTAATAAGAAGCGCGCTTTGAAACTAAAATGTATATGAATACTATGTGAACATTCAATTCTGCATTTATTTTTGTTTATTAATTACGTACTTATTTTAATTTAAAAGAAATCGCCTTTATTCATAATTATTAATACATTTTATACACTGAATACTTATTACTTCTAATAATTCATAATAGTTATTTTTTAGAGTACTTGTGCACCTCTGCAGCACTTAAGGACGAGCCGTCACGGCTCGTACTAAATACAGTCTGCTTGATTTAAAGCGCGCCCCGCTTTATACCAAGTTTATTTTCGGTCAGAAATGGTATAAACCATATATATTATTAAATGGCATAAAATTGTCTATGTTCTGATTCAAGAAACTTTTTCAAGAAAGTGATAGCACCATCGACCTTTTTTCTAAAATACATGATAGGTATTGAAGTGTTATTTAATAAAAATATAATTTTGCGTTGGTTACCATTAATATATGCAGTGTTATTTAATATGCAATAAAATTTAATAAATAAAAGAAATATAACCCCAATATTTTTTCTTTTTCCCAGTGGGCTGACTCAGGTTTAATTCGATAGAACATGAAATAAATGAAATAATAAAATCTTATTGATTCTTATACCTGGAATAAAAGAACTTATAACCAAGACACTTGGACTTCCGCAACTGGACAACAGCAAACCAAACTCTATATGTGAAAAGAAAAAGAAATGGATGCTTGCATACACATCAAATAAACACATAGATAAATTGAAAACACAGTCTTTATTTTTATTAATAATAAATAAAAAAAATCTAATTCAAAAAAGAAAGTAAAAAATTATTAAAACAGAACAGAAAAAAATATAGGAAAATCTTCCTTGAGCTTGCTCAAATGTGTAAATTATTAGTTATCAACCTGACATATGGTTATAACTGTTCTCCATTTGAGCAAACTGACATCAATTAAAATTATCAGTTAAAAATATTTACAATTGCTACAATAAATTTATCTAATGACAATTAAATTTTTATAAACAAATTTAAATTGTTTATTTGGTAGAATTTTGTTATTGAAAAACTTTTAAAATGAAAAAAAATAAATTCTGAATTTATTACGATTGTCTTTATGATTTTGTTATATGAAAAATTTAACCAAATCCATTTAAATTGCCCAACCTTGTATATAAAGTACGTCGAGATTCTCTTCAATCTTTTTACAATTGGTAATACTGCATTTAATTCAGACAGCTGATTTTTATAATGAAAATGCGTCGATTATTCAAATTAATAATGGAAACAAAGATCTTCTTTATTTAAGTTAATAAATGACTCGTTTACAATTCCATACAATTGTCGAAGAACGAAAATAAATCTTCTTTGGTTTAAATATTCAGGTAACTATTCCATAAATAGCTTGATTACAGTTAACGTATGTTTATGAAAACATATGGTTATAGTTAACCTCACTTTCATTTGCAGATTTTTGATCTTGAGTCGAGCGTGGATTCAACCAAAGCGTTTTATCGACTGCCTTTCTTAATTTTTCCAAGCCATTTTATACCTTCTAGCAAAACAATTGATGACTATGTCAAATTTTAAAAAAACAAAATCTACACGCTACATTTATGACGTCACTATCAAAAAACAGATGTTTATAATTATCACTAATCTTAAATCTAAAAAGATAGAAATGTAGCTGGCAAAATAACGATGAAAACAACATAAGACACTTATAGTCTAAAATTAATCATAACTGAGAGAATTAACAAAAACGATTGACGATGAAAAAATCTCATTAGAACTTAATTGCAAACAGAACTCATTAACTCCAGTTCTACCTTTACAAAAATGGATACATAACTACACTAGGTAACTGATACATATAAAATTTACATAAGAACATATTTACAATAGAAGAAAAATTGAAATGTAAAATCTGTTTTTACGATTTTAGACATTCAACGATGCTTATACAAGATCCATACAAATAACAACATAAATGAAATTAAATTATAGTCAAACTTGTCCAGCATACAGTCCTCCAAGTGCTTGTGTTCAAAAAACGGTGTAAAAAGTTATATTAAAATCAATATTTGGAAAAATCGAAGCATATCAGTAAAGCCGATACCTTCATTAGGGTTAATACTTTTTATTGGAATTCAGGAGATTGTAAGTTTAATGTGCTAATGTAGTCATTGCAATATTGACCTATTTTACAAATTTTTAGTGAAATATTTTCCCGAAACTGAATCAGTCGCATGGGAAACAGAAAGAATTTCCCTACGTTGCCCATCGTTACACTCAAATCTAATCAAGAAAATTAAATCTTCCAGACAAATGGAAAAACCATCCTAACTAACATGTGACTTAAGTTGCATAAAACATGTATTATTATGAAAACAATCTAAATGATTGATATCCTTCTTATAAATTCAGACTTCTTATGTAAAAATTGAGGTTACGTCTGCATGAAATTTATCCTTCTATAATTTCTATTTTAAAAATTGATAAATCTATCTGTAACCTAACATGTAGCTTTAAATTACATAAACCGAATATCCTAGTATGTCTATCCTTTATTTTATTTTATTGCATGAAATAATTATATTTGTGTTTACGATCAAATCGTCAAGTAAATTTTCAATCAGACGATTCCATATCATCTCAGTATTTTTTATTGAAATCGATATAATAGTATGTTCTCTTTTCAACCATAATAAATATTCATACTCTTGCATAAGAAAATTTTCAAAAAAAAACGTGGAAATAATTTACGACTACTAGGCTTTGATTTCTGGTTCTCCAATTAATAAAACAGAATTATCTAACAAGCTTAGGTAAATAACGTGACTTTAGTTATTATTATTATTATTAATTATGGAAAATGTAGAACAAAACCGTACAAAAATAAATAATCAATAAATAAATAATAATGAATAAATTGAAAAACTTATTGTAGAATTCCACTAACCGGACAATTAAAAAACAGTATTATTCTTAAGGTTGAAAATAAAAGGTAATTTTCTCACTCATTTCAAGTAACAATAATTCATTAAATGAGTTAGAAATTAAATACACATAAAGCCACAATTAAATAATTTAAGTATTATAATAAATAAGATTCAGTATGCTGTCCATTTCTTTCAATACTAAATTCGCAATCTTCGAACAACGCTAGTACTAAAAATAGTAGTAGAACTAGAGTAGAACTGTTTTGTTCTACATTTTCCCTAATTGAAGATTAAAGACTTTTCATTTATTCAATCTAAGCTTGCTAGATAATTCTGTTTTATTAATTAGACTAACCAGATTTTTAACATTTTTCTTGAAACTTTCTTTATGTAAGAAAATGAATATTTATTATGGTTGAAAAGAGGAGACAATATCCTGTCGATTACAGTAAGAAAATGCCCATTATGTAATTTAAAAAAAAGTGACGTCGTCACCATCATGCCTATTTAGTAAATACAAAATTTCCTGAACCAGAACATAGATAATTTTATGCCATTTAGTAATATATATGGTTTATAGTTTTATACCATTTCTGATTGCAAATAAAGCTGCTGCAAAGCGGGTCGCTTTAAATCAAACAGTCTGTATATGATTGCTAATAGTAAAGTAAACTGTGCTACGGTTAGACAGGGACGTAAGAAATATTAACCATAACAAATATCAATATAGTAAGTACACGATTCAATAAAACCGAACATGTTATAATTATAAAAAGGTATTAATACTACAAATAATTATTACGATATTACTATTAATAATATAATCAGTACTCTACATTATATTATTTTGGATCAAATCGGTAAAAGCATATAACATACAAAAATCTTGACATCACAAAATATTCCTTTTGTTTTCCCATTCGCGTCCTATTTATTTTTTTCGGAAGTTAATAACTCCGAGATACTTCCTAAAATAATCGACACGAAAAGCCACGAAGGAAGAATATTTATTTTCCAGATAAAAACGCTCCACTCTGACAAGGATAAATTGAAGAAATAGTACTCCAAGTAACACAAACCAAGAAACAAATAAAAGCCGCTTCTTTTAAGCTTTTTTTTGTATTGATGCAAATATTCTTATCTCGGCGAAGGAAAAACGTGAAAAAATTTGAAAACTCTTCCATGAGAATCCTTTTAGTTACACTTAGAAGAAATATGTGTATATTATAATAACCAGGACAACGCAATACTTTTCTTTTGAGAATACATTTAGACGTATATGGTTAAACATAATCTGGATACACTTATGTAATTTAAATTCTAACACATTTAAATGGTTTTACACTACTGTGTATGCAATTATACTCAGTATGACTTGATTTTACGGATTTTCTTAGTTTTTAATTAAAGTCAATTTCCATTTAATTGTGTCTAATAGAACGTCATTAAGTATATATAATTTAGCTTACTATCAATGTGTACTTTAAGAGAAGAGCTAATTACATCTATTATTTAGTGATTATGAGCATAGGCTATCATAAAAGGATGCAACTAAAACGACATGGAAATTTGACGTTTATAATATTCTATCTTCGTGTTAATTTTATATTTATTATTCTGTGCAAATGAATTTGCAAAATAACAGCGCATTATGTTATCTTTGCACAATATCTTGTACTTACCATACTGCACCTACGTACAACATACAGCTAACTGCATACAAAATTATGAAATTTGTAAATTTATGTTACGTTTTTCCTGCCCATCTTGACATGTAGTCAAATATTTAAAATCTGAGATTAAAAATAATTTTGGTTTTATAAGGAGACTTGATCTCATGTAAACAAAGTTTTTAGTAATAATAAATACCTTTTACGGATGAAAAAAACTAATTATCTTGAAAGGTAATGCTTGGCAATAAACGTCTCCCATAGACAATTATAAACAAATTTAGATTAGAAAAAAATCGTTTAATAACATATACAAGCATAATTTTGAGTAAATAAAAATTCATTTATAATTTCATAAATAAATTTAAAAGTGTTAAATAATTTGATATTAATTATAAAATACTGTAAAACTGGAAACAATATTGAATATTTATGTATTCACCATAAAAAGGTACGAGAATTATTTATGGTGGTGAAGTGCTGTAAAATAAGATTTGGAACCCATCTTCCTTGTATAGTGTTTGATTTACCATTTGAAAAAGCTTGTCTTCATTTACGCTTGATAGAGTCTTGAAAGAGAAGGAATGGAAATTTATTTAACCATTACACAACTGGAAAGTTTGTGGTGTTGTGAACTAAAATAAAGTGGTATCTAATTTAATATTGGTACTTGATATAAAAGTAGTTTATCTCAATTTACCTGTGTATTACTCAATTTCTTTTTATAGATAATGAACATCATTCCAACTGTAAAATAAGTTGCAAACTTGATTAATTATAGCAGTTTACCACCTTAAAAAAATTAAAAATTATTTAATCCATAATAAAATAATTAATAAAATTCAATATTTACCTGATAAAGTACGGTTATGTTTCATTGTTGGGCAACATAATAATTCTTTTATGATGGCGCACTTGGTGGCGCGAATTATTCAAATTTTCATTTATTGTTGATCGGTGAAAGTGAATTTTTAAAAAGGGAACAGAACCCCCGTTTTCTTTCAAATTCAAATGAAAGGGATTTCTGGAAATTCCATTCATCTATTTCGAGACAAGGCGTACAATTGACTTAATTACAAAGAGTTGGGTGTATCACTCACTACACACATAAATAAAATCAAACGTGTGGTGTAACAACTCACTCGTTTATCACAGTGGTTTAAAGCTCTAGCATTACCTTTCATTCGAAGAATAATGCTGGAGATGATAAAATTAATCGTTAAAAAATTAATTGCAATGGCTAAAGTGCTGCTTTCCGAAACAGATCTATGAAACGCTTTAAAAACCACACTTACTTACCAATTTTTTTAATAAACTACAAATAAATAAGCCTAACCACACGTGATTAATATTTCATAGAATATAGAACTTTTCTTAAATAATACATAAATTTTCCATCTTAAATTTATTTTATGTAATCGTCAGAGTTTCCTGCATATATGTTCAATTACTAAATCAAAATTAATTTTTTAATCATCAAATCAAATCAATTATTATCATCTGACAGCTGTGAGTTATAGTGAGATTAGAAATTCCATCTGTTTATTAAAGATTTATTAATTTCATGTTCAATGCACGTGTGTTAAACTACTGTGCGTTACACAACGATAAAAATTAGATACTTTATTAATGCAAATGCATAAGTATTTTAGCAGTAATATTAAAATTATTATTTCCTTCGCCATAATAGGCAAAAATATTATTTTATAAGCTCAACACAATATTGATGAATATGAATAATTGAATAACTAACAACCCTGAACGTGAACAAAAACAATTTACATTAGCTATTAAAAATGCTCCCTTCTTTGTTCTAAACAACTTTTTTCAAAATACCAATCTAAAATTTTTAATTTTTGTCTTCTGTATACATTACTGTTTCTATTATTTTTACAAAATTTCCACTTTTTACTTGTCGTTGAGGGTTCAAACACGTGGCACTTGAATGGGATGTAAACAAACAACAGATCGTTACCTTTATAACAGGCCGGATTGACAGACCTTATTTATTTACAATAATTTTAGCATTTTTATGGCAATATTCATTCTTTTTATTATGTAAGTACCAACCGAACAGTAGGCTTAACTCTATAAAAATGAAAATAGTAACGAAGTTTTTTGCACGCATACCAAAACTCTTTTGTTATATGTATGTATATCAGAATAATTACAAATAATACAAGGTTTTATTAATTCAGCTAACATGAATATTTTTATCAAAGTTTATAAAAATTAGTGCCTGCTCAGTTTTGTTTATAAAATGTGCGATATTAATGTAAAGTACAACAAATTTCTTGCAAAATTTGTTTTTCTTAATCTGTGTATGTTAAGTAACACTAATAAGAAATTAAAATTTATGCAAATTCTTGTTTTTATTGCATGCGTCTTTTCAGTCATGTTAGTAAGTGTGCAACTTTCATGGTATGTTATTACTGAAGTTTTCCATGCGGATATTATGATATACAGTGAAACCTGTAAATCTGACCATCTGTTTAAACTGACCATCTGGTCATATTGACCACTTTTTCTCAGTCCCTGCAAAAATCCCATTACTTTAATGTAATTTATACTGTATAAACTGACCACTTGTCTTTTTTGACCATTGACCACATTTACCTCAAATATTTGTTTAAAAATGTTTGTGTAATGTGACCATTAGCCAAGAGATTACTTACATTTATAACTAATCTTCTAAAAGTTTAAATAGGCATGTACAAGTAAATTTCATTCAAAGAATTTCTAAGAATGCATCTAATCCCTTAATAGTGACCAGTTGGGTTCAGGTATTTCCAAGTTTTAAGACTTTATTTCTGCTTCTGAGAAATTCATTACCTGCAACCTTTCACATTAGTAACCCTTGGATAGTTTTAAAATTGTTTTATTAAATCAGTCTTGTTTCATCTGTTGATTGAAACCCTTGTGTTAATTAGTGCTATCAAGATGACTTCAGAAAAGTTTACAAAGAACTAAATTTGAAAGAAAAACAAAAGGTGTTAGAGTTTTTAGAAAACCACAGTGAAAGAAAAACAGCGGAACATTTTACTATTCAGAACTGCCGTGGAATCCTAACAGAACTGTACCATGCTAACAGTAATATTAATGAACTAATCTGTGCTAAACATATGATCTTGAGACAATGTACGTTACATGATTTTTAAATAAATATGCACCTATAAGTAGTATGTACATAACACATATCTATCGCATGTAATAAGTATAGGGTAAGTGCTCTGTTGAATAAATATATATTGTACATATACATTTTTTTAGCATTTACTATAAGCACAAAAACTCAAAATACTTACCTATGTAATGAATATCGCATGAAAATAAAAATTGTTGTGTATAAAAAATTCACACTTTTACAAAGTGACCACCTGCTTAAATTGACCATTTAGGGTGAGTCCCAAAGGTGGTCACTTTAGGCAGTTTCTACTGTAATTAAAATACGTTCATACGAACGTGTAATTCTAACACGTGTAACATTAAAACTTTCTTGCGCACTGTGGGATATATGAAAGCCTGTGTGTTTCTTTTTCCATGGTTTCTCTACGATTCTTGTAATGTCAAATAAAACAACCCTTTGTTATAAGTAAAGCTTTCGTAATTAATTTATTACTTTATCAGGACTTATTATTATTATTACTTCATCATGTAATTAGAGTTACATCATCAGAAAGTTCTTTTGTGTAATATAACTAGTTATACAAATACCTGGGTAAATTTCTTACACAACCGAATACAGTTAACTTATCAAATTAAACTTAAAATAATTTAAAAAGTTTTCTTATCTCATACACAGCTCTCTCTTGCGAAGATGGTGGAACTTATTATATAAACTAACATTATTTGACATGCAAAATTAAAATGGCAAATGTCACATCTAATATAAATGCAAATAAAAATTAAAACACTGCGATAATCGTTTATTGGACGTTTTCTTGACCATAATCGAATATAAATCTTATTAGATAGGGTTGTTAGACAGGTAGGTAATTAATAGTTGCTATACTGTAACTAAAAAGATTAGCTACTTAACACGTGTGTTTCCAAGATCTTGATGTTAAATATCGTGTCTAAATGTACAACCATATCAAACGCGTTAATAGACCAAGAAAATCCCGTGTGCTCAAAAAACCTCTTCTCAAAAAAATTATAATCAAGAGTTTTTAAAAATCCTGTTATTCAATTCGAGTTGCTTAGTTTTGTATAATTAAGGATATGATAATCGTAATTGTAAGAACAAACCAAGCATTCGGGCAAAAAATTCTTTAAAACTCTTAAGCGAATAACTCAGAGAAACGATACAAGTTTGACTAAACTGACCTTTAGAAACCAGAATAGAAGAGTTAAGATAAAAAACAGTTCTTGTAGTGAAACAATCAAGTATTATAAACAAAATCTTATTCACGAAATAAATCAAAATGGTTAGTAAAAAGTTTTACAAATTTGTTATAAGCCATCCGACAATTGTTTCTACAGCTAAGCTGTCATTATCTAAGGTGATATAAATATTAAAATACAAAAATAGTAAATACAAAAAATAGATAACTAGATAAAAAGATAAAAATAACAAAAATACTAAAAAATTAAATATCTAACACTTCACTCATTCATTCACACTGTTCATTCATTAAAGGTACCCTGAGTTTTTGTTTGCATATGTCAAAAGTTACTGGAAGTTACTTAGTATTTTTAATATTTTTATCTTCTTATCTAGTTATTTATGTTTGTTTATATTTATATTATATTTGATATGACAGCTTAGCTGTCGAAACAATTGTCAGAAAGCTTATAATAAATTTGTAAAACTTTTTACTAATAATTTTGATTTATTTCATGATTATGGAGTTTTACATAGTAAGATTCAAAATAATAAACAAAATCTTATTAGTATTTTAGTGATACATTATGAAAATATTTAAAAACCAAGTTTTTTTATCATTTAAATTTAAATCATGATTTTCGCATTATATACCTCTTGTTAAATTTATATAAATCAGAGAAAAAATAATTTTTATCATAAGCATTGCCTGTTGAAGTGTATTGCAAATTAGAATTATTCTTTGTTCTGTTAACATAATATACATATTTAGCTATTCTTGTTTTAAAGAATCTACCAGTTTGGCCTATGTATTAGGTCTCACAAGAACATTGCAACTTATACACACCATTTTGTTCACATTTATCAACTTTATTTTTCACTACAGCTTGTTTGAAATTCTTAATATTTGACAAAACATCAAATGATCCGAATTCTTAAAGATATATTTAAATCATATATTTAATATTTGTCTATAAAGCGTTTTCTTCATTTGTCATTAGGGAAGTGAAAGTTGACATTTTCTGAAGGACAACCATAAATATGTTTATTCAAAATAAACAACAATGGTACTTTTATTGTTGATATTTCTTTAATATCCTTACTGTCACTTCGCCGTATCTCTAGAGCAAAGTGTCATTGCGCTCTCGAAAAATTTTTTTCGCCGTTTCGGAAAACTTGGCAACTGGCACGACAAACACGACAGGAGCACATAAAAAACTGTCGGTTTCTTTAAAAAGAATCACTAACTACTTTATTGCTGCAGTTTTTCCTGACGTGTTAAAAACCTTGATTAAATCAGATTTTGCAACCTTTAAATTTAATTTAGAAAAACCTTTAGATTTAAAACTGATATCCGAGAAGATTACTTTTCTAACATGAAATTCTACAATAAAAACATTTTCTGTATAAAAAATGTAACTTGTCTGAACTTTTAAAAATGGAATACCTTGTACCTTTCCCTTGATAAAATCTTAATCCGGTATTCAACGCACATATCCAAATCAGAAGTTTTGCGCATTTTAAATCAGTCATTTCAACGTAGTTACAATAAAGATCGCCCGACCTTGACCGATATTCTAATGTAATCTCATTTCTTCCTTATAAGATGGGATTGAGATACCGGATTTCAGATTTATTGGTTTAGATATAGGAAAATATCTTATTTAGCAATAATGTATAAAAAATCGATTTTTCAGATCCCAATCTTATTAAGGAAGATTTAAGTGAGAATTCATCAAGAGACACGTAAGTAAATTCGTTTTCAAACGGTTTTGATGAAAAATGTAAACTTTCGCGTTCTGTAAACTCTTTTAGTAATTAATTCGCAAGTCTGTAAATAAAAGTGTAAATGAATTAGGTGCGTATTTTTTAGTCCAAGTCAAATGAATTCATTCAACAGGATGTTGGCCCGAGGCTAAAATATACATATCAATATAAATGGTAATATGATTGAAATCTAAAAACTGTCTTCAGCATCCGTCAACAAAGTCACTTCGTCTGCACCGTTTCCATTTACTGTGAAATTTAGACGAAATAATCCTAGTGTAAAAAGGGGTAAAAAAGGTGAACGTGTCATCCATACTATCAAAAAGGAAAACTTTGGAAATGTAAATCAAGATTGAGGAAAAACTCGCAGGGATATGTATACGTAAACAAATATGAAGTGAAGAGTAAATAAAAACCGTGAAAAGGGATGGGAGTTCTTTTTTGTATTTATTTTCACGTATTTTTGTTGCTGTGTGCATAGTTGTGTTAGTTTGAGCTTTTATTTTTATGTAATTTTTTTACTTTATAAATAAAGGTTGGAAATTTCATTTCTGTTTATTATTTAAATTTACTATTATTGGTAGAGAAATTATCCTTCTGCAAGGTAGATAGGTATATATTATATAAAAGTACAACTTACATAACATGCATATTTTAAAAATAAAATCTAAAACTATTTGGTTAGTAATAAAAAAAACCGAAAGAAAATTTAGAAACTGCAACTTATTCAATCACTGGTACGTTATCTAAGAAGTTCTAAAACTGCAATTTGTCTTTATAGATTCACTAGTGTTTTACATCTAATGTTAAAATAATTTTTCAAAATGTTCTAAATAAATATTAGTGAAATTTTAAATAAAGTATTAGAACTATGAGTTGAATTTCCCTTTTTTTTTAAATAGTCAAACTCCTGAAGTTTCAAACTGTAGCAAACCAATTTCTGCTAAAATAAATAACCCTAAAAGGAATAATTGATACAATTGGAAACGTCGGCCAAATAGATAGAGAAGAAAATACTTGCAGTCCATACGATAGTAAGCAATTCTTTTTCTATTGTACTGTATCGTTGTTATGATTTGTTTACAGTGATTGGTTTGTGCTAATCTATTGTTCCCTGCGGTAACTCGAATCGGGCTATTGAAGTATAAGATTATTACAAAGTACTTTCTGGCAGGTTTCAAATCATTCAAGCATTCTTTTTAAACAAGATGTGAGAGTTTTGAGAATTTTCACTCAAGCGTCTATAATAGACAAATAGGTCTAAAAAGAATTTGATTTTTTTTTTCTGGGTTTTAGGAATAAAAAAATTTTACTATATTTTTACTATACTATCTACTCTCTACTAATATTACTGCATCTCCGGTTAGTTTACTGATAATCCCACAAATTAAAAATTTATGAAAAGGATCATTTGCATTTAGATCATTAACAGTATTATATGTATATACAGGGTGGTCACTTTCTGGAAAACCGGGAAAAGTCAGGGAATTTTATCAGAAGTCAGAGAAAAGTCTTTTGCCCAAAAAAACCCTTATTAATTCATTCATATTTATATTCATATAATCTTTCTCAATTAATTTCCATTATCAACCATATCGAAAATGAAAAATTCCTAAAATCTGCCTTTCCAAATACTTAACATCCAAAAACTACGACCGTGCCCGTTATCACAAACACCATACTCGTATGCTGTTCGTGATAACGGCCACACAATAGCTTGCGCTTGTTATCAACAAGACTCATGTTGTTGATAACAGGTGTCGGCTGCTTTTATCTGTAGCCGACCAATTCGATTCAAACCAAAGCAATTAATTCCAAGGCTGAAGAGGACAAAGAGTCCTATAGTAGTCCTATAAATTTCATTCTATTTCGGCATGAAAAAAAATTCCGTAAAAATCACGTAAGATTTTACGTGGAAAACGTAATATTCCGAAAAAATCATGTATAAGTACGATTTTTATGTAATTTTACGTGATTCTCGAAATAATAATTCGAAAATCACTTAATTTTACGTGATATATTACGTAAAATAGCGTGTTTTTCACACTACGAATTTAGAGTGTATTCACGCGAGAAATTCAAAATTCCCGCTCAAATTTGCTAACCAGAGGTTAAACTTATATGTTCAGATTTCTTCTGTTGGTACTAACATAGCCAGATTGCACGTTATAACCTGTACATATCAGAATTCCTAGAGGCATGCAAAAGTTCCTGGACAAAACTGTTTTAAGACTAGAATAGTGAAGTTAATATTTGAATTGGCTTGTGAATCAATCAATCTATGTTAACAGACGCAAGATCCGTTTAAAATAATAAACAAACGATTTTCATTATTCAAGTAAGCATGTTTATATATCTATATATGTTATAACCTTGTATTTATATTTTAGTATGATATAGTAAAAGAAAATGTATTATAAACATTTAGCGGAATTTTAGAACATTCCAATCAGTATTTTTAGTCATCGCTACGTACTAGCAACTACTAGTGGAACTATTAAGTTTTTGCCGCTAGTCACAAGCACGTAATTGCTACGGTTTCATTACGTGACTGGTACCAACTATTTTTGGTGGACTAGAAAACATAAAACTTACGTTGATTTAGATTCAAAAATATCATATAAATAAAGTTAGTTACACAAAGGTTCACAATATACATATACATAACAATTCCCAAGGCACAATTTAGTAGCAATTTGTTATTTTTATTGAAAGTTATGTAGTACAACATCTATTAACAATCATAACAAATTGCAAATTGATTAATGGTCTAGAAATATTACAAGTAAATATAGAGATGGAGTAGTTTACGAAAAATCACTTTAAAGTGATTCTTTGGGGTAGCAAAAACGTAAGTTTTACTTTCAATGCTACTGTCGGGTTCTGTTACTCTAAAGGGTTAAGCAATGGTTTCAGGCACGTGGCAGGAACTTCCAGTACTACTTTAAAGTTTTAAGAACTTTAAAGTAGCTTCGGGTAAGTTACTGCTACAATCATAATACCACCTTGAAGTTGCAACGACTTTAAAGTAATTATACTAAATGGCAATACCGTTCCACATACTTTAAAAGTTACTTAGAAGTAATGGAACTACATAGTTCCAATAAATAGTATAAACAACTATACAATTACTAAAATATTCCGAATTGAAGTAATTAAACCTAGAAAGTCATAAATTTAGTTGTAGTTACGTGACAACTACTCAATCAAAGTTCCGATCTCAGTTACTGCTGTTTAGATGCTGCTTGGGATGTCTTACTACTGAACAAAAGTTATTTCTATTCACTTCTCCTCTCCAATTTTTAAAATTAATTAATTTAACAATATTCATCAAATGATAATTTAATTTGCATAAGTATTGACCAAAAAAGTCAGGGAAAAAATCCTTAGTCCTCTAGAAAACCTAGAAAACGCAGGAAATTTTGTAACCGAAAAATAGTGGCCATCCTGATAAATGCGGAAGTCACAATGTTAGATGAACACTTCTAAAGTGGTCTTACTACCATCAACATGTGGAATAGAATCGATATAAATATAACTTAAGCAGGTCGTCCCAGTGGTTTTGTCGTGTTGGTTTCTAAATTGAAATTACTAATTCTATCAATTAAGTCCTCAATTTTTCTTAATTTGTTTTGTTTTATTAAAAGTAAGTAGAAATGTTGGTTTTGTTTCTCTTTTTTTTTCTCAACTGCTATGTTCCAAATATTACATTCCTTGATATCCAGAACTCAATGTATTGCTTCGCAATCCGGTTTTCTTAAATCTAAATTTTTTCTTGTCTCGGAATGATGTTTTCATCTCTAACCTAAAACGCGATCGCTTGTCAGTCCTACTTAACTACCTTAGCTAAATTCATATATTTTATTATTATGATTTTTAAAGGAGTTTTTCAATAAATTGGAAGCAACAGGAAAAAATAAAAAAGTCTTGGCTCGCCAGTTTTCTTCTCCTTGTCGCTCCGAGACCACTAATGACGCTGCCTTGGTTTTTTATTTTCCTCATGAGTTGTAGTAAACAAACTACTCGAAAATCACTTTTACTTGGGGAAAAATTATCTTAGTGCTCACCACCAGTTATCACTTTGGAATTAAACTTTGTATTTTTAAATAAAAAAATTTATTTCTATTTTATATAATTTACAATAATTTAATATAAAACTTATTTCATAATGCATTTACAACGAGAGCAAATAATGCACTGTTTAGTGAAAATATTGTATACCGATAAGACCGATAAAAAGGCACACCATTATTTATCTCAATATTATAAATATAACGCAAACAGTGGTTAAAATTGCATATGTTGTAAGGCAAGCAGCTAACGTAAGTTATATTTGCTATATTGTACCTAAAAAGATTACTTGTTTCACACTTACGTCTTCGATATTTTGGTGTTAGCTGTAGTATTTAATTATGGTCACATATAAGGTATATTAAGAGCTAATAAACCCTACGGGTCAAAAAAACATACAAAGGGATTATAATAAAAGCCTTTTAAATTTTATTTTCATTTTTAACCAAAAACGGGTAAATTTTATTGCATTGAATTATAAAGTTTAGTCTTTAAAATATTAGAACTTATAAAACCTTGAAGTTATGAAACTCCACAAACTTAAAAGTAAAAATTTGGAAAACCCTTTTTTAATTTTAAATACTGTAAAATTAAACCAGTGAAGCAATTGAACAATTCACATTTTTAATTGACAATTTTTTTCGAGATTTGACGACAAAATAATACCAACTAGATTTTAAATTAAAAAATCTGCCCTGAGGTATTATTTTGATTGTTTACAGTTATGTATAGGGACGTATGTATTTTGTATACCCTTTGTAAATATCCGCGTATATACGGGTATGTACCGCTGTGTTGATAGTTTTGTACAAGTCGATTGTTAATTTCATGACGATTGTGTTTTTTATGGTTACTTTGTAAAAAGGATTTATAAACATTATTATCAATTTGATCTGGTTGTTACTATAATTTTCATTCAACTAATTAACTAAATACCAGTACTAGGTATGCATACAAAGACGCACAACAGGCTGATCTCGTCATTTCTATGAAACCTTGTGTATTCATACCTCCATACATCTGAATACATCTGAAAGTTATTTCCGCATAGTAGGAAGATACCCTTTTAAGTAGCTTATCCTTAGTTAGGAGTCAGACTTATTTAACTAGACAGCACTACGAAATAATCCCTTAAATTAGAAGTTCAGATGATTAGTAAGAACTAATATACAAGGGCTATTTTAATTAAGGAGACCAAAATGTGTTTCATGAAAGTAATTACATTGTCTTGCAAGTGTCGGTCTTTTTAATTTTTGTCTTGAAATAATGGAACCAGCTTCTAGTGTAAGGTTGCCGTATTTCAAAATTGTAACGCTAATCAATCAAAGAGAGTAAGAGAGGAGAGTGTAACACCAAAAGTATAGTTGATAAAGTTGAATTTTGGCATACAGAAGTTAATCCATCGAAATAGTCAAGTTTAAATTGCCTTTCAGTAGCTTGGTTGGTTAATATAATCCGGAATTAAAATTGTCTAACTATTACTTACGTTTCTATGAGGCAGTTTCATTAGTACGTAGGATTTAATTTTCCTTACTTAATTACCAACAATAAAGCATTTTACAAAAAAAGAATGTCTCTTAAGTCACAAATTAATTAATTAATAATCTATTTCCTTACATGTCCTTGACAAAAAGGTTAAAAGAATAAAGTAAAGACCACACACCTTATTAATTTTACTTAACAAAAAATTAAACAAAAGAGAAAAAATTCACATTAGATGGATTTTGATTTAATTAAAAAGAAGCATGGCATATAATATACTAGCAATCAGGATCAGATATTCATCATACAACAAAGTCATGCAAAATGCAGTAAGAAAAATATCACCATACAGGCACTCTTCATCGACTTCAAGCAAGCATATGATAAGATAAAAAGATCAGAAATTTTTAAGGCATTGGAAAATCTAAGAACCTCGGAAGAAATAATAAACTTAGTAAAATTGACTCTAAAAGCCAGAAAAAACACAATCAGATACAAAAATATATTATCAGCAACTTAGGCCTGAAACAAGGGGACCCTTTATCCACGACAATTTTCAATATAGTATTAGAGAATATATTAAAAGAAACAATAATAAACAGAACAAAATATTATATCAGAGCCCCACCAAGAACTAGCCTATGGCGATGATTTAGTAGTATTAACTACAACTAAAGAAGAACTAAAAAGAATAGTCAAAAGCATTGAAGAACAAGCAAGGAGGACAGGACTAGAAATAAATGAAGATAAAACCAACTATACAATACTCGGAAATAGAATACAAGAAGAGAATCAATTACTGTCATTCCAAACAAGCACGAAAAAGTATATAATTTCAAATTAGTCAACAGACTAATGTATTTAGGGGTTGAACTAACAAGCAACGGTCAACAAGGTTCTGACATAGACAGAAGACTAATGCTGGGAACGAGATGTGCAGCAACCTTAGACAAAATACACAAATTGAAAAACATACAAAAGAAAAGCAAAAATAAAGCTCTATAAAACAATAATAAAGCCAGTAGTAAGTTTTGGTGCAGAAACCTGGGTGATTACAAAAGCATATGAAAGTAAGATTGGTATATGGGAAAGAAGAATACAAAGAAAAATATTTGGAGGAATAAAAGTGGTTGAAGAATGGAGAAAAAGAACCAACCAAAAAATAGAAGAGCTATATCAAGAAACTAAATTAATACAGTCATTAAACAATGCCGACTACGATGGTTGGGACACATAAACAGGATGGAGGAAGAAGATCCAGTAAGAATATGACTAGAAAAAGAAGCAGAAGGAAGTAATAAGAAAGGAAGACCAAAAACGACCTGGTGGAATGATGTACAACAAGATATCAGAACGCAGGGGTTAACAGATTGGTAAACTAAATCCAAAGATAGGAAGGCATGGAAACATGCCATCGAAGCCATGGGCCATTAGGGCTTTTAGTGCTGTGTATATATGGTTTACTTTGATTTAATAAAAATCCAATGAAAATATCTCAGAACGATATTTAAAGTGCATATTGTCATGTTAGTTTTACCTACAGAATAAGGACTTTACCCACTTAATAGTTTTAAGCAAGCTTAGATATGAAATTTAAAGCGACACGTTTGATGGGTAACCTAACCTCATTTTTTAAGTTAGTATTTTGATGTTTTATGAAAATTTATATTTTATGAAGCTAGAAAGTGGTTTGTTATAAGTTACATGCACACTAGTACACTATAGTTTAAAAAAGGATATTTGTAAAACTGATTTTTGTAAAACAGTTTTTGGGTAAATAATTTTGATTGGGGATTGTAAAGTTGTTTCTTTACCACATAACTGAGACTATCTTAAATGTAGGGATTGCTTTTTACAAATGATATATGTAAAACAACATGTAAGTATGTGCGGTTATGCTTCTTACACTAAGAAAATGTAATTGGCTTGAATTTTCATTTTGTTGATATCTGAGATTGTGTAAATAATGTTTGTTAGCATATAAAGTTTAAATTTGTGACGATAGGAAGGTGTGAAAAGGTAGTTTTATGTGAATAAGTTAATAAATAGTTGTGTAAAGATGAGATTTCATCGACATTCATAGGAGGCTTCGTTACGAAATGAAAATATGAATGTTATATGTCAATAAACAGGGAATTTAATAGTATATCAGTTTATCTAATTAGTTTTAGATTTTGTTAAAATTTGTAAACAATAATCTGGTTATGTTATATATCAAATGTCAAAGTTCTTTTGTTTCATGCAAAATTTCCAATAAAGTACAATTGTTTCCCAGCAAAATAGAAAAACCCGGCCATTTTTGTAACAAATTCTCTTTCAATTTACAACTTTAGAAAAGTACACACCTGTTGAAGAGCAAAAATTAATTTTATGCTTATGTTTTGAGTTAAAAAACATGTAAACAAAGACGTCAGAATTTTTAGGTTATCATGTTTAAAAAACCTTGAAGTGTGAAAACCCGGCCATTTTTGTAACAAATTATATTTCAATTTACAACTTTAGAAAAGTGTACACCTCTTGAAGAGCAAAAGTTAACTTTAAGGTTAGGTTTTGACTTAAAAAGCATGTAAACAAATATGTCAGAATTTTTAGATTATCATGTTTGAAAAACGTTTGAAGTATTGAAATATTTAACAAAGTTCTGTGGATTCAAGTGATTTTATTTTAATAACAAGTGTATTAAATTTATGCAAGTGACAATTTACTTAGAAATGGAATTTTTTGGTAATAGATTTATCAAAATTTTCGTTAAGATTGCATTTTGTAAATGAATATGAACTATAATTATAAGATTAATTGACTTACCACGATTAGACAAGTAATTGGATTTAAAATTCAATTTATTAAAGCTATTAATATGGAAATACCTGAAAGAAGTGAATGACTTTCTTTTTTCATTTTATTGTTCAACCGAATGAAAGCAGAGTCTAGCAGATTTTATAACAATACAGTTGGCAAACTGGTTGCGCCAAAAATTTTAATATTTAAACGTGAATTATTTAACAATTAATTATAGTACGTAAGAATTAAGTTGATGTCAGAAGTATTAACCCTCAGATAAAGAGAATTATACTATTTTGGGATTGATAGTTTATAGAATTTTGACAGGCAAGTTTAAATTTCGTTTTCATTTTATTTTTTTTGTTTGTGTTAAGTTTATTAAATAAATTTGTATTGTATAAAAAAAAGAAAAATTGCTTTAATTTCTTTGCGTATTCCTAGATTTATATAATTATTTAGTGCCTGATTGAGCGACCCGCCTGAGAGTCTCAATTTATGGAAAGTTAGACTTTTCACAACAATGTTATTTAGCAGGAGTCATTTTTTTATTTAAGGTAACAGCGTAGTGAGTTGCATGTTGTATGCATCTGTTATCTGTATTATTCCCACTGCCGCCTGTGTTTTTTAATTCTTAATAACCCTGGTATCGTAAACAATATGTATATTTTAAATTGCATTACTCTCTTATTCACACTACCCACTAGACTAATTAAAATTATTATCAAAGACCTACCGATTTCTAAAAACTCATTTCCAATGCAGTTTTAGGATTTCAAAGCAGTTATTGAAAAGCTTTAATTAACGATACATTTTCCCGTAGATCGATATTAAAGTACCTACCACTACCTATCAATTTTCTCAGAAACTGCTGATTTGAGAGTTTGACGTAACATAAGGAAATGTACATAATAAACACAGTTCTCTTAATCACCGCCGGGTTAAAAACGACTAACAAAATCATGCACTAGAAATATATCATTAAAAGGGTTTATGAACTGCAACAAAAAATTCATTTTAAGATAAATTGGTTTACAAATTCTATTATGATACTGACTACTATTGTTACTTTTATAAAAACAATTTAAAGTTTACTATAAATGTTAAAGAAGAATTATTATTTTTGATTTGTGTTTCTAAATGTAATATTGGAAACTTTCAAACTAATCTCACTGAAAATTGAGAAATTTGTTATTCATAACAATTGGAAGAATATCAAGATTTATTGCTTCATTTGAATAGATATTCAGTTGGGATCTGTGCTTTCGGTGCGTAGATGCATGTCTTCAAATAGATATTGCATTTACATCCCTAAGAGCTTTATCAACAACTAACTATTAAAATAGATGTTAGCAACGAATTTTATGTTAATGTACTTCATTTAATTTAAGATATTCAAAAACAAAATTAGAGTCCAAGCTATAGATCCATAAAAGCTTCCCCCCCCCACTAGAAAAAGACTCGCACTTAGATTTCAGCTCATAAGCTCATGGTAATCACCTTACGGAACCAAGCAGGAATTATTCTCATTCAACACGTAACGAGGGTTGTCTTTTTAGTGTTGCAACAAGCTAACGGTTTATTGTTAAGCTGGGGATATTACGGTGGTAATTTTATTACCTAAGCAACGATTTGTGTAGAGGGATTTTTACCGACTAAGAGTATCCTAACACTCTGCAGCTTTACTTTGACAAACAGAGCTCAGATGCCTGTCAAATAGTAGTTTTAGGTGAATCAGATCGGTTGATCTGGGTGGACATTCGAAGCATCCTTTCTTGCTCATCCAACTACCAAGAAACCTTTGACTCAACAAGTTCCTACCGCTTCTTTTATACTAGCATACCAAAGTCGCGTAACATTAATTAATTATTTATTGGTGATCTTAAGTATTTGGGAAAAGATTACGGTAACTTTAAGTAACCATCAGTAATGGTTAAAAGTGATTCCATGCATTTACTGTAATTTATTAATCTAAAGCCTAGACTTATATCAACTCAACCATTTATTAGGGCAAAATTGAGCTTCGTTTCTGTGCTTTATAGAGTGTGTCGCAAATTAGGCGACACCACCATTATCTTTATGATATTATTTTTATTTGATATTATATTATTATTTGCTATCCAACTTCAGCCAATGTTTTCTCAACGATGCATTTGTAGGATCGAATGGATTTTTGGTCACAAGTAGATCATAAATGGTTATTTCTTCAAGAAAAATTTGGTTCAAATTGGATAAAAAATAGAAAAGATATAACAGAAACTATATATAACATAAAAAGATATAAATAATAAAGATAGTGGTGCAACCTAATTTGCGACACACTGTGCTATGATAGACTTTAGACCCCTAACAGGCGCGGATCCAGGGGGGGGGTCACGGGGGTCATGACCCCCCCCAATGATGAACAAAACACAATTTTTTCAGGAGAATAAACTCATATGGTAAACGATAGAAAAATTGTGTAATTAGCACTACATCTGTAACTACATCTGTAAGCCAATTAATTTTGATTATAACAAGGAATTTGATTTAAACAACATCGTATGTGATTAAGATAAGCTTTTGTCAATTTTAAAAATATCTAAGCAAAAGTAACCAATTTCAAGAGAACAGATTACTCGATTCGCGAAGAGCAAACGCACTCGTTTGGAATTAGTGCTCTGACTTCACTAAAGCGGATGCAACATATTGACATGTGATTATAGTTTATTTATACATACATTGTGATTATAGTTAATTATACTGTAAAACTTGTCATGGAGAAAGTATTGTAATATATGATTTTTGTTCAAATATATCACTCGTGTTCAATTATTTTGGAACAAGATCCCGCAGTAGAAAACATTACAGTAAAAACTCCCCTGTCCAATGTACTTTTAATGACCCCCCCCCCGGTCCGGAGAAAAAAGTCTGGTTGCGTGTCTGACCTCTAAACAAGTCAGCATAACCTGCTTTGATATCTAAAAAGACTTAATGCGCCGTCAGAACCTACTGAGAATTGTGACAGAATCTGTGAATCTCTTACCTCAACACCGTCACCACGTCTACCTCCACAACCTACCCTGATATCGCAGACACCACAACCCTCACCAACATCAGGTGACAAGTTATGGTCCTATACAACTTAACCTAAACCGTACTGAAAATTTACAACAGCTCGCAACCTAGACTGGCATCACAAACACTTATCGGTCTTCACAACCTATTCTGACAACACGAGATAGTCTATGCACCACCTATTTAATGCAACGTACTTTTTCAAAAGCTTCTAAAATGGCTTATCTACCCAATGACAGCACTTCTATCAGTAAATCCGGGATAAGTCGGGGAGTGTAGTTGGAGGACGGTAAGCCGAAAGGAAGCAGGTGGGAAAAGTTGAAGGTTGGTAAGTTAGAGAGATGAGCCCGATGACGGTAAATCAGAATGGGGGGATGGTTAAGTAGGAGGGAGGGTAGTTAAGTCGGGAGGACTAGTAAGAGGGGGCTAGTGGGGTGGTAAGTAGTGGAATGGAAGGGTTGGTTGGTAAGTCCGGGAGGGTTAAGTCGTAGGGGTAGTAAGTTGAGAGTGTTTGTTAAATAACGCGTACAGAAGTATTTTTAGCTTTAGCATTTTCAACTGGATATTTTTGTTTTTGTTTCAAATTTTCTATTTAGGTTTCTTCTACATTCATTCTATTCTACTCCATACCTACCCAGTCTCTACTTATTCTGTCAAGGCTTAACTCTGCTTTTGCTGTCGCTACTTCTTTTGTTTCTGTTTATGTCTTGCTCTGTATTTGTATTTGTTTCTTTTTCATCCGCCATCTCTTCCTCTTCCACCTTTGTCTCTGTCCCGTCTATCTGCCCCGTTTCTACATTTTTTGAGCTTTCCTCCTCTGTTACGAACCCTTCAGTTTCTGTCTTTTATATGTGTCTGTCTATTCTGCTTCTGTCTTTGCCTTTGCCTCTTTGACTTTGCTACTGCTTCTCTGCTACTTTTTTATATTAATTTATTTTTTCATTAGTTATTTTTTTCACTACTTACCTCTTCTAAACCTTTTTTTGTTTCTTTCTGTCTCGCTTCTTTTTCTTTTCCGTCTTTTTTTTCTTTTCATCGCCTGTTTCGATGCGCGTTTCTCCTAAACTTTTTCTTCTTTACTGATTCTGCAGGTTCTCATTCCAACTCGACTTCTGACTCTACCTTATTTACCTATACCTCTCTACTTATGTCTCTATGTTTATGTCTATGTCTCTACTAATCCTTATCTATTACTTTCTCTTCTACTATCTCTCATTCTACTGACTGCCGCTTATCATTCTTTTTACTTTTTTATTTCTGGATTATGTCCCTGTCTCATTTGCCACTGTGTCCTTTGTGTCTATCTCATCTGTCCCAATCCCTTCTGGTAGCGACATTCTGACCTATACTTACTTGTGTTGTCTGTTTCTGTCATTTTGGTCTACTCCTTTTCTGCATCTACCGCTGATAAGTCTCTGTTTCGCGTGTCCTTGTCTCTGACGGTTCAACCTGTTATGTCTTTCTATTTATATTTTTGCCTCGTCTGCTCTGATTCTGCAGCATCTGTGTTAGCGTCTATTAATTTGTTTCTCACTTTATCTACTGACTTTGCTTTTTATACTTTTTTACTTTATGTATTATTTGCTCTTGCCTCTTTTTGCGTAAGGGTTTTTTTTGTTTATACTAATTTATCACTGCATTGTCTGTTTCTGCTATCGCTGCTTAGGCTTTTTCTGCCTTTACCTCTGCTGCCTGTATGTTTTATATGTCTGCTTCTGCGGCCTATCCTGCCTCTATTTTTACGTTTCTACCTGTAGTTTCACTACCTTTGACTATTCTTCATCAGCTTCTCATAATTGGCGCTCCGGCTTTTTTTCGTTATATTTTCTTGTACCTACATCCTTCAGATCTACCGCTTGTGTATTTCAAGTGTATTCAAACCCTACAAAGGTTTAACGCTCTCGCTATTTCATGCGGAGTTTGCTGAATCGAATCCTTCTGGCAATTTTCTTTCGTCTGTACGTATTCTGCCTCTTCTAGCTGCATTTACTCCACGTGGTTTTTATCTTCTGCCTTTTGTACCTTTTCGTCTAGTGCGTTTCCTTATAACTCTTGCCACCATCTCTACAACATCTATTTCTGAGTTTGCGATTGCAGTTTCTGCTGTTCTGCAATCCCTACCTCCGTTTCTTATATCTTTGTTTGGCTATCAATCTACCTTTGCTGTTTTGTAAATAAAATATCTTTTATTTACAAAACAGCAAAGGTAGATTACTCTCGTAAAGGTAGATAAATAGACACCCTAGAAATAGAAAAGATAAATATATTTTCTGTTTCTGCCTCTACTTCCTTTAACGCTGCCGCTTTTACCTCTGCTTTATCTGTTTTTATTATATCTTACTTGGGAGCTGATTTTTTTACAGCTTTTGCTTGTGCCTTTCTTTCTTTGCTACTTCTACAGATACGCAAACACAGAGGTATCTCGCGATTATACTGGTCAGAGTAACATAAACTTAAGGAAAATTTAAATAGCAATATTTAAATATAGATTTTTCTAGTAGCTTTAGAGATGATGGTTCTTCTGTGAGTTTAGAAGTGGAGTTATATTAACCTCTAAAAATGCTAGTTTATGTAGCAGTGTTTGGTCGTAAACAACAACGCACATGTGCTAAATATTAACTTCAACTTTCTGACAATTGTGTACGCCAGGTTTAAATTTCGCCAGTTCCGGTCAGGTGTTAATCCGTTGAATTATTTAATTTACGGAATTTTATTCAAACTACGGTTTTATAATTATGTACAACATAAACGGCGTTTTTTTCTATTGTTTAGTCCAAAAAAATTGTTTCAAAGTAAGGATTGTATCGCATAGGTGAAGAAATGGGAACATCTCTAAAAACACCACCGATTCGGCAGGAACCGCACTACAAACTTTGACCATTGAAGAAATTTTGACTATTCATAAATATTGTTTTTGTATTACCACATCTTATTATTTACTACACTCTAATGTAATATATCAGTTAGTTAATATACCTAATTTGTTTACTCCTAATTACTAACAGTAAACTTAGGCGTACTTTGCTCGGTCAGTAATTGGAAGTGTGAGTGAAGGCGTACGTCTAGGAGGCAAATGCATCGCTCCCAAGTTGATAATTTGCATCATGCGCAACTTTCCACTAAACTATTTTTATTTTATTTTTTCTCTACACTTGACTGTATAAAAATCAATTTTTCTTATCGAAAAAGGTAAATGAGAAAATGTAACAAGACTAACTAAACGTTTTCATACTTTTAAATCGACGAATCCTATACGTAAGCCATTTGAGTTAACAATCAATTTTGCTCTTCAATTTTTGATAGATTTAATGAAACATCAATCATGAAACGCATTTATACGCCGAAGTTTGGTTGTAAATCTTTTAACATATAAAGCTGATACTGATACATTGCGTGTTCCGTAATAAGTAGGGCTTCGTTCTATTCTTCGTCTTTTCCTTTATGATATATTATACAAAAAAAGAATGGTTTTATTATTTTCGTTTTAATTATACTCGACTAGTTCTTTTCTAGTAATAAACACAAATTTAATCTTGAAGATAGCGTAAACTATAATATTTCATTCTCACAACTTTACGTTACAATTAGCTAGGTGTTATTGTGCATGGGTTAAAAATCGATTTAGAATTCAGACTTTTAATTAATGGCACATTTTTAATTAATCCTGTTTGTGTTTTTATTTTAATACAATCATCTGATTTGATCTCTTTGTTTTAAAGTTATCAAGATTTCATAAGACATTTTTTTAATTTTCTACATTAGTTTGCAATTACAATCAATATAACAACTAAACAAACTTTCCCCTGAGCTACCCTGACCTTTACATTGAAACGTTAAGAAACTTAACCACAGAAGTCTCACGAATATATAGCATCTAGTTAAGAATATGTAACGTCTAAGATCTGTCAAAAAAAACTTATACTTAACAAAACTTAAAGCACCAAATGCGACTAATTAATTGTTCAAATTACTTTCAGGTGTCGTAGGTGTTAATTACAAAGGCTTATTAGTTTTAGATTAAACACAGGAATAAATGAACAACATTATAGAGGGCGCCACCCAAATTGTTTCTTATTATTGCCTAAAAATATTTGCCACGGGAATCTACAATTAGCGAGAAGAAATTCGCCTTGAACAATTACGGCAAATAACTTATTATGCCAAACTATAGTAGGTGGTTTATTTTTAGTAATTTCTTATTTATTAAATAAGTTTATTGATCGTCGAATAATTAAAAGTAAATAGCTACTAGATACTGCAAACGTGTTCGTTTTTGCTTAAACACAAAAATTTAAAATAGGATAACAAGGCAAGCTTAATTAGAGATCCCTTTCTAAAACAATTTCTTTTTACTAATTTACTAGAGAACATGAGCAAAGACTTTACGTGTTTCGAAGGTTTAATAATAATAATTTGTATAATAACACTAAACGCTTGTACACTTAATTGCCATTTTTGTACACAGTATTAAAAATTTTTACACTTTAAAATTGCGGTTTGAAGAACAAAGGACAGTTAATTTAAACTCTCAACTATGTTGATTATTATTATCTTAACTATTATTATTATCTTGATTATTATTATTATTAACTTATTATCTTTCTACTTTAAATAAATTTTCAATCTTTTTACAATCATTTCCGATTTTTAGGTTATTAACGTTTTTTTATAACTTGGTAGATAATTAATATTCGGTCGAATTCGAATCACCTGTTAATTGTTTTTTTATTTGTTGAACAAGAAAAATGACGTTTATTTACGTTAATTACTTAAATTGACATACAAATTCCAAATGGAGAAAAGAATAACTTAATTCCCATTAAAGGTTTAGGCCGTAAGCACTACGATGCGGTAAGGGTACAATAAGTGTCAAATCGCAAAAACTGAAATCTTGTTAAAATTTCCCTTCCTGAAATTAAATTCCATAGAAAACGTGAAACCGCCTTGCAAAGTCGATCGCGGTCTAGCCGCGCTGGTTGGGACAGAAGCCCGTAACGGAAGGACTCGCGTATCTTGTGTCAATCAAACTGATATTACCACCTCTGAATTTCAAAAAATAGAAAAACATACCCCATAACATGCGGTTTAATGAAGAAGGAGATTATTCGAGGATTTGGAACGTTTTACTTTATATCACTTTTAACTAATACAAAATAGCCAAATCTTAAGGCATCTTGATACAATGCCTTTTTATCAGGTCATGAAACTTTTAACACAAAGAATAAATAATGACAAAATTATTCTATTTTAAATGCATCATAAATATGCCCAAAAAATAGTTTATTTTTTAAATTTGTTTTATCAAATAAGAAATCTGAAAAATTCCAATACGAGGTTTCGTTAATTTTACTACAAAGGGTGAGAAATAAATACTAGACGCTGCAACACAGGAGCGCACTTGATTTAATTTTAATTGGAGATTATTACAAGACAGGGCTATATTCAGTTGGATTTTAATCATCGGAAAAATGAATTTAAAATATTTTATACAATATAAGGATAACTTTACAAGTGAAGCGTCTTAAATAGTTGCCCAAAAATGAACCCGTTACACAACATCCTCCTTATGTATTTCTGCAACCTATTTTGAACCCAAGCCAAGTATTCTTACAAACTACATCAGCCCCGGATGCTTCTACACATCGTACCCCAAACTCTCCACATAGACTTTCACAACCTATCCTAACACCGAGGAAGAGTCTACACACCTCTTATCTCAACAACGCAACAAGGTCTACACAGTTTCACATCCTGAGGCCGTGGGACGTTATATGAAGTGGATAGCCGCGTACTAAAGAGACTAACTTTTAAGCAGACGACGCGAGCTCGATTTTCGGAACCGGCTTGACGATTCTCTGGTATATATATAAAGGCGGTATGAACTTAGCCGTGCTGTCGGAGGGCACGTTAAGCAGCCGGTCTCGGCAACCACGCAAACACCTATCTGTGGTTGTCGTTAAGAATAGCACATCGTCATACACCACGCACAAGTATGTATTTACGTACTTCAGTGGTTAGGCTATGTTAATTACAATTAACACTAATAATAATAATATGCGCTGCCAAACCTAACTTGCTACTCTGACAGTGTCTTTGCGATGCTACAATTTATTTGACTTTGTAGTAAAGTCTTTGTTACTGTACAACTGTTCCTAGTTTTGTGTAAGAGTCTATCTACTTATATAATCATTCTTTTACTCCGTATCAGAATCTGCCCGTCTTCACAATCTGCGTTACAACGTTTATAGGCTACATTTAATTACTTTTATTTAGTACTCTTGTAGACTTTCAAGTTGGCCTGCAAGGTCCTTGCTGTTTAAATGGTAGGTGTTTAGATTCTTTCTGGTTATGGATAGAAGATTTATTTTATATATGTTTACAAGACCTTTTGGTAATTTTATTGAAAGATGCATGTAAACAAATCCTTTGAAACTATTAGCTTATAATCGTAGTTTTTATAAGCACTGTTTGGTAGAAATCTTGAAATTCATACGCAAACGGCAAAGCTCACTATGTTGAGGTAAAGACTTGAAAGTTGATTAATTAGTTTTTAGCTACAAGAATATATTTATTTTAGCTTTTCCTTTTGGTGGTTTTTCTTTATAGTAACTAACGATTTTCTTTTATGGTAATATTCGCGTATGGGTACTTTCTGTTTACAAGGCTACTTTCTAATGTAAATACCGAATCGATCTAAAAAAATTATGGTTATGTTTGTTACGTTGTGGATTGACATTTCACAAAAACACTCCATACATCTCCGTGCAACCCAGGTAGGATATAAATAATAATAAGAAAGTTTTTTAGTTACAGTAAGTCTAATACTAATTACCGTTAGCTGCCCGCCTAACAACTTAAGTAACCCTTCTAAAATTTTTTGTGTTATATAAGTATAAGAAATAAAAAATTGTATTATTTAGTTATTTGTATATACTTGAATGAAAGCTCTTATTACTTTTATGATCAATTAAATGTATGTTGAAGATTATTTTTACAGTTTTATTTAATTCATGTATAGATTGACCATACCAGTGTGCTTTCTGTATTGTTGTATTTTTCTACAGTCTACCTTAACTCCGTAAACAATTTCAATTACATTAAGCTTTTGTACTATTATACAGTACATATAATTTGATGATACTGTAACATAGAAAATCGAATTTTACAGAAAAAAGGGTTAACCCAAATGGAATCTAACCGTTAATCTGTTCAGTTCTCTTCTTTTTTTTAATTTAGACAAATGCACATAAATAAATCAAGATGTTTGTGTTCATGAAATATTTATGAGTGAAGAAGGCGTATAAAAGAGTGAGCAAAGGAGCGATAAGCTGGAGGGTAGACCATAACAGCCCAAATAAACCGACCAAGAATTGGAAATTGAAGCTGTGGGCCTATGCATTACTATTAGGATTGTAAAAGAAACAAAGAAGCAGATGTTTTGAATATACATCTTAAGTAGTACCATTTAAAGATTAAGCAATTTCTGATGAGGTTATCAAGAGAAGTCTTTAATATTCAGAGATAAAATGTATTCGCTGCAGCCAGAAGTTATTTTTTGTTGTAACGTTCTTAATGGCAGTTTTAAAATACGTTCTGTGCAACTTCATAATCTGCACATTTATGATCTTAAATAGTATGCAATAAGGGGAACAAAAGATGGCTTCGTATTACAATAACGAATGCACAGTATCTGCTGCAAGCTGTTCTTAATTCCTATACGTGCACACTAACAATGAAATTAATTACATTTTGTAAAAGATATCTCCGTATTATTTCAGACAGATATGACTTTGGTTATTATGTAAAGTTTCTAATTTGGTTAGGAGCTGATGTAACACAGTTTGAATAACCCATATTGTTTTTAGAATCATATATAAGGAAATATTATGCAGATGTGTTCCCTTTTGTTCATTTTATTACGTTCAGAAACAATTTTCGCATGAAAGAGTGTATAAACCACCAAACAAAATTACAGCGAGTTTTTGGAACTTGTAAATCAAATATTTAATTAGTTGAATCTGTATAATTTAGCTTTGTTGTGATGTTCAGAATCCGATGTTGTTCTGGATAAATAAAATCTGTCAGTACAGTATGACTTTTAGTTTTATGTACTCCCGAGTCCCGACTCCCGAGTTGAATAAACGAATAAACGTGGGCGATGTTTTGATACTTAACCATCGATTCAACAAATTTGAGGCGACACATTTTTGAACGCAGACGTGTTTTAGAGAGACAAATCGAATAAAAGAATAGGTTCTAATGGGTTCCTATACTCGTATAATTAAGATACAAGAGAACATGGCAGGAACAAAGGTGTGATTGTGAGTACGTAAATAGCTTTGGCGCTAGACTTGGGAGCTAGTAGATGGGGAATATAAACCTCGATCGCACCTGTAAGAACTGACAGCACTCACATAAGCAAGTGACGCGTTAATTGAGCGTACTTAATTTCCTCACACAAATGGGAACAGAGGAAGTTCCAACGGTATGTCACGCAGGTGTGTTACGTAAATCCGCAACGCACAAATAATGACACAAATGCTCTGTCATCTTCCTTTATTACAAAAAACAAAATGTTACTGTAATCGGTCCATAAACAATGAAGATATATAAGTTATTATAACTGTAAATTTTATTTGAATTAAATTCGGCCTGATGTGAAACGCTCTTTCCAGATATCTTAAAAAACAATCTTTCAGCTTCGTCTGACTTGTCCCGTTTTGCTACAGTTAAAGCATTCCTTGATTTTCTAGTGATTTCAAAAAGTTTTAAATCCTCAAGTATCATTATTTTTGGCATTCCTGCTAGTATATGGACTATGTCGATAGAGATCAATATATTTTTTGCTATCTAGAGAAAAATATATATATAACATTTTGTTCTTGCTCTCTTTCTCTCTTCTACTGTCAGTGCAAGTGGCAAAATTTTATCTAAACTTACAATGTACACAAATCGATCACTCAAATGAAGCCTTCAAAGTTTAATCAGCTGTAGCTCGATGCCTATGGAATAATTCTCTAAATTATATTATTTTTGGTCATTGCATATGTTCTTAGATTTTTTGAGAAGAGCAAAGTTAATATCGCGAGCGGATGGTCTATGGGAAGAGTGCATATATAGGAAGTCGATTACTCATTTCCACTTTTGGCTGGTTACTTATATTTTGGAGGTTATAAATACTTTACATTCGTTTTTCGCGCTTCAAGGTTTCAAAGTATTTTCTAAAGAGTTTCCAAGTATTATTGCAATTTTCTTGTCTTCCTTTTCTATTTCCCAGTTCTATTTTACAATACATATATCATAACTATGGCTGTCTTTTGTCTGAAGGTATTGCTTTTTAGAATTGGCTATCCCATACAAGGGAATTTCTTAATTTAGGACTGTTTATTGGCTAACTCTGCATTATCACGGTTTCTTGCAAAATTTTAATTTCTTTACTTTAGTTATACAAATTATGATGAACAATAATACTTACATTATACTTAATTAGGCCTCGGTTTAGCCTAAACAATAAGCACGGCTCGTCTATTTTTAAATTAAAGCAGATTGTAGGTGAATTGGAATGCCAGCTGATTTATAGAGGTATGGAGAAGGGCGCCAGCGCGATTGATTTAAGCAAATAAAGTATTAGCAGTAATGCTCCACAATAACGGAATTCTAGATCTTAACGTGAATTAGTCTCAATCATCAAGGACCGAATTCTTCTACTCCGTTATAACACCAGAATATCAAAATATCAAAAGTCTTATTCAATTATTTAGTGAATTTCAAGCATTTAATAGTGAACTAGAAGGCCTTTACTTGTTATTTATATAATGTCTTATTATAGTTAATAATAATAATATTGTTACAACTAAATTAAAAATACTTAGAAATTCATACTTTGATCGCTATTAAGATTATTATAAGTTACTTGAAAATTAATTTCAGAATCTTATAAAAGTTGATTAATGACACACATAATTTTAGTAATTCACTGTTAAAGTTTGATACAATGGACTAAGTAACACTTCCGCATAAAAATAAGATATAAAGAACACAACTGGTTATTTCTATAAACTAAATTCGTTCAACAAACATTGATTCCGACAACGATAGATGATCACCAGTTGCCACGAGTAGGTACTCAAACTATTGCGGACGACAAGACCAGTAATAATTTTGTATTTGATGTTAGCATATATTCGCCATTAACACCAAATGGGCAATGGTAAAGCTCGCAGTTTCAACTATGAAGGTCAAACACCAAACTAAATTATCATTCAAAATGGACACTAGACTTAAACGTCAGTTTGAATTAAACTCTGGATCGATTTTCCTATAAGTTATAATTAATCCTGTAGAGAAAGATTATTGATCACGTCAATAAAACAAGAAGAAGCTTTAAGTAAAGATATTACTTTCAGGTTCAAAAGAGAACGGTTCCATAATGATCTGCAAAGCGTAACTTCGTAATACAAAGAAAAATATAATTTCATTATATTCCAAAACTGCCAAACAATAATTTAATACTTTCAGTATTCCACAAAACCATTTTGTGCACTAATGATACAATAATTGGCACATCTAAAAGGAATTTCACTATTAAATCGCAAAAATCTAAACGGCATCAAATCTAACGTCTTGCTTTGTCAAGGAATTTTCCAGAAGCGACCATGTCGCGGCCAAAGTTGTTTTCCCGCCACAAGACGCGTCAAGATTTAATAGCTTGATAGCGAATGAGAACACTAGAAAACCTTTACGTACATATAGGGATTATTATTGAAAAATCTAAAATTTGTAGTTCAAATGCCAAACATAGAGAGCGCCATAAAAAAATATTATTAAAATTGAAATTTATAGTATACAGGGTGACTTCCAAGGCTTGAACCAATAATATTTTTATGAATATACGACGTGATATTAACAAAAGAAATATACAAACAAACCGATCTGTTACACTATTTAAAAATAAACAAACTTTGGTTTACTGCCAAATACAATATTAAGATTTTTGCACGATTTAATTTAATGCTACCTTTACTGCAGAAAAGGTCTTTTTTAAAGTATTATTGAATTTATATTTTCTGAGTTTTATTTCTATTTTCGCTTCCGCTCAATTAAACGAGGGGCTGTTCACTTTGTAGCAGACATTTTTCGGCTCTAAATAAATAATATTTTCAGGTTGTTTATGAATTTAAGTATAGCATCACTCCTTTCCGGGATTTGTCAAAAGAGTCTAAGGATTTTGTCGGGAGTGTCAAAACTTACATGTTGCAGGTTTCAGCATTTTGTATTATAGATATTTAATTGTTACTTTTCTAAAACCCTTTTTCTGAAATAAAAAATAAACATATTAGAAAATTATAATATAAATTAAAATTAGAAGTAATTATTATAAATTAACTCCTTTGTAGGTAGATAGCTCGTCTTTTATTCAGATACGTCAATTAAAAAAAAAGTTGCAATAATTACACGGCTTTCAGGACACTTACGTCCTCTTTAAAGATGGCTGTTTTGAAAATCAATATCGTTTCATTTTCATTGCATTCAAATACTAACCCATAGCTAATAACAGCTTTCGTACTTGATTACTAAAATTTGACTATAGAAAATGTTTTGTAAATTGGTCACGTGAAAAGCGTTTACAGCGCAATTAGATTTTATTTAGTTTCTATGCACTTAATGAATTGATTCACAGCTTCACATTATTCACTTCACATGACACAGCTTCGAATTATTAAAGGCCACTTCAAGTGCAGCAAAGCAGCTTTGCTAACAGTTTTAAATCAGGATAAATCAATTCTGTGAAATGAAGGGATGTGTGGCTGATGATACATTTTATTCCAAGCGCTGTACAAATATATTGGGGCCAATTTGTTTCTTATTCAGATGCACTTACTTCGTAGTAAAAAGTTTCCATCAAAACAACCGTTATTAAATTTGTTTGTAGTAGAAATCATATCAGTATAACGTAAAGATCTAAAAGTACACAGGATGTTAAATTAGATTGCAACCTTTTGTGTAGTTCTATATAGAAGATAGCATAGAAATGAAATTTCCTGTCTAATAACTGTGTTGCATGTATCCAGCCTGTTTTACATTGTTATTTTATATTTTGAAATTGTTTGTTCTAGGAACGTCTTCAATTAAAACATAAAAGCTTTATAGATATATGTACATGTGTATCACAAATTTAACAAGTGTCTGTTTTTAGAGCTTCCCATATGAAACTTTTCATGCTGAAATTGAATTTTTCCAGAAAAATGCTTCATACATCTACGTGGATCATTAGAGCATACATTTAGAGTGCGGTACGTTTTTAATTGATATACGTATTTTTAAAAAATCAAACGTCATGCCAGATATTTAAAGAAAATTATTTAACAATAAATAAAGCAGAGATGCAGATACCATATACTTCAACCGCTACTTTCAAAGATTGAATCTAGAACACTGAACATAAACTTCTTTATGGTGCATTCGCGTTCATTGTTGCTGCCATTCCTCTATTGCATCCTTCTTTAACTCTCTTAAAGGTCACCTAAATCTCTGCCTACCTACATAACCATGTATAAGTAAAAAGGTGAAGGAGAATAGAAAGATCCTTTTAAGAGCGGTCTTGCCATCCATCTACGTTAAAAGTGTAATAAAATTCTACTTGCAATAAGAAGTAAGATTGCAGAAGAAAACTTCTGAAACAAATGATAATTTCGGTGGTAAAAATCATTTGAAATAATTTCGAAATCCGTTTGCATTGGTAATCCGTTACGCATTATTGTCTGCCTGTCACAGTGATCAACCATGCAATACAATATTAAATAAAATACAAGTTTACCGCGGATAATTTGTTTCGTACATTCACACCCTCACTATGCACATAAAAAGTTGACAAGTTCGACCAATGATCACCGGATAATTTACATTGAATTTATTTGTATTTAGTTTGCACTGGAAATTCGTCGCAAATTGATACGTTTGTTCTAGTTGTCAACTATCAATACAATGTTGAAATTTAAGAGACCTCAATATAATGTAAGTACGGTGTAAACCAGACACAGATAATCAAATACAAACAAGTCTGATAAATGGACGGATAATCCGCAACGAATCTGTATTGTGTTTAATTTGCTCGGAAAATCCATCATGGATGATCCATTCGTTTGTAAATTATCGGCTCTAATTTATTATATATTAAATAGAATATTAATTTGCCACGGACAATACTTTCTTTCCATCACCCGACAGATCTTCCATTCGTTTCTTATCGCCTTTATACAAGGTAGTTAACACAGTATAATTCATCAAATTTATTTATATTTAGTTTGTGGATTGAAATCCGTCATAAATTATCCGTTCTCTTGTCGTAGTTGTCAACTCCAAATACAATTTAAATACAGTATGTCAGCACGGATAATCCGTCCATAACGTACCTTCCTTCTCAGAACCTTTACTTTGTATATATATCAACAAACATGATAAATGGACGAATAATTCGCATCGATTCTATACTGTATCATAGTATGTATCACCTGTTATCATAGTTGACAGTTTTCAGTACAACTTAAATATGATATAAGTCAGTCACGGACAATGAGCCGCAAACAAACGGTTGACTATCTTTGGCCTGTACATATCGCATTCTTACCCCATATTCTATATAAAGTTGAAAGGCTTGAGAAATTAACGGATAATCCGCATATACATTATATTACATTTAATTGTATTGAAGATCCGAGACGAATTATCTGTTTATCATGCTTGCTCACTCTTAATCCACAACGGACAATCCAACACTATCTTCTAATTGTATCTTGTCATTCTTACTTTGTATGTCGACAGGATAAATGAACGAATAATCTGTGTCAAGTCTCTACTGTATTTATTACACATTAGAAATACGACATGGAGTATCCGTCTGCTTATATAGTTGTCAATTCTCAACACAATTTAAATGCAATATATCAGCACGGGTAATCCGCCTATTATTTTTATATCTTCTAGCTGTTTTTTATCACTCTTTACTTTGTAAATTGATAAGATAAATGAACGGATAATCCGTGTCAATCTCTACTATATTTATTGTGTATTGAAAATGCGACCTGGTTTATCCGTCTGTTGCACCTAGTTGTCAACTGTCAACACAATTTAAATACAGTATGTCAGCACGGATAATCCGTCCATAACGTACCTTACTTCTCAGAACCTTTACTTTGTATATATATCAACAAACATGATAAATGGACGAATAATTCACATCGATTCTATACTGTATCATAGTATGTATCACCTGTTATCATAGTTGACAGTTTTCAGTACAACTTAAATATGATATAAGTCAGTCACGGACAATGAGCCGCAAACAAACGGTTGACTATCTTTGGCCTGTACATATCGCATTCTTACCCCATATTCTATATAAAGTTGAAAGGCTTGAGAAATTAACGGATAATCCGCATATACATTATATTACATTTAATTGTATTGAAGATCCGAGACGAATTATCTGTTTATCATGCTTGCTCACTCTTAATCCACAACGGACAATCCAACACTATCTTCTAATTGTATCTTGTCATTCTTACTTTGTATGTCGACAGGATAAATGAACGAATAATCTGTGTCAAGTCTCTACTGTATTTATTACACATTAGAAATACGACATGGAGTATCCGTCTGCTTATATAGTTGTCAATTCTCAACACAATTTAAATGCAATATATCAGCACGGGTAATCCGCCTATTATTTTTATATCTTCTAGCTGTTTTTTATCACTCTTTACTTTGTAAATTGATAAGATAAATGAACGGATAATCCGTGTCAATCGCTACTATATTTATTGTGTATTGAAAATGCGACCTGGTTTATCCGTCTGTTGCACCTAGTTGTCAACTGTCAACACAATTTAAATGCAATATATCAGGACCCACTTTCATCTCAAAAAATCCATAACGTACGTTCTGATAATTTCTTATAACCCTTACTATGTATGTGATGCATATGTATGTCAACAAAACCTGTAAATGAACGGATAATTCGTATCCAATCCATATAATTGTATATAATTCTATTTAATATACAATTATATTTAATTTATTCTATACAGCTTAAATACGATATAATTCAAGCACGGAAAATCCAACTCGGAATGACCTAACAAATTGACGGATAATCCGTATCTAATCTATATTGAATTTAATTTGCATTGTAAATCCAGCACGGATTATCTGTTTAACATACTTGTTCACTCGATACGCTACAATTCGTCTCAGAAAGTCCGTCAGATAGCTTCTATCTGTGTTTTGGTAACCTCTTTTTGTATGTTGATTGCATAAATAGACGGATACTCTGTGTCACATCTCTACTGTATTTACTGTGCATTAAAATGGTACATGTATTATCCATCTATTTGACATTTAATTTAAATGAGATTCAAAGCAGTCGTGGTATGTCCATTACATAACTTCCGTCCATTTCTTATTATCATTACTTTGTATTGAAAGTTGAAATCTTATCAGGATGGATAATCCAATGAATACTAGAATTTGTAGTGAATTTTTCCAATGTAAATCCCTTGAATTATTTGTTTGTTTGTCATAGTTGTCAACTTCTAATACAAATAAATGCGATATAGGTCAGTTACGGACAATCTGTGTCAGAAAGTGTTTCGCATGTAATTACTTGATCATCCTTACCTTATATGTGAAGTTAACAAGCTCAATAAATTGACCATAATCTTTGTCATGTCCATACTCATATTTAATTTTAATCAATTTTAATAAATTCCATTGAAAATTGGCTACAGATTATCCGCCTGTTTGTAATAGTAAACTAACAATATAATTTAAATTTCATATAAACCATCCAAGGACAATTTGTCTCGAACGAAACGCCTCCTTTTATGTGAACTTGATGAAAGGGAGGATAATCCGTGTCAAATGTGTACTGCATTTAATTTGCAGTTAAATTCGGTCGCGGATTATCCGTCTGGTAACAGTTTGTAATAGTGTAAATAAGATAGAAATTCCCGCAATTCATCTCAGATATGATGTCGACAAACTTGATACATGGACAGATAGATACATAACAGCTTTGGTAGTGTAATGTCTAGAGTGCTTGACTGCACCCAAGCGGCCCGAGGTCGATTCCCGGTGCCGCACTGTGGGGCGAGCCTTAACAAAAACCGCGCAAAGAGGTAAAAATCCAACTTGTGGTACAGAATAAAAAACATATTGGCGTTTGATTATAAAATGTTCAGGGCATCTAAAACTGGCGGAAAAATTTAAAAATCTTTGTTATTGTTAAAGATGTGGAAGCTTAAAGTTGTCACTACTTTGAACTAACAATTTCGAGGCTGAGATTTAAAATTAAATTACTTTTGTTGTATGGAACTTATTGAAACCAAAATTAAAAATGAAAAAGAGATATAGTATTTGTAGCTACACAATTTAAAAAAACATGAAAATGTGTTGTAGTTTTTATTTAAAAAAATCCTAAATTGTAAGAGCTTTTATTTTCCTAAAATTCAAATATTGCTGGAGTTATAAAAAAACGTCCGCATATGTCCGCTTTAAAGTTTATGTCGAAGAAAGAGCCAAAGCTTCCTGGTTATTATCATACAAAAACCAAATCCAACTCGATCCAACTTAAAAAGTTAAAAGCCGTTATTGTAGGCACTGCAAGAAATATTTACCGGTATTATTCGTATTACGCCATGCTCCATGCATAGTTGTTGATGATGCAACATTGTGCTTTTGTACCTTGTATCTCAACTGTTAGAAATAACTAAATACCATTGGTTTGATTTAAGTTTTACCATGATCCCTACCTACGCAGAATGGGGTTTTCTAATAACTGCAATAAAAATTTAACAAAGCTGAAAGCATCATAACAAACTGCCTGATTGAAGCCTTTTAGTAAAATGGAGACTATTTATGAATGAAATATTGGCAATTATTGTTAAAAGTTACAAATACTATTATTTCTTAAGAGATAGTAATTCCTTTAAGAAATACCGACTTAAAAATATTTTCTAAGTTCTTTCTTAAATATTCAAATCTCTTGTAATATAAAATTCATGGCGAAGTGATTGAAAATTGAATTTCGTACACTGCCGCCCATTTGAAAGTGCACGATAGACCAGAGTTCCCTCAGTTATATTTTCTATAACTTACTCTAAGCTGATAAATAAATTATTTTCAACAAGTATTTGAAAATAATAATATACCTTTCATTCCGCTGTAGCTGTTATAAACACATAGCCTATGGAATCCTGACTTAAACGATGTCATTTTGGAATATTACATAAAGAGTCGTGCACTTTCAAATGGGCGGCACTGTACCTTAAAAAACTCATGCGTTTTAGGATTGTTCCATAACATTTAAAGTCAGAGGATCAATCCTCTTTTATTTTTAATTTTAAACATTTCCTAGAGAAATGTTTAAAATATTCTGTAAAATGAAAGTCACAAGTTATTAAATATGTTACTATTTTCATTATTTAATTTAGGATGATCGTAGATTTAGTTGATTTGTTCAAAATATTTTTGTAATGGTTTGAGAATGGCTTATATTTTTATTTTTAGTTATTAAAGAATGCCTCGACACCGAAAGGTATATGAGGTTAAAGATTATGTATGTATGTATTATTAAAGAATTTATGGAGAAGATTGACAGTTTTTTATTACCAGTTAGATAAACTTCTCCTAACTAATATGAAGCATAACGCCTGAAACTATTAATTGCACTTAATAAATAATGATCTAACATTGTTTTATCAATTCCTGTAGCTTAAAAAGTACATATAAACAACAAAAATCTGTAAAAATTATTTATTTTACTTCATTATAGGGCTTGCGGGCTCTTTCCTATCTTTCGCCCCACAGTGTGCCGGCAGATCTGGTTAAGGTTTGCTCCAGTTTTCCTTAGCTGTGACACAAATGTGGGATTTGCGCTGTTCCATCGGTAAGTCGGCTGCAGCCGAACTTAGGGCCTTCGTAATAATAATAATCGCCCCCTCCCTCCTGCACAAGCTTATAGCTTCTGGGCCTGGTTTCCAGGATATGGGTTGTATTGTAGCAATTATTATATTATTATTATTAAATTTCGTTAAATTTTTATTGGATTTAATTCGCACTAAAAATCTATTACGGGTTATCTGTTATAGTTCTTAACTTCCAATACAATTTAGATACGATATAAATCGCCTTGCACTCGATATGCCTGATAAACCACCAGATAATTCACATTGAATTTATTTGTATTTAGTATTGAAAGTCCGCTACTGATTATCCGTCTATTTGCAATCTCCACGCAGTTTAAATAGGATATCAATCCAATACAAAAAGTTTCTCATCACGTTTACTCATAAATACACCTATAATCCGCGTCGAATCTATTTATTTATCCATTGTAACGGCTTATACGTCTATTTGTAATTGTTGTTAGCTTCCAATATAATTTAAATGCAATATAAACCAGCTACGGATAATTTGTCTTCACACAGTTCGTTGAATGCCTTCCGTTTGTTTCTAATCATTTTTACTTTATATATAAAATTGACAAGCCTAATAAATTAACGGATAATCCGTAACAAATCTATATTGCATTAATTATCGTTATCTCTCTCTTCTCAGTCTTATCTCATCGCTTTGCTTGCAAAGGAGACAAGTACCAGAACAGATAGTTGCAGTCCGATTTAGAATGTATTTCTTTTGCTACGGATCACTGTCCGTGATGTAGACTATCCGCCTGTATGTTGTCCGTTTATATTATTCCCAATACAACTTAAATAAAAATCAGTCAATATCTTCAACTTGGTTCTCATAATCTTTACTTCCAAGAGTATTATATGTTGAGAAGTATGATATATGAATAAATAATCCATAATAAATTCTCAATAAAATAAATGGCAATAAACCGGTAAGTCTGCGCAATCGAAACGTCGAATTTTTGCCAATATTGTCAAAGCATTTTATGGCTATCGGGATTTATTTGGCTACAGATTAATTGAGCATTTAATAACGAGATTTTGCAGTGAAAGCGTTTATAAAAACACAGTTCATAGGGCAAGTTAAATGAGTATTTCAACATTCAACGTGAGAATATGGTAAAGGTGAGCCATCGGAGGCTGGACGAAGGAGAGGGGTGTGAATGTGGGTCTGTCACAAACAAAAAAAGGCTAGAACCTCGAACAAGAGAATATATACCTCAAAATATGCAACGTGTAAGGCAGGTTTTGCACACCGATATGCCTTAGTATTGCAGTTATCCATAGGCACCATAGAATTTTGAAACATGATCTGCGGTGGCATCCATCCAAAATTCATGTTATCGTGGACAGGGGCGTGTTGAATTCTGCAAGAAGTTTGGAAACTTGTTAGAGGATCCCACCATTGTTGATTAGCTACTGGTGTCATACAAAAGTGCCATGCTTACGGCACAGTGAACACACATAATTTTCGGTATTGGGAACAAATAATCCAAAAAAGCTCTATCAGAAATCATTACACAGTCCAAAAGTCTTTCTCTAGTGTGCCATTAGAATTCCGGGAAGTACTGACCCTTATTTTTTTCAGGACGACAAAGGTCATTCCGTCACGATCAATTCGCGCAAATGATAAGAAAATTTTTCCGTCCTCAACTTGCACGCCTGTGCCTCTGTGGTTTCAACAGAATGGGGTCAAAATAAATTTCAGTTACTTATGTGCACATAACATTTTAACTTCATGGCTTTATAGCTTATATATCAAATATGTGAGAAAATGTCTAAATATTTCAATTTCCCGCTTGAAGTCAATGGCAACTTTGAGGAAAGAGGCTCGATTTTTCTGAATCCACCAGAAACCTTTTTATAAAAGATGGTATAAACTTTTTTCGTGTATTCTTCGTTCGTTTTGTGTATGGTATAACATTCAAATACAAGTCTTTTAACGGATAATTGTAGATAAAAAAATTTTGTCAGGTTTGTTACCTTATATTGATTTAATTTATTATTTCTCTGAAAGATTTGTAAACACTAGTGATAACATTTATCTCAATTTATTGCATTCAAATCAGCAAACCTTCATTTGAACGCAGTTTGCCTTAGTGTTGATGGGCTACGCTGAACACATGTTTTATTCTTTTCGAATACAGCTTTAAATATCTTCAGCACTAATTTAATTATTTTAATTAGGGAAAAACTGTGATAATGCTATTCACTTAAAACTTGGGTTTGTTTAAGTGATTTCCCTGTTGGTTAAAACTAAACATTGATATTTCAAAGATATGGCCTTGCTTTATCGTAAGCTTTTAAAGTGTGAAATGTGGACATTTTATTTGTAGATGTTTAGAAAAAGGTAATTACATAAGTTGAAGCAAACAGTTCTGCTTTTAAAATGGTAACGCATATAAGTTATTTAAAAAGCTAAAAGCATAGAGCAAAATGTTAATTGCATTTATAGCTTTGACACAGTTCCACCTTAAAGGTAGCATTAAATGAAATTCCTTGTGTAATCAGCTTTTGTAAAAGCTTTCAACTTGTTTCAATCTTGTCATTTAATCTGCATTATTTGAATATATCAAACTAAATCAGATAATTATGCCAAACACATTTTGGAACAGAACCACCCAATGACACTTCAAAACAGCATTAGATTTTTACATTTTTGCAACAACAAACACAAATTAGACATTTTAGAAGCTTTCGAAATATACAGACATAAACGCACAGTACCTTTAATGAATGAACAAACTGAGCTTAGTAATTCTCCTTTATTAGAAGTGTTAGATATTTAATTTTTGTTATGTATTGTATCTAGTTACCTATTCTCTGTATGTATTTATCCTTAGCAACGTGTTTGTTTATCAATATTATCTACCTTTGATAATGACACAAAGTGTCGAAACAATATTGTCAGGTTAAGATATTAATAAAACTTGTGAAACTTTAACTAATCTTTGTATTTATATTATATTTCAGAATCTTTTTTGTATTTTTTTTTGTAAACCATATTCTACTAAGATAGAAAGATGCACCGACATTTTAATTTTTTATCGACATCCATTTTATAGAAATTATTTATTGTGAAAGTTTGTGACCACAGGTAAAATTAATCAAAGATTGAATTTTGAACGTTATTGGTATATTTCTACCAAATAAATATCACCAAAAGTATTAAAGTTTTTATTAAAGGCTAGTTCAAGTTAGACTTAAATTGAAGGGCGAGAAATTTTACTATACTACGTTTAAACGCATTTAAGATTCAAAAATTTATTTACAAATCGTTTCTCGAAATCTTGGAATTAATTATTAATAACTTTTATGATTCCTAACATTCATCATAAAATTGTCATGTACACTCCCACTTAGCTTGTCACTCTGCGATTACGACCTACTTTTGTCTTTTTGAACATAATAATGGCTACGAAAAGTTAAAATTTTTTGAGTGATGGGACAACAACTACAGTTTTTCACCAAAAGTTTTTGAAAAGCAGATTGTAAGTCGACGAGGAGTTGCATTATTGATTCTGCAAACTTGGAAATACCACGAATGAATTTTTAACGTTTCTAGGGGATTACATAACAAAAGCAACAGAAAAATGAAGTCCCAGTATAGTTTATACTTCTGTTTCCGGTTCCTGAATGTGATATGTAGAAAGCTCTTAAAATTAGTATGTACAAAACATTTGTGTTGAAGGGACCCCTGTCATACCCTTTTTATGAAAGAAACGTCTCTGGGTTTGCATTTAAAATATGTAAAGAGATAAATATAGTAAATTTCGGTCGATAAATAGTTTGCCACGTTATCTATACTTTTTATTTCCTAATTTATTTAAATTCATTAAAGTTAGGACGGTTTTAAGATAATGGCTTGTAGAATCGCATGATATGTCAGCCAAAGGTTTTATAATAATCTTTTTAAAAGTTTATCTACATACATATCTAGCTTGAAGTCTATAATTATTTTGATGTACATTGAATAACGTATAATAGCTTGTATTGAAAAAATAATTTTAATTTGGTTTTTTGCAGTTTATGCGTGTTCAAAATTAAAGAAGGATTTTTAATTTTTCTAATTACTATATTTATCATTTGCTATCATTAGTTAATGATTAAGAAGCTTTAATAATAAAAGCTACACCATAAATAGTAAACCTGCAAAAACAACACTGAAATTATTAAATATTAAAAGTATGTAATAGCTGATTACCAAACTTAAACTTACCCAATTATCAAAGTTAAAAAAATATTGAAACTTGCTTAGTTGTTGTTATATACTGCGGTGATTTAAATGATAAAATAAAATACAATAAAATAAAATAAAATACACCCCAAATATTTTCTTTTCCCAATCGGCTAACTCAGGTTTTATACCATAGAGCATGAATTGTTTGAATTATTAAAATCTTATTGATTCTTATACCTGAAAGAAAAGAAAAACGTATTACCGACACTTGGGCTTCTGCAACTGGACAACAACAGGCTAAACTCTAAATATGAAGAGAAAAAGAAATGGATGCTTGTATATACATCAATTAAACACATAAATAACTTGAAAAACACAATCTTTATTTAATTTATGAAAATAAATGGAAATCAAAATTTAAAAGAAACTAATAAGAAAAATTATTCAAAATAGAAAAATAAAGTCAAATAGGAAATTAATTCCCAAGCTTGCTCAAGTGTGTTAAATAGTCGTAATAACCTGACATAGGGCTATACAGTTCTTCACTTAAACTAACATAAATCAATAAACAAATGAAAATATTTACAAATGTTCAAAAAGCTTTACTTTATTGTAAATAAATTTTAATAAAAAAAAATTAAATTGTTTTATTTATGCGAAATAAATTCTCTTGAAAACCTTTAAGGTTAAAAAAATAAGATTCTGAAATTATTCAGATTAACTTTATAAATTTTGTAATTGACAAATCAAATTAAAAACCTTTTGTTTCGACCAACCTGGTATATAATGTAAATGGAACTTCTTCAAATATTATTCGACATTGGTACTACTGCATTCATCTATCAGATGATTTTGTATTGTGAAAACGTCAATTCATGAAATCAATAGTGAAAAATAAATTCTCCTGAATTTATTTTAAAATAACTCGTTCACACTTCCATATACTTATTGAAAATAATTAAATCTTCTTTAATTTTTAAATTGTTCAGGTAAATTCTTCAAACTTATTCCAATCTTGTTTATGTTTTATTTGTTGACATAAACACAAGGTCAACCATATGATTATGACATAAGCCAAATTAATTTACAAATTTTCAATCCGGAGTCGAGCATAGATTTTCCAAACGGCTTTGATCGACTGACTGTTAATTTTGGCTGGAGCTTATATAGGTTTAGTAGAAACAAATGCCGACACTGTCACTTTTTCAAACAATCGCATCGCGAAAGATTTTTATGACGTCACAATTTCCACTCAGCTGATAGATTTTCTCACGAATCTTAATTTTATAAACACAGGATTATAGCTGGTAAAACAAGGATTAAAACAATATAATACACTCATATCCTAAAATGCATCGTAACGAATATATTAGACAAAAACAATTGACAAGGAACAAATCTCATTATGACCTAATTACACACAAAATTCATTAAATCCAGCTTTATCCTTTACAAAATGGACACATAATTACACAATATAACTAATACACATAAATTTTACACAGGAACATCTTTACAATTTAAGAAAAACATAAATTAAGATTCCATTCTACGGTCTTATAAACCCAATGATGCATCTACAAAATCCATCTTTTACATTAACTCAAATGAAGCCAAATTATAGTCAGATTGTCCAGCATACAGTCCTCCAAGTGTTTACATTAAAACAGTGGTGAGAAAAGTAGTATAAGAGTCAATAAGTGCGAAATACGAAGCATATCACAAAACCGAAACCTTCAGTAATAAAAATGCTCAAGATTATTAAATACGAGTTTATAAGCTTATTGTGTTATATTAGTCATTACAAGATTGACCTAATTTACATGTTTTTAGTTACCTAGCAGCCCGAAACTAAGTTAGTCTCTTGGAAAACAGAAAAATTCATCCTGCGTTAAAGATCGTAGACTCTAAATTTAAACAAGAAGATTAAATCTTCCAGACATATGGAAAAACCATCCCAATATGCAACTTGGGTTGCATGAACATGTATTATTATGAAACAATCTAAATGATTGATATCCTTTTTTTAAAAATCAAACCTTTTTTACATATGAATTGAGGTTACGTTTGCATGAGATTTTATTCTTGATTTCTATTTTAAATATTGATGAATCTATCTGTGACCCAATATGTAGCCTTTAGATTAATTAGACCTAATATCCTAGCATGTCTATCTTTTATTTTAATTTGATGCGTGAAACAATTATTTTTACGTTTACGATTACGATATCGTCTATTAAATTTTCAATGAGATGGATTCATATCATCTCAATACTTATATCATCTTTTCTGCTTTGAAACCTTACTTTGTAGACTCCATCCAATTATTTTTAATCGTTATCCAATCATATCCATACACAAGCAAACAGGAAGAATGGCGTTATTTATCAGCTACATTTCTACGACGATCCATTTTATTGACCACCATTTGTGACCACAAGTGAAATTATTTCAAAGATTCAATTTTCTAAATTTTCATGCCTGAAGTCTTTTTCAAATAAATATCACAAAAAGTATTAAAATTTTTATTAAATTAATTCAATTCTTAGCACTTATTTTTAATTAAAAATGCTATTTCTATCCAGTCTAAAAACAACATACAATTTTGCATTATTTCGCAGCTATGGTGCCGACGAATGTGTATAGTAGTAATACAAAAATCTCCAAATAAGACGCGGTTGTCTATCCTAACATAGTTGAAGAAACCAGCTTAACGTTATACCCAATAAAGGACTCATTTAAGAAGGATTTAGATGGCCTAACTGTAATGCCTACGCGAATAAGAGTGGACCTAAACTACTGACAAAATAAAGTTTCTAAAATATTTATTCCAAAAACACCATATTCATAACATTTCGCAGCACAACTTTCTGTTTATTAATATTAGCTCAAGCCGTTTCTAAATAATCTTCTCTACTTAATCCTTAACTCCCCTTGAAGTGCCTGTGATGTTTGAACTTATTGATTAGCATTTGACAACCAATTAACATTAAATTAATATATCAGACGTTCAAGATAGATTATACGTTAAGTTCTTTATGCTCAAACGAACTACAATAATTAAGCTTCCTGCTTACCAGAACACAATGTCATTGATTAAGGTAATATCCGCTATGTTACGATATTAAAGCGGTTGTTTTATTTTGTACACCGGTTCTTGTCTCATACATCTGACGTAATTGTCCTGAAATGGTGGCTTATCTCGAGTTCAATTACTGAATTCGGGTTTAGGAGGATGTCCATAATAGTCAAGGAAAAAAGGAATCCGACCCTTCTTATTGTTATTGTGAATAAATTATTTTTATCAACGGTTTTATTCTGAAGACAACCGAATAAGGAAGAATTCTTGTAAATAACTTAGAAAAAATTCTTGTATCTCTTTAAATCTTGGAGTTTTTAGAAACAATTAGTAGTTGTTAGGAATATACAGACAATTCCCAAGAAGTGTAATTGGAATTCCAATTCCAATTACACTACACAAGAAGCGGAAATGTTATATTTAAAATTTATGTACTAAAGCGGATCCAAAAATAAGTATTGATTTGTGTTCGGTAATTACGGTCATCAATAGGAAAACCACTTATGTCTAATTATCTCGAAGAATTAAAGTAAGAATGAAAAAAATGCGTAGGTACAAGATAATACAATAGATACAAAAAAAAGTATTAATTAAACTTACAATGTCGTTTAAAATTAAATAGAAAATGGGTGTAATTATAAAATATTTATTGAACAAATTATTGTTCAATCACACTTATTAAAGTGCCATTTCAAATATTCCATCAATAATTCAACAATTAGCAGTAAAAGGTTGTTATGGTCTGGAAGATCTGCTGTACATTCCTGACAACTACATACTATATGAAATACCATAAGTACCAATAGTAATTCTAATTCTAATTAGATTAGCATCTATGATGGCAGTACCATGAATTACCTTATAATAAAAGAAATTATCTCCAGTACCTCGAAATATACATAGTAATGCATAACGGATGTATAGATTATATTTAGTATTACACTATACATTACCCTTATTACTTAATTATATAAATATAAACAATTATTTGCAACACACAAAAGTATCTATGATAATGTACAATAAATATGTGAATTATTCCGTAACGTATTGCATTATAGAAGTACTGTGAATTGCTTCGCAATACAAATAATTGCCTGCAATACCTTTATATACATCTAGTAATGCACAACCTATGTATAAATTGTACTTAGCGTTTATAGCATTAACTTTGAATTTGATTAGAATCATTATATCATGGCGTTCATTACACCCTATTCGATTCAAGTAACTGACAACATTGTGACATTACCACAAAATAGTAGCACAAAGAATTACCTATGAGACCTATAAATGGCACCAGTAATAAACTTCTTCTTTTTTAGTTTATTTTAAGGTTAAGTTTACGAATTATCTGGCATTATATCATGGCACAGCAGCCGGCCTGAATTACTTAGTAATGCAAAGAATTATTTGCAATACCTAAAAGTACTTACAGCAATCCACATTTACAAATCTTCATCATATTACTATTTAATTTAGTTACCATTTAAGATTTCTTCTACCTTACTCTATGGTATTACTATGCAATCTCGTTTGAATTACTTTACTAATCAAAGGTACTACCGACAATGGCTAAGAACAGCAATTTACACATTTACAAATACTACACAGATAGTTACACTACAGATAAATCTAGGATTTATCTTGCCTTACACCTTGGTACTTACCCTGAATTACCTAGTAGTGTAAAGAATTACCAGTAATGCCTAAAGATACCAATCCACATTTTCGAATTCTACCGTACAATTAGGATCTATCTCGCCTTGCACCATGCTATTACTTTAAATTATCACCTTAATCATTTAATAATGCAAGGAATTACTTGCAATGTCAAATGTACAGTAATGTTCACACGTACAAATTCTACATCATACTATCGTTTAATTTAATTAGAATATCTGATATCTTACGTCCTACTCTATGGAATAATTCCAATTTTTACCTGAATTACTTTGGGGTCGCCTTTAGATTACATAACATATATTTAAAAGAAATTTGATATTCCCACCTGTAACGCTATATGACGCTGCTCTAAACCCCCTTTGATAATTACGTTACGATACATTAATCCTCCCTCCTCCCCCCCAATAATTTTCAAAAACATGTAATCTCTGAAATTTTATGACGTCGACGAATATCGAACATCTCGAATACCGCGAAATTTCAAATGTTATATAATGAATTGCTGTTATATAACAGCAATAATAAAACGTAGAAAAATACTTAATTAGAAAAAAATTGTTTTCTTGAGAAGAATTCTAAGATTTACGTAACGCTAAGCTTAATACCCCCTACCCTTTGTAACACTGCGTAACGCTATCAAAGACTCCCCCTTCAGGCGTTACGTAATTTAAGAACGACCCTTTAGTAATGTAATATACTATCCTGCCTTACTCCGTGGCATTACTTTAGATTTTTGTCTCAATTACTCAGTAATGTAAAGAATTACGTTCAATACCTAAATGCTATTTATAGCAATCCAAACATCTACAAATAGTACATTATACTACCGTTTAATTTAATGAAACCTTACGATTTGTCCCGTCTTACTAAGTAGAATTGCCATGAATTCAATACTGAATTACTTAATTGCAAGAAATTACCAGAAGTACCTACAGTAATTTAAATTTATAGATTTTATATTATACTGCCGTTTAATACAATGAAAATGTTGATATATTTCGCCACACTCCATAGCATTACCCTGAATTGCCCAATAAATTCTACATCATACAACCGTTTGATTTAATTATAATCCTGTATCTATTCTGTCTTACTCCATAGTATTACTTTAAATTTTTATTCGAATTACTTAGTAATGTAAATGAGAATTACTTAGTAATGTAAATAATTACTTGCATTACCTTAGTGCCTAAACTTATCTACCGTAATCCACATTTGCAAATTGTACATCATACTTCCGTTTGATTTAATTATAATCCAGTATCTATCCCGCCTTACTCCATGGTACTACTTTAAATTTTTGCCGGAATTACTTAGTAATATAAAGAACTACTTGCAATACCTAAAAATATTTACAACAATCCACGTCTGCAAATTTTACACTATAGTACCGTTTAATTGAATGGAAACTTAGGAAATATTTTGATCCGCTCTATTCCGTGGCAGTGCCGTGAAATTAAGCCTGAATTACTTAATTGCCAAGAAATACCTTCAGTACATTTATAAATTTTATATCATATTACTGTTTAAAGTAATTAAAATGATGATTTATCCCATCTTACTTCATTACCCTGAATTACCTAATAATGAAACGAATTATCTAAATACCTAAACGTATCTACGGTTATCCACAGTTACAAATTCTACAGCATCGTACCGTTTAATTTAATTATAATTCGTTACCTACCTCGCTTTACTCCATAGTACATATTACTTTTTTATTAATTCTGTTTCCAAATTACTTAGTAATGTGAAGAATTAATTGCAATACCTAACAATATCTACGGCTAAGTCACACCTCGAAATTCTATGTTGTACTACCGTTTAATCTAAAGGAAATTTAGGGTTTGTCCCGTCTTATCCCGTGACATTGCCATAAGCTTAAGACTGAATTACTTAATTGCAAAGAATTACCTACAATGCTTAAAAATACCTACAGTAATTCTTATTTACAGTATTAACATCATCTACCGATTAATTTAATTAAAGTATGGGGTTTATTTTTTGCACTCCGTAGATTAAAAGTGCCATTTTAATCTTCCATTTGAAAGACTAAAGTATCAGTTTTAGTCCCGGAGGTACAAACAAACAAGTGTTAATTTAACGTCGAAGTTGGCGGTGAAACAGTCATTGTGAACATACCGCAAAACGTGCTAACCTTATTTTTGTAATGTCAAAGCGTTATCATCTGTCACACATTTGCAAAAAAATCACAAAAGTAAGGTTATAGGTGTGTTTGCGGCATTTTCACAATGAACGTTTTACAGCCAACTTACGACGTTAAAGGATAGTACCGGATAAGCACCTAATTGAAAAGTTCAACAACAACCATTCAAAGGCTTATTCCTTTTTCGTGTTTGCCCAACGCTAGTATAGATATTAGACAAAGTTACCAATTTCAATCTTATTGGAGGTGTAAGCTGGGTTTACTGGGTAGTGCCCAATATTTCTGCTGTAGTGTAATTAAAGAAATTACATCTTCATATTTGGCACAATAATAATATGAACCTTGTGCTATTCATTTGAAAAGTATAAAAGACTACACTAATTGGTAGTGCAAGTAAGAGGGTGTAAAAGTGATAGTTGAGGTAATACTGCGAGGCCTTCTAACAAAAATTAAAGAAATGACTTCCTTTTTATTTTGCACAGTGATAGCAGTGGTATTGTACTATTCATCTTCCAAGTAACCAGGACTCAGAGCTGCTTGGCCGTATGAGCCAGGGGGTGCGAAAGAGATAGTTTAGATGTTAATTAAAGGACGCGTAGCGGAAATTAAAGAGGTGACTTCCTTTTTATATTTTGCGCAGTGATAGCAGTAGTATTGTACTATTCATCTGCCAAGTATGAAGGACTCAGCTGCTTGGCCTATGAGCCAGGGGGTGCGAAAGAGATAGTTTAGATGTTAATTAAGGGATGCGTAGCGGAAATGAAAGAGATGACTTCCTTTTTATATTTTTTACACAAGTTTTACTTTTATTTTTATTTTTACTTTTTTACCATTTTTATTTTTACCACTCAAGCAAGTATTAATAGTTATCCATTTTTTCACACTAGGAAGGGTGAGTCGAGTCGAACCAAACAAAGCATATCCAGACTATATACAATAAACAATGTTGCCTAATTTCTAATTAAGATTACAGGCAAAAATTGCACCGCTCAGGGTAACTCAAGATATATGATTAAGCCATAAGTACAACGTAATCTTTTAATTGTCCGTTAAATTGATTGAAAAAGAAATAAATATTATTAATGCAAAAAAACATTATTTAAATGTTATAAATAGTAGATCACAACTAGTTGTTAATCCTTGCTTTAACTAGTAGTCGCTTAAGTTGTTGGGCAAGCAGCTAACAGTAATTATGTTTGGTTTGTTGTACCTAAGAAACTACTTATTTAATATGTGGCTCCCCAAGATTTTGTGCCAATGGTATGAAAATAAAAGAAACATCAATAGCTAACAAAAAACCTGCGTATATAAAAAAAGCGTTATCAAAGGTATTACGCAATTAAACCTGTTTAAATTGAATTTTAACTTTTAAACCGAAATAAGTAAATTTAATTATTAAGTTTAATTAAAATGAAGGTGACATTTTTTCATAATTTTTTAATAAATCGGCCACTATCTACCGAACTATAGTATTAACAATATAGCTATTATCGTGCATATTCTCACTTATGACATCAATAAGAAAGTAAGGTCTCTTACTACTCATTTGCTGGTAAAGTGTGTGAGTTTGCTTCAGTTCAAGCCAAAGCTCTTTTGTTAGAGATTGTAGTTAGATTAACCTGTCCCTGTTAGGTCGTAACACAGAGTGCTGTTACTATTAAAAGCATTAAGACAAGGACCGTAGAACAAGTCTGTATGGCTATCGCGATTAAGATAATTATGTATTTTTTATTATCTATCGATATGCATGAGATTTTCTCAAATAGTAAAAATTTAACAGAGTATATCTTTTGTTTTCTAATTCAGTCAGCATATAAGAGTTTGCACTATTTAGTTCTGAGTCTCTTAACTTTAGGGGTCGTTTAATGCTTTGATATATTGCGACAAATATCTTCAACTTTTCTTTTTCCTACATCAATAGCGTTCCACAACACAAATTTCATCTTCCGATGTGCTTGTTGACGCTGCAAACCGAATGTAGTTATCTTTTTATGCTCAATAACCAGAAATTTTCGTCCTTTCACTCACCCTTGTGAGTTGTAATTTTTCACTTACCTACAAATTCGTATATTGATTATCAAGGCATAAAATATACGATGGATTGCCACCTTTGACTTTTGACGATACCCCATCTCTTTTTACTGAACGTGTCATTTAATTGAAAGCGTTATAGTACATAAAAACAAAACCGCCTCAGAAAGAAACTGATACAAAATTTGTTGAAAATAAATAAATGCAAATGTAAAACGTAAGCACTTATATTTTACAAGACAACCCTCGTATCCTATTATCTTACTGAATTTGATTTCTCCTATGGGAGACCTTTTATATATCCAGTAAAACAATTTTTGGTTTACTTTTGCAATCTTCTTAGAATCTGCCACTAAATATCTTAAACGAGTTCCGTTTTGCTAGCTCCTTTCCTTTTTTTCCTCTAGAACATTTTGCATTCATTATAGGTATCTGGGGTGTTTTTATATAAACGCGTTTACCGAACTTGGTTTTTCTCTGCTACTTTGCTTTTAATTCTACGTACCCAATTGAATTTTAAACATACCTAGAGAATAATAACCAAGGCGCAAGTCTGCAATTGATTTGGAATTTGGAAAATATGACATTAAATACAATTTTTCATAAACACCTAGAGGTATATATTTTGTTTTCAATGAATAAACATTTAAATCTGATAACTCTTTTAAGGGCATGTAACAAAGACAACCCCGATGCGTGTGCGCGTATTTGTGCGTACGTGCGTGCTTGTGCGAATTTTTCAATAAACCTTATATTATTATTATGCTGAAAAGAAACAAAACATCTTGTGGAAGCTTCCAAGCTTTGCTTGAAACCAACCAATTGGAGACTTTTCTACTGATCCTAATAGGTCAAATTGCAGCGTCGGTATGCGTCACATTTTGGCTTTGTCGACGTTATGGAAATTGGCAAGGCAATAGCCATCCATGGTGTCCAAAGTGGAAATTTCTGATTTTTGAATCAGCGATATGTACGATACGTGTCTAACAAATTAGGTGTAATTTTTGAGCGGTAGATAACAATCAGGAAAAGAAACAGTAACTGGAACTCATTCGCCAGGCTAAGAGGAAGCTTGCTGTAGAGGAAGACCTTGGATCCAGCTAGCATATAGCACGATTAGTGGATGCGTGTGTGTTGTGAAAATCTCCATCACCATTGATCACAGCCTCACCTTCGATGTCACTCATGGTGCATCATTAGATCTTTGTTTCCATTGCTAGTTGAAGTAGTAATAGAAGAGAAACTGAATAGCAGTAGTACAAAAAGACAAGACCATATTTGTCACTATCGTCTTTGACGCATGCAAGTGACACCAAAAAATCGACATGCCTAATGGCCACAACTTGTAGTCTGCAAGGATCAAACCATACTCAACATCAAAGTACCGCCGAGTACACATATTTACTACACTGCAAGACTCTCTTGATACCACTCCTACTAATTAAAATCGTAACATATTATAATTGTTCTTAACATCAAAAACAACAAAGCAAACAACACACAAAAACACTTGCGGAAGCGTTTTGCTCAATATCATTACAACTGCATGACCTCCTACAAGTCTTTCTCGGCTGATGATAAATTGCGATCCAACCCGAACGCTAGGTTTTTGAAATATGAAGAAAATCAAAATACGTGTTAACACATTTTATGCAATCTCTGTTAACACGGAAGTGGGAAAGATATGACGCCAACATCCTTAGCAGAACAGTTAAATATTTATGATGAGATAAGTCATTTTTGAAAATAATGATAAAGGGTGAGAAGGAGAGGAAGGAAATATAGCGTCTATGTTTGGTTTAAATTAAATTCGTGTTTGTTTCAATACTCTTACAGAAAGCTTCATTCAAAGTTGTAAACAATTTAAGTTTATCGAACTTTCATTTTAATTCTCACGGATAAAATTGTTTTTTGCAGACGAAACCCTTCATAATTCTGCTAAATAATAAAGATATTGAGCTACTTTTTAGTTTAAAAGTACGTACAGATCTCATATAGAATAATTTATTAATCTGCACTATTTTTTCTGATATATTCATTTGCATTTTAAGCTACAAATAAAACTTTTAACAGTCAACAAAATAATAAATTTCGTTTCATGTGTCAAGTTTAAACTACAGATTTCCGGTATGATTCGATAAGCACCTCTTAAATGAGAAAATAGAATAAGTAATTTATCCTTTTTTCTCATTTGATAAAAATGTCGTCAAGGGTGGTTTGTTTGGACCGTTTAAAAAACCCTCTCCTAAATTTTAAAAATACAAGACTTTTTCGTACCCTTTCAAGTCAGTCTAGAACGGCTCTTAGAACCAACACGTCAGCCTATGACCGGCGTAGCTGTTGTTCTTATTGTCATACAGTTAATACCAAATTTCCTGTATCTCTTTGAGTGCTTCGTATTGTAGAGTACATTGGTGAGAAATTAATTCGGCGACAAGATCTGTGCATTTCCGTCTCATTTAATCAAAATTATAGATTAATAATGTTACCGTGCGTGTATTTCGGTACAATTTATGGAGAATAGAGGCTAGTGTTTTGGATATTCCGTTTGAACTCAGTAGCTGTTTAAAGCATTATTTAAAGCTATTAATCATTGCATTATGTTTAAGAATAAAAATATGACAGATCATACTTTCTACGTGGACTTATCAATAACAGCTCCAGCAACTTTCAGTTTAAAGTTAGTTGTTGTATCGTTATAGTTATTAACAATGGTGAATTTATTCCGTAATGAGCATTATTGCAAAAAAATAATAGTTAGAGTTCGTTAAAAGAAATAAACAATAGTTCAAGATTCACAGTGTTCCTGCAACCTTCCGGCTTTTGTTAGGATATTAAAGTCTAGTTGTTCATGTAAGTTTAATAAAAATGCTTGGTTTATTTGTGAAATTTTAAATAGTTTAATGTCTATATAAGCTATTTGTATAAAATCTACCTAGCTTGGAATCCCGAAATTAAGAAATATGTAGGAACTATTATTGCATTTAGGAATAATCAATTTAAGTACTATGATTTTTGTGTAATATATTTTCAACCTTTATTTTTCTCAAAGATTTGTTCGTATCAATTCAAAGTAAATTTAAAAGGATGGTCTTTTCCCAAACTGTGGACCCCCGCCTTTTATTAAATGATGTAACATCTATTCAGCTTGGGTGGTGTCCTCTATGTTTTTTATTTGTTCCTATCTAATCAAAAGCTTTTGTGATTAACACCCACGACGCCTGAGTATAATTTGATTTAATAAGATGTCTCGGCCGGAGTATTAAGATCTTTAGTAAATATCGTAACTTAAGCATTATGCATTTCTGGTTTCGTTTGACTTTAGTTATTGTTTTGGAGTAATTTGATTACCGAGTGAAGTTAGTGATTTTGCCTGTTACAATTGTCGCTCAAATGTGGGGCTTTTGTTTTTTGTGTTTGTCAAAATAGCATGTGCTATACTACCATTGACACTGTATTTAACTGTGTTCCTCTCAACTTTAATAAAGACTTTTAATAACTATTTTCAATACCAGAATCTTTTCCTTTGTACTTTAATAATACATTCCATATCTATATAGAATTTTAGCTACTATTAGGTAACCAAACCAACTTTTCTAAGAATACTGATTAAATCACTTAGGCGTTTAGATTTTACAATTGGGTTTAATTCTCCCTTTTTATATTCGTTTTGAAATACATACAACAATTTGAAATTTACGCAAATTTATTGTACTAAACTGTATGCGTTTACTCTTCATTTAAACATATTTTTAATATACGAGGGTGGTTCAAATATAAACCGGAATTTTTGAATAAACGCGCGAAGAAGTTAGTGTCGTTAAAGTGGCTGTACTGGATGTTAGATTGGTCTGTTACAAAGCGTAGAGAACAGCTGGGACCGCGTAATTTCGCTTGTCAGTGTAGTTGTAGCCATGAGTGAGAAGGACGTACCAGTGTCTGTTGCGCAACGCATTATTATTCGTTTTTTGGTCAAAGATAATGTAAAAACCGCGGAAATTTATCGGAAATTGCTCGAGCAGTTCGGGAATGAGTGCCTCTCCAAGACTCAAGTGTATGATTGGTGTTCCGCTTTTCGAAATGGCCGAGAAGTGGTGGCAAACTTGCCACATGCGCGGCGCCCCAAAACAAGCGTTACCGATGAGAACGTCCGCGCTGTAGAAAAACTCATTTTGGGAGACCGACGCTTTACTGTACGCGATATGGCTGCACAAGTGGGCATCAGCATAGGCAGTATTGAGCAAAGAATTCATGAACGGCTCGGTTACCGCAAAATATCAGCCAGATGGGTGCCAAGACTTTTGAATTTTGACCAGAAATTCACACGCTGGGAAGTTTGCACGCGTCTCCTGTAGTGATATGCAGACGAAGGAGACAATTTATTGCAGCGCATATTCACCACAGACGAGACTTAGGTGCACTACTATACTCCGGAGAGTAAACGCGCGTCTATGGAGTGGAGGAAGCAAGAGGAAGGCGCGCCAGTTAAAGCGAAGGTTACACTGTCAGCGGGAAAGGTGTTGTGTACCGTGTTTTGGGACATGAGAGGAGTAATTGCGGTCGATTTTCTCACTGAACAACGAACTGTGAACGCGCAGTATTATAGTAACCTTCTAAAACACACGGTGAAACCTGCCTACAGATCGAAACGACGCGAGATTCCAATCCGAACTGCGATATTGCTGCAAGACAACGCCAGACCGCATACAGCTCGGCTTACGATGGAAACATTGCACGAATTGGGTTGGGAAACACTGGAACACCCTCCTTATAGTCCCGATTTGTCGCCATGCGACTATTATTTATTCGGTCCATTGAAAGAGGCACTTGGCGGATAGCGATTCAAAAGCAATGCGGAGGTAGAATCTTTCGTGCGCGAATGGTTACGTGACAAGCCGAAAGATTTTTACGAAAAAGGCATCCTAAAGCTTCCGGAGAGATGGCAAAAGTGTGTAGAGTGTGACGGAGACTATCTAGAAAAACTGTAAAACATTTCAGCTCTGTAACTTAATAATAAAATTTTTTACAGCAAAATTCCGGTTTATATTTGAACCACCCTCGTAACATGCTAATTTTATTTATAGCAAGCATATTATTTTTAAAATATACTTTTGCTGTCTTAACGATATATACAAAACTAAATAAGACTGTGTTTTACAGCTTGACTGACTCTACAAGGATGGTTATATTTTTACTTTTTAATAGACGACTGCTCTCTTTAGCCGCACTCAACAGAATAAATAACATATTTTACATTTTTAGCAGTGCACTGCTCTTTTCACCGATATTTACAGAAATGTATTAAAATTAGTGTCCTGTCAGTTTATATACAAATATTTACATAATTTTGATACATAATAATTACACAACTTGTGCCTTATACTAATTTAAACATACTATTTTATTTACAAAACATAATATTGATTATTATTCATGCGATTTAGTAATCGATGACACATATCTGTCACTGTTACTCTAGGAGTAATTATCATAGATGCACCAAGGGCACAATGTTTAGAGTTTTTTACCACAACTGCTTGTAATTTAATTTAAAAATAATTTTCCGAATAAAATGCTAGTGTAAAAAATTTTAATACATTAACATTTATACTTTTTACTTTTTACTATTTGAATTGTTAACCAGCATAACATTTGTTTTTAGTTATGTTCAAATATACCAACTGATTTTTACAGTTTCAGTTATTGTTAATGATAATTTAAAACTTACATCCTATAAATGTTTCATAAATACCAGAATTGCATTACATCACTTTAATATTTTTAATTAGAAATTGTCTAAAACTATTATTAATAATTATATAATTATAACAGCTTCTATCATAATAATAACGTGTTTCACATATTATATGATAGAACATTAAGATATTATTAAAAATTAGTTAGAATTCAATTTGAAAACCATAATCGCAAAGTTTTTTTCATCACCAAACCGATACTAAGACTAAAGGAATTTATCGCACAATAGCTTCAAGTATTTTCAAATGTAGTTTTATTACGTATTCTTAGGGTGTTATAACTAAACCGTATACATACCTTGTGTAACGTTCATAATAAGTATATATAGTTACATACATTTTAAGCTGAACAATCAAATATTGAGAAATTTTTAAAAATTCCATAATTCTGGAAATGAAATCAAGAACCATATAACGTCTAGGTATACATATAAATTTTGAAAACCCACTCTCATTTTTTACTTTTATTTAATTCTATAAACTAAATGCATTAGTAATTTAAACGTGATATTACAAATAAAAAACTACACACAATTTAATAAAAAATCTATATAGCGTCGTAGTTCGTAAGTCCGCGTTGTACCCACAACAAAGTATAAACGTATCCAACGATGAGAATCCAACCATAAACTGCTATTAATGTTAACCGTTTTCAATTTTAACAATTTATAGTTTGAGTGGGAGTGAAAAGTAGAAAGCAATGAAGGACGCATCCATCATGTTTGAAATTCGCTATTAGCATTTTACTGTTATTCGTTTAATTGTGTGTAGTTGTATCCAGAAATGCAACAAATCAGTATTCCAACTTTGGAAACTCAAAATAAGACAACTTTGAAGATTGGAGAAAGCTCAAGTTCAGAATTTAACTGAAAATTGTTAAACTTTCCATTTGTGATCGATATATCCCTAATGGCCAAATTCATTTAATAAAATATTTTCTTACTTTTTTAGCTAACTAACTTTCAATACTTGACATAATTAATTCATTATAAACTTTGCTTTCATGGAATATTGGAAAAGCCCACGACATTTCTAAAGGTTAATATTCAGTAAAAATGATACGCGGTGAAGGATGTTTTAATAGCTAGGCTATAGTTTATAAATCTCAGTTAGTGAACATGTATGTGCAGCACTATGAACGTTCAACTTATTTCAGACTATGATTACTAAACGGTATTTCGTAAATTAAATAAGCGACTCCAATACCTACTTCATTCAGTTTTAATTATTATCGTCATTTTCAAAATTCACAATAAACAATGTTTTAATTGATTTATTAATTATTTAGAATGTAATTTTAAATGCTTTTTTAAGTTTGTAAATTTAACGTTCCTATTGTTTAAGAGTTTGCCTTACCTTGATTCTTAATTGCCTCATCTAATATAATATTAAAGATAATTAGAAACAGTTTATTTATATGTATAAGAAATATTATTCATGTACAACTAGATAAAGCTAATTATAATAATACATCTTTAACTTTTAGCACTACTATACGATATACTTATATATCTCTTTGGGGTAGTTGCGATTATCATTGCAAATATCTCTAGTTGGCTAAAGCGAACTGACTTAATGTCTTAGGTTTATGGCTTGATTGTTATACTTATATTAAAATGGGACATTATTATGATTATACATCGATATTTTATTTACACAAATTATTTACACATAAGATTTACATTATTTTTAGACGTTTCAATTCACATAATTAACTTTTTAACCTGCGTTTACTAGCTTAGAGCAAGAACAAGAAATCATTAAATTATATTAACTGCAGTATTGCCTGATAGACTCTACTACTGATTATTAGCAACTAAAGTATCCCCTTTCTAAGTTTTTACATTAACACTAATGCATTTGCAATAAAGCATATATACTGCGATGATATGGAATCATCAGATTGAAAATTTACTTGAATATTTGAAATTTTGAAGTATTTCAAGACTACGATTTGATCGTAAACACAAATATAATCATTACATGCATTAAATAAAATAAATAGATAGACATGCTAGGATATTAGGTTTATTTAATCTAAAAGCAACATTTACAGGTTACAAAAAGATTTATCAATTTTAAATAGAAATTATAGAAGGACGAGTTTCATGCTAACGTAACCTTTACATTTTTTTTACATAAAATTTTTTTTCATAATTTTTACATAAAAAGCTTGAATTTATAAAAAGGATATAAATTATTTAGGTTGTTTTATAGTAATACGTACATTGAAGTGATATTTAATCTGCGCCACAATCAGGATAATCCATATAATATCTACGGTGAACCCTAATAAAATAAAATACACCCCAATATTTTTCCTTTTCCCAATTGGCTAACTCAGGTTTAATTCGATAGGGCATGAAGTAGTTGAAATAATAAAATCTTATTGATTCTTATACCTGAAAGAAAAGAAAAACTTACAATGAAGACACTTGGACTTCCGCAACTGGACAACAGCAAGCTAAACTCTAAATATGAAAAGAAAAAGAAATGGATGCTTGTATACACATCAAATAAACACATAGATAAATTAAAAAACAGTCTTTATTTTATTAATAAATGAAAATCAAATTCAAAGAAAAATAAAAGAAAAATTATTCAGAACAATAAAGTAAAATAGGAAATTCTTTCCTGAGCTTGCTCAAGTGTGTTAATTAGTCTTTAATAACCTGACATAGGGCTACAACAGTTTTCCACTTGAACAAACTAACATCAATCAATATAATCAAATAAAAATATTTACAAATTTTCAAATAAATTTAATTTATGATAATTAAATTTTAATAAAGAAATTTAATTTGTTTTATTCATAAGAATTTAATTATTTAAAAACCTTTAAAGTTTTTAAATTCTGAAATTATTCAGATTGTCTTTATATTTTTATTGAAAAATTAAATCAAAAACCTTTTAATTTGACCAACCTAGTATATAAAGTAAATGGATCTTGATGTACTTTATCTCTTTCATTCCAATACTATTTTAATTTGGTACTACTGCATTCAAATCAGACAGATGATTTTATTAATGTAAATCCATCGATTATTCAGTACGATAATGGAAATAAATCTTCTTGAATTTATTTTAATAAACAACTCGTTCACACTTCCATATAATTGTTGAATAAAGAATAAATCTTCTTTTGATTTTAAAATATCCTTAAAATATTAAAATTTTTCTTTGTTGACAAACCATATGATTACTACATAACCCCACTTATTTTTCAGATTTTGGGTCTCGAGCCGAGTGTGGATTCACCAAGTGCTTTTTATCGACTGACTTTGTTAATTTTAGCTGGGGTTTATATATGATTTGGCGAAACAAATGAAAATTCTGTCAATTTTTCCAAACAACCGCCTCACGAATGTTTTATATGACGTCACTATTCAAACACAGCTGACTATAATTACGACTGATCTTAATTCTACAAAGATAGGATTGTAGCTGGCAAAATAACGATTAAAACAATCATATTCCAAAGTCTACCATAACGAAGATAATTAGCAAAAACGATTGACGATGAACAAATCTCATTATGACCTAATTATACACAAAACTCTGAAGTCTAGCTTCATCCTTTACAAAATGAATACATAATTACACTATACAACTAATACATATAAAGTTTACACAAGGACATCTTTACAATAAAAGAAAAGCACAAATTAAAATTCCTCTCTACGATCAGATAAACCCAACGATGCTTTATACAAAATCCATTTTCAAATCAACTTAAATGAAGTCAAATTATAGTCAACTTGTCCAGCATACAGTCCTCCAAATGTTTGCATTAAAACGATGGTGAAAAATATTGTATAAGAATCAATATTTGTAAAGATCGGAGCATATCAACAAAGCCGAAACCTTCATTACAATAAATGCTCTGTATCATTATATAAGAGTTTGTAAGTTTAATGTGCTAGAGTAGTCATTACAAGATTGACCTAATTTACATATTTTTAGTTAAATATTAGTCCGAAACTGAGTCAGTCTCATGGAAAACAGAAAAATTCTTCCTACGTTAATGATCGTAAAACTTGAATTTAATCAGGAAAATTAAATCTTCCAAACAAACGAAGGAACCTTCCTAATATGTGACTTGGGTTGCATAGAACATGTATTATCAAGAAATAATCTAAATGATTGATATCCTTTTTAAAAATCAGCCCTTTTTATATATAAAAATTGAGGTTATATTTACATTACAATTTATCCTACTTGATTTCTGTTTTAGAAATTGTTAAAGCTATTTGTGACCTAACATGTAGCCTTTAGATTAATTAGACCTAACATCCTAGCATGTCTATCCTTTATTTTATTTTATTGCATGAAATAATTATTTTTGTGTTTACGATCATATCGTTCAATAAATTTTCAATAAGATGAATTCTAGACATCTCAACATGTTTTATGCAACATAGGTCACATGTTAGGATCGTTTTTCCATTTTTCTGGAAGATTTTATTTTCTTGTTAAACATGAGTTTAACGCTAAGTAACCTAAAACAAGTCTTTCTATTTCCCATGAAACTAAATCAGTTTCGGGAAAATATTTTACTGGAAATATGTAAAACGGGTCATTATTGTAATGTCTACAACAGTACATTTAACTTACAATGACATGTATTTGAAAAATCTGTGTTAATCTTTGTGAAGGTATTGGCTTTGCTGATATGCTTCAATTTTTCCAAATATTGATTTTATTATAATATTTTACACCGTTGTATGAATGCAGGCACTTGGAGGACTGTATGCTGGACAAGTTTGAGTATAGTTTGATTTCATTTATGTTGTTATTTGTATGGAGTCTTGCAAAGCATCGTTTGGTCTTAAAAATGTATAAACGGATCTTTATTTTTGTTTTTCTTTTATTGTAAATATTTTTCTATGTAAACTGCATATGTATGAGTTACCTTGGGTAGCTATGTAATCATTTCTTGTACAGGTAAAACTGGGGTTAATGAGTTTTATTTGTAATTAAGTTTTAATGGGATTTTCTAACCGTTGGTCGTTTTTGTTAATTTACTCAGTTAATGTTGATTTTAGACTATAGGTGTCTGATGTTGTTTTAATAGTTATTCTGCTAGCTACATTTCTGTCTTTTTAGATTTAAGATTAGCGCTGATTATGAACACATGTCTTTCGTTAGTGACGTCATGATAAAACTTTGATGAGCGAATGTTTTGAAAATTTGTGTTGTTTTTCAATTGTCTTAGTAAAACATATAAAAAGGCCAGGAAAAATTAACAAAGTCAGTCGATAAAACGCACTGGGTGTATCCATGCTCGACTCGAGACCAAAAATCTGTAAAATAAAGTAAGCTTAAGTGCTAACCATATGTTTGTTTGTAAACAATTTTAACAAATTGTTTTATGAAATTCAATAGTTACCTGAATATTTAAATGAAATAAGATTTATTTTCGTTCTTCAACAATTATTTGGAATTATGAATGATTTTATTAAAATAAATTAAAGATGATTTTTATTGATTTCCATTTTAACAATTTGGTTTTCGACCTTGAATGGAATGGAAGATTCCTATAATACCGATGGTACAAATGTGGATATTCACGTATAATATACAAAGTTGGTCAAAATAAAATGGTTTGGTTCATTTTTTAAAATATCAAAATCATAAAAATAATTATTTAATAACTTCAGTATTTATTTTCTTAATTGAGTGGTTTCAATAACAAAGTTGTAACATTTAAACATTTTAAGTTCCATTTGTTTATTCACAAAAATAATTGATTTTTCGTTAGATGAATTTATTTAGAAATTGTAAATATTTTTCTTATCTGATAAATTTAATTGATGTCAGTTTGTTCAAATGTAGACCAGTTACAACCCCCATGTCAGGTTGGTAACAAATATTTAACACATTTGAGCAAGCTCAAGGAATTTTCCCATTTTTTTTAACTTTTCTGTTTAAAGATTTTTTTGATTTGCTCTTTCGAAATAGATTTTCTAATTATCAAAGTAAAAACAAAAACTGTGTTCCAATTTATCTATGTGTTTATTTGATGTTTATACAAGCATCCATTTTTTTAATTCACATATTGAGTTTGGTTTGGTTGAACAAGAATCAATAAGTTGTTTTTTTTATATTCCATATATCTCATGCTCTATCGAATTAAACCTGAGTCAGTCTTCTATTGGGAGAAAGAAAGAAATTGTGGGGCTTTCTGAGGAGAAAGAAGGTTTGTCAAAATAGTGAATTAATTTTGTTTTCGCGCTTAAAACAATTTTGCTAAGAGCACATGCGTCTATCTACAGGGAATGTGAGCCTAAAGCTTAGACACAAAAATTAAAATTAATTTCGTAACATAACAATTTATAAAATTTTGTAAAATTAATTACCTTAATTAGTTATTTAGTCATTAATACATCAATAAAATAAAATTGTAAGAAATAATCTAATATCTTAGCAACTAGTAAAATTTGTGCAAATGTAATTTTGTATCACAAATGTTTTAATGTGGTTCAGGCAAAAATAAATTTTAATCAGTTTCAACAATGTTTTGCAATTAAATAAGTAAATAGGAATAGCTTTGAAATATTTTCAAGATACGTTTTGCTTTGTACCCTGATGAATCGTTTGCCATACACACTTGATTTGTAAATAATGAGAGAATAATTTCATTAATAAATCATTTTCAATTAATGCCTGATCCAATTAACAATTACATTGGTTCGTATTAATTGTCGTATAACCTTATACTGTTTGTCAGAAAGCCATGGAAACAGCCAAATGTAATAAATTATAAATGCATGTGTAACAGATGGACGTGATTGGACAAACCATTGTTAATTCATTTAAAGCCGTTATTATTGTTGCGATCGACCACACATTACCAGGCTATTTACGAGGGTGGTCCCAGAAGTACTCGACCCAACAAAGAAAACACAAACATTTTGGAAAAAGATTTATTTATTTTTCAACGTAATCTCCTTTCAGCTCTATACACTTTTCCCAGCGGTGTTCAAAAAGTTCGATACCCTTTTTATAATAAGAACTGTCTTGCTCCTCAGAATAGCCATTAACTGCTGACATCACTTCTTCATCGTTGGAAAATCTTTGACCACTGAGCCATTTTTTCAAGTTTGGGAACAGAAAATAATCCGAGGGGGCTAAATCTGGCGAATATGGTGCATGAGATAGCAATTCAAACTTTAATTGATTAATTTCGGCCATTGCAATAACGGATTTGTGAGCTGGCGCGTTGTCGTGATGAAACAACATTCTCTTTTTAGCCAAATGCGGCCGTTTTTGCTTGATTTCTTCGCTCAAACGTTGCAATAAGTTTGCATAATACTGGCCGTTGATAGTTTTTCCTTTTTCGAGATAGTCAATAAAAATTATTCCACGCGCATCCCAAAAAACCGACGCCATAACCTTGCCTGCAGATGAAACGGTCTTCGCCTTCTTTGGAGCCGGTTCTCCCTTTTGAGTCCATTGTTCTTTTGTCTCGGGTGTGAAATGATGGACCCATGTTTCATCCATTGTTACAAAATGGCACAAAAATTCTGCTTTGTTGCTGTGAAACTTCGCTAAACACTCAATTGAAACATTTTCACGACACTGTGTTTGCTCGAGTGTGAGCAAACGCGGCACCCATCTTGCACACAGCTTTCTCATGTCCAAATTTTCAGATAATATGCAATGTACCGCACTTTTTGAAATGCCCGTAATGTCTGCTAGCTCGCGCACTTTTAGTCGACGATCATCAAGCACCGCTTTGTGGATTTTCTTCACCATTTCTGGAGTCGTCACCTCATTTGGTCGACCACTGCGATGCTCGTCTTGGCAGCTCGTACGTCCTTGTTTAAACTCAGCTACCCAAAATTTAACTGTTGTAAACGAAGGAGCAGACTCACCCAGAGTAGAATCCAGTTCAGCTTTTATATTGGTTGGGCTGAGGCCTTTCAAATAAAAGTATTGTATCACATAACGATGACCAATTTTCTCCATTTTCACAAATTCACTGACAACGTGCACTATTGACGGCTGCCAAACAAATACTGAACAACGTGGCGCTTTCAAACTTGAAACATATGCTTTATAGACTGCGTACTTTCCAATAGTGATATTTTCAAACCACTACCGCCACCTCTTGGTCATGTCGGGTACTTCTCGGACCACCCTCGTACTACCTACTGATCTAATTGCTAAAAATTGGTTCTAATCTATCAATTAAGTAATATCACTACACTTGTCAACTGTTTTTATTAGTGTGACTTATCTAAAAAAAACTTTTACGTGGGCTTATTCGCTCATTATTAACTATCCATTAAATTTTCTGTTATTAAAGCATCTTGCTTGTAACTCATAAAAACACCTTTGCATAGAATTAATCTATCAATAATTATGATTAAAGTGATTATAACAATTCGTGCATCCAGACACCAAATGATACAATATAAGGTATGATAAGTGTAACTTGGAGATCACTTGTATGACGGAATATTTTTAGTTTTCTTTATTAGTTTACTGATGCTAAACTATTTTTTTATTTATAGGTAAGTCGTCGAACAAGACTTCCTGCTGCAAGAGTAAGTAGTTGCCCACCCAGAAGCTCTCCTGGATGCATTTTCATGTGTTAGAATTAGTGATGGGGTCTCGACACTACCCGAGTGTCGCGACACTTAAGAGTCAAAACAATATGGCGTGAGAAGTGTCTATTCTTCATGATATTTTAACGACACTTCGCCTTTACATCATGCATGCGCTAGTGTAAATGTAATCCAATTGGAACGAGAAACAGTCAAGATTCATAGCTATATAAATCATAAGCAAACTATGGATTAAAAACAATTATATGAGTAAATTCTGTTATGGTTATATATTATTATGCATTAGTACATTAAAAGACATTAAATTATTTATAAAAGCAAATACATATTATGAAACAGAAATTTAAAAGAAAAGAAACAAATGATATAAATAACTTGTAATTCAAGTCTATTCTTTGGATTTATTATAAAAACTATTTAAAAATGTAATTTCGCTGACGACGTTGGTCTTTAGTCGAGAACGTGTTTTTGTTAAGATTGAAGATGATACTTTTATTTTGGGTTTTCAGCAAAATAAATTGAATTAATTAAAATTAATGATCATTGTATTCATTTACACGTGTTTCGACAGTAGCCTTTCTTCAAAATACATTATAAGGTATAAATATAAGAAGCTGAAATAATAATTAGGTACATGAGGAATTTATTCAACTTCAATTATTGATTTTAATTTATTTTGCTGAAAACCCAAGATAAAATTATCACCGTCAATATTATACTAATACAAAAGAAAAAAATCCACAACAAAATATTTTTATATGTACGTCTCATTCAATGATTGTTGGTCAGTTCAACAAATCTGCCTTCAATTTCTTTGTAAGAATGATCAAGCAACTTCGAATTACACTCTAATAAGAGCGATACTGTTCGACACTAAGAGTCGTGACACTTCAAGTGTCACCACCACGAATAGTAGTGTCACGACACTCGACACCCAAATTCCCATCACTAGTTAGAATGTATTGGTTGTGTATGGACCCTATTGAATTAGTGGCTTTAAAAATTAGTAATTAGTTTTGTTCTCAAATTCTTAACGTATGTGACGAACAATCCTCTCCAGCACCCAACCAACCAAAAGTTAAACTGTGCGAGATTGACAAAATATTATAAAACACTTGTGTCACAACTACTTTATTTAACCATTTGCAGACTTCCTCGCAAATAAAAAACTTTAAAATCTTCAAAAAAATAATTGATCATTGAAAAGTTTGAGATTTTAAGCAAAGCAATGCTTAAGTTTAGTTTTTAGTTAATATAATGATTATTAATAATTTAGTAGCAATGAAAAAATATTATTTTTAATAGTTTCAATAACATTACTAATACTCTTACGTAAGTCTGTATGTCCTAATTAGTTGTTATAGTTATTATTAGCAGGTACTTTCAGAAACATTTCCATAATTTCTTCCCTTGTAACTAAACACTATGTTTCAAGACTGCTTACACTAGTTTGAAGATTCAAGATTTGAGTATGCACGGTTGGTGATAATATTACATTTATACAAGTGCACAACTTGTAACACAATTCCTTAGATACTTCAATCTGTATAATCATTCTCTTGGTAAATTAAGATATACCTAAATAACGCATTATAATACAATAAAAACAGCAAACAACTAATAATTAAATTACTCATGTTTCAAGATGTAATGTTGGGTGAATAAAATAACTCGTAGCGGAAGTGAGCACCTGCTACTTACTCGTTAACGAATTAGCAAGTAAATTAACGCATTATTTACGACACGAGTACGTTACAGCTCCAAGTTTACACTAGCAGTCGTTTGTTACGACGCCGTTTTAAACAGTTGCATCTCAAGATTGATTTTAATGTATTCATCTGCACTACAACAGATTACCAATTAATAACGCTAGAACAATCCTTTGGGCACATTTAATACACTCCACTCTCTAACTGCATTAAGTAATAAGAGCATTCCCGGGAAACACCTGCATCTTAAGTAAACACCACTTCCGTTCTCTTCGCACTTGCTAAGACAAACACAAATGAATGAGTAAAGATATCTAAAATTATAGTAGTTAATTGTTGCATTATTCATATGCTATTTTCTACTTGAATTCCGATTTTAATTATTGTGAATGATTAACATAATAGTCTTTAGGTGTAGCTTAGATATGAGACATAATGTGCTTATAGAATAACATATTGCATTACGTGTCTATCAACTGTGGAACTTTTAATTTTGAAAAGCTGAATATCGAATAAATAACTTTTTAAAGTACCCCCCTCACGTAAGTTAGGATTTCTTAGCTAACCTCATATTTATTTGCATAATAAAACAGTTTAAAATGTTTAGCGACTAAATTCGTGTCCTTGTTTGTAGAACCTTTCACAATTACGACAACCTTCCAAGCGTCTCTATCTTCCCTGACAATCTCCTTAGATTTTCCAGGAATTCCCCAGCTTCCCTTACCTCTGCTTCTCTATTTCCGGGCTTCTAATTCTTCTAATGCGCAAGGGTCTAACTTATGGTTTAAAATCGCCTTAACGTGTTTAATTATAGCGATTCATTTTTATATTGAAAACTCTCCTTTAGGTTAGGCAACATAAAATTGAAAGTTTAGCATTATTAAAACAAACAGCTAAAAATTGTTTTAACAGTATCAACAAACTCCTGCTTTACTATTTCGAAAGACATTTACAGCTGTTTATTTTAAGAAAAGAATAGTAAGCGGTAACAAGTTTGATTGGTTGAAACCTTCGTTAATTCTTGTACGTTAATTTCGACGTATCGGCAAGCTCAAACTAACTAAAGGCTTTACGGCTAGATTTAAATTACTTAATTTGTAAACTATTCACTAACAATATTTTACTCTGATTTTCAGATACTTACTTTAATTATGGCTCTTATTAGTAAGAAAATTAATTGATAAATCTAAATGTCATCTTTTTATATTTTTTGTAGGCTTGGAATGTTCACAGTTAGAATGTTTGAAAAAATTTAATATTAGTCCTGTGGTGCTCATAATAATCACTTCTAATTTTATAAAGTTGTTGTATGCATTTTGTATTAAACATCTTGTTAATTTTACTAATAGTATGGATGTGATTAATCGAATTAAGGTCATACATAAACTGAGTTTGTTGTAATTAAAAAAAAGAATTGAATTGTTATTCTTATCTCAAAAATAAATTAAGAAAACGGAGTATGTTGCGCTAAGCTATTTCGCGCTGGTATCAGTTCAAGCTTCAATTCGGGGAACAATTTTTCGTTTGTGACATTCAATGTTTGCATCTAAGTTGCTAGAAAAAAGATTAAGAAGAATCTTTCGAAATGACCTTAATTACCCAATAGTAACCGTTAATAAAAACCAACAAAAACCTCAATTGTACAGTTAACAACACATTGATTCCATAAATTACAACCTGCGAAGCTTTGCATACTATTTAACTGGTGTAATGAACTATAATTTGTGAATGCTTTAACAGTTCAACATACTGTTAAATTAATGTTAAAAATAATTCAGAATTTATGTAAACAAAACTTGCAAATATTTAATGCATTAGGTAAATAAACGGGAACAAATTTCTATTACAATTATTGTAAGCATTTTTAAATTTAACAATTAGTCATACATTATGTATTAGAAAAATGAACATTTAAATACAGATGATATCAGTCATAATAAAATATCTCAAGTCCGACACGTCGTCTAGTTGAAACTAAGATTCCTAAAATCGATGTGTTAAGTATTTTTAAAAAAGAGATTATAATAAAAATAAATCCTGATAACGACTCGAGTGACGGATCGCAATGAGCACTTAGGATCGCGGTGTTAACGCTGGCATGTGCTAAGCACATAGTAAAATACTTGTTCCATGTAGTAGATTGACCCACCATTTTCAGCGCCGTTAATTAATGTACCATATATGTTGATACAATTAAACACGATATCTAACAGCAAGAGGTTGGCAGCATACGTGTTAAACAAGTAATCGTTTTAATTACAGTAAAGCAGATATTCATTATCGTTAGTTGCTTGCCTAACAAACTATGGTAAATCTCTTTTATAACTGTTTGTGTTAACATAATTTGAGTATTATTAAAATAAATAACTGTGTTCACATATATGTCCATTTAATGTGATTATTGTCCATTTGTAGCTATTTACTTGATTAACACATGACTTTGATTTGAACAGCTTTAAAAGATTATCAGATCTAGATCTCATGTCTGTAATTCAAGAATCTAATTTTAAACCGCTCATCGAAAATTTTCCCTTGATAATATTTATCAAGGTATGTAAACAAACCTTTAAAGGAGTTTAAGATAAAGCTCAGCGCTCCGCAATTTTTGATTTGACTTTAAGGTAACAATTTACTGGCTTGTCCATTCGTCTCCAGCGATAAAGAATTTAAAATCATACGGATAGTGGAAAATTTAAATTTTAAAATTTATATTTTAGCACGTCTAACCGTAGGGTAATAAAGTAATCAATTTTATAATAACAGGTTAAACTTGATGATCGTTTTGATGTCCAGTCGTGGGATTTGGATCTCATTTTACCCATCATCAAACAAACCAATGTTCTTAACATATCGCTTACTATAAAAGTACTTTGACCCTATATCGTGTCATTATTTATGTATTTATACAAAAGTAATCAGCGTTACATTTATATAAATAAGAAAGACTAATATTGCAGGATGGCCTAAACGAAAATAAACATCTTACTAGTTTTTATTAAAAATGGAGTTTGAATTACTTTATACTACAATATTTTGCCCGAAAGCATTTGTCTGATAGCCTGCAGTATTGTATTAATAAATAATAACAAAATGTAATAAAGTCTCTATCCTCTATTTAGGGTTATTACACTACATATAAAAAACAATATAAAACACGAATATCCAGAAATAACTGAAATCTACTCAATAATAGAAAAGTAATAAAGGAAAGTTATTTGATGGTGTGTAAAGAAGAGGGATAGATAAAGTACCCAAATTGTTATTTACAGAATTACTTATAACGAATTAAATAAAACTTGCAGTGGAAGGTACTTTCTTAAGCTGCTGCAAAAATTACCATCAGCGTCGTTATGTTTGTCCACGAGTTGTACTGTTTGTAAACATCCGCGAGAAATTTGAATCGTGCCAATGTGAGGATGATTTGAATCTTAGAGCTAGTATTACTGCTTTTTTGCTAGTATAATTGCAGGTGACGTTAGTAGGTCCGTAATACAGATCCCTGTGAAACAATGAGTATATAACATGCAAAAACTTTTTTTTACTAAACCTATGCATTGAACAATAAATAAGATCTTCTCTATTCATCGTTTTTACCATCCCAAATCTCACAATTTAATGTAAAAACATTTTTCCTTAAGTTTTGTCTCACTGATTGGAATTTTAAAAGTTTTTTCCTTTGTGTTTGAATACAGTTGTATCTTCTTACATTGTTGACCTGAAGATGTTCGTGCAAAATTTTATTTTGTAATATTTGTATACTTATTAATATGAAACAAGTGTGTAAAAAATTCTATCACTATCTATCGTTTTTACAGTCTCAAATCTTACAACTTGATTTAAAACATTTCTAAACCTTTATAAAAGAATAAATATTTTGTTGAAAACCTTCTTTGTCAAAACTAAAATTAAAAATGGTAAATGCAAATTTGTAACTAGGAAAGTTTTTCAAGATAACTGACATGAAACAAATAGAAGTCTTGAAATATAAGTTTGAAATTTGTTTTATGACAGAAATAATACCTGCAGCAATTTGAGAGACCAACCTTAATCACAAAAATGCGTTGATTATAATGACACAGAACTTTAGTTGACTATCTAGTAATCTTTTAAGAACGGAAAGTTTAAAAGAACTACAAAAGAAATTTCAAATTAAATATTTTTGAAATTATGATCATTAAGCCTCACGAGAAAACCTTTACCAAAATAAAAAATTAGAAAACAATTAGCCTTAGGAAAAAGGCAAGCAGAAATTAATGAATAGCTTCAGGTAGGTGCCTGGATTACTACTAATCGGTTACTTTAGACATCTTAAAAAGGATAGCATTAGTTGATCCACAGAGCAATACTGAGTTCATGTGAGTGGATTTTGTTGCAACACAACTATGGAAAACCTCGCCCAATTTTTTGTTATAATCGGCAAACCTCACCAACAAAGAGTAAATATTACTCATATAAATTAGAAGATCCTTGGCGTTGCGTGGTCGGGTCTCTAAGGAAAGTTAAAGTATGTCCAATGACCGATATGTTGTGGTAAATATGAACCGTAATAAACGTCGATTGTCTGAAAGCTATAAAAATGGGGCTAGAGACGAAAATTATGTAGTTATTAGCGATCTTGACAAACCTACAACCATGACGTGATTAAAGTTTCCTAGCCTTCTGCGATCATAAGTCGCGTAATTATTGGTCGCTCGTGTATCTACTATCTAATGTATGCAACAACATGATTATTTTAAGAAATGGCAAAATGCAATTTAAGCAAAATATGAAACATTAATTAACACATTATCGTAGATATTGTCGTCGAAGATTTAATAAAAACATGGACGATAGGTGGTTTTAACATTAAAACTGCTTTATGTTGCTTTAAAAATGCTTTAAAATTTGTAATTTTAAGTAAGCAGTAAGTAGTATTTAAATAATTACAAAAACAGACTATTGATAAAAAAATCCACAGCATTATACATCATACTTTTATAATTTTAACAGCCCTTTATAGTAAGTCATATTTGTGTTAAAACATTATCTGAGCAGACTATTATTAAATTTGTAATGCTATATGTATTACAAAAGCGCGTCATTGTTTAATATTACAATAGCCTATTCGTAAATGAATTGGGATTTAATTTTATTTACATGTTGTCTATTTATAAAGTTTACTAATTGTAGGTATGTATCGAGATAATAAATGGGATACTTAAAAATAGAAGTTAATTAATTTAATGGATTTAATTGCAGTACTAATTATTTTCATGAAAATTTAAATAAATAGAAACTCCCTTCAGCTTTGTTTTTTTTATTTATTAAATTTTTATTTTATTTTATTAAAATTTTATTTATAATATTATGACTAAAATTTATAGGATTCGTCAATAAGATGACACTACTTAATTGATTACGCCATTTATTAATACCTAACTAAATTATAACACCAATTTTTGATAAAGAGTCAAATCGCCTTTCAAAAGTTAAACATTCTAAAGTTGACATTCGCTCAATTTTCATTTAATGGGTTGTCCATCCTGAAAACATTAATGGACTTTATTAGTCCTGATACCACCTAAAAATGAATGCCACCCTCTACTACAGCCAAAGTTTTTAGCTCAAAGCTGTTATAGAACTGCTCACTTACACTGATAGCTCGGCTATAATACTAACCCCGGCAGGTTTGTATGCCTCGTTTGCCATTGCTGAATCATCACCGATTGACTGAATACTATAATAAATTCGTAAATAATACGTCGAGGCTACTAGCGTCTGTATGTAATTCTACCTTTGCCTGACTGTTGTAGAAAACCCATTAGCACTCAACATTTTGTTAGCCACACGCTGAAACACACTAGGTGCATTCGCCAAATCAAAAGGGACTTAAAACCACTCGTATTATGCGCCTAGAGTTATAAACACTGGCACTTAGTGATACCCTTGTGCCAGATCAAGAAGTCTTTAGTAACACTTCGCCACTTTTTTAGTCGCTCCGAAGTAGTAGGTAATGGGTATCGATTTTTTCTGTAAGTGAATTTAACTTCCGACAATCAACACACATCCTCACGCCTCCATCTTTCATTTTTAATAACACTAGAACTAGCATAATCAGAATGGGGTTCTAGTATAACGTATAAATTTGAATTTCGCTTGAATGTGTGTCTATATCAATAGCTGCATCCGCTGTAATTGTAAGTATTTGTGTAAGTATCGATTGATGTCAACTTTTTCTCTTTTATCGCGCTCTTCCGCTAACTACCGCCTTAATTCTTAAGAGAATGTTTACTATCAATGATTTCTTCATCATAACTCTTGCAAATTGTATCACCTAATCCATGCAGCAATTCGAGCTTAGGTGCTTCACAATGTCCCATCGTGTAGCACATTTATATAATAACACTGCTCCCATTTCCTGTGCCTATGTTAATTTTAATTGGTTCACCTTGAGGAGTAATCGCCATTGTCATAAAGGTTTTTGAATTAATCAACCTTACCTTGTTATTAAAACAGTTGCCGCCACCATGAGCCTTCTGTCACTTCGGACAGCTACGATTTGTATGATCGTGTTGGCCACAACTTGCACACCTATTCATCCTTGGTTTTGGACAGTTTTTACTGATGTGACGTATAATTTCTTGTCAATTGTAGCACTGAATGCATATGCCCTAGGCGCACCTAATTCTCCACTCGTATTGTTCAGTGTTCAATAACTAGCAGTAAAACCTTGATATACATTTAAGATAAAAAGTAAAATAAGATCAGCTAGATAATTAAATTGCAGGATATAATTAGTTAATGTTTTTATTTATTAATTATTTCTAACCATTTTATATCTAGACTATTTTTCTCTTATCGTTGTTGCTCTTAAAACTGTTCATTCTATAAATAAAAGGTAACAAGCAAAGGGAATAAGTTTTATTTTTTGTACGCACGACAAGTAAAATCTCATATAGTGCTGGAAACACCAAGTAAGTAAAAGTTTTTTTTAGATAGAATGTAACATATCCAATCTTAATTTCCGAAATGCGGTCTTGAAAAGTTTCCACGAAGAAAATAGACTAATTACTGCCCAGAAAGAAACGACCATGTTGTAAATGTTTTCGTTTCTGAGTGTTGCTGGTCCAATTAGTCTGCTTACTATTATTCTGTCAGGAAGGTTCAGCATAAAAAAGTTAAAAAAGAATTATAGGTTAAGTACAAAATTGTAACCTTATATTTTGATACAATACGATGCTAGAGAGCGTCTTAACACCAAGATCATTAATCAAAATGATTAACTACATCGACTTATTTTAAATTTCGGCATACTATATACAATATATAATATAAAAGACCGAACAGAGCAATATCAGTAGGTTGTTTATTATTAAAATTAATCGATATTTCGTCATAGGCATTAAGTATAATATTAAAGGTAATCAATATAGGTATAAACTCACAAACAGTGCTTGATAAATTAAGCACTCTGAGTGAACCAGGTTACAACTAAACGTGTTCTGCTATTGCAAAAAAAGTACAAAGCGAAAGCGCAGCTCAGAATATATATATAGTATGTATCTTGTACAAAATTGGTCCCAAAGAAAATTGAGGTAATAATTTGTACCAAAAGCAATAAACTTCGTTATAAAATAATATTTACCTATGTAGAATTTCTTTAGTAGGCATTCTTCCGTGAAAAAAGTAAATTACCCTTGGGTTATTTAAGATCTTACTTTCTAAAATGCTTTGTATTCACGAAATACATTAACATTAAGGGTACCTAACCATCGCTGTTTAATTATTAAACCGGCGAGAGATCTTTTAAATTTAAAACACAAAGGAAACAGAAATGGGTAGAAAACATGGAGAATATTAACAAAGAATGTCCTTAAATAACACGCTGTATGCGCGGAACTAGCTCGAGTGGTAATTCCGTTTGTTCGACGTCCTCATGAATACTGGAACTGGTGAAAAGGAGTAGCAATTCCCTCATTTTTATTCTGTAAGGTTTTCAGATAAAGCAGTTACGTTACTAACGTTTATTTACAAAAGTAGATCTTCAATTTGAAGATTCAGATTTTAAGAATTGCAGTTGTCAGTATAGTAACGAAACTAGTAACAACATAGAGGTAAAATTGTAGTTTTCACATATGTAAATGCAAAAGCTGCATTTTATGAGATGTTTTATATCTTTTTGCGCTGTTTATGGTATTCTGAAAAGTGGTAGAGTGTGCATGCATGACCCTATTAGCATTTTAAGTAGCTACTATTCAGATAAACACAATTTTAAATAGTGCGCATTTTAACTTGAAAAATGAATAGATATAAGTAAATTAAAAAGAAATATTACACCATATTGAAGTCCGACTTAATAGATTAAATTAAATAAATATTGGAGTAATGGTAGTTAAACAAGTCTGCAAAGGTTGATAAACATATAACAAGATTGTGTCGAGGTTGTTTTACCGTGTTAATAGTTTTCAAATATTATTATTAAAAAATTATTGCTAATTATTTCATTATTAAAACTACGTATTGTGATGAAGGAAGTGGTGCTACACTACACGCTTTGAATAACTTATGTATGTAGTGGTTAGCAGTAAATAAATTAATTATTCATCTTGTTTAATTTACTGAATGAAATTCCCAATCATTTTAAAAATGATTTTATTGGATTAATTAAATTTTAATTATGTGGAAATATTAAACTTCAGTCATTAATCAACTTTGCAACTTATTTTACAGTTAAGATAATTTTATTTTCAAGAATAATTCCAACGAAGCGCAAACAATGTAAAATAAATTCTCCTTTTTTTGATATTTACCAAGATCCAACAATAAATTAAATAGCACTATAATTCAGTCTCACAACTTGACCGTACCTTAATTGTAGTACTAGTTAAACTTTACTACTAGCGTCTTTACATTAACTTAAGAGCTTAAAAAATAAATCTAAATCAGAATGAATATTTATTCGAAGAAACCAATTGCATATACTCCACTTTAAATAAAAACAACATTATTAAAAATTAGCAGAAATGAGAATCATTGGTAAATATGATATAAGATTAGATTTTTGTTAATGTATTAAGTGAAGAAAAAAGATTTGTGTTACATTATTTCTCTTAAATAAATTATAAAATATTAGACTTCTCGTTGCAATTATAACATAATTCAATTCTCGCTTGCTACGGTATAGATAGGTATATAACTTTGTACAAATAAATAAGACTAACATTGTAGTTAATGAAACGAGAGATTTTTCATGCACATTATATTTGTAATGGTTATTGATCCTTTTTGATTACTGTATAATGCACAATGTACACGTGAGTTGAACAAAAGGTCAGTGTTAGTGATCGATCGTCATAACGCTGCAACAAGTTAATGATTAATGTGACAAACTTATGCACTTTTGTATACGATTATACACTTGAACCAGACACTGCCAATACTGAATAGGATGGATGCAAAATGTATGAGTCGAATGCATAGTAATTTATGTACGGCGGTGATGCATCGCTAAATACACTGTTGTATGAGCAACTAGCTATGGTAATTTTGAATTTCAAAATGTAACAGTCCGGTTGAATTATCAAAAAAGCGTTTGTTAATTACAAGGAAATCATAAAAATATCATATTAAGTATGTAGAGCATTTTCAATTACTCTTAGTATGGAGTTTTATTAACTGTCCTTCAAAAGAAGGGGTCAACAAATAAACAGTAGTTTTGTTTGGGTTCAAATGAAACGAGTTTTTAAAAAGATTTCTTGTTTTCCCTGGATCTTTATTTTAAACCAGCGGAAGTAATGACAATTATAATACACAATAATATAAATGCTCATTAGAGCTTAGATGTAAACTTAACTATGAACTAATTAAAACTTAATGAATCTACTGTCTAACACTCTATATATATGATTCTCTTATCTAAATAAAATATTACTAAGCAGTTCCCACGAGAAGAGTAATACAATATTATCTGCATGATAAGCAATTCTCATGAGAAAGTTAATACTGCATTCTCAGCAGTTCCCACGATAGATAAGACTTTATTCTTATCTTGGAATGTAATATGATATTATCTGCTTGCTGATAGTAAGCAGTATTTCTACGTAACTCCTCAGCGCTAAAATGTTTTAATATGGTTTTTATTTAAAACAATATTAAAATCAGTAAAAGGAAAATGAAAATTTTAATTTTCAGTGTTTTTATTTATCACAACTAAATCTTTATTTAGAAAGTCAATGATATTTATTTTTAAGGAATTACGTTTACAGTATAAATATACAAAAATACTTATAACTAAAATTATAGCAATTATGGTTAATATAATAGATGATATGCTTAAATGATTAGCAGTCACATGATCAATTGATTTTAGTATATGACCGTTATCGGTAATTTTGATTTGATTGTCAATTAACTTTTGTGTATCGATCGGAAATTAGTCGACTCTTGAGATGTCAACATTACTTGATTCAGATATTACTAGTTGGTCGATATTTGGTAATTTTAGGTCGATAATTTTGTTTGACGTAGTTTTAGCTACAAATAACATTTGCTCGTGATTAATTAACGCTGTACAATCAAGGCTCAAATGTAAAATTTTAGAACCATAAAGTTCTTTTCGAAAATTTTGATTTTTACAATTAATGTCTAGAATTGCTTTGGAAGGTACAGTTACTAACCAAGTGGCAGTATCTATTTGAGAGATTTTAATATGAGTTAAATCAAAAAGATATGGGGTATATGTTTGGTTACTATTAAAAGAAAGTAATTGGGTTTCACATAATTTATCGTTTGGAATTTCAAAGTGATTATTTTGGTTACAAAAGTAAGTGTCTATTGTAACTAATTTGCAATGATCGAGTTCGATAGGGATACTCATTTTAGTATTAAACAATATATTATTGTAAGTTGGAATAATCATACGGAAATGACGGGTGTTAATAAATATTGGAAAAGGTATCAATTGTATAAGTTGATATTGGTTAGTTTTAGAGGTTAGAGGAATTTTTCAAAGATGAAGGTGATTCTATTCGCAATTTGATAGGCTTTGGTAATAATGATACTTTCATATAGATGTAGATAACTTTGATCTGTGGAATAGGGAATGGTTAATGTAGTTTGGTGAGACAAGTGTTTAGAAATATCCTTTAGATTTTGAATTAGTTCAATATTGTCAATTAATGACATATGCATTTGTTGATTCTGTGCGAAAGTTAATGTGTTTTCGAGTTCAAAGTGGGTGTTTATAAGAAGTTGTAAAGATTGCACGGCTTCGAGTAAAACTGTTTTTTGGGATACTGTGGCAACATGTTTTTTCACCTGTTCGTTTTCTAAAATAATTTTGTTTAGGTTTCATTGAGTAGCATTTGATTGTTGGCTAGATTGTTTATAGTGGAAATAGAGTCATTAAGAATTTTAGCTTGTTCTAATATGACGTTAGTTTGTGTTTCACTAACTTTTTGTAATTTGGAAATCAATGTTTCATATCTTTGACCATCTTTGGCATCCAGATTGCCAGTTAAGAATTTAAAAATTGTTCCTAAACCATCTACGAGTTCTCGTTTTTGGATTGTATGTTGTGTTTGAGGGAATAATTGATCGATAAGTTTGTCAGCTTTGTCTAAATATTGTTTAATGATTAATAATATGTTATTATGACTAAGTAATATGTCAGTAATATTAGTGAACTGCCTATGTTCGATAGGGTATTGTTGATTTTCCAAAAGAATAATGATTTTTATTAAATTCTCTTTAAGCATACCATATTGATTAATGATAGGTGTATAATCTATAGTCTTAATTAATGTAAATTCGCTTTCTTTTAGGATAGCGTTACCTAAGTTTAATGGATAAAGTCCAGGATTGTCATCTAAGTTTTTGATAATTACGTCACTGGTCACAAATTGGGTTGTGAGGATGTAGCAGGCGATAATAGTTCGTTTATATGTCGTTTAATTTGAGGTCCTTCTAGGGGGTGTTAATTCATAAGTATCATGTTCAAGAATTTGGGAAATAGTGTATGGTCCAGAAAATTTCGGGTCCTTTTTATTTCTAGTGTTAGTCGTAATGAAAACTTTACTTCCTAGTTCAAGTTTTTTTGTTCCGCGCTTTTGGTTTAATTTTATATTTCGTTTTTCTTTGGTGTCCGTTTGTTCTTTTTGTAATGATTCATAAAGATAGCGCATTCTTGTTTTATGTTCCGACATATAATCATGATAATAGGTTTTTGTATAATCTAAGTCGAATGGATTTTTGCTTTCTGTGTGCCCGAAGATTATTTCAAAAGGTGTTAGCTTAAGGTTTGAATGGATTGTGTGATTGTAAGCCAAGATACAGTATTCAATATTTTGGTGTTCTGGTATATTAGTCAATAAACGGTAATGTTCGATGATAGTGGAATGTAGACGTTCTACAAGCGAATTTGATTGGTGGCGAGAGGGGGTTGTAGTGTGTAATTGAATCTTGTGAAGAATTAGGAAATCTTTAAATATGTTTTTATTAAATTCTCCATCAGCAATAATTATATTTGGGGCTGTGAAGACGCATATATAAGTTAGTAATTGTTCAATAACATCTATCAGGTTATGAGATTTAATAGGATAAGCTTGAGCAAATCGGGAAAAGGCGTCGATTATGGTCAAATAATTTTTATTGCCTATTCGAAAGATATCTAAATGTACGGTATGAAATGGTCTATTAAGAGTCGGTGTAAGTTGAAAAGGTTGTTTAATCGGATTACGATTATATTTTTGAGTTTTACAAATTTGACATTTATTAATAAATTCAGTGATGTCTTTATTGATAGATTTCCAATAATACTTGCGTTTAATATGTTCTAAAGTTTCGTTAATTCCGCGATGATTGGTTTTGCCTAAATGGTAACTTTGAATTTGATTTTGTCTTTCTTCAGGGTCTATAATATATGTAACTTGAATGGTACAGCGATGGAATTTGGGTGTGTTTTCATTAGTTATTTCTGCGATGAAATATGAGAAATCAAGGTAAAGTTCATTATCAGGAAAGTGACAGTAGTAATGAGTTTTAGGTTCACAATGTTCGATTAGTATTTTATTAAACATATCAGTTTTATTGTGGTCATTGATAAATACAGTGTAATGGATGTTTCCATCGTATTTTGTACTACGGATTTTTCTTGGAATTTGGGCTCTTATGAATTCAATTTAATGTTTAAAATGTTGTAGTGGTTTTTCCGAGATATCTATTACTGGGGTTGATGATAATTGGGTATGTATTGTATCTGTAAGGGATTTACTGTCTTCGTCTTTGTTTTTAGTACTTGGTATGTTGGGGCGGTTATCAGGTGGTTTTACTTGTACATCAGAAAGTATTTTAATACGAGGTTTATTTAACACAGGAGGATTTATGATTGGTATGTCGAATAATTCGGTAATATCAGGGGTGCTAGCTCTGCTTGCTAGTCCGCTATCGATATTGGTGAAGGTTTCTGGTTCGGGGGTTTCAAGTCGATCGGTTTAAACATTCATAGGATAAAGTTGAATGCGTGATAAAGCATCAGCTAGCTTGTTTAGTTTTCCTGGTAAATAGTTTACGTCAAAGTCATACTCTTCTAGTTTGAGTACCGAACGGGTTAATTTTGAATTTGGTTCTTTTAAATTTCTAAGCCAAATTAATGGTCTATGGTCTGTGTATAATTTGAATTTTACACCGTATAAGTAAGGGCGAAATTGTTGAGTTGCCCACACTATAGCGAGCAGTTCTCGTTCTATTGTAGAATATTTTTGTTCAGCTTCGTTAAGGGTTCTTGATGCATAACAAATAGGTTTTCCATCTTGTGATAATACTGAACCTAAGGCATATTTAGATGCATCAGTGGTTAATTCAAAAATTTTATTAAACACGGGATATTGAAGTAACGGTTCATTAGTTAAAATTTGTTTGCAATGTTCGAAATTTTGAAGAAATTCAGGGGTGTGTATAATTTTACTATCCTTTTTGAGACAAACGGTTAAGAATTTAGTTATTTTAGCAAAGTATTTAACAAATTTTCTATAATATCCGAATAATCCTAGAAATGATTTTATTTCTGTTTTGGTTTTTGGGGCAGAGAAATTTTTAATGGCTGAAATTTTAGAAGGGTCAGGTTTTATTCCTTCTGAGGTTATTATATGACCAAGATATTTTACGGCTTTATGTAAAAATTCGGATTTATCTAATTGAATTTTGATATTTGATTGTCGACATCGATTAAAAACATTTTTTAAGCGGGTTATGTGTTCTTGTAAAGAAGTAGAGTAAATAATAATATCGTCAACGAGGCATTGTTGGGGGGTTAGTCCTATGAGAGCATTATTTATAGCTCGTTGAAATGCGGCTGGAGCATTTTTTAATCCAAAGGGCATACGTTGAAATTGAAAGTGGCCCTCTTCAGTCGAAAAAGCTGTTTTTTCGCGGTCTGATTCTTCTATTTTAATCTAGTGGAAACCAGATGCGAGATCTAAAGTCGTGAAATAGTTGGCTCGACCAAGGTGGTCTAAAACAGTTTCGATTCGTGGTAAAGGGTATTTGTCTTCTATCGTCCGTTCGTTTAATTTACGATAATCGATAACAATGCGCCATTTCTGATGTCCTGAGGCGTCTAATTTCTTAGCAACGACCCAAATTGGAAAATTATATGGACTTTCCGAAGGTTCTATAATTTTGACATCTAACATTTTACGAATTTGATTTTTTACTTCTTCTCGATGCACATGTGGGTATCTATATGTTTTTGTGAATATAGGAACATCAGTTTTGGTTCTAATATGATGTTTGGTTAAATTGGTGGAAGATAAAGGGATATTTGGAGAATAAGAAATATCTTTATACTGATAACATAGATTGGTTAATAATGTTTGTTCTTCTTCGTTTAGATGGTCAGTTCTTAAATTTGTTTGTAAATTCTCATTAAGAATGGCTTTGATGTTTAATTTGGAATTATGAACGTCTATGTTGTTGATTTGTATTGATTCTTCATTATTAGTCTCATATTCATCTAAAATTAATGGGGAGTATATATTTATTTTTTGTATTTCATTAGAAGTGTTTATTACACTAGTTTGAAACCAATTATTATGTAATTTAACTAATGCAGAAGGAATCATGACATGTTTACTAAAATTTAATCTTGAAGTTATTTTTATTCCGCTTTTACCAACGGCTGGTAAAGTCACAAACATTTCAGTACGTGGGGGTATTTCAATTTGTTTTATTGGGATTTCGTTATGTTTTAATTTGGAAAAATTACATTCATTACGTCTTTGGGTTTCCTGTTTAATCATGGATGAATTATAATAAAACGGTATTGTAGTGCTATCGGTTTGGATATGCATCCATTTATAATCAATTCTGGCTGATAAATTGTTAAGTAAATCTGAGCCAATTAAGCCTACGTATTCAGAATGAAAATCGTATAAATAGCAAAGATGAAATCCATCTTCTGAAAAAAGGTTTGGAATAGGTAAATTAGCAACTAAATTATGTTTGGTGGTTCCATGAGAAGTGTTAATTTCAAAGTTAAAATTATAAACAAAATTAGGGAAATGTTCATTAACAAATTTAGGGGAAATTATGGTTTTAGAGCTACCAGTGTCTATTAGGAGTTTTTGTCCGGTGGAAGGAATTATAATATATGGGAGATTAGATTTGGAGTTAATACTAAAGCTTTCAATATTTTCCGAGGCCGTTAATGAAAATTTTCGGCATCTTCATTGTCGTTATTTGAGTATTGATAATAAGAATTTTCCAATTCTTCAGTGGATATTTCTTCTTCGGTTGATTGTTCAAGGTACTGTTCAGGGAACTGTTCAGACCTAGTGATAGAATCTTGATAGTCATATTGGGGGTGTGTCGAAGTTTCAGGTTCATCGTCATCATGATAGAATAATTCTTCGGAGATAAAAGTTCGTTGTGGACCAGCTGGAGTAGGCAAAGTCCTTATATTTTGAGAATTAGCTCGAAATTTATTATGGTTGGTTAATTGTGTAGTGGGAGGTCTTTTTACTATTGTGTTTGCTTCCATAGGTATAGGTTTGTTGGTTGGCCTATAATTTTGTTTTGGGGCGAAGACATTTCGATGTTGATGGCTGGTTGGATTGTTTTGCCTATTAAAATTAGGATTAAACTGTCTAGGGACAAATGATTGTGCAGAAGGTTGAGGTTGTATAAAAGGTTGAGGTTGTATAAAAGGTTGGGGTTGTCTTAGTGGATAAGCGGTCCTAAATGAATTATTTGTAATTTGTTTAAAATTATTTGGTGAAAAATTAATAGATCTTCTTTGATTTAAATTTGAAGGTAATTTTGAATTTTGAGCTTGAGAGTATCTGATATCGAGCTCTTCTTTAATCATAGTAAGGGCTGCTTCTAATGAATTTGGGTTACGGCTACGAATAAAAGTTCCAAAATCGTCATTGAGTCCACTAGTGAATGTTCTCAATGCTAAGTCTTTATTTGATTGAAGTTTATAATTTTTAATGACTTGGTTTTCGTTTCCTAAAGCAATTTTAGAATTAAAGATTGCTAATTGTGTTCTAATATTATTATAAAATTCGATTGGAGAATCTTTTCCTTGTTTTAATTTAGTTAAATCGATTAATAAATTTAATTCTGACCTTTGGTCTCCAAAATTTTCTATTAATATTTGCTTTAATGCATTCCACGTAGCATATTCGTATCCAGTTATTATTTCTAATGCTTGACCTTTTAATCTATTTCTGATTGCTGAAATAATCAATTGATTAATGTAATCTGCTGGGTTTTCTGTACAAAATTGACCTGTGATTGTATCAACAGCTCTAATAAATTCAGAAAGTGTCGATGGATTACCATCGTAATTTGGAATTTCATTTAAAAGGGAAACATGAAAATGTGCAGGAAAAACCATATTTCTATTAATATTATTGTTATTTAAAAATAACAAAGGAGGGTTGTTCAGATTTGAACGTTCTACACTTCTTGATCGTCTTGGAGATCTTGAGCGATTCCTTTGCATTAATAATACACTTTTATTATTATATAGGATTTTTAATTATTTTTCTTATGTTAGTGGGCTTAAAAATTAAGGGTCCTACCCATACATGGCAAGCATGAAAGGCTTTATAATGTCACTAGTTGACACTGCCTATCGGTTTGGCGTCTACCATGTACGTAAATTAGAAACTAAAATGCAATTATTAATTACCAAAGTGTCCAACTATTCCTTTCGTCTATCGAAAGCAAATAAATTGAAACAGATTGTATAATTAAATTCTCTTAATACTAGCTTAAATTAATTGTAAAAACTATGTTAGTAAATTTATGATTTGAATTTAAATTTATTTTTTAAAACTTTAAACTTTTCACTTTAAGATTATAAATTTCACTTACATTTTCTTGTAATGATGAATTATTGATCGCGATGATCAGTCGTCAGCAGTTGATGGGGGTTCACTATGAACAGGGTCCTAAAGCAATGGACAAAGCGGTTTTTGTTGAAGTAGGTGCCGTAAAGATGCTTAGCCGGGGCGATGGAGTCCTCGGAGTCCCAATGCAACGTCAGCGGCGGTGTCTACTTGGAGCGGATGGTTTCTTCAATTGACCGTTGAAACGGAAAATTAGAGTACTTGGTTCCTCTAATTTTTGAAGATCTGGACGTTAACTGCGCCAGTTTCGTTTGGGTTCAAATGAAACGAGTTTTTAAAAAGATTTTTTGTTTTCCCTGGATCTTTATTTTAAACCAGCGGAAGTAATGACAGTTACAATACACATTAATATAAATGCTCATTAGAGCTTAGATGTAAACTTAACTATGAACTGATCAAAACTTAATGAATCTACTGTCTAACACACTATATATATATATATATATATATATGATTCTCTTATCTAAATAAGATATTACTAAGCAGTTCCCACGAGAAGAGTAATACAATATTATCTGCATGATAAGCAATTCTCATGAGAAAGTTAATACTGCATTCTCAGCAGTTCCCACAATAGATAAGACTTTATTCTTATCTTGGAATGTAATATGATATTATCTGCTTGCTGATAGTAAGCAGTATGTCTACGTAACTCAGTTGTATTATATAAATATATTCAACATATTGAATATTTACACACGTTAAGCATTAATAACATCCTTTAAAATAGTGCTTAACGTTATCAACTGATAGTAGTGTACGAATTGTAAAAAGCCTCGTGTAAATAATAAAATAATTTCAATTTTTTTTCTTTTTCTAGTAATATTACTTTTTTAGATTTAGCTAACTTAAATATTTTAGGAAATGAAAAATTAAAAATTTAAAGTGAGATGTGGACTAATGCCACAAATGCAAAAAACGCGTAATGTACGTAATATTGCTTATCTACAATCTGTATCATTAAGAAAACTACAAAATCAAGTAGGTAGTGCACAATATTTATATTATGTGTACAAGTTATTGAGAGTTACTGAAACCAAATCACTAAACTAATGTATTGAATCATTTATGTAGGCTAGTATTGATTGATGTAATAGTAAACAAAAGGAACTAAACAAAAACTTATTAAACAGCTATACAGAGATGTTCAAGTCTAAGAATTCCGCTTCGTTGGAATTATTCTTGAAAATAAAATTATCTTAACTGAAAAGTAAGTTGCAAAGTTGATTAATGGCTGAAGTTTATCATTTAAACAAAATTAGAGTTTAATTAATCCATCATTTATAAAATTATTGGGAATTTTAGTAAAATTTAGAATTATAAATGCAGAATCTAGAGTACAATACACCTGACTTTTTTAAGTTTTAGAGTTTAGAAGTTTTAATTTCATTTGGATTTAGTGTAGATAAATATTAAATTTGGTTTTTTGCCTATATAAATAATTTAGTAATTGAATTCAGACTCTGGAATGTTTTTAATTCTAAATTTAAAGTTAAAAAATTCAAATTATAATTTAAGTAGCCACTTAATTATAATTTATAAAACAATTTTCATAATTGTAGACGCAAACAATTGAAGTTAGCTTTTCGCGTTTTATATTTTATAATATGTAAAATTTATAATCTAAAATTGAAAATTATAATTTAAACTTGAAAATCATTCTTTGTTAGGATTGGAGTAAACAGCAATAATCAAAAACTTAATTAATTAACATTAAATGCAAAAAAACGAAATCGCGGAGAGGTAAGAGTTGTTGCAACTATTAAATTGAAATATGAAATTTACAGGTTTCACGGGTTCTTTTATTCCTACATAGCCGCTATAAAATAAAAAGGATACATTAAAATTTTTGTTAATTTATTTGCGTTTATTCTAAAAGAAGAATTATCAATCTAATTCAGTTGTTCACTTATAATTTGTTATATGAAGTTTTGTTTATTATTCAAAAGTCTTTTTATTGGTATTTTGGCACGTGCATGGTTTGAAGCAAACTAAAACAAAATAAAAAGAAATTTTACAATATTGCATTACGTTTCTTCAAAGTGTTTTGACAGCAAGTCAAACAGTGTGAATTGTGAGGTAATAAAAAATTTGGTAGGCATGGAGATTTGATCTCGCGTCACAAATACACCCTATAAAGGCGAGAAAATCTAACTATCTTTCAAAACGATTAATTAAATGTTAATGCGTGGTCTTGAAAGGTAATTGAACAATAAAAGTCAACCAGGAAGAGTTAGAAAACAAACGGAAGTTGATAAAAATTTGTAAGCGGAAGAGTACAAATATAAATTTTGTGTGTAAAATACCTGTATATAAACAGTTATAATGCTGTAAATTGTGAAGAAAAAATTTTAACATTAATGTTTAATGTTTAATTTCCATATGGATTGAATGCTCATAATTAAATTGTTTTGTATATCATATTTCTTATTTAGTGTTGGCAGAAATCAATGCAAAAAGAAGTTTTAGGTTTTTTAATGCTTGATTTTATATTGATGCGCGAAGCATAGTTAACTAGTTTAGAAGAGAGAAAAGAAATGGAAGTTTTTTCGTAGCACATGATCCATTTGCTTTTAGTGCTGAAACAATGTAAAGTAGAGTATTATATCTGAAAATCATCAGAACAGGAGAGTTTATAGTACTTACCTGTATATTGTTAAAAGTTTTTTATATGATTAGCTAAGACAAGGTTTAAAGTAAGTTGCAAGCCTGGTTAATAATTGAAATTTTTAACTTAAATTCAATTACTCCATTATAAAATCAATTACAAAATCCAATATTTACCAAATAAAGTGAAGTTAATTTATTGATTATTAACTCAATAGAGGACGCTCTTTTGGCAGTGAAAAATTATTTCCACTTATCATTTATATTTCATTGGAAAAAATTGAAGTTTTTTTAAAAGGGAAACAGAATACTTTATGTTTCTTTTAGTTTAATGAGAATTGACAACAAATAACGAAAAACATATAAACATTAAATTCATTTTATTTATAATTAAATCAAGGTATTTTATAGAACAAGAGGTTTAGAGTCTTTATATAACACATACGGGCTAAAGATTATTATCATCATTGTGATAAAGAAAAAATATATATTTGGAAATTGTATTCGTCTATTTCATTATCTTGTGTAATATTAATTATAGATTTGTCTTATTCCAAATTGTGGGGCATGCAATACAATATATGTATTCCTAATGTGAATTTAAAAATCTAAATTTCAAATTTAAATTGCAACGTGAATTTTGACTTTGCATCTACAATTGAGAATTTAGAACTTATAGAATTTTTTACTGAAATTTATATAAATTAAAAATCTAGACTCGGTGGCAAGTAACAGAGTTTAGTATATAATTCAAAGTAAAGTTGGAACTAAGCATTGTTAATTCAAAAAATCAGAACTATCAATTTAGAATATACAATCTAGATATTATAAAATGCATTTAGATAAATATATAAATATAATTTTAAAGAAAAATTTAGAATTGTGTTTACATCATTTATATGCATGCACAATTCAAAATTTAGATTTTGACTAAAGATTTTGAACGTTAAATAAAATATAGGACTTTATAAAACCAATTGAAAATAGAGAAATATTTAATAATGTATTTAAATACTTAGAATCGAAAGATTAGCAACACAAAATATCATATGCATTTTAAATTCTAAATTCAGGGAATTTTCAATTTTTTTATTGAAAACTGATAATTATACACAAACCTACAGGTTGAGGTTAGAATGTTCAGTACAGAATTAAATCTTTAGCAGATTTTAATCAGCTAATACAAAATTTAAAGAATTTACTTTTGGAATATATATTTTAGAACTGCTAGATCTAATAATAAAGTATTTAGGAAATGATGATACATTTAGAAAGTTTAATTTCAAGTTTAAGTTAAATAAGTAAAATTTAGAAATCTTAATATAAAATCATAGATTAGATATACATACATATTACTATTTTATTTGACATGCCAAAGAGGAATTCACCCATACAATAATTTTAAATAAACATAATTATGCAATTTCAAAGCGACACGTTAGATTGGTTGCATAACCTGAATTTTCAAAATAATAATTTTGAGTAATTTTTCTCTTATGAAATAAAATATGGTTATTTATGATTGACATGCACACTTGTACACTATAGTCAGATAAATGATATCTGAAAAACTAATTTTCTTCTTAGAATTTAGTTAATTTTCCTTGTCCATTAACGATGTGGGAGACAATTATCTAATTTTTTAAATAAATGAAGTTTAGGCCAATCTTAATGTAAAATAAACAGACAAGGTGTATTGTAATGGGGAAGGTATACAAGTATTTACTAACTTACCCTATCAATTAATAGTTAAAAATGTGTTTTCATGTTAACGAGATTCCTAAGTTGTATAAGTTTTTTGTATTTCAAAATTTTACGGCTCTTGGTTAAATTATTTTATTGAAGGTTTGTAAAGCTGCTTTATTGTCACATAATTGTTACTATCTTAAAAGTAAGGGCTGCTTTTTATTAATGATATCATATAATTATGTTATGCTTTTGAAACGTTCAATGAATATTGTTATTTGGTTTGGATTTTCATGTTGTTGATACCTAACATTTATTAAGATATAATGTTTAAATTTGTGAAGATAGGAAGGGGTAAAAAGGTATTTTTAAATAATTAAATTAATAACTAGTTGTATGAAAATTAGGTTCCATAGACATTCAAAGGATGGCTTATTTGAAATGAACACATATCAAGTGTAGCATACCAATGGATTCAGAAAACTTTTCATTTTCTATAAGGTTATCTAATAAGTTTTAAATTTAATTATAATTATAAACAATAATTTGGTTATGTTATAAATGAAATGTCAGTCCTAATTTGTTTCAATGAAAATTTAGTCTATAGTTCAATTGTTTACAAAAATCATATCTAAGCACAGCCATTTTTTATAACATATTTGCTTGCAATTTCATATTTCATGAAGTGCGCAACCTTTTGGAGAGCATAAAATAATTTCAGGTTATGTTATAAGTTAAAATGTCAACAAATTAATGTCAAGATTTTGAGGTTAATGAAATTTTTGTGAAACGTAAACGAGGTTTAAGAACGTTGGTAAATCTAGGAGATTAATTAACAAGTGTTTCAAGATAATCATGTGATTAATTTATTCTTCGATGGAAATTTTATTATCTGCTAACAAAAAAATTATGGCATTTTTGTCAAAAAGATTAAAAAATTTTGAATAATGTGTAGGTGTTAGAAGAATAAATTTAAAATAAACAATTTTAATTTTCTATGTAATATTTAAAATTTAAATTAAAATTGAATGAGTTACAAGAAATAGTAAATGTTAATATTTAAGGTTATAATTTTAATTATTACGAGGGTGAATCAAATATAAAGGGTAATTTTTTTTCATCATCTATTGAATAACGTTATATACAAATCATTGTTTTAACATTTTTCAATATAGTCTCCTGCGTGATCTACACACTTTTGCCACTGATCTGGAAGTTTCAGTATTCCCTGGTTATAGAAAGTTTGAGGGCGAGTTGTAAGCCAATTGCGCACGTGCTCTTCGACTTCTTCATTGCTTCCAAATCGTTTTCCTCCCAGTGATTCCTTCATAGGCCTTCATTTCTTTCAGTGCATTCCTTGTGAAGGCCACGGTGTGAGGCCTGGCGTTGTCATGGAGGAGAATAACATCTCTGATGGCACGCCTCGTCGTTTGTTTCGATAGGCGGCTTTTGCCGACCGTAACAACTGGCAGTAGTAAGCTGCATTCACTGTACGTTGATCGTGTAGAAAATCGATCAATAAAATTCCCCTAGAGTAAAGAAAATCGTTGCAAGGACTTTTCGAGCTGAGTGCCGAGTTTTGGCCTTCACTGGGCAACCTTCATTCTTTCTTCGCCACTCCTTACTTGCCATTTTAGATTCGGAGGTGTAGTGATGTACCCACGTCCTATCATATGTCACGATGCGCTGCAAAAAGGCCTCCCCTTCTCGCTGAAATCGATTCAGAAGCCTTTCAGCGATCTCCGACCTAACCTGTTTTTGGTTTCCAGTCAACAACCTCGGAACCCATCGAGCACTAATTTTTTGAAAACCAAGTTGATCAGTTATAATGGATTGAACACTTTCATAGCTGATACCCACTTCTGATGAAATTTCTTCCACGGTTAACCGGCGATCACGTTCAGTAAGCTCTCGAACGGTGCGGGTATTGTCATCTGTAAGGCTCGTCCTTGGGCGTCGATCATGACTTTCGTTTTCAACACGTTCTCGTCCGCCCTTAAAATCTCTCGCCCACGTATACACACGATTCTGAGACAGTGTACTGTCCCAAAACTGTGCCTTCAAACGAGTTAAAATTTCTGACGGTTTAACGCCTTCATTGGTTTAAAACTTTATGATAATCCGTTGCGCAACAGACGAATGTACCTCTTGCTCGGTCATGGCTGTACTGACGACAAAGCCAAGGGTGTGCGCGAACCCGGCCGGCTCCCCACTCCTCATAAACCAAACATCTACTCCACACAACATCAGCTACCTCGGAACTGCATTCTAAGAGGAATAGCAAAATTACCGTTTATATTTGATTTTATTTTCCCTCGTATTATTATAATTATTTATTATTATTACTAAATTAAGGTTATAATTATTACTAAAAGAAAATAACTTATAAACATTTCCATTAATAACATTCGTATTGAAAAAAAATCAGAAAGAACAATGAAAATGCACTTTACTCCTTTGAATCCCACTTTATTTCGGCACCAAAAGAAACTGCTTTCGTTAAGTATCGCTAATTGCTACCCGATTTTTATTTTATGCCCATCGTTCTAAAAGTGCCTTGAAATGTAACATCCTTTGATTCAGAAAATTACATTAACTAATTTTGATGAATTTCCAAAGTGACTTTAGGCGTCAATTTCAAATGTCTATTTTAAGCTAGAACTATACATATTATGCATATGCGGGAACTACGATAAGCAACTGTCCATAGATCAAACAACTTGTTTGGTTAACATGGTCAGGTTAACAATGAATACTGCAGGGGGAGTCCATAATTTTTAATGCCCCAGTTTCTGCCTGTATAATTCAAACATTATATTCAGATAAAGGAATTCTTTAACGGAAACCATTGCCGCTAGGGAGAAACGTTTTATGTCAAAAGATACATACTACTTTAAATCGCTTCATCTAACTATACAAAAGGATCTTGAAAAATGGGTATCATTCAAGTAGATATTGAAAAGAACCGACTGTCTATCATTCTGTGAAGTGTTATTAATTTATAATCAGGTTCATAGTCAGAATGTGCATACATCAAATGCCTGCTTCTGATAATCCATTCTGAGATCGACTAGCATAAGAAGGAAATTAAGTTATCGATTTATTAATTATTAATGATTTACGAGGAAAGTTTTCCAGTTTGAAAATATAATTTATATTCCAGCGTATTTTATTAATTGGTCGATACTTTCGGAAGGCGAATAAATCAGATGTTACAAAAACATAACGAAGTTAAAAAATGCATTACTGTCGATTAGATACAGTTTTCGTTTTCCCCTTTTTTTTGCGGAGATAACTTCGCAAAAATGTTCTTCAGGATTACATTTAACATTAAACTTGACTTGCTGTTTTAGTGGGTGCTGAAATATCTCAGAAACATTTTCCAGTTTGTAGTTGCTGAACTAGCACGATCGTATTTGTGAACATGTCTAGTCAGCTTTGTGTCAAGGTAGCAGTTAAATCGATAGGACATTTGTAGAACTTCCAACACTAACTACCACTATTACTTCCACACACAAAAGCTTTCTGTTTCCTAAATTTGTCCCCCATGCGATATGACATTTTAAGTTTCAAGATGTAAATCTAATTTGTTCCCTACAGAGACACCGAAACAGCAGCCTAAGTTTACATACGTTTAAGGAGAAATTTAATAACATTTTGTTAACACCGACGTTACTGCTTCCACATAATAATAAGTAACATTTCGTAGATACTTTCAAGTTTTTCGCGAAAAACATTCGAGGTAAAAAATGTTCCGGCTTATCGAGTGACATTCGCAAGAAATATAGCACCCCGAATTTATTTTTCCACTTAAGCAAACAGTGCCGAGCTGTATTATATTGGCTTTTATGTGAAATGTATATTTAGAGCACTATTTATCTACTGATTGTATGTTTTTGTTCTATAAGATTACTAAGAAGTAAATTGTTACATTTTTTATCGTATCGTATATTCTTGGATGATTTTACACTTAAGATATATATTTAGAGAGAAGCTTGCTACTAAGTATAATTTTATTAGTAAGGGATTGTAGAATCTACTGCGAGCACCTTATATATGGCATAAATTTACATTAATTTAAAGTTTGCTGGGAGTAGAACAGTTGAACTAATATAAATGATTAGAATTTATTAGGTCTCGTTTTGTTTTGTACTACTGCATGAAACTATGTTTCCATTATAGGTACCACAATTAAAATGGCCCACCGTTGGGATTCACCAGACCAAGATTATAATGGGAGAAATTAAATTTCTGTTGTCTGGTAAGTGGTTTAAGATGTTTAATAAATGATTTACAGGATACAACAAATGGATAAAATATCCATACTTTTAGGAATAGAAATTTGATAATACAGCATTGAAATAATTTATAACTAAAAATCAATCAAATGAAATACCTTTAGCATTTATTTAAAAATAATATGCAAGGTTATGAATTTGAATTATGAATAAATTGAACATGATTTGGCTGGTTGCGAGAGGTATCGTAATAAATGTAAAATAAAATTACAAGATAAACGATAGAACTATTAACATTAAAAAAGAGCAATGCCTAGAGCAATGTTAATAGTCATGAGCTTCGAGTTTAAATAGAACTGTCCGCAAGCGTGCAGCAGCCCGGTTTAAAAATAAATATATTTATATTTATATACTCTTATAGTATTTAAATACGAGGTGTTTTGGTTTAAATTAACACAGACGCTAACGTAATAAAGATGCAATACACAACTCACTACACGGTTATCTTAAATTGAAATAAATGCTCCCGCTAAATATATTATAGTGAAAAGTCTAACTCTCCACAAATTGAGACTTTCTCAAGCGGGTCCCTTCTACAGAGATCTAAATTCTTATATATAGAGGCACAGTGATACAAAAACAGATACACAAAGTAATTTTTTAATAATAACAGCACAACTATATTTTTATAATTTAACAAATACTAACCAAAAAACGTAGATACAAAAATCGGTTTTCTCTTTTAGTAAGTTAAAAGATAGAAACGCTGCTATGAATTTATCTATAAATATTTAAATGCAATTATATGCAAAAACTTTTATTATTAACTTTTAATCATCTTTTTAATCCTACCATTAAATTCTTTCTTTATATTAATCCCAAAATAGTTCAGTATTCTTTATTTGGAGATTAATACTTTTGGTATCATATGTTCTTAATTATTAAAATTAAAACTAATTACTGTGTCACAAACGGAAATATTAACGATTCAATATTATATACAAAACTCAACTTCTCTTCCGTTCGTACAATATATCGTGCAAGGCCACACTCAGTTGCCCACGTTAGTCCAGCAGCCGCTGCCACGCCGATAACGACTTGGAGCTAGCTGTGCATTCCTTCAAAGAAACGCTCCCCCTTCGCCCACGACATTTCGCAACTGCATTAGTTGGCATGCAACATATCTGCCTACGTTACTCCGTATATGCTAAGCAACCTACGTAATTTACAAACAGCTGCACATTCCTTCAGAAGAAACCTGCACACTTCCGCTCTACCCACAGCTTGGTGACTGGTACCGTCGGCTCGAATGCAAACTATCCACAAGCCTGCAACCAGGAAGCGCGAGCTTCCTTAGTTCATACTTGGAACACAAACCTACGGATTCCCACTATTATGACAATCTCTTCCGCTCTTCCTCTCCTTTTGGGCAGTATATAACCAGCTTGCTTGAGCTCATTCAATTCAGTAAGTGAAGATGAGTCGAACACTACATCTCCAAGCAAGCTGGTGAGTACCTTTTAATTTATCTAATGCTTAGTTCTGCTTATTTATGAGTGGGTTGCGCTAAAATCCTCTCTCGCTTAGTTATGGGGGAATTGTGACCAGGTTCCTCTCGCTTAGTTGTAGATCACCGGGAGTTCAACTCCTACGTCTAGTTTGTAGATTTTGGGCTAGAGCAGGGTGGTTCCGACCACCCTCATGATTATGTTAGATTTAGGAGGACGTGTACGTCCTCACACTGTATAACCTATGTGTGTAACCTTTAATATTCTATCGTTTGTTGTTAGTATATAGTTGTTTTTATGACTTGTGTTTATTTTTCTTTCTGCCTCTGACTACGTCCTCCAATCACGAAAACCGCACGTGACAACTTTTAAAAATAACCGCTCTCTGCTTTCATTCGTCTCGACAATGAAATTAAGAAATTGACCGTTTTGAAAATATTTCCACATAATCCATATCATTATAATCCAGTTATAAATTTTTTTATAAGTTCTTCTTTATTAGCAATTAATAAAATTTCCATCGCATAATAAATTAACACTTGATTAATTTTAAGTACTTGTTAAATAATCCCCCCTTACATTTACCGAACTTTCTTAAACCTTTAAACACGTTTTACAAAAATAACATTAACCTCAAATTTTTTTACATCGCTTTGTTTACATTTTTAACTTAAAATATAACCTTAAATTATGTTCGCCACAAGGTTGTACACGGCTTGAAAGATTAATTAGAAGAGAATTTGTTACAAAAATGGCCGTGTTTATACAGGATTTTGGCGAAACCAATGAATGTGAAACAATTTTTGCATAAAAGAAAGAACTTTGACAAGTGAATTTAACATAACCAAATTATTGTTTATTAATTTTAATTAACACAAAAATTAATTAGATAATCTTATAGATAAAGAAATTGCCACGTATGTTTTCATTACAAACTCAACCTTCTTTTGAATGTTGATGACATTCCTATCTCCTTAAAACTTTTATTAACTTAATTGCATAAAAATACCTTTTCGCACCTTCTTATCTACATAAATCTAAACATTATATCCTAACAAACATTACTTGCATGTGTTTAGGCATTAACAATATAAAAATTCAAGCCAATCACAGTATTTCAATGCACGATCCAAAATCGCAACATAATTATATTTGGTTAACTGATATTATTAATAAAAGCAGCCCCTACGTTTAAGATAGTTACCATTATGTGGTAATGAAGCAGCTTTACAATTCTCCGCCAAAATTATTTAACCAAGAGCTGTAAAATTTTGAAATACAAGAAACTTTTGCAACTGAATAATCTTAACATGAAAATACATTTTGTTTACTATTAAATGCTCCGGTAAGGTAGTACATACTTGCATACCTCTCCATTACAATGCACCTTGTCTGTTTTAGGTTAAATATTATATTAACTTTGGCCTAAACTTTCTTTAAATGCAAAATTAGTTAAACATCTCCCACATCGTTAATGAACAAGAAAAATTAACTAAATTCTATGTAAAAATCAGTTTTCCAGATGTCCTTTATCCGACTATAGTGTATTAGTGTGCATGTTAATTATAATTTACCATATATAATTACCTATGTTCAATTTTTGTCGTATTCTACTAGTTTTTGAGAAAATCAACAAAGAAGTATAGCCTAATGTTATTTGAATATTTTATTTCAAAACCTTTTTTAATGTGACCGTAATTCATTTAGTACACTAGCCCCTGTGAAAAGCATAAGCGCTCGTAATTTAAAATAATTGTAGCTCGTATTTAAAAATTTAAATTTGCAGACTTTTGAGTGGTTTAGTATTTTCAAATTTTCAAGTGTTAATTACTAAGGTTGTGATGCCGCAGGCTCTTTTCTGTCTAAAAAAAAAGAATTATTAATATTTTTTACTGTTGGAGTAATTGGGAACTATAAGTACCTTTCTGAAATAGGTAGTTTTAAATGATGCTAAAACTTTCTTCCTTTACCCTTATTTGAGAATAATCGGGCATACATGCTGATTTATAATATTTTCCTCTGTTATTATTGTATTCAGTTTCGAACAAGATCAAGGTTAGTTCCTTTATCAATCTTGTATTTGCACATTATTAGAATAAGGTTTTTCTAGATTTTGTGTTTGAGAGGTTTTTATGAGGAATCTCTTTTACGCGTTTAATACACCTTACGGAGTTGCAAAGTAGTCTTTGAAGGTGATATGCAAAAATATGTTTGTTTTCATTGTTTTAGCAGCTTGTAATTTCATTTTTCTTTTTCAATAAAGAGTTTGCATTTATCATTGACCGATATCTAAATCAAAATCTTCCCTAATTTTTACAATCTATCAAGCAACAAGATTAACAAAAATAAAAAATTTTAATTATTATTCCAAATCTTCTTCTTCATAAAAGTACAATATTCTAAACTAAAATGATTAATTCAAATATATAAGCTGCAGTTACGCAAAAGATTCGTAAATAGGAAGGATGTTACCAGTGAAAATTTACAGAAAAACAAAACTATCTAGTCACTGCAAAACTTTATATTAGCGCATGTTGAATTATTGAATGGATTCGATTAATTCGAGCTTGACTGCTGAAATTATAGTATAGGGACATAAATTGAAAGGTATAATAAAAATTTCATAACCTGTCACAGTATTTATAGCAATATCTACGTATCCTGAATATTTTTCTGTTGAATGTCTCTTCGAATTAAATTTTGTCTTTATATTATGTAGTTATTGTCCAACTTGAATAATTTTGTAAATGTAGTCAATTTATATGCACATTCTAATAACCTTTTTTAAAAATGATTGTTACTGATCATAAATATTAAACAAACGATAAAGTGCTTTTTAACATTAAAATATAACCATGAAATAAGTATTTACTAAGTATCATTATTTTAAGTTTCAGAAATCTCAACTTACCTTATCACTTATCTGGAAAAGCAATAGGTATCAGAAATTGAAAATTTATAGAAAATTTGAACTCCGAGAAACTAGAAAACATTTAACGCCTCTTATTGGTAAAAGTTTAAACGTCTAAGTTTAACTTCCAAACCCTTAATCTTTAAAGCTTTCCGAGTTTAAAAGTTCAATATTTGGCAATATCAAAGCCCAAGATTCTATTTCTTTGAAAGTGTGACAAACATTTTGACATGGAAGATTGGAATTCCATTAGGAAGCCTGAGAATACATACAAAACAAAAGCCAAGTCCCCAATTTGTATCATACAAAAATTTTACAAAATGTATATAAAATAAAAATCTTCTAGCTTCTGGTTGAGACTAATAAAGTATTCAGATTATACTCAGGTATCATGGGTGTTAGCTACAACAGCTTACGAATTTCCGACTAGACACAGGAATCAATGAACAATATAAAAGGCGCCACTAAAATTGTTTGTTATTATTATTAAGATACAGGTTGTTTTGAAATGACCGATCACAAATAATGTTACAATGACAAATCACAACAGTTGTAATAAAATGCATAAGAAATACATATTTTCTTATGGTTTAAAGCCTCAAAAAATTTAAAAAGGTTTACACGGCAAGCTTACTTAGGAATATCCTTTTAGAATTCGAACATAACCATTTACAAAGTGACTCGTGGTAATTTTTGTATTAATCCAAGAATGCACCAACAATTATAGGTCACTATTTCACAACACAGAAAAACACCTACACGCCTTAAAGATGCTGGAAGAGAATAGCTGTCGTTGAACTCCGAACTTTCCTCATAAAATTACTCTTTAAGCGTTGCGATCATTTCCACCTTTTGACTTGTTAACTGTTTTTATGTATAAAATTACGTATTTAGCTTTTACTGTATTATAATTAAACTGATATCAAGATAAATTTGAATTAGGAAGCTTAATTACTTCATTATTAAAACGAAAGACTTTCAAAATCCAATGTTATTATTTACTGATTGGTAAGTAGTTGTACTGATGGTAGTAGTAGTGGTGATAGTAGTAACAGAGCTAAAATACATTCTTAGGTTCTCGAAGGAAAACTAAGATACACCATTAATTGGAATTAAACTAATACAAATCATTAAAACGTAAAACTGATAACGGCCAGAGTAATTTCCACATAAGAATTTAAACAATAACGCAACGATACGATGTAATAGAAATAAATCCTCTTACATAAAACCGAATACAGAAACGCTAGTCCAAGCCACCCGTACGTGTGCGTTCACGCACCTTGAATAAGTATCCCGACTTCTTTAAAATCTACCTTCCGCTCCTTTTTCTAAAATTTTAAGAGGGGCGATTATATTAAAGAAGGTTTTAACAACCACACGTTGATCATTACTATCAACGGCAAAAATTAAAGTAAATTTCTTCTAGAGTTTATTAAAGATATACAGGCAGTTAAAAAATCTCGACTGGAACAAAGATCTATCATACTGTAACTTTATCTTAACTATAATTATTTCTCAAAAAACGTGGAATATAGTTTCAAAAGCAATTTGCGTCTTTGTAACCATTTAATATTAAAGATTTTGCTCAAATAAACTATATAATTTGCCAAAAAAGGGATCATAAATGTTTTTTTTAAATTTAAAAACAAACTAGTACTAATAATGGAATGTAAGGACTGTGGTTTATCACAACACTATACAGAGACTATTCACTATGAGAGACCGTTATACAGGGTGTTCCGGACAAGTATGTAATGCTTTAACGGGGGTGAAAGGTGGCCATATAGAGACCCCAAAATCCATAAAATAAAAATTAAAAATTAAAATTTTTTTCGGATTTTTCCGTATTTTTTGCAAGACACGAGTCGACTATGGATTGTTCGTAAGGTTTTAAACATGAATTACTGATAAAGCAAACAATGATCTCACTTCTGTACTACTAAATTAATAACTGACCTTCGCAACGTACGTATCAATTTACAGAAACAACAGAATTTAATTTCAGCAGCGGTTGCCGAGTGACTCACTACCTTGATGACTTGATCATTTATTGAGGTCGGTAAATAAAATGTAACATACGTTCATTGACCTAATTGTGATGCCTGTGTGTAATTGTGATAACACTGCCTGTTTTTTATTTTACGAATGTCACTTTAACTTACCGTTTAGATGCAAACAATCTTTATAACATGTGTTCAAATAAATCACCGTTTGTGTGTACACACAAGTTTAGTTTTGTTTTGTACACACATTTGCTCGGATTTATTCTGCGGCGATTTCAATGCGTGTACGTAGCTCTTCCTCGGTATTTAGTTCTGTCCTGTACACTAACGTTTTGCTATTGTAAATAGTAAATAACCCCAAATACAAAAATCGAGGGGAGTCAAGTCCGGTCATCTCACAGGCCAGGCGATGAGTTCTTCACGTCTTATCCACCGGTTGGGGTGTTCGTTGTTTGCGATGATATTCGCCGTATAAAATAATAAGTTCCGTCCATTCAGCATGTGTTTATGGTTCTGCCATAATTTAAACAGTAACTAAATACACTTGAATAAACTACTTAACACTAAAACAAACACTTAACACTACTTAATGCAAGTTATTAATTCTAAAACGTGTATTAGTCGAAACTCAAGTTTACCACCACCTAACACAAAAGAAGTTGACGACAAACTGCATACTGCAGATTAAAAATCTCAAAGATCTGAGTCATTAACAGTTATTACAGATCAGTGTTATTATTTACTTAAAAACGTTTTAAAAGCACGTACTGCTATTTGGTTTTGATTACAATTTTCGAAGAATTTATTTATGCGGCTACCTGCTTGGGTTTATTTTATGGTTCTTTTGCTGATGACCTTTAAAATAATAATAATAATAATTGCTACAACCCATAGCCTGGACACCAGGCCCCAGAAGCTATAAGCAGCCGACTTACAGATGGAACAACGCAAATCCCACATTTGTGCCACAGCTAAGGAAAACTGCAGAAAACCTTAACCAGATCTGCCGGCGCCGGGAGTCGACTCCGGGCCGCCTGGGTGAAAGTCCGGCACGTCAGACATTACACTACCAAGGCTGTTTTTATGTACTAGTAAAAGTATGTACTAGTAGACACAATTTGCTTTTCATACAGTTTTATCTACTATTTTGTAGTGGCGTGCATATTATTTTTATAAGGGGGGTTGTCATTTCAAAAGGGCATTTCAGGAAATTGTTAGTAAGATGTTACTCCGCACATGTTTCCCTATTGCCCTTTAACATGACGGGCATATTTTCCAAAACACCCTGTATATAACGGTCTATCCTAACCACACATTGTATTTGACTAATTGCCAATACATATTTCGGTAACGATGTTACCTTTTTCTCAGCATAAAACCGTCTTAACTAAAACCGTAGACGGTGTTATGCCGATAAAAAGGTAACATCGTTACCGAAATAAATACGTATCGGCAATTAGTCAAATAGAATGTGTGGTTAGGAGACACCGTTATATATAGTGTTAACAAACTAGTAATTAATTTCGTAGCACGGTGGCTTCTTCCCGAAAAGTTAAACTTTCTGGTGTTCTGGTGTTAAGATTATTTGTGATCACGAAAAATATGTGAGTGGGTATTTTTTGAGTACATTAAATTTATGACTGATTTATCAGTTATGCGAAAACGCAATACATATAATTCTTCAATTTATGACTAATTATGTTTTCGCCTACTTTCAAACATTAAAAAGATTGGTACCAGAAATACACTGGTAAGGAGATTAAACTGTTCTAAAAACGTTAAAGCGCTTGTATTTGACATTGAAAAGAATAATTTATACAATTGGATCGTTTTATTGAATAACATCTCTCACAGCAATCCAAATATAGAACGTACTCCACTACGTTTTTTGATAATAATTTAAACATTTCTTTTTTTTTAAATAGTGTCTTTTAATATAGGCAATTTACATATTACAAAGTAGCAGGAAGTTGGGAATACCCTACATTCTGTGTATTTTCAGTATTCCCAGTCTTGTGTTACATTAAGTCTAATGGATGAATACAATTTCTGCTTGAATAACGTCGATTCTGAAACCACTGAGAATACAAAGTTTGAGTGTTGCATTGTTCGATTATTATTAGGGTGTAATATATTAATTACATGTCTAAGACATATTTTGTGATGCATAACATGAAAGCATGATCTACGATAATGTATAATAGGCAACTAATGACACCTTTCAAGTTTGTATTAAATACTTTAAAAAACCCACAAAAAGCGTTGGTAATGTAAAATATCAAAATGATACTTATTAAAAACTAGTTCTACTAGAAAAGAATTAAGTGAAACAATTTACGAATGATGAATAGTACATTACTTTTCTAAAAACAAGACAATTTTAATAAAATTTTGATTTAGGATTTATTATTTGTTAACACTATTAAAAATCAAGAATGCTGCTTACAAATCGAGCAATCTCGCTTGTGTGCAAAAGCCTTAGTCGTTTGTTTGAGCACCGCGAAAGCTAGAGCGTGAAGATAAACAAGCACGAACTTAATAAAATATCAAAATAAATTTTATTTGTAAAGAGTGAAATTAAAATTTAATATAGAGCATTATAAAGTTTTGACAAGAGAGAGAGCAATGGACCGAAGGTCGTGTATGGAACAAAAACGGAAATGGCACAAGCCATTTCAATTTGACAGTTAACCGAGTGGTGAGTACAGAAGAAACCATCAAAAAGGGGAAAAACTTGGTGCTCACGAACCGTAGATTAAAGATCCCCGTCATAAACTTATAAACGTATAAACCTTTTTCATCACGAAATAAGCTTTCCATACTTTTTTTTGAAAAGTTTGGATATATCTATGACCATAGCGTACATGTGAAAATCTAAACCGTGTGACCGGATGAGAGTTTCTTTGTTTGATGTCGTCCTTAGTTTGACTTCCAAGCGTTCTGAGAAGAACCGTGATAGCGAACAAGCCTGTGGCACGTTAGAAGTGACTTAATAAAATAACATTTATATTACGTGGAATATAATTACAATAAATTATAATATATTCTGGAATATAATTAGAATAAATTACAATATATTAAACTGCATAAAATAGATAGTAGTTTAATTATTAAAAGTGAAATAATGTATGGAAATAAGAGCTATATGTAACTCGCGCTCCGCATTTTATTGCTCTCGTAACCACTACATGGTGGTCTTACGGAATCTTCATTAAGACATTATAAAAATATAAACAGTATAGCATCAAAAAGAGAAGAAAAAATAAATTATTAACATCGAGATCAAGATCTTTCCCGAATTTTCCAAACTAGACCGTTGTGATCATGGAACACGCCAGAGTAGATGTTCGACTAGAACAACAAAGAGCTAACCTAACATTCTTTTTTGCAGGCCAGACAAAAAACAAATTCAAAAGATTATCTAGTGCAAAGGAAAGGATCGTAAGAATGAGCAAAAGAAATCGCCTCGACTTTTTTCAACTCACTCTGTTGGATAAGGGGAACTGTCTAACCATTTTTGCACCTGAAACAAAAGAATAAAATTGAAAGCTGCAAGAAACGAATGACATAAAAAGTAGAACCAGAGTAAATAAGTTTTCAAAACTTATGTGCAAATATGTCTTTAAGCAACGCTGATGGGTGGTGGCTCTAGTGACAGTACTGTAAGAACAAACGCTGTAGCTGCTTGACTTTATGCTAACTGTTACAGTTTGTGCGTGCGCAGATCATCCAAGAAAAGATTATTATTTGTTGCCGCTTCACAACTTCATAGCGAACTGTTCACCAGCAGCTACGATGAAGTCTCTGCTGCTAAAGATGTTTGTTCTGTAGCGTTCTCGCTTTTTTCTTTACCATAGAAGATGAAGTATACATCCAATCATATCATGAATGAAGAGTTGGCATTTCTTATTCCCTTCTAAACTTCTCAGAATGTTTATTTCAATTTGTTTATGTTGTAGAGCTTGGATCGAGAGCTCAAAAAGTAAATTTGGTTTCCTTTTGGTACCCAAGCAAGCAGAAGCACATCCTATATAATATACCTAATAGAAGCTACATACATCCGTATTATAGCGCCACCATCTTGTTGCCATGGGCTTCCGTCAATGCTGCCTGACAATTTAGGATCAGCATCCGCATCAGTCTTCAGTGCCGTCAGTTCTATAGCCTCGAAATCTCGCGATAGCAAATAGGTGGATGCTTTTCCGGTTTGTCCGTTTTTGTTGTCACAAAATCAGAATGAAACACTGCGACAGTCATTTGAGATTAATTAGTAATAAACAAAAAGTCAGTTTGGAACACTAGCTGTCGTTTGAGGGTTAAGAGTCATATCAGGTAATCTTTGTGAAGCTCATGTCTTTGCGCTTCGCCTTGTTTAGATAGCTCGTGAGAGTAAAAAGCCAATTGAGCGCCAGGTTGTTTAAGGCTCCGTTGTCGTGTAGATAAAGTACCGCTTAAACAGCACTGAAGAATTTCATTACAATTTTTAAAAATTGCACTTAGTTTACGTTTATTATGCAGGAGATCTTTTCTTAAGAGTGTTATCTAGTTTATATTATGCTTTATAGCAAATACAAAATTACAAAAGCTATTTCCTTAACGAATAAAAAGTGTAAATTTATAAAAACGAAACTATAGCTAGAGAGCCTTTAAAAATGGTAAGGTGTACTTCCTAAATTATCGTTCAAGTGTTATTTGAGATAAAGATGCCCGAATATACAACAGTATAAAAGAACTGAACTAAAAAACTAAGGTCATATCCCGCGTTTATTCATACATTTTGGTAAATGACAACTATCGTTCTTAGTTCAGGGTTTTGCTCACGTAACGTGCTGTAGGTGGATCGAGTTAAAAAAAGCGGGAAGTTTCAACGCGTTTGATTTGACTGTTAATACATTTAACGCATTTTCGTTATTCTTACATATATTTTTGTGATTGTCGATGTAAAGTAACAAATTATTGTTTATATCCCTTCCCATACTTTAACTTTCCTAATCTTTTGACTATTATTTGATAAATTCCCGAAATAAAAAAGTTGTTTTTCTTTACTTAAGACCACGTGATGGTTAATTTTTGAATAAACTATTTCACTCTTAATTAGTTCTGATTCATTTCTTAAAACGAATATATATTTTCAATATTTTAATATAGTAATACTTTTCTTTTTCTTAAAACCACAAAGAACAACTGATATTTTTAAAGATATTTAGCAGTTTTATATTCCCCTTTTTAATTTCAACTACCTTAAATTATTCCTTGGCATTTAAAAATTAAAAATTTCAGTTAAACTTGAAATATTTTGAAACTTCACGCATGTCTGGCAACACTGTGAGCAGCGAACTGCGATGCGATGAAATAATGTTTCTATTTACATTTTCAAATTTTAGTTTTAAAGAGATTAACTCGCTTTTGCCGACCGTGGCGCCATCTGTAAGTGTTTATAGTTTCTGAAGCTTCCTATTATTAACACTGGCGGCGATAACGGGCCCTTAAAACTAGAGTCACTGCATCTAGTTACCTAGGCCAGCTGGTCGATCAGAGTACCGCAAAACGCCGCCATATTGGGGCAGAGAAGGGTGATCTTTAATAATGAACAAATTAAAACCACATTTTACGTATTTGACAACATAGAGGTTTGAACTTTCAGAATAAGAAGAACCTTTTAAACTAGACGTGGATTTGATAAATTCAATGCAGATAAAAATAATGAACAATTTTGTGCTTCTTTTGCCCCAATATGACGGTGTTTTGCGTTACTCTGATCGACCAGCTGGCCTAGGTAACTAGATGCAGTGACTCTACTTAAAACTCGCCGCGCTCTATGGGGCCGTCCATAAACCTGGGGCCTGCCCTCCCCCCCTAGAGAAATTTTCTAGTTACGCCCATGAATAACAGACACAGTCTTTACAACAATCAACAATACGTAGACAAGACAAACGCGCCTGGTTCGCCCTGAGCGTTTATTCACAAATCAGCGACTGCGCAACAATACAAATTCAGTGTGCACAGGAGCGGGTTCAATGTTGTCAAGATGAACGAGTCAATTTCTTAATAAGCCCTGCCATAATTGGTCGTACCCCAATTCCAAGATTGTTATGAAAACTCTTATTTTAACTCTCATATAGCACCGGAATTCATTTGACCTGAACATATTATACAAAGATACCCTGCCTGGGGTTCAGGACTCTCAGGATTTCCAGTTATTCAAAAACATAAAAATATCTGTAAGGAAGATGATTTTGTTTTTGAAGTGAAACTGATATAAGTTGTTTGAGTGTTCCACCGTGTTACCAAAAAAGTTTTTTGTCAAGGGCCTTACTGGAAAAGCGCTGGAATGAGTATGTGTAAATTATAGGCTATAGTAAAAAGCCTCCCAAGTCTTTTCGTGCATGCCTAGGTCGATAACCCCTATAGTTACAACTATCCTGTATGTACATTAAGGACTAAAAGAAACAATAAATGCCGTTAGCAAATCAATATTAAAATAAAAAACAATATTAATCAATCAAGGTTAATTGTAAATGTAATCAGTATTTCTACTTCAATATAACTAAGTTAGATGCTTCCGGTTCTCGTTACCGAAGCTCTATCTGTTAATTACCATTCGTAATTACCCCTATGAACTCTATGGTGTACTGATAAGAGGCTAAAATGTTCCTAAAGCACCCACCTGATGGTCGACCCTCATAATAGATTGCAAATGTGGTGCAGAAACGGTTGTTCTAAAAAAAAGTAAAATTTTGTCATAAGAGCCCGTCGTATCAGTAGTAGGCATACAGAGAAGTGTATATTTTAACTGCCAACATAAAAAGTAACCAAAAAAAGAAACACTCGATTTAGAAAAGGGTAAAAAAGAGTTCAATTTGGCAAAAGCTTGGCAACTCTTTTTTTCAAACAGGCGCGATTCTAGCTTCGCTTTTAACGATGGTTTAGCAGCAGTTCATTTGCGTTTTCAAAACAGCGCATTTGCAATATTAAACAGGTATCCAATCTAAAGTGCTTCCAAGCATCCATTAAATTATTAAATAACCTTGATATTCTTTAAATAAACGTTATCAAGTTGTATGAAATAAAGGTTATTTGATAGGATTACGTAATTTAAACCGTTAAATGAATTATTACTTTCCTCTTCCTTTTTAATGCTGTCTTAAAGTATTCCCTTGTAAATTAATGTTCTTTAAAGTAGGCTGCTTTTGTAGTTACACACGAATTATGTAACTTGCCAACGAATATGTTTCATGAAGCAATTTTTACAGTTTAATTTTTAATTGTTCTCGTGGACTTATGAGATAACAATTTAAACTTCATTTCAGACATTTATTCGCATTATATTACATAAAAATAAGTTAGAACATTACTGAAATCATGGGGGGTTATTATTCAAGATGTTTCAAAAATAACTGAAAAATTAAATATTTTATGTATTACTATTTAGAAAGTAAGAAAATAATATTTAATGTTATATTACCTTTTATAGTGTTTATACAGGGTGTATTGATACAAAAGCAAGGTTTTAGAGTACCAATATCCATTTTATAAAAATTCTTTATTGTAAAAGTTTGTGACTGCAAGTGGAATTAGTGCAAATATTTGATTTTGTAATTTTTTATGCTTGCAGACTTCTTTCAAATAAATATCACAAAAAGTATTAAAATTGTTATTAAACTAATTTAATTTTTGGTACACCAGCAAGATATTTAATCTTCATTCATTCTAAAAACAAGCATGAGTTATTTGTTTAAGTATTAACAACCACCACCAAAATGGTTTACTTGATCTTTTTTAAATATACAATTTGTTTTATTATAGTTGTCATGGTAAACTCCATTTAATATAAAGATTTATTATCAAATAATAATATAATAAATAATGTGTGGATGGAAACATTTAACCATCGACGTCGACAATTTAAACTTTTAATTTAAGGTTTTTATAAATGTGTTCCCATGTTTCCTATTTATTTACTTCACATTACCCTATAGTTACTTGCAATAATAATAATAATAACTACTACAACCCATGTAAAAGCACTTGTCTTTCAACTACAAATTATTCACCATAAATCAATTTTAATTTTTTTAAACATTATTTGCAAAGTAAAAGTATAATTATGCCGTATTGCGAAGCAGCAGGGTAGGCATGTTTAAAATATTTTGTATAAAATTGTTTTGAAAATGCATTTTTAAAAACTTGAAACAGAAATGAAAATAATTTTAGATTTTTATACTGCATTTTCGAATTTAATTGACCAGTTTCCATAAGTTAATAAATATTATATATTTTGGAAAATGATTTAGATTGAAACTTGAACCATAAAAACCATAAATTATAAAGTGGATAGAAGATTACATTGTATAAAATCAACCAAATTAGCTACAACGACATTAAGTTAATATTAAGTATTTCTTTACAGATGTAAAATGTTTAATAAAGACTTGCTATAAATAACGGAAAGAATAATTACAGATGATCTGGTTCGACAGATAAATAATAAAAATATAAAAATAAAATAAATAATCAAAAATACCTAAAAAAGTGATTCCCTTCAATATGAATTTTAGTAATAGCTTTTGATACTTCATAAATCAAACTAATTTAAAGCGCAAATTTCTTTTTTTGCAATGGAAACACTTTGCATGAATTTATGAGCAGCATTTTTAATAAAATAGCTACAAAATGCTGCCAAATAGGGCGCTTTTGTCGACCCGTTATTATAAATTTTTTTATATGATATGAATCCATCTCATTGAAAATTTAATAGACGATATGTTCGTAAACGTAAAAATAATTATTTCACGAATCAAATTAAAATAAAAGATAGACATGCTAGGATGTTAGGTCTAATTAATCGAAATAAATCTACATATTGGGTCACAGATAGATTCATCAATATTTAAAATACGAGGGCGGTCCCAGAAGTACCCGACCTGACCAAGAGGTGGCGGTAGTTGTTTGAAAATATCACTGCATTGGAAAGTACGCAGTCTATAAAGCATATGTTTCAAGTTTGAAAGCGCCACGTTGTTCAGTATTTGTTTGGCAGCCATCAATAGTGAACGTTGTCAGTGAATTTGTGAAAATGGAGAAAATTGGTCATCGTTATGTGATACAATACTTTTATTTGAAAGGCCTCAGCCCAACCAATATAAAAGCTGAACTGGATTCTACTCTGGGTGAGTCTGCTCCTTCGTTTACAACAGTTAAATTTTGGGTAGCTGAGTTTAAACGAGGCCGTACGAGCTGCCAAGACGAGCATCACGAGGTCGACCAAATGAGGTGACGACTCCAGGAATGGTGAAGAAAATCCACAAAGCGGTACTTGATGATCGTCGACTGAAAGTGCGCGAGCTAGCAGATCGCATATTATCTGAAGATTTGGACATGAGAGAGCTGTGTGCAAGATGGGTGCCGCGTTTGCTTCACAGCAAGTTTCACAGCAACAAAGCAGAATTTTTGCGCCGTTTCGTAACAATGGATGAAACATGGGTCCATCATTTCACACCCGAGACAAAAGAACAATCGAAACAATGGACTCAAAAGGAAGAACCGGCTCCAAAGAAGGCGAAGACCGTTTCATCTGCAGGCAAAGTTATGGCGTCGGTTTTTTGGGATGCGCGTGGAATAATTTTTATTGACTATCTCGAAAAAGGAAAAACTATCAACGGCCAGTATTATGCAAACTTATTGCAACGTTTGAGCGAAGAAATCAAGCAAAAACGGCCGCATTTGGCTAAAAAGAAAGTGTTGTTTCATCACGACAACGCGCCTGCTCACAAATCCGTTATTGCAATGGCCAAAATTAATCAATTAAAGTTTGAATTGCTACCTCATGCACCATATTCGCCAGATTTAGCCCCCTCGGATTATTTTCTGTTCCCAAACTTGAAAAAATGGCTCAGTGGTCAATGATTTTTCAACGATGAAGAAGTGATGTCAGCAGTTAATGGCTATTTTGAGGAGCAAGACAGTTCTTATTATAAAAACGGTATCGAACTTTTTGAACACCGGTGGGAAAAGTATATAGAGCTGAAAGGAGATTACGTTGAAAAATAAATAAATCTTTTTCCAAAGTTTTTGTGTTTTCTTTGTTGGGTCGGGTACTTCTGGGACCACCCTCGTAGAAATCAAGAATAAAATCTCATGCAAACATAACCTCAATTCATATGTAAAAAAAGGTTTGATTTAAAAAAAAAGGATATCAATCATTTAGATTGTTTCATGATAATGCATGTTTATGCAACCCAAGTTGCATATTGGGATGGTTTTTCCATTTGTCTGGAAGATTTAATCTTCTTGTTTAAATTTAGAGTCTACGATCTTTAACGCAGGATGAATCTTTCTGTTTTCCAAGAGACTAACATAATTAGTTTCGGGCTGCTAGTTAACTAAAAACATGTAAATTAGGTCAATCTTGTAATGACTAATATAGCACAATAAGCTTATAAACTCGTATTTAATAATCTTGAGCATTTTTATTACTGAAGGTTTCGGTTTTGTGATATGCTTCGTATTTCGCACTTATTGACTCTTATACTACTTTTCTCGCCATTGTTTTAATGTAAACACTTGGAGGACTGTATGCTGGACAATTTGACTATAATTTGACTTCATTTGAGTTAATGTAAAAGATGGATTTTGTAGATGCACCATTGGGTTTATAAGACCATAGAATGGAATCTTAATTTATGTTTTCCTTAATTTGTAAAGATGTTCCTGTGTGAAATTTATATGTATTAGTTATATTGTGTAATTATGTATCCATTTTGTAAAGGATAAAGCTGGATTTAATGAATTTTGTGTGCAATTAGGTCATAATGAGATTTGTTCATTGTCAATCGTCTTTGTCTAATATCTTCGTTACGATGCATTTTAGGATATGAGTGCAATATATTGTTTTAATCCTTGTTTTACCAGCTATAATCATGTGTTTATAAAATTAAGAATCGTGAGAAAATCTATCAGCTGAGTGGAAATTGTGACGTCATAAAAATCTTTCGCGATGCGGTTGTTTGAAAAAGTGACAGTGTCGGCATTTGTTTTTACTAAACCTATATAAGCTCCAGCCAAAATTAACAAATTCAGTCGATCAAAAGCATTTCCAAACCTATGCTCGACTCCGGATTGAAAATCTGTAAATTAAGTTGTGTTATGTTATAATCATATGGTGGACCATGTGTTTATGTCAACAAATAAAATAAGATTGGAATAATTTTGAAGAATTTACCTGAACAATCTAATAATTAAAGAAGATTTAATTGTTTTCAATAAGTATATGGAAGTGTGAACCAGTTATTTTAAAATAAATTCAGGAGAATTTATTTTTCATTATTGATTTCATGAATTGACGTTTTCACATTACGAAATCATCTGATAGATGAATGCAGTAGTACCAATATCGAATAATATTTGAAGAAGTTCTATATACATTATATACCAGATTGGTCGAAACAAAAGGTTTTTAATTTGAACTGTATAGCCCTATGTCAGGTTATTACGACTATTTAACACACTTGAGCAAGCTTGGGAATTAATTTCCTATTTGACTTTATTGTTCTATTTTGAATAGTTTTTCTTTTTAGTTTCTTTTAAATTTTGATTTCCATTTATTTGCATAAATTAAATAAAGATTGTGTTTTTCAAGTTATTTATGTGTTTAGAGTTTAGCCTGTTGTTGTCTAGTTGCAGAAGCCCAAGTGTCTGCATTATAAGTTTTTTTTCTTTTCTTCAGGTATAAGAATCCATAAGATTTTAATAATTCAAACAATTCATGCTCTATCGTTTAAAACCTGAGTTTAGCCGATTGGGAAAAGAAAATATTTTGGGTGTATTTTATTTTATTGTATTTTATTTTATCATTTAAATCACCGCAATATATAATATACAACTGATTTTCTATTTACTAAGTCTACTTTCTTTTTAAAGATCTGAAGACACATTTAAAAGTAATAATGATTCTTTTATTTATAAATTACAATTTGTAAAGTGTTAACTTAACAACATTATTTAAAACTTTTGTTTTGGCGAGGATTGAAGTAGGTTATTTTATTATTGTTTCTTTGTGTTACTCTTTAGTAGGAAGTCGTAAAATTAAAAAGTGATGATCAGAACTTTTATTATAGTTTTAGGCATGTATAATCATGATTCATGATAATCATTGTCACGATTCATGTAATTTGTACCCGAACTTAATAAGAATATCTTTCTTGAAAACCTTGAAGTTTAAATCATGATTCAAACTTTTTTTATTGGGCGTTTTAAACACTTTTTTGATAAAATTGAAAAAACAACTGTTTTATTTTATTTTTAAAAAACATATTTTTGGCCAATCTTTCGGAGTAGATCTACAAGATTTCGTCGGAAAACTGTAGTGTATAGAAATTGTCTATGGCGTCGTGTCTGCTACGTCATTAACGCCATCTATAAAGTATCGAAATCAGAATATGCACAAAAAAAATAAAATCGACGTGTTCCAGGATGTTCGTCAAAAATGCACTCTTCTAAAAGAGATTTTAGGAGGCCTGTAGGGCACCATTAGCACCAATATCAATGCCGAATACCATATTATTTATGGAAAGGTCTTAAAATATCACTTTAATATCATCTATAGTAGTATATTCCACTTATTGTTATTCGGCTTTTTAATAGTCATAAATCTTTTCCGAACATTACTAAATAACGGATATTTAGATATTCAGAATATTGTCACGAATGGAATTCGCTTGATGTTAAAATATCTCTAAAGCGTTTCAACTAGCTCTATTCAAGAATATAATCTATAAATAGCCAGTCTACCGTAATGGTGTCGTCCAACACACCGCTGGAATTGCAGCGCTGCAGCAACTTTTTGAATTTGAATTTCCTAAGCAAAAATAAACCTTAGCAAGGTTACATGCGCCATCACAGGAAGAGCTTCGCTTTCTCGATGCAGGATACTGCATTTATTTCGCTTACAAAATTGAAACCTAGAACCTGATGTTGTCATGAGCCACCCTACCTCGAGCACGTAAGTTGCCGACTTTGGCATCTTCGTATCTTCTTCAACTTCGTACGTGACTTAATTAATGCTTGGTCAACGTTCCGTTTTGCTATATAATGAGACTAAAGACTAATGTGACGCAACGAGAACATAACTTTAGATTCAATCATGATACTTGAAGGCCATCAGACTGCTTCAATGTCTTAGTTTTAAGCGATGGAAGAATTTCACCTCGAGAGTGGTTGACATTCTTCTATTATTTTTGTATAAGGTAATTTAGTTTATTAAGATTTTAATTTGGACTTTTATTTGTTCTACCTCTCGCTAGCCAATTTCCTTCGCCATGTGTATAATACTATACGTTAATTTTAAATTTTTCGAAAAAAATTAATTTTTAATTGTAAAAAGAATTTGATTTTACACGTAAACGATTGATCATACGAAAAAATGTTATAACGGTTTTTTGTTTTGCTAGATGAGATGCATCTTCTGACAAAGCCCCATAATTAAACTAATATTAATAATATTATTAATATTATAGTTTTAATTTTTCTTTTCTGAAAAAGTGAATCGTTCTATAACAAAGTTGTATCAGACTTTTTTGTTCCTTTTGATGTCTTCTATCTTCCTTCCTTTTAGTATTCCTAAAATATCGATGAGAAACTTTAGGTTTGGTAAAATTGGCGAACTAATTAATCTTTTGCCTAAAAAATGTAAAATGGAAGAAAACCTTGTTTTTTTTAACAGGAGATTATCTTGTTTTGTGCATCGTGTTTCGTCTGCCGATGGAACTCTACCTAAATCCTTTTCGTTTCGTGCGGAATAAAAATGATGTCGTTTATGACTTGGTGTGTCATTATTACTTGGTGTGTTTATTTGGTATGTTGTTTACCTGCATATCTTTACCTGCGCATATCTGAATATCAAGTACGATAGCATATTTAATATTCTACACTTCAACTAGCTAATAGGCAATTTTGGACTTAAAATCACATGATTACTTAAAAAATTACGAGAAAATTAGTTTTCTAGTCTAAATTGATATTTTATTATTATTTAATTTTTTTTGTATTTGATGTGAAAAAATATAAAATACTTAGAAGGAAATCAACAATTTGTACGCAAAAATCTTATTTTAAAAAATATCCAATCAAGTAAATGCTGGATGAGAGCAAAAAACGAGATATCGGTAATACCAGATTTTATTGTCCATCGGGTTACGAGAAAAACGAGAATCTTTTACGTCTTAGCACGAAACACTACGCAGCAAACGTTCTTACATCTATATACTACATATTTTTCAACATTAAAATTTGTTATTATTTGAATGTCTTTTATATGTATGTAGATGACACTTCACGGAACAAACACCAACAATAATCCTCCATTATATTTGGATAGCATTTTTCCTGATAAAGCTTCTCCATTATACCTACCAATATGTTGGTGAAAACGTTCAGCATGTTCGGTGCAGTGGCGTAACTAGCGGCCCTGCAGACCTTACAACGCGGGGGGCGCAATCCTCCGAAGGGCGCTGCATTCGTGGAATTTTATTTCGTTGGGAATAGGAATTCTAAAACAATATTGGAGGTAAAAACATTCTATGAAAACAATAAAAGGGAATTATATATATATATATACATTGCTCAAAACAATTAGAGGTTATGTGTTACAATAATGTTGGGTGTTTAAAGAAGATTAATTAACTTATTAAGTTGTGATGATTTATCTGCTTTGACGACGACGCTAACAATAACTAAAACACTGTCGTCATACGTGCTTCGTGGTGTACTTGTAAAGTCTGATTTTCACTATACGGCAGGCAACCAACAGTCACCGGACATTTGTACATGTACATGTACATTTTTATGAAGGTATTCACATCAACCATCACAGACACGCACTGTCGCGACCATATAAAATGTACAGTACAATGTCTCAATCTCCAGCCTAGCTCTGCCACTTGGCCACTAAAATTTGGGGGCGGGAGCAGTAGTTTTCGAGATAATTATCAAAACCTTTTTTGCGAGAGAAGCCATAACCATCCATGTTAATTCCCCCACCGTACATGAAAATGGATGCTTTGATGCGCATGCGACCTAACCTAATCTCAACACACCTAACCTAACCTAACCAAAAAGTAAATTAAAACACGTATGCATTAATGAATAACGCAAACCTAAATTAAACCTAGTGTAGGTTGGGCTAAATTCCGTTAGGTTAGGACACTATTGTTCAGCTCGATGATCTCGAATGATATATAGCATGTATGAGTGGCTGACCTAATCTAAAGCTTTACCAAACGCATTAAGAGGGTTTCTAGGAGAAATAGAAAAAACAATGGATTTTGGCAGTTTAATTCACCAATTAAACCGCTTGCGTTAAAGTCCGAGAAAAACTGTAAGTGATGTTAATAGGTATTTATTAAGGTTTAATGAGCGTATAGCGTAATACCTCGAGGACGTATGCGCGATAGGGTTAATATACGCGAATGCATCAAATCAATGAATCCTTTATTTTAAACGCGAGTGTAATAAAACTGTTTATTCAATTTTGTTTTTATAAAATCTTCTGTTTTGGCCCTACCATTAATAGTTACATTACAAACGAAGTTCGAGATCTAACTCTTTTTTTAGACAATCACAATTATCTTATCGTCATGATCGTGTTGTAATCATAACAACGATAGAATCATATAAATCATCGGAAAATTCGAAAAAATCTTAATAGACGTTTTCCCGCATTTTATACCTACCAGGCTCGAATTCTTGGCAGACTTTCGACAGTGTCTCGTGTAAGTGGAATGCTTTCCTCCAGGTTAGCCTTACTTGTCTCAGCCGTATTGGTTTTTTGTGCTTGTATGGTCTTGTAGGTAATCATAACAACGAGAGAATTATATAAATAATCGAAAAATCCGAACAAATCTTAATAGACGTTTTCCCGCATTTTCTCATTCAAAAAGAAATAAATTGTTCAGGCTAGCCTCAAGAAGAAATGGGTGAAACAGAGCTTTTAAAAGAAGAAATGGCTGGTATAAATGATTTAAAAGAAGTAATGGTAGAAGGTAGAGGAGATTATGGAAGCTCTACTTCCTCAAAAAAAGTACCAAATAAAATTTTTAAACCGCTAGAGGAATATAATTTTATTTTCTTTTTTGTTTATTTAACAACTTCGTTAATGGTCTGTATAGAAGTAAATAAATATGGATTTTAAGGCAAAATTGAATAAATCTCATTAATCATATAAAAAAAATCGTTGACGAGATACAAGAAAATGAAAAGATAATGAATTATTATATTATTAGTTACTGCGTATTTTATTTTAACAAAAGTTACCTACTTATAATGGTATAATATACGAGGGGCGCAAACGTAGGTCTCGCAGGAGCGCGCAACCTAACGTAGTTACGCCACTGGTTCGGTGCTCACTTCACCAAGGTCTTCTGGGAAAAAATCTAGAGGCGAGTAGAGAAAACATTACGTATTGGCATTTTTTCGTTTTTCACTGCAATAGGAAAATAAGATCAATCAGTGCATCAATGTTTGTCTATTTTTTAGATTGTTTATAGTTGTATCGTATTTTGTCTATAAGTCTGGAAAAATAGGCAAAAGTGAGCAACAAATACCCAAATACAAATACTCTTTTTTAAACGAACTAAATGCAGTACTATTCATCGAGCACGCTTAGCTGTGCTTACGCTAGTACTGTGCTAAGAGTTATTCTTGGATATGGAATTTGATTTCGCACAAATGGTCGTTTGCTTCATCTTTTGCTTGGCTGCATCCGGCAGATGCTTGTTTGCTGATGCAACAGACTGGCATACGTTCTTCGTTTTTTCCTGTATTTTGTGTTCAAGGGTATATTTTGCCTGTAAATTTTAATATGGCAAACAAGTTTTTGGTCTTGTTCAAGAAGAAACCCAGATGCAGCTTTTGGATCCTAAGAAAATGTCATCAAGGTTAGCCTATCTGACCCGCAATACCTCAAGGCATACTTGTTCTTCTTCCTGACTACTACCAGCTGTGATACGCCCTTAGCTAGAAGGAAAAGGGATGAAAGAAAGTAGTGGAGTTGGCGACAAATTGAACGCAGTTTGGTACTAGTTATGGTAACTTGTATTATTGTATTCACTTTCCCAGCATCCGTGTTTTACTGGTGCTAATTAAATTGAAGTTTGTTGAGCGATAATCCATGCAACACCTTTTACTTATTTTCATAAGTCTAAAGGACTTAAGAGGGTATTTTATACAACAAGCAATTAAATTTGTACTCTACTAAAAAAACAACCAATTCACTTTACAGTATTCATAGCGTAATTAAAACGATAAAAGTCTTGAAGAAAACTAACTGCCAAATTAAGGTACCTATGTACTGTACATATATACAATAATAGCAATATCCATTTACCCAAGCCCTCTTAACGATGATTATTTCATTGTACACTGATATTGCTGCAGCAGTATATTCTATAAACAAGTTCAGTTAAAATCTCAAGTCGATCCGTTCCTTAGGTAAGTTTAATTAAAGTGAGAGCATCTGGTTCGCTTCAAAACATTTATATCTTACTATATAATTTGTTTCTCAAGGAGGCAATGGAATTCTGATTCTGTTTAATTAATCGCGAGACACGATGAAAAATAGAGTTATACATAAAACCAGGGGATAATAACGGAGAAGAGAAGGAAGACATAGAATTATTTCCTTTTGTGTAGATGTAAATACGTTTCTGACTGCAGTGTTTGTCTTTTACGTATAACTTGAATTAAAAACTAGATCTATCTAATGTTTGTGTAATAACATTTTATACTAGAGAGCAAGGAAATACCACTCTGAGTAAACTAGTAAATCTCGCGAAGTCATCTGTTGTTATATCACTCATCTCATCAGTTAATAAATACAACCATCACCGTTACCTTATCAGGATATTCCTGCTACATATATTATTTCGAAATTACAGTATAGCATGCAATGACTTCGCGTCGTTGCAAAGTGAAATGGTATTTTTAGTTTTTTATTTCTTGCAACACGTAATTTCACTCACTCAGATAACTTGCTTTGAGCAAATAGTAGAGTTCGACTAAGTAAATATAGATAGTCACAACTGAATGTTAATGTTGGTATTTCCTAATTATTTTCTTTTAAAACAAAAATTATGCATATTATTTAGTAAGGGATGTGAAAGAGGGTGAGTAATTAGGTAATTATATTAGGCTTACTTCACTTAATCTTGTTTTGTTCATCGCAGATGTTTCGTCGTTTATATTAAAAAAAAACTTAAGATATTTTTAAATATAAACAACTTTAGTTTACCCTCTAAGTATGATTCGCAGGTTGTAGCTGTCTACGGTTATAAAATTCCATAATTTCAGTCTCAATTATTTAAAGAATCTTGACGTTAGGAAATATACTTATTCGAAAGCTCTAAAGTCAAGGTTCACGAAATTCAAGTGTGCAATTTTTCAAACTTCAAGGTTGCAGATCTTGGAAGTTTCAGAATTTCAATGTGTCCAAGTATTTTAAGTTTACGTTAGATAGTTTCAGTGTTTCCGAATATCAAAGTTAGAAGTTCAAAGGTTTTTAACAGTGGAAAATTACGGTAGTCAGTTTAAACACTTGCCATGCATGCCTAGTGCAGCGTCTACTTTACATCGCACACGCTTACTAGCGATCTCGCACGATTCCGCAGTTCAGCATATTGAGACCTTATTTAAACAGGCTTGCCATAGCTACAGCTCATCAACAACAGCTTCGTGGAAACCTGATAAGTGTTTGACTATTCTTGTAGAATTTCACCTCTGACATGATTGACATGCTGAGTCACTACGCCCTTTTAATATTTTGCATAAAATAATTTGATTAATATTTAAATTTGGCTATGCTCAATAACTCCCCTAAGTTACAGAACACATCGTGATAATATTGATAATACATATTGATATGATATATTGAGGTGATATAATAAAATTTTTGCCTCACGTTGACAGCCATTAAATATATGAGGTGATTTTTAATATGCCCCACGATCAGGGCAAGCCATAAAATATCTGCGGTGAAATTTAATAAAATAAAATAAAATAATACCCCAATATTTTTTCTTTTTCCAAATTGACTAACTCAGGTTTAATTCGATAGAGTATGAAATAAATGAAATAATAAAATCTTATTGATTCTTATACCTGGAAGAAAAGAACTTACTACCAAGACACTTGGACTTCCGCAACTGGACAACAGCAAGCTAAACTATATATGTGCAAAGAAAAATAAATGGATGCTTGTATACACATCAAATAAACACATAGATAAATTGAAAACACAGTTTTTATTTTTATTAATGAGAATAAAAGAAAATCTAATTCAAAGAAAAACAAAAGAAAAATTGTTTAGAACAGAACAGTAAAGTAAAATAGGAAATTCTTCCCTGAGCTTTCTCAAATGTGTTAATTAGTCGTTATTAACCTGACATAGGGCTATAACAGTTCTCCATTTGAGCAAACTGACATCAATCAATGTTATTAATTAAAATATTTACAAATGTTAAAATAAATTTAATTTATGGTAATTAAATTTTAATAAAGAAATTTAAATTGTTTTATTCGTAAGAATATTATTATTTAAAAACTTTTAAAGTGAGAAAAATGAATTCTGAAATTATTCAGATTATCTTTATAATTTTGTTATTAAAAAATGTAATCAAAACCTTTTATTTTGACCAACCTTGTATATAAAATACGTCGAGATCCACGTCAACCTTATTTTAAATTGGTAGTACTGATTTTAAATCTGTCAGATCATTTTATATTGTAAATACGTCGAATATCCAAATCAATAATGGAAATAAAATCTTCTTCATTTAGTTCAATAAATAACTCGTTCACAATTCCCTACAATTGTTGATTAACGAAATAAATCTTCTTTAATTTTTAAAATATCCAGGTAAGTATTTCTTATACTTCGTTGAATTTTCTTTTGTTGACGTCCAAACATATGGTTAACACTTTTAACCACTCTTATTTTTCAGACTTTTGATCTCGAGTCCAACGTGAATTCTCCAAATGCGTTTTATCGACTGACTTTGTTAATTTTAGCTGGGCTTTATATATGATTTAGCGAAACAATTGAAGATTATGTCAAATTTTAAAAAACAATATTAACCCGCTTGTTTATGACGTTTATGACTTCACCAAAACAGCTGATGATAATTAACACTAATTTTAAATCTAAACAGATAGGATTGTAGCTGGCAGAATAACGAAGAAAACAATATCAGACACTTATATTCTAAAATTTACCATAACTGAGAAAATTAACAAAAACGATTGACTATGAAAGAATCTCATTAGAGCTTAATTATAATAATAATAATAATAACTACTACAACCCATAGCCTAAACCAAGGTCCCAGAAGCTATAAGCTTGTGCGGGAGGGAGGGGGCGATTATTATTATTATGTAGGCCCAATGTGCGGCTGCAGCCGACTTACAGATGGAACAGCGCAAATCCCACATTTGTGTCACAGCTAAGGAAAACTGCAGAAAACCTTAACCAGATCTGCCGGCACCGGGAGTCGATCGCGGGCCGCTTGGGTGAAAGTCCGGCACGCCAGGCATTACACTACCAAGGCTGTCTTACACATGCAATTAATATATAATATAATATATATAACAACATGCACAATTACACATACAACTCATTAAATCCAGCTTAATCCTTTACAAAATGAATACATAATTACACTAGGTAACTGATACATATAAAATTTACATAAGGACATCTTTACAATAGAAGAAAAACATAAATAAAGATTCCTCTCTACGATTTGATAGACCCAAAGATGCTTATACAAAATCCATCTTCAAAATCAACTTAAATGAAGTTAAATTATAGTCAACTTATCCAGCATACAGTCCTTAAAGTGTTTGCATTCAAACAATGGCGAAAAATGTTATATAAGAATCAATATTTGGAAAAATCGAAGCATATCAGCAAAGCCGAAACCTACATTAGAATAAATGCTGTTTATTATTATACAAGAAATTGTAAGTTTATTGTGCTAGAGTAGTCATTACAATATATTTACATATTTTTATTTAAATATGATCCCGAAACTAAGTCAGTCACATAGGAAACAGAAAGAATATTCCTACGTTATTGATTGTTGAACTTAAATTTAACCAGGAAAATTAAATCTTCCAGACAAATGGAAAAACCATCCTAATATGTGACTTGGGTTGCATAAAACATGTTTGTTTGTTTGTTTGTTTGTGTTAGGGCGAGGAATCAGGATGGCGAAGCATTCGTCGTACCTCATGGCACCGATTGCTATGATCATTTGACCGACCCTACTAGAATTTAGCCGAATCTGGGGGAATTCCACCCCCAGTGGGGATCTTTATCGTGCCAAACATCGCATTGACACGGGACCTACAGTTTTACTTCCTATCCGAAAAGAAGGCATGTTTTAAATTTTTCTCCGCTATGAAAAATTACCAGTTCGGCCGGGGATTGAACCTGCGATCTTTGGATTATGAAGCAAACATGCAAACCACTAATCTACCGAGACTGGCCATAAAACATGTATTATCATGAAACAATCTAAATGATTGATATCCTTTTTATAAATCAGACTTTTTATATATAAAATTGAGGTTACGTCTTCATAAATTTTATCCTTCTTTGATTTCTATTTTAGAAATTGATAAATCTATCTGTGACCTAACCTGTAGCCTTTACATTAAATAAACCTAACATCCTAGCATGTCTATCCTTCATTTTATTTTATTGCATGAAATAATTATTTTTATGTTTACGATCAAATCGTCCAATAAATTTTCAATGAGATGAATTCATGACATCTCAATATATATGACGATGATATAAAATTTATTTGATTTGAATACTAGACAGCCATATATGCGGTTGTAACAAAAATGAAATACACAACTTACTACTTGCTTATCTTTAATTGAAATAAATGATTCGGCTAAATATGTTGTAGTTGTGAAAAGCCTAGAGACTCACTCAGGCGCTTCGCTTTATGGCTTGTTATATCCTTATAATTATTATGGGTGAACAATAATAAAAACACATACAAATAAATCTCATACATGAAAACGTCATAAATTTATTTTTGTATTGTATGTTTTATTTTAATGAAACAATAAACAAAACGAAAATTGTTGCCATCAAAGAAATGTTTTCTTTTATATAAGATAAACAGACAAAAATTTTATATTAAATAGCAAAGGAAAAATATGAATGCAAGATTCTCTCTTTTTAATTCGATAATTAATTTTCATGAATCCTAAAATAATTACACTATTATTTTACTATTTACTAATTATTACTATTATATATTTGGAGATAAATTAAATTAGTTTCAAAACAAATAATTGTTTTTGTTTAACTATAAAAAAAACTTTTTGAAATAAAAATAATAATTTGTTTACAATTCTTTATGCCCTTTTTGGTATCATTAAAATTTCTTATTACTAGTTAAACTAATTACTACAGAAAAACTCACAGTTTTTAATTATTACGATTGTAATACCATCCTTTCCATTTTTAAAATTGGCGCCTTGTAAATACCAACTTGATATGCTGAAGCCTATGGTATCAGCTGTCTGCTATCATTAAATTCGACAAATAATTGAAGAAAGAGATACGTCAACAATCCTTTAATAAAATAATAATATAATAACTACTACAACACATAGCCTAAACCAAGGCCCCAGAAGCTATAAGCTTGTGCGGGAGGGAGGGGGCGATTATTATTATTATGTAGGCCCAAAAAATACTTTCAAATCAAAAATATATCCAACTCAAAAGGCTTAACAAAACGAAATTACTTCCCATTCATCAATGGTGAGTAAAAATTATTTATTTATATATTTTCAACTTTATTTATTATTCGTTAACTGTTCAAAAAATAGTCTTGTTCACAAAATCTCGTCGTTGAGATTAATTAATCACTTTCATCTTAATTGAGGCACTTCTTAAATATCACTTTTATTTTCAAACTATTAATTAAATCACTTAATAAATCTAACCTCAAAACTTTTTAACTAACTAACAATTCTAAATTAGGTCAGCATAACCTTAATTCTTATTAATCTGAACAAAACGCGTGCACTTTCTGCAAGATGTAAATTGAGTAAAAGAGCTTGTTACAAAAAATTTTTTGCCGAAACAATTGAATGTGATGTAATTTTTGGATAAAACAAATGCCTGTTGACATTTCTAACTATACTTAACCCTATTATTATTTATAAATTTGAATTAACACTTAATTAGATAAGCTTATAGATAAGAATACATCACTTTTATGAACAACCATAGTTAACTTTATCAAATGAATTTGGATGAACACAATCTTTGAACATCTATTTCTAAGCCTAATTGCTTAAAAATACTTTTTTAATCTATCTATCTTCACAAATTTAAACATTATAATCATAATAAAATTATTTACATATTTTTAGACGACAACAAATTCAAGTAATAAACCAATTATAGTAGTTCAATGGACGTTCCAAAGGCGCAACATAATTGTATATTGCTTATCTAATATTATTAATAAAAAGCTGCCCCTACATTTAAGATTATATTAATTACGTGATAAAGCAACTGCTTCACAAATTTGCATCACAATACTTTTAGTTGAAAGCTTTAAAATTCTGAAATGCAAGAAACTTATACAACTGTGGAAACTCGTTATCATGTAAACAAATTTTTAACAATTAATTGATAAGGTAAGACAGTAAATACTTGTATACTTCTTCATTACAATACACTTTATTTGTTTTAGATTAAATCTCACATTAAAATTGGCCTAAACTTTAATAGATTGAAAAAATAGATTAATGTCACCCAAATCGCAGAACTAAATTTTATGTAAAAGCCAATTTTCCAGATATACTTTTTATGCCTAACCTGTTCAAGTGTGCATGTTAATTATAATTACCTATATTTTAATTGATCAAAAGAAAAATTACTTAAAATAATGATTTTGAAACTGAGGTTATTCAACAATATCTTACGAAGCAGTCTACAAGTAGGAGTAAAGCAGATCTTTCACATATACAATTATTACAGTTTCCAGAAGAACATTAATTTGCAGAGCAACAAAAGCTTATAGAAGAATGTCCTAATGCAAATTACCTCTCTTGTAACTATTTGTTCATTCTTTTCAATTATTTACAATTTATCTAAATTAAAAAAAATAGCCCACATTTCACATTCCTTTAATTTCTAGCTCACAACACACAAAAACAACAAAAGAGGGAAAAAAGACGAAGAAAAACATTGCAAAATAGGTTAAGGCGATTTCCAATACAAATATCCAAACACTCCTTAAACTTGTGGTTCTAACGCTTCAGGGTTTATTTCTTCTACATCTCGTATTTCAAGGAACGGTTGCGGCTGTTCCAGTTTCAATAAAATTTGAAATGCTGAGATGTATCAGGAATCCACCGTGAAAAAGAAAGCTTTTAAAAAGGAATTTCGAGCTGAAAGTGGTAGACTGCGTGTGTTTTATTTGTAATCGTATAAGTTTTCTTTGGTGGTATACTAGTTTGAACTGATGGGAAAATTAAGTGAGTAAACATTAGAGAAATAAAATAAAGAGATTGCTATTTTCTCTTGCTTTCTCCGAAATACTTTTTCTTCTGCTGCTTCCAGTTTTATTTTTCTTTGTGTACGTTGCTTGCGAAAATAGCACCTTATATTCACTGACTAGAAAGAAAGAAATACTAAAATATTCTAGTCGTAATTTGCAATGTTCTAGTTGTAAAATCAATCAATCAATGATGTGATAGAGTAGAGAATTACTAGAATGCTTGGCGTACATGGTTATAAAACTTATATTTAAATGATCATGATTAGCTAGAATCAGCTAATAGTCGACAGACTCTTGAAACATGTACATAACTAATTGAATAACCTTAAAAAAGAAGCTCATATTTCCAAGTACAATTATTTTAATCTACATAATATATCTTTGGTTATCGTAACCTAAAATATATCAAAGTAATGTATAATTTGCCAAAATTTTCAACATTTATTGTATTCAGAGACCAAGAATCTGCCAAAATTATGATATGTAAAACAATATTATCTACGTTGAACTATTATATTCAAATCAATTTACAACCTCTCATAATTATTAAATTCAAAATATTCCAGAATTTCTCAGCCTTAGGAATGTCGAAGACAATCAAAACGATTTCGGGATTTTTATAATTATTATATCCAAACTTATTCAAAATTATTATATAAATTAATCAATTTTAATCAGGACAAATAAGTATTCGAAGAAATATTGCAAATATTACTGTCAGTCTAGAGGGAAAGTCGGCATGTAAGACAAACTGACGGATAATCCGTAACGGACTTTCAACATTCCGATGAATTTGTATTATATTTAAATTGTATTACAAGTTAGAAAAGTACGTATAATACAAGTAATCCCCAATTTTCAAATCCTAAATTTGTCAACTATCCGTCTATTTGTCCCTTCACCCCAGGATGAAAAAAAGCGGATAATCCGACGCTAACTTTCAAAAGATCGATGACTACCCCTACTCGACGGATTGTCTTTGGCAAATGTGTATTTTATTGGCGAGTTTAACGTGGACTAACAATAATTCGCGATAAGACTTCCAATAGAAAAAACACAAAAGCATTACGGATAATCCGTTTGTAATGATTCTAAGTAAGTACAATACAATCCACGCGGAAATGGTTGCGGATTATCTGTTCATTTATCATCAGACTACTGTATACGTTGTTACAGATACTTTGAATAACAAAAAATAAACTACTGATACGTAAAGACAAAAAATTTTAAAACTTTAAAAATTAAAGAAATCTGTATAGCATTCAAACTAAGTGATTAATTTCATTCATATTGTGCAAGAAGATGGGGCTTATGAGTTTGTTTAAATTGGAATGAGAGGGAAATGCTTTTTGAGCTCTACTATGTTCAATAAAATATAATGTACAATTAAAAGTGAGCTTAATGTCATTCATTAATGACTTACAGAAGAATGGGTTGCAAATTGAGACTGTGTTGAATCCAGAAGAAGAGTTAAACAAACATGTCCAATATCATAGTGATAATAATCTAACCCAACAAATAACTTTAATTAATTTATTGTTCAAACTAAATTATATTCGTTACCAGGTTACTTAGACTAAATATAAGAATCTCTCGACTTACTGCAATGTATCTCCAACTTCTCAAGAAAACATTAAAGATTAATACAAAATCCACTCATTCCATTAAATTTATTTGGCAATCAAAAAGAAAAAGAATCGAAGAGGAAGATTTAAATGTAGATAACTAATGTCAGTTGTTTTGTTCAATTCAGAAAATTTAACTTCTCCAATCACACTACAATAAAGAATTGTTGATGATTAATGTTAAAAATGCAGATACAAGAAATCCACTTCCATAAGAAAAATAATTATCAGTAAAAATGCATAAAATACTCATTACCTGTTGAATCCAATATACTAATCCGATGGTTAGGGGGTGAGGGTTAGTCTAGTCAACCAGTGATTACGTATCACAATTATTGTCAAGTGTCATTTTCTAAATTTCATGTGAACAAATATTAAGCAACTATCTATAATTATAATTTATAATATACAGGGTATCATGAGTTAGAACGCATTAATTTTAAGGGGTGATAGAAGACATCAATAGGAACAAAAAAGTCTCAATAAATTTTTTTCTATGTTAATAAGCTTTCGGCAATGGTTTTTTTCTAAATTACTAACCATTGCCATATCTGGCAACCTTGCTTAAGTATAATCGCAGCTGGGTCTTGACCTTGTTTTAGAAAATCAAACAAAAAAACTGATGATGACAGCCGTTGTCTAAAAATAATAAACATCTAAAGCAGATTAGTCAGGTGACTAATTCTACGAAAATTGTAAGCGGCACTGTAAACAAAATTGTACGTTGTACGTTAAAACCACGCTAATTCATAACAAACCAACTGTAAAAATAACACAACAATTGATCTACATTTTATATTTATTAGTTTCCGGAATATTTTCAAAATGTCTTGACGTATTTGTTGTTTTAATAAAAAATACTATCTTATGTAAAAAAATTTGATTAATTATCATAAAATTAATGTAGCCAAAACGAGATGTCAATAAAATCCCTTGGCCTAATTATCTAATTTAAATTAGATAAATCTTCTCTTTAAAAGATATCCTCTTATAAAATCATTAAAAACTGTTATTAGATAAACAAAGAGCTTTATTGACAAATTATTATTTCAAAGTTAAAAAAACTACCAACTCTGTATTATCTCACTCTAATAATAAAAGGGTATTATTTACACAGTTGCGATCAGGCATTGACCCAAATATTCTTCATTAAATCATTAAATTGCAAAATTCTAAACAAAACGTGCTTTATTTCAATGTCAAGAAACTTCCACATCAGCATTTTGTGCGAATGTGGAGCAAGTTTTATTATAAATTTTACAGGGTTGTCACGTTTCTTAATTGAGTACAATGAATTTGTAATTGTGAAAAGAATTCAATTTTACGCGGAAACGACATACGATAGGATAAAACGTTATTAAGGTTTGTTGTTGTGACAGATGAGATGCATCTGCCGCCAAAGCCCCATACTTAAAGTACTATTATTAACGCAGCAAAATGATGTTAAAGTTTCCAACTTTTTTATTTTTTTCTGAAAAAGTAGCACGTTCTAGAACAAAGTTGTATAAGACTTTTTTGTTCCTTTTGGTTGTCTTCTATCACCCCTTAAAATTAATGCGTTCTAACTCATGACACGCTGTATACATACGAATATAAATATAACGTTTCATAACCTTCAATACCGATTTGCGATTTGCGATTTCGGGAGACCGAATAATTTACACCCTGTGTAGTTACGTATGTTCTGATACAGCTAGAATTAATATTGTTCGAAAAACTGCAAGGTAATAAAATAATATTACATCTTCCTATTATTCCTTTTTCAGTAACTATAAAACCAATTTTCCCAATTTATCTTGTCCCGAAAATAAAAAGTAAAAACAAATGATAGTTATTGCCGAAACTAGTTAAATGGATAAAATTTATGTATTGTCATTCATTTCAAGCTCTGCGTTTTGTAAAAGTAGATAACAACAAAGTGAAATATCATTCTTTCTGCTGTATAAAAAAATCGGGGCGCATGCAACAGCCATAATAATGAAGGACGTGCTACCTTAATAACCATAGTGCATAGTGTCTGTGAAAAAATAAGGTCAAGTGCAAGCGCATTCACTAGGGCTTTTAACAAGTGCATTCGCGGGTGTACTCTTTACTAGCTTAATTGGATTTTGCTAAAAATAATTCCTTATTTAGGTCAGGCTTCGAGCTGTCTTCTACTTTGTCTCTCAAAGATATCTAGTTAGAGATAACTTGATTTTTACTCGGTAAACTATCGGAAACCTTTGGCGAAATATTCGAAACATCCAAGTCGAATTTCGATGTCTAACTTGTCGTCCTTAACAGGAGTTTATAACTTAAACTCGCACTATCTTTAGGGAAAATAGCTTCGAGGATATTGTCTTCATCAAATCATCAGTGGAAGTCAAATTACGTTTCGTGTCGATAGTCCTCAACTTCGATTTATCAACTTAACGTGTTGTATAACAAATGCCGAGCGGAATATAAAGCAGAAAAACAAATTCTCTAGATTTCCCTCATAAAGTTCGGAGAGGAGCTCGAGAAAACTGTTTTTCTTAACTTCACGAAACTAATGTGAATGGAACAGTTTTCTTCTTTAAAGTTTAAATTAATGAAAATTGCCGCCGAATTATTTATAAGCGAATAATTTATCAATGACTAAATTTAGTTAACAAGGTCTAATCTGATTTAATTAAAATGTTGCTTCGAAAGGTGGCTGGTATGAAAATGAAACAATTATGTGGAAGCCGAATCAATTTTAGCGCGATGTTATTTACTGTAATTCAATATTTTAAATTATAATACACTAAGTGTTACTGCTACAAAAAAAGGAAACTGATAGTCGTAAATTAGTGATTTGTGTTTGTTATTGTTTAAAAATGGATACATTCCGTTATTAATGCACTTTTAAAAAGAAAGTTCTTTGGGGTGCTCAATACGTACCTCAGTGATATTGCTACTGTTACGTCTTTGTTTATAATTCATAATTTACTTATAACGACCTCTAATTCCTCAGACGAAACTAGAATGATATCGAATTTCACGTCTCCATATAAAGTAGCTAATTTAGCCTGTTCATAGGTCAATTTATCGTTAAAGCGTGAGAATTGACTCGTCAATTTTCATTCATTTTCACCGGGTGGCTTGTCTTGACGCGTAATGTTTCATTGAAGACGCGGGTCATTCTTCTTTGATTGGCCCTAAAAAGAAGTTAAGCGTGCATCTTGACGGACTTGTAATGTAAGTCATTTTTTATATTTATACTTAATCTTTATTAAAAAGTCTTTATGTGAAATAGTGTTCTCTGTCACAAAAATAGGTCCCAATTGAGATCGTTATATCGGTAAACATACGTGCCAAAAAGTAATCGTGTTAGTATACTCGTAAACAGCATGGAGCCTAATTCCCCTAGCCATCCTGTACGCGGGAGATATGATGCAATATTTCTGGGTGTGTAAGCATACGCGCGTAAGCGCAACTGGTATCGTTTTAGAGATCAATTCAAATATACGAAGAACATTTCGCAGTAGTTTGAACTGAACATTTTAAATATTGTTTTCTTGTAAATTAGTAAACACTTTTCAAAACCGTGAGTGAAAAACGACTGTGCATGGTACTGCTTTAAAGTTTTCTGTGATTAATCAAATGACCATTCAAGGTGAAAATGAAGAATCAAGATTCCCTTTAAATTGTAATAAGATATCAATTTGTTTAGCAATCTTCAAATATCTTCAAATATCTGAAATATCTTCAATATGTCCTTTAAATCTTCGTATTTTGGTTTGAATCTTACTGAGCGTTGAACGTGTAATCAATCAATCAACGTACTTAAATAAGTACCTGTTGTGGTTTGGTCATTGCTTGCTCCCAGATAAATTAAATAAAAATTGGTGCGTTGGAGAGCCATTGTAGAAAAACCAATTTTAAAAAGCTAATAATTTTGTTTACTATTTATGCAGATGTCGTTACGGCTATTGTTATGGTTATTGTGATAATGGGACCAATTTAAACACATTTTTCAGTACCTAACTTGATCAATAAATTACCTTACTACTACATCTACCAAAAATCCCACAAAAATGTTGTCCACATGAACAAATATTGACTAAATAATTTATTTAGCATGGCAAGAATTTTGTTAACATGTAAGTTGCTCAAATGGATAATTTAGTTCATTCTACTTAACAATTCAATTTTTCTATATGTTTCACAACAGTAGATTTCAGCAACAGGAAGAACACATGTAGTATAAGTACTAATAACAAAATAGTTTTGTATTTTAGAATTTGTAGGCAAGACTAGGGTAGGGTAACTTTATCGTATTGTATATTTTTCATAGCATAATTGCTAGTTGAAGTACTTATTCGCTGTGTAACGAAGTTCCTCTATTTTGTTTGATTATTGTGCGTGTAAGAGTAAATAAGCTTATCCGTTGTGATCTATAGCCGCTCGGATAAGCAACCAACTTAAGCAAGAGCACGCGTCCCTTCCCTAAGCGTTGTTTACTTTGAGTGCTCTGCTCCGTTTTACTCCCACCATTTCCCCCAAGCACCGCGAGCGCCTATAAAAGAGAGTGTTCTGGCCGTTTTAGTTAGATTGTATGTTTTATTGCTAAAATTAACTCCATTTTTATAAGTACTTTAGAAAGACAAGTAAACGCCCTCGAAGCCATCCATACGATATTGGTCTCAATGACTTCAGCCGTTCCCTGGATTCCCGAATCCGTGAAGCATACCACGTTTAAGTAGCTGGCGCCCGAGAATTACCTCCGACCTATATTACAGTTATTATAATTGAAACTGTGAGTTCACTAAAGGTAAATACCTAGCTGTTTTATTCAAGAAGATGTTCAGCATATACTGAACATATTGAAGTTTCTTTGTATTTTCTGTAAAGTAAGTTGCGGTATAAATAATAATAATGGGATTTAAATTATTTTAAAACATAATATAAATATTTTACTCTCTTTATGATTTATTAAAGTTATTGTTTCTTTAGGCTGTTATAAGGGACATTACTGCCATTAAGTAATTAATCAAGCAGCGTCCGTAAGATATTCGTAACCTTAATAAATGCAACAGTTATATTGAAACGGTCATTAATCAAAAACAATATCAAGTAGGTAACTTAAGTTTTTCATATAGTCCAAGCGGCGACCGCAAGATTTTGACCGTCATCGGATAATTTATGGAAAATGTGGAAGTAGACAGTATAGGTAACACAAAACCTCTTAAAGGCCTATAAACAAATCCTGGCACGACTGCAGTTAATGGCCTAATTAAGGTTAATTCGTCAGTATTTTGCGTCCGTTACATAACATCTAGATAAAATTTACAGGATTTGTGACCACCCCGAAGAGGCGATTTTGCAGCGTCTTCCTTTCTTGATGGAATATCCACTTGCTTTGTTTTTTAAATTGAAGGTTAAGCTGCTCAAACAACAAAAAGTCTTATCAGCCTGAACAAAACTTTTAGGTAGAAATGTATTTTTTAAGGAGTAGTAGCTCTGCAGCACCTTTTTTGGACAGCACCAAAATTAAAAGATTTTTTAACTGAGTTGCGAAGTTGAAAATTTCGTTTTTAAGTGTTGATATGAAAATACTCAAAGAAAATGTGATGTTTCGATTACAGAATATAATATATAGACCAGCCATCTATAAATATTCTCGCGTAACTACATTATCTTGAGCATTTAGTAGTAGGCGGACGTAGTACGTATTATCATATCATTCATTGAACGTATTCGAATGGTTCGAACAGGGACCTTGATAATATACGTCATGCTAAAAGCAAGGAGGTCACGGATTATCGTTCCTGCCAGATGATTAAATCGCTTTTTAATGACCTAGGTTTACACTGCTTTTTACCTGAAATATACTACTGAAAAAGTAAAATCATAAAATGATACACAGTGTGACCATTAAATGAGTGAAATAGAAATAGAAGGACATACGTAAGTTAACAAATATGAAATTATTTTCTTAATACATAATTGATGAGTTTTGAAAAACAAAACTAATTATAAGTTTGGCAGCAACTCTTCAGAAAAACTTCTCGATTGATACTTCTAAATTCAGGATTAATGATTAATATACTGAGTTGTGGTCGTTTATAAGTCATTATTTATTAGATTTTATTGGGGTTGATGGTTTTGTAAACATCATTCCCTTATTTTTATTCTTTATACTATTTTGACTGTCAAATAAATACAAGAAATCAAACTCAGTCAAATTCAATTAACAAGATTATCCAACGTATTTTAGACGTTCTTAACCTTCTTGAAAATACGTTCTGATTCTCCAGATTGTAGTACAAGAGATATTTTTGAATTTTTGTTGCATTATCCTGGTTAATCGAGAATAAACCGTGCCTAGAAATACGAAGAAATGTGTAACCAACTACCTAATTATTTATTTAATTTTAGTCCACATACTTACGACCCTAACTTACAGTTACAAGCTATTAATTAATTAAATATATTGCCTTCGGAATTATATTTTATTTTGGAATTATATTTATGAAGCATTATTCCACTAACAACCCCGACACTGCAAAATGCGGTAAAGGGGGAATGGATTATGTATGTATGTATGTATTCCACTAACAATTGGGTTTCATTCTGATAATTTAAATCTTTTTCACGAAATATTATACCGACCTGCATCTTTCGATAAAATTTGATTCAGAAAATGATGTCAGGCCTAACTTGTGGTTGGATAGAACCTTCTGGAATGTAATTGCCCCTTTTTCAAATTTTAAAAGACAAAAACACTTTCAGCTCCAGAGTGATGATTCTTTAAAGTGGATAAGGACACATTTCGTTACAGACGTTAACCTTGACAGCGCCGTCAAGCCGCCTAGCATTTCGCGAGAACAGACTATCCAGTTGTCCGTCCAGTATACATTTAGAAAGGGAAATCTTATCGAAATTGTATGTTTACGGTTTAAACCTTCAAGTGTATAGTAAGCCTTCCTATATTCAATCTGGAAGTTTCCTGTTTATTATTTTAGTCAATTTAGTGCCGATGTGATAAGTAATCAACAAATTAGTGGTGCAACCTGGCCCTTTGAATTCTGAAGGATCCTTGAATTTGTTACGTATGGGAGTACCTCTCCCTTAAATGTTCAGTGAACCTGAGTGTATTTTATGCAAACTCTGCTCAAAAAATTTCAATTTTAATTATCTCCAACCCTTATAAGGAAGTAAATAAACCTTATATTTTCGGAAACCGAATAACAGAACTTTACTCATTTAAAAAGTAGAAATGATTGTGGAGTTTAAAGATTTGTTTAATGAAGAAAGTTTAGAGTATAACAATATTTTTCTTTGTTCTTCTAGCGGCAACGTTCAAGTGTGACAGTTTTTTGTGGTGTTTAAATAAAGGCAATTAAATGTAGGTGTTGATTTTGAATAATTTGGATAAATAAAATACTGTAAGCCATTTCGTTAAATAAGTATTATTGAATTTCTGAAAGGCTTTTGTCCACATTCCTTATTGATGTAGTAAGAAAACCTTGTAATTTAGAAGGGGGATCTCTAATTAAGCTTATTTAGTAATCTTTTTGGATTTTTGCGTTAAAAAAAGAGAACAGACATATTTGCTATACTTGATATGTCTTGTATTTTATTACCAAATAATCGAGACCAATGGACTACTTTATCTAACAAATGAGAATTAAATATAATTAACCACCTGCTATAGCTTGGCTCAATACATTGTTTATAGTCAATTATAAAAAAGATTAATTGCTTTTTTGAACAATAATAACAAACGATCTGCGTGGCGCCCTGTATAATGTTGCTCATTTATTTATTGTGTTTAATCTGAAATTAGTGAGCCATTGAGATTAACATCAACGATGCCTAGAAATAATTTGATTAAGTAATAATGTATCCTTATCCGGGGCTTATAAGATTTTACTAACATATTTGGAATAAGAAATAAAAATTTAATACTTAACAAGTCTTCCTCAACCCATTCCTTTCTCTTTCTCTATTGCTCTTCTTCGTCTTTTCGTTAATTGTCGCACAGATTTCACGCTTATGAAATATAGAACCTTAATTTATAGTAGAAAATATGTCACTAGATAAAATAAAGTTAATGAAAAATAAATTCTTAGTACGTTATATTCCTGCAGAGTTTGATAATGACAATACGGTGTCCATATATATGTATATGCACCATACAAAATGATGAATCTGATTGACTTTATGAAACAGTTTTTGTTAGAGATATTAAATTTGTATTTGTTTTTTGTCGATAAATTGGAATAATAAACCAAATATTGAATTGTGTGTTGATTTAAACGTTATGTCGAGTTTGAATCGTTTTTTAAACGCATTGTTGGATTTCTAATATCGATTTGTAACTGCCCTTAATATTCTAGACTAGCGTTGATCAATTACCCTTAATTTCCAACGCAAGTAGGTGGTGTCAGCATATTTAGCTCAATATGTAATCTTGCTATTAATAGAAGAAAATAATTTAACATAATTAAACATTTGCTGCTTCAATTTCAACTCATTTTTTGCACGTTAAATTCATGAAAATGAGCATTTAATAGTAATTAATTTTCAACTGATTTCTATCACTGAGATTCAGATAATCATTTCGTAACCTTTTAAATTATTATTTAGCATTGCTAATTATTGCTTATACTTCAGGTATAATCAAATTTCCGTAACAAAGGCTAATTAATTAAAAACAAAAACTTTCCACTTAATTCCACTCAAGCAGCTAATTCAAGATATTTATAGTATTATTTTGTATTTTAACAATACTTATTATTATTTAAAAAAATTGAGTTTAATTAAGTGTTGTCCCAGTTTTTTCTTACGAATTTATTAAGAATGGTGTACGAGAGTGTCTGCCTAGACTACTTTAGTTCAACTACAGATCGTAGATTTTTATTAGGATAATGAGTATTCTCATAAACTAAATCGTTAAGTTATTCAACAGTTCTATTTAAGATTTTATAATGCAATAAAAAGCGCGTTAAAACGAAAAGAGTGGTTAAATAGCGATAATATAGCGATGATATGATAGGGGTACAATTTCGAAAATTTACGATTTTTAATATAGGAAATAAATTGATTAATTACAATGTTATTAACTTAAAATAAATAACTGTTAGTTGAACAACATGCTATGAATATAGTTTATTTATTTGCATTACTACTTTATATGCAATGTTAATTTTAAAATAGCTTATTACAACAAAAATACTTTCCGATCCATGTAGGATATTTAATCTCACTTTTAGAAATGATTTATTAATTTGGATCTTTTAGATAAACATTTAGTTTTGCTTACTTAGAAGAATGTTTATTTAAGTTTTTCTCTTTTTAGTAAACGATTTAATCGTTAGTAAAATTTCTAAATTAATTTATTGCTTTAGTTCGACGATTGGTAGGAGCTTTGTAAAATATTGTGTGGAGTGCACGAACTATATAAGGTTTTCTTATTTTAAGTTGTATTAAGGTAATACCATCTTAACGATGAGATTGTCAAATGATTTTATGCATTTTCTCCTATGTAATTGTTTATTGATGATGTAATTTTGTTCAAAAAAGTTGTTGAATGATATGATGCAGTCGTACCATGCGATGTGATGCTGTGTCTTAGGATCCTGTTTTTGGGAAGTTATTGTAATTTAGTTGCGGAGTTTGATATTTGTGCTCGGACTTGAATTGCAAACTTTGTTGAATTAGGATGTGTTGTATATTAATGTAGTCAGCAATTTAAGAGCTGCATTTCCTTGTAATTAATTTTCCAGCCATTAGGTATAGTATCAAGATAGAAAATTTGTTAATACCTGCATAAAGCGATAAGAATTATATATCATACATAATTATATAACTGCATAAAGAATTGCAAACTCAGTATCTATTTAACCAACCTGCAACGAATTAAGACTTCAGGCTCAATCTGGGTCTCGAAGACAAACTATGCCAAGGCAGCTCGATCAATTTTTAAACAATTCCTTTCATGTTTTAATTTTTAATGCCTATTCTTGATGGTTTAATTTGTTTCTTGTTCTAGCATTCACAAAGCAAATATTTACAATTGCAATTGTATACTTGATATTTACCCTATAGAATATAAAGAGCATTTGATAAACTGTAATTTTGAGCAGTCAGTTTTTAGGAATTTTATTTTTTTACACATTTTCGCACAAAGTTTAAAAATAATTTTTAAGCATACAGTTGTATAGAATTATTATGACCACCTAAAACCGATTGAGAAAAATTTATTATCAAGAGTAATAGGGTCCCAAAGCGCCGGTACCGTATTTCACATCCGAAAATTGACTATGCCTTTCCGTACACTCGAAGGACCATGTATAGATTTGCTATCTTTTAGATCTCTGTCCATTCTCTTCCGGAGGCTTGAAGAAATATATTTTTTACAAGGCGCTGGTTTCGTGTTTTTTCGCTTAAAGAACCGTGTATAATTATCTTGATTGCTCGTTTTTGTTATCTTCTGAATTCGGGTGACCGCTTCAGGACGCACTGGCTTGTCGTTTAGTTGAAGGACCATGTACAAATTTAATGTAAATCTGCGCTTGTTTCAATCCTTATGCAAACGACGCCTCATCGTTTGAAGTTTTTATAGCGGGTAATGGCTTTGTAGTCAACTTGACCACAAGTTACTTAATGACTGAAAATTATAAAGCAAAGAACAAAAAGTGAAAATACGTTGTAATTTGTGCTAATCTACTAATTTATACATTACAAGTGCTTCCACTTGAATGGAGTTGCATTAAACAAGCATCTATTGTAATTATACGCACATACTTTATCTAGTCTTTAGTGCATTGCATTTAGACATTTATTTTAATTCATGTAGAACATATTTAGTGAACCCCCCTAAATCTGTAACACAGTAATTTGGTCGGTAGGTTAGTTTATAAACTAATATTTTATTTATGTATACTACACACAAATACATATATCGAATAACAGTTTGTCAGCTTTTATTACAGTTTTTTCTAAATGCAATTTCTCCTACTGAAAACCAGTATAGAGGCGGTAGAATTCTTTAGAACACATAAATCAAGGATGTTTTTTTAACCTTTTTATAGTTGCAATAGCGCAGCTGGAGTTTTATTTGCACTTTAATTTTAACCCTGATTTTATTGACCAAAACAGCAACTTTCAGTCAAATCACGATGGTTTTATATCGATAAGTAAAGGATATTAGAGAAATTTATAGCTGCTATAATACCTACCAATTCTTTATTACACGGTATACAACTCCATAAATGCCAAACGGAGTGATGATATATTGGGTACATTTCTAAAATTGTTTTTATTCGATTTTCAACATGTATTTGTGTTTTCGTTTTAAGGAAAAAACGTGTAATTTTCGCAGCTGTTTCAAAAATGAATTGCATCGGCGTATTCTATTTTTTGTGTATACAGGACGTTCTGATATATCGAATAAGCTTATCATAGGTCTTAAATTAAAGAGCACTGACCAACACCATACTTAGATATCCAAATACAATATATACATACATTTAAATTAACTTTTCCAAAATTGTACAAAAAATCTTATTGTCTGCATATTCACATGAAGCTTAAGAATTTTAAAACTATAATGGCATTCTTCTGTTTTCTCGCACAGGATGAATTCTGATAGTATATCATTTAGCGCTAACCTTACTCACTAGTTGCAGCTTTGAGCTCCAGATTGAGACTGAAGTTGCGCTTGCTGCAGCTCGGTTTACATACAAGTGAGCCTTGCTATATTTATATTTGTACGTGACGAAGTAACTTGCTATTTTCACATGGAAATATATAATTTTATCTCGCTCTTCGGCATTACGATTAAGGCTAAGACGCCTACTGTATCGAATTTTTCGACGATAGCATATAGAATGTTAAATTCCAATCGCGCGATGACACGTTAGAATTACATGCGCCCAAGTGTTTGCAATTTATTTGTAGGTTTTGCATCTTATTTCAGTTTATTAGGCTTCATGTACATGATAGCATACCAGAGCAATTTCCGGCTAAGTGTTCATGGTCTCCATCAACTTCTTATCTGGTTTTATTACGGTTTCAATAATAATGTACATGATCTGAATATCAAATCATAACGGTATGATTTTATTTAAACTTTTAGGATTTTAATTTAAATTATGCTTTATTTGGTCTTGATTCGCTACCGACATCACTAGAACAACGATTATATTTGCAGATTTAACTGAATTTAATTTTGCGAGATTTTTCAGTTTATCAATACTGTAATAATTAATAAAGCCATTTCCTTTTGATTTTCTCCATAATTAACTTATAAGACATTTGTGTCTACACAATTGTTATTTGTATTACAAATATGAAATATTGAGGCAAGGTTATATATTGAAATATAGACAATTGAGTTATGTAGGACCAGAAAGGTGGATAATTCAATATGTCTGTAAATTTACGGATGTCCTCTGTCACGATTTGGTTTCTAAATATAGAACTTAACGGAACTGACAACATACCCTAATGTAACATAAAAGATTCGGAAAGAGAAATCAGAAAAGTTTGCTTTGGTCATAAAAATGAAGTAAGAAAAGAACAAATGGACTCTTAAACCTTTTACATTAAATAATGAAGTATTTACAAACTTAATTAAGGAAAGCAATGTGTTTGACTTATGTTGTCTTTAAGTAAATTTAACAGAAGTATTTAAACCATCTACACTTTTTCAGTTATTTAAACAAATTGTAATAAATTGTGTTAAGTAAACACATTTAATATTAATTAATATACGTATAATTACAATCCGTTGTTAATTACACATTTGAGCAGCTCACGAATAATTTATGTGAAGTCATTTTTTTTATTTCCAAACGTGTTGGAAACTATACTTTATCCTAGAAAGTGTAGTTAAGTGTCGGTAAGCTACCGTAGCTCCATGTAGCGCCATAGGGTTTTATATTAATATGGTTACTAAGTAAATAATTTATTGCGACAACTCAATTCTGTTTAAGGGGTTAATATTCATCTTAAATCAATTTCTATCATATTTGAAATAAATAATTAATTTGATCTTCGTTTGCCTTCTCGTTACGAGTTTAATAGGGTGAGTTCCAGAGTCTATTCTATCCTAAAGCGTCATTACATTTCAGAATTTTCTGATGGCATACAGCAGACTGCAATCAGTTTGGATTTCGTTCGAACGGTATTATTTGGTGCAATTACAAATTTTTGTAGTATAATAAAATACTTTTCTGTTTGCCGATATTTTTTAATTGAATTCAGCTATAATGTAGTTGATGTTTTGTTAGGACTATTGCGCACTTACACTTCAATTGGTCTTTCTATATTATTTGATCAGGGCAACAGATTAAATAAATAACCAATTTCACCATTTGCATGTTTAACTTCAGCGGCCTTTGGAAGAACTATATGAAGACAGGAATTTAACACCAATTCACCTTAATTTTATTTTTAAAGATCTATTATTAAAAGTTATTAGTCAGCCAGTCAGCAAGTTATTTAATTGTAAGGTACTTATCGTACTTATCTTCCTCGTAGTTTAGGCTCACGGCAAAAAAAAAGCTTAATAAAAAAAGTTATATTAAATTATTCATACGATAATTTATTTTAAGTTTATTTTGAGGAGAGATTACGATAATTCAACAATTATAAATTGGGTATTACATATTTAAGGAAGAATTGATTTTATATATATATCAGCCAATTCTTTCTTACCAGTAAATATATAGTTTTGTTGGTGGGAATTGCTTCCTCCGCGGAGCAAATCCACGTATACTTTGTGTTTAGAGAGCGATCAAACATTCGCAGAAGAAAAATGCATCTATCTATCTAGTCTACCCTGCATTCATCGAAATTTAAACAAATTTAATAAAAAACTGAAGCTTGTGTAATTACAAAGAAGTAAAAAAGTTACAAATAGCATACCTGTCGAAAATTATAAATGCTTCGATGGAAATTACTTTTAGTAAATATATTCTTCTAGATTGATAATTCCTATACTAAATATATAATAATCACAATTTATATGCTAAATTATATCTAAACAAAGAAATCAAAAACCATATTTGTTTGTGCATCTAAGAGCATTTTTAGTATCCATTTTATAACACAAGATTTGAATTTATAACAAATTTGAATTGAAGATAAGTGTTAGATACAAAGTTCACGATATCACCGTAATACATAATATTACTTCAGCTTCTTTAACTTTAACTAACAGTAATTTACTTCTGATTATATTTACGAAGCTACTTGTATCCTATGTAGTACGTACCTACTTTGTTACATTTTAGAGGTAATATATTTTTCCAGTATTTTCTACCAATAATTATTTCCCCACGTGGAATTAGATTTTTCCGTTTGCATTTTTTCTTCATTTAGATATTTAGTAAATTTATTAGTAAATTTAAGCTGTTGTTGGAGAACAGGTTTTTATTTCAGCATTAACATTCTTACGCAGAATTTAAATAGACAGATGTAGAGAAATAGTCTACATACCCCACCATCCTCAAATTAATTGTTCCCTTTTGTTGTTAATTAAACTTTAAATTAATGGCCTGCAGACCTTACATTATTTTTTTGATGACTTACAACTGGGCACTTGATTATGAGACTTGAAATTACAAAACCTAGAATTTTTTAGTCCGGAATTAGTCAAAACTCTGAATTGAATTAGTGATGGGTGTGTGGATTTAAATAAACTGAGACGAAATTTAATTTGTTTTTAATTAAACAATAGTCTACATACCCCCCGCTAAATTAGTTTTTTCCTTTTAATACTAATTAAACTTTAAAATTAATGGTTGTGCAGTCCGTACAATATTCTTTTACGGACATTCAACGGAGCCCTTGATGTTGAGACTTGAAACTACAGAACCTAGAATTGCTTAGTTTGGAATTTCTTTAGTCTGGAGTTAGTCAAAATTCTGAATTCAATTGGTGATGAGCGTGTGCGAATTTATTTTTACAGTGATAAAATTTAATTAGTTTTTCAATTAAACAATAATCTAGATACCAACGACCCCCGTCAAATTAACTTTTTCATTTTGTTGCTAATTAAACTTAAAATTAATGGTCGTGCTGGCCTTACATTATTCTTTTGATGACTTTCAATGGAGCACTTCATTTGAAATTACAGTACCTAGAATGGTTTAGTTCGGAAATTTTTGTATTCTGGAATTAGTTAAAATTCTGAATTGAATTAGTGATAAGAGTGTGAATTTAAATAAACTGAGATAAGATTTAATTAGTTTCTAATTAAACAATAGTCTATACACCCCACCTTCCATCAAATTAATTGATACCTTTTATTGTTAATTAAACTTTAAATTATTGGCCTGCAAGCTTTACATTATATTCTTTTGATGACTTTCAACGGAATACATGAATTCTTTTGATAACTTTCAACGGAGCACTTGAAACTTGAAACTACAGAACCTAGAATTGCTTAGTTTGGAATTTCTTTAGTCTGGAGTTAGTCAAAATTCTGAATTTAATTAGCGATGAGTGTGATTAAATTTAAATAAACTGTGATAAAATTTAATTAGTTTTTAATTAAACAATAGTCTACATACCCCACCCCCGTCAAATTAATTATTTCGTTTCGTTGCTAATTAAACTTTAGAATCAATAATTAAGGTCGTGCAGTCGATATATTATTCTTTCGATGACTTTCAACTGCACACTTGATTATGTGACTTAAAATTACAGAGCCTAGAATTGCTTAGTTTGGAATTTCTTTAGTCTTTAATTAGTCAAAATTCTGAATTGAATTAGCGATGAGTGTGATTAAATTTAAATAAACTGTTGATAAAATTTAATTAGTTTTTAATTAAACAATAGTCTACATACCCCACCCCCGTCAAATTAATGATTTCTTTTCGTTGCTAATTAAGCTTTAGAATTAATAATTAAGGTCGTGCAGTCGATATATTATTTTTTCGATGACTTTCAACGGAGCACTTGATTATGAGACTTTAAATTACAGAACCTAGAGTTGCTTAGTTTGGAATTTCTTTAGTCTGGAGTTAGTCAAAATTCTGAATTTAATTAGTGATAAGTGTGTGTGTGAATTTAAATAACTGCGATAAAGTTTAATTAGTTTTTAATTGAACAATAGTCTACATACCCCACCCCCGTCAAATTAATTTCTTTTCGTTGCTACTTACAGAGCTTAGAATTGCTTAGTTTGGAATTTCTTTATTCTGGAGTTAGTCAAAATTCTGAATTTAATTAGTAATGATTGTGTGTATGAATGTAAATAAACTACAATAAGTTTTAATTAGTTTTTAATTAAACAATAGTCTACACACCCCGTCAAATTAATTTTTCTTTTCGTTGCTAATTAAACTTTAGAATCAATAATTAAGGTCGTGCAGTCGATATATTATTCTTTCTATGACTTTCAACGGCACATTTGATTATGAGACTTAAAATTACAGAGACTAGAATTCCTTAGTTTGGATTTTCTTTAGTCTTTAATTAGTCAAAATTCTGAATTTAATTAGTGATGAGTGTGTGTGTGAACTTAAATAACTGCGATAAAATTTAATTAGTTTTTAATTAAACAATAGTCTACATACCCCACCCCCCGTCAAATTAATGATTTCTTTTCGTTGCTAATTAAACATTAGAATTAATAATTAAGGTCGTGCAGTCGATATATTATTCTTTTGATGACTTTCAACGGAGCACTTGATTATGAGACTTAAAATTACAGAGCCTAGAATTCCTTAGTTTGGAATTTCTTTAGTCTGGAGTTAGTCAAAATTCTGAATTTAATTAGTGATGAGTGTGTGTGTGAATTTAAATAACTGCGATAAAGTTTAATTAGTTTTTAATTGAACAATAGTCTACATACCCCACCCCCGTCAAATTAATTTTTTCTTTTCGTTGCTACTTACAGAGCTTAGAATTGCTTAGTTTGGAATTTCTTTATTCTGGAGTTAGTCAAAATTCTGAATTTAATTAGTGATGATTGTGTGTATGAATGTAAATAAACTACAATAAGTTTAAATTAGTTTTTAATTAAACAATAGTCTACACACCCCGTCAAATTAATTTTTCTTTTCGTTGCTAATTAAACTTTAGAATCAATAATTAAGGTCGTGCAGTCGATATATTATTCTTTCGATGACTTTCAACGGCACACTTGATTATGAGACTTAAAATTACAGAGCCTAGAATTGCTTAGTTTGGATTTTCATTAGTCTTTAATTAGTCAAAATTCTGAATTTAATTAGTGATGAGTGTGTGTGTGAACTTAAATAACTGCGATAAAATTTAATTAGTTTTTAATTAAACAATAGTCTACATACCCCACCCCCCGTCAAATTAATGATTTCTTTTCGTTGCTAATTAAACTTTAGAATTAATAATTAAGGTCGTGCAGTCGATATATTATTCTTTTGATGACTTTCAACGGAGCACTTGATTATGAGACTTTAAATTACAGAACCTAGAGTTGCTTAGTTTGGAATTTCTTTAGTCTGGAGTTAGTCAAAATTCTGAATTTAATTAGTGATGAGTGTGTGTGTGAATTTAAATAACTGCGATAAAGTTTAATTAGTTTTTAATTGAACAATAGTCTACATACCCCACCCCCGTCAAATTATTTTTTTCTTTTCGTTTCTAATTACAGAGCTTAGAATTGCTTAGTTTGGAATTTCTTTATTCTGGAGTTAGTCAAAATTCTGAATTTAATTAGTGATGATTGTGTGTATGAATGTAAATAAAGTACAATAAATTTTAATTAGTTTTTAATTAAACAATAGTCTACATACCCCGTCAAATTAATTTTTCCTTTTCGTTGCTAATTAAGCTTTAGAATTAATAATTAAGGTCGTGCAGTCGATATATTATTTTTTCGATGACTTTCAACGGCGCACTTGATTATGGGACTTGAAATTACAGAGCCTAGGATTGCTTAGTTTGGAATTTCTTTAGTCTGGAGTTAGTCAAAATTCTGAATTGAATTAGCGATGAGTGTGATTGAATTTAAATAAACTGTGTTAAAATTTAATTAGTTTTTAATTAAACAATAGTCTACATACCCCACACCCGCCAAATTAATTATTTCTTTTCGTTGCTAATTAAACTTTAGAATTAATAATTAGGCTCGTGAAGTCGATATATTATTCTTTCGATGACTTTCAACTGCACACTTGATTATGAGACTTAAAATTACAGAGCCTAGAATTCCTTAGTTTGGAATTTCTTTAGTCTTTAATTAGTCAAAATTCTGAATTTAATTAGTGATGAGTGTGTGTGTGAATTTAAATAACTGCGATAAAGTTTAATTAGTTTTTAATTGAACAATAGTCTACATACCCCACCCCCGTCAAATTAACTTTTTCTTTTCGTTGCTAATTAAACTTTAGAATTAATAATTAGGGTCGTGCCGTCGATATATTATTCTTTCGATGACTTTCAACGGCGCACTTGATTATGAGACTTGAAATTACAGAGCCTAGAATTGCTTAGTTTGGAATTTCTTTAGTCTGGAGTTAGTCAAAATTCTGAATTTAATTAGTGATATGTGTGTGTGAATTTAAATAAACTGCGATAAAGTTTAATTAGTTTTTAATTGAACAATAGTCTACATACCCCACCCCCGTCAAATTAATTTTTTCTTTCCGTTGCTAATTAAACTTTAGAATTTATAATTAGGGTCGTGCCGTCGATATATTATTCTTTCGATGACTTTTAACGGCACACTTGATTATGAGACTTAAAATTACAGAGCCTAGAATTGCTTAGTTTAGAATTTCTTTAGTCTGGAATTAGTCAAAATTCTAAATTCAATTAGTGATGAGTGTGTGTAAATTTAAATAAACCGATAAAATTTAATTAGTTTTTAATTAAACAATAGAGTACATACCCCCCTCGTCAAATTAATTTTTTCCTTTTATTGCTAATTAAATTTTAAAATTAATGTTCGTGCAGTCCTTACATTATTATTTTGATGGGACTTGAAAAAACAGAACGTAGAATTTCTTGGTTTGCAATTTTTTAGTCTGCAATTAGTCAAAATTCTAAATTCAATTATTGATGAGTGTGTGTAAATTTAAATAAACTGCGATAAAATTTAATTAGTTTTTAATTAAACAATAGAGTACATACCCCCCCTCGTCAAATTAATTTTTTCCTTTTATTGCTAATTAAATTTTAAAATTAATGTTCGTGCAGTCCTTACATTATTATTTTGATGGGACTTGAAAAAACAGAACGTAGAATTTCTTGGTTTGCAATTTTTTTAGTCTGCAATTAGTCAAAATTCTGAATTGAATTAGTAATGAGTGTGTGAATTTAAATAAACTGAGATAAAGTTTAATTAGTTTTTAATTAAACAATAGTCTACATGCCCCGCCCCAAATTAAATTTTTTCCTTTTGTTCCTAATTAAATTTTAAAATGAATGATCCTGCAGTCCTTACATTATTCTTTTCTTACATTATTGACTTTCAACGGAGCACTTGATTATGAGAATTGAAATAACAGAACGTAGAATTCGTTAGTTTGGAATTCTGGGAAATTCTGAACTGAATTGGTAATGAGTGTGAACATACTTTGGATTAAAGGCTGTTTTGTGATGGTACATCTGCAAAGACTAGACTTTGAACAATTACCTTTAGTAGGTATACACTTTTATGCTGACATTTTTGCCATAGAAATTTGGTTAATGTATTAATATGAAATTAACGAATAATATTTATTAGTGTGCTCTATCAGGAATTCAAGTTTATATCGGATAATCTTTATTCTACTCTTCGTTCTCAGTTTTATGGAATCTAAACTAAAGATTAAGTTTTTGAAAGGAATTTTTTACATTTTCTATAATTCTTTCCAATTTCTCTAAAGTTTTTTTTAACAATTTCTTTAAATTGTGCAAATCGTGGCTTTGTGCTTTAAGCATTCTTAATTTTATTGTACGAAGAACGTCAAATCTATGATCGACTTATTAGTACATTTCGTTTATCGTCTCACAATCGACAGAGATCGACTTAAATTATAGAGAGCAGGATTAGTGATAAATCGCGCGGCAGTTTCTGACATTTTCATTTTCAAACGAATTTTTGTTGTCGCGTTGTTTTATGGAATTAGAAGATTTATTGTAATATGGTACTATACTTGATATAAAAAGAATTTGTCAAAGTTCTATCATTTTTATGTTTGTTTATTGGCATTATATACTGTAACGACTTCTATTATTGCCCACAACTATTAGAACATTGATGCCGAAACAGCTGATTTTTGGCATCCATCTCTTTAGATTTCTGTATTAACTTTTTTAGTGATCTTGTGATGTTTTATTAAATAATTATTTTACATGTGCAAAGACACTTTTTTGATGGTATGTTTACATGATTAATCGTTATTAATACCTTTTGCGTCATTTTATAGGCTTTTATTGCTTCTCTTCTTAATTTGCAAAGAGAGGTTAAATTGATTGTAATAGGTTTCATTAATATCTATGTAAAATAGATTAGAAATTCCTTTTTGTTATAAATGTTCATTAAACATCTTTAGGAAAAATATACAGGTACTTCGAAAAAATAAAGCTTAGAGGAAAAAGCTAAGGAAAAAATGTGTACTGACTTAAATTTTCAAATTTAGTTTTGAGGAGTTACAATAATAATAATTTAATAATTGCTACAACCCATTCCCTGGCTAATCAGTAACTAGCCCCCATAAGTTAAAGCTTGTGCTGGAGGGATTAATATTATTACGCAGGCCCATCGTGCGACTGCAGCCGACTTACGTATGGTATAGCCCAAATCCCACATTTGTGTTACAGATAAGGTAAAACGGCAGATTATGGTTAGATACCTGCATGATGAGTGCTTACGCTTGTTTCTAGGTTTCAATGCAGCTGGCCTCGAAATCAACTTTTTGTTTATTGATCAGTTTATAATTTTATCAATATCAATATACGTTTTTGTTACAGTATTGCAACAAATATTACTTTACAACCTTGGTAGTGTAATGTCTAGAGTGCTGGACTTTCACCAAAGCGGCCCGAGGTCGATTCCCGGTGCCGGCAGATCTGGTTAAGGTTTTCTGCAGTTTTCCTTAGCTGTGACACAAATGTGGGATTTGCGCTGTTCCATCTGTAAGTCGGCTGCAGACGCACTTAGGGCCTACGTAATAATAATAATCGCCCCCTCCCTCCCGCACAAGCTTATAGCTTCTGGGGCCTGGTTTCCAGGCTATGGGTTGTAGGAATTATTATATTATGATTATAATATTCATTTAATAATTTCTTGTTTAATCCATTTCGTTTTATTGATAATTCTACGGCATTGGCAAATTCAATCGAAATACGCAGAAAATAATCCTCTTCTTAACCCAGTCTCGATAATCACTCTCAGTACAACTTTAGTTATTACTTTTTCTTATTTCCTGGAAGCATTCGAGCAGGGATACTTATAAGAAGCCAGATTTACACCAAAAAAGTCTTACGGGCCGCAGTTTTACAATTAGATTAAAGAAAGTCTTGGATAATGAACTTTAAAAGCAACATCAACTTAATATTAAAGCACTTAAAGCGCCTTTGTGTTAAATGCTCATTTATTTAATATTGTTCCGATAATATCCACAAAGCAGATTTCTAATTTCGTATTTAAATAATTAAGTTTAGCGTCTGCTGCTCATTAAATTTAAACCTAAAAACAATTAGGGAACACTTACAATTAGTAATAAACTAGAATTGCCGTGTAAAACAGATTTGTCTAGTGGTTCAAAGTTTGAGTGCAATATCTACATCTTTGCGTAATTAACTGTGGTTGTGAGAATATATTACTATCTGAACTTTCCTATTGAATGTTTAATAACCCTGGTTCTGAATGTTAATCCAGATATTAATCCAAATTTGAAGGAAAATTAGGTTACAACAAGGAAATTGTTTACGAATATTTTAATAATTTCTATTACCTATAGAGGTAGGCTTCTCAAAATAACAAGAGGCTATTGTTTTCGACGTGTAGGGTAATGGTCTTGTGTCAACCTTGACCTGCAGTGGATAATAGACAAATTCATAATCAATCCTGGTTGAATTTATAATGGAGATTATATGTTTTTAATAACCAAGCTTTTCACTCAATATTGTGTGTTGTTAGTTTGTTTGGACTAATTAAATAGAATCCTGATGTCATTTTCAGTTTTGAATGATAGGCAGTTGATTAGAATGCACGTATTGTAGCTTAATTAGTTTCGTGGGAATTTAACAGCTTTTCAACTTTAAACAATTTTAAAATCATTTTAAAAAATATTTATATAAATAAACAAATGAGTAAGTGTTAACAACACTTATCTTACCATTATGTATTAATGCTTCTATAGTTAAGCTCAGGCAAGGGAATGAAAACTTTCATGCCAGCAATCAACTGATAAACAGATTATTTATTGTTTACGTCTTAGTTAGTGAAACTCACTCATATACACGAAATAAATAAGACAATAGAATAGAATAGAAAACATAATTTTTACATTTAAAACAGAACAAAATACGGCTATTAACTTTTCAAATTTAACCATTAAGATTAACACACAATATCACATCATTATCCGAAATGAATCCTGTCACCACAAAGCGCATAAACGAGCAGCTTACAGATCGTTTTTAACTATTCCAATCACACAATTAGATTATAACAAAGAGATTTCAACCATCAAACTACCAGCACACGTAAATCATTATGATCCAAACAAAAGACACAAATTACAACCTGTACCATATTTTGCAAATTTACTACATAATATTGTTTATTGTTTCCAGCCTTATTTTGTGGAACTCCATAATCATGAAATAAATAAAGATTATTAAAAGTTTCACAGTTTTATTAAAATATACCTGACAATATTGTTTCGACAGCTATGCTGTCATTATCAAAGGTAATATAATTATAAACAAACACGTCGCTAAGGTAGATACAAAATAGGTAACTAGATAAAATAATAATAATAATAATAAATTTTTTATTATTAATTTTATTATTATTATTATTATTTTATCTAGTTACCTATTTTGTATCTACCTTAGCGACGTGTTTGTTTATAATTATATTACCTTTGATAATGACAGCATAGCTGTCGAAACAATATTGTCAGGTATATTTTAATAAAACTGTGAAACTTTTAATAATCTTTATTTATTTCACAATACTACATAATAACCTTTCCAACCCACATTAACAATTTTTTATTTTTGTTTACTGCTAAAGACAGGACACACGATCTCATGAATTCGTTCGGCATATATTGACCAAAAACTTCAAAATTTGAAGAAGATATGGTAAAGAACACGCGTACTGTTACAAAAATAAACATCCACTAAAATCTAATTACGCCAGACACCTTTTAGAACAAAATCACACATTGACACTCCAAAATAATATCAGATATCTACACTTTTGAAATAACAAACGCAACTTAAACATTTTAAAAGCTTTCGACATATAAAAACACAAACTTAGACCACCTTTAACGATATGATACGATATCATATAAGCTCAGTAATTCTGCGTTACTGGAAATGCTATATATTTTATTTCTATTATTTTCATTTAGTTATCTATTTATTGTACTTACTTTAGACAGCTTAGCTGTCGAAACAATTGTCAGATATTAAAATAAATTTGTGAAACTTTTCATTAACCCGATTTATTTACTTCAAGATAAACAGATATTTGCAGGATTGGACCATGTTATTTGTTTATTCATGATTTGACACAGTCCAAACCAGCAACTGACGCTTTAAGGACGCACGGGTGCTGTTGGATATGCGACTTTCAATTTTATGATACACTGTTAATACTTTCGGTTTTTTCCGTAACCATTACATTGTTTTTCCTAGCCTAAACTACAACTTCTATGGGAAGAAATGTTTTCATAAATTTTTTACTTCTCGGGATATAAGAAATTAAATGAATTTATGATGAAGAATCAAATAAAACCAGAAAAGTGCGCTAAAAGTTAGGAACAGCGCTGTCCTGCATTGTTCTGGAAGTTGGTAATAGTAACAGGTATGGTTTGAGGGCAGCACCCGTTTAAAATGCTACACAAGGGCAAGACAGCAGTGTTAAAAATACACCAAAAAGGAGCAGGCTTCTTCTGTTATTTGTTTTTTGAATAGTGTTTACGATATATTAATGTACGAATGGACCAGAAAGTTTCGAAACGACGTTAGTTCTGAGACAGACTGTCCTTGGTCAGGTCAGGCACAAAGAGTAGTGACGGCAGAGGCCATTGCAGTATTGGAAAGCATGCTGAAAGAAAATCAGCACATAACAGTGAATGAAATACTGCCGGTTTGAATATAGTCATGAATCGGAATAAAATATTGTCCATTATGTTCTGCAGTTTGATAGATTTTCTTTAAGGTGGGTGCCACGTTAGCTAACTGCAGAATTGGAAAAAGCTTCTGTTGATGCCTTTTAAGAACCTTTGCAGTGCTTTGAAGCTTGAAGGTGATAAGTTCCTAGGAAGAATTGTCACAAAAAATGAAACTTGGGTTGACTCCAGCAACCGGAAACCAATAAGCGAGCAAGGAATGGCGCCATAGCTCCTCACTATCACCGAGAAAATCCCACATATAACAATCGCATCGGCGGGAAAAGTTATCCGATTCTCTTTGAAAACGAACGAATGGCCATTTTGGAGCACTACATGACCAGGGAGCCCCCATACTGCTCTTTCCACTGTTGCAACCGTCCAAGATCTGTCATTTGAGTGTCTTCCTCATCCGCCGTATTCGGCATACCTCGTCCGATTGATTTTACGTCTTTGGACTGCTCTGGGTGCAAGTTCTTGTATTCTACGGCATGGAGATATCGTAGAAAACTGATGTACTTCTATACCTTTTGTGTTCAATTAATTGCACGTTATAAAATATTTAAGGTTTTCAGATGATTCCCCTCGCATAGCATTTCTATATAGCACGGATCAAGTTTGTTTGTTTGTGTTTGGGCGAGGAATCAGGATGGCGGACCATCCTTCGTACCTCATGGCACCGATTGCTATGATCATTTGGCCGACCCTACTAGAATTTAGCCGAATCTGGGGGAATTCCACCCCCAGTAGGGATCTTTATCGTGCCAAACATCGCATTGACACGGGACCTACAGTTTTACTTCCTATCCGAAAAGAAGGCATGTTTTAAATTTTTCTCCGCTATGAAAAATTACCAGTTCGGCCGGGGATCGAACCTGCGATCTTTGGATTATGAAGCAAACATGCAAACCACTAATCCACCGAGACTGGCACACGGAGCAAGTAACGGCATTGATTTGTATCATTATATTTTGAGAAGTAAAAATTTTATCAAAACATTGCTTTACATAAAAATTATAGTATAGGCTCTTACACTTCTGAATGGTTTTCGAATTTTGAGAACAATGCAGTGGTTACGAAAAAAAACGGAAAATAACAACATCCTGAAGTAGAAAGTCGCATAGCCAACAGCACTTGTGTACATCCTTAAAGATATCGGCCGGTGCCACCAATTGCCTGTGATCCAAACCCAGAAATCGTTGTTTATCTACTGAAAAGCGTATTAACGTATTCATCAACTTTATTGCTATTTTCTTTTACTTAACATTAAACATAAGTGGTGAACCAGACCCCACAAGCTTGTGTGGAAGAGAGAGGCGATCTTTAGATCTTCCGGCACCGGGAGTCGATCCGATCCGGTTGGGTGAGATACTAGCCCGCTAGTCGCTACACTATTGGCACACTAAGGCTATAAACCAATTATTATGTTATAAACCAATATAATCCTAATCTAACCTTTCAGTTAATTCAATTCACTTAAGAGTTTCCATGGTGTCCAGAAATTAATATCCAATGCAAATCAGAAATTAACTTCTTGAACCTAAGCTAGAGACAAGTAGTTGTGTAAGAAATCTCCTATCCAGAAACTATTTGTAATCTTTTAATTCACTTTTCGCTCAAATGTCACTCAAAAAAGGTCTTTAACAATTTAAAAATGTCGAACGGAATGTATTTTGCAAAAAAAAGCTTTGAAAAGACATTGCTTTCTTAATATCCACACTTTAGAAAGCAGTTTTTCAGGTTAGAATAATTTTTGAAAATTAACCATATGCGCGGGTTCGAAAAGAGCTATTTAACCGTAAGCGTTTTTAAAATGGAAAAGCTTTTAAAAAATTATAACTCTTGGAAGAAGAGTTTAAAAAACAAAATTCCAATACTTTTATAACACATCGCAGCTTATTGCCCTTGGTAGTGTAAGTCTAGCCTGCTGGACTTGCGAAGCGGGTGAGCGACTCCTGTTATCGGCAGATCTGGTTAAGGTTTTCTGCAGTTTTCCTGAGCTGTGACACAAATGTGGGATTTGCGCTGTTCCATCTGTAAGTCGGCTGCAGCCGCACGTAGGGCCTACGTAATAATAATAATCGCCCCCTCCCTCCCGTACAAGCTTATAGCTTCTGGGGCCTGATTTCCAGGCTATGGGTTGTAGCAATTATTATTATTATTTTAATAATGAACGCCTTTGAGGTTATTTAGCCTTCTATTAAGCCAATACTTGAAATCTACGACTTGTGGAGAAATTTGTCAAGAAACTAGTTTTACATGAATTATGAAACCCTAATTTATGCAAAACCCGTGCACTGCGGATTAAGCACAGGGTGTTAGAAAAGAGCTTTGAAGAGTGGCTTTCTAGGGAAAGCTTTTAGAAAGTGGTATCTTTAAGAATTGATTTTGTAATATGTATGTTCTTTTAGGTAGTTTCCTAGCATTTTAGAAAACGTATCTTTTTTTGATCTGTTTTTAGAAAGCTAGCTTTTTAATAATTACAAACTTTCAAAAGAAGATCTTTAGAAAGCGGTATTTTTAAGAGTTCATTTCTTAAAATGTAAATATTTTAAGAGTAACTATTTTCTTAACTCCGCAGAAGCGTATTTTTTAGAGTCTGTTTTTAGAAAGATAGCTTTCTAATACTTTCAATAATGAAGAGTTTTAAGGAATTAGGAAATTCATCAGAGTTTTTTTTGCAAATAATGCTTTCTATTAAGCAAACTTTTGAAATGAGTACATACAAGAAAAGAGCCTCAAACGGTGACTTTCTAGAAAAAACTTTTAAATTCGATAATCTTTGAAGATGCATAAAAGGGGGATCTTTAAAAATTGTTGTTTTAAATTATATATTCGCCTAGGTAAGCATTTCTGCACCTTTCGAAGCTGTTTTCCTAAAAGAATTTTACATTTAAAGGCGACTTAATAGGGAAAGCCTTTAGAAAGTGGGATTTTTAGAAAAAGCTTGCTCTACTGGGTAAGTATTCTCTTAGCTTTTGAGAAAGCGCTGTTATTAGAAAGCTAGCTTTCTAATAATTTCAGATTTTCTAGAAAACCTTTAGAAAGCGGAATCTTTAAGAATTGAATTCTTAAAGTGTATATTAGTAAGTATTAGTTCAATTCTGTAGAAAACGTATTTTTCTAAGAATGTTTTTTAGAAAGCTAGCTTTCTAATAAAGATTTTCAAAAATCAAGAAATGTATCAAAAAATTGCCTTTTGCGAAATACGCTTTCTATTAAGCATATTTTAAAATTAGTACATACAAGAGAAGAGCCTTAAACAGTGACTTTCTAAATCGAACATTTAAATTTCGTAATCATTAAGGATGCATGAAAATGGGATCTTTAAAAATTGATGTTTTAAATCGTATGTTCTTCTACATAAGCATTCTCTCAGCTTTTTTCAATGTTGTTTGTTAGAAAAGAGATTTAAAGTGTGTGTTACCACCCTCGTGTGGTTTTACTTGTGGTTGCACTGTATTACCTTATATAATGTTTTGTTACAGCCTCAAACTGTAGTTTATACAACACACACTTCCTTCGAAGATTAGATTCTTGCACTCAAAGTAGTAAGAAACTAAAGCAGTAAGATTTTTAAAACAATAAATTTATTATATTAAAAACAAAACATAAAACAAAATTAAACAGTAAAATTAAAAACAAATGAAACAATACAAATAAAACAAACAGACATTATTGTCAGGTGTTGTTCTGGCATCAATTGACAACTACTTTACTAAGATCAATCAACAAAAAAAGCTTCTAAAGTCAAAACGCAAAATGATTTTATACCACTGTGAAAGTTACATTCTATTTAGCAATTAACAACACCTAATCACTGAAAGTGATTTCCAATATATTTCACCTTGCTAATTTTGCTTTCGGTTAATTTTCCTAATGACATTGTTTTCATGTTTGTCACTGCTAATTACATTTTAAAATATACCTAATTAAAACTATATTATACCTGAATCAACACCCTTTGTTCAGTTATGTAAAAAATCTTTACCTTATTAATAAATGAATATTCCAATCTAAAATGCTTTACAAATCTGTGACTTGCAACATGTGGCTTTCTAGGGAAAAATTTTAGAAAGCGGGTTCTTTAAGGACTGATGTCTTAGAACGTATGTTCTTCTGAGTATTTTCTTAGCTTCTTAAAAAACGTATTTTTTAAATCTCTTATTTAGAAAGCTATGTTGCTAATAATTTCACGAATGACGACTCTAGAGGTAAAAAAACTTTATAAAATTGATACATTTTGCAAAAGAGGCTTTCTATTAACCAAGCATTTGAAATGAAAACATACAAGAGAAGTGCTTTAACGAGTGACTTTCTAGAAAGAGCTTTTTAAAACAGAAATCTTTAAAAATGAGTAATTTGTAAACTATGTTCTTCTGAGTAAGTTTATATCAGAAAAATTTATCTTTCTAAAGCTAAGCTTTAAAATACTAACTTTCTCATGATTTTAATAATGGCTTAAGTTAAGAGGATGCAAAAGAACTTGAATACAAAGATAAATTTTGAAAAATGAGTAAGCTTTTGATTTAAGCAGCTTCTGAAGAAATGCTAAAAAGTTTTGTATAGGACAGAGTAGAAAAAAGAGCTTTTAGAAAACGGAATCTTTAAGGACTGATGTTTTAAAATATATCTGAATTAATTTAAATAGTTCCAATAATTAAGATTTTTGAGGTTTAAAAAATTAAAAAAGGTTTAGAGAAAAATGCTTTTCAATAGTATTAAAAATGGAGATTCTACATTAAAAGGTTCATCATATAGTTAGCTATTAAGAAATGGGCTTTCTATTAAACACTTTTGAAACAAGCGACGATAAGAAATTTGTTAAAACAAACAAGCTTTGCGTGAATTGAGATTTAATTTAAACTAGATCAAAATACAAGAAAGTAGCTTTAGAAAGTGGCTTTCTAAGAAGAGCTTTTAAGTGTCAAATTCTAATAAGAATCTAATGCTTTAAAATAAATGTCTTTGTGTTTAAGTGTTTTAACAGCTTTTAAGAAAACGTACATTTCTAAAAGCTGCGTTTCTAATAATTGACCTTTTTAAAAGATAAAGGAGCCTGATACGATAACTTTGTAGAGAACAAAATGAATAAAAAATTCGGCTGATGCAATCGGGCATGCGTTAAGCTGCTTTCTTACCCTTCTAAGCTCATCTAGTTTAAAGCTCTTTCTTATCAAATAATTTTGAAAAGCGCCTTGCAAAGGTTTCGCTATTACATATAATGTTCTTTTAAATTCATTGTTGATTTATTAAATAAAATAATAGAAAAAAATTTATTTAGTCGTTAAAAATAGGTTTATGAATATCGAATGATCGAATCATGCCAGAAAGGGATTATTTAACAATAAAAAAGCAGCTAAACGTATCTGCTTGTGCTAGAACATAGATAATAACACAATTATGGTTATTTTGGCCTCGAGGTCGATAATCACATTGTTAACTTAAAGTTAAAAAAAATTAGACTGGACCAGATAAATATAACATCAGATTCCAATAAGAAATCTTACAATCAAATACAGACTTACAGTTACATTAAATCAATAAAATGTCAGTAGTGCGCTTGAACAAAGAACGCCTTAATCATGTGTAAATAAATAAAGAAGATTATATGAAAAAGAAAGGGAAATACAAGAGCAACTCATTTTAAATTATTTTTAGCTTTAAAAGTATCGATATTTTAATCCAAACTTTTTAATAAATTCTATGTACTATTAGCAACTATCGCACTTTCCATTTCTAATTTACAAACCAAGAAAGAGTTGCAAAGAACGAGAAAATCTTTCCTTCAATTCTTATAGTCGATAAAAGTAAACTGATCTGAAGGGTCAAAATAATAAAATTCAACAAGATTTAGACTTTTATTACACCGAACTGAAAACTGTAACTGGACGAAGGAAGGTGGTTTTATGCTAAATGTAGAAATGTAAAGGTTAAGGTTGAATCTATCTGAGAGGCTTTACATTTTTATCTGAAAAACGTGCAAAAAACTAGTATATTATGGTGATTGCAATATCAAATTCTTCAAACCAAGTTTTTTTTATAATTCATGAAATGTAACGCAATAAACCATTAGAATATTCAAAAGCGGGATTTATAAATAGCTTTAGCTATTGTACTAATATAGCATATCCCTTTTTCAGCGCTCAGTTAGCATAGAAAGTGCTCTTTCAGAAATTCACTTTCGTTTTCTGTAAACAACAAACTAGTTATTAACCACAACCGCTTAGAATGTAACAGAAATTGCGGTTTTCGTGCAACATAGCAGAAAATTACTGACAGGGATACGTATGTGTGTGCGTTTGCCTAGGTAAATTCAAAGATAAATAGTTGGATTGTTGTGGTTATATTATCTTACAATGTATATATTACACTACTAATTTGCAAATTACTGCTTTAGTCTATGTATTCGTACGTAAATGTAAATACCTACTTCTCGTTTTGTTACGGCTGGTAGATTATGGGATGTAGTAACGAGAAACATCTAGAAGTTTAAATAAAAAAAATTGTCTTCGACTATACTGCGGCAAGGATACATTAATACCATGAATATAATGAAAAATAAATGGTTTTGTTATTTACGCATTTGAGAGAGCCAGTTTTCAATGCAAAAGTTTGATTCTTCTTCAGTCGGTTCAGAAAGAAATTTTATAAAACTTTCTACAGCAGTAGACTTTATTGGGTAAGATATTTCAATCATCCTTTTACTGAAGTTAATTTTTCATGTAATGTTAAAAGCCACTTTTAAGGATAAAATTCCTCCACGTTCAGCTTAATTCTAGTAGGGTTCGCCATTCGTACCACAAGGTACGAAGTATGTTTCGCCACCCAAAAACCACACCAACAAACAAAATTATACAAGTGAAAGATTTCGTGTAATTAAATATTACAATAATTTTAATTTAAATGTTATAAAGATATTATAATCTTGTAGAAAATATATCACCCCGACTGACAATCGAACCCAGGATTTTCTGCTTACCGGGCAGATGCTCTACCGCTGACCTATCAAAGGTGATTCCCCACAGAAATGACAATTCTTCTACATAAGTTGGAATTATTGTATATAACTATAAATGAAAACTAATTCAATATTGCTCTTTTATGTTGGTTGGTTCGACAAATTGCGAACTACATTTGCGACAAATTGCGACTACCTGAATTAATTATTCTTAATTTCCTATATTAACACGAAACGAAAATATTCTTAAAAAATTTAATTAACAACTTTGATTGACGGTTTGATGAGTCGCAATTTGTCGAACAAACCAATATCTAGGGAAGCCTCGTCAACACATGACAGTCAAAAAGAATGAAGTGATTAAAGGATTTCCTTATATACAAGATTCGTTGTGTGATTACAATCCTTCGGATTTTTATGAGTGATTATTTAAAAAAACGCTACCAAACATAACCAGTTGAAAATTTTAAGCCTAGCACTCTCTTCTTTCTGCTTACCCTCCTCTCTTGCGACATATCTCCCTCTCTGACTTACATACATACGGAAATTCCACATTAAATCCATATATCATATGCTTAATATACCAACGTTCTAGTTGGTTCTTCAGACATTCCTACTCTACTTTTTCAGCAAATATTCGAATATGAAATAAAAATGAAAAAAATTGAAAAAACCGATAGACACAGACACTTGTATCAAATTTCGTGAAAATTCTCCGCATTAAATACTTTAACACTCGGCTGAGAATTGTTTGTGATATGATTTGTAAGGAAGCGATCAGTGACGTAGTAAGCAAGTAGAGGGAGGATGTTTAGTTCCGAAACGTGACGAAGCGAGTGGTGTAAGTAAACATTCGGTCTGGAGCGTATAGAAATGCATCGATTACAAATAACTCTTTTAAAAATATAAATAAATAATTAAGAAATCGCAAAACTAAGGAGAACTGTCAAATCTACAGCGTAAAACCTTTAATTTGAAATTACGTAAACCGTAACAAAAATAAGACTTATGTTTTAAATAGGTATAAAGTATTTTAAATTTATGGTTTATAAAATTTAAAAACTAAAAAAATATAATGTTAAAGCTTATAAAAAAAGAATTAGCAAATTGGTCTTATGGAACTCATAAAGGAGAACTATGGTGGCACATATTTAAAAAACATGACATAAAAATAATGTTAAGAAATTTCCGGAAACCTTCCGAATAATTGAAATGACAAATGTCAAAAAAAAAGTTAACGAAATGTAAACGCAGTTTAAGAGATATCTAGGTCAGTGATTCCAAAGTGTGTTCCGTGGAACCCTGGGGTTTCGTGAAAATATTTTGGTGTCCTGCAACCCGTTGTTCAGTACTATAACAAAAGGATACCACTTGCAAAGGTTTAGACTTTCCTACAATAACGGTCTAATTACTATTTTATTTATTGGTGCCTTTTGCTTTTTAAAATATTTAACCAAGTTTCCAGAGAATCTTGAAGTCTAAAATACAACCACATCCTTCTCATTAATCATTTACTTTTATTTCATAAAGCTTTTCTATATTTTATTTAATTTTGTTCTTTATTTTGTACAATCTATATTTTTGTATTCTGTTCTGTAAAATTATTTATTATATGCTTTGTGTATCTTATACGTGTATTTGAATAAATTATTTGTAGGTAACTTTTATTTTTTTAATGCCCAGTTAAGATTAGGATGTTTGTAGATATAGTTAGATTCCGCGATATGTAAAATATAGTATAAGAGTTCCGCGGAAAAATAAGTTTGGGAATCACTGATCTAGGTGAATCAATAAACGATTGAAAATTGCAAGATTTTTTATTTGAAAATACACAAAAACGAAAAATTAGTCTAAGGAAGAATGAAGAAAATAATCAATAATAATTATAAAACTTAATGTGCTAAATTTTAATAATTTGGATGTTTTGAACTTAAAATTAAAAACGAAAAGACGATGCACCAACATTTAAAAATGAGATTATAAACTTCAAAAATTGAAACGCGTACATTAATTCATGGAAATATTTCTATTTGCCAACACTACATAAAAAACGATAAAAACTCAAACGCTATTTTGAATTGATGAATTGAATTGATTGCTTTGATATATTTCCTGTTTTAAGATTTTTGTATTTTTTTGAATATTATAACATAACCACTGAATGACTAAAATATAAAGATGTGATATTAAGATAATGAGATAATAACCGCAACCCGCAGGGTAGCTGAAAGCGGGCAGCCATTGGGGAGTAGCGCCCCCACGGGAACCAGCTTAGTACACCTCGTTCCAACACACATACCTGCCCGTAAACAACCATATAAACACAGTCTAAAGTCAACTAAACACACATACACTACACACACGTACACTGCATACGGGCAGGTCACCATCACGAACTCCTAGTTTGACGACGTGGGGAACTAGTAGCAGTCTGAGATCCTTGGGCTCGCCTGCTGGATAAAACTGGGTTCCGGGGTTGCACTCCCAGGTTGCAAGGTATTACAGGAGCCCGGGTCGGTCTAGCCAACATGATTTGGTTGCCCTATCAACTTGCGAAAATCTCGCTTATGCCGTAATGCCAGGTGGCGCCTGGACCGAAAACCTTGCGGTATAATGCGGGGGGCTCCGTCGAGGCCACCAGTGTCGGGTTCTTTGGAATCCTTTGGCTGTTGCTGGTTCCTCAAGTTGTCAAACACAACAAGGAATGAAAAACACATACTTTATAATTACACACCTCTTAAACAAATTAATAAAACTAAATATGAGTGACAATACAGAGAATAATGTTACAAAAGTGCCCCTTACCCAAACGGAGCTTCTCGGCTCCACCCTCTTCACCCTTTTCAATCCCCCATCCGGAATCAACTCCTTTAATCCTATAAATCCCAATCCAGGTTCCAGCAGTGAAAATCCAAACATTGCCAATAATATTCCGTCAGTTAAAGAAAAAAAACCACGTTATCCCCAGATATTGAGATAGTTGAAACAATCAGAGAAAGAGTAGCTATCAGCTATTCTAGAATTAATTACCTTGTTATTGAGAGAGAGGACAACGGATATTTCTCCAATGTAAGCCCATTTGTTATTTGTCGTGCATTGAAAAATTTAGTAGGGTAAGTGAAAAACGTTAGAAAGATAAAAGAGGATCTTTTGATTGAACTAACGGACAGAGAGCAGGCTAAACGTCTATTAGAAGTCGAAAAGTTTGATAATTTTGAAGTCAAAGTATACCCCCATAGAAGCTTAAACATTGTTAAAGATGTGGTAACGTGCAGTGACCTAAATAACTGCAGTATAGAAGAAATAAAATGTGAATTGAAACATCAAAAGGTTACAGACGTCAAGCGACTCACTGTCAGACGTCAGGGTGAAATTCAAAACATTTCATCGTACCTTCTTACCTTCATTGGAACGAATTTACCCGAAAGAATTAGAGTAGCATTTTATTTGCTACCAGTTCGTGCATACATTCCGGCCCCTCTTCGATGTTTCCGCTGCCAGAAGTTTGGCCATACAGCACGAATTGCAGAAGACAGCAAGTATGTGTATTAGGGTGGCCGTTATTTTGCAAAAGTTAAAATTTTTTAGCTCGCTCCCTCCTAGATCTCTTTAAAATGTCAAAAAGATGAGCTGTGCAAAATTTCAGCCGATTTGGTGAATATTAACCCGTGCCACCGAGAGGTTAAAGTTTAAATGGGATTTAACATGCGTTTGGTGCATTTCTATAGACTTTTTGACCTGTAGCGATAGTCGAAATGATGGCAGAGCATTTCAGAAAAGTGAGCAGTTCTGATAATTATAACGCAGAGTTTCGTCATCATACAGCTGGTGTTGAGATGCAAGTGAACTTCGCTACATATCTTGAATTTGACTATAACCAAGATTTGACTATGGCTGAGCTAGAACACGCTCTTAGCTCTTGCACTAATTCAGCTCCTGGTTTAGATGGAATACCATACTCGATGTTGCAATACTTACCATGCACAGGAAAGATGTCGTTACTACATCTTTATAATAAGAGCTGGCAGTCCGACATATACCCTGGGCAATGGAAAACCGCTATAGTAGTTCCAATTTTGAAGCCGGGGAAGAATCCGGAACTGCCTACAAGTTATAGACTCATTTCTCTCACATGTTGTATGGCCAATATGGCCAAATTATTAGAAAAAATGATAAACTACCGGTTGGTATGGTATATAGAAAAATGCAATTTGCTCTCTCCATACCAACACGGTTTTAGATGCAATAGGTTCACATCAGACAATTTAGTAGTTCTGGAAAATGCTATTCAAAATAGCTTCGCATTACGTGAACATGCCGTCGCTGTCTTCTTTGATATTGAAAAGGCATACGACATGACCTGGCGCAACAACATCTTGAAAACCTTGTACGATTGGGGAGTCAGGGGGAGAATGGGTCTACAAATAGAAAGTTTCCTGTCAGAAAGAAAGATGAGAGTCCGAATGGGTAGTGCAACTTCATCTTCGGCTGTTTTAGAGAATGGTATTCCACAGGGATCGACACTCAGTGTAATCCTATTCATCGTCGACGTAAACAGATTATTATTTAGAAGCGGTGGGCGAATCTGCGGAAAAGATGTTGTACGTCGATGATCTATGTCTCTATAAGTCTGCTACCTCAATGAACAAGTTATCTAGGGACCTACAAACTGCAATAGACCGACTATTTATAGAGGCCAATAACAGAGGGTTTAAGTTTTCAATCCAGAAAACGGCATCCGTCCACTTTTGCCGGTAACGGTCTTGTCAAGGCAATCCTGTCATCAATTTATACGGTTCCCCTATTCGGTTTGTAGAGTCCATCAGGTATTTAGGACTGACATTTGATACCAAATTAAACTGGAAAACCACATCGCTAATCTTCGTGCTAGGTGCCAACAGTCACTCAATATTATGAGATGTGTATCAAATATTAATTGGGGCAGTAATAGAAAATGTTTACTTGACATATACCGTGCAACAGTGTTGTCTAAATTAGACTATGGATGTTTTGTGTATGGTTCTGCTAGAAAGTCGCCTTTACAAGTTCTAGAACCGATTCAAAACATGGGGCTAAGGGTAGCTACAGGTGCTTTTCGCACTAGCCCTACGATTATATCTTCTTTCCCGATATGCTATAAAGTTATGTGAGCAACCTCAACACCCTACCCGCGGTAGTTTTTTCTCTGATGAGCATCTCGTCGCACAATTACGCGACGATCAGGAATTCGATTTTGGGAAGTCTGTAACGACGCACAGGTCAGTCTACCGGGTGTGTATCAATTGGGCCTTTGCGAAGAACCTCTCTGGTGTCTTGAAAAGCCGACGTGTCGTTGGGAGTGTGCTACAGTTAGAAAAGGCGCAGTCTCCAGTATTTTCTATGCAGCAACATTTCGATCTATGTTAAATGAGTATTCTCAGGGTCTGGTCATATATACAGATGGTTCAAGAACATGGGAGGGCATAGGATCTGCCACCTACGTCCAGGACGATTCGTACGCATGGTCATTACCCTCCGTTACAAGTATATACACCGCTGAGCTGTATTCTGTATGACTTAGAGGTATTTCGAGACGGCTGCATTTGACGGGACACTAGTTTGCACAGACTCCAAAAGCTCCATGGACGGTCTATCTGATTTTTTTACTACGGACCCTTTAGTTCAAAGCATTTTATCGTTAACCACATGGTTAAAATATATAGGCAAAAAAGTGGTTTTTATTTGGATCCCTAGTCATATAGGCATTTACGGTAACGAAAAGGTGGATGAGGCGGCCCGCATGGCCGCAGAAGATGTCGGGACGGATCAGGGCATTCTTGTACGCCATAGCGATATATCCTGTCACCTTAAAGAAAAAGTTATATCTATGTGGCAAAATGTCTGGTCCAACAACAATTCACGATTAAAGGTTGTTAAACCTAAAGTAGTAAAGTGGCGATACCCACCAGAGTTAAAGAGGCGAGAGCGGGTGTCAGTGTGCAGATTGAGAATCGGACACACTCGTCTGACTCAAACATACTTACTCGCGGGAAGACAACCTCCAATATGTGACAACTGTGGAGTCGAACATGTACAGTCATTAGCAAATGTCTTGTCCCGAGTAAGGACGTTGCTGCTTTAAGAATCGAAATACCCCTTATACTGTGTACGAAAGAGACCGAATTAAACAGAGATGGACAACTACCTGGGCAAGATATTTAAATTCTTTAAAGCTTGTTTTGAAAACACGCTTGTAAAAACTCTTGTTACTCATTCTATTCAAAATTTCTTTGACACACTTTATAAAATAGTCCTTTTAAATAGTAGCATCTATGTGTTTATGTTTCATTCTTTACATTTAATAAAAAATAACTAAACGAAAATAATAATGAAAACAATCATCAAAAAATAGAGGCTTAGGAGTATTTTAGATAATTAAATAATCGCAGAAATTAATGTAAGCGATAAATAAAAATAAAGTAATAATATAGGCATTTATTTATGTAACGTTAAGATTTTAAAAAGTTATTAAATATTCAATTGTTTTAAAAAAATACTACAAACTAAGAAAAAACTAGAAACATAGATATAGTCAGTACTAAAAACAAAACAGTCACAAAACAAAAATTAAGAAACACCCTTGACAAAGCATAGAACCATAGATTATATATATCATTAATATCTGTTTACCTAAAATTTTTAGAAAATATTTGTGAAAGATTACAGATTTTTTCCGCCTCCTTTTAAGTAGGTTAGTCAATGTGTTTAATTTTTCTCTCTTACACATTATTCTGTCAATTACCCATCTCTCTCTTGCATGTATTACCTGAGTGCAAAAGTTGGACCCTTCCGCATAAACATTCTACTAACTACTTTCAAGATATAATCCTGTGAATATATCCAAACTGTATTTATTATTAAACTTAATTTATTTGACCGACAACTACTGGGAATTTTACCTGAAGGTGACTAAACCGGCCCTTAATGTTTAAATATGCCTCGTTTGTATGCCCAATCTGATTCTACTTTGGAAACTCGGGGAATGATTATTAGTTTTGATTATTTATTATTTTTACTAATTTTTGCAATAAAAACTGATTACAGTTAGTACTAAAAATTTAGTTTTTTTTAGTGTTTACAAAATAATTAAACTTTGTAAATAAACAAATCAAACTCGTAAATAAATTAATAGAGTTTATAATAAAGTAGAAAAAAGTACACGATATTTATTTCTTAAAATAGAAGAAACGACATTAGAAGTGAAACGGCTGTTTTGTATTCCAGTAAAATAAGAAACTCACTTGAAAATAGCAGTTTTTATTACTCTATTGTTGTTATACAAAGCCACTCTAGGTAGGGTAGCAACCTTTAAAACTGCTTAAATTTGGTGTGTTGTTTGTAAACAAAAGAAACTATGCACCGAAACGTACGTCGTTTCTTTTACCAGAATTGTTAAATGTGTTGCCTACTCGGGACAAGACATTTGCTAATGACTGTACTCATAGAGTGCCCGCAATATGCCGATCAACGAGCAAACCTGGATCTTGCAAATAATGTAGAAGAGTGCCTTAAGGATAATCCAAGTTCTGTTAAAAAATTAATCTCGTTCCTAAAAACTACAAATTTATTACACAAGTTATAGATCGTAATACATTAATCAATTCAATCGTCTATGATAGTTAAAAACGTTGTATTATTTATTATATATACATTTATTTACATTTATATTTATCTATATATAATTTTATTTATACATTATTATTTTACTGTACAAACGTGCTCCCTCTTCCCCATTCCATCCTTTACCACCTTTCACCACACACCTTAACACCTATTGTCACTTCAATGCGCACGTCTATTACATGTTTATTTTAAACCGAAATTGTAATGTCTTTTAAATGTCATGTAAGACCTGTCTGTGATTTATCATATAGTGATACGAATATACCAAAAGCTCATGATATTAGAATAAGAACAAATTTGTTCTTTTTTAATGGGTATAAGCGGCTAATAACCGCAGAGGTTGATGCCGCTAAAACTAATAAAAAAATAAATAACCGCAACGCATATCGACGGCTTCGGTTCGTAATGCTAATGAAAATATAGTAATGGAAGTGGTCTGTGTATAAACGTAGTTCCAAAAGTTGACACATTGGATTTTAAGATGTTCGATTTTATGCATCTTGAATTAATCATTCAAGATTTATTTAATTTAAAAATATAATATAAAAACAGAATCACGTAAATCGGCCGAGTTCAAACGAACTGAAACAAAAACAAGCCTTGTGTTTTAAATATATAGGTAGTTATATACAATAGTTCTAACTCAATAGTCATTTCCGTGGGGAATCTCCTTCGATAGCTCAGGGGTAGTGCATCTGCCCGGCAAACAAAAACTCCTGCGTGCGATTCCCAGTCGATGTGATAATTTTTGCACAGATTATAACATCTTAACATTTAAATTAAAATTATACAGGTTGTTGAAAAACAATCAGTATTGTTGAGTGAACGTTGAAATAACTTTTAGTTAAAGGAGTGTAAAGGCAACTGTAAATATTTTTCAGTCAATTTAAAAAAGATTAACCCTCCAGATTTGTTTCTGAAGCTAATATTTTTTACCCTATTTTTTATAATACACCAAATTTCGTTGCAAATCTGTACGTAATCTGTTACTTTAGAACACTGATCCCTTTAAAAACCTGTAAAACTTTCTGAAAAGTGATAAAATCCCTGGAAAACAATGAGAATCTAGTATTAAATTAGAATGACAGACTGAGATTATGTCTGAAATACATGTATATATAATACAAAAGGTGTCACGCTGCAATGAACGTATATTAATTTTAAACTGAACTTAATAACTTGAAACTAAACTTCAAAGCTACCGGGAAGCCGGATTTCATATTCCTTACAGTAGAATTACCATACACATTGCTACAAGGAAATCTTCTTTCGCAACTGACATTTAGTTCAAAATGAAAATCATATTGAAGAATACCGAAATAACTACATGGTAGCTTTACGATTAATAAAGTAGCTTATAATATAATGGCTTTAGTAGATAAACCATAACAAACCTTAGAATACTCGAAGCTATTTTACAACTGCAGTATTAGTTGAAGTAATGAAGTGTTAGTTGTAAATTCAATACTTATTTATACAGTATACGATTAATTCAATGTGAAAATAAAAAATTAAAGCGAGTCAAACCTGATACTTTATTAGTTGAATGGAAAACGATGACGTATATGTCTAATTTATGAAAAAACTTAGCGATAGTAAGGTTATCATACCTAATCATTTTCTCTTTGACGAATCATAAAGCTTTAGAAACCTAAATGGTTTAATCGAGTTCTAAATTGTATAAAATTCTAAAAACTAAATTACAGAAGTGTATGACACTTAAACTCTGAATTTCTAAATCTTTAAAATTGTAGAACACATAATTTTGTAAGTCCTCTTCTCGTGTGCTCTTATTTAGCAATTCATTACATTAGTTATTTTAATAAACAGATCTTCAGTTTAATTTATAAATAATATTACCCTGCTTACAAAGAAACTTACTGCAGTGCTCGTCGCCAATCTAAATACTAGATACAACTTGATGAGTAAATGAAATATTGTTAGCACGTGCTAAAGTACTATTTTAACTCTCCATTGTTATTTTCACATAACAACTTCTATTTGCATTGAAGCTTTTCATGAACGAATTTACACAAAACAATTTACTTCTTGCTAGTCGTTTCCTTTCTTGTCGTTGTATTCTGCCAACGCAGTCTCGGGAACCTACGTGTAGTACAATTGTAGTTATTAAAAATAGCTAGTCTTGAGCTTTTATTTCAATTCTTTAAATCAAAATGCGCAGATCTGTAACATGTGGGTTGGTATAAAGTAATTGTATGTTATAGGATATAGGATAGTGGGTTTTTTCTTGTCAAATAATTTTGTTTCTACTGTTTGTTTAACGAAACGTGCAAAGGACCAACGGACAAACGTATTTCTTTGTTTACTTTGTACTTTCTGGTGTTTACATCAGTGACATTTTACTATCTCATTTTCAGCAAAAGGCTAAACTACTAGTTCACCAAGTTTAAGTGGTAGAGTATGCACTTCTGATTTTCTTACTAGATCTAATTATATGTGTAATAAAATAATGAGTTTAAATATCCAAAAGAAGAATCTTACAGAAACGCAGCAATTATATAATAATCTATCGAAGTTGCAAAGCGGCCAATTAAAGTTTTTTAATACTGATCTACTCTGGAGCAAAATGTAACAAAAACACGCTAACCGAAGGCAAAAACTCAGATAAGTCAGGATAAATCAGAGAAGTGGCAAACATTTGTCAATATCATTGAAATTGCCCCCCCTAATGGAAATTATTAAATAGCAACGCTAAATAGTAATTATGCAATAGAACATTAAAATATTATACAGTGTTTAAGAGGCATACGTTCGACTCCTAAGTGTGTGCCCAATAGAGGTTTTCATATTAATAAATGGAATTTATAGGCTTACTATTACTTATTAATTGAGAATAATAGGCTAATCTTATTGTTAAATGTGATTTATAGGCTCATTGTGATTATTAAACTTATTAGGACATCGAGACTCATGTTTAATATTAAATAAAATCTATCGATTTTAATTCTATTAATTATTATTAAATGAAATTTATAAGCACACTATCTTGATTTAATAAAATGGGACCTGTAGGCTCAGTACTTTTATTAAATGCAACCTAAGGCACTTTATTATTATTATTAAACGGGAGCTACAGGCTCATCACTTTTATTAAATTCCACTTGAGACACATTTTCATTTGATGAGATTTATAGGTTTATTACTATTTTATATGGAATTTATAACCTCATTATTATTATTATTAAATTGGATTTATAGGCTAACTATTTTATTAAATGGGATTTTAAAGTTCATTTTAATTGAATAGAGTTTATAGGCTCATTGTTATTTAACGGGATTTATATGCTCATTGCTATTCAACGGGATTTACAATCCCATTATCATCATTAAGTTGAATTTATAGACGCATTGCTACAAATAAATGCGACCTATAGGCTCATTGCTATTATTACGTACTTATTATTACTATTAAATGGGATTTTTAAGGTTTATTACTATTAAATGGAATTTATAGGCAAATTCTGATTATTAAATGGAATTTATAATATGATTATTATAATTAAATGGGTTTTATAGGCTCATTGTTATTAAACGGGTTTTATAGGCTCGTAATCACAGTTAAATCATAATTTTATCGTTATCACAATAATCATATTATTATAGGCTTATTGTTTATTATGTGCTCATTACTATTATTAAATGTGATTTATAGGCACATTAATTAAGAATTTATAGGTTTATTACCATTATTAAATGGGATGTATACGGTTATTACTAGTATTAAATAAAATTTATAGGCACATCATTATTATTAAATGACTTTTATAGAATTATCATTATTATTAATGGAATTTAGAGGTTCTTACTATTATTAAATGAGATTTATAGATTCATGGTTATTGTTAATAGGAATCTAGAAGCTCATTACTATTGTTAATTGGGATTTGTAGACACATTCTTTAGGAATTTATAGGCTTATTACCATTATTAAATGGGATTTATACGGTCATTACTAGTATTAAATGGAATTTATTGGCACATTATTATTATTGTTACGTTCTTTTTAAAATAATAACAAAAGTGCTGTTTAAATCGTCTATTAATAATTAATATTTATTTACAAACACTAATGAATACACTATAAATTAACGCTATGATTATAAACCATTAAAACTATTATTTACAGACTATGAATTTCTAATACAACATTTATCTTTACATTTACTATTTATTTCGTGATACACATTCTATTACTCGCTGTTGACTGATCCTCTTTTATCCGCGAAGTCGATTTTATACCCTCATATAATCGTACCAGAAGCCGCTAGAACCTACTATGTATTTCTGGAAGGCGCTAGATAAACCGCGTCTGGTTTACATACTTGGTGCGATGCGTCATTCTCTCGAATGCTGTAGAATATTCCATTTGTTGTGTGAAGAAGAGGTTCTTTCTTTTTCTCTCTTGTTACATTATTTAATGAGTTTTATAGAATTATCGTTATTATTAATGGAATTTATAGGCAGTTACTATTAATAAATGAGATTTATAAGCACATTATTACTATTAAATGAGATTTTTTTTAATTTGATATAGCGGCATCAACAACTAAGGTTATTAGCCGCATTTCATAAATAGATTGTTATTAGATCATAGACGCAAAACAAACATCAATTAATAAAGACAATAATAACAAAACATGAACTTATTAATAAAATCTAAAATAGTAGTATATTTAAAATCATTTCATATAAATAAAATATGAGGTGTATAGATAAAAATAAGTAGATAAATAAATAGATAAAACTGTTTGTATATATAAAAAATGAATATTGTGTAAAATAGTAGATTGTCATAAAATTTAATAAAAGTACCAAAGTATGTTATTGTGTCACAGTTTATTTAATAGATTTATCTCTCTTATGAAGTCAATAACTTTATTTTCCATACTTGGTGATAAAATTTCGGTAATGCTATTCGGAAGAGAAGCTCTTCGACGGGCTTCGTTGTAAGTGGGACAATCCACTAAGATATGCCCTACCGTGAGTTGGGTTTGACACTCATGGCAATTAGGAGGATCGATGCCTTGTAGAAGGTAGGAAGATGTTAATCGAGTGGACCTAATCGCAAACGAGTAATAAGAACTTGTTCAGGTCTTGTTAAGCAAGTTTTGTTTTTCCAAGGTGTTACTAAAGGTTTAATTGCCTTAAGATGAGTATTTACACTATTCCATCGTATTTGCCATAAGTTTTGAACCTTCTCCCTCATGTAGTCCTTTAAATCGTTTGGCCGAATACGAATATTCTCTAGTTGGTCGTTTTCTATGGCTAACTTTGCGGCTTTATCCGCTGCCTCGTTTCCTTGAATTCCTACATGACCGGGTGTCCAAACTAAAGTTATTCTTTTATGCATACGGTAAAGCCAATGTAGTAATGCTTGAGTTTCTTGCACTAGAGGATCGAGCGAAAATCTATCTAGTATCGCCTGCAGGGAACTTAGTGAATCGGTACAAATTACAAAAGTTGGTTTGTTAGAGAATTCTATACTTCGTAGTGCTTGCCATAACGCATATAGTTCAGATGTAAATGAACTGGCTGCTTGATGTATTCTCCAGTGATAACATTCGTCGTCGCGCATAACGAAAGCACTACCAACTCCTATATTTGTTTTCGAACCATCCGTATATATTATTTCAGCGTTAGGATGATGTTCAAGAATATTTTTAAAACTATTAAAAAATAATTTAGGGTTAACGTCTTTTTTACCACCTTGCAAACAGATAAGATCGATTTCAGGTAAATATACTTGCCAAGGTGGTACTTCGTAAACACCCAACTGGTAGACGGGTTGTAGTGTTTCACTGAGTTCCTGCAAAATAGCGTGTAAACGTAGGTACCATAGCTGGACGTGTTCTAGTAGGTCTAGCGGCAAATTGTGCAACTTGTTCTTCGTTGAGCAACAGAGCATGGTTGGGGTGGCACGGTTGGGCCCAAATATTTATCCTGTAGTTGAGAAGTAGTCGATATCTTCTGTGTTTTAATGGTGGAATACCTGACATGCAGTACAATGACTCTGTTGGACTAGTTCTCAAGGCCCCGAGAGCTAGTCTTAAACCCGCGGTGTGAATTTGGTCTAATACCTTCAAATGTATCCGTACAGCTGTATCGTATACAGCTGCTCCATAATCTAACTTTGTGAGAACCATACTTTTATAAACATTTAACAGTATGTCTTTATCCGCACCCCACTTGATACTTGACAGGCATCTGATAATATTTAGCCTCTTTTTAAAAAGAAGAAGGAAGGTTCTGAATATGTGGACCCCAAAGTAACTTTTTATCCAATATTACACCAAGGAATTTGATTTCTGGTGCGTTTTGGATAGGAAGGTCTTTTATAGTAAGTTGGGAGGGTCTATTACATGATCTTAGTCTGCAGAAATGTACGCATTGTGTTTTCTGCGTAGAAAAACGGAAACCTCGGCTCTCTGCACGATTTGCTATAGAGTCGATGGCTTCTTGCAAAACAGCGTGTATATCTTCAAAATTGTTGCTTGCAAAGAAGATACAGAGATCGTCAACGTATAAACTTCTCCCAATTCTCCGATCTATACCTGATAACAAACTGTTTACGGCTATTGCAAATAGAAGTACGCTAAGTGTAGACCCTTGAGGTATGCCATTCTCAATGTTATATGCTTTCGACTCAACATTGCCGACTCGCATTCTGATCTTTCTATTGGTTAGAAAGCTGGCAATAAATGTCGGCAGACAACCTCTCAGACTCCACTTGTGTAGTATTTGCAAGACTCCATACCACCAGGTCATATCATAGGCCTTCTCTAAATAAAAAAAGACAGCAGTAAGATGGTTCCTGTGGAGAAAGCTGGTTTGAATGGCATTTTCAATATATACAAGTTGATGAGTTGTTGATCTAAATTTTCTGAAACCCATTTGAAATTTAGATAACAGGTTATACTTTTCCAGTACCCACATCAAACGAAAACTGACCATTTTTTCAAGATTCTTACTGAGACAGCTGGTTAAAGATATCGGGCGATAATGAGATGTTATTTTGGGGTCCTTGTCAGGTTTTAAGAGAGCAATTATAACTGACTCCTGCCACTGTTCTGGATAAAATCCTTCCTCCCAAATCTGGTTGTATAGATGTAACAGCTCGAGTTTGGCAGTATTAGGTAGATGCTTTAGCATGTTGTTATACAATCTCGACCGGGAGATGAATTTTTTGATTCATTCAGAGCTTTCTCCAGCTCATCCATGGTAAAGGGAGTGTTATAGAATAATATATTATGCTCTGTAAAATTCAATGGAACTTCCAAATTATCCTTAGTTGTGCGAAACTCTTCATTATAGTTTTCGGACTTGCTCGTCGATTGAAAATGACGTGCAAATTCGTCTGCTAATCTAGGAACTTCCGTTATCAACTCTCTATTAACTTCTAACACGGGCGAGGTAGTCGCAAGTTTCTTTCCCGTTATGGTTCTTATTTTAGCCCATACTTCGGATGGTGACGTTTGTGGGGTGAGAGTTGATACGTAAGATAGTACGACGAGCTCGTGCGCGAAGACGTTTAAAGTTATCTACGTTTTGAGGCGTAGGATGTCTTTTGAGGATATTTAACGCTCGGTTTTTTCTTTAATGGCATTTGCTACTTCTTCATCCCACAATGGCACGTTTTGTTTGCGCTGACTGTTTAGCGATGTGCTTGGAATGCTCTCGTCAGCAGCTGAAAAAATGATTCGTGTAACGGAGTCGACTGAAGAACTGATATTGTCATTAAGATGAAGCGTGGTAGTATTGCTCTGAAATTTCAACCAATCAGCTCTATTTTCTTTAAACTTTTTACGTGCGACTTGTAAAGGTAGATGCAAATTAGGTAGGTAATCCAGCACATCCCAAGAAAATGAGTGCGCTATTTCCGAAGAGCAAACGGATAGGTCTATGGCCGAGAAATTATAGGACCTAGAGTTAAAATAAGTACCTTTACCCGTGTTAAGTATAACCAAGTTAAGCTCATCAAAGAGGTACTTTAAGTTGCGTCCACGGGTGTCTATGTGATCGGAGCCCCATAACGGGTTATGTGAGTTAAAGTCTCCGAGATGTATAAACGGCCGAGGTATTTGACGGATGGCGTTCCGTAGATCTTCTACTGTCCAGTGAATATTTTGTAAGTATACATTGCAGATGGTTAATGCACGAGGGTAGAAGGTTTTTATTGCAATTATCTGCAACTCTGTATTTATGTTTACAGCTTGGACTGGGACAGATTCTTTTACCAATATAGCTACACCTCCTCTGGCTCGATAGTCAGGTATGACATCTTTACGAAACACAGTGTAGCCTTTTATGTCATACGAAGCTTCCGGATTTAGGTGGGTTTCCTGTAATGCTATATAAATAGGGAGCTTTTCAACAAGCAATAACTTTAGTTCGGCATTGTGGGTTCGAATGCCATTATTGTTCCATTGGATTATTGTATCCATTAGTAGTTATGAGCTACTGGGAGAGACGATCTTTACTTCTATCTCTGGGTCCTCTCGGGACGCCCTTAGGCCAACCCCTTTTCTTTTTTGTTGCCCCTGTGAAAGGGAGCATTTCAGTATCTGAACCTGAATTCAGAGGTGTTAGGATAGGGGATGTTAAGGTTAAGTCAACTGATGTTTCCTTATTTCTGATAAAACTATCCTGAGATTCTTTGGAATTAGAAGAGAGGGTAGGAGATTTGAAGAAAAGTTGGGGGGATTGTTTGGATTGGGATAGGGGTCTTGGGAAACTAGTATTGGTAGAGAGGGTATCCAAACTGCCATCCATATTTATTGAAAGGGTAGAATCACTTATTATATTGTTTAATGGTGTAGTCTTAGATGGTTCTCGTGGTGGGAGAAATAAAAAGGATGAATGAGGGGAGACATTTACAGGGACCGAAGTTTCAGAGGAACGGGTTTTGGGGGATTGGTACGAATTATGTCCAAGGTTTTTAAATGTGCTTCAATTACTTTAATAATTTCATGGACAAGTGCGCTAACTAAGAGGTTTTGATTTATTGTTGCAGGTGGTTGTATGGGTTTAGCAGCGATACGAGCATAAGAAGTAGTCTGACCAGTGACTAGTGTGGGAGCATTTAACATAACCTCACGCCTGGCATCGAAATAGCTAATACGTTTGGTCACTTTTACTTTTTGAATTGCTACTTCTTGTTTATATAGCGAGCAGTTTCTAGAATTTGCCGGGTCGTTATCTCCACAGTTTACACAGACTACCGGAGTCTCACAAGGAACGGCTTGATGTATTGCCTTTCCACATATGCATATTTGCTCTTTACGACAATTCATCGCTGCATGGCCAAATCTCTGGCACCTAAAGCAGCGCAGAGGAGCTGGTATATAGGGGCGAACTGGAAGCGAGTAAAACGCTATCTTAATCCGCTCTGGAAGAACTGTTCCCGAAAAAGTTACAATATATGAAGAGGTATTTATTACCTCGCCCTGCCTTTTGTAGGTAAGTCGTCTTATGTCTACAATATATCTCGATCTTAATGTTTCTTCTTTAATTTCTTCTATGCTACAATTATCCAAGTCTTTACATGTTATCACCCCTTTTACAAAGTTTAGAGTTTTATGCACTGATACTTTAATTTTCAAATTGTCAAGGGAAGTTAATTCTAACAATCGCTTTGTTTGCTCTTTACTAGAGCTTTCAACTAATAGACCTTCATTTATTTTCTTAACATTCTTAACATCCCCTACTTGTGTTTTCAAACTGCGGTAAATTAAAAACGGACTTACTTTACTGAACGAACCTTCTTCTCGTATAATTAATAAAAAAATGATCTTTGAATAGCTAATAGGTAATTTCTTTGCACTACTAGTTTCTGTCTCAAAGTCTGTCTCACCTAACGATTCACTTGGCTTTTTTCTCTTGCCTGGCAATTGAATACCAGGCGCGATTACTTAATTTGGATGAAGTGGAAATTGAGGAGAGAGGAAGGATGTTCTCTCGTTCTCTAGGAGATTTTGGGAGGAGCAGGAAAAGCTAAGAGGTATGGGAGTGGAGCCGGGAAGCTCCATTTGTGCAAGGGGCACTTTTGCAACATTATTATCTGTATTGTCTGTAATCATTTTATTTTTGAAATTTTGTGTAAGTAGCGTGTATGTATAGAGTGTTTGTTTTTCATTCCTTTTCATGTTTGACAGCTTGAGGAACCAGCAACAGCCAAAGAATTCCTGTGAACCCGACTCTGGTGGCCTCGACGGAGCCCCCCGCATTATACCGCAAGGTTCCCGGTCCAGGCGCCACCTGGCATTACGGCATAAGCGAGATATTCGCAAGTTGATAGGGCAGCCAGGTCATGTTGGCTAGACCGACCCGGGCCCCTGTACTACCTTGCAGCCTGGGAGTGCACACCCCGGAACCCAGTTTTATCCGCTGTACCCTCCAGCAGGCGAGCTCAATCCCAGACTGCTACTAGTTCCCCACGCTGTCAAACAAGGAATGAGTGTGCTTGTTGGTGACCTGCCCGTATGCAGTGTACGTGTGTGTAGTGTATGTGTGTTTAGGTTAAATTTTAAAAACTGTATGTTTATATGGTTGTGTTTACGGGCAGGTATGTGTGTTGGAACGAGGTGTACTGAGCTGGTACCAGTGGGGGCGCTACTCCCCAATGGCTGCCCGCTTTCAGCCACCCTGCCGGTAAATGAGATTTATAGATTCATTGTTATTGTTAATAGGAATCTAGAAGCTCATTACTATTTTAAATGGGATTTATAGGCACATTATTTAGGAATTTATAGGCTTATTGCCATAATTAAGTGGGATTTATACGGTTATTACTAGTATTAAATGGAATTTATAGGCACATTATTATTATTAAATGAGTTTTATAGAATTATCATTATCATTAATGGAATTTATAGGCTCTTACTATTATTAAATGAGATTTATAAGCACATTATTATTATTAAAAGAGTTTTATAGACTTATCATTATTATTTATTGGAATTTATAGGCACTTACTATTATTAAACGAGATTTATAAGCACATTATTATTAATAAACGAGATTTATAAATTCATTGTTATTGTTAATAAGAATCTATAGGCTTATTACCACTATTAAATGGGATATGTATGGTCCTTACTATTATCAAATGCAAATTATATGCACATTATTATCATTAAATGAGTTTTATAGACTTATCATTATTATTAAATAAATAAAGGCTAGTAAAAAGTTTTACAGTATTTATTAAATTATAACCTGCCAATATAGTTTTGGCAGCTAAGCTGTCATTATCAAAGGTAATATCTAATATAAATATAAAAAAAATGGAATTTATATGCACATTATTATTATTAAATGAGTTTTATAGACTTATAATTATTATTAATTGAAATTTATAGGCACCTTACTATTATTAAATAACATTTATAAGTAAATACATTATTATTAATTGAGATGTATGGATTGATTGTTATTGATAATAGGAATCTGTAGGCTTATTAAGTTATTACTAATATCAAATGGGATTTATAGGCTTGTTACCATTATTAAGTGGGATACGTATATGGTCATTACTATTATTAAATAATATGCACATTATTATTCTTATTAAATGAGTGTACTCAACAAATACAACAAATACAAGAGCAAACTTCTATTCTTTATTTTGTACTGTACTTAAATAAATATTTTGTTTACGATATACGCATTTTATTATTTTTATAAAACTGGTATAAAGTGCTTCTATTAGGTACAGTATATTTATTATTATAAGACCATGATTATTAACTGTAACTGGACATTGTATTCATAAGAATCCCCATACACTGTAATTGGACGATGCCCGTTTTGTTTTGTGTTAATAATAATAAATTATATTATAAGATTGAAATTATACTTGAAAAGCCTACATAACTGGAGTTATAATATTTTTTAATACGATAATAATAATTTTCTCTAGTACACTTATTCGTCGTAGCTTCTAGATTTTCAAAAGTTTTACTTGGTGACATCACTTATTCATCATGACTTAATGTAATTTCCATCATCTAAGAATAAGAAACATCATCTCGTAAAAACCACGATCTCACACTAATTACCCAGCAGCAGATTAACTGCGGCTAATAGTTGTATACCGATTTCCCAATTGGCGACATCTTTTGTGGGTAACTATACATTATACGTTAATCTTTATATCTTAAAGCTGAAACACGACAGCGATGCACAAAAACATGCAGTATAACACAAATTTGTTTAAGAGGTACAAGATCGGAAATTAATTACTATATATAGTTCTATTCCGTTATTAAGCAATAGTTGTAATTAGGATTTTGATACATATTGAGGTGATTTTTAATATACCCCACGTTCAGGGCAAGCCATTAAAATATGAGGTGATATTTTGTAAAAAATATAATTTTGCGTTGGTTGCCATTAACATATGCAATGAAATTTAATAAATAAAAAATATATAACCCTAATATTTTTTACTTTCTCCCAATAGACTGACTCAGGTTTAATTCGATAGAGCATGAAATATAAGAAAAATCTCATTGATTCTTATACCTGGAAGAAAAGAACTTACTACCAAAACACTTGGATTTCCGCAACAGGACAACAGCAAACTAAACTCTATATGTGAAAAGAAAAAGAAATGGATGCTTGCATACACATCAAATAAACACATAGATACATTGAAAACACAGTCTTTATTTTTATTAATGATAATTAAAAACAATCTAATTAAAATAAAGAAAGTAAAAAAAATTATTTAAACAGAACAGTAAAAAGTATTGGAAAATCTTCCTTGAGCTTGCTCAAATGTGTAAATTATTCGTTATCAACCTGACATGGGGGTTATAACTGTTCTCCATTTGAGCAAACTGACATCAATTAAAGTTATCAGTTAAAAGTACTATTTACAATTGCTAAAATAAATTTATCTAATGAAAATAAATTTTTTATAAACAAAATCAAATTGTTTATTTGGTAAAACTTTGTTATTGAAAAACTTTTAAAATAAGAAAAATAAATTCTGAACTTATTAAGATTGTCTTTATGATTTTGTTATATGAAAAATTTAACCAAATCCTTTTATTTGGACCAATCTTGTATATAAAGTACGTCGAGATCCACTTCAAATCTTTTTTACAATTGGTAATACTGCATTTATTCAAACAGGTGATTTTGAAGACAAGTCGATTATCCAATACGATAATGGAAACAAAATCTTCTTGATTTAATTTAATAAATAAATCGTTCACAATTCCATACAATTGTCGAAGAACGAAAATAAATCTACTTTGATTTAAATATTCAGGTAACTATTTAAATTCTTCCTGGCCTTTTTATATGCTTTACCAAAACAATTGAAAACTATGACAAATTTTTAAAGACAAAATCTCGCTACGTTTATGACGGCACCATCAAAAAACAGATGTTTGTAATTAACACTAATCTTAAATCTAAAAAGATAGAAATGTAGCTGACAAAATAACTAACAAATTAATGTAATACACTTATAGTCTTAAATTAACATCAACTGAGAAAATTAACAAAAACGATTAACGATGGAAACTTCATTAAAACTCAAATTACATGGATACACATGATCTCCAGCTCTATCCTTTACAAATAATGAATACATAACTACACTAGGTAACTGATACATATAAAATTTACATAAGAAAATATTTACAATAGAAGAAAAACTCAAATGTAAAATCTGTTTTTACTATTTAGAAATTCAACGATGCTTATACAAGATCCTACACCAATATCAACATAAATGAAATTAGATTATAGTCAAACTTGTCCAGCATACAGTACTTGTGTTCAAACAACGGTGTAAAATGTTATATTGAAATCAATGTTTGGAAAAATCGAAGCATATCAGCAAAGCCAATACCTTCATTAGGATAAAAACATTTTATTAGAATTCAGGAGATTGTAAGTTTAATGTACTAATGTAGACATTACAATATTGACCTATTTTACATATTTTTAGTGAAATATAATCCCGAAACTGAATCAGTCGCATGGGAAACAGAAAGATTTGCCCTACGTTACCCATCGTTAAACTCAGGTCTAACAAGAAAATAAAATCTTCCAGAAAAATGGAAAAACCATCCTAACATGTGACTTGGGTTTCATAAAACATGTATTATTATGAAAACAATCTAAATGATTGATATGCCTTTTTATAATTCAAACTTTTTTATGTAAAGATTGAGGTTACGTCTGCATGAAACTTTTCTTTCTATAATTTCTATTTCAAATTGATAAATCTATCTGTAACCTAACATGTAGCTTTTAAATTAAATAAACCTAATATCCTAGCATGTCTATCTATTTGTCTAAATATTTATATTTGTGTTTACGATCAATCGTAGTCTTGAAATACTTCAAAATTTTAAATCGTCTAGTAAATTTTCAATCAGATGATTCCATATCATCTCATTATGTATATATATATGTACTACTCGTTTATTAAGTATGTTAAATAAGCTCTGTATTTACAACATTGCTATTTCAACATAAATTAAATGTTTAAACCAAAAAGTAGTAAATTAATAATAAATTAAATAGTAATAAAAAGTCATAATTTAATCATTATTTATGGCACTGAGTGAGTGTTCCAGTTATAATTATTTCAGACATAATCTATTTCACTGAATAAAACCCTCTTTTCACCTAAAATATAAAATCAACAGGTGTACGTTCTAAAACTAATTTTATGCTTTTCAAAAGAAATCGTTTAGTTATAAATAAAAAGGTCGTCTGTCGTCGGGATTACCGATGTTCATACACACAATTTAAAGGTTTATGTGTTTTAGTTAATGGCCGTATATATTTGGAACCTGTTAAAATTTTATAGTGATATTATAAGTTTTTTTCATGGCTTATATGATTACATCTTTAGATTACTTTGAGGTGTACATTTTTAAACCTAGAAAAGCTTAATGTGTAGGTTAAATCTATACCCATAATTAACCGTAGATATCTAAACACATAAATATGAAACATTTGCTCCAGAATATTAATTGATTAAATTGGGAGACAAGATTTAGGCATGAGTAATGCAAATAAACGCCTTATTTTGCTATTTTCTCAATTATTAATTAATATATGTAGATGTATCGGAATTTTCTAGTATTCGAACTATTAATTTTTCAGTATCTAATTTATGTTATTATAATAATTATTATGCTGGTTAAGTGGTTAGAGCTCATTTTTCTACAAATTGGAACTATTTAGGGAATTAAATACTTATAACGTAAACAGTTTTTGATGTATTCATTGTACTGTATTAATTATTCCGCGGTAAGCGGATTGGTTTCCTACGAACCACAATTAAATATAAAGATCGTTTAATAACGGCTTTACGCCATTGGAGCCAGACAGTATAGATAAGTACCAAGTAATCCGCCAGTTCTCATTGTATAAACGTTATGGTACGGTTTGGTCGATAAGTGGTACGACCAGAAAGAAGAAGCCTTGGAAATACTCTAGAATCTAGAATCTGTAGGAAATAATTTAGCTGCCTCTTTAATTAAATAGAAAACAAATTAGGTCACTTGAGGTCTTAAATGGCTTATATAAATTTCTTATAGTCTTGTATGCGAAGTCATTTTCCAAAAGCCTTTAAGAAGATACAACAAGATCCTTGACCAAAAATCAAAACAAGTAATGACAGAAAAAATTACATTTAATCCTTAAAGATATTTAACTAATAGATATTGTCTAATTTTAAATTAGACAATGTCAATAAATAACAATATTAATAATTAAATATATGTGTAGTAGATTTAAAGCAATTTCCATTTTATATTTAGTGAAATAAAATTTAGAAAGTAATGTACTAACTGGAATCCAACCTGGGCAGGCACCGACTTTATTATTATTATCACCCCGCCTCGATTAATTGACCTACAAAAAACCATTAACGCGGGCGCGTACCACATTTATTTTAAAATTATTTAAATGATTTTTTTAATTAAATTTCTTCTCAAAATTAATAAAATCGAATTCAATTTGGAAGTCTGAAATTTATTCTAGCATTATAGAAATAACCCGATCCCGATCTACAGTGCGTCATTAAAAAATTTTAAGCCTACTAGATTTCCAGATGCTATAGCTATTTGTTTTTATGTCTGTAAACAAGAATTCAGTTTTGATTAAACTTCGAAAAAATAAATACAATGAATAATATGTTAAGGTCGGAAATAGCTCTAATGTATGTTATTGTAACGATTAACTTTTCTATGAATTTCTTTTTCTGTCATTTAGACAATACAAAATCCAAATTTTAACCTGTTTAAAAATCAGTGACTTATCGCTGTAAACGGTACCTTTTATTCTGGGCGACTCGTACATTTATTTCGCTTCTATTAAATATACCGTCAAGGATTTTGTCTTTTACTTATTCTAACATATAATAACTTATTACTTAACTTACCTTGTTATTTACAGTAGGACAGTGTTATTAAGTTAGGACAGTGTTGAATTACAAGATAAATAGACAGGCAGGGAAGCCTACGAATCCTGTAAGGCCATGTGTTACGTACAATATTTTATCTAAAACTTTTAAAAAATTAATAAAATTGTTTTATTAAAACACTTGAGCAAATATCAAGTCGACATTAGGTGATGTAATCTCAGTAGCCATTGATATTATGTTGCTAAGGTAATTACAAACAAAATGTGCTCGCTGTTTAAAAATTATAATGGTGACAATGATGCACAAAATGATATAAGTAATTATTGTCCCTAAACACGTTGCTTCTGATCTTGCTGATGAAAAATATATTACAGAGGAAGAAGAAGAGGAGGCGTATGCAAAGGACTAGGAGAATGAAGAAGGAATCAATATAGAATTGTTTGACTTAAACATTATTTAATTAAATGTCTATTTTATAAAACAAATATTTACAATTTTAAATTCTTCTATTCTTTATCATCTCATCTAACTACCTCCTCTATATTAATATGTCTGATAATTTAAACTGAACAAGAAGCAATCGCTTGAAGCAAAACGTTGAAATGATAACGGATTCACCCACGTCCTGATCTACGATTTGTCCTGGGCCATTTATTTCAGACGCCTCAAAAAGTAGCGTAAACAGCAGGTCAAACACGAACACACGAAGACGTCAACCAAGGTTTAAAAAAGTTAAAATACATCTCAACCGATAGAACACATGACCAAGAAAGGCAGTGGCAAAAGTAGCAAATGACTTCTTTCACAAAAAAAAAACAAAATGTAAGATTTAAGAAGATCAAATTGAATTTTTCTATATATGGATTTAATCAAAATAAATGAATTTTCACAAGAAGTAAACCACTAGAAGAATTATTATTAATCATGCCTCAAAATGTCAACAAAATTTTTAAAGTCGATTTGAACAGACGCAATTACATTATTTTTATCGGTTTAGGACGTTTCGTTATAAGTAGGCGAGCATGTTGTAAATATTTTAAACATAGTTTTCTTAAGATGCACAGTTTTCTTGTAATAAATTAGAAAAAATACGTCTGTTGTATGTATTTGATTTAAAATATAAATACCTACAGTAGCGGGTCCAGGATTTTATGAAGGTGGGCGGAGGGGGTTCTTTTCAAGTCAGGTTAGGTTAAGTTTTTTAGCAGAGAATCTTTAAATTATTGATCAGAATTTGGGAAGTTAGAGTAGTCGGGGAGTGTGGGGGTCAATTACAAAATATGTAAAGGGGTATATATAAGAAGTTATATGCTGCTGCTATGTTATTGAAGCATAACGTATGTCTTTATCAGTCGATAGTGACACTAAAAGTCAATTTAATCATAAAAAATAAATTTGTTGCCTATAAGAATTCAATTTCTATCCTAAAATAGCACATATTGCTGATTATGGCACACATTTCTTATCGGCAACACAAAAATTTCAAAAATTAAACAACAAAAAATAATTTTAAGAACTACATAAAAATCTCATTATAATGGCTGTAGTAGGTGTCCAACAAAAATGTTACACCATCATCAAATTACTTCTATTTTTTAAGAAAAGCAACACTCACGAAATTATAATTACATACATACAAATAATGTGAATAACAAAACTGGTGCCAAAACGACGGCGGTGAATTGTTCCATATACCTCTTATACCTCTTGGAAAGATCAGGAGCCTTCCTTTTGTAAAAGGAAATTAATTTTTCGGATAAAATAAAAACTCTTGTTGGAAACATTTCACGCAAAAGTTTAACTGTATCTCGTGCTGTGTGGCATGCGGCTCCATCTTGTTGAAACCATAATTTCGCCGATCGCCTGTAACTGTTACTGCTTCATCTCTTTCATCTTCAAAGAAAAACGGCCTCACAATTTCTCAATTTATTCCTCCCGCAATATCTATATATTTCTTAAAAAATATTTGATTGTATAATGATTAAGTGTAATCGGATATTTACTACAGTTGAGAAAATTCGCTCAGTTTTGTCACATCATATCTGTGCACTAATCAATGAAAGATTTCATAGAAATGGTATATATTTAATTCTTGATTCAATACAAACGGTAAAAATAAATAATTGTATTCGGGAGGTCAAGTCAATCCGCCCAGGGGTTGTTCGATGCGAACAGAGTGTCGCTGCAGTCAGTCTGAATTTGTAGTTGGAAGCGAAAGCATCTCCTGCGTGAAAGCAATTAATTAAGCTCGGTGTCGTTTTTACAGTGTTTGTATTGTCATACGGAAAATTAGGCTAAGGTTTATTTTATTTGATGAAGTTTAATGCATGTCGTTATAAGAAAACAAAGAGTACATTTGTTCGACTACACACGTGGTACAATTGGCGCCCAACGTGGGGTCTGAAACAAAGAAGTAGTAACGGGAAATAACAAAGTGTAGTCTTTAACCTCAAGCAATACCGAAGTGTGTTGGAAAATTTCTAAACAGTTGCCTTAAAACAGTGATTTGAATCAGTTCGAAAGTACAAGATCGCATAGTAAAAACAAATGTTGCTAAGGTGCTCGGGAAGCCAAAGTGTACATTAACGAGGTAAACGTATGTCACGCAGACCACGTACAAGAGGATCTTCACTAGTGATCTTCACTAGGGATCTTCAAGAAATTCGTGTTACGGATCGAGATAAGAGTGACCCGGAAGATCTTCAAGAAGATCCGCAGACCACCGTCATGTTGTCTAGCGAACAGTTTAATATGCTCTTGCAGTCAATGCAAAGGATGGTTTCATCGACTCCTGGTGCAGGTCAGCAAAACACCAACTACTCCACGAGGTACTTTTGCCAAGTGCGTTTTGGTGGGAAAACTGATGCGGATATACAAGCATACGAACAATACACTTGTTCGACTACACACATGTTACACTATGCAATTTTAAATTTTAAACGCTGTAAAAATATTAATAATGGCCGTTGTTTCATATATTAATATTGACAATTTAAAAAAATTGTTATTAGTTAATAGTTTTTTTTTGTTAAAGGCAATGCTTCGTTATTTGTGTAAATCCTTTAAGCAAGTTAGTTTCATGGCTTACAACTTTTTGGCTCAAAAGTAATACCAACGTTTTTTTAAGTAGTTTTACTAAAATACAAAATTTTCTTAACAAATTTCATATGATTGAAAAGTTTATTACAAGGGCTATCACATTAACGAACAATTGACCGCCGCGACAAAATAAAAATTGGGGTATATTCCATTAGCATCAAAAACAAAACCTCAAAAAAAAGTGTCCTAGGCATGGTGTAAGTATACAGGTGACGCGTTGCGCATATAGAGGAGTTTTAAGAGAGGGGCGGAATCCGTGAACTAATGAAAATTGACCCAAAGACCTTGAAATAATAAGGAATGGAAATAATAAATGTTATACAAAGCAATAAGATGTATATTTAATTTATAAATTAAATAAAAAACTGATAAATAATTAATAAATGAAATATGTCAATTAAATACATAAATCTTTTTTAACAAAAATAATTAAGAATATTGTCACGTGGGGTTTTCGTGACTGGAGGACGTAGTCAGAGGTAGAAATGAAAGAAAACACGAGGCATGAAAACAACTATATACTAACAATAAAACAATAGAATACAAAAGGGTTACACACATAGATTATACAGTGTGAGGACGTACATGTCCTCCTTACAACTAACATAATCATTAGGGTGGTCGGAACTACCCTACACTAGCACTAGGTCTACAACTAAGCACTAGCAAATCAGGTAATCGGCACGGTAGGGTTCTAGATTCTAGATATTTCTATATTATTACAACTAAGCGAGAGAGGGCCTTAGCACAACCCGCTCATAACTAAGCAGAGGGAAAGACAGGTAATCACTACCCCAGGGTAGCAGATTCTAGTCAACCCATTAGTAAATAATTTAAAAGGTACTCACCAGCTTGCTTGGAGATGCTGTTTATATACCGTATTCTTATGAATATTGCGGAAGCCTTATTGAATAATTTAATAAATTACAGATAATGAGATGAATATATAAATGCATAATACGATGCAAATATAAATGCATAGTGTATAAATTATTTCTAATGAGATGCATGTGCGTGTATGTATGTATGTAAGTTGAGAAGTTATAAAAAGGATTCTATTTGAAATAATTCCGTTTGTGACAATATATGCAATCGTTTTGAGGTTAAAACGTTTCACACAAACGTCAACATCGTGTAGCACGTGTTTTTGTTTCTACTTTGGGTCAAATTTGATTGGTTTAGAAAATTTGGTCTACTGCGCATCCTTGGGAACCGCGACATCTCTATTTTTACAGCATGGTCTTAAGTATGTTAAAGTTTAAACTGTACGAAATCAACAGTTTCTGGGTTATTTACGAAAAAACAAATCTGTAAATTTTTGTTTTTCTTAAACATCACAAAAACTAGACGAGCTACATTAAAATGCAAATAATTTAGGCCTTTTTCCATCTTGTTTAATAACGGAAATGTTGATGCTGTCATTTGGAACACACTGTATATCAACAGAAGATTTTACAAGAAATAAGTACAGCTTAAACTTTCAATTTCAGACATTGTCAAGAATGTTCTCGGAAATAACTGACTATTGATTTCTAGTGGATTTTAAGGGGTACAATTATTATTACTACAAATCTTTAGAGAGTATATTTTTAATTGCATCCATGCATCCATTCATATAAAAAAAGTGTACAGTTGAAAGCAAAGCTTACCGTCAACCAAAAGATGAACACAAGTAAAGGAAAATGTACAGAATATCCACCTTTGACAGAAAATAAAATATTTAGATGAATATGAAAACATGAAAACTTAAATTAACGAGGCTTACTACGAACGTAGGAAGAGGCAGTCTTTTCTGTGTTTACTTCGATTACCATCCAATTCAATCGCGAGTCACTCCAATTCGTAGCAGATTCCCATGTGTAACGAAATTTAAAAATAAATTAAAAAGGCTCAGATGGCATAACAGTGCAATCTGGAACGCCGCTGTGATATTACAAAAATGTCAAAAGTAAGAAGTAGCAAATAACTAAATAACTCTTACTAGGAATTTTAGGGATTGCTGCTAACATAAGGAAATATATTATGAAAAGGCAGTTTTTCGACAAAAAAATTAAATTTTTTGTATTTCAGTATTTCAACTATCTGCTCAAAACTTCCAGATTTTTTTCCCTGTAAGCAATTTGTATTTCTTTGAATATGAAGATTATTTTCAGACGTAATTAGAAAGTATCAGTTTCCCATTAAAAATAAAAATGCGAATAAAATTGAGGAACTTTTAAAAAAATTCTAAATAAATTGGGTTTATCTATCAAACGTAGCAAAACCGCACCAAATGATGTACCGTTTTCTAAGCTTTCGATAATACTTTAATCTTTCGAATACGTATACGCATCCTTTTTTTTCGCAAGCGATAACGACCGACAGATAAAATCTTCCTTAAATTGGCAAAATATAAGGTTTTTCTCCCTTAATAGAATCCTTATTAGGAGCTTTATGTTGTTATCACTGTTTACGTTATGAAAGTCGTTATTCAACTCTGACGTCAATGATTCAGCATTATATCATCACCATTATGATCATCATCATTTCCGAATCGATTTTTAAATGTGTTCGTTTTTTTCGAACATGAAGTGCCATTTTTGTTTTTACATTTCTATTTTAGTAATAATTGTAAACGCGGATGTGGAATTTTTAAAAACATACCATTGATTTATGTTTTGGAAATATAAAAATAATAAACGTCAAGGGAAAATATTTTCTAATAAACTCTTCAGGAATCTGATATTACCTAAACGCTTTCCGCAATTTTTTAAATAAATATTATATACCAAGTTATAGTTTTTGCCTCTTTGGCAGAAATATCAACCGCTTCAGCGGAGCAGGAGCAAAAAGGCTAGGATGGTAAGTAAGCAAGCAAGCAGGCGAGCGCCAGTAGTATTAAAGAGCGTCGCGACGCTTCAGTACACCTACGGTAACGCTTCTGTACGTTCGCGCAAGTCTATGCATGTGCATATTATTTCGAGCGAATTTAAATCGATAGAAAATTTGTAAACAAACGGGGATTAGATTATATAATGACAACATCTAGTAAAAAAGATTCCGTTTGGCTGCTCGAAAGTTGAACAAACTATCAAAATCGCTTTTTGGAATGTTATCAAGAGTTATTTTTGGTTAAATTATAAATAAAAGTAAAAAAAGCCGGCCTGCTTTTGAATAAACCACCGAATGGTCTTTTCTTCTTAAATTTTACAAAGCGCTGAAACTACAAACCTTTCAAATTTTATGGAGATTTGTCACTGCTCCCCTGTTCTATTTCAACATCCATTTCCTTTTTCAGTCTTCTACGGTCAGTGAAGTGTAAAATCGGTTCTACAGAACTTGCCTGAAATCTTCTGACTGAACTGCGAACAAAATCAGTTGTGTAAGTTTTAACTCTGTTCTTGCTACCCTTCTATATAACATAACTCTCCCCTTGAGGTCCAAACAATCCAAACTTAACAGTAGTTATGTACTTATGTATGTATATTCAAACAACTGTTTCTATCTTGAATTACACTAAAACGTGTTGCCTATTGCTCTGTAGCAACCTTTCAACTTAAATTTCCATAATTGTCTTAAGTTCAGAATAGAACTAGTATCTAAGATTATACGAACATATAAAGTAAAACAAAAGTAAATTTAAATCTTTATGTAATGCAAACTAATTTTCGCTTTTTCAGATCTAATATTTTATTAAAGCAAGTAAATAACAGGTTTTTCGCTTACTGATCCTGTATAGCTATTTTCTTTCAAGCCTGAAAAAATACTAACTTATTTCACTTTGCCCTTTCATAAATCTCGGTGTCTAAAATAGAATCCGGAATATCTTTTTAGAGTCACCTTTATAAGGGATGAAACCGTTGTTTTATGGTACTCTTTCAGTTACAAAAGCAAAATTACAAAATAGGCTTTAGGTGTGTAAAGCTTATTATATCAAAGGTTGCATTTGTGTTTGAAGATTACTCTGTAAATATGTAGAATAAATTTTATATGTAAAATAATTATTTATTTAGGTGTAATAATATAATTACGGACGCAATTATTAACTCGAGAATCAACAGATAATAAACTGAAAATAAATGTGTTCTACTTAATATTATAAACAAACAAATTTTAGAGTATCTTTTTAACTTTAAGAGCTCGGCAATCTGGTTCATTGAGGCAACAAGCGTCTTGTACGACAGTGAGGGAATGTATAGTGTCACTTTAATCGGTGACCTCCTTTATTAACTATCTCAATAGCATGTATAATATGTCTGTATTTAGTCTATTTCACACTACATAACGCTTATTTCTAATAGCCTTGAAAGTAGTTGGTATAGTGCTGGTTTCTTTGTAGGAATTAGAATTATTAAATTTCCTCAAAACTATTAATTAACGTTCGCGGTAAAATAAAAACTATTAAAGATTGCTAAGGCTTTGGGGTAAATCGAATAGTTAGAAATCAATAGTGCCATATATCATATTCAATTAAACTTCAACTTTCAAAATTAACAAAAACATAAGCTATAATTAGAAGATTTATAAAAGATTCAATTAATTAAAAATAATCTAATTTTCTGAACGCACCTATTTAAAAATGCAGAAATTATTTACATGAAATAAAAAAAAGGATAACAACTAGTATATTAGTTTCGATCTGCTTTGAAAGATTTATTATCATGGATAGTCCAGACTTGTATAATTTGTATAAAGATGTTAAGAATTTTTGCAAAACAAAGTAAGAATTTTAAAATTGAAAACTATAAATTTAAAGTGCAGTTTCAAAGTATCAATAACTATTTACTTTTATGAGAAGTTAATGAACCGAAAAAAAGTGAAAAATCAGAATACAATTGATTCCAATTCCGGGGAATTCCGTTGGTAATTGAGATAATTTAATGAAGCTTCCGAAAAATTCAATGTGGATTTCAGAGAATTCTATGGGGATTCCTGGAATTCCCGCATAATTTCATGAGGATTCTACAAAGATTTCGGGGAAGTGTATTAGAATTCTCTGATCTTTTGTAAATACAGGGAGTTTTTTAAACATCTAGAGGAAGCCCACGTCTTCAGTTGATAATTGATCATTCTATAAACAAGCTTTTCAAAGAGTCTTAAGTAAACCATTATCATTTTTATATTCCTTTTTATATTTATTTTTTATATTAGTTCCAATGGTTTCCAAATCCGGAGAATTCCGTTGGAAATTGAGAAAATCTAATGAGGCTTCCGAAAAATTCAATGTGGATTTCAGAGAATTCTATGGGGATTCCTGGAATTCCCGGGGAATTTTCAATAGAGATTCCACAAAGATTCCAGGTAAGTCTATGAGAATTCTCGGGTATCTTCTGTATATTTTTTAAAATGTTTTTAAATCTTGAGGAAGGCCACATCTTCAGTTGATAATTAATCTTTCATTAAACAATCTCCTTAAAGACTCTTAAGTAAACGATTATAACTTTTATATTAAAGATCGAATTGATTTTAATTCCGGAGAATTCCGCTGAGAATTGAAAAATTTAATGGGGCTTCCAGAGAATTCAATGTGGATTTCAGAGAATTCTATGGGGATTCCTAGAGTTCCCGGGAAATTCAATGGGGATTCCACAAAGATTCCGGGGAAGTCTATCAGAATTCCTGGGTATCTTTTTTATATTGCGGTGGATTTTTAAAAATCTTGAGGAAGACCACATATTCAGTTGATAATTGATAATTTTTCTTTAAACAATTTTCTCCGACACTCTTAATAAACGATTATAATTTTTATATTAAAGATCTAATTGATTCCAATCCCGGATAATTTTGTTGGGAATTGAGAAAATTCAATGAGGTTTCCGGAGAATTCAATGTGGATTTCAGAGAATTCTATGGGGATTCCTAGAATTCCCGAGAAATTCAATGGGGATTCCACAAAGATTCCCAGGAAGTCTATGAGAATTCCTGGGTATCTTCTGTATATTGCGGAGGATTTTTAAAAATATTGAGGAAAGCTACATATTCAGTTGATAATTGATCTTTCTTTAAACAATCTTCTCAAAGACTTTTAAGTAAACGATTATAATTTTTATATTAAAGATCTAATTGATTTCAATTCCGGAGAATTCCGCTGAGAATTGCAAAAATTTAATGAGGCTTCCGGATAATTCAATGTGGATTTCAGATAATTATGTTGGGATTCCTGGAATTCCCGGGAACTTCAATGGAGATTCCACAAAGATTCCTGGGAAGTCTATGAGAACTTCCGGGTATCTTTTGTATATTGCGGGAATTTTTTTAAAATCTTATAGGAAGGTCACGTCTTCAGTTAAGAATTGAGCTTTTTTAAACAATCTTTTCTATAACAATTTTATATTAAAGATCCAATTGTTTCCAATTCCGGAAATTTCCATTGGTAATCGAGAAAATTTGATGGGGCTTCCGGAAAATCGAACGTGGTTTCCAGAGAATTCTGTGGGACTTCCAAAAAAATTCCGGGGAAGTCTATGAGAATTCCCGGGTATCTTCTGTATATTGCGGGGAATTTTCTAAAAATCTTGGAGGAAGGTCACGTCTTCAGTTGATAATTGAGCTTTTCTTAAACAATCTTTTATATAACAATTTTATATTAAAGATCCAATTGTTTTCAATTCCGGAAATTTCCATTGGTAATCGAGAAATTTAATGGGGCTTCTGGAGAATCGAACGTGGTTTCCAGCGAATTCTATGGGGCTTCCTGGGATTCCCGAGGAATTCAATGGGGATTCTAAAAAGATTCTAAAAGTTAAGAATTGAGCTTTTTTAAACAATCGTTTCTAGAACAATTTTATATTAAAGATCCAATTGTTTCCAATTCCGGAAATTTCCATTGGTAATTGAAAAAATTTATTGGGACTTTCGGGGAATCCAATGTAGATCCCAGAGAATTATTTGGGGCTTCCTGGGATTCCCGGGGAATCAATCCACAAAGATTCCGAGAAAATCTATGAGAATTCCTTGGTATCTTCTGTATATTGCCGTGGGTTTTTAGGAAATATTTTTATTTAAACACTATTTCTGTGTAACAGAAAAGATGTCTCTTACAGAACTAATCTATAAAATGCTATAAAATAACACCATATCAGTAACTTTTAGTAATATTAGGTAGTACTGTAAGCAGTAAAGATATTAAACACTAGATAATAATCCAAATAAAAGGGTTAGTATAAAGTGACTTGATATGGTAAGTCCAATCAGACCTCGATCTGGTGAGAAAATTTTTTTGCAGTTTGGTATTTCTATTTTTTGGCCCTGAAGATGTCCTTTATTGGAGGGGATGCATAAAGTTCTTTCGGTAGAGCATACCATAGAATATCTGTTAACTTTCTCCGACTTTGTTTAAATCTTTAAATAACGATGCTATATACTTCCAAACTTCCGCTAAATCAATTTTTCGCCATAGTACCTAAAAACAAAATTACAAACGGTCCCACAGTACATTAATGACACGACAATGCAAGTCCTATGGCGGTATGACGTTCCGTACTTACGACGTATTTGTAAGATGTAGACAAAAACTGCTTACAAAATGGTGGGTGGGGGATATGAAACAAAAGCGAATCGGAACAAACCTGAAGAGATACATAGAGTGTCTAAAATTATACTACACATTATAATTTTAATTTGTGATGGTTAATTTGTGATGTTCTACACAACTTTTGTATATTTCTGAACATGGATAACTTATAAATTGTGTGAGCGATCGCCTTTTTTTTAGATTGGCTAATTCTCACCATATGCGGCAAGCTTTTTTCAAAAGATTCATATGAGAAATCTACCATTTTTGTCCACTAATTATGAGTCACTCCGTATTTAATAGATAGTTGTTAAATATATTTTAAATATTATATGTGTTTTTGATATAAGAAAATATGTATTAAATTTCAATTTTACCCGAATTAATTTATATTTTAACCTTTATATTTCCTTTATATATTGGAACAGCCTTGGTAGTGTATTGTCTAACGTGCTGGATTTTCACCTAAGCGGCCCAGCTTCGACTCTTGGTACCGGCAGATCTGGTTAAGGTTTTCTGCGGTCTTTCCTTAGCTGTGACACAAATGTGGGATTCGTGCTTATAGCATCTGTAAGGCGGCTGTAGCCGCACGATGGCGTAATAATAATAATCGCCCCCTCCCTCCTGCACAAGCTTCTGGGGTCTGGTTCACAGGTAATGGGTTGCAGCAATTATTATATATTTCATACATATTTAATACATACTTGGACAAATACTTAAAAATTGATCACACATATAAACTAAATGCTTTATGTTATTATATTTTACTGTATTAAATATTAAATTAATATTTAAAAGTACATATTTGATAACATTTAATATACAAATAACACAACTTAGTATTATAAGAAATAGTTACTTAATGTTTTCATTTCAAGATAATTACATTTTAATGTTCATCAAATTTCATAAATATTTAATATACATTTTGAAAAAATATTTCCAAATAGTACATTTAGAATAGTACTAATCTTTAATGTAAGATAATGTATAACGTGTGTTGAAGTGCGAAAACCTCTGAAAACTTTCATTTTTTCAAGTGTCTAAAAGATTTATTGTGAAAACATAATATCTTAAAACTTGAGGTTCTCAAATCGATAATGTTCGTTTTCTTTGTAAAAGTAGTTTCGGCAATCGGCGTTGATCTCAATAACCCGTGTTAAAGTCATGATTAAAATGATTACGTGTGGGATAGATTTTTAGGTGGTGTAAAATCAATTCAATAGTCTATTTATAATCTATCTCTATATCTAAGGGCCGGTATTATAAAACTTTTTACTTCCTAGATAAAATTTACGTTGAGAGTAAATTAATTTATTCTGTCAATTTGCATATGAAATTGACAGAACAAATGAATTTACTCTCAAAGTAAATTTTATCTAGAAAGTAAAAAGTTTTATGCACAGATGCATTATAATTAGACTATTATTGATAGATCTATCTAAACATAACTGTCTCTTTATGCCCCAAGGGCCTCTTTATGATCCGACGGGCAATAATGAAACGTCAATTAAATGTCAGAGCTGTATTTGTAGAACTTGATTGGTTCTTAATATAATTTGTAAACTTATCACCAATGAAAATAAGCTGAAATTAAGTATTTTAGATAGTAACTATAGTAACGTACTTCGTATATATGCACATAAGTATACGTACAGCGGCTTGATGTAACCTACGTACTCATTTAATTATATTTTTTACACAATAATAGATTTGAGATAAAAACAATCTGTGCATAAAATAGTGTATGCATTTCGGGCATTACTTGCTTTTATGGCCCTACAGCCTTTTCCTAGCCCTCGGCTGACGCCTCGGGCTAGAAATAACGCTTCTGGCCATAAAAGCTTCTTTATGCCCTTAATACATAAATAACTATTATAATACCGGCCCTAAGTCTATTAGCAATCTAAAGCTAAAAAGTTTTATTTTTTATATTTTTATAGTTTATTCATGACCGTAAACCATAGAAAAATGATTTTTTGTCTTATATATTTATTAGGGTGCCCGTTATTTTGCAAAAGTTAAAATTTTTTAGGTCCCTCCTCCTAGATCTCTTTCAAATGTAAGAAAAATGAGCTGTGCAGAATTTTAGCCGATTTGATTAATATTAACCCGTGCCACCGAGAGGTTAAAGTTTAAATGGGATTTAACATGGATGCACCAAGCATTTCTACAGACTTTGTGACGTAACTTTTTATCTTTCTATGTTTTAACTTGAAAATTTGTATACTTATGTTGTTGAAACTGCTGAACACGAATTTGATAAAATTCAAACTGTCAAAAAGTTTTGACGGTTTACAGCTGTCAAAAAAGCGGTCAACTTCACTAAAATTAACATTTTCGCGGAACTGCCAAATTTTTTTGGCTTCAGATTCGTGTTAAGCAACAACAACATAATTATACAAAATCTCAGGTTAAAACATAGAAAGATAAAAAAGTTATGCCACAAAATTTTTATCAGTGCACCAAACCCATGTTAAATCCCATTTAAAGCTTTAACCTCTCGGTGAAACGGGTTAATATTGACCAAATGGACTGAAATCTTGCACAGCTCATTTTCTTGACATTTTAAAGAGATCTAGGAGGGGGGACCTAAAAAATTTAAACTTTTGCAAAATAACGGCCACCCTAATATTTATTTAATATATGTATATTTCAGTCAGATAAATATTTTCACCATATTTATGGGATATATTATATTCGTATTCTATCAAATACATTATATTAAAAGTAAATGCAATAAAATATATTTAAACAACATTCTAAAAGTTTAATACTTGGTTACAGTACTAAGGGCTGCAGAGAGTTTTTTTTTGTTTGGAATATTTTTCACATTTCTTCAAAGAATATTTTATGGTCTGTTAGTCTCTTCCTTTTCTTGTATTTTTTCTGTATTTATATTTATGTTTGATGATTATTTCAGAATAACAAGTTGAAAATCGCTACACGTATAGATTCCTCAAAACTGTTTTGATTTTTTTTTCATTATTGAGTTCTTTATTAGAACGTAGTTAAGGGCACAATTACTCTCTTCAATTGGTTGAGTGGATACTTTAAGCTGCTAGACGTCTTTATTAACGCCAATTCATTTTGATCCTGAACTTTTAAAATGAAACCTTCTATAAGAACCATATTTTTTAATCAGTTCTAGAATGTATAGTTTTCTACAAAATTAATTGATTTATCTTAACTTTTGTTTTAGCCTTGTTTAATTGGCCGAACGATATCTATCTTAAGTTCGTAAAAATTGTACATTTATCAATTTTCTTAAAGAGGCACTGACGGAAGGTAACTTTTCAGATCCTAAATAGAATGGGTAAATACGAAAGTTCCCATCTGTCGAATTTATTTTATAGATACGTATTCAATATCTGTTGAACATATAGCTGCCAAAATATTTTATTCATGTACATCAATAAATTTTATTAAGAAATAAGAGTATCGAGTTTAAACGATGATTAAACTGTTATAAATCATGAAATGGTTATTTATATAAGAATTTCGAAATCTTTCAGTTAAAATTCTATAATACATACATTTAAATGAGTAAGTTGATTTCTGCTTGTGGGAGTATTGATAGTGTTTATTTCTATTTACATGTTTGAAAGATACTTGGTAAATTTCTAGTTGGGTAATATGTGACTTCTACATATGCGAGGTATTGGTCTTATCTTGAAATTGGTTTATTTTAACCTAATTTCGATTTTTAAAAATATGGAGTATAAACAACTAAATTAACTATTATGTACCAACATTTTCTCTGAATCCCTTTATGGAATTATTACGATTCAAATATGAGGTTGCTTTAAAATTTAATTATAAATGAAATCAGTATAATTCTTACAATAAAATATTAAACAAAAAGTTTAAAGTGGGGTTTTGTAATCCAATATTTTTTCTTAAGTATTTTAAATAGTAGTAAATCCATATCCATAAATAATATAACGAGCTTGTTTGTGGTTTATATCCTATTTACTTTGGAAATTGACCAACGGAGGCGCCACTGCGCGATGGATCCGGGCGTATCCTATAAATTTAAGTGGCTCTTTTAAGCTGGCGCTACTGCGCGGTGCAAAGTTTTAGCGAAGAAAAACCTGACATAAGATCGGCTTTCTTTAATTTCTTAATTTCAATTTTATGAAGTTTCATCTTTACGTAATGCATATATGCATGAATGCGTGCATCTCGTGTGATTCCACAGTACCTTCGTTCAGGGAATTAACATTTATAGCGACAAGTGGCTGTGGTGCTAACTATATTTGTAGTATAATATAATATGTTTAAAAGTTGCAGAGTGCTTCAATAGTTAAAAGTAGTTAACGGCATTTCTAGCAAGGAAAATTTGAAAACAGTTTATTTAGCTAGCAGAAGCAGATCAATAAATATAAGTCAGCGTGAACAAACTGGGTTTACATCCTAACTTTATTTGCCTTGTTTCAGTAATGCAGTGCACGGACCCAGGCTTTTCAGAAAGAGAAGTTTTTGACTTTTTTGCTTTAGTCCCTTTTAATTTTCCTTTTCTTTACTTAGTGTTGTTTTGAAGAAGTGGTAGAGAAATCTCACTTTAGTTTTAAGCAGTGGTTGATAATGTTTTCCATTACACCTAAAGGCGTTAATTGCGGGGTAACCGATTACCAGCGCAGGCTCCCGCAAGAGATAAACACAGAACTGTCCCAACGGGCATCTGTTTAAACCGAATTTCCTTACCGATTAAATAAACTGGTGAGGACCAAATTGCCAATTATATGTTAAAGCTTTTAGCAAGTTTAAAATAGACTAGCGAATAAGGCCGGCTCTTCGAGCCTTAACCAAGTAAATTCACCAATTCAGGAACAAGACCAGGAAAATTCACACAAACAGAAACAAGAACCAGCAGCACAATGCAATTCGCCAAGTAATGAACAAGAAACCTCAGTCCATACCACACACACTAATCATACAACTCCAGCACCAGTTAAACAGAAGACTGATCACAAGGCTGCACTGCTGCGGCTGCAACACTGCACTCTACAATTAAAAAAAACTAGCTCTATCATTTTTGAGACGCCACTGTAAAATAATAGTATATTAAAGAACAAGTTTTATACGACATGATTTATTGCACGAATGCTAGTTTAAAAAACGACCGCGTAGCGGGAGTGTAATTTAAAGCATGAGTGCAATAAATGTCTTATAAAACGAGTTCTTTATACTATTTTTTGTACTTTGCACCTCTTTTTTACTAATTTTAACCGTTTAAAATAAAAATTCGCACTTTTAAAATTTGGGGAATTTTATCGTGGTTGGTACCAACAATCGATAAATGTCAAATTTTGACATTTGAAAATTTAAATTTTAATTTAACAATGATTTCAATGACATTTCATGTGTCATGGTTTATGACTGACAACCTCGAAAAACTAAATTACACTAGTTCTAATTCGAAACTCAAATGAGCTAGTTCAGCACTACTTTCGGTTCTGAATGAGCCTTGATATAAACGCAAAGTACAAAAAAGAAGAATAAAAACGCCTGAAAAGTATTCGTGTTGCCAACGTGACAATAATCTAACGTGACGGTAAATTCAAACCGTCCTCAATCATTTTGAGGCACCCCGTACGTAGGTTTTAGAAAACCACATTAGATTATAACCCCCTAATTAACAAAAAAATTCTGGAATATATCTGAGTAAGATATATTCGTAAAAAAGCATCAGTATTTCAGGATCTGGAAAATTATCAGACTTTTGGAATTTTATCCACAACAATTTAAAAACTAATTTTATAATATCATAGTAACCTAATCTACTATTCATTTTTTTTCTAGAGTCCTCTGACTTTGAAAGCGTATTGCTCGGGAACTACTGAACCGAATTAGACATTTTAAGCACGAGCAAATAGTAAATTTATTTCTACATGTAACCGTAGAATATCATATTTCTAACTGGTAAACTTTTGTTTTTATCGGACGATACATTATAAAAGGTACCCATTTTTAGGGAGAATTTCATTGAGAGTGAGTTAAATATTTTTTTCTCAGAAAGTATATCTCATATATCTATGAGATTTTTGTAGGGATTAGAAAGAAACCTTGCGGTTGTTATCCTATTAATTTTCGGACAAAAAAGTGTTTTATTTAAGATATATATGAAAAAATAGCGAACTATGCGTTCTTGTTTATTAACGGAGATAGCGTCAAATTTTTTTCGCTAAATTAACACTTTTCATATGTAGACATTATTTTCTTTAAAAAAATGTTCCGAATTTTAACAATAAAAGCGCAATAACAAAAAACCGTTTTTTGTCGAAACCGCTTATCATCAAAAATCGTTTTTTTTGTTTCCGCATTTTTATTATTAAAATTAGGAACATTTTTTTGAAAACAATAATGTCTACACATGAAAATTGTTGATTTAGCGAAAAAGACTTGACGCTATCTCTATTAATAAACAAAAACGCATAGTTTGCTATTTTTTCATATAAATCTTAAATAAAACGCTGTTTTGTATGAAAATTAATAACATAAGAACCGCAAGGTTTCTAACCCAATCATAACCCCATACAAAAATCTCATAGCTATATGAAATATACTTTCTGAGAAAAAAATTAGTGAACTTACTTTCAATGAAATTCTCCCTAAAAATGGGTACCTTTTATTAAGTATCGTCCGATAAAAACAAAAGTATACCAGTTAGAAATATAATATTTTACTGTAGTATGTAGAAATGAATTTACTATTTGCTTGTTTTTAAAATATTTAATTCGGTTCAGTAGTTCCCGAGCAATACGCTTTCAAAGTCAGAGGACTCTAGAAAAAAAATGGATAGTATATATTTAAAACACAAGGCTTATTTTTGTTCCAGTTCGTTTGAGAGTTCTACTGGGCCGATTTACGTGATTCTCTTGTTATATTGAAGCGTTCGTTTTGTATATTAGTCAACACTACTTAATATCTATTAATTATTTCATTAAGTTTTATATTTTTAAATAAATAAATCTAAAACATTTATTTGTATACGCAAAAGAACGACTATCTACTTGCAGCGCCCTCTAGTCTCCAGCGTTGGTAGCTTTTGGAACTATTCACAATTATAAAAGTTTGCACCAAACCGGCTTGTTATTAAATAATAACAATTTGCAATAATAATAATAATAACATATATTAGTTTAATATTTTTATAATTAATGAAAATTCTACTACTTCATTCACTTAGCTTTTGTTAGTTACATATACTGTGTGTTAAGAAGTATTTGTTCTTGGAATTTATTCCTGTAAATACTTTATATTAAATAAATCGACACATTTAAAACACAAGGTTGATTTTTGTTCCAGTTCGTTTGAGAGTTCAACTGGGCCGATTTACTTGATTCAGTTTTATATTAAAGCTTTTGCTGTGTAGCATCCAGTTTATTGCGATATTTTGTTTTTGTATTTCACATAAATATGTGATAGCAAAAGGCACCGACAAATAAAATAGTAATTAGGCCGTTATTGTAGGAAAGTTTAAAGCTTTGCAAGTGGTATCCTTTTGTTATATTACAGGACTTACGAGTACATCTGGTCCCGCGGAACTCCAAAATATTTCCACGAAACCCCAGGTTTCAACACACTTTGGGAATTAACTTTTTTTGACATTTTCCATTTCCGGAAATATTTTCATGGAAAGTTACCAAGAAATAAATTTCCGAAAATTTACCAACACCATGTTTCTGTCATGTTTTTGAATTATGTACTAATAGACGTTTACAAGAATTTTTCAAACAAAATCGACTTTTGATTTTATTCTTAACATTTCGTAAGGTAGAATTCTCGTTAGCCAGAGAGGAAATATGTCGGAAGAGAGGAGGGTAAGCTGGGAGAGAGAAGTGCTAGGCTTAGGATTTTCAACTGGTTATGTTTGGTTGCGTTTATTTAAATAATCACTCATGAAAATCCAAAACATTGTAATCACACAACGAATGTTGTATATAGGGAAATCCTTCGATGCTTTTGACAATCAAATCTTGACGTGGTTTCCTTGGCTTAATTTATTACAAAAAAGATTTCCCGCCAAGTTTAAACATTTTAAACTTTTTTCGGCAGTTTTCATATTTCCAAAACTATGATTTATTAATAATTAGGGCTGGTGGCAGTATTCATTTGTTAAGTGTGCCTGTGAGTACTTGCGCGCGACTGTGTGCGCGCGTATGTGCGTGTGCATACGCCTGTACGTGCGTGCGTTTGTGGGAATTTTGTTGCATTGTGTTTAAATTTTAATTAAATTGTTTAAATTTTTTAATAATTCTAGGATCCTTAATATGTAAAATATTATATGTATAAATAATATAATACATTACACATTTCAGTGATTAAATTAAACTATAATAGAATAATTCATTCAGAAATATATCAATCAATAGAAATGTATATCAGTTTTAAATTTTTAATGTTGGGAAAACATTTTATTTTATTTGTTTGTAGTTGATCCTAAAATGAATAGCTATTAGTCCACGTAATCACTGAATAAAACGTAATGCTGATATCGACTGTTTAATATTTATCACATACATTGGATTGAATATTGAAGATTAATAAATGCTGACTGGTCAAAGGATAGAGATTAAAGCAAACATTAATATTCAAAATATTTTGTTTATGCTGCTTTTATTTTGATTAAAATAAATATTAATTTACATATTTATTTTAACGTATGTGGTAGGAGGCAGTAGATCAAGCTAATTAATTAAAGTTAAATAAAATAATTCTTGTTTCTATTTATACTTATTTACGTTTAGATATAAGTTAGAATCAGGCAGCCAACTACTTGATTAAAATAATTACCTAATTAATGTTAATACATACAAAGTAAAACAAAGAGAAGTAAGTTTAATTCTGATTTAACACGATCAGATACCAGAACAGTTAATGAGACTTAATAACTGGTAATTGTCTTATTATATGTAAAAACATAAGCGAAGCAAGAAGCGAATACTGATAATAAAAGTGTTTACGAATGTTTATTAACTTTATAATCTTCTGAAGATTCGGTTAAATTAAATATAAATTTCCGAAATATTATTTAAAAGTCCTACACATTATTTTAAAATTATCCCAAAAATATTAAAACTGTAAGTAGGTAATGTTAAAAACATTTCCACTCAAAATAAAAGAATCTCTGATATAGAAAAAGCAAAAACCAACTGTTTAGAATTCCGAAGTGAACATTTCCTGAATACTTTCGAAAATAAAAACTATTTAAAGAAAACTTCCGAACTTCCAGCAACAACTGTTTTTTCGGCATAGATTTGTAAATAAAGCATGTGGGTTTGTTTAATAAAAAAAAAGAAAACGACAATAGAAAAATATGTGCAAGTGATAAATCTATTTGCATTTAAATCGATATGTTTTATGCAAAAGATTTAGGCTTTATCGATATTCCGAAGTGAAGACGAAATGTCTCACACAGAAGAATTGAAAACCCACATATCCTAGATGGATTTCTTTGCCCTAGAAATGTTCTCTTCGTCTACAATTGAAATGTATTCTTTATTAGGGGTACACCTGTTAAGGTCATTCAAACAAACAAATCAATATTGGGTGTTGTTCTTAAGAATCCAATTTTCAATAATTTAGTAACTTTGGAGTTCTAAATCTGTTATTTATCAGACATAAATAAGTGAATATAAAAGTGTTAGCTCAAGATTCTTTTAATGAATCAATTAATTACAGATATCTTGAACTATATATATATACATGATGCATATTATTCAAAACAGTTTGGTGTATCAGATCTACAAGAGATAGTGTCAAAACAGAGTCTCAGTAGATTATTTGCACCCTTTCTTAATTTAATACACTCGGCTCTATTAATTTCGTTGATTAATTAATTATATTACGTAACCTATCTATCTTTGCGTCCAAGGCAGCGCATTCCTTTTACAAACTAATTTCTGAAAATCGCTGTAGGTTCATTTAAGTTGCAGTGGAGTGAAGTGAAGTGGAAATATGAAGGAATTTAAGAATTAAGATAGCTTGCTTTGATATAAAATATTTATAAATCAATCATCCGTGAAATAAAATAAAATGACTACTTTTACAAAATTATCTTAGTTCCTATTAGGAAGATTATACGTTTATAATTAAATTTTAACGTAGTCTTGTGTTTAAACAGTTTTAAATTTATAAATGTAAACAGCAAACTAGTAAACAAAACGATTTTTTAAGATTAAAATTGGCACTAAAGAATTAAAAAATTATAAGTATTGTGATGAACAAGACAATTTTGTAGGTAAAACAATCATGCCCCTTGTCTTAAATAGACGAATTAAATTCCGAAATATATATTTTACTTTATCCATGTAATGTGTATCTTTGTAATGATAATAATATTTACCCCGTATTTTTTATATAGAGACTCCAACATCTTGTTCTATAAAATACATTGGATTAACTTTAAATAATTTAATATGTATGTTTTCGCTTATTTTTTGTTAAATTTTCATTAAATTGAATTAAATATAAAAATATAGTTAGAATTTGTTTTAAAAGACAGGGTTCGTTTTCCTTTTTAATTCAAAGAAAACTTTATCAGTTTGCAACTTACTGTACAAGGACGTAACACTAACTAACTATAACGAATTTCTAACAATATACAGGTAAAGGTAAGTAATATTAATTCTCCTTTTCTGATAATTTTCAATAGTAATACTCTCACTTTACTTTCTTTTTACACTAAAAACAACACCGGCTTTCCATTGGGATGATGTATGGAGGAAACTTCCACTTCTTCCCTTTTTACGAAACCAGCTGACTATATCTTGCTCATCGAGATAGGATCAAGCATTAATAAAACCTGAAACTTCTTTTTCAAATAATTTCTGCAAGCTCTATATAAGGAATATGATATCAAAAACAGTTAAATTGAATGAATAATCCAGCAAATAAATATTTTGTGGTAAATAATTTTGTGGAATAAATTTTTCTTCGCACTTACATCCTTATGGATATTTATATAAAGGTTTTTTACACTTTATAATGGTTTAAATTTTATATTTATGAATTTCCTCGTTACAAAATTTGTATTTGTACTCTTGTACAATTGTATTTGTATGATTTCTAACTCTACCTGAGAAGCGCTTATTGTACAACTACCTTTCAAGACTGTATCTAAATATTCAATTAATCGGCTTGAAAAGTAGTTGGATTTTCTTACTTTTATAAGGTGTTTATTATTTTTGACGTGAGACTAAGTCTCCATGCAAGCCAAAATTCCGTATAACCTTAAAGTTCACATTATGCAAAAGTTTAAAAAACAAAATGGTTCTTGTGAATTACACTCACTTTTTTTTAACAAACATTATTTACAATGTTCGTTAAGTCTTGCTACCAATAACAAAACGTAAATTAGTAAAATACAAAAATAAAATTAATTAAAATAAATGATAAATTACTTTAACAGATAATTTGAGATAAAATGTAATTAGTAAATAAAGTAGTAATAATTAGTAATTAAATTAGTAATAATAAATAAATTAGTATAAATGATGCATAAGTGGAAATACTAAATATAAAATACTAAATAATAGGAAATAATACACAAAACTAACATGGAATCACAAAAGGATATTTTCAGAAAATACTTTTGGAAAACTGTAGCATTTAAATTTAAAATTTAGCGAACTTAAGAAATTTGACCACTAAAAGTGTCAAAAGTATTTTATTAGTAACTAAAATCACTTCCTTATTGTCTTAAATCAATAAATTTTCTCCCAAGAGTTTCTTGCTGGTTTAATGATACTTTCGCCGGCTCTTTTGTGCTTGTTTCTTCTTACAAGGCTGCAGCTTTAAATACTTAATAAATTATCTTTACTGAACTTCTAAATGATTTTTTAATGTATGAAAATTGAGTCGTGTCTTCATTCAGTAAAGCAACTCTATTCAACAATCTACTTGTGGAATATTTCTCACAATGTTTATTCTCGTGTTTAGTAGGTCTTTACCTTTTTTCTTTTTGAAAATATAAACCACACTTTAAATAAACTACATGCAAAGGAAGAAAATGTGCGCACATCCCTGAGGTATTGAAACGGATTCCTTTTTAAGGGCACAACACTACTTACTCATGTCGGCTGTAACGCTACATTCCTCTTGTGATGATTTTGTCATCGAAAAAACTTTTCTAACGTCCACATTTTTCTTTTATTTATGTAAGTAGGTATCTTAACTTACGTTTTTGCAATGTTAGCAAAAGTTTCTCATAATATTTCTAGAAAATATGTGTTCTTATTAAAAATTCTATTCTGTTGTACAATGAATATTAATATTAATCCTTTTATTTCAGATCTTTTGCCTGAGCTAAACAATTTGGAACGTTATATACTTTTCCTGGGATTATTTATTCACGCTGGTAAGTGTTCTTATCTTATTTTACATATATATGTATATATAAATGTTAACGTGAATTCCTATGAATTATTACCTTTGAATAATTATTTTTTTATTAAAGAAATTTATTAGGGAACCTCTAAGCTCTCAGCATGGTAACTCTAAATACCATGTCAAATATTATTAAAGCTTCAAATATCAAACAGCCAAATCTATAAAAGTTTTGAATGATTGAATACTACACCGAATATCAAACAGTGAAGCCCGTTAAATATTTATTATTCGAATTTTGAAACATTTAAAACATTAAAATAATGAAATCAACTGATTGCATATTAAAGCAGTGGATAACTAAACGCAATTAAAGATAACTAAATACGAGGGATGCTCTGTTAATAATTAGTAGCAGGCCATGGAAGCTCAATTGGCTAGAAACAATTGCAACAATCGAATGTCGCATTAGTTGACATTCGTTACCAACAATTGTCAAACTTGCTGTCATGCTTTCATAGGGTTTCGCACATCTTCTGAAACTTTTCAACTTGCTGCTTTCCATACTTGCTTAAATGTTCTTGTTTTTATATTAACAAAACTGCTGTTATTAAACGATATAAGTTCTATAGTTATAATGATATTAAATATGGTGCTAAATATTTATTTAAAAAAATATTAGTTCAACGACTAAATATTAATGTTACCTTTGACTAAAAATAAGAATGTCCCGAGAGACATATTCTTCTTTTTAGTTTCTTTTAAGTTTAAAAGACAAAACGACAGTTTTTACAAAAAGATGATGGATTCAGATAAATTACTCAAAAGATTAAAATTCGACAGTATTACACGAAACCTACGTCAAGCGACTACTTGAAGAGCTTTTTTTCCAAAACTCACTAAATCCAGAAAGTAGAAATTGAAATATTTGTGCTTAGTCAGTTTTGAAAAAAATATATTTCTAAAGGTACACACCATAAAGATCGATATTGGAAGCACTTTCGTTTCCACCATAAATTTATGATATGAATCGGGGTAGTATTGGAAAGTTGCAATATCAACATTTATAACAAACGATCGAGGCAAGGTTGTTTAAAACAAATTTGAGCAGGGTATATGCACGTAGTAATATAATTCATAACTGTTATAAAGGTTGAAGTAATAAACTTACTAATACAGATTTGCGAAGGCCAGGGACCCTAGATATTAAAAGTTAGTTTTACTTTATCGCGTTGTAAAGTGTGACCCGAGTCTATGAAGGCGTTAATATAAATTTTTCTTTTTTGGATTTATGAATATTACAAATCTTCGATTTATAGAAATAAACGGAGGGTAGATGTGATTACGTATACAATTTGTACATTTTGTTTAGATTTTCTTGATCTAATTTAGCAAGTGCATCCAATTCAATGGAGTAATTAGAAGACTGTCGTATGTAACAAGCTGCATCTATTCATGCATCAACATCGTCCTTTCATAGCAGGTAGAAAAGGAAATAATGTTACATATATACAACAGCACCTTCTGATTATAGAAAGATCACAAGGCGACTACAAACGCAAAATATCTTATATATTTCATACCTATTAGAAAACTACTCTCGTACCAGCATGAGCGTACATCAAATAATCTTATATAAATTTAATTAAGGCGTGGGAGTTATACAATATAAAAAATTGATTAGAACACTTGTTGACGTAAGTTTAATTTTAAATTAATGTTTTACTAAAATTTATATGACGACAAACCGTTAATTTAAGTTTCCCGAAATATCGAAAGTGGTTAGTAGAAAAACAACTAGATATATAAACATACAGTACAGAGGACAGACGTACCAAAAACAAAAGAATGCTCATCTTTCTGTAATTATAATATTATATTAAGAGGGACTTAACACTATAAACTATAATATTCAAAATCAAGTATAATAACTACATGGCGTAATAATTCTGTTAGCAAGAAAACACAATTAGGGATGATTGACTATATGTTTGATAATAATATGAAAAGAATCCGTCTTTTATAAATACAGTCTTTGAAAAACTTTTCGAAATATCATACATTTTAAACATTTCAATTTCTTTGATTTGTTATAAAAAAATTATAAAAGTAAAAAATAAAACTTGGTTTTATGTTATCTAAAAATAGCAATAGTTGTAACGAAACACTCGGAACCCAACGTTTAAATAAGGTTAGGTTATTGTATGTTTTATTACAATAAAAATTAAATACCAACCGAAACTATTTTAACTAGGAGGACACGGACATTGCCGATTTGAGAGACTAAAGTTTAAAAATATTAAATGTTTACCGTAAAATTTCAAAAACATTTCAAAAATTGAAAACAAAGGTTTAAGAAATTTTCACACTTCATAACACGTTTTACATTATAAGTTATTCATAAGTTGTTCATTGTAAGCACTAATTAGTTATGTACTATTTATATAATCTATTTTAATAATAATTTTCAGATTATTTCAATCATATATAAGTCCCTTAAACATAAAAAGGACACACCATAGTACTTACTTAAAAATCTTACTTTAGATATAATAGATATAACATATTTTAAATGTCCATTAATAGTTGATCCTTATAAAGTTTTGGTTTTGTTCAAAAGTTTTATTTATTGGTGTTCTGAAACATCCAGGGTTTCGTCAAACTAAAAATGAAAAAAAAAAGAAATTATAGAATTATGTTACGCTTTATACATGTTTGAAGAAATGTTCAAAAACATGAAATATTGGGTTATGAGGAATGTTTGGTAGGCATGGATATTTAGTCTCTTGCCTTGTCTCTTGTGTGAGTACCTTATAGCTAATAAAATATCAAATACCAAATAGCAAATAAAATAAAATATCTAACTAATTTTTAATACGATTGATTAAATATGAAAGGTAGTCTAGGAAGGTACTTGGATAATCAAAGTCGCACAGGAAGAGAAAAAAATCAAAATGAGATTGATAAAATTTTTATAAACGAAAAGTACACAAATAGAATTTAGTAAAGAAAAAATTTCTAAACAATAGTACTTAAATAGTTATAAATGAAGATTATGTATTTATTTGTAAATACTTTAATTGCTGTAAGAAGAGCTTTTTATAGAAGAATTTACCATCAAACTAGTTCCAGTTATTACTTGGGTTAAATAATAACAATCCTGTTTAAGATATCACAATCTATATTTAGTGCTGGCAGAAATCAAAAAAGGAATGTTCAGGTTATCTTAAGGCTAAATCGTGTTTTTAAGCAGTTTAAATTCAGCTGTTATCAAAAAAAGGGAATAATTGGAAATTTTCTACATAAGGATCTATTGGAAAAGTCAGTGTTGCTGTGTTGCTAAAGCACAGAAAAGTAAAAGTGGCATTATTGAAATTTTTTACAGAAGGAGTATCAATGTCTACTTACCTGTATAAGTGTATATCCTTGGAAATTTGTTTTTATATAACTAGATAAGATCAGGTTTTTGTACAATAAGTTGCAAACCTGTTTAATAATTAAATTATTTCTTTAAATAAAATTTTAAATCCAATTAATCTGTAAAAAAATTATTATCATGGTTGTGAATAAGCAAAACATATTTAGGAATTTCATTCTTATATGTTTTTAGTCTTATTTCAAATTATGGGGTATTCATCACATAATTATATGTCGCAGACAACGTGGGGCAGATTAATTTTATAGTAACTGATATATCTTAGATTAAAATAAAAGGTGCTCAACGCGAGAATAAATTTAGCAATAAAGATTAAAACTCTTATATTTCTGCAAATACGATTAAATAAAGAATAATTAAATTAAATTTTATGACTTTATTTGATAAAGTAAAAAACATTATCAACAGTAATTCAAAGAAGAAAACGAAACGAAAAATAGGTAAAGGAGATGATCAGAAGGTCTGGCAAGCATTATGAGTCAGAAAAGGATAAAATTAGAGATGTTCAAAGCGATCTATCAGAAGAAAGAGAAGAGCAACGTACAGAAGAACAAAATCTATAAGATACAGAAAAAATATCGAGTCTTGTAGAAGAAACGCTAGAAACGAGAGCTCAACATCAAGAGACGTCATCAATTTGCACAATTATTAAAATACATAAGAAGATCCAATCAAGAAATGAAAATAAAGTTTGAAATTTAGTCAAAAAAATGTAAAAATCATCAGATGAAATGAAAAGAGAAATTGGAGAGTTGGAAGAAAAAAGAACGGCTAAAACCGTAAATAAATTATAAGAATGATTTGAACAAACGTCGAGAAATCTTAAAGAAGAAATAGCTTTTTAATGCAAGAAAAGCTACAAAATGTTACGGAACAAGTTGGTAAAGACATTCAAGAGAATATAAAAGTGGTTAAAATAAATTAACAATATTCACAAAAACTTACAGAGATTTATGTTTTTTCTCTTTACTTATAGCCCCCCAAATCTTTTAATAGTTCAGGTCATTTATGTCAAAATCTAAGTATTTTGATTCGTAATCTTTATAGGGCAGCCCCCCCAACCTAAGGAAGTTCCTAAATACGCCACTGCGTCATATGCTATATCTTCAAAATAAATGAAAATGGAATCAATAAAAGTGAACCAAACAAATAATTTTAAGGGTACCGACAACAGTGGTTTAAAATATACGTAAGCATCAGAAATAAAATATTTTTTGCGGAATAAAGCGGAGGGTGCTACAACAAAACTGACACTTCTGAAGACCGCATTTAAAAATCCAATATATGCACCCGATTTCAAATAAAAGAAATTTTCACTTTTGTACATACTTTGATCATCTTATATAGAATTCATTAGTAACTATCAGTAAATTTAACGTTGCTCTAGCGGAACAAAACTTGCAGAGAATGAAGGTTGTTGTGGTCACGAGTCTGGGAGACGAGAGAGTCATGGAGGTCCTTTCCACCACAAACTATGATTTAGCAATTACGAGTGCAAAAGTCCGCGTGAGGCACTATCAACCGGATTCTCTGCTGATGGAACGTAATACCATGACGAAGGAGCGATGATATCTTGAATGAAAGCTTCTCGGCTAGCCACAAATGTCTTGGAGTCATCCAAGCGATCGTATCGTTAAACGTGATCTGCTTCTTCAAAGCATCAATGAAACCTTGCACCAATTTTGCTGCTAACACAGCACCGCACAATTCCAAACGTGGGATGGAGATTGTTTTGAGAGGTACAACTCTAGTTTTTCCGCACATCAAGAAAACTCTGATAGAGCCGTCAGAAAATTGTAACACTGTAACTAAAATTGTGCCACTGTAACCAATTTCAGACGCATTCGAGAATGCATGAAGTTCTTTTTTGACGGCCGAGTCTAAATTAATACATCTAGAAAATTTTAAATTTAATACACTGCACCTAACCATAGAATTGGCACCGGTAAATCCAATCCCAGGAATCTGGGCTACGGGTTGCTCAGGCCAGAATTAAATGTGTGGTAGACTTATACGAAAATGTATGTCGACGAATACTCATAAACGTTGACTGACTGAATCTTATGGAAGATAATTGAAGTGAGGTTTATCCCGGTTAGACGGGGTAAATTCTGGCCAATGGGAAACTGCATGCCACCAGGTAGTTGTGTTCAGGATGCTATTCGGGTCACCATATGATTTAACTGCAGGAAGTCCTATCAACTGAAGAAGCTTTAGATACACTACACTTAAGTGATGATGAAGCGAACACACACCCTCTCACGCTCAAGACAACTTCACCCTAACGGGTACACACCGGAAGTCTATAACGTGTAGACTTATAAACGAAGCGCTGTCAAGGGCATACCAGGCCTATGACTGGGAACCGTTAAAAAACCAAGTCCTGCCACAATTGAGGTTGGATTCGATCGGGCAGTAGTCCCCCAAATATATTGGGGAATATTCCAAAAGCTGGACGAAATGCCATCTCTTAGAGAGGGCGCCGACGGGTGAGCACGTTTATAGCTTCGGTATTAGCCTGCAGAGCTAGTAAAGGATGAACAGTAACCTTGCTCTCACCAGTGCGTACTGCTGCATTAGCAATGCGCCCTAATTGCGCGTATCTCAATTCATGTCTTAGGACGGGAAGTGAACACCTGAACGTTCAAAGAAATACAAGTATCAAATACCATAGCATCAATTCGGGCCTTTTTGGGTATCTAGATGATGCGCTATGAGGCGGGGAAATGTACATAAGCATTCACAAAGCATTATGTCAGGAACAGGGCCATCCCAATCTATTTTCGCCATCCGTAATTGCTGCATCAACCTTTTTGCAAAGAGAACCACTGGGGTTAAAAATCTTAAAAGATTGTAAATTTTCGTTACTTCGGATAAGATATTTCTTTTTGTACAAGGTCGATCTATAAGGTGCCACAAGTAGAAAAACACGTCGGCCATGGGGTTCCAATGAAGACCTAAAACCTTAATAAAGATAGGTTCTTTGTCGAATTGAACGAGCGTTTGGACATCAGACGATGGTTCAGCCGCAAGAAGTGCTGGACAGTTACTTATCCACTTTCGCAAGTTGAATGCACCAGATCGCAGAACCTGTATTAACTTCAATTGAAGTTTTTGGTCACAACCTAGAAAATCATATACTCAAATTACGTCATCAATATAAATATAGTCACGCAACGCTCCGCAACATTAGGATACTTCGATTCTTCTAAATTAGCGAGTTCTTGAATGGTTCGCAAGGCTAAAAACGGGAAAGAAGATTAGATACAATCGTCGCTGTTCGTCAGGTGTGGTCGAGTTGAACAGCGGCTAGGTATATCGTCTCTACTTTAAATATAATTTAATTGTTGGTAATTTAAATTCAACCGTGTCGTAGGGCCCTTCGAGGAAACTGTATAAAGGCCTACCGGGAAACTCCCGGTATCCCGGTGGGCCAGCACGCGCCTGGACGTAGGGCTATAACAGTTCTCCATTTGAGCAAACTGACATCAATCAATGTGATGAAATAAAAATATTTACAAATGTTAGAATAAATTTAATTTATGATAATTAAATTTTAATAAAGAAACTTAAATTGTTTTATTAGTAAGAATTTTATAATTTAAAAACTTATGAATTCTGAAATTATTCAGATTGTCTTTATAATTTTGTTATCGAAAAATTCAATCAAAACCTTTTATTTTGACCAACCTTGTATATAAAGTACGTCAAGATTCACTTCAATGTTATTTAAAATTGGTAGTTCCTGTTTTGAATCTATCAGATGATTTTAGATTGTAAATACGTCAAATATCCAAATCAATATTGGAAATAAAATCTTCTTGAATTTATTTTTATAATTAACTCGTTCACAATTCCAAACAATTGTAGATTAACGAGATAACTCGTCTTTAATTTTAAAATATCCAGGTAAAATTATTATTACACTTTGTTAAATTTTATTTGTTGACACAGCTGATAAAAATTAACACTAATCTTAATTCTACAAAGATAGGATTGTAACTGGCAAGATAACGACGAAAACAATATAAGACACTTATATTCTACAGTTTACCATAACTGAGAAAATTAACAAAAACGATTGACGATGAACAAATCCCATTAGAGCTTAATTATACACACAACTCACTAAATCCAGCTTTATCCTTTACAAAATGAATACATAATTACACTATCTAATGTTTGATAGAGCCAACGATGCTTATACAAGATTCATCTTCAAAATCAACTTAAATGAAGTTACATTATAGTCAAATTGTCCAGCATACAGTCCTCTAAGTGTTTGAGTTAAAACAATGGTGAAAAATGTTATATAAGAATCAATATTTGGAAAAATCGAAGCATATCAGCAAAGCCGAAACCTTCATTAAAATAAATGCTCTTTATTAGTATACAAGATATTGTAAGTTTATTGTGCTAGATTAGTCATTACAAAATTGACCTAATTTATATATTAGCCCGAAACTGAGTCAGTCTCATGGAAAACAGAAAAAAATCTTCCTACGTTATCGATCGTTGAACTTAAATTTAATCAGGAAAATTAAATCTTCCAGACAAATGGAAAAACCATCCTAATATGTGACTTGGGTTGCATAAAACATGTATTATCATGAAACAATCTAAATGATTGATATCCTTTTTATAATTCAGACTTTTTATATATAAAAATTTAGGTTATGTTTGCATGAAATTTAATCCTTCTTAGATATTTATTTTAAAAATTGTTAGATCTATTTGTGACCTAACATGTAGCCTTTAGATTTAATAGACCTAACATCCTAGCATGTCTATCCTTTATTTTATTTTGTTGCATGAAATAATTATTTTTATGTTTACGATCGAATCGTCTAATGCATTTTCAATGAGATGAATTCAAGACATCTCAATATAGATTCAAAAAAGAATTATTAAATGTAAAATATACATTTAATAAATATATTTCATATTTAAAAAAAACTTTTAATATTTAAAATACATTAAAAACAATAATAAAATTACCTAGTGATGAATTAATGCTATGTTAACAAGAATATGTTTCTGCGACAATTTATAGTGTGAACTATAGTTAGAGGACTTTAATAATGGCCGTTATTATAAAAAGTTGAATAATGAAAAAATGATTTATTAATCATGTTGAAATTTGGTAATAATATTAAAATAATATAAAAATTGTATAATATTGAGCAGGTTACTAAAATAAATACCTTGTAATTGTGAATTCTTATTTATTACATTAACCAGTTTATTCTGGAGTGAAAAAAACAAAAATTTAGAAGATATAGAAAAATTCAGTCAGTACTAAAGAAATTAGCCAAGCTGAGGTATCGAGGGTATACCGGTGGTGTTAAACCATTGATCTACGAAGAATCTACGAAGCAGCCATTCTAATCCTAAAGTAACCAGGTATCTTTGGTTGAACAAAATAAAGTTTTTTGTGTTTTAATTTAATTACTTACCTGTAAATATTTGTGCAGCATTTTGTCATCTAACAGAGGTTTATAAAGTAAAACCATTATTAATTCTTCAAAGAATTCATACCTATTCACAAATACTTTATTAAAAGATAATATAATCATTTGACCCTGAGATTTCTATAATAAAATAAGTGGGTTTATTTTGCAATTTTGTTTTTGCAATTATTTTATAGAGAAAATCTTTTTTATAGTTTAATATTATTTACTAATTAATATTATTTCTTCTTTTTCCATATGTTGTGTAATTTTGAAACCACTATCGTAGAATAATATACCGTTTCTGGCTTTCGGTTAATCATATGTAGGCTAGATTATAGACTTTTATAATACACCTAAATAACTTACGCACTTTATATGTAGCTAATTAGAAAAATTGTCAAAATCAATAAAAATTCAATCAAAGTAAATACTTAAAGTGAATACATTTTAAATGAGTGGGAGGTAGTACATAGTTTATTTAAAAAAAAAGTTATTAAGTTAAAGCGGAAATTGAGTTTCTCTAGAAAACATTGAGATCGAAAGGAACTTTAATAGTTTCTAAACAATATTATAACTACAAGCTTCAAATATATCGCAAAACTGATATACTAATGGCCCAAAGGGTGAAGATGGTCAATTAAAACCGGCAAATTAAGTAGGCCGTTGAAACCCTGCAAACTATTGGATTTGATGTTACAAACTTGTGTTCTAACATAAACCACAAGAATTTATTTCTCTGTTAAACAACATTTTGATTAACAACACTGTCTAAATTATAGAAAAGGTCAAAGTTGATTTAATTACTTGATGTTTGCGTTGAATGATAACTTCGTATATATCTAGGACTGTTTTTATCTGAAAATGATTGTCTCATTTTAACAGTTGACATTAAAATATTAAAAATTAAATTAGTTATTTTATTTATTTAAATGATTTTCTTTCAGGTAAGTTTTAAAATAATAATTAATATTCGTTTCTTTGGAAGCACACCTATTAATTTATTTTGTCCAAGGTATATAAAAATTCAATGATGCAATGGAAATATGCAAAAACCAATAACACGCTTCATATTAATCATATTGTTTAGCCATTTAGATGAAATATAATATTGAAGGTACGTGACTTATTTAAAAGCAACTTTGTTAGTTCCTGTAAACAAAAGTTATTTTTAAAACCAATACCAAAGAGCTTTGTGTCCTGTCAGATATTTATTCAACTGACATTAATAAGATAATTGATATCTTATCCAGCATCTAATCAAGAGGTACATTATCAAAATTAAATAATAATACAGATAGGTTCTTATTTGAGCAAATTATTGATAATTGCTTACTAATAAATGAATGTTGTTATATTGATTGTATTGATGTGCAATGTTTTTCACTAATGTGGCTGAAAATCTGCTTCAGATCCGTTTGTTTCATTCAAAATAAATATTCCACATAAACTCATAATTTTTACGAATTATTGTATCAACAGTATTCTAATTTTCTTTTAACTATTAACTACAAAAAAATATTTTTGAACCATGGCCAAAGAAAGAAAAACAGGAAACTAATTAAGGAAATAAAAGAAAAATTGATCTAATTGACAAAAAATGCTCAATTTTACTTTCCTGTGATTCAACTTATTCCAGAAGAAGGTTGTTTAATAATAATAAAAGCCTCGAAATATACCAGATTGTTTTAAAGATGAAACATACGTTTTTCTGTACAATAAAATAAACAAAGCTTAAACCTTCAAAGGAAAAGTTCACATTACTTAAACTAATTTAGAACACAAAGTCCGATACTTACTGTATATAAAAAGTTCAAAGTTGCCGGCTTGAGATCTCGCTCTTTTTACAAATTTAAATTTCAGGTCGTAGGTATTGGTTCTGCAGTTGTCTAATTTTTAAAGGGATGGATAAAGGTTTCAACACAATAACATACACTAGAAGGGCGCCATCTGATTATGAAGCTTAATAACAATAATTAAATAGATCAGATAGGTCAAATAAATCTAATAACTCTGTCTGAAATCACTAATCAGAAAATGAAATCAGACCGATATAAATTTATTGCAAAATATTAGTAAATTTCAACACAGTCAAAAATTTAGTTTGATGATGATATGAATAGAAACTTTCATAATTATATGGTTCAGTCTTACTGGTTTTAATTAACTTTAAAATCATATTTATGTTAGAAAACACAAAGAAAAAATAAGATATAAGAAAATTACAAATTTTAAACTCAAAGTTCATGTAATAATTCCCTACCTAAGAGCTATTGACTATTAAAATTTGGTAATGAATAAAAGTTGTATACTAAATTACGTGTAAATAAAGAAACAGACTATAGAAATTTTACAAAGATCCAAAGTTATTCACGTAAATATTTAACATTCAAAAAAAGGAATACATAATTCACAGTACCTGTAACTATCGGTAATTCGCAAACCAAGTTAACGCTAAATTGCACAAAAATGACTCTTGCACACACCAAACCATCACTGCTGAACAGAGAAAAACTGGAATGTTCGTAGATTTCTGCTTTCACATCATACTAGGATGCAATGAATTAACCCTCGTAATGTCTTTATGAGGTGAACTATTATTCACAAATTACCAAAAATAATGTAACTGAATGCAACCATAAAACTTCAATAAGATTTGGTTATTAAATTAATTTTGAGAACCATCGGCAAATTTTCGTTATTTTTCTTAAAACAACCCACTTATTATTTAAGTCCGAGTTGAATTTATAAAACACATAATTCGGATTTCATTACTGATCCGAATTTTCGATCACTGAAGATAAAGTCTGTAGTTATCAATTTTTATCGGTATTTCGGTACGAGAACTATTTAAACAATATACGATACTATATTTATTTCAATCGGTAAACTGTATTAAAGCTATTACACTTTTTAATAGGAAAACTAGATTTCCCATTCTTTAGAAACACAAACATACGGAAAAATATTTAACTGTATAACGGTATCTTTTATTAACTGCAAATTCTTAATTAATATCCAGAAAACTAATTACACAACGATGTTTTTGTTAACTGCAGATTTCCAATTAATTAGGCACGGGCATCCGACACCGGCCATTATCTATAAACTGTACTGTATTCAGACAATTGACTGAATTGTTAAACTGCACTGTCTCGAATCAACAACTGAAGTCAAGTCAAATCTAAAAACCCAAGGTTATTTATTATATACGAAATATTTTGGAGGGTGCAGTTCTGCAAACACCAATCAAAGCGTCGCGTGGTTTGGCCTAAACAAATCAGGGCTATACAGTCCACGTGTAGTCAATAGGGGAAGTTTTCTTAATTCCAATACCTGATTTTGACCCTAAAAGACTAGAAATTACGCAGTTTTGTTTTCACGAAAGAAAAATGTAAACTGATGTTATTTTAAAGCAAGTTCAGCAAGCATATCATGTTTTTAAGCGCACATGTAAATAACCGAAAGAGATTTTTAACACGTAGCAAACATAATTTATTAGATAAAGGAGATTTTTTATAGTATTTTTACGGAACACCAAACTACAATATCTATAAGAACTAAATAAAGTTAGATTTACCACGAACCATATTTAATAGTTTTCAAGGTTTTAACAAAGAAGCCCTTTTAACCAACGTACACGTGCGTAGAACGCAAATTTGCAGGACCGGAATTAAGATTTTTCAGTAAATATGTGGACAAAACTACATTTATTCAGGACTGATAAAAATATACCGTTACAAAGACAGAAAGTAACAGAAATTAGAATTAATAATTCCAGTCACTGAAAATAATATCAGTCCCAACAAAAAAAACTTTAGTCAATCTTAATTGATCTGAGCACCATATAATCTGAATATAACATGTATTTAAGATTGTTAAACCCTGAACCACTTTGCTTTTGAGTCACCCTGCATAGTTTCTTTGGGAATTTTTGCAATTTTCTTTTTTGCGGATACAATGTGATTCTGGGTGGTGAATTTTCCATTTATTTTTTTGAACCTTCCGGGATTTCACACTATAATTCTTTTGAGGCTATGGAACGTTCTTAAGGTTTTGTAATTATTGTATTGTACTATATTCTTTCTTATATGTTAGTTCTATTATTTTATGCAGGAATTACTTATTAATAACCTGACATTTCAAATTCTGAAACAGTTTGGTAATTCTTCAAGGCTGTCTTTTAGCAAAGGTAGTTATTTAAATGCTTACGATGTACATATTTGGTAGATGGTTTGTTTATTGCGGGCCTTCTTCTTTCTTCTCTCTTTTTATTTATTTTTTGGTATTTAATTCTTCTATTATCTGGGATTTGGTTGCTTGCTTTTGACGTCAATCAACGGTATGCTTAAACAGCGACATTCGACACCTGGATGATTTCTACATTCTAGAATAACCGAAGAACGCAGAGGTATCGTCACTTGTACATAATCAAACTCTTATGACGTTTAATTATAACAACTAGCTATCATTGTGTTGTCAATGTAATTAATTAATTAATGTATTATATAATCTTTTTTTGATTATAATGGGTTTTCTTCAGTGTGAATAATATTTAGGTCATATAGACTGAACATACAGACTTTGTTAGAATTTATTCTTGCGAGTGCGCCTAATTATTTTGGTACCGCAAATAGTATTAATTAATTACTGTTATACTCCAGATTGAAAAATTGGGGAGAATTTATCAGATATCGTCAATTAAGAGACAAGTAATGTTCAAGGATTGCTGCCATTAATTCCCAATCTTCTTAGTGGTTCTAGTTACACATTAGTCCAGAATCTCGGTTGTTACATTTTTAATACATAGCTGTGACAAGAATATACCTTTTAAAGTGTTTGGTTATCAGTACCAGTTTCCTTTTTGTAACCCCTAAACACTTGACGCTTGATTATAAATCTTACATCAACTCTATGACTGCAGTTTTGCTAGCTAATGTTCTAATAAGTTCTCCTAATTGTGACTGATCTGTGAATTGATTGAACCTACCTTGGCATGGTGTGGGTGATATGGTGGTCTATTTATCAAGTAGGACTGGGATCATGCAAAGGTCGTTCTTGGAGTGCACAGACATTGCCATTCTTCGACATTGAAGGAATATTATTAAAGACGCGATATATGTTAACCTCTCGAGTTCTGAATCAAAAGTTCATTTTTTTTGATAACCTTTTTCTACACACCATTGTATTGTTATGCATATCATTTCCAATATTTTGATCTGGATATACAAGGTCAAGATTTCTGAAATGGATTTCAGGTTCTCCTACGAGACCTATCATGATCTTAATGATATCTTTGACCAGATGCCTATTGGTGCGTTTTCTTATATTTTAGTTAACCTCTAGAACTTTGTACTAATGGGATCTTTGATTCTTCTTAAACACTTAATAGAGGGCGTTCAAAGATAACGAGCAATACTTGAATACAAAGTAGTTGAAGAAAAATCTTTTCTTATAACTTTTTTTTCTGAAAAGTCTACTTACCAAGTTATTTAAAGTTCAAGTTTTCAGTCCATTCTGCATGTTCTGCTATACATTCTGCTTATGTCGCATAGTGCTGAGGATAGTGGTTTATTGAACTTGTAATAATCTGTCAATAAAGCACGATTTTGTCTATGCCGCAGAATGAGACTGTTAATAATGAAGCGCATGTTATATTTATTTATGTTGAAGTTTGTTTGTTTTAAAAAACTCAAGGTCTAATAACAGCTTTAACATACAAATATTTGATTTTTAAAGAGAACATTTGGTTTCTTGATAAAGTAAGTTAATTAGATAGAATAAAAGCCAATTTTTTTAGCGTAAGCGGCTTTGAATTTAATTTTAAAAACAAAAGCCATTCCGCTTTATAAGCAAATTACATTACGAATTCTAATCTGTGATGGTAATCGATTGTTTACAACCTGAATAATTACTTGATTCCATTAATCATTTTCTGTAAAACTGAATCCATCATAGAATAAACATCAAATGCTAGGTACTGTTTATGATCTGATAACGGCAATTTGTATTAAACCATGTTTATTTCGTACTTTGTGCTAAAATAAGTTCTGGCTTATAGGTTATAATTGTTCTAAGAATACCTAAAATGTCCATTAGTGTAAATAGTTTACTGTGGTTATTAGATTATTTATTACAATAAAATCAGACTGCACAAGACAGTTGTTTATACACAACACTTTTACGTTTTTTAATGGCATTTAAAAAAATAAATAGAATAAATTATAATAAAGTGTTAAATTAAGTGTGAGCGATTTTTACTATTAACCAAATGTATTTAAAACAAAACACAATCAGTTTATGATAGCAAGAACATCGTTTACGTTAATGTCATCGTTTACAAAGACTTGGTCTTAACCAATAATTTTCCTTCTCGGAATTTCCTGTCAAAGCTGCAGGCTAAAATTAAATACATATCGCATAGATATCAGTTTACATTGTTTTGGTTATTTCAATGCTAGGCCACTTTTATTGATTGAAAGCAGCGTATTAACAAAAAGCATTGCAAGCAATTTCTTACAAATGAAATATAATTTTTTTCAAACTAGAGTTTTTCTCTTCAGTTTTAGATTCTGTCTCTGACGTTTTTTAAACCTCTGCTTTATTGTTCGTTTATTTCGAGACACACTGTATAACCTTTCACGAAGTATTATCTTTAGTAGAATATTTTGAAAGGATTGGGATTATTCTTAGCAAATCTATATCAGAACCCATGCCACCGAAATTGCCTCCCTAACTAAAAGGATTTTGGTTTGATACTTTTTTTAGATATTTCAGCCATCGTAACTTAAAAGACGGCTGATTTTTCTGGTCGTCTTTGCTTTCGCTAAACAGGTCTTAAACTCACCACGTTTTCTTTCAGGGATTCCAAAAGGTAGTTTTCAGCGCAATCAGGATTCGCTAAGCAAATGTCTTCTCCCGCAGCTAATAGCCAAACTTGTTCCAGTAGAAAGGTTTCACGGCCGCCGTGGCAGCTTTGTGTTTGAACAGTAGAGTGTTAATTCAGTTATAATAAGATTTTATTGCTACTTTAATAATGATATCCTTGGTTAAGTAATTTTATTCCATACTTCTAGAAGTCTCTAGTTCAAGTAGGCCACTAAATTCCATTGAATTTAGGTGATCTAATTAAAACCAGTACAAGATTCGTTAATTGCTGACAGCATGAACCTCTTCCGTTGTTCTTTTTTGAGTTACATGCACCTTAAAATACCCTAAAACATGTCGAGATTTTATTCATCTTGCTTCTATTGAATGTGCTCCTAAATTTCGCAGGTTTTTCATTTAAATGCCTGTCCACGTCATATTCTTCATCGTCAGTGTTGTTTTGTACTCCTCGTACGAGTAGTACTAATGTATTTCGAAACTTGGCAGTGTAACTCGCAACACTTCTAACTATGTTGCAGTTGATATATACCCAGGTGTTTTGTTTTTTAAAACTACCATCAAGCACTGTTTTCTTAGAAATTTTATTAAAATACGTTAATGATATTGTTGAGAAAATAGATTTAAAGCCTTCTGTAAGTTGTTAAAGCGTAATCTTATTGCATGCATTTAATTTAAAATAATGTAAGATGTGATATATGGATCAATCATCCTACAGGAATTTATTTTACTAAAAGTATCAACTATTTCTTTTTTTATATCAAAGAAAATTCTCGTTGTTGCGTACAGCCTTTGTGTGGACCAGGAAGTATTTCAACGTATATAACGCGTACAAATTCTATACTTACGTCGTATCCTCGCAATTCCTAAATTTTCACACGTCTCTCATAAAAACCAGTAGCAGTTGGTTTGATATGAAAAACAAGAGAGGGTTGTTTTGTAAATACAATATTCTAACACGTAATCTACCTATACATCAAATAAGATGCAGGTGAACAAACTATGTCTAACTTTGCGACATAAGAAAGTGATGTATTTCTGATTTTACTCTTAGGTTAATTGTTCTTAAACATTTAACCTAAAGTAAATATTTATGAACCTATGCGGTCATACTCTGCAATTTCTATGGTCTATTTGCATCATTCATCTTAATTTTGTAAGATTACTATTATCACAAAAACATAATAGACCCACGCATGGTCGCCAATTGTAAGATTCACCTTTTTCTCAAAAACAGACTGTAAGCAATAGTCCCACAATTGGACTGTCTATTGTAACACTAAAAATTTACCTAACGATGCTAACGTTAAATCTTATTGCTCCGGTTGAGATCTCTCATTAACCAAATTGTAATTCAGGTTGGTAGGTACTGGTTTTTTAAGCTTTTAAATTGTAAATAGGAATTAGAAAATATTAGTCAATAAATGGGCGCCACTTACTTGTTGTGTTCTATTCATTCATTCATTCAAGTCGGAAATCCACAAGTAAGAATAAATCTCCGATCGATTACAAAAGGTCATAAATTCTTTAAATTATGAATTTTTTCTTCATTTTATAGTCTCTGTATTTCATAGTTTGTGTGTAAGTAATTTCAATTTTACATTGTGTATTCCTTTGTAACATTAAGAATTTATAAAATAAATTAAAATACCCGCACATGAGCATTAATTTGTTGCAAAACAAACTCTCATAAACAAACTTATATTTATGCAATATAGCTCAAATTAATCAAATCATTTTCAGGTGTCCTGAGTGTTAATCACAAAGGCTCACTAATTTCAGTCTGGACACAGAGATAAATAAACATTATAGAGGGCGCCATCAAGATTTTTTGTTCACGGCCTACTAGATGCATATAAGCTTCGCTTATATACGGCCGTCGCATTTCCAGTTTTTTCATTGTTGAAAATTATTACAGATTCGTACGTTAAGCAGTACCCTCTGGCGGTAATTTTCAACAAATATATTTGAAGTCAGAACTCAGTCGTTAATTTTTAGTTTATACTTTGTGTGAATTGTGTTAAACTGCCTCTGATTAAAGAGACCGCTTTTTAAGTCAGTACTTCACTTCAGCATAATTAATAAATTTATTTACTCGAATATTAACAGTAATCAATAATAAGAATTTTTTTAACAACGATGAAATGTATTATTTTGATTACCTATGCGTTAAAAAACAATAGGTACATTATATTACATTACATTAAAATATTACCTACATTAAAATTAAAAAACATACTTTAACAACCACTTTACAAATACACTGATTTTTATACTCTCTAAGTAATCAATCTTGTGGTTTGGTTTGTCTCAATACTGTATCTCGTTTCTTTTCGGTATATGCCAGTCTTTTCAATTCTCTACAGGTGCTGGAATAGTCTAAGTCTTCTATTATTTGGGATAGAAATTATTAGTTAGTTATCATTATTCAGTTAGTTCAGAAAAGTTCCCGACTCCATTTTCTTCCTGGAACACTCCCTCATTCTTACTACAAAATCTGTTAAGACATGATACCAAAGTCGTTATGTAATTATTATCTTAGATTTCTAACCACCCTTCCAAATTTCTAAATACTTTTTCCGACATCGCATTTGATTTGATTTATTTCATATAAAGCAAATTCTATATAAAAGTAATTCCTTATGAGAAAAATCTTGTCAGTTTCATATTTCTTTTACTGAAACGATTAGTCTTAAGACTCAAGGTAGATTCCATTAGCTTTAATGTCTAAAAAATGTTTATTTTTAGTAATGACTGTCACAGTGCGATTTCTTTATTCCATGAATACTTCTAATCAAAGCTTCAGTTCCTAGATCTTGCATTAACTTTAGGTGTCTACATCATCTGCCTGAAGAAATGGGGCATTAGTATTACGTAAACTCAGTATAATTTTGTTACATGTAGGATATTTTGGCTTCCTAATTCCTACTGTAACATATTTTTGTCATATTGACGTACGTTATAGCCAAATATTTATGTAGAAATGCCAATAAATTAATATGACACAATAGGAAATGAAAATTACTGGCATGACGTATAACCTAAAAACTAACGGTTGCAGTCTGCCTACAAACCATCTTTGTTGCAAAATTACCGTCAGTGTAACGTACCGATCTGTAAATTTTGGATCCTAATTTCAACAATGAAAAAACGGGAAATGAGACGGCCGTATATAAGCGAAGCTTATATGAATCTAGTAGGCCGTGTTTTTGTTATTATTATTAGTAAAAAAAGTAGTCACAGAAATCTACAATTATTTATTAAATCAAGTTCATGAACGTCAATTAGTTGTAAATAAGGTAATAATCTAAGGTATGCAAATATGAACATTTCTTTACTGTTTGAAACAAGGAAAATCAAAAATAATTACACAGTAATCTTAATTTCGGATCCCATTCTAAAATACAGTTTTATTATTACGTTACTGTATCATGAAATTCGAGAATAACCGTTTAATAAAATGCTTTACGGTATATTCGCTTCTTACATTAATCCAAAGAGACACTGTAACACTTAATGGTCTTTTTTTTAAACACAGCAAAGTTTTCACACATTAATTTAGCGATTTTATTATTTATTTTGTTACTATTGCATGATTGATGGAGTTTTTATCTACACAAATTCAAAGGACTTCTGGACAAAACTGCAGACTATCAAAATCTCAAATTTATTCCGCACATTACAATTAAATTGAATGAATATTAATCAGAGATATAATTCCACACAGAACTAGTTCGATGATTTTTCACAATTCAAAGGGCCAGATTACACAACTAGTTTCTTTGAATTTCTTTTATCACATCAACATTCATACTAAATGGAGGGCTTCTAAACTGAATGCAGGAACACTTATTCCCTATATTGGCTCAAATCATAAAAACAGCAAAACGATAAAATTACTAAAAGCTCTGAAACACAAATCGAAACCCAGAAACTGAAATTTCTTTTTTAAATTTCACTAAAGGATTGTTGGCCGCACTGCCGGGCAAACGACGCTTACTACAAAGCGTATGTGTATCTATACTATCAAGAGAAAAGCCCACGCAATCGAAAATGTTTATCTCTCTTTTTTTAAATTTGAAGAGGAGTGATTATATTCCAGAACGTTTCAACCAACCACACATCGAGTCTGACACCATTATTACCAATAACAAAATTAGACCAAATTTCCTCTAATATTTTTATTAAAATATTTCAGAACTAGGAAAAAGGTTTATCAGAATGTAATCATATGGTAGTATAATTATGTCTTATAAAATATAAAATATTTTTCCGAAAAAATATATTCATTTGTTTGAAGAAGATTTGCGCTACAGGTTATTTGCCTTAAAAGGCATCATAGAATGCTATGTTTTTGATAAAACCGTAACCTCCGAGAAAAGAGAGGCCACGAACAAGGCTTCTGTCACGTGATCTGACGTCACGAATGCCGGCTATTGCAGTTTAGATTTGCCGTGATCGTAGTCGTGTGAACAGACTCTTTTTCGGAAGTTTTTCTTTCAAAAACTCTCATAAATAAGTTCAAATAAGTTAAAGTGTTAAATTAAAGGTGTAGAATTTCAGATTTACCTGATTTATGTGAAGACAATTTATAAAATCAGTGAAAAGAGACTGTTTCTCATCCGTATCGAGTGTGGGCGTTAGCAGAAATGGCCGCTGATAAATTTTGTATCTGAAAGTTGTTTTATTACTTATAAAATAACTTTCTGTTGGTGTCGTTCATAATATGATTGTGTATTGTGCCGTTTACCTATATAAAATACAATTTTATAAATATTTTGATTAGTTAATCAAAAAAGCCAACAATTTGACGAGATACTTGGGTGAGTCTTGTTTATTTCATTAAAAATGCCTGATAAATGTTACGAAGAATGAAGATATTGTGGCTCTATTTCCTGTAAAAAAAACTTCTGCCGTTGATTTAAAAGAAATGATTTTAGAAGTAATTAAGATTCTAACCAAAATTGGTTTTCGGGTAATTTCTTTAATTTGTGATAATTACAGAATGAATCGAACTTGTTATCGACTTTTAAGTAGTACAAGCATTAAGGAAGAGTTACCTTGCTTTATCCAAAATGTTTCTGATCCGCAACAACAAATTTATTTACTTTTTGATACTGTACATTTATTAAAATCTATTCGAAATAATTGGTTAAATCAAAAAAATAAAGAACGATCACTTGTTTTTTGCCATTTCGATAATTATAATTTAATTCTATTTGCAAATTTGTCTGACCTGGAAAAAATACATTCTATCGAATGTAATAGCATCATTAAATTAAATTGTTTAACATCCATTACTACCAATTCAGATTTTGTTATAAATTTTACCAACTGTGGTGAAAATGACTCTGCAGATATTAGCAAATATTTAAAAAATTTAACAAGAGGTGCTCTAAAACAACCATCTGAATTATTCTTTGAAGTCTCTATTCAGGCGTATCAGATATTCAGTGAGCTTATTTCAGATAAATATGAAACTGAATTTCTAAAGACAGGTAAACAAAGGATTATTTTACGGGAATTGACAATGTTAAAATTGGAAAAATATGTACACGCAATCAATGAGAAATGTATTTTATGTAGCAAAACGTTGAAGTCGATATTGTTAAAAAATTGTCATATTCTTGCCAATATATTTCTCAATAACTATTCAAAAATAATCAACGACAAAATTAACACCCAAAACATGGATCTATCAAAGAGAAAACTGATTAAATTTAATGGTTAAGAAGTTATGAAACACATTAACGCATGGAGATAGGGCTATTGGCGAGGCCTCCATAAGAGCCAACGCGTCTATCATTGGTACCTCAACGGTGACGTGGAAAACCCTATTCATTGTTTTTTATCATAATATAAGTGCTTTTTTTGAAATAATATTCAGTTTTACTCAGAAATATACAAGTGTCTTTATGTTGGGTATTTTACGTTTCGCAATTGTTAGCCGGTTTTCGTGACGTCACGATTGCTTGGTCGCGGCCTCTTGACTATCTCGGAGGTTACGATAAAACAAATTTATTAGTGTGCCTTCAAGAATTAACTTTTAGTAGTTAGTTCGCCTTTTTACAATATAATAAACAAAAATGTTTAAATACATGACGAAAAGGGGATTGTTGAAATGTTTGCACAAGTGGTAACCTTGTTTAAGTGTGTTAAGTGTTTAATTACGATTTTGGATATAAGAAATAAATTGATGAGAAACGTGCTAGGAATTTAATCTACTCATTTGATTTACTTTACATGCATTGTTAATTTTAAAAAATAACTAACTGAAGAAAAATAATTATTTTTCCGCTCTATCGAAGATAACTAACCTCAATTTTTAAAATTGGTTTTTCAATAATAGATTTTGGATAAAAATTTAGTTTTAAAGATTAAATAGATGCACTTAATAGCTATAAAACCAGGTGTGGAATACATTAACAGCTGTATTGATAGTAATGTTTTGACTTCTTTCACACCTTTCTGGGCCGCAGAATAATTCTGCACTTTACCCTTGCACAAATTTAGTTTCGTGTTGCAATTTATCTAAAATCTAATACTACAGGTTATTATTGAAATGTTTAAAACATGGAAATAACTTACCTTAATTAATAGATGTGTCTGGGCTTTAGTGGCTTGTTGTTGAACGATTTAGATTGTTAGAATTTTTTAATTATTTTATTTCGTTAGTTCAAGGATTTGTTGGAGCATTGTTAAAAATTATGTGGAGTACTCGAACTGTATAAAATTTTCTTATTTTAAGTTGTATTAAAGTACCCAAAACATGTTCTAAGGTAACACTATCAGGAGGTTGATATCATTAAACGATTTTATATGAAATTCTTTTTATGTAATTGTTTGTTGATATCTTTTATTCAAGAAAGCCGATAAATAGTATGATTTAGATGTACTACGTGATTTTGTGTTAGGATTCTGATTTTTGGGAAATAAGTGTTGGGATATAAGTATTGTATATCATTGTACTTAGAATATTTAAGAGGTACATTTCCATGTAATTAGTTTTCGATAATTTTACAATTTTTGTAATCAATTTATTGTTGATGACGGCATAAACGTCAAAGTTTATTAATTGGTCATTTGTGTCTTTTTGGGTGGGTCAACTTGCTAAGATTCGTTAAACGATTAACAAGATTAGTAATCAGGGTTGATTTGGCTTTCTCGTCAGTTTCTGGTGAGAGTTTTTTTAGCTGTATTTGAATTTATGTTGTCAAGCTTGGATCTGCAGAGAATAAGTTTAGTTGGGCTATTGATTATCCCTTATAGGTATTTTAGTGTTTTAGACAATCTTGTGGTGGTCTACACTGAATGTAGGAAGAATTAGTGTTATATTGTCACGTGGGGTTTCGTGTGACTGAGGGTCATAGTCAGAGGTAGAGATAGGAAGTAAACATAGACCACAATTAATTATATACTAAACAACAAGTTTTACAACAACAAGTTCAGATTTTAGACCCCTAAAACTAAGCAGAGGGAAAACAGGTAATCAATGCCCCTGGATCAGATTCTAGTTCTCCTCAATAAATAATAAAAGTCACTTAGCAGTTTGCTTCAAGATGTTGATTCGTTGGAGTCATTTTCATGACTGAATGTTAGGCTGGAAGCAAGCTGTTTATATACTGTCAACTCATAAATATTGCGGAAGCCTTATTGTATAAATGAATATATTACGTATAATGCGATGCAAATATGAATGCATACTGTATAAATGAATAAACTACTTTTAATGAAATGCATACATTATCATATAACCTGTAACGGTTCGTTTTTTTTGAACTTCCGAAAAAATGCAATTTTGTTTGCATAATTGATAAAAACCTTTAGTACATTCCTGCATATTATTGTATGTTGCTTCTTGATTTAGAAATACGTTGGAATTCTGCATAAAATAGGTCCTTTAAAATATCAGGGGTTACTTTCAAAAGAAACATTCCCAGATCGATAAAATTTGTTTCTAGAAAGATCTGCCCCTTTTAAAAGCACCTCTTTTGCAGTGTTAAAAGATCATTTTCCAAGAAATAGAATGTTCCAGAACAAAAATTGTTTTTAATTTCGTGTTTATAATGGCTAAAATCTAATATTAGCCTTAGCAAAAATCTCCTTACGGTTAAAACGCATGAAAGTTCGAATTTAAAGCTTTAAAACAAACTGGGTTGAAATTTCTTCTTGTGAATAATTTACCGACAAAGAATTTTCTAGAACGAGTTGTCTAGACAGCACCTGGCTTCTTTTTTTAGTATAATGTACAGATTCAAAAGGGAACCCCCCTAAGTTCTCGTTGGAAATTTCTTCTAGAATAAGATGACGTAAATGCACCTCATTGGGTTAAAAGAAATCCCGCTAATTTTCTATTGAATTATTTAAAGTTTCGCCCTCCTCAAAAAATCATACCACCGCGAAATAGTTTTTAGTTTAGAACAGTTGACAACAGAATCTCGAACAGTAAACAAGGAGATAGACGGGCCGAGCGGAAGATAATTCTCGCGTTTTCCTGGGGCTCTCTCTCGGAGAGACGCCCCGGGTGTAGTTTATGTTAATCTTTATTTTGGACACTACAGTTTTTAATATGAACTAAGATACCGTCTTAAAGCGTATACTACTACAGTTTTGTGTGATTAGTTACGTTATCGTATCGGAAGCTCACTTGTTTCAATTTATCGTTGACTTTTCGGGGTTAATAAGTTAACCAAACTGTAAAGTTTCCAGTTCTTTGAAAGTTGTGAAATGTGCAGAAATCTATGTGATTAGTTTAGAATTATTTTTTTTTTTTGTTTATTGTTTCCAGCCTTATTTTGTGGAACTCCATAATCATGAAATAAATAAAGATTATTAAAAGTTTCACAGTTTTATTAAAATATACCTGACAATATTGTTTCGACAGCTATGCTGTCATTATCAAAGGTAATATAATTATAAACAAACACGTCGCTAAGGTAGATACAAAATAGGTAACTAGATAAAATAATAATAATAATAAAAATTAATAATAAAAATCATAATTAAACATCTAATACTTCCAGTAACGGAGAATTACTGAGCTCAAGTTGTTCATTCATTAAAGGTACCCTGAGTTTGTGTTTGTATATCTCAAAGGCTTCTAAAATGTCTAATTTGCGTTTGTTATTACAAAAATGTAGGAATTTAATATTATTTTGAGGAGTCATTGTGTGATTTTGTTCTAAAAGGTGTTTGGCGTAATTCGATTTTTCAGGATGTTTATTTTTGTAATGACGTACGTGTTCTTTATATCTTATGTCAAAATTTCGAAGTGTTTGTCCAATATATACCGAACTACAAAAAGAACAATTTAAACGGTAAATGCCCGATTTCATGATATCATGTGTTCTGTCTTTAGCATTAAATAAAAATGAAAAAGTGTTAGTGTTGGTTTTAAATGTTATTTTATAATTGTTGGTTTTTCTTAGTATATGTGCAATTTTTTCTGATATTTTGCCAAAATATGGTATAGATATGTAATTTGTGTCTTCTGTTTGATTGTCAATGGGATATATTCTTTTGATAGCTAACCTATAATCTTTTTGTTTAATTAAAGTGTCAATCATGTTCGGATTATAATGATTTGCATGTGCTAGTTGTTTAATGGTTGATATCTCTTTGCTAAAATCTGATTTTGTTAGTGGAATAGTTAAAGCTCTGTGTACTAATGATCTGTATGCTGCTATTTTATGTGTATTGTGGTGACAAGATTCATTTGGTATTGTTATGTCTGTTTGTGTTGGTTTTCTGTATATGGAAAATTCAAAAAGATTGTCTGCGTTAATCTTGATATTTAAGTCTAGAAAGTTTATAGCCCTGTTTTGTTCTGTTTCTAGTGTAAATTTTATATTAGGATGGATATTGTTTATAAGAATTAAAAATTCATTGATAACCTCAAAAGAACTGTCAAAACAAGCTAAAATGTCATCAACATAACGAAACCAGAAGATAATGTGTTTAGAGAGGTTTAATTCAAATATTCGATCTTCAAACTTGTCCATAAATATGTTAGCTATATATATATTTTGAGGTTATCAATGAATTTTTAATTCTTATAAACAATATCCATCCTAATATAAAATTTACACTAGAAACAGAACAAAACAGGGCTATAAACTTTCTAGACTTAAATATCAAGATTAACGCAGACAATCTTTTTGAATTTTCCATATACAGAAAACCAACACAAACAGACATAACACAATACCAAATGAATCTTGTCACCACAATACACATAAAATAGCAGCATACAGATCATTAGTACACAGAGCTTTAACTATTCCACTAACAAAATCAGATTTTAGCAAAGAGATATCAACCATTAAACAACTAGCACATGCAAATCATTACAATCCGAACATGATTGACACTTTAATTAAACAAAAAGATTATAGGTTAGCTATCAAAAGAATATATCCCATTGACAATCAAACAGAAGACACAAATTACATATCTATACCATATTTTGGCAAAATATCAGAAAAAATTGCACATATACTAAGAAAAACCAACAATTATAAAATAACATTTAAAACCAACACTAACACTTTTTCATTTTTATTTAATGCTAAAGACAGAACACATGATATCATGAAATCGGGCATTTACCGTTTAAATTGTTCTTTTTGTAGTTCGGTATATATTGGACAAACACTTCGAAATTTTGACATAAGATATAAAGAACACGTACGTCATTACAAAAATAAACATCCTGAAAAATCGAATTACGCCAAACACCTTTTAGAACAAAATCACACAATGACTCCTCAAAATAATATTAAATTCCTACATTTTTGTAATAACAAACGCAAATTAGACATTTTAGAAGCCTTTGAGATATACAAACACAAACTCAGGGTACCTTTAATGAATGAACAACTTGAGCTCAGTAATTCTCCGTTACTGGAAGTATTAGATGTTTAATTATGATTTTTATTATTAATTTTTATTATTATTATTATTTTATCTAGTTACCTATTTTGTATCTACCTTAGCGACGTGTTTGTTTATAATTATATTACCTTTGATAATGACAGCATAGCTGTCGAAACAATATTGTCAGGTATATTTTAATAAAACTGTGAAACTTTTAATAATCTTTATTTATTTCAAGTTTAGAATTACTTTTACCGATTTCTGATAATTGTGCACAGTACATTACAGTGCAGTTAATATTTGGCGGCTGAATTTCAGTTTGTGAATGATTTTATTGATCGTAATACAGTTATTAAAATAATCAATTATAGTCATCAAATTTAATTGATCAAAATTAAACAAGTTTGTTATTGGATTCTGTTTTTAACATAATTTAAATTTGGAAGTTTTAAAACTCATTAATCCTTAAATGATACGTTTTAGTGTGGCGTTATCTCTAATGAAGAAGAAGATTTTGGTAAATAATCAATAATTAAACTCATATGGTTATTTTGGTCATATTTAATAAGAAAAGGAGAACTAATTAAATATCAGTTCTACAACAAGACAATTATAGCAAACCTTAATTCCTTGGCTCAAATATTCCGTAGCAGTACCAGAAATTAGGGTGATTTCCAGATTTCTTCTGTTTCATCTGGCGGCCGAGCTTGGTGATAAGTGTTTGTTCAGATCTAAAAGGCAATATTGTATCAATTGCTTTGTAAGGTGATGTTGGATTAAGCTATTTGAAAAAAGTATTGTGACTTAATAAATTTTATTTTGTCAATGTTAATGTAAGAGAACCATTATTTTGCACCATATATTTTCGACCTATTTCCTGTCGCTAAGAATTCTTACGTTGGGTATCATTTTTTTATACTAATATTTATAATGATGTTTTATAAATAAATAAATCTATTATTAAACTTAATTAAACAGAATATTACAGGACCATATATTTGTGAAAGTCTTTAAATATTTTATTCAACCTAACTTTGACATAACCGATTATGACTAAACAAATTGAATTAAAATTATTAGATCTTATTCCAGTTTCTGATTAATGGTATCAAGTCATTATTTTTAATAAAATTACTGGACTTTCCTAATCAGATGGCGGACAAATATATGCATTTTCTTGAGTATTAAACCTTTATCCATTTTTTTATAATTTGTGAGCTGTGGAAACAATACCTGCGACCTAAATTTAAATTTGTAGAAAGATATCTCAAGCCGAGGCAATCTTGAATTGTACAGTAAGTATTGAACATTTTGTATTGTACAGTTTGCGTAAGAATTTTTGAAGTTAAATTAATTTGTTTTATTTATTTGTGATAAAATAACGTTCGTTTCACTGCCGCCCAGTCGCGGGAATTAACTTTTCTTGACGAAGAAAGGCGTTTTTAAAAATGGTACTTTATTTTAAAAACGCGAAAGACGGGGCCCAAGTTACAAAATAAACACAGCTTACTGTTAAGTACAATAAGATATTTATTCGTCGTGAATTTACACAATCTGCACTTGCATAATCACTTAAATACTATTATACAAGTTCAACTTAAAACTGGTAATAATGATGTTCAGAAAGGCCGAGGTAAACAGTAACCATGGCTTCTACGGCTTTCTGGGTGAGTATGGCTTGAAAGAATGTAAGCATTTACCCTGTAAACAGTTTCTATCTTTCAAGCTTCGTCGTAACTCAGACTGATTTGTCCCACGAAGCTCCGGTCTTTATATACTCTTTCTGTGGGCGTAAAAATCCTTCAGTTGACCACACGTGGCCGTGGGCTGTGCCTACGTGATGATAGCATTCTACTTCCTCTAAGAATTCATAGAAAATGCATTAGATACAGTTCTGAGTATTGCAGCTGCTTGCTATGCACAGACGTGGCCGTGGGTTTGATACAGCACCTGCAATCGTGGGCGCTCCGCTCGAGGCGTTTATCTTGCATACCTTTATAATTAGGTCACACTTCGCTTGAGTAATGACTAAATGTTAACTCGGAGCTTTGTGTTTTTGTGTTAGAAAAAGTAGGTTACAAACTGGCGGTTCGCATGCGATGCTTCTTGCAGGTGGTTTAGTCGCGTGGGCAGTAGCTGCTGCATAGACGAGTGTAACCTTGATAACTTTTGCAACTAAACGGAATGCAAGTTGAGGAATTATAGAATTATACAATTCGAAATAATTCCGTTTGTGACAATATACACCGTGTATAATGTGGAGATCTACCTAGATTTAATCGGAGGTTAACCCTTTATGAAATTTAATTATTCTTCTATTACACATTTTCTCCTTTTTGTATTGTTAAAAGTTTTTTTGATAGATACATTTTTTAATGCTACGTGCAGATTTGATAAAAAAGCTCATCTATTTAGTTTTGACCTAATTTCAAAATTGGTTCTATTTGACCTAATTTCGGTTGTGATTGGTTTCATTTACGACCCTACTTATTTCCGGTTAGTTTTCAAGTGGGATGTTGATCATTCTTCCTTGGATTGAATAGAGTCGACTCGAACTATTAACAAAAACTCCAGCCAAATGTGAAGGATTGGTTTTCTTTTGTTTAAATATATTTTGTCATGAAATTTGTTTACATCCTTGTCATGTTAAGGATAAGTTTATTTCCACTCTTTCATATTTCCTTTTAGGGTCATTCTCCTTTTTAGTCAACCTTAAATTTCTCTTTTTAGGTTTGTATGTATTTGGAGGTAATTGAAATATTCTTTTGACTGGCTAGAACAGATTGGAAACTTGATTATACCTGCATATACCTTCTCTATTCTATACTTCTGTAGGTTGTGAATTCTATATTCTGTAAGCTCTCTGTTTGCTCAGTTTATACCTATGAAATGAATTTAGTATCATGATTTAAGCTACTGGTTTGACCACGAACGATTTTATTAATCAAAATTACTCATCTCAGAGATTTGTAAGCATTTTTATATATTTTCTAATGCAAAGTATCTATAAAATCACAATAACACTATCACAAGAGATAGTTATCATTTTCTTATATTCTTGTTTCTTAAACATAAAATAAAGCAGTTTAATATAAGAAGCGTAGATATTTTAACAAAGCAGATTATTGTTTCCAAAATAAAATAATTATTTCGTACTTAATTCGAACTAAAGCATCAATACCGCACAATAGGGATTTGGCCAATGTATCTTATTTTTAGGACACAAAATCCTAAAATACTGTTGTATTTAGAAGTGTGCGCCGATAACAATTCATTTAAACTCCCAAGAAGCTTTGCTAACAAGTACTATACCCAGCAGCAAAACGATTCTCATCAACTTTCCCCAACAATCGAGACGGAAGTTCTTGAAAACAACCTTTCTAGAAATGAGTGCGATGAAAATCGACTGTTGGAGAAACTTGGTCGACGACAGCCAAAACCTTCTTAATTTGATTTACTATGTTCATTAATTATAATTTAATTAAAAAGTTATCGCGACGGGGTTACAGTTGTAACACTAAGAATTTCTAGATGCTGTAACTAACTCGTTAGAATATATTTAAATATATTTTATTACTAAATTTAGTTTGTTCATAACGTTTCCATAATTTTTTAGACGAGGAAAAAAATTAAATTGCCGAGACTTCACTGTACTTTAAGAAATGAGAGCAAGAGAAAAACAAAATGGAGGGAGTTGTTGAAAAACCGTGTTTTTACCCATTATACTTGAATCTAAATAGTAGGTTAAAAGCGTCCAATTCTCTGGTTGGCGTCTTTTTATTTACCAAGACAAACTTCTGTGATAAAGGTTTCATTATTAGTATTACATTGACATCTACTATATCTTATTGCCTGTTTTTTAGTAAATAAAAGAAAAACAAAATATTTTCAGGGCAGTGATGTATCTAGAATTTCATAAATTTTTGAGAAAGTTTGAGTAACTAGCTCAAGATTGGATACAACTTGCATTGAACTACCACCACAAAAGCGGTGAGTAGAAACAGGAATTAGTAATGAAATAAGTAATTCGAATTAATAAAAAGTTTCACAAATTTATTTTGGCCTTCCTGACAATTGTTTCTGACAAAGGTAACTTAAATACAATTTATCGTTAAGGTTAATGAAAAAAAAACTAGATAAAAGTAATAGAAAAAGAAACTCGTGAAAATGTTTTCTTAAATACCTCTTCAAGGATGTATTCCTTTGTTAGATAGTTTCTTGATTAATAGTAACATATAATTAGTTAAAAAGGTTAGATCACATTTTGTACGCAAATTCGTATGTAAATCTAAATGTAATTATATCACTGAACTATCCAAGGCGACTACCAGTGGAATAACAACTTTCCATATAAACTAAATTTTGAAAACCAATACAGTGTACTAAGTAAATATATGTGCTTCATTAAGTTAATTAATTATAGGTTTGCAAACATCTAGCTCATATGAAAAAGTTATCATTCCGCAAGTAGTCGCCTTGGATAGCCAAACGTTAGAGTTACTGCCCGGAAAACAGGACGTGTTTGAGTCTCAGTCGGAGTGTTGATTTTTCTGTATGAATTTGCATACAAAATGCGATTCAAATTAAATCTTTAATTAATTAAATTGGAAATTTATCTCAAATTAGATTTAAAAGGTTAGTTATTCAGTTATTTGATTTTTGTATTAGTCAAAATTATTTTATCTTAAATAATTTAACACGCCTACAAAAACGTCGTTTACCTATAGGAAGCTCACTCAGTCCTTTGCTAGCCAACATGTTCATCGATAATTTAAACGATCAAATATTTACATTTCATAATATTTATATTATACAGGTTTATTATAACATCATAATCAGGTTTATTATATTATACAGGTTTATAGTTCATAATAAAAATGCGGCGGCACTACTGTCGCATCAGGCATGACCTCGTTGATTCAGGAGGCCTGGGTGCCGTGAAATATTGGATCTTCCTATACTTCCCCCATTTTAATTCTTTAAGCACATTTTTCTGTGTATCACACCAATATCTTTTGGTGAATCTTTTCGTACACTCATGAAATGTCTGGCCTTTAACTTTGACCACTTTGGACCATGATTTGGCGTTACCCTTTTTCACTCTCCGAGCCCTTTTAATTTTTTTCCTTTTGTTTTTGCTTTTCCCCATGTGGCGTTTACCGTTTTTCGTAGTTCTGCCAGGGGATTCATTTTCCTTGGCCTCAAATGCATGTACCTACTCTTGGATTATAATGGGTTCATCCTCTTCTATAAAAATTGTAGCAGATTCTTGTTTTATTATGACCTCTTCTAGGTTTATTATGGTAGGCTCATCCTGTTCCAGGATAATTTGGTCTTTTCGTGGTTATCAATGACCTGGTGATCCTCATTGTGATTCACCTTTTCTATCTCGGCATCCTTTTCAATGCCTACTATTTTAATTTGCAACTCAGTCTCCTCTTTTGATTCTTTCTATTTCTATACATGAGTCCTGCTTATCTTGTATAGCAAGTAGTTCAAGTGGTAAGCCCCAAACTTCACAAAAATCTGCCCTTATTTCTTTTAGAAACTCTTCATGTCGTTTTCATGAAACTCTTCATGAAACTTTCTTCCCTCTCTTTCTGACGCTTTTCTTCCTGTTCTTTCTTTTCCTTCTGACGCTCTCTTTCCTGTTCTTCTTTTTCTTTCTTTCGCTCTTCCTTCTGTTTCTGATGCTCTTCTTTTTCTTTCTGGCACTCTTTTTTTTCCTTCTGATTTTCTTCTTCCAGCTTTTGAAATTTCTTGTCCAAGTTGGCTAAGAATTGTTCCATCATCATTGGGTTTGCTTCTGCTTGTTCTGTCGGAACTTCTTTTTTCGGGATTTCCATTTCTTCTCTTCCTTCAGCGGTGCCTTTAGCTGTTTGTTGTGTTGTTCTTGGTTCCTCGTCTCCAGGCATTTTTGATTTTTTTTTAATTCAGAGGATAGGATCCTAATAAAATTTTAGTCTTATATAAATCGCCCCACGTTGGGCACCAATAAAAATATGAGGTGATATTAAATTAGCCCACGTTCTGGGCAAGCCTTAAAAATACGAGGTGAAATTTATTTAACTGATAATTCAGAAAGACCCTACATTGATGACTATTGATTCTTATACCTGGAAGAAAAGAACTTACTACCAATGCACTTGGACTTCCGCAACTGGACAACAGCAAACTAAACTCTATATGTGAAGAAGAAAAGAAAATGGATGCTTGCATAAACATCAAATAAACACATTGATAAATTGAAACACAGTCTTTATTTTTATTTATGGTAATTAGGAAATCTAATTCAAAAGAGAAAATCAAAAATATTTAAACAAAAAAGTAAAAAGAAATGGAAAATCTTGCTTGAGCTTGCTCAAATGTATCAAGTAATTGTTATCAACCTGACATGGGGGTTATAACTGGTCTCCATTTGAACAAACTGACATCAAATAAGGTTATCAATTAAAACTATTTACAAGGGCTTAATAAATTTATCTAATGCAAAATTAAATTTTTATAAACAAATTTAAATTGTTTATTTGTTACAACTCTGTTATTGAAAAACTTTTTATATAAGAAAAATAAATTCTAAGTTTATTAAGATTGTTTTTATGGTTTTGTTATTTTAAGAATTGAACCAAATCATTTTATTTTTGACTAACCTTGTATATAAAATACGTCGAGATCCACTTCAAATATTTTTACAATTGGTACTACATCATTTATGGAAACAGCTGATTTTTAGAATGAAGACAAGTCGATTATCCAAATCAATAATGGAAACAAAAATCTTCTTGATTTAATTTACTAAATAAATCGTTCACAATTCCATATAATTGTTGAAGAACGAAAATAAATCTTCTTTGATTTATATAACAGGTGAATAACCCATACTCAATTCACTTAGAATATTATTAACGTTTGTTTACAAACATAATATCATATGGTTAACGATAACCTTACTTTATTTTTAGGTAATCTTATACGAGCCGACGTGGATTTTTGTCGACTGAATTTGTTAATTTTTCCTGGCCTTTTTATGTTTTACCAAAACAATTGAAAAAGCCAACAAATTTTTACAAAACAATCACGCATCAAAATTTCATCATGACGTCACTATCGAAAAACATGTGTTCATAATTAGCACTAATCTTAAATCTAAATAGACAGAAATGTATCTTGCAAAATAACGATTACAACAACATCAGACACTTATAGTCTAAAATGAACATTAACTGAGAAAATTAACAAAAACGACCAACAGTCAGAAAATCTCATTAAAACTTAATTACAAAGAAAACTCATTAACTCCAGCTATACCTTTACAAGAAATGATTACATGGCTACCCAAGGTAACTCATACATATACAGTTTACATAGAAAAATATTTACAATAAAAGAAAAACAAAAATAAAGATCGTTTATACAATTTTTTTAGATCGAACGATGCTTTGCAAAACTCCATACAAATAACAGCATAAATGAAATCAAACTATGCTCAAACTTGTCCAGCATACAGTCCTCCAAGTGCCTGCATCCAAACAACGGTGTAAAATATTATAATAAAATCAATATTTGAAAAAATCGAAGCATATCAGCAAAGCCAATACCTTTACAAAGACAATTAACACAATTTTTTTAAATACCGGAGATTGTAAGTTAAATGTACTATTATAGACATTACAATAATAACCCGTTTTACATTCTTTTAGTAAAATATTTTCCCGTAACTGATTCAGTCTCATGGGAAACAGAAAGACTTGTTTTACGTTACTTAGCGTTAAACTCAGGCCTAACAAGAAAATAAAATCTTCCAGAAAAATGGAAAAACCATCCTAACATGTGACTTGGGTTGTTAAAACATGTATTACTATAAAACAGCCTAAATGATTGATATACCTTTTTATAAATTCAAACTTTTTATGTAAGAATTGAGGTTACGTTTGCATGAAATTTATCCTTCTATAATTTCTATTTAAAATTGATGAATCTACCTGTAACCTAACATATAGCTTTTAGATTAAATAAACCTAATATCCTAGCATGTCTATCTTTTTATTTTATTTTATGCATGAAATAATTATATTTGTTTCTACGATCTATCCTAGTCTTGAAATACTTCAAAATTTCAAATCGTCAAGAAAATTTTCAATCAGATGATTCCATATCATCTCCATATACACACACATCACTATCCTAAATAAATTCTGCCACCACAAACCACATAAACTAGCAGCTTACACATCCAAAGCACAACTATTCCACTCAAACAGTCAGATTTCATTCACCAAACATCTAGTGCATATAAACCATTATAATCCGAACATGATTAACACTTTAATTAAATAACAATATTATACGTCAGCTATCAAAAAAATACATCCCATTGACACTCAAACAAATGACTCAAATTACATATCTATACCATATTTTAGCAAAAATTCAAGAAAAGTTGCAAATTTACTACGAAAGTCAACAGTGAACAGTCAACTAAGTACTAGTAGTTGACGAAATGTTGCAAAGATTAGCCTTGGGAGGTTGTGGCTCTTTTCACGACAACTGCATAATTAGAAATCACTATTTAAAGTATGAAAATATGCAAAATATACAAGTCTTTACAATGTAGCCTTCTATGCCTAATGTGTCAATACATCATTGGATCTCTTTTAGAAATTGTTGCTGTCGGTTGAATGCTTCCTCTGTATATTTCGTACTTAAATGAAGAGCATAAAAGAAGAAATCATTTTATAGTAATTTTAATGAGAAAAATTTGGAACGCAGAATAAAAGACAAGCATGTGCTGGTTAGGGGTCTATACTGTAAGTTGAAACATAATTAAATTACTCAACACGAAAACCCCACGACCAGGCGTCAATGAAACAGAAAGGTTTCTTTATTCTACATTATTCTGAATACACAAAAGATACGCCCTGCGATGGACGTCACTGAAAACTCTATAAAATTCAGATTACTCAATACTTACTATAAAGCTCATAAAAACGATACTTACGTTACTTTCTAATGCTCCGGATGAGAACATCCTAATTACAAATTATAACTTGGGCGTAGGTCTGATTTCCATAGCTTACTAATTACAAAGAGGAATAGGGGTTTTATAGACAATAAAACAAAAGTTGGGCGCCATTCGATTGCAAGTCACTAGTTGTAACTTCAGCATTTGCAATCAAAAAGAAATGCTGAATGTATTGATAGAATTCAATAACTAATCATTATTAGTTGAATTATTGTTAGGCAGGATTACGAATTTCATTAACTTTTGCAAATAGATTGTCTCGCCTCATCACGGTATGGCTCGATTCTAATGTTAATTTATTTGTAAGTAAAATATTTGATTGTCTCTAAAGACAATACTAATGGTTTTGAAGGTAATAGTTTTTTAAAAAATATACCCTAATAAGAATTCTCATTAAAGGAACACAATGTACATAAATTTACAAGAAGTAATCATTAACATAAAACAGTACAGATAATTTTTGTATAAAACTTACTCTAATCCAACACGTTATCCGTTAGTCCTTGATAATTAACGCAAGTAATTAGTACTTTCCAAACTGAAACTTTATTCCATACATAAAACTTATAATTTTAGGAACGACAACTAACATATAATTTCACCGGAGGCTTCTCCGAGGAGACAGCCCCTGTACTCGACTATCTAAGTGAAACTTTAATACTAGACTGTTGACTGTATGAAGCTCTATTGGAGACTACTTTGCGAATAAAGAATTTTTATATGCTTTATAGATAAACGTGAGAGGGAAATTTTAAACTAGCTTATTGCGAAATAGCCTGACTTTTTTAGACCAATCGGAACAAGCATTCGAAACGCTTCGAGAGAATGATTTTGCGGGACTTTACCACAAATTTAACACGTGGCTTTCATACAACTTTGTTCTAGAAGGAATTTTTATTTGTCTAGGCTCTAAAAAAATATATTCAACCCAACATTAAAATAGCACGTACGGGAAATAATAAATTTAACTAAATATCATTTTTGAATATTTATAAATTAATTTTTATCTGTAGATTTTTCTTCGAAACGACATTTGTAGTCGTGAGGACGCCTTAAAGTAAATTTTGGCCTATGCAAAGACGTCATTTGCTGTTATTGTGGAAAGATTTTTTATCTGTAATTTTATTCTAGAAGTAATGTCATTTGTATGAAAACATTTTAGGATGACCCCTGATATTTAAGAAAACATCATTTGAATTAAACTGAAGTCTGCAGATTTTAACCCAACGAAAAATACATTGAAGAATGCAGGACCTTGCCAGGGTTTTTTATTATTATTACATACAAAATTACATTATTATTAAATGGGGAATTTTAACAAAATGATGTTAAGTTAAATTTTAGAAACTTTTAACATTTTAACGACCGTTAAAACGATTTCCGTATTCGTTAATTTGAAAATCCCAAGTTCCAAAGTTCCAACTATTCCTTTAAAATTGTCCATAACTCTTCTAAAGGGGTGTTAAAAACTGCCTTGGTTTGTACAGGTTGTGTCTTCGGCACGTAAGTGTTGTAGGTAAGGTTGTTTTTTTTAATTAAATCATTACGTTAGCATTATACTCAATTCTAGTAATTACAGATGAAGCAAAGCCTTCTCACTGGTGGGACCAAGGTTGCGCTCTATTCTCTATTAACTTTCTAGGCTAGCGCTATTTACATACATGCTAACCAGATGAGGTCTAATTCGTTGGAGAGTAGCTGTACTACCTTTCGTCCAGAATGCACCATCTAGCATTCATTCAGACCCCCTATCCACAAAGTACTACCGTCAAGCGACAGTTTCCTGCACGAACTCAGCCTCGATATTAACAAGGGTCATAATTACCTATTAGTAAGAGTAAGGGGTAGTTTAAATAAATCGTATTATAAATAGATCTACAAATTATCATAGAAAAATTATCACCTTGACTGTTCTAAATCGAGTATAAGCTGTCAAGCCCAACCCACAAAAGGATAACAATTTATCCATACGAATTAATTGTATTTATACATCGTGTACTAGATATATTTGCTTTATCAAGTTGATGGACCGGCATTTCGTCGGCAACACATCAAACCATCAAAGCTAATCTAGATTTTTAATAATCCTATGAGGAAGTAAATTATGATTTGAAGTAAATATTAGGTATGCATTAATGTTTTACATTAAATTATATTATAAATGCAAATTCGCATAGATAAATTATCACCACTGTGGATCGAACCCAGGCCTAATAGTATAACCAGAGGTCTAATAATATAAAACCTAGGTGATAATCTTTCTATAAGAATTTGCATATGAATGCAAATTTATACAGGGTGCCTGAAGCCACCCATAACATACAGAAATTAAAATAGGAAAAATTTAATAAGATCGGAGTTTGCTGTGGCCTGCTTAACTTAAATATTGATGTAAATGTTATTCTCAAACACACCAATTCTTGCTGCTCCAAGAAATTATTTTATAAATGGCAATTATCTTTTCAGATTGTACCAATGTAAATTAAATAATATTGAATCATTAAACGATAATTCTATCCTTCGAGCCCTCAAACTGGAAATTCGTCGTTCTTCTGTATTATCATCACCATAATATGTCCTTGATGATTACAAACACGGTGTATGTATCGTATGATCAAAAAGTCTTTGGATCGCAATAGCCATGGAATGTAAAAACCATCTATAGAATTGTTTACTCTACTACCCGTAGTTTTTGTGAACTGTACAGAGTAGCCTCAATGTATCTTGACTAGCGCTAATGGAGACACAGCCACCTGTGCCAAGAAAATACGACGCGCTGATACCGCTAAACAGAACCCCAAATAATACACAGAAAATGTTATGTTAGCGTACGCCGTTATTATTTCTTGTGCTTGCAGTTATTTTAAGTATTACTTAATAACATTTATAAAAAGAACACAGAATGGAATTTATTTGAACTATTACAGGAGAGTTGTGAAGTAAATGTCAAAAATAATAGAAATAAATAATTCCATAGATAGCTTGTTAATTTCATGACAACCCTGATCCAAAGACTTTTTGATCATACTATATAATATGATATCTAAGATCATTATAGTAATTAAAGTATTAAGGACGGTAGTTACGCTTTACCAGTCGAGGCTGATAGTGTGGCGATCAACACGTGGCGGAGGTTTCCATATTAACCGAGACTGGTGGTACCTAACGCCCATAATGGTTATATTATTTTTTACCTGATTGGATCTATGATCCAATCTGTCTTTTTTAAGATATGTATTACTATGTGTTATAAGCGTTTTTATTTGATTATCGGCACCAACAAAAAGGTCATATGGCCCCGTGAGATCGCTTAATTTTTGTGTACTTGTCCTAAGAAATTTAAATATAAAATACTTTTTAAATATAAGATACAGATACCTCAAGAAGGTATCGCGGTAAAGAGAGGCCCGAGTAGGATAAATCAGATATATAATAACTAATTCATAACTAAGCTCCCTGTTGAAATATACCATCTTCTATTCACGTATAGAGGTTTTCAAAAAAATATCTAGGCTCTTAATCTAAGATTATATTTATTTCAAAAGTTATCTGGTGGTTCATCTAACACTTGACCGTCACTGGATTTTAGGTTCGAAGCAACATCAATTCAAAGTTTCCATTTTGGTCTACATATTGATTTTCTGCTTCTTTTATCTGTTCTGACTTTATGAACCGAATGCAGCAACAATAATTTATTTCATAATAGTATATTACTTAGGTAATTATATTTCAAGCTTGTATGGCAAAACGTGATGGCAGACATTGACGAAAGCTTGCGTTAGTTCAAATAGTCCAGGACTTTTGCGATCACATTGGAAATTCATTCTATGCAATTGATCTATAGTTGAACTTTATTATTAAAGTCAAATTGTTGATATAATATTCATTTCCGGGAAGAATAAGTAAAGCAACCAGATTTAGTGATTTTTATAGTGTAAATTACTAATAATAGTACTGGGTACATGCAAAATGTTATAGTGTAAATTGTACCTACACCTATGAACACCTACTTTGCAAATGATTGTAGGTTATCGGAAAAAGAATCTAGGTTATGTTGATTTCTGTCAAACTTTTGCTTCATATTTAGACGTTGAAAAGCTTTGAATAATACATTGTTCTTACCTTTAGATATTGGTTTGCACTTATTAACTCTATCCATTTCTGAGGTTTTGATACTTAAGTATCTGCTTTTTGCGTATACAACGTTTCAAAGAGGGAAAATTTCAAACACCAAGGTACTGCCCACAATATAAAAACGACAAGTTTCAAAAGTTTTAAATGCTTAAACATTACAAATCAAAAGACCCTAACAGTTGCTCTTCCCGTTTACAAAGCGACTAGATCAAATTCTGCATTTTTTGTAAAATGAATATCACTTAATAATTCTTTTTGAGCGAAAACTACAAAAAAAAACACGAAGTGCGGAAAAATAAAGTAGATCAGTGATTTGAATGACCATCGATGTACCTTCTACCTCTAAAACAACTGCTAAGGCGCACAAGCTCACTAAAGCCGGGTGCCTTTAATAATTGGAAATTTACAGCATGTTGAAACATATTCATCACTGCAGATAACGTTTTAACTTTACTTAATCATGGACAGTTACATTTAATTAAGAAAAAATGGTCCTATGATCTATTCTACTGCTAATCAAAACGTTTAGTTCTTGGGTGTGCTCGGTGTGGAACTCTCCCACCTAACAAGCGTTGGCAGATCAAACACGACAGTTACATATGTGAATTTACAAATCGATTAAGACATAATATATGTACCTTCAACTAAGGACACGATGATGCCAACGATTTCCTGCTGCCTTTCGAAGTGTTTCATCATTTCATTGGCACCATGTTCCGAAAATATTAATTGTTAAATGTTACAGAATATTTTGTTCACTTTTCTGCATCAAATCGGTTTTATTTCCATAAAAAATATTAAATTTTTGATGGCCCTCTTTGGAAAGTCCCATGTTAAAACTGTACCAAAGTAAACTATTACGTCTCTCCTTAAAACAAGAATTATGTACACACTTTTTTAGTTTATGCACTTCTGTAAAAGATGTTGGTTATGCACCGAGATTAAAACTCGCAGCTGTTGCTTCTTTGATATAAATTAATCTCTAGCTTTCGTAAAGTATGCGACCGTCTGAAAAGTTTCTTGTAAAGTTTTTTGACAAACGAAATTTCCACGTAGTATACTTATCAAACTTCTTCATCGTTGGAGAGACAGATATATAGAAAGACTAGTCGTAGTCTATATTTAGTGATGTTAATATATCACTAGAGTCAAAAGTTAGTTCTAAAAATAAAAGAATTCTTATTAATCGTATGAAAAAATGGTTTTATTATTATACGGAAATTACTTATTAGAGAGTTTTAGCGAATCGTATGTGTACTAGTTAACGTACGTTATTTGCTCGTTACTAAGAAACAGAAAATTTTAACGTTATCGTGAACGTCATTAGAAAGACGTATTACGACATTTCGTCTTGATTGTCGTATATGTGAAACGAAATGTCAAACGTGAAAGGTATGTCTGGGAGGGATAAAATTAGTAAACTTCGGTTTAATATAAAGGACGACTTAACACTTTTACGAGAAGTTCTTGGTTGTAATCCTTTTGAAAATTACAATGAATGGAAAACTATTCATCTAAATGTAACAAAAGCAACTGAAAAGGATTTTTTCCTAAGAACTGTGCGCGAACATACGGAGCATCTCATCAAATTGTTTAAAAAAAATGATCGCACAAATCTGAGAAAGTAAGTTGTAGATAATACTAGTGAAGTAAATTTATATTATAAAAACTTGTAGATCAGGCACCGAGGAAGAATATAATGAGAAAGAACAATTGCTGCAGCAAGTTGTGGATCTTGAAAGAGAATTCGGAAAAAATGGTAAACAACAGAAAACTGAGAATAAAAGCAACTCCTGCAAGCTTTCCTCTTGCAAACAAACAGCAACACTTCCCAGTGGCAAACAAACAGCAAAACTTTCTTGCTCCTTATCTGGTAGTCAAAAAACAAAAAGCCCTTCCTGCTCTTCAACGAGTCGAGCAATAAAAGAGAGGAACCTAGCTGCCGCTTCTCATTATACCAGATACGATATTTCTGACAGTGAAGGTGAAGAGGTGATTGAAACAGAAGTTGTACCAGAACAAGAATTTCAGAATTTTGAACTGGAACGGGAAACTCAAAATGGTGAAGCAGAACAGGTACCATTAGACGAAGATTTCAACCAACCAACGGTTGAGCCTGCTGCAATCCAGAATGCTTTAAGACGGCCTCAACGGATATCAAGGAATAAACCATTAAAAAATAATGCTCTACAATATTTAAGAGATAGAAGGGAAGCGGAACTTGAGATAAAGAGGCGAGAACTCGACATCGAAGAGAGGAGAATATCTTTGGATCAAAGAAAAATAACATTAGAAGAACAGAAATTAGCGTTTGAGATGGCAAAATATGAGAGCGATAAGGAAGAGCGGGTAAAAAGATTAAAAATAGAGGTTGACGAACGATCTCACAAAATTTTATTGGAACGACAGTTGGCAGAAATTAACTCAACTTTAGTTCAACATTTACTTAACAAATAGAAATCACAAATTTAAATCTATTAATAAAGTATATTAAATACCTACATCTCACATTATATCAAGGCTTAGTAAATAAAATCATGCAATGTTTAAGTACTCTTCTAATTCTGGTGGAACGACGTTAAAATACTGCGATGTTTGCCCATGGTACAGGCAAGTATGACAGTTGGAAAGAATTATAGCACTTTTATACATATTTTGTACATCTTGCAACATTATCTTTTGGTTTTTTTTGAAGTCCAAAAATGCAAATTCATTCACTACTTTGCCGAATCCCCATTCTACTGCCTGTCTTACAACTTTCATAGAATTGTTAAATTCTTCCTGCTGTGGTGTTAAATTACGACTAGAATATGGACGCAATAGCAATGGTTTTATTGGATATGCAGAGTCGCCATAAATCAAGTAACGTTCACCATTTACTAAAGTATTCATTTTGGTTTGTAGTTGTTCATATAAATTAGACTCTCTAAATATTCCTGCGTCGTGCCTTCTTCCAGGAACTGCCCCGTACAAATTAATTATAAGTCCATCTGGACACAGCAAGGATTGATACTTAACACAATGCTGTCTTTTGTGTCCGGAATAATATTCTTCTTGGTTGACCGTTGGTCTACAAATCGGTCTTGCTGTGCCATCTATAAAGGCAAAGCAGTTTTGTAACGCTGCCCCTTTTGTTGCAACCGCGTTAGAATAGTATTCTAGCTTGTCTTCATTTAACCATGGAATTTGATTCAAATTGTCTATGAGGAAGGATTTGTTATGAAGAATGATTTCTATAACTTTGGCGGCTATGACAGACATATAAGTTGCAGACAATCCAAATATGCGTTCTAAATCTATGTACCTATTAGGATAAGCAAGTCTTCTCAATAAAATACACAATCCTTCTACATTGCTAGTTTTGCAATTTATTTCAGTTTCTACGATTGGTGGAATGCCAAGGGCCTCGCAAAGTCTCCTAATATCCCGCTTTTTAAATCTAAAATATGCAGTAAACTCTTCATCACTTAATGTGTCTAGGTTTACTCTACCATAAGTAACTGATCTTAATCGAGGAGCTCTTCGAGGATTTAAGATATTGTTCATAATTGCATCTTCAATTTCATCATCACTTAGATCCCCAAACGCAGCAACATTCAATATATCTTCCATAATTTCAAATAATACACACTAAGAAAGCTACTTGGTAATCGCACTAATTTCGTATTTATTTTGACGTAAACGTCTTGCTAAAACTCTGTTTTAAAATCGTACGTCAAAGGCATTACGATAAAAATGACGTTGACGTTCTCGTTTAACGTATCCCTGAATACGTTTTGCTAAAACTCTCTAATTATTATTATACGACAAAATCGTTTAAATAAAAGCAATTGAATAAATGAAAATGTCTGAGTTTCGTTTTTGGAGCAAACTTACTTACAAGTCTGTTATTAACAATGCGGGTGGTTTACTTTTTACCTAAACTCACTAAACATCGAAAATTAAACTTTTTTTTTTAGAATTTTTAAGTTTTTTTCTGAATTTATCTCTGTTTATAATATTGTTTAGTACTATGTGATCGTGTGATTATTGTCAATAAATTCAAATTACTTTTTCTGATACAGTGCTACTCTCTTAAGTTCAAATCGTTTATCAAAAAACTCTAACCCGTTTGCTTCTTGAGATACACAGCGATAAAGTCAATATTGATAATTTTTCTGGCAGCTGTGCATTTCAAGTTTTATTGTTGACAGTTTTCAGATTGAAGTGTTTGGATTTGCAGCGTTCCACTCAGTAGTTTTTATTTTAAACTACTGGTTGATAATTATGTATAACTTGCAAACTCCATTTAAGACACTATAACACTTTTTAATGTATACTAAAATGCCTGCTTGTTTCAAAACATGGTTTTAACGAAATCTCACTTTTATATGCAATGAAGAAAAAAGTTTTCTGTACAATTTTCCTAATCTCTACATGCATCATCTAAAATCAGGACGGGATGTTGATTAAATTAGAACTGAGAATAAGTTAATAGGTACATGTTGATAAGTCATATAATAATAATAAATATAAGCCTTTTTTATAAAAAAATAATGTCTTTTTTATTTTATTTAGCCTTTATTGGTCCTTATGGGCGAGAAATTGAGATACGCTCAATTAGCGCGTCACTTACCTTTGTGAGTGCTGCAGTCTACACTGGTAGAAGCGATGTTGTTATCCACCCTCTATTAGCTCGGCTAGTAGCCGATCTACTTATGTCTTCACTCGCCGAGGCTCATTTTGCCTAGGGAGTTCCTGTACCCCGCATACTCCAAAATAAGGACTTTACCCTGCCCCTATAGACTGGACTTGTGTAATTTGCCATTCCTATGTACCATTTAAAAGGCTGGTGTACTTAACGACAGGACTTCGGTCAACTCGATTGGCTTAGCCTAGTTCGCAAATAAAAAGATAGGACATATTAGGACGCACATAAGTGGCCCTCACCGCCCCCCCAATGTTAGGGACGTCATCATAGCCAGTCTTGACTAAATCCTCGTCAGTGAACCCGGGACACAAGTATGAACTATTAGGTAGACATAAGAAAAAATAAATCGATTCAAGGTTTTTACGGAAGAAGTGTAGCTTCGTGATCGGCAAAGATGGACGCCGACCATAAATGAAAAACATGAGGATTACGGCATGAACCGCACATCACGACTCACGTAGAACTAGTGTCGTAATCCTAGCCTGAAGGCCCCGCGAAGATCGGAGGCTGGTCTCTCACTCTACACACCGCGCCAGGAAATGGCACACTGCTTCGGGCGTAACTCTCAGATCGGCCATCGCGTCTGCCACCGCAAACACAAGTTGGGCATTATCCTTATAGTACTAGATCTTATTATGGTGCTGCAAAATCAAGTAAACGGGTAGCTGCTACCATCTACGCATCGACCGAATTACTGTGCTTGGCGGTGATATTGAGGCGTCGCGTCGTCGCACTTCGACGCGCGAAAGCTCACGCCTGACAGTACAGCCCTTTTTCACGACACCAATTGCCAGAGCTTTGACAATTCCAGCGTAAGCTTTAACCGTACACCCGTGAGGCGAAAACAGCGTTGTACCAATATGCGTTAAGTTCTCAGGGACATCCCGCACGGCACAAATTGCCGCCATCGCGAAATTCGGGTTTATGACGGAAGTGCATTAATGTAGACAACGGATCCACACCTTTGAGCCATTCCTCCAGAGCCAGCACGTTAGAAGATGCATACACCATCTCAGTCCACACCTTGTTAAGCGCTAGTGTCAGTTTCTGGATCGACCACGTCCTCAAGGAACTCCCGACACCATCGAATACGAGTACATGGTCGGTCAGGGACTCGAGGAAGGCTGTGAGTCGACAAAGCCTGAGCAAGGGAATGAACTGCTTTAGCAGAGCCAGGACGAGATCCCCACATCGAGTGGGGCGGTGATAATACTTAGTTCACTGACTTGTCCTTCAAGAGACGAAGCCAGGATCGGACCTCAGCCTCCACCTAAATGTCGCCATTCTTAAGATACACCGTAGACATCTTACACCCAAGCATGGAAACTATTGCTTGAATAGGACAAATATGTGCAGAATAAGCATTTGCTGCTGGAGCCCTAGAAATTGTAGCTCTAAAAAGCATTATCAGAGTCCCCGGTAATATGTAAGTTCCACTTATGGATCGGTAGATAATTATAGATATGGCTTTCCAGACACCTAGGTGTCTGGAAAGGTGCTATGTTTCCTCCTAAGTTTGACACTACTGAAAATACAAAAACACAAAATATTTAAACATTACTTACAGTAAATCAAGCAACGATACTCACTGTACGTATGCCATTTACCTGAAGTCATTACAACAACGCTTGATCAGAATCCACAAGTAATAAAAGATTCTGATTAGAATGATCAAAATTAATTAAATTAAATAATTGATCATAATTAGTGAGGTTAATGTTAAGCAGGTTACTGTAAATGAATAACTTTAACAAATGAGTGAGCCAACATTATCACCATAAGGTTTAGTTTAAATCCTCATTTATTCGTAGATCAAAAATAATCTTTTGTCTAAAAGATGACAATGTTAAAAGCAATCATGAAAATATTTCAATAATTGCTTTACTAGCAAAAAAAGCTTCATAAAAATTGGTACACATAAATTTATTTTACAGAACTTACTTCTAACATATAATTTATCCGTTAATCCTTGATAAATCACTACACAATAATGCTTTTTTTGTTCACTTAACTTTAGGTACAAAATACCTCACACATTAAAATGTAGAATTTTGGATCACTAGTTTCGATGATAAAGTTATAACCGATGATTCTGAACTAAAATTTGCGGTAATTATGTCATATATAAATTGGCGGCATCCTTTTACTAATGAAGATTTAAACCAATATAGTTCCAAAAGAAACGTCGATCATTTAAAAGCTTTCACGTTAACACTAATTTCATTATCAGGAGGTTGTATTATTTCAACGTAAATAATATTTCGATCCTGCACAAATTCTGCAATCCACAATATTATTGTAACGAGTGCAACGCATCGTCTGGTCCGGCCGTCAATGGGTCGTGGAACATTCCGGAGCGGCAGCACAATGCACTCAACCTTCTAGTGTATTCTAGAAATACATGGTATGTTCGGGCGACTTCTGGAACGTTTGTATGGTGGTATAAAAGCGACTTTGCGGATAAAAAGGGTCAGTCAACAGCGAGTCGTTAATTGTGTTTCACAAAATAAATAGTAACTGTATAGATAAATGTTATATTAGAAATTCATAATCTGTAAATAATAGTTTTAATGGTTTATAATCATAGCGTTAATTTATAGTGTATTCATTAGTGTATAGAAATAAATATTTGTTTGTGAATAGACGATTTAAACAGCACTTGTGTTATTATTTTTAGAAAGAACGTTACATTATTATTGCAACGGAAAAACAACGGACTGATGTTTACTTAGCTTTAAAATTCAAATTCGATATTGAATTAGCTTCACAAATCAAAAAAACTGACTGCACACTGGATTAATTATTGACTTTGCTAAAACAAAGTGCTACACTGTAATCTAAATTCGTTGAATTTACTTTCTGTAAACGGAACGATAAAACTCACACTTATTCGCACTTGCAAACTGTATCTGATTCTACTTTTAATTTTTATAACTGTAATTTCGAAAACACAAACCAACGTCAAACGTCATCAGGAGCTTTATGGGAACGAACCGCCCGCTGCTTTGGCTCGAAAGCCGCCAGGAGACTGTCTTCAGAAAAAATTCAACTTCTGCCCTAGCAACTAGTATTTTAAGAAAGGGAAATGTATAGACACCCTGTCAAGAATCAAAATGACACACATTACACCAATGAGAAGAATCCTTCCCGATCATTTGATGGGGGTTTACAGCAGCCAGAACTTTTGCAGCTCGAAACTTTATCAAAAAACATTATTACGATAGGGATAAAATCTGCAAATTTAAACTGATAAAAATATATTCAAATATACATGGCCGTAGTAAGATTATTTACAATAATTAATTAATTTATGCGTGAATTATTACTAAGGTGATTGTTTCTTTTAACCTGGAGCTTTGGATTTATGCTGAATTGCTGACCTGAAAAGTCGTAAAAATTGTTCAATCCGACTCGAGCTACAGACAGTATTTGTTTACTGATTCTCCAATCCATGGATTTAAGAAATATGAGAATTGTTCTAATTAACGATTTTTCCAGGCAAAGTGTCCAGGCTACTAGGTAACTTTGAAAGAATATTTAGATAATCACCTAGTCAGTGTCCTCCTTTATGAGAGATCGTCCAGTTAGTTTAGTTTTATGTATCTTGTATTTTAAACATAGGAAGGTTTTCCTCGCTGAAAAAACAAATAAAATTAGCCTGTTTTCTACATTTAGTTTTTCTTTTCTAACAACACTCGTCAACGTCAACTGCTTGCGTTATTAGATTCCTTTCAAAACAATTTCCTAAATTACAAAAGCTACTAATTTAGCACCTTTCCATAATGAGCTCATCTTGAAAGCATTATTCAATTTTCACTTTTCTTCTACATTGTAATTCGGATTTCCTTTTCTCCTCAAACGGTTTTTTATTTCTAATAAAAAATAAATACCTAATAACGATTTACTTACACAATTTTTATTATTTTTCATAGATATTGTAACCTTCACAAACTTTCGTTTTCGTCTCTTGCAAGATCCTTCAATTTTCAGTCGTGATACTTAATACTAAACGACAAACAATTAATTTGTATCATGGATGCGCCTTTTGTATTTATTCAACAGTGCTCAGTTACAATGTCAACTAGTATACACGTTGCCTTGAATTTAATTATCCTCTTGAAAATATGAATGAAGTATCGATTTTTGTAATCGTAGTAAGTTATATACTCGGAAAAAAAAGAGTAAATCAATGAATTCGTGAGGTTAATTAAAAATGAATTATTTAGATAAAAACCAGTTTTATTGTTTTGCTAAATTGAACCGACTCTGTCTCTGTGAGGTTTCATGTCTACTTTCAAGTATTCTTTTGATGTGTCTCTTATGCACGACACTTTTATTTGTAAAAATTTCACCAGGGGAAATTTATATTTTGTATCTGAAAGCTTTAAATAACTGAAATATTTTTTGAGGATTTTGCAGGATTTATTATTGTACACAAGTTGGTACTTAGAGATTTCTTCAAAACTCCTTTAGAAGATTTGCATAACAAATCTTTATTAATGTATTCTTATCTAAACATTAATCAAGTTCCTTATGTAAAGTTCTCAATACAAGAAAAAAAACAGACAAATAATTTTTTAAAAAAATTTAATAATCAGAGCAAACCTGTAGTAACCATAATAACACTTATAGTAATAAATAAGCAATTTCATATAATAAATATGACTTATAGTGCAACTATGAAATGAAGAATCTAGGTCAATGCTTGATCAACACCTGTGGAAACCGAACACTGAACTGAAGTGATTTGGCCGGCGTGAGACGCGTTCAGCGCGTTCCCCGGCCCCCATTTTATAAGGCGCCGCGTTACAACCTACAATGAATTAAAAACTTATAAACGAAAAAGGCCAGAAAAATAATTTTTTAAACTCACCACTATCAAAATGATATTTTGCGAATGTAACAGTTAAACGCAAACGAAGTGTTCGTGCACCCGTGCTTCAAAAATATGCAAAAAGCACTGGCCCTTTTAGGCTCTCTAAAAATGATTTGACTTGATAATAATAAAATTTGGAACAATTAATGAATCTCCCCACCAAACATTTTTTGAACAAGTTGGTGTCATTACCGAAAATTTTATCAAAGATCCTGAATATATAAATCATTTTTGGGGCGAATGCCCCAAAGCCTTCAAAATTTGTTTGCTACCAACCTAACCTCATAAGAACGCCAGTACCTAACCAAAACGCTTTGCAAGAGCAAATTCTATTTTTTCCACCTGGCCTAACCTAACCTAACTCTAACCTAACCTAATCTAATCTAAACCTAGCCTAATCTAAACTTAACCTCACCTAACCTAACTAACTAAATTGTGCAATTGTGAAATACACAATTTGCCAATCATAGAAACTTTTTTTACTTTTGATCCACAAATTTGGGACATTGGAATGTTCGCCCCCAAAATGATTTATATATTATATATTTATATATTCTGAATCGGCATAAAATCTCCGTTGAAATGACACCAGTTTGGCCAAAAATTGTTTAGTGGAGGAGTTCTTTAATTACACCTAGAATTTAATTTAAAAAAATGCCATTTTCCCATTTGGGTATTAGAAATAACAAAAGAAAGATTAGTAATCGCTAATAGTCCCACTGACAAATGTGCGAGCGCCATCTATTGGCAACAAGAGAATGCTATTGCCTGCTTGGTTTTACGTTTACTTTGAATTCGAAACAGTATTAAAAATTGTTAATTATGGTTAATTAATGGTTAATTATGGTTTTTTATTGTTAAATTTTGTTTGAGCATTAGCGCAAATGAATCACTCGCTCCTTCGTCGCTCATGTTCGAATAAAGATTTCGCGTACTTCGTAAATAACTAGAATAATACTCTTTGATCCTATTGTAATATGTAATAATACGTTTATAATAAATAATGTATTTAGAAGTTTGTTTATACCAAGACCATGTTTGAACTCGGCCCCGCAAAAGCTTACTCCGGCCCTGTGGTCACGTATTATCACGGTGTATAAATGTTTACTAGAAACAGTACAAAATAAATTTTAAAAATTTTTGTTTTATTAAGAAAATAATTATCCCCAATTTTTGTCTTGTCATCGTATTAGATCTGAATTTAAATTTAAAAACTTGAAACTAGAAGGGTTGATTTAGCTCGATCATCTTAACTTACATCTGAAAATATTCGGGGCCCCTTATGGCTGTTTTTTAAATAAACTTAAATCTATTATTAATTTCAAATTGTAATCAATAAAAAATCGATTATATAATTTTTTTACGTTTATACTGAAACACATAATTAGGACATTAGGCCTGTTTGTTTTTAGTTTATAAATAATAAATACTAACACATTACGATAAAATAAGAGTATATGCAACATCTTATGTTACCTACATACCCCCCCATAACAACGGATTAAAATTAATTGTGCAGATTTTTACTTATAACCCATTCGAAATACAAAATAGGGAAAATGAAATCAATTTACACTATTAGAAAGATATAAAAGTATTACACAAGCTATATCTTAGAGGTGGATATAAATATTCCATCGACGTGCATAGCTCATAATCATCTGCCTTTAGTTTTTTAATGTACCTATCGTTGAAAATTAACTTAGAACGCTACCAATCGACGTTAATGTTAGTTCTTCTTAAATAAAATCAGTTTGTAACGCTACTGAATAGTTCCAGCTCATCTGCTGCTTATCTTATCAGATAAATCACAGCGTGCCAATCGCGTGACCCGAGATGCATTTTCGCCCTCGTGATTTATGTGACACAGATTCTTCATTTTGTAGTCGCACTATCGTTCTTCTGCTTCTACCGTCTTAAGTCTGTATCATAGTATCATACAGGTACTATATTATGTATGTGGGTTTACAGAAAAGGCTGTTGCTCTCATTAGCACGTCCGTCCACTCTTTTCTGACACCTATCTATAAAACAACTCTGCCCTGCTAAGCGGAAAAGCCCTATCTGCAAAACTACAATGTAGAAATGTACTATATAGAATGTTATTGTGAGCTAAGAAAAGATATGGTATATTTCTGAGTTGATGTTTTGCAGATATGACTGTTTCGCTTAGCAGGACAGAACTGAAAACAGGACTAAATATACAGGATGTTAAATCGCTTCACGCACAATACAGTTTTTCGTGCATTTTTTTTCAAACTTTAATATTATGCCCTAATTATTTTACAATAAAGAAAACAATTACGAATCATGCGTTACGGCTTGCATTTGATTGTAACCGAAAAAAGTAAAGAAAGAAAACTTTCGTTTATGCAAAAATCAGTTATGCCTTGGAAATATTTTGGGAAAATATTTGCTGCCTAAATGTCATTTTTAAGGTTATATTGTCTGTCAAGCAGTTAAATCTAACCTTAAAAATGCTATTTAGGTAGCAAATGTTTTGCCTTCATCGTGCCAAGTTTCCAAGGCATAACTGATTTTTGCATAAACGGAAGTTTTATTTTCTATATTTTTCCCGATTACAATCAAATGCAATCCGAAACCAAAGGTATCATTCGATTCGTATTTTTTTTCTTTATAGCATTCCTTAATATCTAAATTGTAAAAGTAATTAGGGGAGCTAATATTAAGGTTTGAAAAACATACACAAATCTGTATTGTGCGTAATCCTTTTCTACACCCGATATATAATCAACCCTGGGAAACTCTCAGTAGGAGCCAGACTGCCCCCCGCCCTCTACGAGTGATGTAATGGGTCAAAAATAACACTTCTGAATGTGTGATACAAGTGCACTCTGAGGTCTTAAAAACAACCATGTGTTGTTGCCAATTGGCCTCTCTCCAGGTCATTAGCATGGGTCAGAAATCAGATGTGACTACTTGGCATATAACTTTTTAGAAAAATCTAGCAAAGTTAGCCACAGTGGTGATTACTTCTGAACAGACGTCACCTTTTAAGACTGACATGTTGAATATCTGACTGTACAAAGATTGATTGACAAAACAGGTTTCATAGACGTTTTTAAAATTTTAGAATATCCCTAGGTATGATCACATTCATCTTGATTTATTTCTGGACATAACCTACATAAAGGAAATGTTAACTTATTTTTACTCTTTAAGGGTAATAGGTACAGGGTGATATAATTTTCTTGGTGGTAAAACAGCACATTTTATTAATCCGTACCATTCTGGATCATACTTACAAGGTTTGAATATTTCTTCAGGATGTCCAACGGGATAATCATCATAACACATTACTGTTGGATATAAACTACAAATGTCTATCTATATATTTTAATTTTTTCCCCTCAACTTTCAATTTTGTTGCATTAGTTCTTCCTCCAAAGAATGCATTTCTAGGGTTTAGTCCTTCCGATTTTTTATATTCTTTTTCAATTTGTTTCATTTCTTCTTTATATTCTTTAGATTCCCTCCAAGTACATTCCCACATTTCTATTAAATTATAACCAGCTTTTTTTATTTGTTCACTTCTTTTTATTGTTTTATCATAAAGGTCTTCCATAGCTGTTTGATTCTTATTGTTAATAAAATCTGAACTATAACATTTAGGACATCCATGCCAAAAACAACCATGATATTGATACACTGTATTAATTTTTTCATCAAAACCATCAACTTTTGACCCACATATTTTGACTTCACCGTCGTTTAATGCATGTTTTATATCAGGGTTTTTAAAACTATTTAACCAAGAAATTGATGGTTGAGAGTAATTATCTTTCTTCAGATTATCAACTACTGCAATAGTATCTTTTTCAATATATTTTGATCTATATATAGCCATCCAAACACTAGCAATTGTAACGTATCTAAAAGGATCTATGTTAGCTATTTTTAGAAACTGTTTTCTTAATTCAAGACACCCTCTTCTTAATATATCTACATCAGAATAACAATAATCATAAAATTCTTTGTTAAATTCTAATACGTAGTTTTCTTTTCTTTTTTGTTTATGCCATTCCAAAAACTTATCTCTTTCGTCTAGTTTCATAGTATTAATACCATAGTATTTTGTATTTTTCCAGCATAGCTCTGATTTTCTGTTGTATTGAAAAAATGTGGAAAATATCCTTTTTTAAGTTCTTTTAATCTAAATGTTTTTGGAAAGTTTTTTAAAGGTCCTAGAACAAAATTAATACTATCAATAATTCTTAATTTAATAAATTTTAATTCCATTAACATTATTTTAGATCCGTTATATACACAGAAAGGTTCGATACTGTTATCAATACAATATTTTAGAATAAAGTGATAAAGTATCGAAAGCTTTAGATTTATGTGCAATTGCAGTATATCCTTTATGATCTTCAGAAATTAACCATTTACAGAAATCTTCGTTAGTCTTAAAGGAATTAACATTAGCGTCAAAATCATGAGCTATAACTAAATTAGGAATATGTACACCTGTTTCCAGATTAGTTTCATAATCAAAGAATAAATACTTTTTCGTATAAGTACATTTAGTAGTATGTTGTTTAGAATTACATTCAAGACATTCAAAATTGTTTTTATCATCCAAAGGTGTTTTAATACATTTTTTACATTGATAAATGTGATATTTTACCTTTTTAGTAGTTTTATCAGGAAAAGTTACTGTAGAGCCTTTTTTGCTACAGTTTTTACAGCCTTTTACTTTTGTTTCACATATTCCACCTTTTTGCCGTCTCCATTGCATATAACATTTATGTTTAAGTATTTCAACATTTTGGTGACAATTCCTACATTTTTCCCAACCGCATTTATGTTCTACACCTCTTTTCAGTATTTTATTGCAATCTAAATATTTATAAACTCTTTCACATACTTTTGAATGATTATCTAAACATTCTTGATTGTAACAAAATCGGTTACATTTTTCACAATATATACGTTTTATATCTTCTTTATGTTTAGTCTTGAAGCACATTATGCATAATTTATCTACCCCTTTACATTTATGATTATCTTTATCTTGATATGGTTTATCACATTTTTCACAATAATAAGATTGACCATGAAAAGCCGACATACTTTTAATTAGATCGTAGTCATTTCCGTTTTTATATAAATATATTTTTACATCTTTTTTCGGTCCTGAATGAATTATAGAATTGAACAGAGATACATCCACAATTTTTATTTGTATATTTAATACTCTTTCAATATTTGCAATATCGTCTAAAGTAAAATACTCTTCATTATATTCACCAAGTTGATTACATAGTTCTTGAGCTAAAGTTGTTTGTAAATTTCTTCCTTTTTTAATATACTATTTTATTTCATTATGATCATATTCCTTACCGAGTATATTATTTGTATGATAAGTTAGTCCAACAATAACAGCTCTTGGACAACATAAATTGTCTTTATTGTTTATCATGATTATACTTTTCTTTGTTCTTCGGTCTTCGGCTAAATTTATAACTCTTTTAACACCTGCCCCTCTAGGCATATTAATTACCCTAAAAGTAAATGTTATATTATTTATCTTTATGTTTTCGTCTGATTGTATAATTGTTCTAACAGCATTCATTATATTATCAACATTTGTATTTGCTGAAAAATTTGAATAAATAGGACGATGGAGTTCACTAGAATTCATACTTACACACATTAAATCACCTTGATGAAAACGCGCCCTATTTTTAACAATTCTAATCATTTCATTTAGACCCTCTCTAACAATTCTGATTTTCTCAGAAAATATATTGTCTACCGTAATTGTACCATCTTTACCTGTTGGAAGTTTATCTTTTAATTTGAACCCATATCTTAAATTATGCATTCAATAATATTCGTTGTATTCTCTCCCCTCATCAGTTATATCAAATTTGGATGAAGTATATGGATCTTGTTCTGTGAAATAATCAGCCGATATCCTAAATTCACTAAGATCATGAACTTTTGGTTTAGTCAAAGACGCTAACTCATCATTTCTTAGTTTCCTCTTTAAGTAATTAACCATTCGTTTACTTTCTGGTATATATGGTATATCCTTAATAACATCAAATATTTCGATAACTTCGTTTTTAAAATGATTATACAACTTCTTGATTACCTCCATTTATAAGAGAAAAATTTGTCTATATATTTACAGAAAATTTTTTTGTCGGTATATACTCCTAGGGGAGTACGTTTATTATTCTAGACTTATTTTTCATAGAGTGTTTTTAAAATATGAAATGGTGTTGATTTATGATATTTATACCCTCTTTTACTAATAGTTTTTCCACATTCACATTCAACTTTATTTTTCGATTTCAGACTGTTGTAAACATTTCTTGCATAATCATTTTTACAACCCTTACAAACACTTTGAAAACCGTCTTTATAGTTCTTCGCAGTAGAATAATTATCTAAAGATTTTTCAATATTACATTTCGTGCATTTCTTTGTTATTTGTTCCATTTATTAGAAATATTTTTAGTCGGTATATACTCCTAGGGGAGTACGTTTATTATTCTGGACTTATTTTTCATAGAGTGTTTTTTACAAACTTTGAGTGTTATACCCTTATTATTTTTCCAGGCTTCTATAGCCGTTTTTTCATGATTTTTAGTTAATTTTATTTCCATTTTTATTATGAGAAAATTAAAAAATGACCCTTATTTGTCGTTTGTTTCAAAGTGGCCCACTTAAAGTTTTTCATTTTGTCCCAAACATGCCCAGCAGATTAGGATAAGCAAAATCGAGAAAATGACCCTTGTTTTTCATTTTGTCCCAAACAAGCCCACTTAAAATAAATAATCAAAAATCAAGCAAATGACCCTTGTTTTTCGTTTTGTCCCAAACAAGCCCAATATAAATCAAAAAGAAAATGACCCTTATTTTAGCTTGCTTATTAAAATAAGCTTAAAATCGTGAAGATGGCCCTTATTTTAACTTACTTATTAAAAATAAGCATAAAAATCAAAGAAAATGACCTTTATTTTTCATTTTGTCCCAAAGTAGCCGTCTTATGTGTGAGAATGCTTTCGCAACCTTTATAAACCTTCTTTATAATGGTAACCACAACGTTTAGGCACCTGTATCGCTTGCTCTTGCATTTATCACTATCTTCTAGATTTCTCTTGTAAGTTGGTGGGAAACTACGTTACTTATAAAATATTACATTTCCACAGGCCAAGTCTCTTCTTTCGCATACAAGATATATTCCTAGAATAAAAATACAGTGATATTATTGAGGCTCTCATGCAGACATTTGAAATGACCAAAATTGTACTGCAATTCTTTTTGGACCGAACGATTTTCATTTGTACCTCTAAAAAATTAGAGTGACGCTAATGTCATAAATATTTTAGAATTTCGGTAAAAAGAATTAGCTTGTTTCCACATAAATGTATCAAAGATATAGCGGGTGTATCTAAAAGAACCACGAGGATATTATAAAACCAATAAGTAACTTTTAGTGTGCTTTTAAATACTCCTAAACCTCTACTGAAGTTTAAGGAACAATACAGCGTTAAGGTTAAGGTGTTGTTATCTAATCTTTACGGTGTTCACAGTTACTAAACGTGACGTTATATAACCTATGGTAACGCTCCTCACTGTGAGTGATGGTACTCTCCTAAAGTACAAACCGCCACTACAACGCTGTTTATATAACTTGCAAGTTCCCGCCAGTCGTCGCATTTTCAACATTCATAACCTCGCAAAAGTATTTCGCACTCTATATTGTTTGTAGTGGGTGTTTATTATTGTGTGAAAATGTCTATTAAAATAGTATTTTATTGACGTCACTGTGCGTTACCAAAGGTTTCTTAAGAGGACCTGTGGTTACAAGTTTGAAAACTAGCCTAAAGATAATATGAATCTTGGTTTTATTACAGTGGTTTTCAACACCAACAGCCCTCGGCATCTATAACGGTAACTAGCAGTTGGTTGAGTAAGTTTTATATTTATCACCACCTACACCAACATAGGAACTAACTCAGCATTATTGGTTTTATAAATTGGTAACTACAACTATTATAAAAATTCATTATATAATCGTTAGTAACCGTTGCTACAAGTAATATAAGTTAGTGATGGAAACGCTTCTGTTACCACTTCATAAAACCTAAAGCTCTTGGACTTTTTAGAAATTTTATATACCCAATATATAACTTCGCAACCAATTAGTAATCTTATAAAATCTCCAAAACAAACTCGCAACCTTAATAAAACCCTTATAAATAAAAACTGATTGTTACTTAAGGTGATGAAAATTGTTTATTAAGAAGGCGAAAGTCGCCAATGCTTGGATTTAAGCGGTTCTGAGTTCACATTAGATTTGTTCCATATTTAATAATTGCTGATTTGAATATGGTTTTTTTTGTCCGACCTGCGATTTAAATAATTCATCAAGTATCAATCCTTCGTAGTCTTGATCAGCAGCAGCATTTATACTCTGCTTGAATTTTTACTAGACTAGATACACAAAACTACAAGAGAAAGCAACATCTGTAAGATGCACAAAGAGGTACATTCACCTATAATAATGTCAACTAGTAGATCTATACTTCAACCAAAGTTGCAAGAAATGAGTCATCAAAAACACGTGGGCGAAAATGTAAAATGCATCTAGAATTACACGAAGGCAACGCTGTAATTTAAATGATAAAATAAACAATAAATGAGCTAGAAAGATTCATAAGCGGAACAAATCCCTTGTTAATTAAAAATTAATGTGAATGAAGCAATGAAAATCTGTTGGTTCTAGCGTACGTCGCTGAATTCTTAGCAACGTGAAATTTGCACTCTTATCTTATCTCATCTCAGGTCGTGTTTGTTTATTCCGGTGTGATTGCCAAAATGACTCATTTCATGTATTTATGGTTGAAGTATAGTCTATAAATTTTACGTTATGTCAGTTCTATACTTTTCCATAGTGTTTAGTTGCCGTATTCTTTTACCGACGTCTAAATACTCAATAACCCTGTTATAATCCTGAGCTGGTGTAAGGCAAAGTACTTTATCTAATTATCTGAAATATTACCACCAGATTATTGCATAAAAGACCACTACTCTTTTTGTGGTATTATCTAATACAATTAAGATCAGTCCTGGACATGAACTTTAATCAGCTGTAATTCTCTTTCTGAAAGAGACTTAAGATTTTTGAACCTTTGAAGACCTTTGAAGACTTTTTAAGGTTTTTTGCAATCCGTTAATGTGACCTTCAAATTCGTAGTTTATCATTCATAAGGACCATTTATAGTGCCTCCGTGGCAAGAACGCGAAGAGAAGAAGAATAAATTTAGTTAGCTTGATACAACACAGAAGTGTATTGTTCATGGTCGGAATAATCTTATTTAGGAGCAGTGCAGTTTTAGTATGATCTCGAAGCATCTTGAAATAGCATCTATCAACAACCACCATCTTAGAATGTTTTTCAAACAGTACTGAAACATTCAATTGACATCAGTGTTTAAGTATTTAAGGGTGCTGAATTCTTAACGCAGTGGGTCAATTGGATAACTTTGATGTCGGTTTTTTCGTTTCTTTGTACAGTTTGTAAATTCTCCTTCTTTGACTTCCAGAAACTTCTTTATCGCTTGGTCCGTTGCCAGGCCAAATGATACGATTGTTTATTAAAATATTCTATGTTCAGCCTAACGATTTCCTGACAAACTCCGACATGACAATGATCTTGAATGTCTAACCGACACTGTCTTTATTTGATCCACGCTCTTACCTATGACACATCTAGGCCAAGATTAGGTGCATCAGATAGACTGGAATACAATAACGGGGCCAATTGGGTCAGGAAGGAAAAAAAAGGTAAAGCTGTTTATCAAAGATTCTAATATCTGGCTTTTCGGAATAAAACGGTGAACAGTAATAGCAAAACAGTTGAGTTGTGAAAAATTCACACGCATTTTAAGGTACTTAATGAAGGAAACACATGACAAGTAAGAATCCTTTTATAACTAAATTAAAGTAGTAGTTATACAACAAGGTCTTTCACTCGAGATTTACAAGGTAAGGCCCATTCTTTACTAAACTAACTAATTTGCTTTTAGTTGAGACTCTAATTCATGTGTTTGTTATTAAGGTTTAAATTATGACAAAACATGCCACTTATATTGGCTTTTAATTTTTTTAAAGCTAAAAATTAAATAATTGTAATTAATCACATTTAAAAGCTAAATTTACTTAGTGTATTCTGCAATTAATTATTTATATAGCTATTGCTACTAACGGTGTTATATAACGCTAATAAAAAGCCGCACCAAAAATAATTAATTTTTAATCTCTTCAGATATCTAAATCTCTGATATTTTGATTAGCAAGATTCCAGAATATTTATTTGCAAATTAAAAAATTAATAATACTTTAAGGTCTTTATTTAATTTGGAATGTTAATTTAAATTTAAATTATTATTAAGATAATTTTAAAAGAAATTCTAAATCCAGAAAAGTGCAAATTATATAAAGAATATTTAATTTTGGCTCTTTTAAATTAAAAATACATTAAAAGTCAGCATGTGAAGCATTTCATAATAAATAAGGGATATATTTTGATCAGCTTCTCTTAATTGAGTAACATGCCTCCCTGATTCTTTTATACTTGATTATATTCTAGAACGCTAGATTGCTCCTTACAAGATCTTTTTTCCTTTTGTTGCCGTCTGTTCTTTTTTGATGTCTTCTTAAAAAACTTACAGGTAATAGATTGAGAGATAACTCTCTAAACTTGTTTAATATTAGTTGGATAGTATTAGGACATCTTTATTTGTTTAAATGTATGTTTAATTACTTAGTAGAAATTAATACTTAGTTAGGGACTAATTATGGTCACGTCAACTAATAATTTATTGATAAGCAGCGATTCCAAATATCAACACTTATAAATAAAGAAAATAGTTGTACTAAGGGTAAAAAATAAAAATAAAATAATACTTAGACGATTTAAAACGATTTTGGTACACATGTGTGAGCTGATAAGTTCGATTTCGCAATTCAGACTCAGCATTTCTTTCAGCGCCAATTCCACAAAACACATTTATAAATTCCAAATTACAAAAATCCTTACTTTTCAGCTGTTTATTAAGAGTATTTTGAGTACAGGTTTCAATGAAGAATATCACTTTCTTGTGTACATAATATAAATATATATTTTTTATTCCTGGGTTTTATAAACAAGATACAGACTAATATGACACTAGTGAAATTAGTAAATTGAATAGAATTTCAAGTCGCGTTTGGCTCTTAATGCTGATTGACCATAACCTACCTTTCTTATAGTTAATTGTACGTAATTTTGTTACTCTATAACGTAATTACGATAGACGCTTATTTTTTTGTACTATAAGTATTAAGATTAAATTTAAAAAGTAACATCAGCAGCAATATATATGTTTAATACATCTACCAGGAAGTAATAAGCTGAAAAATATAAATGCACAATACAATATCAGAAAAGGAAATGGTTTACACTGTAGTTCGGATACAGTAAGGCAAAAAAGGAAAATTACGATTTCACCAGTATTCAGTTTTCATTTATCCTTCAAGAATGTAGCCAAACTCTAAATTTAGTCATCGTTTTTGATATGTCAAAAGTATGGAAATGTGTAAAACGAATTTTCTGTTTGACAAGCTTGCGCCTCAAATATTTATAAGAGTGAAAAGCAGCCACTGCTTTTTAAGCTTATACATTTTACATTTCTTTCGCTCTTTTTTATTCAGACGAAGAACTTTGTAAATAGTAAGATGTACTGCGTGTGTGTGTGTAATCCTTTTCTTCTGTTAGATTATACATAAGACCTTGTTTAAAGCAATTTTGTATGCTGCTCGTAATATGAGTATATTTTTCTACGACATAAAAAACTAAGGTTCAATAGTTATAAAAAATAAGTGAAAGCCTACGCTCTGTGTTTCTTATATCACTAAAGAAATTTCTTTTATTCTGTTGATGATCGATTGTACTAAACTGAAACAGTTTCTATAAATCTCTTTTATATCGGATATAGGGGAAAAGGAGAAAAGAAAAAGAAAAACTTTCCTATGTTAGAATTTTCTATAAATTTAAAGAAATTGTTTTCTATCAACTTTATTACGCAGTTTTACATGAGAAACGCACTTTTTGTAAAATAGGAACTAATAGTAGTAATAAATAGGGTAAAGTGGCAAAAGCTCGTAGTATAAAATGTGGGTTTATACAAAATTTTTGTATTAAGAGCAAAAAGTAAATCAAGTCATTTTATCATAAAATTGTTAATGCTAAAATACATGGGCATATTTCATTCAAACCAAACGTATACGACACTTCACATATATTTTATAGCGGTGCTTGGTTAGATTTATTGTTATTATATTATTTTATTTTTCTTGAAGAGATACTTAAAAATTAGGAAGGCAGGGCAGAAAATTCAGACAAGTTGATAGACTGAATTGCACCTTTGATATAATAACACGGAATTAATTCTTTGCATTTCTTAATGTAAATGTAAGCAATAGAGTTATAGGAAATAATGTGTTAAGTCGGCGTCTTAGCTGTTAAACAGCCAAGAGGAAAAATCGGAATGAATTTAGTCTTTAAATAACGCATTTAAAAACAAGAAGTATTTATTTATTAAGGATAATTAAATATTTAAAGTATCCATTTCAGCATAAGGAGTATAAAATTTATACTATAAAATTCAAGTTTTACAATATACAGTTCAGAATTTAAAATTAAATTATTAAATTTATGTTATGCTTTACATACCTATTTGACATAAAATGAAATTTTTAAAATGAGACGTCAGAGGTAATTTTGGTTTTTACAAGGAGACTTATTCTTATGTAAACAAAGTTTTTAATAATAATGTACATCTTTTGTAGATGTAATATGTAATTATCATTCAGGACGATTAATGAATTTTAAAATGTTTAGTCTTGAAATGTAAGTTTTGGCAATGACCGTCTTCCAGAGAGAATTATAAACCAGTTTGTATTCGAAAAAATTGTTTTAGTAAATAAACGAACATTTCTTTGATACATTAGAAAATTTATAGAAAAACGTACTACTATGGAGTTTAAAAAATTAAGTATATGCAGACAAAATTTGCATGCAAAGAGATGCAAGCAAAATACAAAATAAAGAACACGAGTTTTTATTTATTTTTTTAACAACACATAAAATATAATACCAATATAAAATTTTGAAAAGAAATCAGAATTAAATTAATAATTACTAATGACAGTAGATTAGTAGAATAAGAATGAGTACTGTGGAGCCACACAACCTTGACCTTTCTTTTGACCTCCTTTCACTTTCCCCCTCTCCAGGCCACATCCCTCTCTACTTGTCACCTCTCTACTATTCTCTCCCCAACCCACACCCCTCTCTACTTGCCCACTTGTACCCAAACCATACCCAAATATATTAATAGGATGTAAAAAGGTATAGCCAAATGAAATTTGGATAATAAGAAATTCGTATCAAGTACATCGCCTTTATTAGTGTTTTACAAGACAAAAAAGTGTGGTACAATATAAAACATTATAAGATATAAAGCTGAACGTAAGTTAGTAAAGAAACGCATTTTGGATAATAAGAAAAAGCATATCATATAATAAAAAAATATATTTATTAAAAATGGTGAAAGTATTACTATTACTAATAGCATTACAAATATTGGTTGCAACAATATTATACTTATTCTGGTCTAACCCGAGTGTTGTTGTAGATTCATGTTTCCAATTCGTATGGATTAAATGGTCTAGACTGCACGACACCACCCAAACCAGAGGAACCAAAACCGTTAGTATTTCGAACTGTAGAAGTGAGCTCGAAAACTTCATACGCTGATGGATAATAAATCTTCTCGCAAATTAATTGGGCAATTTGCTTGCGTGCCTTTATGCACTGTAAAATATTGTGAGGAATGATTAAATAACAAGACGTAAATGTTGTCTCTGTAGTCTTCATCGATAACACCTGCACCAACGTCCAAGAAATGATGGTGTGCTAATCCAGAACGTGGATCCATAGGATCCTGGAGGTAACTTAATTTGCAGCGTAGTATGAATTAACTGTTTTTCATGAGAGTGAATGATGTATTGCTCTATGCTACACAGGTCAAAACCGGCAGAAATCGGTGTAGCTCGTGTTGGTGCCACAGCATCAGAATGAGCTTTAAAAAAACAATGGATGTTCTCAAGGAGGTGGAAAAGCCATAATGTACACAAATACCAAATTTCTTGTCTTGTAAAACACCAACTTCGAACGATTGAATGAAAGGCAGGAATTGCATTTTTAGATATATGATTTGGCCCTTCTCTACCCCAAATAAGAGGGCTTTGCCCCCTCCCCCCCCATTATTTTGTAATAACTCTAAGAAAATTATTTAAATTATAAAAAATAATATTATCTATGATACAAAACTAATTTCTATTATAACCAAAGTTGTAGATATCCAAATTAAATAAATTTTTATTTAAAAACTCACTTTTCGTTTTTATATTTGGCGCACATAAATTCTATTTCTAATCAGTTTCGAGTTGCTTGACAAACTCTGTTTATTTCCCCAAATATCAATCAGCCCACGAACAAATTGATCAATTCCAATATAATTTCCAATCCAATTAAAAACCAAATTATTGTTGTATTATTAATAAGAAATCTTCCTTTCATTAGACAAGTAAATATAAACCTCAATATGATATTTTCACTAATTTATCATTTACAAGGTTAAATAAAATTTATGAATTTTTATTATTACAATAATTATTTTTCATTGTTTAAACAAAACAATACTTAATCCCATAAACAGCTTTATACTTAATAAACACTTCTTAACACAACAAAATTGTCAAATTTTGACGTTTCACATAATCTTATATTTTTATCACAATCAAAGTTCAGACCTAACCTTACAAATTTCAATATTAAAAGCTAGAAACACAACTTGTTTCTCTGATGTTAAATTGCTACTTATTTGTTAATAAATGGTTTCCTTTTTTATACTTTTTACAAAACAAATGACTTCTTACATCACCCAATTATTCTTTATAAATTTTCATTAGCGCAAAAACTAATTAGATAAACTTACAGAAAATAAAATTTTAATTAAACGATATACAACACTTACGTCAAAAAATAGAATTGTGTCTTTAATTTTAATGTTGACGACACAATATTTCCTTAATACTAAAAATTAACTTAATCTCATAAAAACCCTCTTTACACATTCTTTTCTTCACAAATCTAAAAAAATGCATAAGCCATCCCCAAATCGTTGTTATGAGAAAAATTATCTTTCTGCTAGCTGCTTAAATTCTAAGCAAAAAACATTTTGAAGAATTTTAGTAGAGAATTTGGAATCGACACATACAATTTAAGTCAGATATAGAATTTAAAATGTATACTTTAAAATTAAAATTTAAAATATCGAACTTGTAACGGAATTTGGATTCGAGTAGAGGACCCAAGCGAGTGTATAAGCTTTATTCTTTTACTGTTAAAGTCCAGGGAATGAATGCTTGGGGAATAAATGTGATGATTTATCCAGTGCCTTGGATAATTGTAGTATACAGGGCAACACATGTAAACAGGAGTCAGGAATAATTCATAAACCAAAGAGTCAAGCATTCATGCTCTGATTTTTAACAGTAAAAGAATAAAACTTATATACATACCGCAATCCGCCTTTTACTCTACATAATATAGAAGATATTACAGAAGCTTTAAATATTGTAAACAATAGTGACAAACCACGTTCAGTTCGCCGAGGCTTGCCGTTCGTCATCCTATTGCATGCTGGTAATAAGGAGAAGCATATATCACAGAATACAACAAGATCACATGCGGCGGCTTACAATATTAGCGAGAGTGCACCTACTGGTTGTTATTATACTGTGCTATTGGCTTATTTTCATGGGGCGGAACTACCGGCAATCGAATTTATAGCCGGTAAAATAATTTCAGAAATCTACAAAACATTATTAGGAATTTGTTTATTACTTACAAGTTAGCGTAATGGTGGACGTTTAAGTTTAATTATCGTGTAAGTTTATCAATAATTAATTAAATGTGATCGCAAACAAATCTTTATTTATTCAAGGCATTTAGTAAATATTTCTCAAAAATGAGAATGAGATTTTCAAGTTTGTTTCTCAATTTGTCCCTATCAACGACGCATATTTGCCCATCATTGCCCAACTACCAAAATTATTTAAAGGTTAGCTAAAAAATATTTTAGACGTGTGACCAGTGGCGGCTTATGCTGTGCAAAGGTATGGGTATCGATTTTTAAAATTATTTACAGAAAAAGAACTTACGACTAAAAAAGGTTACGTTCAACTTAATTCGTCTACCATTAATATTGACAGAATTGTCTCTAACTATTTCATTAACGTTAACTATTTCATTAACAATTCAAAAAGACTACAAAACTTGACACATTCAATAATTGTGTTGTTAATGTATCTATCTGTTGTCACTTGTGCATTAAAAAGATACTAGATTGACAGTATTGAGTACTTAATTGTAATGGTCAGTTTGCTCAAAAGCTTTATTTTCAAATCCTTTATCAAATCAGTAACACCATTTTAGCCCAGAGAGGATAACAAACCAAATGAACAGAAAAAATGCAAACAGAAGAAAGCATGTTTCAAATTGCATCCACACATCTACTCACTTAATTCGGTTGCCGGTATTTCCACAGCATTTAATAAACCAATAAGAAAACATTGCCGGCAACGACAGTCGTTACCGGTACCGGCTACGTAGACACTGCCAAATTTAGCAGTGAGGCGCGAAATGATGGTTGGAGTAAAGTGGTAGAGGAGTAATTTACTTAGAGGAGTAATGCACTTGCTATCTTGCCATTATCAGTTGATATCGTAGTTTCACGGAATGACTTTAGAGAAGAACAATTATTTAGCTGTAGTTGACTGTGGAATTTGGAAATTAGTTGGCGTAATAAGAATTAGTAGCAACCTAAAAAGCAAACAAAAACTGTAAATTGCCCTACTTGGAATATTCGGTAACTCTATTAAATGTAATAATATTTAAAAAAGCTTGCTTGATGCGAAAAACGATGTATTGCATGTAGATAATATATTATAAAGAATAAGACCGCTTTTATTACAACTTGTGCTTGATTTAGTTTATTGTAACACACACCTGTCGATATATGCACAATTTCCATAATATAGCAGAAATATGGTTATGTTAAACCAAGAAAATGATTACCTGTCTTTTAGATGTGTATTGAAGGTGTACAAGCTAGGAGAGGTTCCGAGAAATCTAATTTAGCTTTTACTGCACTTTTACGAACCGTCCGCTTTCTTGAAGAACTAGGCCTTTTATTGATCTTCAAGTTAATAAGTTCATTTTGAAAATATTGTACCGCTTTCTGTAGCTACAATAAAAATCACTTATATTGAAATTCTTATATCGCTTTATGGATAGAGCCTTTCTATCTATACAGTGACACTAGTAGGCGAATAAATTTATTTCAGTTCGACGTCTAACGATAGGAGGATATAATATATTATTTGATTCTTGATTTATTTCTATCCAGCACAGACGTCTGTGAAACCGTAATTTAGCTTTGTGCAGGTAAGGATAACAATTCTTATTTAAAAACGTTTAATGTTCCATTTAGACTTATAAATTATTCTGTGCAGTAGTAACATTATGGACGCTATTTACAGACAAATTGAATTTAAATGTATATTTAACAATATTGAATGCACTTTGAAAACAGGTCGCACTAAATGTAGTTTAAATATTTATACTACAATAGAGAACTTGATAATAATCTTCATCGTTTATTTAGAAATACCCTAACAGTTAAAGTAGTTAAAACTGATAAAACCTTAACTGATTAAAACTGATTTTTATGGAACTATAGCTAGTTGGTTCTAAAGTGCCTCTCTATAATTAATAGTATGCTATTCTAACATTAATTGACCAGAGAAGGGGTTAGGACGCATTGATTTTAAAGGGTGATAGAAGACATCCAAAGGAACAAAAAAGTCTAGTATAACTTTATTCTAGAACTTACTAGTTTTTCAGAAAAAAATAATAAAGTTGGAAACTTTAACATCAGTTTGCCGCGTTAATAATAGTACTTTACTTATGGAGCTTTGTCGGCAGATGCATCTCATCTATCACAACAAACCTTAATAACGTTTTACCGTATCGTATGTCGTTTCCACGTAAAATTGAATTCTTTTTACAATTAAAAATTCATTTTGCTCAATTAAGAAACGTGACAATCCTGTAAAGTTTGTAATAAAATTTGCTCCACATTCGCACGAAATGCTGATGTGGATGTTTGTTGAACTTAAAAAAAACACGTTTTGTTTACAACCTTGCAATTTAATGAAGAATATTTGGGTCAATGCCTGATCACAGATGTGTAAATAATACCCTTTTAGAGTGAGATAATGCTGAGTTTGTAGTTTTTGATCTTTGAAAAAATAATTTGTCAATAAAGCACGAGTTGCTGTTTATCTAATAACAGTGTTTAATGGTTTTACAAGAGAATATCTTTTAAAGAGAAGATTTATCTAATTTAAATTAGGTAATTAGGTTAAGAGATTTTGTTGACCCCTTGTTTTGGCTACATTAAAAAATTTTTAATTTTATGGTACTTAGGTCCCTTAATCATTTTTTTACAAAAGATAGTATTTTTTTAATAAAAAAACAAATACGTTAAGAAATTGTAAAAATATTCTGGAAATTAATAAATATCAAATGTAGGTCAATTATTGTCTTATTTTTACAGTTGGTTTGTTATGAATCAGCGTGTTTTTAACGTACAACGTACAAATCTTGTTTACGGAAGAACAGTGCCGATTACAATTTTCGTAGAATGAATCACCCGACTAATCTGCTTCCGACGTTTATTATTTTTAAACGACCGCTGTCATCATCAGTTTTTTTGTTTGATTTTCTAAAACAAGGTCAAAGCCCAGCTGCGATTATACTAAAGCTAGGTTGCCAGATATGGCAATGGCTTTTTCTAAAATACTCGAAAGCTAATTAGCATAGAAAAATACTTAATAAAACTTTTTTGTTCCTTTTGATGTCTTCTATCACCCCTTAAAATTAATGCGTCGTAACTGCTTCCACCGTGTATATTGTTTTAGATTTCTTAATTTAATTTTTTGTAGAAAATTTACGTCGTTTGTGGAAAAATCTGTATTAGGCTGGTATTAGGTGGAAATATAAAGAAATGAAATAAAAATTCGGAATTAGAGTGTTCTAAATTACGTATTTGGGATTCTACGGTAATCCTGTAAACACAAGAAATACCGTATGTGTTATTACAAATATGGCACTCATACTCCTTACGTAGGTATATTCTTGAATGAAAATCTTAAAACGCACGTGAAATTTAACCATCCATGTATAGAATGCCGAAAAGTTTTATGTAAACTTCCAGGGGGTTCGGGGAATACGTACACGGTGGTCAATGACGATGGTGGAATACTGGGTGTTGGCAGCATGCATATCATTATCGAAGTAAATGCCAGATGGCTCTCATAGTGTCTTGCATACCAACTAGACAATTTTTCTAGAATATTATTATTATAGCAAATGTAATTACCACATCAGTATTAAAATAGTAATATAATAATATTTCTATACTTTTCTAGAAAAGCTGTATCAGAATTTAGTCACTATCCGTCCCTGAATTTTGTATTAAATTGGGTTCATATATTTGTAATTGAAAACAAATAGCTGTTAACACTATTAACATTTGTAGCATTTCTTTTAACCCAATTCTCAGATACTCTCACCTTACTTCAGTGTAGTGTTAAACTTTTTGTTTTCATCGTTAATGGTTAACGTTTTTTTTACCAAGACAGTGTAAAACTGTTTTAGGGGTATCTTTATTTGTGAAGTTGTAGAGAGCGATTGTAGCTCGGTTAGTTACGTGCGCGACTACCGACCAAGGGATCCGGGTTCGAACCCCGGCCCATAATTACCGGATTTTTAAAGAATCGCATCTCCCTCCGAAGGCAATGGCAAACCACCGAGGTATACTTTGCCCAGGAAATTTCCTTGAAATTAATAAAAAATCCAAGTACTATCTACTTGGGGTGGTTCGGAGTCCATCTAAAGCTTGGATCCTATTACTCGTGTATTTGACAAACATTCGTCATTCGTGGATATTTGCCAAGTAGTGGGAACAGGTTACTCGTACAAATGTTCGCCACTTGTCCTTTCCCATCGGTTGTCGGTAAATATAACACAAATCAAAGACTTTTTCAAAGTATGAAATGAAAAAAAAGTACTTTTTCATTCTTTTTTTTAAAGAGTTTATAAAAGAAGAAAATCGTTTTGCAAAAATATACTTTTTGCAATTGTCAACGAAAATGTCAACTTGAACTATTTTTAACCCAGGTAAACGTCGTTGTAGAACTTCCACGACTAGTAAGAAAAACCTTTTTGCAAATGTATAATAGTATTACGATACGAGACCGGTAAGTGCTTTACAGCAGACCCGAAGCGTTTAGTTTTTCCAATTTTCGAAATCTGTTGTAAGCTCTTAACGATAAGTATCGTATGATATTTTTTGCGCTAACGACACATAAATGAAAATGTATTTATAATGGATGTTTTTTTAATTTGACGTTGACGTTCGCAGCAAAAGGTACACTGTGGACATACCGCAAAATATACTAACCTTACTTTTGTAATTTTGTAATATCAAATTCTAAGCGTTATCTGTCACCAAATTACGAAAGTAAGGTTAGGTATGTTTTCCGGTATGTTCACAATAATCGCTTCTCAACTAAATCTTATAAATAGCAATACGTTATCGTAAATTTTAAAGTTAACTTTTACAGGTGTCAAAAAAGATGCATGCGCCAAAAGTTTATTTATTTAGTTATTCAACTATATACCACTTTTTCGGCTATGTATCTGAAAAACGATTATAAAATATTCTTTTTGCGCTACCAACCTAATTTTATTTGTTTCCCGATTTGTTATTGGACACTGTTAAGTTGAAGTACAACTAAAGCGTTGCCGGCTGCTATGACAACAAGAAAATAACAAAACTGTTATAATTCATAACATGTCTGGGTGCTGTTATGAAAAGAAATGAGTGCAATGGTGTGTAAACGAATACCAAATAGCTACTTAAAAATAAAAGTTTTAACGTTTGTACGTTTTTGTAATATACTTACATTTAGTTATGGGAGGAGTTTAAACGCCACGGGGCCCGCTTCAGCTCCTGATGGCCTTGCTCGTCTTTATATCCATTTCATTCTCGTTTGGGATCTTCAACTCATTTTCTATCCTTTTTCTTTAATAATGTTTAGAGCATTACTACCTGCCGTTAAACCAAACAGTATAGTACTGTCACGGTTACAGTCCAGTTTTTTTTAAATTGTTTTCCCAAGAAATCTGTTTAATTATAATCCATGAATATAGCTATTATCTATTAAAATGATGGTATTTATAGCCCATGCACTCTGTGTATTATAGGAAAAGTTAAACTAGTCCTATGAAGAATTATCTTCTGTTATAGAAACGGCATTCACACTCTTTACGAGTCCTATAGTTATTCTTGTATGAAAATTTCAACAAACCCTGCGAAGGGGAGCTAAATCTGCTTTCTGACATTCTTGTACTTTGTATTTAACAAGGTGATATATTTACTAGGATGCCAGGGAAGATTATGTTTACTATTATAAATAATGTGTGTAATTCACAAACAACACTCTAGGACAGCTGTTTTGAGCTTTTGGCTCACATCAGCTGGAGACAGCCGCTTGTATTTAAGACCGCGGATATGTGATTATTACTCTACAGATGCCGTGACTTCTATTTCACGACATTAACGTTATTTTGTACTTAGTATATAAGCTTGAATGGTGTGTGTGTGTCTGTAATTTACATGCGGCTGCCTTCAGCTGCTGAGAGCCAAATCTCGAAACAGCTGTACTGCAATGTCGTTTGTGAATTACACATATTTCATTATATTTGTAGGGTGTTTCGACATATTCAATTTGAATTTATCTTAATAATTAATAGCTACTATTAATATGTAATAAAACAATTTTTGTAATATCCTCTTAAAATCGCGAAAACGTGGAATCCTGTTTGGTGTATGTACAAATTGACAAATGGACAATTTATTGGCGTTTATTACAATAATAATTATTATTACGCAGGATGATGCGTGTTCTTTCGATTAGCAGTGGTACGTTCAAGTGATTAGTGGGCGATGTTTCTGTGTCTGGTTGGTCAATTTTCTGTAAAGTTAAGACTTGAAAGCTAAAAAACTTCGACAGTGCTTTTTATTTTTGAAAAACGTATCTTGATTTCTGTAGCCAACTTCTATAGCAACTGCGCCAGTTAACTTCGATTGTCGTGGTAAGGTATTTTTAAAATTTTAATAAAAACTTGATAATTCGATAAAACATATAATCAGGCTTTTACGCTTCTCATTAGACGAAATCTTACGTCGAATTGGACATTTCACGATGACGTGTATGATGAAGTATCCCGAAAGACGCCATCTTAAATGATAAAGTCTTTCTCTGCAGTGGTAGCTTCAAATCTTGAAGCAGGCTCTCCATGATAAAAAGTGATGGACTGAAGCCGGGTGGTGCATGCTATTGGGATTACTGTATCGTACTGAATTTCAGATAGGCACCTCCCAATATTTTTTAAAGTGATGTTATGCGAACCGAGCTATCAAACAAAGCAAGACCTTTTCGCCTCGATCTTCTTCGTACACTTTATTTTACTTGTAAATTTATTTAAAAAGCCAAACTGCCCACTTCTAGTGTATTTGATTAATACAAAACTCAGAAAGAGAAACTTACTTGAAGTGTAAGACTTGCTTAACCAGTTTCTGTTTCTAAATTAAGAAGATTGTAAAGGTGTCCATGCCCGTAATATCCAATTCTTGTTGTATCTGAGTGGCCAATCATTGTAGGATAATAGAGTGTCTGACTTTAAATTTTTGATTCTGAATCATGACTATAACGAGTCTTTAGTCAGAATCTCTAATCTGTTATTACCCGAAACAAACTGTAAAGTTGAAAATTGTGCATTGTGCAGCTCTAAGTAGAACTCAATCATTTCGCTATATTAAAATAATAAATCTTTGGAAACGCTAAAGAGAAATAAAAAAAATAGAACAGCTTTCAAACCATGAAACGTTAAAAATCTGAATACCTCTAATCCGATTATCACATGTAACTTCGAATTGTAATTTTAGAGTCAAGTCTTTGATTTTATACCATTACACGACTTTGTAAGTTTTTGATATTATCTAGTTATGAGTCTTCACTCATTTGTCTTAAAGCTGTGAATGAATCACTCTTTGGTTTAATTTTGGTTGCGATTTTAAATCAGAACTTCAGGGTTGTGTCCGATGACTGATATAGCTTCATGTAGCGTTCTCGTCTTGCGGCTTATAGTTTAATATTGTAACAGAATGTAAGTGATCGAAGAAGATAACAAATTTTTTCGGGGGCAGACTACCCTGGCTTCTGAATTAATTTAGTTTGCGTTTTTATACAGAGTTTTGTAATCAACAATTTTTGTTACAAAATGCAAAAGTCCTACACTTGGGCGCCAATTGTAACCAGAAAAAAACTAAGACCCACAATGGAACTGTCAATTTATAACAAGTTTTACAAGAAACAGAAGTACTTACGTTATGCAACTTATCTGTGCTTCGACTTAGCTTAGATACCATTAAATGAGAACTCTCTCGCTCTTGTGATAATAAGGCAGATCATAAGTAGATTGGAGCATCAAATTCATAGAGATATGGATATATGAGCGCCAGCATAATTGATTTAATAATTTAAACAAGAAATAACACAAATAATAACATTTATTCATTTATTTCGCATAAAAAAATCATTAAATAATAAAAAAGAACCTGCAAGGCTATCTCCTAAAAATTTACTGATTCTCCTACCAAAAGTTTTCTATAAATTGCAACATTAAAGTTTCTATCCAAAAATATAATAATCCAGCCTTAAGTTTTGATCAAATGAACTAAATAACGCTTCCACAAAAAATAGGATATAATGAACCACACCTGATTATTTCTATAAACTTAATTTAGTTTACCAACGTTACTTCAAATAAGTGGTTGAAGATGACAACCAGGTTTTCAAGTTATTCACTTGTAGGGATTGAAAATACTACGGACTGCAAAACTATTAACATCAAACAAACAAAGGTGAAGCCCGCAGTTTCCACCAAGAAGATTAACAGCAAACTAGATTTTAAATCTGTCGATTTTCTTAAAGCACCAACTTGATTGCATGTCTGGATCAATATTCTCGAGCTAAATTGTGAATCGACTTTCTTAAACGACTTTTTCGAATTAAAATCCATATGGAAGTTTTTCTTCAACTAAAGTCCGTAACGACTTTTTTTTAACTAAAGTACGTATCAAAGTTTTTCCCTATAAATAATGATCGATATTTTAAAGAAAAGATTATTGATCACATCAATAAAGCAAGAAGAAAATTTAATTAAAATAAAAAGATGATTACCTTCCAGATTCTGAAGGATTTTCAAGATGGATGCAAAGCGTGGCTTCACGGCAAAAAGAAATGTTTAATTTCGTTATCTTCACTTTCAAGCAATGATTCAATGGTTTTAATAAATCACGAAACTATTTTATGCACTAATTGTTTCATAATTTACCCAACCAAAGAGAATTTCACTATTTAAAAAGTTTAATCAACCACCAAACAAACGCCTTGCATTATCAAGAATTTTTTTACAAGACTGACCCTGTTGTAGAATACCATCGGGTCGCAGACGGCAAATCGTTTCCTGCTAAAAGAAGCATCTGTCATTTTATTGCTTGTTAACGAATTAGAACGTCAGAAAACATTTATGCCCAAATAGGGATTATTGAAAAATCGATATTTTGTAGTTGAAATACCAAACCTAGATGCCGTTGCAAATAATCATTGACAGTCTAATTTATTTTACTATACGGTATATCTTACAAACAATAACACAATATTTCTTGTCAGGCATGTTAGACCCCATCTTTGGACAAAGCTAAGCTTTTTCTATACCACTACCTGGCATTTATTTGAGATGTGGGGCACAATTTGACGGGTTGAAGGAAAACAACCGATTTATCCAGTTTCCTACAGCAGAGATTAAGTGACTGAAGTTGAAGGATGAGAACTTTGAATTGAGGTATTGGAACCAAAGGCGGAGATAGCTTCGTACTTATCATATCTATGGTCATTGGGTTTTGGGACCCAGATGATTTTAGACAATACCTTAAGTTTTTGGTGCTTGGTCAGGTCTTAAATAAAAATCTAACTTATCCAAATCAAAAACCATTTCGATTTGGTTTTGTAACAGAATCTGAGTGAGTGGCGCTGAAAGTTTTTGTACAACTGCTTCGACACTAGTCTTTACTGCTTGAATTTTCGAATAAAAATAGAGGGATACAGGCCATGATAAATTCATACATCTTCTGAATTTGGAAGTTAAAGAAAACAAATCAAGGCAACTGATTTCTATTGATTTGATAATGAAAAGCAAGCTTTTGAGCTTGAGTCTTTGTACTAAGACGGTTTTATGCAGCCACTTAGACATTTTAGACACAAAATATTGGGATCTGTTATACTTAAGTCAATTTTAGACATGTTTTAAACTACTAAGTTAGTGTGGATTTTAATAAGCAGATTTTTTACAAAGCAGGTTTACAGATAAATGTTTTTAAGGTTCCTTTTTCTTTACAAGAAGCAATACAGATATTATCAAATAAAAAGTGATAGATAGTTCATCAAAGATTCTAGAATTAATTTTCGTTTACCTACCCTGTATGATTCTGACTAATCGTTTGATGAAAACGAAAAACATTAATTTTTATTTTACTTCTCTAATTAACAAAAACCGTATTTTTGCTGAATAGCTTCTATCATTACTGTTTTTGTTCCATTTAACGGACTCTAAACTTTTTAGATTCCAACACCACGGCAAAAAGAACTAATTAGTTTTAGCTTGAATATTTAATGGCGACAAAGAATTTATTTTATCATACAACGTTAGCTCGTAATACTGACTGTTAAAAAAGCAAAAAGAATGAATTTAAATTAAGTTAATGCTACGTGACTATCATTCAATATCTGAAAAATTAATGCTAACATTAATCTGTATATAAAATAAAGATTTAAAAACTTCTAACTAATCTACATAATGCAATGCTTTTGAAGGAGTATTAATATCTGATAATTGTCTTATTAATCCTTTCAATGTAGAATATATTCCAGCTCAATTATCAAACTAAAGCTGTTTAAGCTCTTAGTTGAAATCCTTGTGCAGGATTAATGGTCTGGCGGCTAAAAATAGTAGTTGCTACTTTGAATAATGTATATCCTGATATGTTTGAACAAATAGCAACAACTTTAAATTGATATGATCATTGTAAATTGACAAGTTAAAAACATGATTTAGTTGTATTGTTGCGCTTTAATTATGTGTTTCTACAGTTTAATAAAAAAGTTGCAGACTCTTCAACAAACATTGGAACAAATATTGCTACACTTTTGCATCGTCCATATGACAACCAAACATTCTTTTTCAGGCGTTGCTTAGTTTCATTCTTCGTTACTAAGGTTTCTGATGTTAAATAAATAAGTTCCTCACTTTTATGTGAGGACTGCAGGAAGACACTATGTCATAGACTAATGCGTCTGTATAATAAGCGACTTTTTCAGGCTCAGTTTTCAGTACTGAGAGGTCACACAAGAACTCACCTTAGTAAAACTTTTGGGAGGTAAACATCTCACCTCAATAACATATTTAGAAGATAAAATTCCGACGACAGATTCAACACTTTTTTAATCTACTCGTGGACTATATTTGTCCAAGACCGAAGAACTACTTCTCCTTTCTAGATGGTCAATTTGACACTGTCCAAATATTTTTGGCAAATACGATACTACAATTACATCGGCAGTTTTATAATAAACTCAATAACAATTACGAGAAGTACCATATTGTTTGGTACTTACTCAACAACTCATTAACGGGGTGGCATGCCTGCCGGATGTTTACTGCCACGTCCTTTCATTGGGGAGACACTGAGATACGCTCAATCAGCACGCCTGACTTGTCATTGCCCTCACAGGTAGGAGCGAGATATTTTTCACCCACGTTCACCCGTTGAATCAGCACCTAGTCTAGCTTACGGATTTTTGAAACTACAGCCCCCGCGCAACCGGTGTCAATAAGCACCTCGGAATAACTGGGAGATAAGACCCTCATGAAGTATTTTCTTATTATTATAAGTATCTTTATTGCTCAATATTCTTGCAACATCAGGAACATTCGGGATCAAAAGTACTCTCATTTTTCCCAGATCCCTAAAATTTATTATACCAACGGTAACCCACTAGCATCCACCAATCACAGTCACTCAATATTACGCTTGTAATGTACACGGTGGCCCACGCAAGATGATCCTGTACTTTATCTTGGAAACTGTAAGAGTTACGAAAAAAAGTTAAATATCAAAGTTGGTTGGTGTAAAACGGATTTTAATTTTATAATAGTTTTGTATATACATAATATTGCTGTGGCTACTATCAACTTTTTTATTTTTAATGGAACACCCTCTACATTTTTCATATAAGATACAGGATCATCTTGCATGGGACACCCTATACGCGTGTCAAGAAACACGATTTTAGACGGATTAAAGCACTCGCCTCCACTCACATCGCCCGAGGAATATATTCGTAAGTCTCTATTCCCCGATCTATCATGCCATTCAATTATCTCCTTGACAATCATTTTTAGGTTTCTAACACTTAGTCCTTTACACTCTCGCTATTCAAAACTATCTGAGATCTCATGTTATGGTCTTCTTACTCTTATATATTAGTGTTCATTGTTTTTCTTTGAGGTTGCAGTTAGCTACTGCAGCGACCTACTCAACACTCTCTTCGAAACGTTGTCACAGTTCTGCAAATTCCACACTCGCGTATAAGACTACCCTTTCATAACTATTCACACTCGCTTTCATCTGCACTAGTTTTCTAGTTCATCTGCACAAACACTAACTCCATACATCACACTTGCCTGGAACAACTCCGATAACAGCACCCTAACTGCTCTTTTTCCAAGTCTTCATTATGTTCTCATCACTCTTCGCATACTTCCTAGTACTCCAAACAATCTCTCTCTTAACTTACACATATCCATATTTTGCTGACCAGAATGCCCAAATCTTTAATCACAAGGGATGATACTGTCGTTACCCAGTCTGGTGATCTGATTTCTGCAGCAGCAGAGTAACATACTCTATTTTTTACTACTGGAGCGCTTGAAGCACCACTTCCACGTCATTCCTCTCTTTTATCCTGTAACGAATAATTTCTGATAGACGATAAAACAAAAGGTCCCTTTTGTTGGGCCCCAATTTGTAGCATACGAATACTTGTGTTATACTTAATTCGGCCTCGGCTTAGCCTGAATAATAAGCACGGCTCGTCTCTTTTTAAATTAAAGCAGGTTGTAGGTGAATTGGAATGCCTGTTTATTCATAGAGCTCTGGAGAACGACACCAGCATGATTGATTTAAACAAATATTAGCAATAATGCTCCACAATAACGGAGTTCTGGATTTTATCGCGAATCAGTCTCAATCAGTCTCAATCATGCAAGGACCGAATTCCTTCACTCCGTTATAACAACAAAATATCAAACAATAAAAATAAAAAGGAAATAAATAACTCTAATAATATATTTATTTATTTACACATACAAATCTTTATTCAATTATTAGTGAACTAGAAATCCTTCAGTTGTTATTTAAATCATGTCTTATTGTAGTTAATAATAATAATAATGTTACAACTAAATTTAAAAATACTTAGAAATTCATGCTTTGATCGTTATTAAGTTTATTATTAGTTACTTGAAAAATTAAATTCGTAATCTTATAAAAATTTATTTCTTATTGTATCATGGATCTTCTATAAATTGTAACTTTATGAACATTCTAACACGTAGTTCTAGTAATCCGCTCTTAAATTTTGATACAACGAACTAAGTAACGCTTCCACATAAAAATAAGATATAATGAACCCACCTGGTTATTTCTATAAACTAGATTTGGATTACAAACGTTGTTGCCGACTCGTATATATGATCATCAGGTTGATAGGAACACTTAGGAGAAGGCTTCCAGTTGCCACGAGTAGATACTCAAAGTTATGCGGACAATAAGACCTTTAACAATCCCTTATATTTTATTTCAGCATATATTCGCCCTTAAGATCAAATGTGCCAGTTTTTACTATATAGGTTAAACATCAAACTTAACTCAGACATCAGACTTAAACGCCAACTTGAATTCTAGTATGGATTGATTTCTCTGTAAATTATAATGCATGTTTTATTAAAATGCTTATTGATCGTCAATAAATCAAGAGGAAACTTTTAATTAAATAAAAATATTACTTTTCAGATTTGAAGGAAATGGTTCCAAAATGACGCAAAGCGTACAAAGAAAACTTTAATCTCGTTATATTTCAAAACTTCCAAACAATGATTTAATACTTTTAGTATTTCACAAAACTATTTTGTGCACTAATTATACAATAATTAGCCCGTCAAAAGGGAAAATTCACTATTAAGTCACAAAATTTTAAACAGCATCAAATACAACGCCTTGCTTTGTCAAGAAATTTTCGACAAGAGAGCATGTTTTTGAAGAGAATCGGGTCTCGGGGAGAGATGTTTTCCTGTTACAACACGTGTCTAACATTTATTAGCTTGATAGCGAATGAGAACGCTAGAAAACCTTTATGTTCGTATAGGAATTATCGATAATTTGTAGTAAAAATCACAAACATAATGGCGCCATAAAAAATATTATTAAAATGGAATTTTATAGTATACAGGATGACTCCCAAAGGATAATCCAATAATATTTTTATCAATATACGAGGTGAAATTAAAACAAACAAATACACAGATAAAACTGTTTGTTGCAACCCTTAAAGTACTAATACTAACGTACATACATACACCTTCCTTTCATTCACCAGTCCATGGTCAATATAAAATACACAAAGAACACAAACGTGTTTTAAAATAGTGAGTTCATAGTGTGTATAATCCACAGATGGCACCCTAGGACAGCTGTTTCGAACTTTCGACTCTCCTGAGCTAGGGACAGCACGTCTGTCAAATTATTTCCTAGCTGGTATATTAGCTCGGGTGGTGTGTGTGTGTGTATGTGTGTGTGTATAATTCGCAGACGTGCTGCTCCTAGCTGAGGAGAGCGAAAAGCTCAATTATATAAAGTGAGTATAATAGTCGTCAATTTTAACAATTTTTAACTTTTATATATAATATGAACTTACTTTTTTAAAACACGTTTGTGTTCTTTGTGTATTTTATATTAATTATTGTAATAGTTTTATATTTAAACGATTCTTCTAGACTAAACAGCAATAACATTTTTTATATAATATAAACCCTCACAATTAATATACAAATACAAAAATATGGAGTAATAAATTATGAAACTAATTTACAAACATTTTTGAAATAAATCATGCCTATAACTTTTCTCCATTTTCCCGTCAAAAATCTAACAAAAGAAAAGAACAAAAATTTGTCAAACAAATTTTGCTAATTCAAACGTAACAAACTCACGAATTCACTCTTTTTAAAAGTTTAAGTAAACCGTGAATTATTAAAGTGTAACAGTTTTAAATAAATTATTCCGTAGAGAAATGCAGTGCAGATAAAAAGTAAGCCCGCTGCTGATCATTCAGAGAGTAAAAAGAGAGTAAGAATGGGAAACTTTGTTGACGGATACAGATTAACTTCATTTTGCTAACTTTGTGACTGTCATGAAGGTAACGATCACAATTTATAAAATTATGCTGGATCAAGCAGTTAAAAAATTACGTCTCTTGCTATTCACTTCCGTGTAATTAGAATCTTTATAGCTGAACGATTTCGATGATAAGTCAAATCAACAAGGTTGATGATTTCGTTAATTCCAGCCTGCTTTGAATTTATTATATTTTTTTGTTTATTTTATATTTTAATACAAAATGAGTGAACAATCTGTTTTACAATAAATTAATTTTTATTAAGTAGGCTTCAAATGTACTACACATAACGTAACCAACTTTATCAGATTTTAACTGATTACCAACCTTTATCTTAATAATAATTCAAATCAGTTCAAAGTTATTACTTAGTAACGTTTAACTAATTTAATTTGCAGATTACAATAACAAGACGAACCAATATACGGTTAAGCTTGATATACCGCTCGGTCAGGTGCATCGCTTCAGGATATTTGGAAGCAATCGGATATTAAACGATTCCTTTTTTTTGTTTGATCTAAACTTCAGTATTGATTTCAGGTATGTTAAGCCACATAAGGTAATTGTGCTTGGGGTAAGGATAGGGAAATACACTAGCAGGTAAAAAAGCCGTAAAAGTCCCTCAAAACAAAGAGTACTTTTTGCTGTTCATTTTATTAACTTATCTTTGATAATACATACTGTGGAATTTATTATTTTCTACATTTACGCCCTGTATGTTGATTAAGATTGATAGATTAGACAGAATGTAAATTATAAGATAATACCTTATTTACTTAACGAGCGGATAATTAGAAATGAGTCTTATGTTTCAATTGTTGCCATTGTAATGGCAAATGGAATTGTTTTGATAGAAAATGAATATTGCACGCAGAATTATTTAATCCACAATTTTATAGTACATTTAAATAAAATTAAAAACTGATTTTTTAATTCGGGTAATTTAATTCCAGAATATATTCAATGCTATCCATTGCAGTTATCCCCTGCTTTTAACGATAGACCTCACTTTAATTTAAATTATTTTAAACTATTTGATTTTTTATTTTTTTAAAGAATCGCTTTTTGTTATTTTTTATAAATTGCACTTTTTATATAATTTAAAATCGTAATATTTTTAGTTTTATCTATCAAACTATTTGCATTTTGTTCCACTTTGAACTTCATAGTTTCTAACTAAGTTTTAGGTTAATTTTCAGTAAACCCTTTTTATTGCATAATAAACATTAGATACTCTTGGTCTTGTTTGTATTTTTTATGTAGATTACTGAAATTGGAGGAAAGAGATTAACCGAGTGGATTTTAGATTTATATTGAGCAGGTCATTTGTTTGCTTACTTAACGTTGAAAGATCAAAACACCATTCAATTGAAACAATTGGTTCTAAAATAACTATAAATAAAATACTAAAAATTTAGATATAACTAGTCAAAATATGGAAATGGCTGAAATATAGCCAAATACAAACAGTTACGAAATGCTACCGTTACTAATTGTTCGAACAAATTATTTAATTTACATTTACAGGAATTTAATGTTAAACATTTTACAAGCAACTTCGTACAATAGCTAATTTTTATGAAACTCACACAGTTGAAATTGAATAATAAAATTTACATTTTCATAAATACAAAGCAAAATAGAAAAATGTAATTAGCAATGGCCGCGCCGATTTCGTCGACACCTATCAACACTCTATGACGTGGATTGAACATTTTTATGTCACGATTAAACAATGATAAATAGGCGAATATGATTTTTTGAAGTATATGGTATTTTTCGAGACTAACCTTCAACTTAAAGTATTTTTTCTTGGGCTAATAGATCCTTATAGCTATAGTAAACTGATAAAATGCATTCTTTATGTCAAATGAGGTTATAAGTATATATAGAAATCAGCTTAATTATAAATTTGTTATATCAGTCAGAGAGCAAATTCCAAACATTAAAACATAGGAATTGTATCGAGTTTATTATAACTGGTGGTAAATAAATAAATATTATAATTTGGGTAGTATTTAGTTTTGTTTTAACAAACGAAAAATATAGTCAAACAATAAATGCCAAACAATTTCAATTTAGCAACCAAGTAACGCCGTTGCAAGTTAATATCCCGACATGATTGATAGAAACACTGCAGACAATTAATTTGTTAAAAACAAATACCAACAAACATTTGAACGTCACTATACTGACAAAAATAACTACTAATCATAAAACTAACAATTCAAATATTGACAATCAAAATAGCTATTGGTGAAAATACTGACAGTTAAAATATTAACGAATTTTCTTTTCTTTTGCAGTTATTATCTTCTCTCATAGAAAACTCTAGTTCACTTACTTACACACCCACCAGATACACCTATTGCACCTGTCTCGTCCTTACTTAGTCCTGCCACATATGCATGTATTTTATAAAGGGACAAACACACTGACAAACAAATATGCCACGCCCTTCAGACGCACCTATTGTACTTCTTTTGGCCTTGCTTAGTCCAATCATATATGTATGGATTCTATAAAGGGAATAACACACTACAAACAAATGTACCACGCCTACTAACCTAAGCTATGCCCACCGATACATCGATTGCACCTGTCTGGTCCTTGCTTAGCCCAACCACAAATAATCTATAAAGGGAAAAACACACTGACAAACAAATATGCCACGCCCTCCAGACGCACCTATTGCACTTCTTTTGTCCTTGCTTATCATCATCCAATCATATCTGTGTAGATTCTATAAAGGGATTGACACACTGACAAACACATGTGCTACGCCCACTAACATAAAGCTATGCCATATAATGTGGATTCTATAATAGAACAAATATATTCACAAACAAATATGCCGTAGCCACCAACATGAAGCCACGCCTGCTGAATGTACTAATTGCGCCTCTTTGTCCTTCCTTACCATATGCGACGTTAGTAAAACGCTTCGGGTTTGCATTATCATGAGTGAGCAAAGGAAAAATAGCGATAACGTGTATCAATATGTGCTTAATCACAATACAAATTTTACTTCATGCAGCCATGATAGTACCATTCCAATACTGTATGTGTATTTTTTAAAGAGACTAAGATACTGACAAAAACATGAAGCCACACCCACCATACTCGCCCCTCTGCGCCATGTTGGTGATTTGAGAGTGGGATTCACAGGGGACGAGTTTATAAAAGGACAAACATTCTGACAAACAAATTTTGGATTTAGTATAGGTATAAATAGATATACACACGGTCGTCCACGACCACATCGTCGACCACGTCGGTGACGTGGTGCGGATAATGAGGAAGTATTTAGATTTACTGTAATGTATTACATAAACAACTTTGGCTTCGGGTTGGTTTGTATAATAAAATTATAAGTATCGTATTTCTTTGAAACGTGTATATCGAAATGAAAGAATTAATTATTGAGTTCATAATAAAATGTCTACTGAAATCTCTTTCTTTAATCAGAACTATTTAGTATTATGTAGTCGATAAAATTTTATTATACAAAGCCATTTCGAAGCCCATTTATAGTATAAATTACAGCAAAGCCTGTCTGTGCAGTCCCCGACCTGATCCGGGCGATGTGGTTGGTGATGAGGTCGGACTACCGTGTATGCTCTACATAAGAATCATCAAAAATAATTAAAGTACAGATAATCAAGATACTGGCAGTAAAAGCGCGTAAATGCATTCTGCTGACACTTTCCATGTTCTTTGGATAACAACAGTTACGTCAGAGACGTTACGACCGATTGCAATTTTCGTACCAACATGGAAGTCCAACTTTCTGACCGGGGCCAACACTGAATACCGTTGTACTAATACTTACAGCGTTAAGTGCAAACGACTTATTTCGCAGCAAACTTGTTGAACAATAACAACATATCCAATAGCTGATAACGCGTTGTTTACACTTAGAAAATTAATTTCTATGAAAAACTAATTTTAAATTTTCCAACATTTCCATTTTTAAGAGAGGTCAAGCGACTCGGTGACAAGCGTAAGAGTAGGTAAAGTCGCAATGTCGTATAAAGAATTCTTATAAGGTAGAACGAAATAGTAACTTAAACTACAAGGTCTCTCGCTTGAGATTTCCAAGATAAACTCTGCATTCACTAGAAATAATCTTCTCAGCGAGGTCACAGTATTTATAACAATCAGTAGATTCACTTGCATGCTACACCATTCATTTTATTAATCCACCTTCGAATCTCACGCCCATAAACGAAGTAGTGGACCGACGTTTATCGGCCGGCATCGCCGGTAAATAAAACGCAGAGCCGCATTCAATGTCTCGAACAAATATGTAAACAAAATCTCTTGTTATATAATAGTATAGTAAAATATGAAGTAGAATTATGTGTAGTGAACCATTTGATTGAAGTTGTTTTACTTATAGAATCTAATAAATAAAACGATAATCAATTTAGATATTTAAAACATTTATTAAACTAAGCTAGAAGAGTTGTTTCTTGTTACATCGTTAATTACCAACTAAAGTTACATTATTCTTTCAAGTCATTAACCATATTCTTGCGCTGCAATAGTCATTTCATTTTATTTAGAAATAATTACGAACAAATGCATAGCTGTATACAATTTGGATACCTGTTCAACAAACAAAGGGAGAATCTAGGTCACCGAAATCACATAGGTACAAAATAGTGGAGATGAAATCAATTTACACTATAATAATAATAATTAATAATAATAAAATTTATTTTCATTCATATTAAATTAAAGACACAATGACAAACGAAATGCTAAAAACTACAATCCTAACGCACGCTTTGACTTTTTTTAACAGTTGAGAGTAACAAAAGACGCTGTAGTTCACACCTGTTGATAAGGCGTTGACCTAGATTGTTGAACTCTTTTAATAAATCAGCATAAAAAATTTTATTATGTAGGATTTCGTAATCGCTTATTTGTTCTATTACGTGTTAGTAATTCAATTTTAAGCAATTGGTAAATATATACAAAAGTGAATTCTTAAATACGGCATTGTTTTTACGAGCGTATTTATTAAAAAATAATAGTATGTAGGAAAAAATAACCTGAAATCGGAAACCTGAAAAAACTAATTGTAGTTCTTTCCGAGGTATTTTTACAGCCTTTGGTGGCACAACGACTAACACTATGCATTGTTTACTGGCATTAATACTGCACGATTGTGGGTTTATCCGGATCTGGTAAGTTCGATACGTTCTGTTGAGTGTTTGAAACAGAACTGCTGTCTGCATACTGCCGACTCGCGCCAGCATGTAGTGTGGTGGATAGAAATTATTTGCGACAGTCACATTACTGTATGTTATATATACTGTGGCGAGGTATTCCAATCCACACTTTACAACCATAAAATTTACACTAATTGCATTACAGTACAAATAACTACACTCAATTGACAATAAAATGCTGCGAACAGCAAATGCAAGAGGGGCAAGTCTCTGGTTCCATAAAATACTAAAAATGACTAAATGTCTAACTGCTTTCTTACAATCAGTTTAAAAGAATCCGTTATCAAATCCTCACCGACAAAACACTATCTTGGTGGTAGTGTCTTAAATAGAATAATCTACAAATTAGTTACAAATTACTTTATAACCGACATTAATTTTAGAACTCGATTTATGAGAAATGGTGGATAAAACCACCAAACAATTACAATTAACCAATAGTTACACGCAAATTTAAATTTAAATATTTATTGATGGTATGTAGAAAAGATAGAAACATGCATCATAGTTAGAGTAAATAAAATATAATATTGTTTAGATTCTTTGATTCTTTGTTAACACCATTTCTAAAATGTAGGTATTTCTAAAATGCTGGCAGTCGTATTCCTGCTTGCAGATTTATGCAATTAATAGAAAACGTAAGTTGCTATGCACTGAAGCACCTCAGCCCAGTTTTGCTTTAACAAAATACCTTAGAGAATTCAGGTAATGTGTAACGTGACATTTTGAATTTTTGATTGGAAGTGATGTAATAATTCTGAGTGGGAAAGGCTTGTATGTATACTTCCCTCTTGACACATAGGTCTTAGATGATACATTAACCTGAAAATGTCAACAAAGTGACAACTAACAATAAAACGAATTATTTTTTCTGTCATCAATTATTTTTGCTTTACCATTCCTGACACAAAATGTGATAAGAAAGAAATTAGAAACTAAAAGTGTAAAATTATTTTATTAATTGGTAATAGCGGGGGCAGATGACTAGTGTTCCTATTCATAGTGATTGATATACTGTTAGATAAAATGCTTTTGTAACAAATAGTAAAAGATTAATTAATTAATTAATTAAGATTAAGGTATGTATACTAAAATACCATGTTTCGTTTTTGTCTCTAGGATCACGTACACGACGACCGAAAAGTTACAAAATATTAAAATAGGATTAAAGAATATTGGTAAGGAGCTATAAAACAAGAATGGACTAGCCATAAGGTAACTCCGCAGGAGTGTAAAGAAATTGTCACTTGTTTACTTGAAGTAAATATGACGACCTTTTACAACAATTGCAAATCACTGACGTCAATGTTTCAAGGATGTGTATTTTGGAAAATACACATTCTTGAAACATTGACGTCAGTGATATGCAATTGTTGGTGAGGACCTCTTTTATGCTAATTGCCTGAACAAAAATTATTTTTCCCAAGCTTCCTAGCGGTTAAGGAGTCGAAAGACACCCCACTTGCCTAGGTTGCTAAAAGTTAATTGTTGACCTTTTTGACCTATAAGGATCACCTGAGGTAATTGTCCGAGTAAAAACTATTGTTTCCCAGTCTTGAGAGGTGGAAAGTAATCCACCCCTCTTGCATACATTTTCTGATATAATACGTTGACCTTTGATGACTCTAGAGTCTAGAGGGTACCTGGCAGCATGCCCCAGCATGTTTTGACTTCCAACAAAAGCTAAAAAGTTGCTTAACTGTGTCATTGGACGTTTTCAATGACACAGTTAAGCAACGCACTTTAGCCAACTAGGGACGTTGTCCCTGGTTAGCAAAGCGAGTTGAGTACTTGCCTTTTCTTCTCGTAGTTACGGCTTAAGTTGTTGGCGATTGAAATACAAACGCTTTCTGATTCCTTCTTCTTAACTGATTGATAATTCTCCTTTATGTTATTAAAATTGTTACACTTTTGTTATATGAAACATTTAACTGTTTAACTCTATATTTAGTTTACACAGAGTATTTACATCCAATCACATATAAATCTAGACAATTAGGTAATTGCTACAAATATTAAATAATAGACACTGATAAAAGATATTAAAAGAGATAATTTTTAATATAAATTCAGAAGTTCTTCTAAAAGAATTATTAACGAAAAGAATAAAGATTCTAGATGGAAAGTTGAAACTAACAACAATCGGTAATTTACAGTACTACAACATGAAGTTACCAAACATTACCGTAAACGCTATAAAGTTTCAAATCAATTGAGTGGAAGCAATAGTGATAAATATATTACGTCTTATAAAAGACAGATCATATGCAACTACATTTTAGAGTTCCCGACTTTCAGAATGAAATCAGTCTACTAGAACATAACCTCACCAGCACACAACAGGAGAACCCTCGGAGATCAGTCAGTCCTCTGAGCCAGAGGAAAGATCAGGAGAACAAAGATGGCATAGTGTTCTGATGACCTTCTCTATCATACAGAACGCAAGCGTTTTTCATGTTGCAAATTACAGAATCGTCATATATATAGACAACGGTTTTTTGGCCATCTATCACCTAGAACCTTCACGTAACGCCATTCTTGAAACAAAAGAAATAGTTCGTTCAATTTGTTTCACATATTTGCGAGTACTTAAGTAGTAAGGCGTGAAATGCTCACACGATGTGATCTCTAGCCCAGAAGGAATCGATGGTCCGTTAACGGATCCACACTCCCGAAACCAGGCTATACTGTTCTAAGTAAATACTAAGTAACACTCCAAAACTCGCATAAGTCCCTGCTATAGCTTTTATAAAATAAATATTTAAATAATAGAAGTAATATCTGTAACATACTTAACACAATTAAATAAATAAACGAACAATCGTAAATCACTAAAGCAAGATGTTTAATAAAGGCTCCCAAATTTATATTCTATATGCAAAACATACTAAAAACTAATTCATTCGCGACTAGATAAGTAAATACATAAATAATTTAAATTTCATTTAAAATGTCTGTTAAAGCGACTTTTGGTGATAATTCTACAATTAAGAATTCATGTATTCAAATTCATTCCTTCCTAAATAATCTAATGATCAATAATTTTAAAGCCAGGGTTTTCTTCATTCACAGCGTCTGACTCTAAACTGTGTAACATGCTTTAACGGTAACCAACAGAGCCGAAAGATCCCCCACTTGTGACGCAGATTAAGAGTTGCTCGAAGAAGTGGTGAATAATATAATGGAAACAGTGAATAGTACGATCAGAAGATAATGATAATCGAGCCAAAAAAGGAAAAGGTGCATTTGGTGCACGATTTTACTTTGCAATTTATTTGTGACATTTTTCTTTGGATGAGAAAATTATGGCGTAAATAGTGCTCAAAATGGTTTTGTGAAATACTGAAAGTATTAACTTATTGTTTGGAAGTTATGGAAGGACGAAAGTATAGTTTTCCTTGTAAAGCAAAGTGACGCTTCGTCGACCTGTTTTGGATTTGGAAGGTAATATTTGTATTTAATCAAAGTTTCTTCTTATTTTATTGGTGTGATCAATAAGCTTTTGTTCTAAAAGATAATGATTCTTTATAGGAAAATCAATCCAGACTTTAATTCAATTTATCGTTTAAGTTCAGTGTACTCGCTCCAGTTAATTACAAAGAAAATTCGTTAGTCCTCTTAATTTGGAACCCTTACGGCTCAAATTGAATATAAAGCATTATTAATGGTCTTGTATTCCGCAAAATGTTGAATCCCTACTCGTGATTTATGGGAACGTTCGTCCAACGGTCTTACCAACCTGGTGATCATCTACTACGAGTCAACTGAAGCAACGTGGATAAATCAAATTCTATTGTGGAGCATTACTGCTAATATTTTATTGGTTTAAATTAATCATGCTGGCGCTCTTCTCCATAACTCTATGCATTTACTGATTCACTGTGTTTAAGCTAAACTGAGGCATAAATAAGTAATATAACGTAAGTATTATTGTTTATTAGAGTTTTATGGCTACAAATTGACGGTTCATCGCTAGGCTTTTGTTTTTGAGAATACAAGATTAGTTTTGTATGCTACATCCTGTTACTTCTGATTCTCTAGCGATATTTCAGGGTTTCACGGGTGAAGACCTTCTATCCAGTGTCTTTCTACTATTTTACTCTGTTAACTTGGCTTTACTTGAAATATCTGAATGTAAGAAAATGCAAATTCATTTAATTTTACTTTTGTACCAACCTAACCTAACCTGCAATATTACCAAACATAGTAGGTATGTATTTTACATTTAAAACTTCTTAAACACCTTACTTCACTGCCAACCCATTTTTTTCCAACGTTATCTAACCTAACTTAATACAACATATGACAAATATTATTGCTCTGTCTAGGTTTGGTTAGGTTGAGGAGGCAACTGTAGTTTGGACTCTTCTAACCAACCTAACATAATCTTCAACTGGACAGCAAACATATTTTGATATTTTAAATTTATTAGAAATTATTTTTTTTCATCTTTGAGTTAAAGTTAAAATTACATGGATATGAAAATTAGGTTAGGTTAGGTCCAATGATAGACTAAGTTAATTAGGATTAGACCACGGTTTGGAAAAGTTGCAGTCGCTTTGAAATTTATTCAAAGAGCAGCTTTATTTACAAGACTATAATTCAAAAGTTGCTCAGATCATCTCTTCAGACTACTTTCTTGACGTTTTCTAACGCAAGCGGTATAAGACGTAAATTATCCTCTCTGATTAACGTTTATGGGACTAGGTGCATTTAGTAGAGCCTCCTTACCTTTCCTAGTTTTATAACGCCCATTTTCGAAAATTTCATAACTTAGATATAAAGCTTGTATATCAGATTTCCACATTTGCTAATCTTTAAGAAAATTGAGGCGATTAAACGCTTTTCAACTTTTCCATTCTTTTAGAAATCGTTTCGGATGATACTAATATGACGCGCAAAGATTTATAATATATAATATCCGTCTGGTTATGTCTAACGAAAGCGGTTTTTTATCGAGTTCTGAACTGCTGGAACCTGATGAAAGCCGGCTGCCATTTCAAGTTTTGACAGTTCAGTGCCTATGCTTGCATATGCCTAAATAAGAGATTTGATCATCAGTATAGCGAAACGCAAAGCAATAGTATAATGGTTGCATTTAACGCACGAAAGTCTACACATAAGCTACTGCACTCAACCTTTTTATGAACCAAAATAATTGGACTAAACAGCATAATCTATCCATAGGTAATCGGTTAATGTCAGTTTTATTCATCTTATAATTATTTAACAAAGTTAATAAACCGACGATCGTCATAATATTACTATTAAGAGAATCAGTTTTAACATTGACGTCTGTTATGTCGCCAATTACATCTTTAACTCCTGCTTATCTCTTTAATCCCAAACTCAACGGAATCTCTGCTTGTAAGTTCCTTAAATTGTTCGGCGTATCCATTTATTCTTGAATGAACCGATATACACAATCCAAAAACTAATATGCCTAACAACGTTTATTTAATTAATTCCGATTTTTCCATTTCAGTAAAAAGAATTTCCTAGGAAAAGATGTATTATTTATTAGAATTATTATTTCTTTAACAATGCCAGCAACTCTCTTTAACAGATTTACCTGTTTTTATCGAGTTGACGAAGAAGTTTGTTGGAGAAACTAAGCTCTTTATAAGTTTCTTTTCAGAAAAACAAACGTATCTCTATGTAGATTCTTCTTTGAAAAGTAAACCTTAAGGAACACTTGTAAAAATACATCGGCTCAGAGACCTAAAATAATATTTAGTAATGTAAGAGCTATGAGTCGTTTCATTTATCAGATAGAAAAACAATTTGATGACTGATATCCTTAAGAATAATAAAGGGAATTTCCTATATTTCCCTTGTTTTTGTTACTGCTGAAATTTATCTCTCCTGTCTATCCTTTATTTCAAATATTTGTATTATGTTATAAAATTATTTTCTTGTTCATGAAATCCTAATAATGATTAGTTAGATCTAGCAATTTTCGTTTCCAGTGGATATTTAAAATTATACCTTTTATATAAAGGACAATAAAGTAGTCTAGAATTTCAGGTAATATTATCTGTTAAGTGGGCTTGAAGTGTGACCACAATGACGACCTTTCGGTCCTGAGAGTGCAGAATAATCACACCATGTAATAATTATGTTTCAGGAAAGCAAAGGTTATCGAATGCCACAAAACGGGTCCCCTTTCGTTAGGTTGAACGAGAAAATACAAAGAGGTTCTATGAAAAGAATGAGATAACTTTAATTACAACTAGAGCTGTATAAACTAACATCGTTTTTCATTTTAACGAACTTATAATTATAAGAAATATTTCTTTCCAATAACCAGTCGCTGTGGTCTATTGTATAAATCACTTAAAAATTGAAACATTTTTAAAATTGTTTTATTTCAAATTTAAGTCGTAAATGGTATGGCGATAACTAGACATAAAAGTTATTTTAGATTTACTTACTGTGATCGTAAATGAAAGCAGTTACAAGTTATATTTTCGCAACAAAATGAAAAACTTGATAAATCTTTAAAACGCGGTATCGTGATAGTTATAGCCACAGCATTTATCCCCTCCGGATTAAGATAAATTAAAATTATTTGAATTCTCAATTCTAATTTTGTTTCTTTTATATATTTTCGATCTGTTTTTTAATATTAATAAGGACAATCATATTGAATAATTGAGAGTATTATTCTCAGCAATACTATACTTCAAACATGATAGCACTAAAAGTAGTTTATTAAAAACGAAATATTGGAACTAAGTACTTAAGTAATTATTCCATTTTTGTCTTATTCATCTAAACGAAAAATAAATAAATGTTCAACTTATACAATTTACTAATAACATACAAGCTTTTAAAGTTAACTGAGTTTTCTTTTTAAATCATATTTAATCGTGATTCTGTTACATGCATTTTCCTCGGATATATAAAATAAATGATGCAATGTCAGATCCTGGGTAAATAAAATAAAACCGTTCACACCGCAATAAAATTGAACGAATCCGACGCGACGCGACGGTAACTAACAAAACGTGGATTCCGTATGTGTATACTTTTCCAATGCAGGTTAGAGCAGAAATAACTTTTAGGTTTTCATCCAGTATACGTACAGAAATCTGATTTTTACGTTGGTGTATTCTATTCCATTTCGTTTTAACGTTTATAAAGCTTCGTAAAAAGCGTTAGTAATTAAATGATTTTTTGATTTATTTTATTTATTTCAACAAATCGTTAGTGAGAAGCATCGCCCACTACTAATCTTTTAGAATGTCTTTCCATTCAAAGACTACAGCTTGAATATTGGTCTTACATAATTTTATTGTATGCTTTTACAGAAATATTACTGAGATTTTCTCTAACTCATCGTTATGTCATAACGCAAGGGATAAAACTGAGTAATAAACTGGAAACTAGTTCAGAATTGTGGATAACTTGTAAATATGCCTTTAATCATCATATCTGATATGAAATATTTTGTATAGAAATGTCTAGAAGATGACTACAACTGTATAAAATATATCATTGTATTTACTTATGGATAGTCGAACTGTACATGCAAATAAAGGTTTGTGTGCATTGTTAAACAGAACGTTATAATAGCTATTTATGTGACTATTACATAATGTAGGGCTTTATTAGACAAGCCTAGTTTACGACCGAGGAAGCTTGCAAACGAGGGTGGTAAATAGGACGATTTAATAAAGTTTTATTATGAAGAAGTCGTATTCAAAGTTTTATATTCTACTTCTTTGTAGAAGCTGTCTTTTTAGTTGTATCTTAACATTAATCGAAAATCTAACCAATCCCAAAGTGTGATTTTGCTGCTGCTATTGGTTACCCATGTTATCTAGGTGAACTGCAATTTACTCTTATCATTACGTCGCCGCTAGTCACACAATAAATTACTTTTTGGACTTTTAAACAAAAACATAAACAATATTTTATCAAAATATTGGTATATGCCTCCTTATGGACACTCAAGTCACGTCCTTTTCAAACCGCATTAAGGCATTTTTTTAATGGTGACAAAGATCACAATTTATCTGACCATGTTTGAGCTCCTTGAAAATTGTTTTTTAGTTGAACTAATGGTTTTGTTATAATGTATCTCTTTGGGTATATCTAGTGAGCTTCGTTTCACCGATACTAGGTGATTTACTAAACAAACCGATGTTGACAGCCGTTGTTTTGCTGAAAAAGCTAAATGAAGTACGTTTATTGCTTTTTATTACAAAAGGTTTTTAAAAACGTTAAATGAGGAATCTAGGACAAGGTGTGATCAACATCTGTGTAAATATAAGTTTAGATCAGATTACAATTTTGTTTCCTCTGCTGCTTGTTAAGAACTAAATAATAACGCCAGAGGCGGCGTTATACGGAATTACGGATGAATACGTACTCCCAAATAATTATTTACGCAGCTGTGATCAGGCATTGACCCAAATATTCTTTATTAAATTGTAAGGTTGTAAACAAAACGTGCTTTATTCCAAGTTCAACAAACTTGCACGTTAGCATTTTGTGCGAATGTGGAGCAAATTTTATTACAAGCTTTACAGGGTTGTCACGTTTCTTAATTGAGTAAAATGAATTTTTAATTGTAAAAAGAATTCAATTTTATGTGGAAATGACATATGATACGATAAAATGTTATTAAGGTTTGTTGTTGTGATGGATGAGATGCATCTGCCGACATAATTAAAGTACTATTATTAACGCGGCAAAATGATGTTAAAGTTTCCAACTTTATTATTTTTTGCTGAAAAAGTAGTACGTTCTAGAACAAGGTTGTATAGAACTTCTTTGTTCCTTTTGATGTCTTCTATCACTCCTCCTTGAAATTAACGCGTCCTAACCCCTGCCACCCTGGATATCATCTTTGTTCTGCAACTTGACTGAAAAAAAATCTATTAAAATAATGTTAATACCATAACCTAATGTGACATTTAATCAAAGTATTTGTTTGTGAGGTGTGTACGAGCGTGATAGTGCATACGTCATATCGCGACTGCTATTGACACTCTGTTTCGTATGCACCGCACGCCGTGATATTTCATTAAGTTCTGTGTAATACTTATCCATTTCGCACCTTTGCTTCCTTTTTCTTAGCTTTGAGTACTTTCGTGACCATACCTTTTACTCTAAAAATTGTTTTGAAGCATTGTAGTCACTATGCTTTTAGGGTTTAATACTACACCAATCTGTAGGTCTATTTCCAGTATTCGCATGTACTTTCTGAAGCATTTTATACTGCAAATTAGTACAACGCAGAACTTCAGCTGTGAAAACTTGCACTTGGGCTTGGTCTACCACACTGTAGATCCATGCTATGGGATCATCTTTGGGAAAAAGCGTTACGCCCCTTTTATTAGATCTTTATCTGTCATTTGTATTTTTGGTAGAATTTTCAGTTTTTACAGACGTCCTTGTCGATACCTTCGTATGCTTGCCATGCGTTCATTCTTTTCTTTTCGATTACACGTTCTTAGATTATTTTTCTGATCTGCGTAGTCCCTTTGTGGTACTTTTTTCAACTTGATTTATCGAAAAATGTTTATTTGCCCCTGCTTTTTAGAAGGCCTTCTATCAATGTCTGATTTTCTCGTAATTGTGTTGAGTGCCCTGTATTACATCGTGACGTGCTTGCAGCTTTTCAGGACAATTTCCCATTTATGGTGTTGCTGCCTATTTTCCCTTATCTTGTAATTAAACGATTCTAATTGTGATGTGTCTATTTTCTATCCATTCTCTCTTTTTTTTTGTTTCTATATTCCATTGCCCTCGAGTTCTGATCCTCAGAATTCTTGAATTTTGATGATCGCTTATGTTCTCTGTATCCCGCACTTGCCAATTGATGACCCAGGTTTTAAGTTTTCTGTCCAGAAAGTGATGTATGTATGTAACTCACTATTCGCCAATTATTTGGTGCGCTATTTTCTTGTACTTATCCGATTCGTGTCTTTTTCTTGTGTTGCTTCCTTTTGTCTATTATGCTTTTCACCAAAAAATCTGTATCTAGCACATTTTATTGTACCAGCCAAATATCCCTCCTGCTAGAGTATCCTCTTCATAGTATGTTTACATTCTTTCGCATGGTGGCCTTAGCTTAAGCATTTTAGACACTTGTTTTGATTGTGTTGAACTCGTTATTTGCAAAATCGCTTTCAAAGTGGCCATGTCCTTTACATTTGGGGTATCTGTACGACGTCATTATTTTGTGTATTAAACGAAACTCTGTTTTGGCACAATTGTTCTAGTAGTGGGCAGTTCTTGTATACTATTTGCGACAGGTACGATTACTATTTTACCATGATTTTGATGATTCCGTGTGTTCACTAGTTTAATTAGTTGTTTAGTATTTCTATTCGTTTTAATCTTTTTTTTATGATCTCGACATATGAATTTTCTGTTGGTTGATTTTCTTTTATTTCTGTTTTTCTTGTTTCTTCGTTTATCCTTTTCTGTCTTCTCAATTCTATATTCGCGCTATATTCTTCTCTTCGTCTTCATTCTGTCAGTTTCTTCTCACACATCTTTTTATTTCCGTGTTGCTATCTTAACACATATTCGACTATTTATTTGCTATTGCATTCGCTATTGACATCGTGAAATATTTCTGCTCTATGCCTATTAGTTGTTCTAGTTTTAAGATATTTGTTGAACGATATATTTTGTTGTATCCTGGTTTTCTTTAATGTCCATGGCTTCTCTGGGCCATGGACTTTTTTAAGTGTTATAGATGCGGTTTTCTTTCTTCCGTTAAATGTTGTAATTTAGGATTTTGCTCTGTGATTTGCTTTATCAACGCAGTAAAGTCCATTTTGTAGCATCTGTTACAATTACGGTGCCATTTTGGTTTTCTAATTTGAAAGAATACTTTCTCTTGACGTTGCTTCGGTGTAACATTAATTTGCCCATGCTTTTTTTACTAACTTTCTGGGAGTCGCAAATTAATATTAGTTATCTGCATGTTGTCATATTCCTCTTCTTCTCCATTCATCATGGCTACGCCACATTTTTTGTTTCTTTTCTGTTCTTTGTTTTTCTTTGTCATCTCAAAGCATTTTTAGGTTCGCTTCCATTTTCATATTTTTTTATTTCTTTTTTCCGCGATAGTTTTGTTTATTAGTTGTCCCAGCCCGTTGACTAGTCTTTTTACATCATTGTAAGTCCACTTTTCCAAGATTGTTTCTTCGAATTTACCTTTTATTGCTACCAGATTTTAATTTTTCCTTTGCAATCAGCGTACTTTCTTTCGTTTTCCTTTTCTTAGATGACTTTGGGTATGTGGACATTACTGGGTTTTATGGTTTCTATAACTTCTAAGTTGTGAGGAGATGATTTAGTTCTCTCAACTGTTTTTATTTTCATTTCTAGAGGTTTATTATTTTGGATATTTCCTTCTTGCCTTGATGTTGATCTCAACGATATAGATAATTTCTTTCCTCGTTCTCTCGTCCAAGATTCTTTTTAAAAACATCATCACTCATAATTTTTCATCCCTGACCTCTAGGAGCTGTTCTGATGGGGTGTACTCATGGCGGTGAGACCACCACGCCCACCAGCTAGTTCCTTTGTTGTTCTTATTGGAAAGATAACTTATCGTCCAGGGGGCTCCAGTTGTTTACTAGCTTTCCATAAGTTATACGGAAGAGACAGACATAATAATAAGGAATAGACAGAAACGCCATTCTTCCCGACCCGACTGGCAGTGAAGCAGGCGCAGTCAGCCAGCTTTGAGTGTGAAATCCCACCATGTCTACACTTCGTCTTCACCTAGCTTAACCTAGCTTCTAACCTAGTCTCTGTCCTAACTTGACCTCTAACCTAACTTCTAACTTATCTTGTGATCCCTGATAATACTTGGGAACCTATGAGTATGTCGCAATTCCAGAAGTAACCCAGAACAAAGAATAGTTTATATATTATTTAATAACAATCCCCATTGTTATTTTCTAATGCACTTTGTTTTGTTACAGATATACTACATCTCCACAAAATCAACGGAAACGCCACATAGACATAATAAACAAAGTGGAGCGGTGCGCCGTTTAATTAAATCTGTCAAGTTGCTAGTCCGATTTAAACGAATGTTAAAAGAAGTGTAAAAATGTTTTTTAAAAATAAAACATGGACGACCCTCATTAAATTTTTACACGGTAACATACTACCAAAAACGTTAAGTGTGTTCCATAATTTAAAAGTGTGCATGTAAAATCAAAATGCGAATGCGGTGATGCGAAATACATTAAACGCGTCCGCATGTGCGGCGCTTTTAGACGAAGTCAACTGGAGCGCTCCAGGCCTGCTTACTTCGCTTTCAATATTGGCGCTTATTAATGTAATGGTTATTGTCGGCAATTGCTTAGTTATTGCTGCTGTATTCTGCTCGTCGAAATTGAGATCGGTCACCAACTTGTTCATTGTTTCGCTTGCTGTCGCTGATCTACTTGTTGGAGTTGCTGTACTTCCGTTTTCTGCTACTCTGGAGGTATTTAAGGTAAGGCTAATTTTCATATTTTTAAACATTTTACTAGAAAAGCGGGCTTAATTGAAAAATTAATACAGAATTCGGTTAACTAACGCATGGTTGGAAATTTCTGTTTGATGATGTTGGCTTGTACAAGTAACGGAAATTGCTGAATTAGCTCATGTCTGTATAAATCCACGTTCCGTCTTTCATCAAAGGTTAAAACGGGAATTAGTGGACGGGATTAAATCCCGTATTTGAAAATGGTTGTAGTACAATGTTTGGTCAATGCAAAGCATGTAATTGGAAATTACCACGATTTCTAGCATCTCGTTAGGATTACATTGAATGATGTCTGGGTATTCTAAATCGATTGTTCAAACTTGGTTCTACGGACTAATTATCTAACTCTTGATTTCTGTTTAAATAGTTTACAATTGCCAAAATTTTGTTCTAAACAATGTAATATTTTTCAGCAAAGAGCGATGGGGGAGTAACGTTAACTAGTTACAGATTAATTGTAATTTTTTAGGCAATGTGTATATTATTATAATATTTTAATACGAGTTGGTTTGGTTATTTTAAATTAACACTTCTATAGGGATCTAAATTCTTATATATATAGAGACGGTAATATAAAAACAGATACACAAAGTAATTTTTCAATAATAACAACACAACTTTATTTTTATAATTTAACAAATACCAAACAACAAATAAACGAAACAAAAAGAAAATTTGAAAGTGGATATTAAAACAAAAATCGGTTTTCGCTTTTAGTAAGTTAAAAGATAGAAACGCTGCATAATTATGAATTTATCTCTAAATATCTAAATTGCAATTATATACAAAAATTTTATTACATTCTATCTTTTTAATCCTAGCGTTAAATTATTTGTTTATATTAATCCCAAAATAGTTCTAGTATTCTTTATTTGGAGATTATTACTTTTGGTATCATCATATTTCTTAATTACTAAAATTAAAACTACTACTGTAAAAAACTCACGTTTATATATTTACTTACTTATTTAATCCTTTCTCGTTTGTATCGCTTACGCATTGTTGAGTTTAGAAACAATTTCTTTCCAAATTTTCCTGTTCAAGCTTTTCTTTTTTGCTTCGTTCCATGTTAGGTTTGTATTTTTTAAATCTTCACTGTTGTGTCGTTCCTTTTCCCTGTAACTTTTCCTTCCCACTCTTGTTTTAGTATTCTTTTATTCACCTTCCTCCACAGATACGTTTATATATTTAAAGCCTTTTTAAATATTTGCCGCCACAAGCTTGCCAACTGTATTTTTATAAATTCCCAAATATCCGCCCTCTGCTTTCACTCGTCTCGACAATGAAATTAAGCAATTAGTAAAATTTCAATTGCAGAATAAATTAACACTTGATTAATTTGAAGCACTTGTTAAATAATCACTTAGATTTGCCGAATTTTGTTAAAACTTTAGTTTCGATCACACATATCGGAATATTTAAAAGCAATTCTATTCTCATATCTCGAAAGCCGATCTTTTGCAGTAAAAATACACGCAGCCATCTCTTGAACCAAACCTATCAAAGCAGATGTGCCGCACGGTAGCATACTGGGGCCTATCCTTTTTAACAGATACCTACATGACATTCCCAACACCAATGCAAACCTAGCTTTATATGGAGATGACACTGTGCTGTTGACCTAAAACGAAAACCTGTCACTAGCAATTGCACAACTCCAAAACTCAATGAATACTTTAGCAAAATGGTTCAGATCTTGGAACTTGCTGATTAACCACTCAGAGTGCGTCGCAGAAATCTTTACTCTAAGACGAATTAATAACCTGCCGATACTGCACATTATCAATCATGTTATACAATGGAATAATGCTTCAGACCCCGTGAAATACCTAGGCATCTACCTAGATACCCGCCTCACTTGGAAGTATCACGTTAATAGAAAACTTAAAGAAGGTTACACCAGATTGGTACAACTCTACCCGCTGATCAACAAAAAATCGTCTCTGCAAGCTGAATGCGTCACTTTACTTAACAAATCGCTGATACGGCCACTAGTACTATATGAATGCACAATTTGGGGGAACACATCACAAGCAAACTTAAACAGAATTCAAATGCTACAAAACAAAGTACTCAGGACGGCAGTTAATGAGCCCTGGTACATAACAAACAAACAACTACACCACGAACTTGGCATGGCTACTATTCCAGAACACATTAAGAAGTTGACCAAAAACTTCCACCTAAGTCTTTTCGAATAGAAATCGACACGCGGTTAAAACGTAAACTCCCACAGGACATTTATTCAAATAATAGTGACGAGGGCTGACAGTTAATAGTTAAACAGTGGTGATATCAATGTAAACAACCGACAATTTAAGTAGGTGTCATTTACCTATTTTCTAATCTGTTACTGCTACTCTAATTACGAACTCTACCATGTATTACAATTATTTGTTGAGCTGGTATAGCTTCTAATAAAGAAAAACCAATCAGTTTGACATTTCACAAAAATAACATTAACCTCAAAATTTTGACATCACTTTTTTACATTTTTTCAGTTAAAAAATAGTCTTAAATTACATTATGCTCTCTAAAAGGTTGTGCACTTCTCGAAATTGAATAGAAGAGAATTTGTTACAAAAATGGCCGTGTTTATATATGAATTTGGCAAAACAAATAAATATGATACAAAACAAAAGAAACTTTGACAAATCAATTTAACATCACCAAATTATTGTTTATAAATTTTAATTAACGCAACTAATTAGATAACCTTATACATAAAACATTCCCAATCTAATGGTACATTACACTTATGTTTTCTTTACAAAATCAGCCCTCTTTTGAATGTCGATAACATCGCTATCTGCTTAAAAGTTTTATCAACTTAACTACTTAGAAATTCCCCATCACATCTTTCTATCTTCACAAATTTAAATATTATTTGCATGTTTTAAGGCATCAACAACATGAACATTCAAGCCAAATACAGTATTTTAATATACGATCCTAAACGCAACATAATTATGTTATTTCGCTGCTATCATAAATAAAAAGCAGCCCCTATATTTAAGATAGTTACACTTATGTGGTAATGAAGCAGCTTTACAGTCCTCCACCACATTTATTTAACCAAGAGCTGTAAAATTTTGAAAGAAACTTATGCAACTGAAGAATCTCGTTAACATGAAAACACATTTTTTACTATTAAATGCTCAGATAAGAAAGTAAGTACTTGCATACCTTCCCATTACAATGCACCCAATCTGTTTTAGATTAAATTCTATATTAACTTTGGCCTAAACTTAATTTAAATTCAAAATTATATAATCAACTCCCACATCTTTAATGAACTAGAAAATTAACTAAATTCTATGGAAAAATCAGTTTTCCAGATGTACTTTATCTGACTATAGTGCGTTAGTGTGTATGTTAATTATAATTAACCATCTTCAAACTTCATAAAAGACAAATTTCTCATACTTATAAATTTGAAATTGAGGTTATGGAACCAATCTAACGTGTCTGTTTGAAATTTCATAAATAAGCTTATTTAAAACTATAAGAGTGGGTGAATTCCTTATTTCGTATGTCAAATATCATGACAATATGTATATAAAATTGTTGCATTGATGAAAGCGTCTGTTAGGAGGTAATACACACTAAACAGGTGAAAGCAAAAAGAGTAAGTCATATAAAGTATTTTAGATAGTATTAGAAAAGAAAGCTGTTTTAGAGAAGTTTCAGATAAGATCTCGATGATCCTTCGGAGATTAAGTTAAATTTAGGAGATTAAGGTTGAACTTAACATTAATTGTGAAAAGACGAAAAATATTAACTAGTTATTGAATTAGAAATTCTAAGATTTGAGATACATTAAAGCATATATTTTAGCGGAATTCTGAAACTTTAAAACTTGAAAGCTGTGAAGACTTAGGAATCTGTACTACTAAAAGTTCCTTTTGTTAAATTTGCAAATGTTATTTGAAGCTTATGCTTTTGGAACTTTAACATTTGGAGGACAACACTATATTTAACGGTATCCCTCCTAACCACACATTGTATTTGAGTAATTGCCAATAAGTATTTCGGTAACGATGTTACCTTTGTCTCGGCATGCCAAGAGTATCGACATTCAAAAAGTTTTAGAATGTTAGAGACGTTTTAGACTTAAAACTTGAAAACCTACCTGACTTTTTAAAATTTTAAATTTTCAAGTTTAAAATTCTGAAATGAAAAGACTTTAAAAATTAGTACTGCTGATAATGATTTACTATCATCAGTACCGATAATGAAACTGCAATATCCATAACAATGTTGTATCTGTGAAACTTCGAAACTTTGGTATTCGTTGCATAGACACGTTAAACTTTAAAATTTCAAACTTTTATAGTCACAATTTTTTATATTTTATAAATGTTATTTTTAGTATCTTATAAACTCGATTTTATAACTATAAATTTTTGAATGTATAAAAATACGTGATTGTGCAACTAAATATGTATATGGAAATTCCAAAACAGCGAAACCTTGATTTTGAAAAATTAGTTTCAGTGTCTGAAAAGTCTGAGATGTTTAAATCTACGTAATTTTGAAAATGACAGCTCTATAAAAGATGATGATTAAATAACTTAGGTTCCTGGACGTTTGAAACATCTTTTTACTCTTTATCTTTGTATCTTTGAAACTTTAAATACCTAAAAGTAAACTCTGTGATACTTAAATCTGAAACCCTTAAACTGTAGATAAAATATAAACAAATTAATTTCTTATGGCCCTGAGCGTTTAGAACGACTCTGAAGTCTCTAGGTTATTGAAAGTTTAAAACATTGAAATTGGTTAATTCTACGCCTCTGAGATGGTTAAATCTACAACTTTGGAAATTATTTGCATGTAAAGAAAGATTATATCTCTTAGGTTTTTAAGCATTTAAAACGCTTCTGAAGTGTCTAGGTTATTGAAAGTTTAAAATAATGAAACTGTGCAGCTGTTAATTTAGGATAATAGATCACTAGAAGAAACACTCTGTGATGCAACTCTGGAGATTGTAGACCAGTCAAAGAAGATTAAATCTCTTAGGTTCTTGGGCGTTTTAAGATACTCCTGAGATTTATTATCCTTTAAAATAAATCTGCACACTGGGAATGCTAGACTTTTTACAGACTATTAAATCTCCTAAATTGAGCGTTTATAATGCCTCTAAAGTCTGTAGTTTCTTAAAAGTTAAAACACAAAATCTGTAAATCTGTCTATTTTAAGTTCTAAGTCTCTGAAACAACTTTTAAGTTGAAACGCTTTAAACCTTTTGTGGATCAACAAGCACATCTCAGTTTATCATTGTAACAATTAACGGTTCGTTACCTTACGTTTGAATGTCACTGATGAACGTCACTGTAACCTCTATAAAAAATTTAAATACTGAATACTTACTGCAAACTCATAAATGCGATACTTACAGTACTTTATAATGTTCTAGCTTTTAAGATCTCTCATTAACAAATTATCTCACAGGCGTAGGTCTGCTTTCCATAGCTTACTAATTGTAAAGAAAAATAAGGTTTTGTAAGCATAATAAAAGGATATGGGCGCCATTTACTCGAAGTCATTCTTTTACCTGGGTTCCCAAGCAAAAAAGAACCCAGACAATATAGGTTAACAATAAGTAATTAACAACAACTAATCACCAAGTTAGGTAATTGAATTCCATAAATCCCAAGCCACGCCACCTTATAGTAATATTTCTTTTTCGTGGTGGTAAAAACAATATAGTAATAAGCTTTACTTTTAAATTTAATAACTTTCTGTACTGTAGTATAAACTGGTAGCAAATAACTTTACGATAACTGAACGAGAAAACATGACGTAAAACAAACTCAAAAATCCCAACAGATTCACTACTGCACTTCTAGATGCCTAATTCGTCGAATTAATTTCAACCCTTGCGTGCAGTAAACTTCACAAACGGTTTTAGACTTGGTTTCTATCACTGTCATTTCAAAAATACAAACTAACACCAAAAGAGCTGAGGGCTACCGCCCGCTACTCGGCTAGGAGCCGTAGCTCGACTCGAAGCCGGTATCTGACTTGACTATCTTCGACTGACTGTGGGGTGCGAAAAATATTATTCTAGCTATGAATTTTTTTTAAGAAAGGGAAATTTAAACCAACCTATCCAAATAAGACTAACACTTCTTAACCAATAGGGAACAAACACTTAAAATGAACTTAATACAACTAAACTTTGAAGTTGAAGACTTTTCAAGACCCGCAAATTCAATAAATATCTTTTTGCTCTTAAAGTTTAGTTGTACAAAGTTTAATCTCATTGTATCTCCCTTTTTTCAACTAATTAATTTATTTAATCTTTGTAAATTTAAAACGTATACCTAAGATCTTATAATGCTTGTGGAAGCCACATGTAATTTATAAGGAAGTTGCGAGCCTTTGGCACATTAAAGTTTCAAAGCTGAATTGCTAAAGCACTGAAATTCTGCACTTAAAACTCATTAAGATGCTGAAGCACTATATGTAATAACGAGTATTAAAATTTAATTTAAGAGAATTTTAAACTTTTACAGTATCATATTCCTTATCTTTGAAACTCTTTTGATTGTTTTCAAAGTTCAAAATCTTATGGGTTAAAAATATAATAATTTACATGTATTTGACATAGAGGCTTAATTTTTTAGAGGTAAAAGTTCTGTTTTCTTTTGTTTTACTGTTTTGGCCTTTCTGAATTTTCAAATTTTTCAGTTCCAGTTTCGTTGTGACGAAGTTTAAATTATTAAGGTTGCAGACTTAATGCATACAAAGATTTACTTGACAAACTTTGAGAAGTGTCAGCCGTCTCTTGACTCAAGATTTCAACTTCAATGTTTTAATACAGCGTTTCAAAGATGACACACGTTTAAAATTGAGAAATAATTTAGCTGTTCGCCGTTTTGGTGACTTTAGATTTAGAGGTGCATCTGCATGGACCTGTATCAAGAATCTTAGAGCGCTAGGTTAATATTTTCTAAATCACCAGAACATTAAGATTTGAGCTCAAATTAAGATTTTCGAGATGCTTGAATTGATGTTTTAGATAGAGATTTAAAGTTGGTGTTACTGAAATTCGGGTTTTCAAGGTTTCAGAAATCAAGATCTGAAATCTTGAAATTTTGATAAAAGTTTGAACTTTTATAGTTTCAAAATAGCTTCATTTGTCATAGTGTTTAGATTTAATAGGTTTATAAGTTTGAAATGCAAAGCTGTTAAGGTTCTAATAGTTGCAAGAGGCAGAAAATATTGAAAGATCAAAAGTTAGGTAAATTAAATCTAATTAGTTTCAAGATGTAGGTCGTACAGTTTTAGAATTTCACACTTTGGAATGTTATAGTTCCGTAATATCAGGATTCTCGGATATAGTATGTAGAAGTTCCAAAGTTCTAAATATATCTTTCTAAGAGTCTAAGCTCTGGTTAAGATACAAATGTTTCAATTTTGAAATTCCAAAGATTTATTATGTCAGTTTGATTTCAAGGTTCCATAGTTGCAGATTTCCAAGATGCTCAAAGCTCAAGTCAATTTCAGTCATGCCAGTTTTAAGTTTAGAGTGCCAGTTGCCCGCAGTGTACCATTTAGTTGGAGGAAAGCACAAAACCATCCCACCTTATGGTACCTCCGAGAGGAAATCGAACGTTGCCTCAAAAGATTAACCAGTCCCCATCCTTCAACTAGTTTGTCATAATAATTCTTTCTGGCGCACTTATCTTTAGGTATTGAAGGGAGCCCGAAAGTGGTTTATGGGAAATTTAAAATTTTCTGCCGGATTTTGATGTAGTACAGCGTTCCATAAGCGTATGTCTTATCGGTTTTCCATATGTTCAACCGCCGCCTCGTTAGGGAGGCGGTAAGTATCAAAATTGTGTTTTGTTTTCGGAGGAGATACCTCGTATACTACTCGGGCCAGATTTACGAACTGGATATTGAAAAATCTCAAAATATTTGAAAGTTGTCCATATGACGTGGCTTGCAAGTGGAAAAACCGAAAATTTTGGTATTCTTAGAATGAAAAATATGTTGAATTAGAATCGACACCTCCGGCTCAAATAATGACATCTATGGTTCAAAATGTCTTCGTGAGGTCATAATACAAGCCTTCCGGCTCAATTGTGCCTATTGCGGACATTCTCGCTGCTCCCGTTCCCGATTACCGCCTTCGAGACTGGCTCGCTGACGATTCTAGTCATATCTCTGCCCCAGGTTAAGATATCTATTTCGGATATTTAGTGGTTGATAGCCCTATGTATCTAATGACTTTCACCAATATAACACATTTCTACTTCCAGTCAACTTCTGGTTTATAACGAAAAACCGTGGCCGAAGACGTTCTCAATAGCATAACGGACCGTTTTATATAGAAGCACGGTTCACAATCTACACTAAATCAATCGCGTAAAACCACTTAAAAAGAGAGAAGCGACTACGAGTCCAGTCATTTGAGACGTAAGAAAGGTATTTTGGTGCAAAAGGTCGATGAGTTTTGAAACTTGACAGAATTGTAGACTTGGTAGCCCTAAGTATGTCCCTGAGTTTGCGACTTCGATCGACCACAGCTCGCGCCGCCATCTTGAAGAACTGGCTCTCAAAATTAGTTTGTGCCATAGAACACGGTTGATATGGGTTGAAAAGAAACAATAGGTCGTATTTTTTAAAATCGCAGAAAAACGGCATTTGCAAGCTCCTTTTCACCAATTATTCGCCAATTAGCGTACCTAAAGCAGTTTCATGCAATAATAATATAATAATAATAATAATTGCTGCAACCCATAACCTGGAAACCAGGCCCCAGAAGCTATGAGGTTGTGCGGGAGGGAGGGGGCGATTACTATTATTACGTAGGCCCTATGTGCGGCTACAGCCGACTTACAGATGGAACAGCGCAAATCCCACATTTGTGTCACAGCTAAGGAAAACTGCAGAAAACCTTAACCAGATCTGCCGGCACCGGGAGTCGACCCCGGGCCGCCTGGGTGAAAGTCCGGCACGCCAGGCATTACACTACCAAGGCTGTTTGCAAGAAAGTAATAAAAACCAGTTCTTCTATCAACTCGTTTCCATACCACCCATGAAGTAGAGTTGAGCGGGGCGCATTTTCTTTTTAACGTGGCATCCCCGGTAGGCTTAATTCACACTCCAAACTTACATGCATGTTTTCTGTCGTTTTGCACTTTGCAATGTCCCTGGATGACTGTATTCACTAACTTCAGAATCTTAATCGTTTCCCGTTTCCTCCAACACCCTCCACAATGAATAAATGACGTCATCGGCCTCGCTTGGATCTTTTCCGACATCCACATGTTCCTGCATAGCCTTTTTTACATTTACAGGATTCGGCTGTTTCTGACGTAGCGGGAAAAGCATGAAGCCCATGCCTTGTTTTCTGCCTGCCATATTGCTCAGGATCTATTTTCACATTGCAATTGGTGGTGCGCTCGCTGAAACGTCAGTATTTTACCGGTCTAAATAACAATAAAATAAAGTATACTTACTATAACTGAAAACTCAAAAAAATATCTGCCACAGCTTGAGATTTAAACTCTCTCTTACAAATTAATTAATCAAGTCGTAGGTATTGGTTCCACAGCTGTATAAATTGTGAAAAGGAATAGATAAGGGTTCAAACACAAATAAAAACTTAAAAGGGCGCCATCTGGTTCTGAGCTTAGTTAATTACAAATTAACCATTCAAAGATGTTAATTGAATAAGCATTAAAATTTATTAAATTCATTAACCAGAAAATGAATAGAATATTTATTTAAAACAAAATTTTGTTTACTTGAAATTGTTGAAGAAATGAACTTAAGCATTCATAACCAATATGGTTCCGTTTTTCAGATCATTCAGTTTTGAGTTAATAACATTTATTAACAGGAAAATAATTAAAACACAACTTTGCATAAATAAAAATAAAACACACCTCGTATATTTATTACAAGTCCAACCTAAATTTATTAGGTTATAATTATACCAAAATTAATCAATAAAAATTCACCTAGAACTTTTCATTAAATTATGAAAATAACTCAAAAAGATTTGATTAAATCGACCACAAATAATGTTCAAAAGCATTAACACAAATATTAAAATTTATATTGACTGGTCTTTTTCTGGACAAAAATTTATACACAAATATCTAAATGAGATTAGACAAATTAAATCAATTCGACAGCATCAATACAAATGATTTGTAATTACATTAAAGTTTAAAGCTTTTTAACAACCGACGAGAGCTCTATTGATAATAGAATTTAATGAGCAAAAATTTATAATGAACTTCTAATAATTGAGAAACAATAACAAAAATGACTGCAAATTCAAGCAAGAAATTTACCTAAATGAATAACACTAAAAACAATAGTCACAATACCTTTTATTTTTGGTAAGTCACAAACCAAAGTCAACGATAAACTGCATAAAATTTGACGACAACGTCACAGCAAATGGAAACTGGAAGATTGGGATTTTTCTTTCATACATTAAAGATGTACGAGATAACCCTCGTAGAAACTGGATATGGCGAATTATAATTTGCGAATTCACCCCAAACGGCAGTAACAAAATGCAACCAAAGAGTTCCATAAAAGATTTGGCTATTAGTTTTGATAACCATTTCATAATTTCATTGTTTTCAATAAAACAATACACATAACCATTAATTCTGAACTGAATTTAGAAGGCACACAGCACGAATTATTATTTAGCCGAAATTTCGATTACAGAGAAAGCGTCTGTAAATATTAACTTATTTCTGTACAATAATTATTTAGACGAGAGTACGGTACTGTAGGCTGTCGTAACTTTGTTACACAGTAATAAGGGAAACTGAATTTCCCACTTTTCTGAAGCACAAACATCCGCGAAAATATTTAACGGAATAACTAACTTTTGTTAACCACGAATTATTGGTTAATTTCCGAACACTTATTTAAACGATAACTATTACATGTTGATTTTAATTAAATGCACCGACCATCCGAAAGTCGGTAATTGTTCAAACAATATGAAAAACTGAATTTAGAGTTTTCTTTCAAACTCCATTTTACTACAACAAAATGGCATTTTTAACACAAGATCGAACGTACGCTCTCGGCGTGCGATTTTGGAAGACAGGCCTATTGACCATAATGTCGACTGCATGCCCACAGCCTGCAGTCACGAGTCTTGAGTCTCGAGTCTTGTTTTTCAAAGCTAGCGAAGGCTTTTTATAAACTCCGTTCTACGTTGCTCCGCGTACAGACATCTGTTTTTAGGCGGCAAGGGTGCTTATTGCTTGTCCTACTATAGGATTCACGACCTTACGTGTAAAAAACAGTACCCATTCTTTCGCGCTCAAAACACACGTGTGAACTAAAACACGGCTGACTTGTCAACAATATTCCTACACCGCATTGACTTAAACTTTGGAACGCAAAATAACAGACAAAGGAAAGTGTATTTAAAATCGTATACACTCAAAATGTTTACCAAAATATTTTAATAAATGAGTTGACTAAGCGCTTCTCATGGTTTCTTTCCAGGGTTTCTTTTTGAAGAAATTGATATTATTTTTAAAATGCCAGATAGCAAGATACGAAAAAGCGACATCAATATAACATTACATTATTTCATTATAGCAAATACGAACCAATCCTTAAATAAAAGTGCCTTTTATTTGAGATGTTTATTTGATAACGTGCTTGTTTAAATTAAGCGAGGTCCACAGGACCGAACTTAGGATTTTTAACAAGAATTAATACCAAATTTTATATACTAAATGCCGTTGGAAAATGTACCCGTTACATCGCAGACAATGCTGTCTTGCACCACCTCTTGTGGGTAGAAGGGACGCAAAATCTAATTTGTTCTTGGACACAGACTTCACAAAATCTTGGTAGCGAATATGTCTGCGGACGTTCCACCAAGTCGCGACGTGCTGTAGCAGTGAGAAAGATCCTGAACAATATGGCTGACAGAAAAGGAGACATGGGCTTGATGCTATTCGCGCTACGTCAGAAGCAGCTCCCGATACAATTTTAAAATCGATATCGGACACGAATTTAGATACGCTCAATTAACACGCATTGCCTACACTTCACAATGCTACCAGTAACTCACTGGTTGGAGCAAGGTTACTATCCATCCTCTACTAGCTCTCCAGGCTAGTGCCGGAGCGATCAATGTGCTCACTCGTCAGCACCCTATCCTAGGAGATGATACCTTGTCCAGCTTTGGACTTCCACCCAATTTCCCAAGTTGGGGACCACTACCCGATTGAATCCAACCTCAATTGTGGCAGATCTTGGAAATGGTTAATGGTTTTTTAATGGTTTTGCCACCCCGATCTTCCAGATTATAGGCCTGGTGTGCCCTCGACAGAGGTTTGTTTAAGCCTAAACGTCTTAGACTTACGGTATGTACCCGTTCGGGTGAAGTTGTCTTGAGAGCGAGAGGTTATGATACCCATTTTCGCATCAACTCCTTTTAAGTGTAAAGGTTCTAGAGCTGCTTCAGGTCACAGTACCCGTACTAGTAGCGAGTAGCGTTTTTTACTAAATATCCGTTACCCAAACAAGCCAAGGGGATTGGAGAGGTCGGTCCAGTTCTATGAGTGAGCGCGTTGTGGTCTGCTCCACTCATCCCAAGTGATCTGGGACAGATCTCTTGAGAATTGTGTGTGCATTCCCCGTTTTTAAAGCCTAATATCTGGGCGACTACAATAGACCGTAGTTGTAGCTGAGTCTGCGAGTAATTGATACTATATATATTTGTGCCTGAGCATCCAATCAATTAAGTTTGGATGTTGAGACTCTTTTACTATTCTCTAAGGACTTGAATTGAGATCAGATCGAAGCTCAATTAGTGCGCGACTGCTAAGGCAATGCTACCAGTAACTTACTGGTGAGAGCGAGGTTACTATCCATCCTCTACTAGCTCTCCAGGTTAGTGTCGGAACGATAAACGTGCTCACCCGTCGGCACCATCTCAAGAGATGGTACCTCGTCCAGATTCGAACTTTCCCTTAACTTCAAGGTTAGGGACCACCACCCGATCGAATCCAACCTCAAATGTGGCAGGACTTTGTTTTTAAGCGGGTTTGCCACCCCGATCTCCCAGTTTTAGGCCTGGTGTGCCCTCGACAACGCTTCGTTTTCAAGTCTACACGTTAATAGACCCCCGGTATGCACCATTTCGGGTGAAGTTGTCTTAGGAGTGAGAGGCTATGATACTCCTTTACACAACACTCCCTTTAAGAGTAAAGTTCTGCAACTGTTTCAATTCATAGTACCCGAACTAGTATCGGGTCATAGGATGAACCGATTAACTGCTCGAGCAGTACCTGGTGACATGCAGTTTCCCGTAGGCTCAGAATTACCCTTCTAAGCCGGGATAAACCTCACTTCAATTCTCCTCCTTGGAATTCAGTCAGTCAGCGGGTTCCTCACGGTGACCATAATAGACCTTGTCCCAGGTAAGATTCGAATCCGCCCACACCCGTTCTCATGTTAGCGGAGCTTCCTCCGCATCGTTTATGAGTAATGGTCGAGAACACTTGCATGCATGTCTCCCACACTTTTTGATTCTGGGAGCCTAGATAGGGAACCTGGACCTTTTTACTGAGGACCATTACCCAGGTAAGCCTGGGATAGGTTTGCCCGGACCAGTTCTATGGGAGGCGTCGTGTGGTCGCTCTGTCTTCCCTGAGTATTTAGTCCCCAACTTGGTTGGGGATCAATTTTCGGCCAGTGTGGTTTCCCACTTCAATCTTTCAGTTACAGACCTGGCGTGCCTTGGACAGTGCTTCGTTTTCAGGTCTAAACGTAAATAGACCACCCGTATGTACCGGGTGACGTTTTTTCGAGAGTGAGAGGCTATGATACCCCTATTCGCATTGCTCTCTGTATGAGTAAGGTTCTAGGGCTGCTTCAGATCACAGTAGTCGGACTAGTCGCGAGTCATATGGTGAACCGAATAGCTTCTGGAGCACAGTACCTGGTGGCATGCGGTTTCCGATTTTGGCCAGGGAATACCCACCCTGTACCGGGATAAACCTCACTTCATTTTTCCTTCTTAGGAATTAGCCATGCAAGGGGTTTCCCACGGTTACCATATATAGTCTTGTCCCAGGTAAGAATCAAATCCACCCACACCGGTTCTCATGTTAGTAAAGCTTCCTCCACAACGTTTATGAGTATTCGTCGAAAACACTTGCGTGTATCTCTCCCACACTTTTGATTCTGGGAGCCTAGACAGGGAATCTAGTAAAAAGTTACTGAGGACCATTACCTAGACAAGCCATCTGGGACATCGCGAAATGTAAAACGAGAGAAAACGCGAATGTAAGTTTGGAGTGTGGATTAGATCTACCGGAGATACTACGTTAAAAAGAAAACGCGCCGTTCAACTCTACCTCATGGGTGGTGTGGGAACAAGTTGATAGAAGCATTGGTTTTTATTACTTTATTGCATGAAACTATTTTAGTTACCTGGATAATTGTTAAAAAGCAGCGTGCAAATGCCGCTTTACTGCGATTTAAAAAAGTTGACCTATTATCCGGCCCTGAAACTCGGAAAGTATTAGTCTAATAACAAAATGTATAAGGGAAATTTTGTAGCGAATTTTATCCTCACCAACTTACAATCGCTTTTTCTTTCAAACCTACAAGGACAATGCCAACAACTGATATTCAGCGCCATTTTTTCAAGATGGCGGCGCGAGCGTCGGTCGCAAACTTAGAGCCATACTTAATGTTACCAAGTCCTACTAAGTTTCAAAACTCCTCAAGCTTTTGCACCAAAAAAGTATCTAATAACTGGATTATACGGCGCAGCTCACTGTATTCTGTCGCAAAGGTTTTGTATACAGGTTCTGTTATTCGAAAAGAGACCCGTCTTTTATAGTGTTGAATCTTCAGAACTTTGAAATAATTTTTAGGATTTTTAAGTATTATAGCATTATTTGTTTTTGTAAACTAAAAAAAGCCATTAAATTTTAATACTGAAAGAATGTTCTGAAAAATTGGAATGCCTACTTACTTTTATGTTCAGAAAATGATTTTTAAATAAATGTATTAATTTCTCATTTCCAAACCGTCTAGCGAAACCAAATATATTAATTACAGTTGTTCATTCCCGTTCTAGGTGTGGATATTCGGGGATACGTGGTGTAGTGTTTGGTTAGCACTTGATGTGTGGATGTGTACCGCATCAATCTTGAACCTCTGTGCGATCTCCCTGGACCGCTACGTGGCAGTAACCAGGCCTATCACTTATCCAAGCATCATGTCTCACTCTAGGGCAAAGATCTTGATCGCCGGTCTTTGGGTCCTTAGCTTCGTCATTTGTTTTCCACCGTTAGTGGGATGGAAGGATAAAAAGGTAAGCAATATCATTTTCTAGATGTGATAGTTTTTCTTCATCGCCTGCTAGACGCTAAATGGATTGGTTTTATTACATTATTATTAAACGATGTAACCTTCGCTCAAAAAGAGGCATAAAACTATCAAGTTTAGTACTGACAAAAATATCCCCGTTCTGTTTAATATGGGTTTTCGAATGATATTGTTACAAAGCAATAAACCGAAAAGGTAAATGCGATAATTCCATATTGTGCAATTTAAAATTCAATACTAAAGGCTTAATGGGATTTTTCCATTTGTTTGCAAATCTTTATTAGTTTGTGTGTACAGAGAATTTTTAAAACATTCTGGTCCCATTAAATGTTACATATCCAATTAACCTAAGTGCACTTCGGTTTAGTTGGTCAAAATAACGTTTCATTCTTTAAAAAATTTCATTTTGTAAATATGTAAGTAAGCTAACGTCCTATTGGGAAAAGTGTTCAAAAATGAAATAGAATATTTTAAAGGGAACGTTTTGGAGTGATCGATGCATGAATAATAAATTGTTAGACCCTATATCGAATGTCACTCCTCCGGCTACCCTTTACTTCAATTGATTCTAAACTGATTTTATTTCCGCACACCTCCAAAACCAAATGATCCAGAAACGTTGACTGCAGCAAATGGGTTTCACCACATTGTGGTACTAAAAATTACTTTGTTTAATGGGAGTTTTAATTTATTATAAAAAATATACATCATATAATGGTTTTCCCTTTAAAAAAATATTCTTCTGTGTATAAAGTGTACAGTAAAAATCACACGACATAATTATAGTAAGTACATATTTTAAACACAAGTATTTTACGTGTAGCAAAATAAGAAATAAAATAAAAAAGAAAATAAGCAGTTTACCCATTTATAAAAATAAGACAAAAGTGTTCCACGTATATTAAATTGCTCAAGTGATTTTATCTACGTGTTTGGCAGGTTAGTAAACTACTATCACAATGATATAAAATATTGTTTTGGACTGGAATTCGAAATGGCATCAAAGTATGCAAATGGTAATGGTCGTGACGGAAATGATTTGCACACAAATGGTTTACGTATTTACAAAATTACGTATTAAGCAACTACAAATAAAAAGTAGGAACACTTTTTCTGTTACTACTAAATTTTGGAAAAGAATATTGAACCAACGAAAATTAATTCGTAATTTAGTTAAGAAAGAAAAAGTAAATTATAATTTAATAATTGGTTTTGGATAGTTGGTCTTTGATTATATTTGAATCACCTAATCACCTTAAGAATCTCACATCGTCCTGAGTAGGATTTCATGTTAATCAACTTGTTTTATTATTCATACTTATTTAAACGTTCATAAAGAGTATTTCATAAGTTTAATTTTGATAATCTAAAAATTAAAGTTAGATTTTGTATCTTAGTAATGCTAAAAGCAAGATTTTTTTAACATCGGATAATTATTAGAATTATTTATAACAATGAAATATCTACCATATTGTCACGTGGAGTTTTCGTGACTGGAGGACGTAGTCACATGTAGAAAGGAAAATAAACACAAGTCATAAAAACAACTATATACTAACAATAGAACAACAGAATACAATAGGTTACACACATTGGTTATACAGCGTGAGGAAGTGCATGTCCTCCTGAAACTAACATAATCATGAGGGTGGTCGGAACTACTCTGCTCTAGCATTAAATCTACAAACTAAGCGTAGGAGAGCCTGGTCACAACTCCCCCATAACTAAGCAGAACAAAGCGAGGTGAGGGGTATGGTAATCAAGATCCCTGGATCTCAGATTCCAACCCCCAACCATAAAATAAATTAAAAGGTACTCATCGGCTTGCTTGGAGATGTTGTGTTCGAGTCAACTTCGCTGTCTGCCTGGTAAACTCAAAGCAAGCTGTTTATATACCATATCCTCATGAATATCGCGGAAGTCTTACTGTATAATTGAATAAATTTCGCATAATGAGATGCATAATAAGATGCAAATATAAATGCAAACTGTATACCTATTTACCTTTCAATGTACCACGGACAACAAAATCCGCATTCAGATTTACTCTACTATAAAAGTGGCACCTTGTTTTGACGAGCAACTATATTTGCATTTGCTAGGCAAAGCGCAGCGCAGCGTAGCCAAGCAACTGCAAAAATTACGAGTCAAACAAAGTCACTGTTTAGTGATTATTTAGAAATGGCAATTCAGTAAACTAAACCGAGCTCAGGTTTGAACTGAATCTATCTATTTATTTTACTTATTTATTTATTTATTTACGGGAATCTCCCATTTAGAAAAAATTAGAACAATTTTAAAACAAGTGCATATACAAAATAAGATACAATAGATATCAACTACGTATACAAATAAGAATCAAGACCTCGATTCTAGAATATATGAGGCAGCTAACACGTTGTGCTTGGAACATGGAAAAAACATATAATAAATGCAGTTGCTTACAACTATTCAATGTATTCGCTAAACGCATCATTCTTTCTCTCGGTGCCTTGGTTTATATAAAAAATAATTGCTGATTAATCATTGTACGTGTGTATTAGTTACTTTTTCTACTCATAGGCTCGTACCTTTGAACACATGATAAGTTATATTGCATGAACATGACCTTCTGCAAATGTTTCAGTTACATTACGGTTTGATAGTCTATTTGTGAGAGTATTTATCAAAGACATACGGTTTACATTCAGTTTATATTCATTGCATGTAAAATGTAAATCATTATATTGTATATCTTTTGCTTTTATTATTAAATATTACATTATATACATGTTTATTGTTTTGTTCTCAGGATGATGTAGATTCTCTCAATACAACACTGCCCGAGAATCCACCGTGCCCTTGGAAATGTGAACTAACGAACGAAGCTGGCTACGTAGTTTACTCTGCCTTGGGTTCCTTTTACATTCCAATGCTCGTCATGCTATTCTTCTACTGGCGAATCTATCGAGCTGCAGTTAGAACAACAAGAGCTATAAATCAGGGTTTTAGAACCACAAAAGGTACAACACTGCAAACTCTTTTGCATTTATTTCTATACAACTTTTTAGACTTACTACTATTTAGTTAGATAACACTATAACTGTTATCGGCATTTATTTGAATAACAATAATATTAAAGAAGGAAAGTGGAAAAGACACAAAAGTTTGCGCTGTATCTACAGAATTCAATAAACCTTTTTAACTTGTCGTATTGATAACTAAGTTTTCCGTACAAATAGAAAGTTTCAAAATAAGTTCAATTCATTCATCTAAAAAAACATCCTTTTTTGTTATATAAAACTTGACATTTCGCTTTTGTGTCACACAAGAAGTTATTTTCTATTTCTGTTATTTAATTCGTTTAAATGTTTTCATAAAAAGATTTCGCTTACGAAGTGGAAGAAAAGTTTTAATTGTTTTTCCTTCTACTGCTTTTTATTTCAGATTTTTCTCTTCTGGTCTCGAGCATAAATAACGAGAGTTAATCTCTTTTAGATTCTTATCTGATAAAGAAGTTATAAAACAACTTTGCTTGTTAATGTGTATATGTGTAGATGTAATTAAGGAGGCGCAGGAATCTGCTTAGCACCCCAAATGATTTTTCAAAGTTATTCCTTTAACTAATTTCAAAATAATGTTATCATCATCAGAACTAACGTAACTAATTAATTTCATATGCATTTATGTTTAACACTAATCAGGCCCATAACCGGAATTTTCTTTCGGGGTAAGGGGGGGGTTAACATATCTATCACCACACAACGGTATCGTCAATAAACACTCCGATAAAGATTTAATTGTAATCTATTAGAGCCGTCCTAAACCCAAAGGGCGTATTTCAATTTTTTTTATAGTTCAGATTTTACTGTGTACAGACTCCTTCTGACATACTAGTTCTCTTTTCCTAAGAAAAATGGCCGTATCGCATGATGATATACATACAGGGTGTCTCAAAAGTCAACGTCATCCCTTGGAGGGCTGTTAGGGCAGCTCTTGACTGACCAGAATATCTGAATATTGCCTTAGTAAAAAACTGTTAGTTTTTGAGATATTGGCACTTTTATGAATTTCGTGAAAATTTAAAAAAGATCTTTTTATCCATCTTGCACTTATTGTAGGATTTATTTGTTGTGCGGCTTCATTAATACGGTGTCTCAATTCATTTACATTATTTATTGGTTTTTCATAGACCTCCTTGCAACCCCAGTGAAAGAAATATAGTGTATTTATATCCGGAGATCGTGGAGGCCACAATATGGGACCAAGACGGCCAATTCATCTCTGTGGATAAGCTTGGTCCAAATAATTTTGGACACATTTCCCTGCGTATGGTCAAAGATGCATCTTTCAAAAGATTTGGCAGTTCATCTTCTATGAAATCATCATAGATTTCCCCGTTTAGATTTTCAATTAATTCAAAGGAGTTAATTATTTGACCATTCAAGATGCCAGTCCACAGATTTGAAGCGATACTGTGACTTTTGTTCTCGCATTGAACGTGAGTTTTCAAGAGCATAACTATGAAGATTGTGGATGTTCATGAAGCCATCTTTTTTTAATGTGTTTCCATCTGTCCATAAAATTTACACTAGATTTTTTTCTACTGGGGTTGCATAAAGGAGAAGGTTTGTGCAAAACCAATAAATAATGTCAATGTGAATTAAGACACCGTATTAATGAAGCCGCACAACAAACAAATGCTGCATGAAGTGGAAGACGAATAAAAAGATCTTTTTTAAAAAGATGCCGCGCTTGCATTTGACTTGATGGCGGGCAATTTGAACACATTCTCTGATTTTTATTTGTGTTTGTGTTATTTTTTGATAAATACCTGTGACTTTAATTTAACAAGTGTCTTCATTCGAATTTCCAATTATTGAAATAATTTCACAATTAGCTCCTTTTGCAGTAAAATAGCAATATCTTTTTTTTCTAAAGTAAAACATAGAAAATGTTATACCATTTTAAATACTACACTAAATGAGCAATTTTTTAAAATAACTTGCCAGGTTAGAGTGGTAATTCTTTTTTACAGTATGAAGAGTTTAAGTTAGCTAATAAAAAATAAATTAACTCGTAAAAAGGGCAAAAATGTTTTTTCTTCCAAAGGTATGGGACACTATTAATTTTATTTTAGCCTGTGAGCAATAGCAGGGCTATTCAGGGTTGCGTACCAAAACTAAGAATCTTAAAATATGGAATTTTGTAGCTGTGACTGAATCTTGTTTGCCCTCGAAAAACTGATCTAAGGTGTCGATTTTCACGAAATTCATAAAAGTGCCAATACCTCAAAACTAACAGTTTTTTACTAAGGTCATATTTAGATATTCTGAACAGTCATGAGCTGCCCTATCAACCCTCCAAGGGATGACGTTGATTTTCGGGACACCCTGTATAGAACATTAATAAAACTAGACGTATTCTAAAATACAAGAAAAACGTAAGCTATATGGTCGTAACTACGTCATTCTAAGCGAAATCGACGTATTTATTAACAGTCATTAAAAAAATTCTGAGACATTAAAAATTCAAGAGTTTTATAAGAAAATTGACTATTCTGGAGATACGCCCCATTTAGTACAGTCAAATTAGAAAAAATAGCGGAAAGTTGAGGTAAGTCCGTGGATTTTTTCATAGGGCTTCCCTGTGGGTTGTTACATAACCCCCTAAAAGTCAACACCTGTAGGTGGTGAGCTCGAAGAGATGATGAAGGTAAACCACGCCCCTAACGATTGTTGTCGTTTTTCTCAGAAACTATTAAGTTTATCGAGATGAAGAAGCTTAGGTAAAATAAAGCTTATTTAGATCCCTTTCAAAAAATATCCAAATACTTTTTCGTACCTGGCCTTCGTTTTGTGTTATCAAAGAAAGAAGGTATGCCATACATGGATCAGCAATTTGCACCAATAAAAAGGATCTTTCGGGCGTAACTTTTTGTTGTCTGATATTCCTCATGAAGTAGCTAAGAAAAATTTGTTGAGAGCTGGACGCAATCGTGGTCCAGTCATCTCTTACTTTAGCATATCTTCGGCAAAATCCATCAGGCGATGATATCGATATTCTTGGTGCTACTCGGGTGAAAATTTCGTATTGGCAAGTTAATTCTTAGAAGAGTACAATGTACTAGTCTAATTTTGTATTCAACCCAGTACGTACAGCGTGTTTCGCCTTTTGTTGATATCCTAATTTCCTTTATTTATGAGATCTTGGTATTGAGTAAATTTCTTTGTTGAATGATTTTGGGTTATTCCTTTTTTCGTATGTTAAATATCATGACAATACGTTTTCAAAAAACTTCTCTAATATAGGTATCGATACAGAAATATTCAAAAACTTACTCTACCTCAACTTATAATTATCAAAGAATGCAAGTACGTATGAATGTATGTGTGTATGTACCTATATACTACATGCAAAGGGTAACATTGTAACATAACTGCATGTACGTCCAACTACACACAACTACCACCAACTGTTGAACTTAACCTCAATGTAATTAAACGTGATGCTTCATTAATCGTGATAAGTAAATTTATTTTTACAAAATAAAAGGAGGAAATCGATAAGTCTGCTAATCATCTTACTTCATTACACTTTAAGGACAGTGTATGTTGTTCACAAGAACCTGAATTATGTCTAATATTTCTAGATAGGCAGCAGGATGTTTATTATTCTTAATTTTACGGTTAAACTTTACATGACTCCTCGAAGATTCTCCAAAGATGAGCCCGAGCTCTTGGTGATGCTTACGATCTTGCTTGTGAAACGGTCTCAAATAGGAGAACACAAATGGTAAAGATAAATAGAACATTCAATCTTTTCGGTACCTAATCCAATACAAAGCGGTAAATACTGCTTTGAAATCTTTCTTGTCCTAGATGCTCCACTTTTACAAACACTTCTACATATTTTTTATCTCAGCAGAAAACGGAAGTCTAAGATTGTAAAATCAGATAAGAATAATAATCAAAATAATATCCAGATAATAATCAAAAACAGATAAACCAGCATGAAAAGACTTTAACAACGCAAAATTTCCTAAAATAAAATGAAGAATAAAAAGAACCTATATCAAAACCTCGATAATGGACTGGTAATTTTAACAGTATATACTAGCAGCATTCAAGAAAATTGACAAACTATCCATTTCAAAGATACTATATTGTTAAATCCACAAGGAATTTCTTCTTTTTTTACGTACATTCTTTTTCTAAACAAATAATTATTGGTCCTATGTACGTTTAAAGTGCGTACTTTTAAGCTTATCTTTAAATTTAAATTTGCGCGCAATATTTACCCAGATTCCCTTGCAGGTGGCCGTTACAATCAGCGCTTTCAAAACCAATGTAAAGAGAGGAACTACAAAAAGTTAACGTCCGGTCGGCTACAATAAAGTTCAACTGGAAATTTTGGAAATTCATAAATTGCGCGATAAACAACATTTAATGTGTTGTGCCAGACGATCATAAGAAGCAATTTTCCATCTAATCTGATGAGCACAAAGTACGTACATGGTCACAGGTACATACCACTCTTTCAATGTTTCGTTGTTTTTCTCCACGCTACCATTCAGAAATAACGTTTAATAACGTCGTCATACAGTCCAGTTTCTTTTTCTTACACAACTCTTAAATTTCGTTAGGGGACGTGGCTTACCCTCATTATCACTTCGAGCTCACCACCTACAGGTGTTGACTTTTAAGGAATTATTTAACAACCCACAAGGAAGCCCTATGCAAAAATCCACGGACTTACCTCAACTTTCCGCTATTCATGAAAATTTGTTCTAAATTGAATTTGATTCCCTCAGAATTTATTTTTGGATCAAAAGATATCTTTTCACTTGCTTCTTTTCATAGAATTTCCAGCCGAGGAAAATGCTTGAAGTAATGTAGCTGCTGTGTTGGTAATATAACTATTTATCCTAGACTAATGAAGAATTGTGTTATATATCATCTTTAGACGTTAGGTAATAACATTCAGACTCTTCTCATAGGTTGCTGGTCCATGGGCGAAAATCAAGTTATCATAATATCATTGAATCTAAGGCATTCTAATCTTTATAGATTTTTGAGCCCTTGGACGAAGTCTAGTGGTAAATAAGCTTGAAACTACGGAGCTTTAGAGATTTATGTAATCAACTTGTTTTAGTATATTGCAGGCTCACAGTTTAAAAATTATAAAATCAGATGCCCAAAATTCTAGCACTTTACAAACTTAGAAATTTTAGGTTTCATATTTTCAACTATTTACGCTCATATTTCAAAGATTTTACATTCAAACCTTTCGATTCATAATTTAAAAGGGTATCAGTGGCTCAGGGCTTTACATCTTTATGACACTAACTGGCCAACGCTGCAGCACTTTATAAAATATTGAAAATTTATAATTCACATTCCCTTATGTTTAAATATTTGGTTTCCCAGACAGGCACTAAATTGAAACTTTAACAATTTCATATTGAGAGATTTTTAGAGACTCCAAGTTTCAAAGTTGCACAAAATCAAATATTCAGCATTTTACTGGAGTTGAGAATTGTAGGGTTTCATATTTGGGGATATGATTGACTCTGAAGTCTTGACTCTGAACATGCTAGGTTTAATTTGCATCCATACTCTTAGAATTGTTTAGAAATTTTCACATTTCCAACTGCCTACATATTTGTTTCAAATACCAATAATTAAAGTTGTAAGAAATTGTAAGAAACTCATTTTTAAAAACTTTAGAAATTTAGGATATCAGTTGTTATAGTTGACTTTCGAGTTTCATATGCCCTTCAAATTTTCCAGATTTTTTTAGATTTTCTACTTGTTGAGTTTCAAAGATTTAAAGTTTCGGGTTACACAAGATTAGATGTGCAGGCTTTTAGCATTTTTTACATTTGGTGTCACAAGATTAAAGGTTCCGAGACTTGTCGAGACACCTAGTTTCAGAAACCGAATTATATCGGTTATACGGATCTGCATCTGATCTATAATATCGGAACTTTTGTCTACAGCTTCCAGACTTGGAAATAGATCAAATTTTTAGAATTTAATATATCTAGGACAGTTTGTATCAAAGCACTAAACGAAAATAGAGCGACAGGTTAAACACTTATGAACCACTTTTTCTTATTAACCATTCCTAAGGAAAATTTTAGTTTACTTAACACGCTCAATAACGTAAGGCCACGTCCACCACATCAGTCATTGCACCCTTCTGGTTCGTGCTTAGTTCAATCATGTATGTGATTTGGGGGTAGCATCTACATGCGTCTATAACGACACAAGCAAATTTACCACACCCACTAACCACGCAGACCCACATATTGCACCCCTCTGCTTTAAATCTGGTTTGAGTGTGGAACATACTGGGTGCGTGTCTATAAAGGGACAAACGTACTAACAGAAAAACTCACTACGTCCATTAAGATAAAGCCACGCTCACCAGATCCTCCCATTAAACTCTTCCTGTCCATGCATGAGTCCAATCATATAGGCGAATTGTGGGCCGGACTGTGGACGAGTCTATAAAGGGGCAAGCTTACTGACAAACAAATTATGGATTTTAATATGTAGAAGATGTATCAAGTTTCTATAGATTTTGTGGATGTATCAGAAGATAAATCTGTAAATCTTTAATTGACAGCCTTAAGAATATTTTAGGAAACTAAGTAGATCAAAAGACACAGATAAATCGGAAATATATAAAATATCATGTAATAACTGTAATCAAGTATATTGTTATGTTCACGTTTATGTGAAGTGGAAAAATTAATATGAGCATGTACATAAGATAAAGAAAAACTTAAAGAATCATTATTGGACAGACGTGGTTCTTAGGGATCAATAAATAAAAACATATAAACTTACATACAAAGTCATGATGATATCCCAAGAATACAAAATTTTAATATAGAATTATAAAATAATAAAACAGAATGGAATAGCATATGTTTATTATAGTATTATGATACAATATTAACATTAACAAGGATAATAAAAGGAAAGGATATCCTAGCCATAAGTCAACCTGAAAATTAAAAATCATGTATATTAGGTAAAGATATCGTGGCATCAATCAAAAAAAATAATTTAAAGGTATATTGATTTTCTATAGCATATTTAAAATTCTCTCTGTACTTCAATAATAATGTATAAAAAAATAACTTCTATGGTTATAGACATTGTTAGTGAGGAAACAGAAAGAATTACCAAAGATAGGGGGTATTTTGATAAAAGGAAAACATAACAGACAAAATAGTTGAAAAAAGGGGTCTCTCGTGGAGATGAAATAATAATAATTTTTGGTTGTTGAGAGAATCTATAAAATTCTTACTGAAGAGAAAATTTGTATAAATAATAGTAAATAAAATAATTGTGTTAATAGAATTTGTAAAATAATAAAGCTCAAGAAGTAAAATTGTTAAATTAATAAACATAAAAAGAAAGTCCAGCGTTTTATTGATTAAAGGAAGAGTTTCAGTGTATTAGTTACAGGAAGCAATATTAAAGGGCATAACGATACAGTAAAGAGCAATTGAGAAAAGAAAATAAATTGAAAAACCGTCTTCGAGCTGGGTTTGTTACTTACCAATGTGTTGAAGAGTCGAATTCTTCATTATATTCCTGTAAAAGAAAAGAATCATTAAGGTGACTTCATCAGAAGAAAAAGAAAAAGATTCTTACTGAGGTGTTGGGGAGCTTGCACTCTTCATTCGAGCCCTAGACAAGAAGAAAACCAGAAAGGGTAAAAGGAATTTAAAAGAAATATCGAATTTACTAACCTGACCTGGGAAGGATAGCATTCTTGTAGCAGTCTTGAGGCAGTCCAGTGGTCCGGTGACGAGGTCTTTGGTGGTGCGAGGTCTGCAGATTCAGCAGCAGTGGCCACGGTTCCTGGCGGAAAGTGCATGTTGTGGAAGTTGTAGGTTTAGTGAAAGTGAAGGTAATTGCTGGAAAAGGATTAGAAGATACATATGTCAAAATAACAAGAAACTATTGGAGAGACATATGAGGAAGACTTACCTGAAGGAAAAGTTAATGTGTAAGTTAGACAGGGTAGAACAGTAAGTAAGACAGGGTAAGATTTCTTTCCATTTTAACATCCTAAAAAAATAAAGATTTATAAAATAAAGAATTAAATAAAAATATATGCTATACTTACTTGTTCATTCTTGGGAAAATTTAATTGATAACTGTCAGATTTGACATTCCAGATATATGTGTCAATCATTATTAGTAATAACCAAACTTTATTTATTGAGAGCTACTAACCACCGTGTGAGAGTGGCAAATTTTAAATGATTTATTTGTAAAGTTTAATCTTTCAATAATTGAACCCAATATTGAAAGATAATCGTTAGAGTCTCATATTAAGGTAAATAAAAAAAGTTATAGGTAACCTTTACTATTGAGTATTGAGTATTAATTCGACCCTGAGATATATAAGGTTTATTGACGATTTCCAATATACAAAATAACACCACAATATATAGGGCAGATAAATATTCGATAAAAAGAGCATTTAGCTGACTTAGAATTTAAAAGACATGCCAAGTGTAGCGTCGCCCTACATATGCTTGAAAAAATCATAAGATAAAAGGCGTAGAGTTAATTAGAACTGTAAACAACCCAACAGAACTTAATTGTTTTGAAAGCTTAGAAATTATTAAGAATAGAAAAGCGCTAATGAACTCTGATTTAGGCCCTATTAATTCCGGTCTTTTAGAATTGCTCCAGTAATCAGTCAAGCTTACCTTTAGATTACCGGATAGCCGATTATATAAGGTTAGATTTTTAGATTTTAGTTTAGTTTTTCGGTGACTGCTGAATATAACAGCCTAGTTGTTGAAACACGTGTCCAGAGTGATTAAAAGTCTGCGTGCTGAGGGTAAAGCACAGTTTTAGAAAGTTTTGTAAACCTTCTCAATAAGTAGTAGAACTCAACGTTTTTAATTCAAAAAATTGAAAACTACTAACAATTTTTACAGAATGTCAGGATTTATTTACTGCAAAGAATTTGAATTAAAAAAATATTAAAAAAATAATAAGAAATATTTACCTATATCTATTTTAAACCAAAATTATTTAAATATAAGGTTTTCTTTTAAAAGGCAGGAAATATTTTTCTTATTTTAGAAATATCTAATGATACATCCACGAATAAAAAGTATAAAATGGAAATCCGCGAAAGTGGCATTAAAAAGATTTGCTTTCTTTTTCTTGAATATATGCGGGTATTTTCTAGACATAAAAAGGGAACAAAATATAAATAACCTTAAAAATGAAGAACCAAACTGGATATGCTGATAGAAGCACTCACTCGCTGTATCAGCTTTCGAGTGAATGTACACGAAAGACGTCCTCTCAAAGGCCATGTAGAAGCCCGAAGATATGTCAGATGCTTTTCTGTATGTCAATTCAGCATGCAGTCTGGCTTATTTGACAAATTCAAAGAAAAGCTTTAGCGATACGATTGAGAATCGTATAGAGAAAATGCGAAATAGAAACGTTTGAAAACGAAACGTGGTACGTATATATCTTTTTGAAATTCGCTTTTAATTAAAAATGAAATAACTAGAAGTCGGTAGGAAAATTTTGAGATAGTTCCTGTAACCGACTCTTCAATTATTAATGAAAGCTTTTATTTTTGTTTGATAAATGGGATTTTGAAGTTTCCAGGTTTCTGGGCAATAATTCTATGCGAAAATAATCAAATAAACGGACGATGTTGTTAGTTTTACAAAGTTCAACATTTACTTTTAGATATAATTATTTATGTATGGATGATTTTCTTTAATTCTTCATGTAATTTATTTGTTATAAAAGAAGTTTTAGACAATTATTGTAACAGACACCAATCGTTTTTATTACGAATATATAAAAGTAAATCCATTCTTCTAGATATGCTTTTAATACTCAATTCTTTTAATTGATAGTTAAATAAAATCATTTCGCAGTTTGATTTAAAACCTTCTAAAAATATTTTATTTACTTTGGTTTTATTATGTTAATGGTTTGGTCAATCAATCAATTCGTACTAGAAATTGTAGGTTTGACTCAGATTATAATAAGATGAGAATGCTTCCGGATTCAGCATGAATAGTTCAACAGAAGTTAACATAACTATTCAATATAGTATTCAAAAGCGTTAATTGTAACACTGTTGCATCCAAAAGAGAGCCAAAATCACATTCATGATTGATATAGTATCTAAACTAAAAGAACAATAATTTGTTTTATTTCAATTAGCTCGATTAGAAAATTATAATAAAGATTAGTTCTTACCTATAGTAATTTACAAGAAAAGCCTGTCTCTCGTCTGTATAATTCTAAATAAATAAAGCTTAATTAAATTTTTCGAATCTCGGTCGTTTGATAACTCCAATATTCACTATTTAATGTTTAATTTAGAAAAACAGCGTTAAATTTAAAAGTTGCTTAAAGATTTTACAATTTGTACAATAGACCATTGACACTTAAGAAGAAAAACAAGAAAATGTCTCCTGCCCTAGATCTGCGTAAAAAACGTTGTTTTGCGAAAATTATGTATTTCCAGACTTTTCAACGCTTTCCAGTCTTCTAATAACAATTATGTGTTATTACAGTACTGATCCTCTTTACAAATTAACTAGAGAAGGGACAGTGTTAAAAGAGTTATTTTACAACGACTTACCTGCAAAAATTATACATTATATTATATCGATGAAGTATAAATTGCCAGAAACGATAAACGTCCAAAACAAAGAATGGCCTTCGCAGAAGGCAAGCCGCTAGCATAAATTACCACAGAAGGGACAATCGCACAATTAACTGCATTAAGACTGGTAGCTTTTACAATAAAGAAGAGAATCTACACTTTTGTTTTTTTCTCTTCGTTTCTTTGGTATTTCTCGTCATATTCTAGTAAGACTTCTTTATACTTATTAGGGGAATACCATATTGGAATAGTATAAAGATTGTCAATTCTATACAAATCAATTAAAGGTGAGTTGGAAAAAATATGTTTGATTGCGTTTTACTTAAAGCCCTTTATATATTTGTATAACTTCTCGTTTATGACTTAATACAACAACTCACAAAGAAACTGATGAGTTGGAAGCTTTGCTGTGATTGATGGTTAGAATTCCGTGCGAATTACTTTAGCTCTTTTTGGTTAACGAAAAGTAAGTATAAAATTTCACACGTGCAATTTATCATGCTAAGAAATTTTACACGAAACCCTCTGAAAGCTATAATAATAATTAAAAAATAACGTTATAGTGGTTCAGAATTCAGCAGCGTCGATTACCAGCTCGATTTTTGATGTATTTATCACATCAGGCTCAACAAATAAAAATATTTTGCATTTTAATATTAGCTGTTAGAATCAGTCTTACCTTCATAAGAAACTTTAAAATGTTTAATAGGTACCCTTGCGTTCCTTACTTTTTTAACTTTTGTTTATATAGAACAGTTTACTTAAGAAATAAATGTTTATTTATTTTTTACTATTGCGTGCTTATTTCTGCAGAAAAAGTATTTACAATAAACAAGTTTTAGTCTATAGCCTATGGTCTACAATAGTCACTAATTTATAACCTGTGAATTATAATATTTGATCTATATTGATACACGTATTCTGCAGATTTTCTTATTACTCATAGTTTTCTGTAATTCTACAAACCCTAAAAAACGAAAAAAGTTGAGTGTGAAAGTGTGAAAACACAGTCAGTTGTTTTCAGTCTGTTAAGAATAAATTTCACAACCTATTTACTTTCTTTTGTTTTTATTTTTCTTTGGCATATATATATTTCGCGCATTTATTTAGCAATGAAATATCTTTCTACTAAAGCGACTGTTTTGGATACGCACAAGACCTTTTTGCATTTTTGAATGCGCTCACGCAGATAGAACAAATTGCATTGCATAGTGAAAGGTCATATTTTTATTTCTTATGCCGTTGTATAGATTATTATTGGCCGTCGACTGTAGACCATACACAGTAAGCTGTAGATTCTAGTGTATGAAGCATAGATTGTCCACTGTACATTGCTGACTGCAAACTGTAGCATGTAGACTGTAAACTACGACTTTAAGCCATAAACCATATACTATAGAGATATACTATAGGCTGACACAATAGGCCATACACAGTAGACCATAGGCTGTAGACCATGAACTGTAAACCATAGGCTGCAGACCATAGACTTGCAGCATATACAGACTCAATAAACAGTAAGTTTCAGATTGTAGACTACTTACAGACTATAGATCCTTAGACCATAGACTGTAACCTGTAGTGTAGACTGTAGATTGTCGACCATCGACTGTAGACTGATGACTACGGACTGTAGCTTGTAGACAGTAGGCCATAGGCTGTAGAGCATGGGTTGTAGACTATAATGTGCAGACCATAGACTTGCAGCATATAGACTTAGACTATAGATTGTAGACCACAGGCTGTAAACTGTAGACTGTAGACTATAAACCCTAGACTTTAGACCAAAGACTATAAACTGCAGACCATAGACTGTATACTATAGAACATAGACTGTAGACCATAAATTATAGACCGTAGACCATAGACTATAGGCCGTTGACTGTAGACTGTAGGCTGCAGACCCTAGAGGTTGTAGATTCTAGTTTGTAGCCTGTGTGCTGTAGAGTCTGTAGGTTCTACAGGCTGTAAACTCTAGAGACTATAGACTTCATAAGCTGTAGACCCTATACGCTGTAGATTCTATAGGCTGTAGACTGCAGACTACAGACTGTAGGTTATAGATTAAAGACTATAAACTGTAGACTGTAACTGTAGAATATAGATTGTAGACTGTAGGCCGTAGACTAAAGATTGTCGACTACAGACTGTAAGCTATAGACTGAATACCACAGACTGTAGAAAATAGACTACAGAGCACGGACAGTAGATCACATATTGCAAACTGTAGACTGTCGAGCATAGACTGTAAACCATAGACTGCAGACCATGTAATATAGTCCATAGACTGTATACGATAGATTGTAAACCATAGAGCATGGACTGTAGACCATATACTTTAGTCCATAGATTTTAGACTATAGGCTGTATACCATAGTCTGTAGATTAAGCTGTAAATTATAGGTCTAGTAGTTGGTCAAATGAGTATTATTAGAATGCATATACCTTGCTACTGACAAAAGCTTTCAACCTAGAGCTAAAAATCCTGTGGTCTACACTGTAGATACAGATACAGGGTGATTTTTTGAAAACGATCCGCCGGAGATATTTCAGAAACCAAAAGGAAATTAAAAATTTCCGAAAACAGGTCCACTTATATGTCAAGGGGGAAACGGTTTGACCTATGATTCACACTTTTGACGTTTACCCCTGCGCCCCCACCAATACCACCCCAAAAATTTTAAATGGAATGACCCATCGTGTGGTATCTCAAATGAAAGTTTATCTTATCAGGATTATGGTGATGTGTTACTTGCGCATTTTTTTTATTTAGCATGGAGAAATGATCAATTTTACATTAGGATAAGAATAATAAGTCTTTAAACATCTAAGTAGGCGTTGAAAATAACATTTTAACAAAACTGAAAAAAGAACATTCACAGGAACTGCTCAAGATGAGCACCATTGGCCTCCATGCAGTAGTAAAGCCGGTTTTCAAATTCTTGCCTTACTTTCTGAAAAGTTTCTCGTGGAATGTTTCGGCACTCGTTGATAATTCGTTGACGCAAGTCATTTAAATCTATGGGTTTAGTCTTATAAACTACTGACTTTAAATGACCCCAAAGGAAGAAGTCAAGACTTGTGAGGTCCGGTGATCGTGGAGGCCATTCGATTGTTCCACGTCTACCAATCCAGTGATTTGGAAATCTCCGGTTAACCCAGTTTCGAACATTCGCAGCATAATGCGGTGGAGCACCATCCTGCTCGAAGAACAATTGATATTCGTCGAGTATTTGATTACCTTCTTCATCAAGCTGGTTTTCCACTTCTTCAGTTATTAGAGGATCGATGATGTTTTCCAACATATTCAAGTAGTTTCATTAATGAATATGGGTCCAACTATTGAATCATCTACTATTCCTGCCCAAACATTAATCTTTTGAGGTCTCTGGGTATGGTCCTCTCTTGTCATACGCGGATTTTCGTCGCTCCAATATCGTACATTCTGCTTGTTCACGTGCCCATTTAAGTAAAAAGTGCACTCATCACTGAAGCAAATGTTTTTACTAAATTTGGATTCGCAATGATCATTTCGGTCATAGTTTCGCAAAATTCTAGTCGTCGGTCGCAATCGGCGTCGCTAAGTTCTTGCAATATCTGCATCTTGTAAGGGTGAAAGTTATGCTGCTTTGTCACTTTGCGTACCGACGAGTAAGAAAGTCCGGTGGATGCTGCAACCTGACGCAAAGAACTGGTTGGCTCCATGGTAAAATTTCCAATTACTTCCATCTCCGCCAGTTCATCTACTACCTGATTAGCATGCCTTTTCTTGTTCTCTACCGATCCAGTTGCTTCAAGTTTTTGAACAAGTTCGTGAACGTATTTATGCACCATATGCTTATTTGGATGTCTTTGATTAAAAACTCTTGCTGTGGCACGAGCACATTGCTCGGCACCATAAATGTAGATAACTTCCATCCTTTCAGCAATAGAATACACCATTTTTACGGAAACCAATGTAGTATGTAGGTGAAGTTGACTAAACGGAAACAACTAATGTGACAGTTTGTTAGGCAAAACGTCAACGGCTTGCTTTCTTTTTTTTCCACGCCTACCTGATTTAAATTAGGTTTCGATGGCGCTTACCGTTCTCCTGAAGTGGCAATGATAAACTTTCTCATAAAATGTATGAGAAAATAAAAAAATGTGCAAGTGACACATCACCATAATCCTGATAAGATAAGCTTTCATTTGAGATACCACACGATGAGTCATTCCATTTAAAATTTTTGGGGAGGTATTGGTGGGGGCGCAGAGGTAAACGTCAAAAGTGTGAATCATAGGTCAAACCGTTTCCCCCTTGACATATAAGTGGACGTGTTTTCGGGAATTTTTAATTTCCTTTTGGTTTCTGAAATATCTCCGGCGGATCGTTTTCAAAAAATCACCCTGTATATTAGTCGTACATTACAGTAGTCGTAAGTACAAACTGTAGCCTGTCGACTATAGATATCATGTAGCTAACAAGTTATAGAAATGTACTACATAGGTAAACTGTGTGTTGTAGATCATAGACAATACACCATGGATTATCCTCTATGTTATACAGACATTTGCTATTGTCGGTTCGTAGAGTAGGTACACATTATAGGATATAGACCATAGACAATAGACCTCACACTATAGACAATAGTCTTAGACTGTTGAATAATAAGGACTGAGACTATACGCAGATTGAAATCTGAAGATTATAGTTAGATATTACTTTGTAAACCATAGACTACAGACTATAAACACTCCGTAATACATTAGTAAAGTTTACACCGGTAGACAATAGACCAGATTATAATTTATAGATTGTATATATTTGACTATTTAAATCATCGTCTAGAAGACACGGACTAAAGACTGTACGCAGACAGACTGTAAAACATACAGTATACTGTATCAAATCGTAAATTCCAGAATAATAGATGTTAGACTAGAGTCCATGAACTCTAGATAATAAAATCTGCACAAATAGACTGTACACCATAGAGTATGGATAATAAACTGTAGACCACAGCATAAAACTGTAATGCATACATAACAGAGTACCTACCTATAGACTATATACTAGCATTCCCGAATTTAAAATTTAAACCATCACATCGTTTATATATGTGATAGACTAAAGACCACGGGCTATAAACAACAGATGATAGACCATAGACTCTAGACTACAGATCATAGACTACTACGAGGTCAGTGTCCTGTCAGTGTCAGTCCCAAATAGACTGTACACCATAGAGTATGGATAATAAACTGTAGACCACAGCATAAAACTGTAATGCATACATAACAGAGTACCTACCTATAGACTATATACTAGCATTCCCGAATTTAAAATTTAAACCATCACATCATTTATATATGTGATAGACTAAAGACCACGGGCTATAAACAACAGATGATAGACCATAGACTCTAGACTACAGATCATAGACTACTACGAGGTCAGTGTCCCACAAAATACTTGTGTTCAAAGAAGCTTGTCTGCGTGTCCCGCAAAGTAATTATTGCATATCGCAAAAAGTTGCCTCGAAAGTATCTAAACATCAAGATTTGTGTCTGTGTTTTTTTATAGCAGTTTGCCTGATTTTAGGTGCTCAAATTAAAAAGAAGTCGATTATAGTATGCTATTATAAATCATATTTGATGCTAACCAACTTTGAAATATAATCTTTGTACTTTGTTGTACCGATCGTATTGTGTATACAAATCATAAATATAATCACATTTCTAATTTCAGGCACTCGTGGTCTCGGCAACCGCTTCGAGGAGCAACGTCTAACGTTGCGAATACACAGAGGACGTGGATCTTCCACCAAACAACACCACGGATCACCGCACAGCACCGGAAGCAATAGCACCACGACGACAACAGGAAGTGCTTCTCCTAGTCCGCGTGGCAAACATGAACGAGTAAAAATTAGTGTTAGTTATCCTTCCACGGAGAATATTGCATCAACTCCTCATCTGTTATCAGTCAGTCCCACATCACCACTAGGGCAAGCCACGTATGCGGTACATTACACTGCAAATGGAAAAGACATGACAACGACCAATCTGTGTCGCCGAGAAACCCATCTCCGTGTACAAAATCGTGTAGGTTCACAACATAGAAGAACTAGAAGGGCTAGTTTTGATGGTCATATAGAAAGGGTAAGAGATCCCAGCCCGAGCCCTAGTGCCTTCGAAGATGGTCTCGGTAATAAACCTAAGCTAATGTCAAAAAGAATGGGCAAGCGGAATATTAAAGCCCAAGTGAAAAGATTTCGTATGGAAACGAAAGCTGCAAAGACTTTAGGAATTATTGTTGGGGGTTTTATATTTTGCTGGCTGCCATTTTTCACAATGTATCTAATACGCGCTTTTTGTGAAAGCTGTATACATCCTTTACTATTTTCAGTGTTGTTTTGGTTGGGATATTGTAATAGTGCTATAAATCCTTTAATATACGCATTGTTCTCAAAAGACTTTAGGTTTGCTTTCAAGCGAATCATTTGCAAATGCTTCTGTAAGGGACAAGGTTCCCAAAGTTCTCGTAGAGGATCTGATGGATCTCAACTTGCGGGTAGACAATTCCGTTCACCTAGTTATAATATACAACAACACGGGAATTCCCTGGGGGAAGAAAGCGATCCTGGTGGGGATCCTTCGGATTCGAGGTGACGAACCAAGAAGAACCGTTCCATGGCTCAAATGTACCTGGATAACAATTCTCCTTTTAAAGTGGCCATGTATTTGTATGGATGACAAAAAAAGATGACGGATAAGGTATAAAATATGAATGAAATCAACATTCACCTAAATTAATTGTGGTAATAAATAATATTGTATAATGTACGTACTTAAATAATTTATGTATTATTTTTTATGCATTTATGGAGAGGGAAAAATTAACGACTTATTAAGGATAGATTTTTTAAAAGAACTGTAATCCTAAAAACAGTAATTAATGTAAGTATTTAAAATCACTTGCTAATTCACAACGCACAAACCTTATCTTTATCTCGCAGATTCATATAGATGAAGGGTCTAGAATGATAGATGTTTCAACTGAGAAGCTCAGTTCAGGGCCATGTGAAAAATTGTGTCCCCTGACGCTAGCGCCAAAGACCATTCTCTTTCGCCACACCCTTCTCATGGTTTGACTTAGTGAGTAGCTTAGAACTGCTACTTAAAGAGGATAATTTTTGTCTGAATTTAATTGTGATTTATAATTACCTCTCTTATCTTATTTGATTCTCAGGTAGTCAACTGTTTAATGCGCCTCTTAGCTGAAACATACTATTGTCATGTATTTATTTAGTAGCACATTTAAATACATTTTAAGTTGAGATAACTTTCTAGGTAAGGCTTGCAGCCAAAGATAGTCAAAGTCAAATAGATTTTATCTAAACTAAAAAATTAAACAAGTCTAAAGTCGATAACAATCATTGTAGACCCCTACAATGTAGGCGCATATTTATTTATTTTACATCTTACGTTTAATAAAATAAGTTTTTATTGTAGCTGCATATGTAAAGTGAGCAAAAATGACAGTTAGTTTATTTTGTACTCTAATATCTGCATGTAGACATTCAAGATTTGATAAGCTGATCATGGATGATGCTTCTGAGACTCCAATTTCCAACACTTATGAATTCAGGATATTTCTAAAATTTACAGTTTAAAAATTTCAAAATTGAATTGTATTTAAGATTTCTTAGCATCAAGTTTAAAAATGTTTCAGATGTAAACATTTCAATAGGGAATTTAACTGCAGTCATAAACTTAAAAGATGCCAGTTACTGAAACTTTTAGAGTTTTGCAATTATAATGTAGATTTTAAGATATTTAATAAGCATCTAAGTTTCAAATTTAATTTGAATTTAAGTTTCAAGTTGTTTAAAAACTTCTAAATCTCTTGATCTTACGTCTAATTTTAGAAATTTGGAGTTGTAAATTTAAAATCTGCTTACAGTTTCTGATATTTAACAGTTTTTAGTTATTTCCGATTGTTCAGACTTTTTCAATTTCCAATTTTTTAAGGCTTAGAGGTTCGAAAACTTCAAAATATATATAAAAGTTCAATATTTCAAATTATAAGTTTTGGATTTGTAAGAATCAAGAATTTTTAAATTTCAAAGTTTTTCAATTTTAAATTTCAAAATTTCAACAAATTCCTTTTATGAAATAAATAAAGATTAATAAATACTGTGAAATTTTTTATTAATCTTTATTTATTTCATGATTATGGAGTTCCACAAAGTAAGGCTAGAAACAATAAACAAAATTTGTTTTAATTTTGCAATGCTTTTTAATTTAGGATTTTAATGATTATATATAAAACTTTCAAAGCTCTACAGTTTTCAATTTTTTAATTTCAATGTTACAGCGTTTTATAGCCTAGTATTCTAAAATAAGATAACCATAACATTTTGATTTTAAGTTCAATTCTAACTTTCAGATTTTCATAGTTTCAAAGTTTCATTAGCTCATCCATTGGATTTCAAATTTAATCACGATTAAGCTAATCAGACCTTAATCAAGCTTTGTGAAACCGACCATAAGACTGTTAAAGTTTCAAGTTTAAATAATTAAGATTTGTAAAAGTTTTCATAAGTAATTTTTTTTAATGAAACATGTAGTTATTTGTTATGCTCAGACTTCTAAATTTCAAATGTTGCAAAGTAGTTTTTCAGTACAGAAATTGAAATAGTTATTTTCAAAGTTTATAGAGTTCACCGATTTACACTGATAAAACCTTCACGTCACAGTTTCCCAAAACTAACTGCAAAGTTTAGTAGTTTCAAGACTTTTCAGAATTTTTGGATTTCAAACTTTTTAGTATTTCCTAGTTTCAAAGCTCTAAATATTCACTATTATAAGAAATTATATATTCCAAGTATCTTATTTCACATACACTGAGAAATCTCCTAGGATTTCCAAAAATCAAACGCTGTAAAATCTTGGAATATTCAGATTTTTAAAATTTGAGTTTTACAGAGCCAAAGGCTTTCACATCTCCAGTTGAGATTCAAAGCTTCAGAGATTTGATATTTTGCACTCAAATTTCGAATGTCTTAGTTTCAATAGATTTATAATAAAACTTAAAATGTACAATTTTAGTTTATACGTCGAAAATTCAAAGTATGCGAAAACGAAGGATTCATACGTGTAGAATTTAACAGTACCAGTCCTCTTCAAACTTGAGACTTTTAAGTTGCCCAAGAAAAAAAACTTCCTCTAGCGGTTTAAATTAATTGTCAGTGTTATAATATCATCCCAACAAATCTACCCCAAAATGATCTCTACTCTTTGACTGTATTAAAATATTAGTTGTGATAACTTAAGATAGACTTAGGTAGATTTGCAAAGGTGATGATTTGTTATAAATGGTCCAACAAAATGCATTACTATTTCTAATTAATTATAAGCCTATACTGCATTTTAGGGGACTGATTTAAAACGTCATTTATAGGAGAACCTCGTGAATAGTCTGTGTGATGTAATTTTATCCATTTCCGTGTAGTTGCTTCTTTCATCTCAAGTCTGGAGGTGGGATATTATTGATACTATGAAGCCATGGGATACATGTAGATTTTAATGTACCCATTACGAGTTTGATACATTCATATCTTCTTGGTGTTACACTGCATTATCATACTGGGATACAATATTCAAGAAGTGAATACCTACAATAAAGTTAGAGTGGCGATGCGTAGGATGTCACAACAGGGTGACATCGAGGTATTTGGGCTGGAAATTGTGCCTGATTCATTGTTAGCAAAAGTTAATTAACATACTTCTGCTAGCATTCTAATTTGAATAACTATTGCTAATGGCATTAGCATAACAAAATTTCTTGCTGTTTATATTGCACATCGCCTGTAAATTGGAAAGCATTAGAGCTAATACGGAGTCCTGTGGTAGGCCGTTCTTTATTACAACACATCTAGAAAGTTCTTGTTTTTGTCCAATGCTAACTTGCAGCGGTTGATTCGCATGAGTGTTGCTAATTGTTTGTATTTCAATGTCTATTTAGTTTTGCTGTTAAATCTATGAAAGCTACCAATATTTTCTTTTCTTTTGGAATCCAGCTTTGATATAAGATGTTCGCAGCAGCTATGATTTCTTCTGATTTCGGCCAGATATGTGGGAGTCCTATTGTGTACTATCCCTTTGATTTTATTTAGAATAAGGTGTAGTTTAAGATACACGCTGAGCAATCAGACTATAATTGGAAGCATCTTCAAGAGGTTTTCCACGATTTAACGATTGCTATCATGCGTGCGATTTTGAACTATGGAGAATATTCCTGATATTTAGTACGACGGTATAAAAGTATTTCAACAATGTCATGCCGTGTTTCACAAGATGTTTTATGAAAGTATTTCATTTAGTTCTGTCGCTTTTTCAACTTTACCCTTTTTAGAGATTTGTTTATCTTCCACACCGAGCCACACCAATGATAACTCCTAGGAATCTTTAATAATAATTTTTGCCTTCTAAAGTATTTCAAGACAGGTTTCTGACCTCTTCCAGGTCAGAAACAGGTATATTGTGTCCAGTTCGCTTTCTATCTTGGTTTACTAATAAATTTAACAAATGAGACCAATGCTAACCTTTGCTACTGTAGAATGATGTTCACTTCTTGGGAAGTACTTTACAACTTGCCTCGAATGGCCTAGTAGAAGATTGTGCTTATCCATGGAAACATTATGCTGGTCGGTATTGATATCCGTTTGCCATCTGATTGATCAGAATGTTTTAATTTCTTTGGCATCATAAATATTTGGCATCGATCCATTCAGCAAATGTCTCTCCGTTTCCATCGCTGTCATGTATCCCCAGGATGTATGGCGGCTGTTAAAAACCCCAAGAAGCACACAAGGACGCACTGCGCGTAAAGCTGGAGTTGGCCATTTTGTGTTTGGTGATTTATAAACTATCTCAATGCTTAAATCCATAAATTCTATGGCTATTGTTTCTATATCATTAATTTTCTAATAGGATAACCTTTGGAAGTAGGAAATGGTGACGAAAGCATCACTATCGCCTATCCTGCAGTTTTGTACCTCTAAGAGAGTTATAATGCTGATGGTCATTGACTAGTTTGCCCAAGTAATCATGTAGGTCGTCTGTCAAGCCTTTTACGTTAATCTGACCACCTAATTCGATACTTTTTGTCTATTGGCTTTAAAAATAGCCTATTTTAAAGTGCTCCTAAACTGCCCATGCCCAGGGTACACCATCATGGAGGTTGTCTATATACTTTGCATTCCCATGTCCTTAATGATTCTTGCAATATGACTCGTTGCACCATACTGCTGAGACTAATATTTTTTTTAACTCTCCAACGATTTGTGAACAGGTAGTAGTAACTTTTATCTCCTGGTCATTTCCTTTATAGCGATAGGTTCCAATGATCTTTGTCAAAAAGCAATTAAAATGGCTAATAACATTCTAGGAACAATTATTAAAAGTTTCCAAAGCCTACTCTTTCATTTATAAATACTGTTGATTGATTCTTCTCCTATTAAAAGATATAAAATGAGTAATGCATTTTGCCAGACCCGGTACATTTCGGTTTCGTAAAAAAGCTTTTCATTTATAATCACGTGTCTGATCTTTAAGACTCTTTAATGTTAGGCAGTTTGGTAGTACAGCCGTATTACCATTCGCATACATCTGAAAGCTCTAATACACTTATTTTAAAGATAATTTTTTTATTATTCAGAGGAAATACTGGTTTTAGAGAACATTATATGCGGACAGAAAGGTTTTTAATGCATTTTTTTTTTCTAAAATCATCTAATCTTAATATCTCAAAAAAATTCACAAGTCATTTTTGCTCACTTTATAAAATTATAATCAAAGAATTGTAATTTCTAATACATCTCGTATCCTATGTTAAGCTATAAGTTAATTCTTTTCCATTTTGGACTGTCTGCTTACCTATTTAAAATATCGAACGTTCACAATCACCCTCTTAATTTAACTTTAGTTAACTAATACCTACGTAACTTAACTGCTCCTCCAAAAAATCTTTAACTCCATAAGTAGTCATTAAAAGTACCCACCCGTTTATTGATTCAATCTATTGGTTGATTTATTAAGAAAGACACTTGTTAAAACTTTTTTATAATGAAACAATGTAGCCATTTAAAAATAAGGAGGGAAACCTTTCTTGTACCTACTGTATTACTATTATTATTGTTATTCCTGTAACGATTATAACGAGTATTTTGCATTTTAAGGATGCAGGCGTCCATGTTTTCGTCAGCGTCGTCAATCGCTGTTTTGCAAATGAAGGCTGTGTTCTTTAGCCAAATAAACTATTTAGTATTTGTACGTTTTCAATGGTCAATATAGATTATTATAAAATAAGTGTCACCACGATTTGATATATGATAAAAATTTATTATTTCTCTATTTTAACAACATTAAATTATACCAACATAGAGTTAATTGTGTCAAAACTCTGTATAAATACTGTATTTGATGTGTTAATCTATATTGACAATGTATCGAACTTTAATAAGGATATAATTGTACTATATTAAGAAAAACAAAATATAGATAATCTCTTCTGTAAAATAAATACAAAAAATTGTAACTAATCTTACCTGTGTGTAGTTATGTATAACAACTCGGTGACAAAAATGAAATGTTTTATTGAAACAGCTGTTTTGTTATTATTATTTATTGCATGTAGGTTTCCCGTAAGAATTGTGCCAGAAAAAACAGGTATGTATGGTGCAAAACCATTTCTTTTTCCAGCCAGTGTCTTCCAAATAACAGAGAGTGATTGACACATAATCTCAGACCACTATCACAGTTAAACGGCAAAAGAAGTTTATATAAAGGATTCATGTGGCGCCCTCTAGGGGAGGGAAGGTTGGGAGATTTGGACCTATAGAAGGTTCGGACTGTCCAATTTTTATTAGTTTGAAAGGGACAGGAAATGGCAGCACATCGCCTATTTGAGTCTTTTCTATTGACATGACATCATCTTTGATCAGATGAGTAATTAATGTTTTGAAACTTCAAAAGTAAAATATCTGCACCTTGTACTAAATTAATTCTAGTAATACTTTTAAAATCAAGTAGAACTGCTTTGTTTAAATAAGCTTCGCTGCACGATATCCAATTAGCATTGTAGTCATAACCCAAACAGGTCAGAGAATTTCGGCAAAAAAAAAATTAATTGTCCCTGGGAGAGGTATGGACCGATTCACCCCCCCCCTCAACCGAATAACCGAAATAAATTTCGGCTGCCAAAAAAAGCAATGCATATCAGGAAAGCATCTAAACCAGTTTTTTTAGGATTTTTTAACCCTGAGTTCACTAAAAAAAATACAAAACTACTCCACGAGGTAAGTATTCCAGTAATCAAATCTTTACACCTCATGGAGGATTATGTAATTAAGCCTGCTCTCCGTAAATAGGTTCTGATTCGAAAATCTGCTAAACAAGTTGCATACCAGTATGGCAACACCGTCCCCCAATCTACGGAAAAGGAAGAAATGACAATTTCGAACTGGTTGCGATGTTTTCTCCGGAAGCACCCAGCCCTAGAAGAGATTTCCCTGACTTGATCCACAAGCATTAAGAAAGCAAAGGTTGGAGTATTTTTTAAAAACTTAAAAGATTTACTATAAAAATATGAAATAAATAAAACAGATTAGTAAAAGTTTCACAAGTTTATTATATTCTACCTGACAATTGTTTCGACAGCTAAGATATCATTATTATTAAGGGTAATATATATATATAAACGAACACGTTGCTAAGGTAAATGCAAAAATAAAAAGGTAAAAATAATAAAAATTAAATATCTAACATTTCTAGTAACGGAGAATTATATCTAATAATATCTAATATGAATTTTATCATCTTTTATTCCTTTTATTTTATTAAACCAAGTATATGATATACTTTATTTTTTTCAAAATGAATATTTGTTTACTTGTGTCTTAGTGTATTTTTAACAGATACAATTTAGGTGATTAAGAAAGGCAGAACATTCTATTTTTAATTTAAGCTTTGAGAAACCCAGAACATAAAGTTACACAACACTAACGAATACAAACTAGTTTTATTTATTTATCGCACAATTAATTATGTAATACTTAGTAAGAACGATTATATAAATCAGTATCTTATGGAACTATGAAAAAAGGATTTTTTTATTGAACTCTTAGCTATTGAATATTAATCCAATAAACAGAAATTAACCAAGTGGTCTATGATTACTAACTCTTGCACGCAGTTATTGGCTGACCTAGGATAATTGCAGGTGAGTTATACAAATAGTCTAAATACTTCATACTAACCTCTCTCAATTCATTGCCGCCTGAGAAAAACTTCTGTTTTAAGTATGCTGGCTATTGCTAAAGTTACTGAATGAGAAGTTGTCTCACGAACGGTTTCTAGCAGTTGAAGTGTGATGATACTAGAAACATGTATAACCACTTATATGTACCTATAATAATTTGGTGATATACATTATTTTCAATAAATAAATGTAATCTAACATCATAAGTACAACATGTTGAAATATTATTTCATATATAGTCCTTACTAACTAAAAATAATCACCAATACAAATTCTTCTTCATACTAACCTCTCTAAATTCATAGTTGCTTGATAAAAACTTCTGTTTAAAGTATGCTGGCTATTGCAAGGCTTTTCACCAATACAAATTTTCCTGTATATTAATCTATTTCAATTCATATTATCCTGATAAAAACTTTTGTTATAAGTGTGCTGGCTACTGCAAGACTTTTCACCAACTCAAGTTTTTCTTCATGCTAATCTCTTTCAATTTATGATCTGATAGAAATTCCTGTTTTAAGTAGGCTGGCTATTGCAAGGTTGTTCACCAATACACATTTTCCTTCATGTTAATCTCTTTCGATTAATAATCTCATGGCAGAAATTCCTGTTTTAAGTATCTGGCTATTGCAAGCCTTTTTGCCAATACAAATTTCCCTTCATGTTAATCTTTTTCAATCCATAGTCTTCTGATAAAAACTTTTGTTATAAGGGAGCTAGCTTTGCAAGGCTTTTCACCAATACAAATTATCCTTCACACGAACCTCCCTCTAATTCAAAGCCGCCTGATAAAAACTCCTGTTTCAAGTATGCTGGCTATTATTGCAAGGCTTTTCACCAATACACCTTCTCCTTAATGTTATCTCTTTCAATTTATAATCTCATGACATAAATTCCTGTTTTAAGTATCTGGCTATTGCAAGTCTTTTCACCAATGCAAATTTCCCTTAATGCTAATCTCTTTCAATCCATAGTCTTCTGACAAAAAATTTTGTTATAAGGGAGCTGCTTTGCAAGGCTTTTCACCAATACAAATTATCCTTCACACTAACCTCTCTCAATTCAAAGCTGCCTGATAAAAACTCGCCTATTTCAAGTACGCTGGCTATTGCAAGGCTATTCACCAATACAAATTATCCTTCATACTAGCCTCCCTCAATTCAAAGCCCCCTAATAAAAACTCCTGTTTCAAGTATGCTGGCTATTGCAGGGCTTTTCACCAATACACATTTTCCTTCATGTTAATCTCTTTCAATTTATAATCTCATAACATAAATTCCTGTTTTAAGTATCTGGCTATTACAAGTCTTTTCACCAATACAAATTTCCCTTAATGCTAATCTCTTTCAATCCATAGTCTTCTGATAAAAACTTTTGTTAATAAGTGAGCTGGCTTTGCAAAGGATTTTCACCAATACAAATATCCTTCACAGTAACCTCCCTCAATTCAATGCCGCGTGATAAAAACTCCTGTTTCAAGTATACTGGCTTTCAAGGCTTTTCACCAATACACATTTTCCTTCATGTTAATCTCTTTCAATTCATAATCTCGTTATAGAGATTCCTGGTTTAAGTATCTGGTTATTGCAAGTCTTTTCACTAATAATACAAATTTCCTTCATACTAAACCTTTTTCAATTGGGAATGTTGGTAGTACATCTATCAACATTTAATTTTCTTGTGGTTTTATTGGTCTTACTGTAACAAGTATCCTGAAGGTAGTTATTAATGTAATGCGCAGCCGCTAGAAACGTCAAAAGAAATACCGTTATTAATTTTTTAAAAGAAAGTTGCGTTTTATTCTTTTCATCCCATGAAAACAAATTTGAAGCAGTTAAAACTTTTGCAAATAGCAAGCAAATAGAATAGGAATTTGTATCAGCAGGTTATGAACAGAAAGAGATTTACTACACAAAAAAATGATTGTAACTGGTGAAAAGTTTTGCAAATAAATTTAAAACAAAAGTTTGTATCAGTAGGCTATGAAGAAAAAGAGATTAACATGAAAGAAAGTCTGAAGTGGTGAAAAGCCTTGCAAAGTTTTGTGTTTTAAATTAATGTCCTATTTTCAAGGTTTTTACCAGTTCAACAAATGAAAAAAAATAAATAAACTGGCGAAAAACCTTGCAAATAGCAAATAAATTTAAAACAAAAATTTGTGTCAGGAGGTTATGAAGAGAGATTAACATGAAAGAAAATCTGAACTGGTGAAAAGCCTTGCAAATTTTTGTGTTTTAAATTAATTTCTTATTTGCAAGGCTTTTTACCAGTTCAACAAATGAAAAAAAAATAAACTGGCGAAAAACCTTGCAAATAGCAAATAAATTTAAAACAAAAATTTGTGTCAGGAGGTTATGAAGAGAAAGAGATTAACATGAAAGATAATCTGAACTGGTGAAAAGCCTTGCAGATTTTTGTGTTTTAAATTAATTTCCTATTTGCAAGGCTTTTTACCAGTTCAACAAATGAAAAAAAATAAACTGGCGAAAAACCTTGCAAATAGCAAATAAATTTAAAACAAAAATTTGTGTCAGGAGGTTATGAAGAGAAAGAGATTAACATGAAAGAGAATCTGAACTGGTGAAAAGCCTTGCAAATTTTTGTGTTTTAAATTAATTTCCTATTTGCAAGGTTTTTTACCAGTTCAACAAATGAAAAAAAATGAACTGGTGAAAAGCCTTGCAAATAGAAAATAAATTTAAAACAAAAATTTGTATCAGGAGGTTATGAAGAGAAAGATATTAACACAAATGAAAATTTTAACTGGTAAAAAACCTTGCAAATAGGAAATTGATTTAAAACAAATATCAAAATTAAGTTCAAATTTTCTTTCACGTTAATCTCTTTCTCTTCATAACCTCCTGATAAAAGTTTTTGTTTTAAATTTATTTGCTCTTTGCAAGGTTTTTCGCCAATTTAATTTTTTTTCATAGTTAAGCTGGTGAAAAGTCTTGCAAATAAGAAATTGTTTTAAATCAATTTTTAAACTGGTGAAAAGCCTTGCAAATAGGAAATTGATTTAAATCAATTTTTGAACTGGTAAAAAGCCTTACAAATAATAAATTGTTTCAAATCAATTTTTGAACTGGTGAAAAGCCTTGCAAAAAGGAAATTGCTTTATCACAAAAATGTGTATCAGGAGATTATGATGTGAGAGAGATTAACATGTTTTTGAGTTTTTAAATTTCATATTCCTAATATATTTTGCTCTATATTGCTTTTTTTAATCATGCCCTCTAAATGTATTGCATTTGGGATTGCCAGAGAAGTAGATATGTGCATGATGAATGTAATATCATTGTTATACTTCAGCCAAACCCAGGAATCGGTGCACTGGAAACCCAAGGTCAGATATGAAGTGGAGGAAGATCTCGGAAGATGCCTTCATGATTCAACGACTATATAATGGAAACAGGGCGCACAATAAATCAAATACTACATCATATTTAGTAGAAAAATCTAATATAATGATACATTTAATAGTAATTTAATAATTATATATATGTATACATATAATATTCTAAATTTTATGTAGTGCACGTGCACAGTGTTATATACATAGGAATGTTATAATAAATGGCTAATTGCACATGTTCGTTTTATTTAATAACAATGATATTACATTCATCATGCACATATCTACTTCTCTGGCAATCCCAAATGCAATACATTTAGAGGGCATGATTAAAAAAAGCAATATAGAGCAAAATATATTAGGAATATGAAATTTAAAAACTCAAAAACATGTTAATCTCTCTCACATCATAATCTCCTGATACACATTTTTGTGATAAAGCAATTTCTTTTTTGCAAGGCTTTTCACCAGTTCAAAAATTGATTTGAAACAATTTATTATTTGTAAGGCTTTTTACCAGTTCAAAAATTGATTTAAATCAATTTCCTATTTGCAAGGCTTTTCACCAGTTTAAAAATTGATTTAAAACAATTTCTTATTTGCAAGACTTTTCACCAGCTTAACTATGAAAAAAAATTAAATTGGCGAAAAACCTTGCAAAGAGCAAATAAATTTAAAACAAAAACTTTTATCAGGAGGTTATGAAGAGAAAGAGATTAACGTGAAAGAAAATTTGAACTTAATTTTGATATTTGTTTAAATCAATTTCCTATTTGCAAGGTTTTTTACCAGTTAAAATTTTCATTTGTGTTAATATCTTTCTCTTCATAACCTCCTGATACAAATTTTTGTTTTAAGTTTATTTGCTATTTGCAAGGCTTTTCACCAGTTTATTTTTTTTTCATTTGTTGAACTGGTAAAAAACCTTGCAAATAGGAAATTAATTTAAAACACAAAAATTTGCAAGGCTTTTCACCAGTTCAGATTTTCTTTCATGTTAATCTCTTTCTCTTCATAACCTCCTGATACAAATTTTTGTTTTAAATTTATTTGCTATTTGCAAGGTTTTTCGCCAGTTTATTTTTTTTATTTGTTGAACTGGTAAAAAGCCTTGCAAATAGGAAATTAATTTAAAACACAAAAATCTGCAAGGCTTTTCACCAGTTCAGATTTTCATTCATGTTAATCTCTTTCTCTTCATAACCTCCTGACACAAATTTTTGTTTTAAATTTATTTGCTATTTGCAAGGTTTTTCGCCAGTTTATTTTTTTTCATTTGTTGAACTGGTAAAAAGCCTTGCAAATAAGAAATTAATTTAAAACACAAAAATTTGCAAGGCTTTTCACCAGTTCAGATTTTCTTTCATGTTAATCTCTCTTCATAACCTCCTGACACAAATTTTTGTTTTAAATTTATTTGCTATTTGCAAGGTTTTTCGCCAGTTTATTTATTTTTTTTCATTTGTTGAACTGGTAAAAACCTTGAAAATAGGACATTAATTTAAAACACACAACTTTGCAAGGCTTTTCACCAGTTTAGACTTTCTTTCATGTTAATCTCTTTTTCTTCATAGCCTACTGATACAAACTTTTGTTTTAAATTTATTTGCAAAACTTTTCACCAGTTACAATCATTTTTTTGTGTAGTAAATCTCTTTCTGTTCATAACCTGCTGATACAAATTCCTATTCTATTTGCTTGCTATTTGCAAAAGTTTTAACTGCTTCAAATTTGTTTTCATGGGATGAAAAGAATAAAACGCAACTTTCTTTTAAAAAATTAATAACGGTATTTCTTTTGACGTTTCTAGCGGCTGCGCATTACATTAATAACTACCTTCAGGATACTTGTTACAGTAAGACCAATAAAACCACAAGAAAATTAAATGTTGATAGATGTACTACCAACATTCCCAATTGAAAAAGGTTTAGTATGAAGGAAATTTGTATTATTAGTGAAAAGACTTGCAATAACCAGATACTTAAACCAGGAATCTCTATAACGAGATTATGAATTGAAAGAGATTAACATGAAGGAAAATGTGTATTGGTGAAAAGCCTTGAAAGCCAGTATACTTGAAACAGGAGTTTTTATCACGAGGCATTGAATTGAGGGAGGTTACTGTGAAGGATATTTGTATTGGTGAAAAGCCTTTGCAAAGCCAGCTCACTTATTAACAAACGTTTTTATCAGAAGACTATGGATTGAAAGAGATTAGCATTAAGGGAAATTTGTATTGGTGAAAAGACTTGTAATAGCCAGATACTTAAAACAGGAATTTATGTTATGAGATTATAAATTGAAAGAGATTAACATGAAGGAAAATGTGTATTGGTGAAAAGCCCTGCAATAGCCAGCATACTTGAAACAGGAGTTTTTATTAGGGGGCTTTGAATTGAGGGAGGCTAGTATGAAGGATAATTTGTATTGGTGAATAGCCTTGCAATAGCCAGCGTACTTGAAATAGGCGAGTTTTTATCAGGCAGCTTTGAATTGAGAGAGATTAGTGTGAAGGATAATTTGTATTGGTGAAAAGCCTTGCAAAGCAGCTCGCTTATAACAAAATTTTTTGTCAGAAGACTATGGATTGAAAGAGATTAGCATTAAGGGAAATTTGCATTGGTGAAAAGGCTTGCAATAGCCAGATACTTAAAACAGGAATTTCTGTCATGAGATTATTAATCGAAAGAGATTAACATGAAGGAAAATGTGTATTGGTGAACAACCTTGCAATAGCCACCCTACTTAAAACAGGAATTTCTATCAGATCATAAATTGAAAGAGATTAGCATGAAGAAAAATTTGAGTTGGTGAAAAGTCTTGCAGTAGCCAGCACACTTATAACAAAAATTTTTATCAGGATAATATGAATTGAAATAGATTAATATACAGGAAAATTTGTATTGGTGAAAAGCCTTGCAATAGCCAGCATACTTTAAACATAAGTTTTTATCAAGCAACTATGAATTTAGAGAGGTTAGTATGAAGAAGAATTTGTATTGGTGAATAACCTTGCAAACGCCAGCATACTTGAAACATAAGTTTTTATCAGGCAGCTTTGAATTGATGGAGGTTAGTGTGAAGGAAAATTTGTATTGGTAAAAAGCCTTGCAAAGCCAACACACTTATAACAAAAGTTTTTATTGGGAGACTATGAATTGAAAGAGATTACGAATTCAAGGAGGTTAACATGAAGGAAAACCTGTATTGGTGAAAAACCTTGCAATATCCTAAAGTTAGTTTATGGGAAGTTGCCTCACTGCCTTATACATTGCATGTTCAACGCGGGCACGGAAAAGAGTAATAGAAGGGGAACAGCAAGATGGCTACGTGATGACATTGGTGGACTTTACTGCCGAATATATCCTACATTAGTTTATTAAAAGGGTAATACTTTTTTCTAATTGAACTATTTAGCTCGAACAAATTGCAAATGTTCGTTTTATTTAATAACAATGATATTACATTCATCATGCACATATCTACTTCTCTGGCAATCCCAAATGCAATACATTTAGAGGGCATGATTAAAAAAAGCAATATAGAGCAAAATATATTAGGAATATGAAATTTAAAAACTCAAAAACATGTTAATCTCTCTCACATCATAATCTCCTGATACACATTTTTGTGATAAAGCAATTTCTTTTTTGCAAGGCTTTTCACCAGTTCAAAAATTGATTTGAAACAATTTATTATTTGTAAGGCTTTTTACCAGTTCAAAAATTGATTTAAATCAATTTCCTATTTGCAAGGCTTTTCACCAGTTTAAAAATTGATTTAAAACAATTTCTTATTTGCAAGACTTTTCACCAGCTTAACTATGAAAAAAAATTAAATTGGCGAAAAACCTTGCAAATAGCAAATAAATTTAAAACAAAAACTTTTATCAGGAGGTTATGAAGAGAAAGAGATTAACGTGAAAGAAAATTTGAACTTAATTTTGATATTTGTTTTAAATCAATTTCCTATTTGCAAGGTTTTTTACCAGTTAAAATTTTCATTTGTGTTAATATCTTTCTCTTCATAACCTCCTGATACAAATTTTTGTTTTCAGTTTATTTGCTATTTGCAAGGCTTTTCACCAGTTTATTTTTTTTCATTTGTTGAACTGGTAAAAAACCTTGCAAATAGGAAATTAATTTAAAACACAAAAATTTGCAAGGCTTTTCACCAGTTCAGATTTTCTTTCATGTTAATCTCTTTCTCTTCATAACTTCCTGACACAAATTTTTGTTTTAAATTTATTTGCTATTTGCAAGGTTTTTCGCCAGTTTATTTTTTTTCATTTGTTGAACTGGTAAAAAGCCTTGCAAATAAGAAATTAATTTAAAACACAAAAATTTGCAAGGCTTTTCACCAGTTCAGATTTTCTTTCATGTTAATCTCTCTTCATAACCTCCTGACACAAATTTTTGTTTTAAATTTATTTGCTATTTGCAAGGTTTTTCGCCAGTTTATTTATTTTTTTTCATTTGTTGAACTGGTAAAAACCTTGAAAATAGGACATTAATTTAAAACACAAAGCTTTGCAAGGCTTTTCACCAGTTCAGACTTTCTTTCATGTTAATCTCTTTTTCTTCATAACCTACTGATACAAATTTTTGTTTTAAATTTATTTGCAAAACTTTTCACTAGTTACAATAATTTTTTTGTGTAGTAAATCTCTTTCTGTTCATAACCTGCTGATACAAATTCCTATTCTATTTGCTTGCTATTTGCAAAAGTTTTAACTGCTTCAAATTTGTTTTCATGGGATGAAAAGAATAAAACGCAACTTTCTTTTATGTAAAACTGTAATAATCTAATAATTACAAGCGAAACAAAAATTGCACATACGATTTTATTTTAATATCTTATTAGTTAAAAACAAAATTATACTAAAAACATTGTTGCTAAAGTGTCACTCAGATTAAAAATTTCTTTTTATTAATAATTGCAAACTTGAATTAATTTGAATTGTTTCATATATAATTCTATATACGTCTACGGTTTATTGTATAAATCTCTTTTTTCTACTCCTATACTGTAATTCAATTATTATATACAGGGTGTCCCACAATGCTGTTGGACACGTTGTGTACACGCAATATCTCCCTTATTTGAAAAGATAAAGAAATCAACCAAAAACTATTGTAAATGACTCAAAATGGATCTACAGAAAACATTCTTAAACGCTGGTTGCATATCAACGTTTCAGAGATCTTGATTAATTTTTCAAATTGCACCCTCTGTTTTTTTTCACGGAAATGTATTCTTCACTTCATTCTGCATACGATAGTATACCGTACTTAATTATCTAATGTGCATTTAGGGGTTGAAAAAAATATTTTTTATAAATTGAATTTATCTTAAACTTAAAACAAATGCTCAAAATGCCCTCCTACGGACTCTACACGGACTTTAAAGTGCCTCAGTAGTTCCCTTGTAGACACTGCTCTAATAATATTTTTTGAATACATAATTTAGTTAGTGAATATGAAGTGTACAATTTATAAAAAATATTTTTTTCAACCCCTAAATGCACATTAGATAATTAAGTAAGGCATACTACCGTATGCAGAATGAAGTGAAGAATACATTTCCGTGCAAAAAAAACAGAGGGTGCAATTTGAAAAATTAATCAAGTTGGCGTGATCTCTTAAACGTTGCTATGCAACCAGCGTTTAAGGATGTTTTCTGAAGGTCCATTTTGAGTCATTTACAATAGTTTTTGGTTGATTTCTTTATCTTTTCAAATAAGGGAGATATTGCGTGTAAACAGCAGTGTGGGACACCCTGTATATGCAATAGCCGTTTCATAATGAGGTTTATTATGCAACGAGTTTCCATTATACAATGAGTTGTTGACCAATGAGAGTCAAGAATAACGAGCTGTTGACCAATGAGAGTCAAGAATATCAAATGGTTGCGTAGGAACGAGCCAAAGTTAGTATATACTAAACTTGGGAACGTACCTCATTCTCGATCGTCGCGCAGTGAATAATAAATATTACTTATAATTACTATTATTTTAAATCTGTTCTAACAAATTATTCTTATTGTTAGTTTTATTAAATATTAATTTTATGAAATTCTGTATTTGTTGGTGCTTTTATTTATCGATTTCGTAAATATGTTTTAAAAAATAATAATTAAATTCGTCGCGAATTTTTATAACACAATAAGAGTTTAAGAAATTAGAAGTAGTATAGAAAAGCCCTCGTCTAATCGTCACCCAGGTTGCAATTTGAAGTTACACCTTATAACAGTTTTAGAAGTCCGCTTAGTAGTAATAAATCAGTTGCGGTCGAAGAAGAAATAGTGTATGCAACTCGCAAATAATGGTTATTAATACACTCGTATGACAAACGACATACGCGTGTATTAATAACCATCATTATGTGCTCGTTGCATAATATACTATTAGCTACGATTTAAAAACAAATACTTAATGATTATAATTGGACAAGACTATTTTAAACAATTAACCTAGTGACATTTGCCATACGATTAGATGACTTCGTTTGCCTTTGGGTTCACCCTGAGAAACTGCTTTAGATCACCTGCTGTGTCTTCAATTATGCTTTCTTCCATCTCACTATCATCTAATTAATAACAAACACATTAAAATTCATATACCGTCATTATAAGAGACGGGCATTTTAGTAAAGCATAAAACCACTATGTTAACGGAGCGAAGCAATTTAGTCTGAAATAGTGCAATGTAACATAGGCGGGCGCTTGAAAATGGTGGGTTTCGGACGCCTTTGCTGCAAAAATATAAAGTGGAAAGGGACCTACAGCGTGGAAATAAATGATTTTCATCAAGTTCCCTTTGGAATTTTTTCACATGTAAATTTTTCTGTACCGCTCTACTCTTTTTGATTTAGTACTAAATTAGTTCTGTCAATAAATGAAATCAATCTGTCAAACAATTCATAGAATTTATTGAATTAATTTATTTTGAGGTTATGGTACTGCCTTCTCTATGTTCGTAGAGCGGCACGTTGTGCTTTTACATGGGGAATGTAATGGTAACTTGATGAAAATCATTTATTTCCACCCAGTATATAAAATAAACAACGTGAATTAAAGAAATTGTCAGTGGCGTGGCAAGTTTTATACAACAGCTTTCATATTTGTAAACTAGATGTCCTATAACTTGTAGCGACAGCGCTTATGAAAGATGAGCTAATCAATGGTTTTTTCAAGTGAGGTCACCTGAAATACACATCTCTAGTCATTATACTAAACAAAACATGCACAAGAGATAAACTTAAAATACAAAGGATTTCCTGTAGGACTCCCAGGAATATCAGTTATGAGCTGCCAAACAACTAATTGAAAAGCGACATCTTTTGGTTCATTAGCATCTTCCTCTGTAAATTTTGACTTGTTTTTATTAAAGGTAAAAGATAAAAAACATTAAAAACAATTCGAAAAGAAGCTTATATAAATAAAACATGTGTTATTTATTTGCTTTTTTTGCTAAGACTTGCAAAGGGTATAAAAGAGGAAAAAGAAATGAAGTGTTTTACCCAGGAAGTTTAAGTATAGGGAAGAGGCATGATGCAATTGCTGGAATGTAAAAATGTAGTGACAAAAACAACTACCGCTGTGACCAGTAAGTCTGCTGAATGCGCCCATTATTTATTATTATATAGGAACTCTAGAATTTGTCAGCCAATTAGATTTTTGTTCTGCGACTTTGATTAAGGGAGCGTTAGTGGCGCAAAATATTAGCGTCAAAATATAACTCACGTTTTTCATTCGGTTTTCTTTTAATAATCGTTTTTTACCAAGATAACGTTTGATGTCGATTGCTAAACTGTTAAGGTAGTGTGGATCATAGTTCGTAAGGAGTAGATATCCCAAATAAATCTTATAATCGTAGTCGAACATCGCCAATTTGGAAAATTAAGTTTTCTAAAAAATAACCAAACTAAACATAATACACTCATTATAACACTGTTTAATAGCAAAATCTATAACAATGGATCATCTTTTTTGCTTACTTATTTAGTATTGATTGAAATAAAATAGATGTACACGGCGCGGAAATTTTTGAATAGACTATTTGACTCTTAATTAGTCCTGATTAATTTCTTAAAACGAATATATATTTTCAATATTTTAATAAAGTAATACTTTTCTTTTAGTTAAAACCAGCAAGAACAACTAATATTTTTAAAGATATTTAGCAGTTTTATATTCCCCCTTTTTGATTTCAACTACCTTAAATTATTCCTTGGCATTTAAAAATTAAACATTTCAGGTTAACTTAAAATATTTTGAAAGTTCACGCATGTCTGGCAACACTGTGAGCAGAGAACTGCGATGCGATCAAATAATGTTTCTATTTATTTCATTTCGCATTTCAAACAATTGTTTATATACCACAATTAGTAAAATAAGGTATATCTTTATCTCCGTTGTCAATGACACCGGAGTTCAAGAGGTTCTTGATCTCCGTTGTTGTTGGCAACGTAAATCATTTGATGTTTAACAGCATAACAGCCACACGCGACCTGCTGCTTTTTATCTCCGTGGTTACGGTATGATGACACAGACAAGGCAACTTGCTTCTTAATACAATAAATTTGGATGAATTTTAAAAGGGAGAAATTAGGATTGAAATACGAAATAAAATAAAACAACTTATGCAATACGGAGATCAAGCTTCTTTAAATCCTCGAAGAATACATCTTCTCGGATTTAAAGTATCGCTTGATCTCCTAATTACATAATATATATTACATTTTGAAATTTTAGTTTTAAAGAAATTAATTCCGTTTTGCACGGCCTACTAGATTCATGTAAGCTTCGCTTATAAACGGCCGTCTCATTTGCAGTTTTTTCATTATTGAAAATTATTACAGATTCGTATAGTGACTTTAGATTCGTACCTTAAGCAGTACCCTCTGGCGGCAATTCTCAACAAATATATTTGAAGTCAGAACTCAGTCGTTAATTTTTAGGTTATAGTTTGTGTCAAACTGCCTCCGATTAAAGAGACCGCTTTTTACTTCAGTACTTCACTTTCAGCATAATTAATAAATTTATTTACTCCAATATTAACAGTAGCCAAGGACCTTTAAGGACTGTAGTGCTGTCATATATATATATATATAATATTAACAGTAACACAGATTAGGGAGTTCTTACAGATGACTAACGCGCATGTTAAACAAAAGTTTCATTCCAACTAGCACCTCTGGTGGTTGGTAGCTCAACTAATCGGTTGAGAGCGAAATTTGAACAGATTATAAACTATTACGTTTTCGGTTTTGAAGTTGAATGGTAAGAAAAAAATAATAAAAATAGTACATACTCGTATATTTGTTCAAATATGATACACTATTAGCTTCGAGCAATAAATTTCGTCCTTTTCGAAGTGACAGGAAAATGGAGAAAATTTTGTACTCTGATAGATACAATACATATACATCACATTGTGAAAGCCAGGTTTATGAATTAAATTGAACAATATATGTATCTTATGTACAATTTATCCAATACTGAATATCGTAATTCTTAAAAATACAATGACCACATGTAATTAAATATCGTGACTTTTTTTAACGTAAAAGAAACTGACAACAGTTATTAGGAAACTCACAATATAATAAATACATAATAACACAACAATAACTGTCACTTACACAGCCTTTTATAGTATTTTTATGCCTTTTGCTTGTCTCTTTTTTCGTTGCAAATATATTTTTTGAGCGATTATTTTCATTCTATCTTTTCCAGAATACGGTCTGGTATCTTTACCCATCATAAGCCGATTTACATCCTTACACCATGCGTGCGTAATGGTTCTTATGGCAAGTGTAGAAAACCACTTTCTTAGATCATCCTTATGAGAGTCGCATTTTAAAAATGTAAAATCTACATCTGCAGAAATTTTTAAATGTAAAATACTGCCCAAACTTTTTGAGCATGGATCTGTTTCTAAGGCTCTAATAATAGTCTTGTGTATTTCATAGAAACAGACTGCAAATTCCTCGCTTGGATAAAACAGTCTCTTCGCCCACCCACCCTTATACTCCCGTGCGTTAATAAGCATATTACTACTTGAAGACTGATCCCCAAACAGGCAAGTTTTACAGTCATCACAGTCTCTGGTGAATAATTTAACCTTCTTCAATAAAAAACCTGCCACATAATTTGTTGCCAACTCACTCAACGCCAGTTGAAGTGACTGTGACCCTAAATCCAGTGGATGCATGATTACAGGCATCGTTGTAGTGGCCTCTGATACCATTGGTGGCGCTACCACACTTTCAGTACATCCAAAAAAATGTTTAATGCCCGCAAAAAGCACTTTGCAATCGTCGGCTTCACAATTAAAACCAGGGCTATATAAGCTTATGGTAGAATTTACCAACATGGTTTTAAAAATTTGTTCAAATGTTGTTGGTGTTGGATTTGTGTATAAAATGCCATGGCTCCTAACTTGACCAAAGAAGTTCTCGAGAGGATCTTGATTGAGATGACGTCCCAATAAATAGTCATATCCGTCTTCTTTTAAACATTCCCATATATTTATAATGTTCCTCAGTGTGAAGATCCAGTTCTTTAGACTAGGTGGTTTGGCTTTGTCTCCTGGTTTTTGTGTAACAAATTCCATTGTGGAAAGAAGTGGTATAGCCTCCTCTTTCCAAAACCTCAGATGATCGCTGCTACTTCTAATTCCGCATCTGAGGGTTTTCCCCTGAGTTGGGAATTTTTGATTCCCATTTACGGAATCAAATAGCTGATCAAAAAAAAGCAGAATTTTGGAAGTGTCGTGTACTCCCTCTCCCAGTTTTAAAGGTGTCTGTAAAAGATCAAAACAAAATAATTTCCATCTAAAAAAAATTATACACACTTACCTATATTTCCTGCCAAATACAAGCTTGATGCCAGTCGCTGGCTAAATATTTGAGTAGCACACTTCACCTTCATTTTCTTAATCTTGTTTGCATATATGTGCTCATCAGTCAAATGAGGTAATGCCCGAAGACCTTGTATCACATTTGACCCATTGTCAAGTTCATAAAGTTTAACAATATGTTCCCACTTTGCCACTTTCTGAGTATTGTCTTCTCTGTAGGACAAATTTTTTGTTAGGAAATTATTGCGTATTCCCTTCAACAAATGTGGTGGGTCAAAAATGGGGAATATTTTCATTTCTTGGATTTCAAAAAATCCCCCACGATATTCACGCCCACCCCTGGCATAATTTTCCTTTGTATTCTTAATTAAAGTATTTAAGACCTTCACATTTGAAGTAGCTTGATCACAGACAGTGACAAGAGGCTTCAAACCTATATCGATTAGTTTGTTTAGGATTTGCTCCACCTTCCTCTTGATTTGGTGCGCTTTCGCACCACCTTTACTTGAAAAGGCATAGCATACAGGCTGCTTAAATTTTTTCTTTAATCCTCTTACCATGAACACTAGTACATGATCAGCAATTTCGTTGGATCTTTCATTTTCCCCCATGTCACCAAATCCATGGATACAACCTCCACTTTCATTAAAAGAAAGATTTGGCATTAGTGACAATTCGTCCCACATAAGAGTAACTATTTTCTCTGATGAATTCCACGTTGCACACGCAGTTTTTAATGATTCGAAAATATTTTCGTTTAAACCTGGTTCAAAATGTATTTCTTTTAACAAATTATTTAGTGTCCCTTTACAGGGCAATGTAAATATCTTCGCCAAAAAACGATAAGATTTTGGGCTCTGCTTATATAATGACAAAGCAAGAATCTTCTCATCGATTGTAAAGCGATGCTGCTTTGGCGATTTTCCTGCCTCTCGAATCTGACAGCGAACGAATTGTGCTGCCAATTGGTTCATTTCCACCAAATGTTCTTCAACATTTTTTTCTTTGACCAATTTCTCTGCTGCCGCCAATCTTTGCTTAAAATTGTCCTTACGTTTGGTACTTGTAATCAGTCTTCGAGACAATGACTTTGCAAATGAATATAGCTTCTCCTTTTTTGGAGTCATATCTTTTCTAATATTGATTCCAATGCTTCTCAACATGTTGTGAGGAGTCATGACATCACCTAATATAAATAATTAATTATTAGACAATATTATTTTCAGATAAGTAAAACTATAAATAAATATAAAATAATGTTTACGTTTTAAGACTTTCTTCATAGATGAATGTCCAGAAAGTGGCTGTTGTAATTCAGGAGTTTCACATCTAACTAGTGCTTGGTCACTTGATCCTAGTTCTACACATGTAGTTTTCCGTTTAGATATTGGAGAGAGTGCCCCACTGACTTCATCACATTCTGTTGCCTTACGTTTAGTTGTTGAAGAGAGTGCCTCATCTGATGTTGAAGGTTGCTCATTTGACTCTGCTGAAAAATAACAACATGTCATGTAGGAGTTTTGTTTTAGTTTTAATATCGAAGTGATAACCAATGAAACACTAAATTAATAAAATCACTATACAGATGGAATCTCAGAAGCGTTGAAAGTTCATTAAACTTACTTGGGTATGGTGGTAAATAAAGGGATGGTACAGCATTTAAATGGAGCTTATTTGCACCTGGAGAAGAGTATTTCTCCTCAAAATGTCGATGACAAACTTTTTTTCCATAAAGTTCTTGCGGACTCAAATTTTCAAAAGCTGGATTCTGTATTAATTGACGCCACACCTCCAAACGTGCCAAATCTTTATTTGGATTAGGAAAACGATGCCTAGGCAGCAAATTTACCTCACAACCAGGAACGCTACATTTAGCCAAACCAATTTTCACTCGTAGACTAGGTACTACTGTAATACAAAACAAAAAGGGTACATAAACGAGGGTGTTAAAAAGTATTGCTTATGAAATATCTTACCAATAATATAAGATGATAAAGAAAACTATAATGTCTATTTAAATTCTAACCTATATCACTACACTTTACACTTCTGGCAAACTGAAAAAATGAGAAGGTTACCAATAAAACTTTGACACACATATAAAATACTATATTGTCTATTTAAAGTCTAACGTTACACTTAACTGAAAAGACGAAAAGAATACAAATAAAACTTTGAAACAAACACGAGCGAACAACTCAGGCGGAACAACACGTATGATACGTCAAGTATTAAACAGACCCAGTATCACAATTGACATTACAAACAGTAACAAAAAGAAAGTCCCCATCTAGGGACTTTATAAAAAAATAGTTTGCGACATCTTACGTTTGGTATCTCAATTAAATTTAGTCACGTGATTGGTTCTATTAGCTGCCATTCAACTTGAACGTCTATTTAAGTAAGTGGTTTGTGAACAGTAATCAATAATAAGACAACGATGAAATTTATTATTTAGATTATGCGTTAAAAAACAATAGGTACATTATATTACATTACAAAACATTACATTAAAATATTACATACATTAAAACTAAAAAAAAACATATTTAACATTTACAAATTTCTTTACAAATACACTGATTTTTATACTCTCTTAAGTAATCAATCTTGTGTATTGGTTTGTCTCAACACTGTATCTTCATTACTTTTAGTATCTGCCAGTCTTTTTAATTCTCTACAGCTGCTGGAACAGTCTAAGTCTCAATAAGTCTTCTATTATTTGGGGTATAAAATGCAGTCTAGATCTAGCTAGCGTTTTTTTCCTTCGATCATTTTATTATAATTATCATTTTTATATAATACTCGAATGCCATAAAGTATATGTCCTACTATTCTATCTGCTTCTCGTGGCCTCGTTCATTATCCTTTTTTCTTCTTGTACTTTTTCTAGTATATGGTGTTCGATATTCGGTCAATCCGTGTTTCCTTTAGCATCTATCTATAGCACCATAACTCAAAAGCCTGTATACGTCGCTATTCATTATTTGCTATTGTCCAGTTATGATTCAGACCCGTATAGCACGACACTCCATACGAATGTGTGTAAAAGTTTGATAGTATTGATTTGATTCTATACCTTTGTATAGATTATCATGCATTCAGTTAGTTCAGAAACGTTCCCGACTACATCTTCTTCCTGGAACACTCCCTCATCCTTACTACAAAATCTGTTAAGTAATGATACCAAAATCGTTATTTAATTATTGTTATCCTAAATTCCTAACCACCCTTCCAAATTTCTAAATACTTTTTACGACATCGCATTTGATTTAATTTATATCATATAAAGCAAATTCTATATAAAAGTAATTCCTTATGAGAAAAATCTTGTCAGTTTCATATTTCTTTTACTGAAACGATTCTCAGTAGATTCCATCAGTTTTCATGTCTAAAAAATGTTTATTTCTAGTAATGACTGCCACATAGAACTTGAGAGCTACTACTGTGTTCCCCATTACTTAAAGCCTAATACCTGGGCGACTATAATAGGCCGTTGTTGAAATTTAAAATATTTATCAGTAATTCTATGCCCACTATTTTCGCTTGAACATTCGGTCAATTAAGTCCGAATGTCCAAGCTCTCTCAATTATACGCTCCCCCAAGGCATTCGAATTGAGATACGCTCAATTAGCGCGCAGTTGCTAAGCAATCCTACCAGTAACTCACTGGTGGGAGCGAGGTTACTATCCATCCTCTGCTAGCTCTCCAGGCTAGTACCGGAGCGATAAACGTGCTCATCCGTCGGCACCTCCTCGAGAGATGGTACCTTGTCCAGCTTCGGACTTTCCCCCAACTTTAAAAGTTGGTGACCACATACCCGATCGAATCCAACCTCAAATGTGGCAGAACTTGGTTTTTAAGCGGTTTTGCCACCCCGATCTACCATATTATAGGCTTGGTGGGCCCGCGACATAGCTTCTTTTGCAAGTCTATACGTTATAGACTCCCGGTATGTACCCTTATCAGGTAAAGTTGTCTTGAGAGTGAGAGGCTATGATACCCCTTTTCGCTTCAACTCCCTTTAAGGTAGAGGTTCTTATTGTACCACAATACCTGGTGGCATGCAGTATCCCATTGGTCCAGATTTACCCCTCTGTCCCGGGATAAACCTCACTTCGACTCTCCTCCTTGAGATTCAGTCAGACAGCGGGATACTCATTGCTCCTTGAGAGACCTTGTCCCAGGCGAGAGTCAAATCCACCCACACCGGTTCTCATGTAGCAGAGCTTCCTCCGCGACGTTTATGAGTATTCGTCGAGAACACTTACGTGTATCTCTACCACACATTTGACCTGGGGGTCTAGGCGGGGAACCTAGACTTGTTTTCGTTGAGCACCGTTACCCAGACTAAATCAGGGATAGGTTAGCTGGGACCAGTTCATTGGGCATTGGTGTTGTGTGGTCTACCACCAACCCTAGTTTTGTTTAAGTATATATCCCCAATGTTAATTGGGGATCATTTTTCGACCTTTGTGGTTTCCCACTCCAGTCTTTCAGATTATAGGCTTGGTATGCCCTCGACAGCGCTTCGTTTACAAGTCTAAACGTTATAGACCCCCGGTGTGTACCCTTTTTTTGGGCGAAGTTGTCTTAGGAGTGAGAGGCTATGATACCCTTTTTGCATCAACTCCCTTTAAGGTAGAGGTTCTAATTGAACCACAATACCTGGTGGCATGCAGTTTATACTCGTTTATACTGTTATACTCGTCCAGGGCCGGAATAAACCTCACTTCGATTCTCCTCCTTAGGATTTAGCCACACAGCGGGTTCCTCGCGGTGACCATGTGTGGCTTTGTCCCAGGTAAGAATCAAATCGACCCACACCGGTCCTCATGTTAGCAGAGCTTCCTCCGCAACGTTTATGAGTATTCGTCGAAAACACTTGCGTGTTTCTCTACCGCACATTTAGTCCTGGGAATCTAGACTTTTTTAATAGAGCACCGTTACCCAGACAAGCATGGGATAGGTTTACTGGTAACAGTTCATTGAGCAGGTGCCGTGCGGTCTGCTCCACCCACCCTAGTGTGTTTTGAGTATAATTCCCCAAGCTTAGTTGGGGATCATAGTTCGACTTTTGTGGTTTCCCACTCCGGTCTTCCAGATTACAGGCTTGGTGTGCCCTCGACAGCGCTTCGTTTACAAGTCTATACGTTATAGACCCCCGGTATGTACCCTTTCGGGTGAAGTTGTCTTGAGAGTGGGAGGCTATGATACCCCGTTTTCGCATCAACTCCCTTTAAGGTAGAAGTTCTATGAACAGCAATACCTGGTGGCATGCGGTTTCCCATTCAGCCCTGTTATACTCGCCAGAGCCGAGATAAACCTCACTTCGATTCTCCTCCATAGGATTTAGCCACACAGCAGGTTCCTCGCGGCGACCATGTATGGCCTTGTCCCAGGTAAGAATCAAATTCACCCACACCGGTTCTCATGTTAGCAGAGCTTCCTCCGCAACGTGTATGAGTATTCCTCGAGTACACTTACGTGTATCTCCCCCACACATTTAACCTGGGAGCCTAGGCGGGGAACCTAGACTTTTTTACTAAGGCACCGTTACCCAGACAAGTCTGAGATAGATTAACCAGGACCAGTTTTATGGGTAGGCATAGTGTAATGACTGCCACATAGAACTTGAGAAACTACTACTGTTCCCCATTACTTAAAGCCTAATACCTGGGCGACTATAATAGGCCGTTGTTGAAATTTAAAAAATATATATATCAGTAATTGATGCCCACTATTTCCACTTGAACATTCGGTCAATTAAGTCCGAATGTCCAAGCTGTCTCATTTATACGGTTCCCTAAGGGATTCGAATTGAGATACGCTCAATTAGCGCGCAGTTGCTAAGCAGTGCTACTAGTAACTCACTGGTGGGAGCGAGGTTACTATCCATCCTCTACTAGCTCTCCAGGCTAGTACCGGCCGGTACCTCGTCCAGCTTCGGACTTTCCCCCTAATTGAAAAGTTGGGGACCACATACCCGATCGAATCCAACCTCAATGTGGCAGGACTTGGTTTTTAAGCGGTTTTGCCATCCCGATCTACCTTATTATAGGCTTGGTGGGCCCTCGACAGAGCTTCGTTTGCAAGTCTATACGTTATAGACTCCCGGTATGTACCCTTATCAGGTGAAGTTGTCTTGATAGTGAGAGGCTATGATACCCCTTTTCGCTTCGACTCCCTTTAAGGTAGAGGTTCTTATTGAACCACAATACCTGGTGGCATGCAGTTTACCATTGGTCCAGATTTACCACCAACCCTAGTGTTGTTTGAGTATATATCCCCAATTTTAATTCTAATCATAGCTTCAGTTCATAAATCGTACATTAACATTAGGTGTCTACATCATCTGCCTGAAGAAATAGGGCATTAATAAATATTACGTAAACTCTGTATAATTTTGTTACATGTAGGATATTTTGGTTTCCTAATTCCTACTGTAACATATTTTTGTCATATTTACGTACGTTATATCCAAATATTTATGTGCAAATGTCAATAAATTAATATGACACAATAGGAAATGACAATTACTGGCATGACGTTTAACCTAAAAACTAGCTACTGCAGTCTGCCTACAAACCATCAAACCATGCAAAATTATCATCAGCGGGCGCTGTAATTTTTGGATCCTAATTTCAACAATGAAAAAACTACGGCCTACTAGATTCATACAAGCTTCGCTTATATACGGCCGTCTCATTTCCAGTTTTTTCATTGTTGAAAATTATTACAGATTCGTACGTTAAATGGCGCCCTCTGGCGGTAATTTTACAACAAGGATTTTTGAAGTCAGAGCTCAGTCGTTAATTTTTAGGTTATACTTTATGTCAATTGTGTCAAACTGCCTCCGATTAAAGAATGTTTACTCGAATATTAACAGTAATTACTAATAAGAAATTTATTAACAACGATCAAATATTATTAGATTATGCATTAAAAAACAATAATAATAATAATAATAATATAATAATAATTGCTACAACCCATAGCCTGGAAACCAGGCCCCAGAAGCTATAAGCTTGTGCGGGAGGGAGGGGTACATTATATTACATTACAAAATGTTACATTAAAATTTTATTTATTACTAGCAAATACCCGGCGCGCTTTGCTACGCTTTATTGAAATTACATGTTTTTACTTTTTGTAATTGTCAAATTACCAAATTTGACAATTGACAACATATCTATTCACATCAATCTCAGTACCCATTTTTAACTTCCATATATGGGTTTTTCGCTGTTATTTCGGACCACGATGGCCGATCAGAGTCCAATTTGGTCTTATTTTCTATTCTGGGCCAAGACCTTTCCAATGATACCAATTTCATCCAAATCGGTCCAGTGGTTGCGGAGAAAATCGCATACATATATACAGACAGACAGACAATCTTTCCCTTTTATATATATTGATGTTTGTGTGAAGACTGTTAATAAGAATTAAAAATTCATTGATAACCTCAAAAGAACTGATAAAACAAGCTAAAATGTCATCAACGTAACGAAACCAAAAAATAATGTGTTTAGAAAGATCTAATTCAAATATTCGATCTTCCAAATTATCCATAAATATGTTAGCTAATAAAGGACTCAGAGAATTACCCATAGGTAAACCATCCTTCTGTAAATAAATTATGTTATTAAAAGTGAAATAATTTTGACTGATACAAAGATCAAATAATTGAATTAACTCTAATCTTTTTACTAATTCTACATTACTATTAACTAGGAAATTATCTAACAAAGGAATACAGTCTTGTGGTGGAATCTTTGAAAACATGTTACAAATGTCAAAGCTTACAAGTTTTGAATGTGCTGGAAGATGTATGTTCTGTAGTTTTTCTACTAAATACTCTGTCAAAAATTCATTAGAATTAGTAGAAAAACTACAGAACATACATCTTCCAGCACATTCAAAACTTGTAAGCTTTGACATTTGTAACATGTTTTCAAAGATTCCACCACAAGACTAACAGTTCTTTTGAGGTTATCAATGAATTTTTAATTCTTATTAACAGTCTTCACACAAACATCACGTTTACACTAGAAACAGAACAAAATAGAGCTATTAATTTTTTGGATTTAACTATTACAATTAATACAGACAATGAATTTGATTTTTCCATATACAGAAAACCCACAAGCACAGACGTCACTATTCCTAACGATTCATGTCATCATAAAATGCATAAACTAGCAGCTTATAGATTTTTAGTACACCGAGCTTTAACTACTCGAATGAAACGATCACATTTTGATAAAGAAATTTCAATCATTAAACAATTAGCACATGCAAACCATTATAACCATAACATGATTGACACTTTAATTCAACAAAAAGATTATAGGTTAGCTATCAAAAGAATATTTCCAATTGACACTCAAATACAAGACACAAACTACATATCAATACCATACTTTAGCAAGATATCAGAACAAATTGCAACTATAATAAGAAAAACCACCAGTTACAAAATAACCTATAAAACTAACACCAACATCTTTTCATTTTTATTCAATGCTAAAGACAAAACACAAGATATCATGAAATCCGGCATTTACCGTTTGAATTGTTCTTTTTGTAACTCGGTTTATATTGGACAAACACTTAGAAATTTCGACATGAGATACAAAGAACACGAACTCTCTTATAGACTTAAACATCCAGAAAAATCGAATTATGCCAAACACATTTTGAAGCAGAACCACGCAATGACACCTCAAAACAACATTAAATTCTTACATTTTTGCAACAACAAACACAAATTAGACATTTTAGAAGCTTTTGAAATATACAGACATAAACGCACAGTACCTTTAATGAATGAACAAACTGAGCTTAGTAATTCTCCTTTATTAGAAGTGTTAGATATTTAGTTTTTGTTATGTATTGTATCTAGTTACATATTTTCTGTATGTATTTATCCTTAGCAACGTGTTTGTTTATCAATCTTATCTACCTTTGATAATGACACAAAGTGTCGAAACAATATTGTCAGGTTAAGATATTAATAAAACTTGTGAAACTTTAACTAATCTTTGTATTTATATTATATTTCATAATGAAGTATTTATTACGCAATAGGAAATGGCAATGACTGGCATGACGTATAACCTAAAAATTAATGATTGCAGTCTGACTACAAACCATCTTTGTTGCAAAATGACCGTCAGTGGGCGCTACTTAACGTACGAATCTGTAATTTTTTGATTCTAATTTCAACAATGAAAAAACTGGAAATGAGACGGCCGTATATAAGCGAAGCTTATATGCATCTAGTAGGCCGTGCGTTTTGCGGACCGTAGTCTTTAGGTATTTATAGTTTCTGAAGCTTCCTATTATTAACACTGGCGGCTATAACGCGCCCTTAAATCAAATTTCATTTGGATGCAGGGTTTTATAATTTTTTTAATAATCTCCATAGTATCGTTTTATTAAAAATATGACAATTCTTAAACCGTAGCATTACTTTGAAATATACGGATGGCATTTTAGGGGAATAAAACAAAATGCTGCTGTTAATTTACTATTGCTTGAGATTGTGTTAATAATTAAAGACAAATAATGTTTATATATAAACTAATCAATGGGTTATAATTTATAATACTTACATGATTATCAAAAAATTCCATATTTGGGATTACTAAAATGATTTCTTTTCATCATTCATTAATGTCTTTTCAATTGCGAACATTACCTAAAAGATCTAATTATACAAAATGAAAAATCATCGAAAAAATAAGTTATATGCTTTCACTTTTTCTTCTATCAACTATTTATTTCCTGGTTTCTGCAGCAAATGTAAAATCAAAAAAATATTAATTGTCACTAAATTAAACAGTACTATAATCAGGGGTGGATCCAGAGAATCATTTTGAGGGAGGAAATTATTGGAAAAATAATTGTCTTAATAAATAATAATTAAACAAACGTTATTTGTTTCTATCTTATGTATATTTATTTATAAATTTTGGGATGGGGGAATTTCCCCCATTTCTCATCCCCACGTAAATCCGCGCCTGACTATAATAATAAGAAGAAACTAAAGATTCAATGATTTAAATATCTGTTTAAACAACAACGCAGTAGAGCAATACTAAAATTATAAATACATAAATGCTCATTGAAGAATATTAATATCTACAAATGCATATGAATTCCTTAAACAGAACAGTACTTCCAAAAGATTGCTATTGTGTATTGTGTGTAAAAACACACCTACTTATTTAAATTTTAAATAAATCATTAATAACTAAAAGTGTGTGTTTAGAAAGTTTAAAATTTATGTTAGTCAACAATGGATTCTCCTATAAACAAACTTCGAAGTGAAATATCAAAAGAATTTCAAAGTTTAAAAGTAATAACACAAGTAAGTACCTATATTAAAATGGCATTCTTTTAGTTTAATTAAATAAATTTAGTAATCTTGATAATTAATTTTATAGCAAATCGAAGATGACCCACCATGCTCTCAATTTTGGAATCTGGAAGCCGAAGCTAATAGTTTATTTGTAATTTTAGATTATAAGGTTGCACAACTAAATGAAGCTGCAGAAGCCAACAAATATGAATATATTTTCAGAGAAGTTTTCTTACATGAAAAACGATTGAACAGGTAAACTATTTTCAAAGTACCTTACGCTGTTTAAAAAAAGACGGTTTATTTTTAATAAAATTTATATGCGAAGTGAATAGATCTCGTTGCGAAATTTTGCAGCAATTCCATAAGACTTGCATTGCTGTTATACAATTCCGGGCCTTCTAGACCGCGATTCCTGTTTTCCTCGAATAGGACAAATAATTGATCTAAACAATTTCAACTAAATTAATATTTAAATTGGTGATTCCTTTGAAAGAGCCACCTGGACCCGGAAATATAACACTAGTGGAAATCTTATTATAGGACGACTTTTAACCAGCTGAACGAAATCTTCCACTTATATAATAAATTTTATTAAAAACGATCGGTTATTTTCCACAAGTATGCGAGGTATTTGAAATGAATATAAAGTTTTAAGAAATTACTTTTAGATTGCGTCATAATTTCTACATTAATGTAGAGAAATATACTTTAGCTAAATCAGGAGTTACTCTCCCAAAAACAGAAAGTATACCAACAGTATGGATTGTTGTTTCAATGGTAGTCTTATTTATTGTTCTATTTACTTATCTGCATTAGTATTTAGTTTATTTAATTTAATTTTTTAATTACTTTACTTTTATAGTGTTTGTTTTTTCCTAGATTCTATATAGAAGAGGTTAATTTTAATTTAAGACAATTTTATTTATTATTATTAATATTACATTATATCATTTGTTAAACAATTAAATAAATAAAAACATGTAGAATGCAATACTGCACTCCGACTATTAATCAATCTTCTTTAGGGCATCCTTTTTATCATATGGAATTTTATTAAGATCGATAGCAATTATATTAACTATACAGCGTGTCCGGAGATAGAACGCATTAATTTTAAGGGGTGATAGAAGACACCAAAAGGAACAAAAGTCTTATAAAACTTCGTTCTAGAACGTACCACTTTTTCAGAAAAAAATAAGAAAGTTGGAAACTTTAACATCATTTTGCCGCGTTAATAATAGCACTTTAAGTATGGGGCTTTGTCGGCAGATGTATCTCATCTATCACAACAACAAACCTTAATAACGTTTTATCCTATCGTATGTCGTTTCCGCGTAAAATTGAATTCTTTTTACAATTACAAATTCATTTTACTCAATTAAGAAATCTGGCAACCCTGTAAAAATTGTAAACCATATGCTCACTTTACACAAAATGCTGACGTTGATGTTTCTTGAACTTGAAAAAAGCACGTTTTGCTTAAGATTATTTGGGTCAGTGCCTGATTGTTGTATAAATAATACCCGTTTAATGCTATAATGCCCGATAATGCTTAGTTTTAGGTTTTTGAACTTGGAATGATTTGTCAATGCAGGAGTTTGTTTATTTAATAACAGTTTTTAGTACCATTTTAGAGCGAGATAAGATAAACACTTTGTCAAAAAGCTCTTTAAATCATAGGCGTCCGGTATATCTTGGTTAAATTAATTAATGTATTAATAATTTTATAGAATTAACTGAATGTCGTATTAAATTAATTGATGTTTTTGAGGAGAATAATTAACGAATTTTAGAATCAGTAATTTTGCAATGGCAACCGGTCACTGTGGGACGAGCCTTAACAAAAACCGCGCAATGAGGTAAAAATCCAACTTGTGTAAAGAATAAAAAATATATTGGCGTTTGATTATAAAATGTTCAGGGCATCTAGAATCGGTGACAAAATTTAAAAATCTTTGTTATTAATAAAAACTTTGATGCTTAAAGTTGTCACTACTTTGAACTAACAATTTCTCGACATTTCCAGGCTGAGATTTAAAATTAAATTACTTTTCTTGTATGGACCTTATTGAAACTAAAATTAAAAATGATAGTATTTGCAGCTACATAACTTAAAAAAACATGAACATGTGTTGTAGCTTTTATTTTAAAAAATCCTAAATTGTAAGAGCTTCTTCTTGCTAAAATTCAAATTCTGCTGGAGTTATTAAAAAAACGCCCGCATATCCCCGCTTTAAAATTTTTGTTAAAGAAAGAGCCAAAGCATCCTGGTGATTTTCATACAAAAACCAAATCCAATTCGAACCAATTTAAAAAGTTAAAAGCCGTTATTGTAGGCACTGCAAGAAATATTTACCGGTATTATTCGTATTATTCCAGGCATAGTTGTTGATGATGCAACATTGTGTTTTTGCACCTTTTATCTCAACTGTTAGAAACAACTAAATACCACGCCTTAACAAGTTGGCTTTTTTAAGTGTTACCATGATCCCTACGTACGCAGAATGGGGTTTTCTAATAACTGCAATAAAAATTTAACAAAGCTGAAAGCATCATAACTCATAACAAACAGCATGATTGTAACCTTTTAGTAAGATGGAGATTATTTACGAATGAAATATTGGAAATTACTGTAAAACGTTATAAGTACTGTTATTTCTTAAGGGATGGTAATCTCGTTTATAAATGCCGACTTAAAAATATTACCTAAATTCTTAATTGGAAACTATTAATTGCGCTTACTGAATATTGCCCTAAAAATTCCCATAACTTAATACATGGTATTAACAAATTGCATAATCAGATGCGGTATTGTTTTCGTTAAAGTGATTTCTGTATTCCCACTGTTTTTTAATACGCAATTACAAACGTTTCTTTAAATGGCTTCATTGCACTATGACACTTAAAACAATTGCATTTTTAATTAACCCGTTATTTGGGAGTAAGTATTCGTCCGTATAACGCCGCCGCTGGAGTTATTATTTATTTCAAATTAGCACCAGAGAAAAGTGCTGCTTGTAATCTGATCTGAACTCATATTTACACAGATGTTGATCATATCCTGACCTAGATTTCTTATTTACTGTTTTTAAAAACCTTTTGTAATAAAAAGCTATAAAAAGTGCTTCATTTAGCTTTTTCAGCAAAACAACAACTGTCATAGTACGTTTGTTTAGACTAACCGATGTTAATTCTAAAACAACTTCAAGAGCTTCAGTTGACTAGCGGCTACGTCCCGCCGGTCGACAATTATTCCCGGTACCGAATTCTCGCGGGCGTGGTCGGAGAAACACGAACAGGTGGAATTTGAATGTTAATTATAATTCTATGACTTTTCTGGAATGGATATAATGTAATAATCCACGTTGTTCTATATTTTATGTATGTTACCCATTATTATATCATTAAGTTATTGTCAATGAAAAAGTAAGATATAAATTTTTAATGTTGTAATTATTATAACTGAAGGGCTACGTGACAAAAAAAGTACCAAAATAAGTAATAGGTAATACAACAAAATAACACGTGAACAATATAAAAAAAAATCGGGTGGGGCTGTGTCGGGGCACACGGTCGTTGGTTTTAACGTGAAACGTGTCTGTCAGCGAGTCGCTTTTAGAGTTAAAGATTGAAATGAAAACAGGATTGACTTCGTTCTAAATATTTTAATATAATACTGACACTGAATAGGTAGTACATATAACGTATTTCGATTAATATTCGACAACGATTTTGATTTTGTTTAACATTGGTCTGTTATATGAGAAATAAGAAACATAAGGCATAAGTTCAACATGCATATTTCTGTTGAATGTACAATCTAAGACTTCGCGCAAGGTCCTCGCGGAGTCGGCGTCGAAATTCAGTTGCAGAATGCGATTATACTTAAGCAAGGTTGCCAGATATGGCAATGGTTTTTTCTAAATTACTCGAAAACCTATTAGCATAGAAAAAAAATTATTCAGACTTTTTTGTTCCTTTTGATGTCTTCTATCACCCCTTAAAATTAATGCCCTATATCTCATGACACCCTGTATATAGAATCAAAGTTGACCTTAGTGATCATAGTGGTTTTTATAAAAAACACTAACAACTAAAGCAGTCCCCGCTTAAGGAAATGTAAAAAAAGAGAAAATCTGTTTTGGTTGTTGCTTGGTTCACTTAATACAAGTTTACATTGTTATTTTTTAACTTATTAATTATTCCGATTACGTATATCTTATAATTAGGATCTATTTCAATTCTTAATTATTTAACTTGGTTTGTAGCAAAGATTAGAGAAGTTTAAGGCAGGAAACTAGCGTCAGAGTACTCTGAAAAAACAACCACTATTTTTATGATTTAATTTCCCCTGAGGCGCTAAATGTCGCAACAATCGCTACAATATCATAACCATTCATATTCTCTGACGGCAGAGATGAGTGAAGCTGTCCATGATATGACCGGCACTGAATTAAGAGTCATTGAGTGTGTATAGAGTTCCTACATATGAACTGAGCACTGTGTTATTTAGAGTTAAGTCACGCATGTCAAATTTTCCTAGTGGCATTTCATATTTTGAAACTATTAGAAGGTTGGTAATGAAACTGTCAATATGAGAATTATATAAATCTGAAATTCGCTACAATTAATACTTTATTAAAAGCTGTCGTAAAATTGATATAATTATGTACTATAGTGGTTTTAAAAATTGTCTACAAACAATAAATAAATGATAATGAGCACATTAAAAAATTTTACATGCATAAAAATAAACATGACAGCATAACCTAAAATTTATAACTGACAGCTACTGAATGTTGTCACTAAAATAAAAAGAGAAAAAAAGTATCTCTGTTTCAGACAGCTTAGTTTTGGCATAGAAAGAGATAGATTTTGACATTTGAGATGAGATTTTTCTGAAGTTTTTCCTTATCTGTAACATAAATGGGGGAATTGGGATATACCATCTGTACGCACTATGGGATTGTTGCAGCAATTATTATTATTATTATTGTTATTATTATTGCACAACTTCTGCAATAGCAGTGAAAAAACTTTTGCAGTGGTTTCCTATCTCTGGGTGGTTGGAGAATCGAAGGAATAGTGCATATCTTCCTGAAATCCTCAAAAAACAAGAGTTGCTAGTATGAAGGTCCTGACCATACCCGGACATGGCCAACAGGTTAGCTCTGAAGAATGAACTTGAAATGCCCATTCACCAATGTTACTTTTGGACAGGATAATGTTTACTTTATTCTGTATTGTCGTTCAGTCTTTCTCAGTTTTTTTATTGATACAATTTCCCAACAATCTTAGAATCGTTGCATTCTGAACAATTGAACCCAATAGTTAGTAGAGAGGGTATGAATGAAGTGAAGTCCATGAAAAAAGTAAGAAGAGGATGGTCAAGCTTGCTTTAAAATTAAGAAATTTTATATGGTTATATGGTAGAATGATTTCCATGTTGAAATGTCATAAAAATTGCAACAAATGGATATATAATTAACCAAAAAAAGAGAGTAAAGGGATACATTAATTTAACATGTGTCCCATATCAGAAACAAAACTCTTCCAAGTAAAAACGGAGAGAAGAAGGGATATACATAAACCAATAAGCGGAGTTAGGGTTAAATAACCGTAACAGTGCGAACCGTTCCAATGACTGATTTCCAGATCTCAGTCAGTGGATAATCGGTGCCTCGATTGAGGAATTATCTGATGTGAAAGAACGTAGACTTTCATAAAATAGACGATTTATCGAAGAGAACTTTAGGTGCGAAATGATGCCAATAAAATTTGGAAGTTCCTCGAAAATGCTCATTTTTGTGAAGTTGACCGCTTTTTTTGACAGATGCCAACTGTCAAACTGTCAAAAGTTTTTCTGTCAGTTTGAATTTTTGTCTTCAGAATCAGATTCCTGTTCACCAGTTTCAACATAAGTATATACATTTCCAAGTTAAAACATAGGAAGATAAAAAAGTAATGCACAAAGTCTCTAGAAGTGCATCACACCCATGTTAAATCACATTTAAACTTTAACCTCTCGGTGGCACGGGCCACGACCTTCTAGATTTCACGAGACGAAGTCTCTTATCCGGCCTGCGCACTCCATTAGTTCAAGTGTTTCTCCGCTGGCGCCACCAAACACGAAAATGCGGAAACGGATATATAACACGTAAACGCCAATTTCAAACTACGTTAACTTCGCGCGATCTTATACTTTTTGTCGGTTTTGCGCGTATCGTCAATAAATTATATTTTCCTAATCTTTTAAGGCAGTTTTCTTTATTTTTTAAGATAATTACGTTATTTCCTTATTTGTTTAAATTTTCGTAGTTTTGTTGCTGTTTTTTCGTTCACTTTAGTAATGGCAAACACTAGCAGAAAAAAGTATAACTGCCGCAATGCAATGTGTAATAAATAGTACTGATCCTACAATATCATTTCATGAATTTCCTTCAAATTATACCTACCTTACGAGAAAAATGGTTTCAAATCTTACGTTGGGGTTATGGACACCAACACTCAACAGCAAAATTATATATACTTCTTTATTTCGACAGATCAACAATTACAGATACCTGAAAGAGTCAATTTCTACATCGAACTTCCTAAAAATATAACAGAATTAATAAAAGAATTCCAAACCTTATCTATGCATCTCGATTGCGAATTCTTTCAGCATCTGTAGCCCTTCCGGCAGGATACATTGCAAAAAACTGAAGAAAGGATTGAATGTCAATAGCCTATTAGATTCTTTGTTAGCTGCCTCGTGTTCAAATTCACTGATAGGATTTGTAAATCTTCAAAACAGAGGTGCCTTAAAATACTCCACTAGAAGATTTACACTTTTAATCAACCAAATAATCGAACTTGTAATACATAGTATTGTAGAACATTTACCTGGAGAATGTAATCCGTCTAATATTCTAACATCACTAGGTATTTCTAACTCCAATTGCTTTTTCACAGTTTTTGGTTTGCCACGACCACAAGCAGGAACTTAGTAATATAATTCTTTAAAAATTGCTAAAACCTTGTTTGGCAAACAGAAACATTGCAAAAACGTGAACCGATAATGTACTTACTGCTCACTATCTCTATATCCTAAATCCAGCTCACGGGAAGTTATAAAATTGTAATTTCAATAATGTTATTGAACTTGTAAATTAATTTTAATAACATAATTAGTTTAATTATATAAATTTATTTAATTAATTCGCAAAATATTTACGTAAACATGCAACGCTTGACATTTGTAAGGGTTATCTAACCTATATATCTTCAAGTGACAAATATACATCAGCGTGTCAGCTAGCGCCAAAACGGCGAAATTTTGCGTTTTCTCAGAAACAAAGTTTATATGGGAAATCGTAAAAGTGCCCAGGCCGGATAAGAGACTTCGTCTCGTGAAATCTAGAAGGTCGTGGCACGGGCATATTGACCAAATGGGCTGAAATTTTGCACAGCTCATTTTTTTGGCATTTTAAAGAGATCTAGGTGGGGTGGGGAGATCTGAAAAATTTAAACTTTCGCAAGATAACGGCCACCCTAGTATGTACCCGTTAAGGTGAAGTTGTCTTGAACGTGAGAGGCTACATATTCGTATCAATTAAGCGTAGTGCTTTAGACGACTTCTGAAGATCAGACGGATGGAACTGCACAGCCAAAGTCTGGTCCTGTTCTCCGAAACACTACTTGGTGGCATGCAGTTTCCCATAGGTCAGCGGGCGCACTCTCTGTCCGGAATAAACCTCACTTTAATTATCTTCCATTCGTCAAAGTCAGGCAGCGGGTAGCTAGCACCATGTCCGTGATAGTAATAGTTATTAAAATAAGGCTGGAAACAATAAAAAAAATAGTTATTTGGTTTTTATTAAATAAAGAAACATTAAAACTAATAAATTATTGTATACTATCAAATTGTATACTATCAAACTACACTTTTTTAATTGTACAACTTTTATATAAAGCAGTGATAAATTGAAAACAAATAATATGAGTATAAAAAGTACAACAGCAAAAAGTTCAGCATTAACACAAATCACTCGAAATCACTTTCATCTTCTACGTCACTTTGCGACACTTTCACTATCACTTTCCAAATTTATAAGTATTGGCTCAATATCGTCCATCAATCCATCAATTTGCCACATGTTATCTTCTGTTTTAATTACATCGTTAACATAATTGTTCCGTTTTTCCGCTGTCGCTTGAACGTACGCTTCACTAATTAAATTTCGAACGTCTTCTTCTTTAAATGTGATATTTTTCTTAGCGATATACTGTTTTACATCACTGCGCGATTTTGAAGTATTTTTATTCTTCGCTCTTTTTTTTTGGAGATTTTATTCCATCAGGTGAAATACTTTCTTGACGTACTGAGAACAAAATTTTTTGCTAATACCTGTTTCTTTAGAAACTTGTCGAATAATTACTGATAATGACTGCCGCGTCTCAGTAAGACTATATTTTATTTGACAAAATCTGTTTTTCACCAACCTTTAGTACTAAACCCATTCTGTTTTTAACAATATCCGCCATACTCATGTATAATGTACTATGTGCGTTATGTAATACTACAATACGAATAGTTACAAAAAACAACACGACAATGTTAACAATAATTACAAACGATAAAACCCAAACAACTAAGCGAAGATCTATAGACGCACAAGCTATCAAAATTTGAAACCAAATAATTATTTATGTATTAAGAAATTTGCTTATATGCGTTCGATGGCAAATAATAGTGCCGACAAAAAACGTTCTACTATAATTTCAGTAAGTACAAACTGTATTATGTAGTTCCGCGAAGTAAAAGTAGAAAAAACCAGAAGGGTTTATTGTTTACTAAAATCCTTTGCATTTGCTGCTAATCCTAAATTTCCGTTTTTGCAAGTTTCTTTTGAAACAAGTTGAACAAATGAATGATTTTATCATAATGAAATCATTTTACCGTTAAAATTACGTTTGGGACTTCCTGTATTTACCTGTGAATTAAAAGATTAAAAAGATCATACAGACGCTAACCAGCCGTTATTTTTATGTTGAAAGAATTTGAAGACGAAAGAATTAAACAAAAAAGTATAAGTAATAAAATATCGGATATTTAGATACATGTACGATGTAACAATCCCAAGTAATGTTTAATAAAATAACAAATACATGTTAATAAGGCTTTCTTTTAAATGCTTCTTTTGTATGGTTACGATTACACTTTTTCGGTTACTGTTTTCAAAGGTTTAGAACTTCTGGAATCTTAATCCACATTTCTATAGATTCATACAGTCAAATTGGTGGCAACAACGAAGCACAAACTCCCATAAGAAATACATTGGCTATCTTTCCTTCGCTGTAGTCCCAACGTGAGACGGACAATAGACTTTTCCCAATCCTCCATATAATCTTCTCAATGCTTTTGAAATCAATTCAAGACTGAGACATTTTTACAAAATTGACACGTTCTCCAGAAATAATAAATATGACATGCGTAATATATACTTAAACGGTGAAACCAGGGGCGCCAATTCATAATTTGCTGGAGGGGGCAATGACATTTAAAGTGGAAATAGGTATAAAGATTTAGTAGTCTAAAAGGCCTTTCGACAAATTCAAAATTACAGTATAAAGAGCATCATTAAGCGCAGAGAGGTAATATGTGAACTAAATTTAGAAAAGTAAGCGGAGAATGCTAGCCAACCAATAAAAAAACATTTGCAAGAAACGTAATTTTGCGAATGTTAAATTTGACAAGTTGGTGTGGTTGTATTTCCTAGTTTTCTAGCGTTTTATTAAATTAAATTAAAAATATTAGAAATATATTGATGAATAAAATCCGTTTATTATTAAATAATTAAATTACACAAGAATATTCTGTACATCATTGCACTTTTTTTATTTACGTAAGAGAAAATCGACGTTGCTTCATATAAACAAGTAAATCGACTGCTCCGTCTATATCTATTGCAGATTTCAAATAATAACAATATCTCTCACGGCGACCGCACTTGTAGATAATCTTCAGAGGGATGACTAACTAACTACAGCAAACATTCAAAGAAGTTTGACTGCAGGTATACTTTACCTCTCTCTATTTACTGTACTTTTATTACTCTCTCGCCGGTAATCTTCAGAGAGATGACTAATAACTTATGTCCAATAAATTAATCCGACAGGATTTCTTATTTTAGGAACTGTAAAACGACCAGGTACAAAAATAACTTATTTTTGAAATTTGAACAATGCCGCTATACCGTTCATCTGGAACATATTCTTTAAAGATTTCATAGAGGATCTACATAGGTGTCTAAAGTAAAAATGTGTATTGGTATTGGAATCAGAGTTTTCAAGTGGTTATAAAATATTTTATGAGTTAGTTACATACTATTTTAAGAATAAAAAGTACATTCATTTTCCACTGATTTAATGTTTCAAAAATTCCAATATTCTAGCATATCAAACTTTGCTATTACAAATTGGCAGGGGAGGGGGCTTCGCCCCCCTTAAATGGCGCCCCTGGGTGAAACTAATCTATATTAACGGCAAATATGTATTACATTTTTAGAAAACCTTAGGCAGTCGTTAAGAGTGCGCATAGCTCAACGGTTGGTGTTACAGAATAACCTATCTGTCGATTCTCGTTGAAGTTGTCGCTGAGGAAGTCGCTGACAATCGCCGTTCACGAACGGCGCCATTTGTGAACGGTTAGTTACAGAATAGATAGTCCCCTAAGTTTTCTGAAATTACACAATTTTCTACTTTCTTTCTGTTTTCTATTTTTCATGAAATTTCTGTTAAAACGGCAACCTGGGTCGATTTTTAAAATTTCTTACAGATAACAATTTCTATTTCGAAGTATCTGCACATTATCAATAATCCGTGTGTCGTGCATTTTAAGTATAAAACAACTAGTTGTTGAGTGCATGCAGGTAAGAAAAGTCAAAGATCTAATTCATATTGGATTTTAGTTGTGAAAATTGTGTTTCAATGGTGTTCTGTTTTAATTCAATTTCATGATGGTCATTATAACGAAACACAAGGTACGTTATCATGGTTTTTCTATTTTGCAGAAGATATTAAAGTAATAAACAATGGCTTACTCACCAGGTAAAGTAAGAGCAGAAATATCAGCTCTGTTTCTGAAAGTGAGAAGAATAACAGAGGTATACTAATAAACAGTAGTACAATTTTTGATGTTTATTAATTAATTTTTAAAAATTTGTGTTCTCGAAGGAGTTCAAAAGAAATCCAAATTTAACTTCTCCAGCATTTTGGGACCTTAAGAGTAAAGCAGACGACTTCTTTGCAATTCTGGACGGAAGAATTTTAGTAATAAATGAAGAGGCTGACGAAAGCAAAAATGAGCATGTAGTAAGAGAAGTTCGTTTGTATGAAGAACGATTAGAAAGGTAAATATATAGATTCAGAGATATAATAATTTGACTTCTATATGTAAATATTTTTAGGTTACGTGAAGATTTCTACAATAATATGGAATTTTATATCTCGAATGTATATGGACTGGACAAGAGTAGACGAAATCTGAGTGTGCAGTCTTGGTTCTTGATTGTTTTAATAATCTCATTCCTAATTTTTTTGTATTATTACTTAATTAGTGACACATTTTTGTAAATTTTTCTCTTCCGTCTGCATTAAATAACTGTTGTAAATTTTTATAAGTGACAATTTTAACTTTAAATGAAGAATTTTTACAATAATAAAGAATTTCAAGAAAATAATATCTAACGTTCCTGCTACATTTCCTCTACAGTACTTAATACCTCTAAATTTCCTATTTCTCTCTAATTAGAAAATGATGAAACTGAAAATTTGAAAAAGTACTAATACAGAAAACAAAGCTTTTAAAATGTCCGTAGACCCCCAAGGTTCTATTTAAATTCAAGGACTCTTGAACCTCAAGATTTTAAGTTTAATTTATTTTAATTTACTTAATTTAGTTTTAAAATTCTGAAATTCAAAGCTCTCCACTAAACTTTCGATATTTTAACGTATATTTGTAACACCAAATCTCAATAACTCTAAAACTGAGAGTAAAATACTTGAAGACCTGCAACATTGAAGATTTTAATGAAGCATTGAAACACTAAAACTTTAAGAATGGGATTCTCAACTCTAAAAGTTCTGCAGATTTACTAAACTCTAAGAGTCTATAAACTTAAAATGCTAGAGCGTATAAATACCGATAAAAATAATGTAAATGGCTCCCACCAGATTATCCAACCCAGTCTAAGGAGAGTTTTCGTGTCTCCACCAACCATGCAAAAAGAGGTAGGAAAAATGTGCTAGAAAAAAAAGGCCCTGAAATAATACTTTTTTCTTATACTGGCTGATTAAAAGGGCAAAGCCGCCCACGACGTCGCTAACTACTAGTATCCAAATCATTCCTTTAAATAAGGTTGAGACAAATCTCAACTTTCCCAATTTCAACACCCCAAATTAGTTTTGTCCCAGAGACCTTTTCTTAATAAAACAATAGAAACCCCGCTACAGCCACGAAGTATAATTAAATAATTAAAGTCATTAATAAATAATTAACACGATGTTATTATAATCTTTTATCTGATTAAGCTAACGGGTTCGGACATATCTTTTAAAATATACTCCTACAGAGGTTGAGAAATTATTGATTATTAAGAAAGACTTGTGCAAGAAAAAACCTGGATACCATTTAGTTTTTGTTTAATTATCTAAAGAATGTTCTGTTGCACTGTTTATGTTAAATTTTAATTAAACTATAAATTGCAGTAGTAACTTTAAAAATTACTAACTCAAGCAGGGGGGTCGAGGGGGGTCTGAAATTTTCAGGAAGTCTTCACCAAAGATGCTTCTCTTAGATGTATAAATTAGAACGCATGAATCGACGGGAATCGAAACTTATGACAGATTATTGCTAAAATTCCAACAAAAAAACTCAATCTTCGTACCTATATTTAATACATCGTAATAAATACAAGCGGAATAACTGTAACATAGACTAAAACTACTTACCTTGAAAATCTAAATCCGTATTTTCAACTAGCAAATTAATCCTTCTGTTTAACTGGAGGGTACATTAACGCACAAGTGTACTTGCTTTAAGCGCTATAATGAAATGACCAAGTCGGGGGATGTTATATCAGTACATGGCAATTTCTCAGCTCCAAGGTCGTGCATAAAAGATGCCCCCATTCATTCTTAATAACACCTGACATATAATTTAAGAATTCCAAGAACTTGATTTCCTACCCTTATGCGCCGATTTTGTGAGTTTTACACCAGTGTGCGTCGGTCTCCGCAGTTTTTTCTTTATAAATCAAAAGTCGACTAAAAGAGAAGTGTTTCTACTGTGGAAACCCCGAAGGAGATCTTAACCAGGGGCGAAGATATATACGAAACCGTCTGTTTTTAATGAGTCATTCATGACATCTATTCTTGACAGAAGATATGCTATAGTGTGCTTTCGATAGTGCTATACTTTATTTTAACTGCTACGTTATTTTACTAGTGCTATAAATAACTACTTTATATCACAAAACTGTTATAAACGATACTTTATAATGCAGCCGTACACAATAGTTATTTATCTACTATCATACAAAAAGGTACCACTTTTTACACTGATTTTCGTGTAAAAAGTTAACGTTTATTGCACTAGTGTTATAAAATTTTTATTGCACGCTAATGTCAACAAGCGAATATGATAAATTAATGATTTATGAATATTTTACTAAACAACTTAGCACATAAAAATCTAAGCACGCTACTATATGTACATCTGACATGTCACAAATAATATCACAAAAATACGTATATCAAATACAATGAATACTTTTAGTAAAGCGTTATGATCGTAGATAAAACGTTGTAAGATATACGTGTAAAAAGTCTCTTCATTGCACTCACATCCTTTAATCACTCGATCGTGTGTTAAACCATTCGCGCAATAAAGAATGACTTTTTACACTTATATCTTAAATATCTATTATTATACAAGTCGCGTATATTATTCCTCTCGCGCTTGGGCGCTCGAGGGATTAAACTATACGCTCAGTAAACCTTCATTTCAAACGCGAGTGTAATACAACTGTTTATTCACTTTTCCTGTTATAAATTCTTCTGTTTTGAGACCAGTGGCGCAGCCATGGGGGGGTTGGATTCGAACCCCCCCCCGGAACTTTTGTATTTATCATAGAGATTTTCCTTATTCTCTTAATAATATACATAAATAAATAAGATAGTATATATTACGCAAATTTAATCAAATAAAACCACCCGAAAAAAATTTCTGGCTTCGCCACTGTTTGAGACTACCATTAATAGTTAAATTACAAGAGAAGTTCGAGCTCACGCGTTTTTTTAGACAATTACAGTTATCGCATCGTCATAATTGGGTTGTATCATAGCAACGAGCAGTGGTGTGCGGTCCATGGAAGCAAGGGAAGCGATGCTTCCCTTAAGAATTTATTAAAATTAAAAAACAATGCTAACAAAAACAGTTTTGTAAAATTATGGTTATCGTTTATTTAAATTTGTAAATTTAATCAATTTAAAGTTCAATATCAATTCCGTAAAGAAAAAAGTATGATTATTTAGAGTACTATTTTAAATTAGGCTCATTAAACTTGCGCGGACAGGTAATACCGATTCAAATGTGTTACGTACACTGCATATAAGCACTGATTTCGTTGCTTATTGCACTTCTTGCTTTCGGTAGCGGGCGGGTCGCGGGTGCGTTGTGGGCTACAGTTAACATCGTATAAGGTCGAGTTATTTTTATTAGCGTGCTCCGTGATCAGATGTTTATTATAATTTCGTTATTTGTTCGATTTTTCGTGTTTGTTAAATGTTACTTGTTCTCCCTTTTAAAATCCATCCGAATTTATTGTATAAAGAAGCAAGTTGCCTTGTCTGTGTCATCATACGCGTAACTAAGGAGATAAAAAGCAGCATGCACGCATGCATGTGGCTATAATGCAACATCAAATTATTTACGTTGCCAACAACAACGGAGATCAAGAACGTCTTGAACTCCGGTATCATTGACAACGAAGATCAAGATATACTTTATATTACTAATTGTGGTATATAAAGAATTGTTTGAAATACGAAATGTAATAATAGTATATTGTACAAGTGTTGAAAAGTAAAGATTTCACACGAGTGTGTAGAATTGAACCACGAGCCGCAGGCGAGTGGTTTAAGCACACGAGTGTGAAATTCACTTTTCAACACGAGTTGTACACGATATTTTTCCGACGACCACAAAAAATGGGTACAAACGTAGAATTCACGGTAGATATTACTGTTTTAACATTTATTTTTATATTTGAAACATTTTTATAACTCATAACAAACAACATACCTAATTTCTAATTAAAATTAATAGTAAAATTACTGCAATTCTGAAAATACACCGGTGCTTGAAGACGGTTGTTAATCATTTTATTTTCTTCACTTGATAAGAAGTTTTGAATTTTTTGTATGCCTCTATCTTCTTGAACTGGCGATGTAGTCACACACTGATCGAGTCCGCGGCTTAAAGTTACATCCGTAGAGGCCGTACTAGTGGAAGCTACGGCCTCGACTATTTGTTTTGAGATTTCAATTTTTTTACTGATAGAATCGTTTACGTAACCTTCAGCAGTTCCACTAGACTGCCATCCGCCATGGCGTTTGAGGGCTAGAAGATCACCAGTTTTATCAGCTACAATTGTCGCCGATGTTCTTCTGTATGAGTGCCCTGTGTAGGTTTCTGGATTTGGTAGATTTAAAAACTTGGCTATGTCTTGAACCATTTTACCAAATTTGTTGATACCAACAGATTGTTTCGTACATTTGCCTTTTTGATAATTGATAAAGAATTTTTGATTATTGTCAATCATTTCTTTAGGTCGGAGACTCATGTACTTCTTGCATATGGTGTAGAAATCATCGGTAATTACAAATTTTCTTGGTTTTTTGGTTTTGGTGTAAGGTACATCCACAATTAGTGCCGAGTTCACATCCTTAACATCTCCAACTTTAACGTTATACAGCTCACCTTTTCTCATACATCCACAAATGCCGAATATGAGTGCAGTCTATGAATTTGAATAAGTAAGTAAAATTTAGTTAGTATAATCAAAGTACCGATTTGTATTCCTACCTTTGTCAATAAATACAATTTATCAGACGCTGTATCCAAGAATGTCTTAATGTTATCAGTGGTTAAAACATTAGATTTTTTTGCCACATAATCAACAGAATGTCTTTTCAGCACAGCTCTTAATTTACAGTATGTAGCAATATTTACGTTATGCTTCACTATTAGAGTACTTCGAAGCATAGAATAAATTGACCACAATGTACTAGATTTATATTTTTCAGACATCTCACCGAAATAAGCCACCAGTATAGTTTCCGAAAAGGAACTAGACTTATTTTTAATCTTCCAGTCCATAAATTGCTGATAAGCATATTCATAGCGCTCCCTGGAAATGTTGGGCAGCAAATTGTCTGTTGCTCTTGAGGCTTTCTCTCTAACTTCAGGGGGAGTGAGAGTTTCACAATCAGAAGAAGAAAATTCCATTTCGATTTGCTGCAGTTTGCAACTGACAAATTTATTGACGTTTGATGAGATACAACGAACAATGAGCCAAACCAAAACCATAGAAACCACAAAATCCAAAAGTGGTCACATCGGCAATCGTCGGTGTGACTACCCGTGTAACAAGAATCAAAACGCACAGTTGTCCACCAATTAGATCACCGAAATGTGTCATTTCACATAGTTTTGGCTTTCGGCTGTTTTCGTCTAGATTTTCGGAATATTTTGTGTAATTCTAAACTTTCACTAACAAAAAACCATGAAAATTTTACTACTTTTCAAAGTGGTCGTCGGAAAAAAAGTTTAACAGCTGCATTTTATTTATCAACTATACAATGCTTTATTTTATAACTTCGTCACTATGACAATCACAACCTCGACCCGTAAGCACATGATTTTTGTAACAAATGTACAATTATATTAATCACATTCTAGTTTCTTTTTTAAATGTTAAATATAAATAATATCCCAAAAGATTTTGTATGTTATGCGTCCTCTAACAGTCTTTAAGGGAATATTTAACGCAGGTAGCTACTTGGGGGTGTGCTCAAACTACCTCTTTAGTTGCTTTTGTGCAATCCGTTCGAGTAATTGGTATGTTCAAAGTATAGCGAAATATTTTAATGCAAAGTGAAATCATTTTACTCAGATTTACTTTCATTTATTTAAAGAATTAAACAAAATTACAAAAAATAAATACCCTCGTTCCACAGAACAGATCATTTTCTTTCAGAAAAATGTCAGTATTTGTCTTTAACTTCAAAGATGTTCCTGATTTTTATAACAAAAAGTCTATATTGCATTTCCGAGTAGGAATTCTCTTAATAATAAACTTGCACAGTTAGCTTTATCTTGTCAATTTGTGTTAAGGTGCAATTCCACTGGTGCACATTAGATGACATGTAACATGCCACATTCGTCTAGCGTTCAAGAGTCAAAGCATCAAAGACAATCAACGTGTGGCATGCGGCAAGGGCGCATGCTTCATGTTACTTCGATTGAAAGACTCAGTATAGCATGTGTCATTGCCGCATGCCACATGTTGCTTAAATGTGTCTCGGTGGAATTGCACCTTTATAATTAAACCCACATTGGACACAAATTAATGTTTCTTAATAATTCAAACGTATTAAAAACCATCGTTCACAGGACGAAACACCAAGGAATCATATATATAGGTAATATTTTACCTCATATACCTTTCGGTGTCGAGGCGTCAGACACACCGAGCCGCAGAGTGGATATGTGCGTGTGAGACGAGGCAGCGGAGCCATATAGGCAAGTACACTGCGCTCGTGGTTTACCCATCCGAGTCCTGACCGACGCAAACTCGACTTAACTATGTTAAGCGATAGAAATCCACTATAACCAATCCGGCGTACTGCCGACATACCAAAGAATCATAAAATATAATAATAAAATACAGCACCTATGCTGCAGCTGTTGGCTGCACATTGGAAAAGTGTGTTGTGTGTGAACACTATTGCAGCCTTTTATTAGGTTTGCAGTTTTAAAGAGTAGTTGCAGTACAAAGTTGCATGCTGCGCACTACTTTTAGGATACTTTTGCAGCCGCAACTCTAAAACTGCACAGGATAATTATTCGATATTCAGACCCCTATCGTACATGCTTATTTAAAACAGTAACACTTACCAAATGTATACTATTAAATTTAAAACACTGAAATACCGAGCGCTAAAGGGGCTTTCACTAGAAAAACGTCGCAAAAACAAGTAAAAATTATAAAATCTTCTTGTCAATATGACACAAACGACACCATTTTTACGCCATTTTCAAGTAAATGCAGCCAACTTTTTACTAATTCTAACCTAACATCATAACCTCAAAATAGCGATTTTAGCTTTGCTTTTCTTATTAATTAGCGACCGGCGCGAAGTTTTTTCAGATTATTGTTCTCTGAGTTATTCTCTGCAACTCAGAATCATTGGTTTACCTGGGTTCAGAAGGGTCCGTATATCGAATAATTACTAAAATAACAACTACTACTACAAGACATCCGATAAAGAATAACCAAAGATTTCACATATCCTTTGAAACTTGTCAAAATTAGAGATCCTAAATATGAACTGAGCACTGTGTTATTTAGAATTAAGTCACGCATGTCAAATTTTCCTAGTGCATTTCATATTTTGAAACTATTAGAAGGTTGGTTATCATGAAAATTAGGTTTAATAAATTAAACTGTCAGTATGACAATTATATAAATCTAAAATTCGGTACAATTAATACTTTATTAAAAGCTGTTGAAATTGATATAATTATGTACTATAGTAGTTTTAAAAATTCTCTACAAACAGTAAATAAATGGTAATGTCCACATTAGAAATTTTTACATCTATAAAAATAAACATGACAGCATAACCTAAAATTTATAACTGACAGCTGTTGAATGTCACTAAAATAAAAAGAGAGAAAAAAGTATCTCTGCTTCAGACAGCTTAGTTTTGGCCTAGAAAGAGATAGATTTTGACATCCGTGTCCTAACTCTAAAATAACACAATTAAAGTTTTCATTTAGGAACTCTAGTCAAAATTAGTTACGTTACAACACTGAACTCTTTTTTTTTGTTTTTTTTTGGGCGAGGAATCAGGATGGCGGAGCATCCTTCGTACCTCATGGCACCGATTGCTATGATCATTTGGCCGACCCTACTAGAATTTAGCCGAATCCGGGGGAATTCCACCCCCAGTAGGGATTTTTAACGTGCCAAACATCACATTGACACGGGACCTACAGTTTTACTTACTATCCGAAAAGAAGGCATGTTTTTAATTTTTCTCCGCTATGAAGAATGACCAGCTCGGCCGGGGATCGAACCTGCAATCCTTGGATTATGAAGCAAACATGCAAACCACTAATCCACCGAGGCTGGCACTAAACTCTTATTTACTAGAATAGGCATTAGGCATGTTATTCATATTCACTGTGGAGAATGAAAACGTACATAAAAAAACACCCACACCTATAAAACAATTTGAATTTTAGGTTATGTTTACCGGTAAATTTCTATTTACCGACTATAAACCTCGATCCACGAATCATGAATCCGGTAGATGAAACAGGTATATGCCGGCTAATTCCGAACCCCTGTAGAGCACCAGTGATACAATTTCCGAACGCTTTCGGTATATATCCAATACAATTTTCGTAAACGCATATTATGTATGAAGCAGAACATAACCTCTAAATTAGACTTGTGTTTGTTTACATCTCCCACAGCAACAGTGACGCCTCGTCAATCAAGGCTACATTTATAATTTATAAATTCCAAGAAATAGATCACTTTCATTTAGGTGGCGCTGTAATCGATGTTAGGTATAGAAACATAACCTCACTTTTTCTGACTATTTATTTCTATAGATTTGATTTTTATGGTAACTGCAAAATGCCTTATAATTGTTGTGTGTCTCAGTGTTCATCTATTACTAATAAATATTTAATTAGAAAATGGTTGTTTATCATTAGAACAGGAAAAAAACCAACAAAATATACAAAAGTTTTCTCTAAGCATTTCCTACCAAAAGATTATAATCTTGTTTATTGTTTCCAGCCTTACTTTGTGGAACTCCATAATCATGAAATAAATAAAGATTATTAAAAGTTTCACAGTTTTTATTAAAATACAACCTGACAATATTGTTTCGACAGCTATGCTGTCATTATCAAAGGTAATATAATTATAAACAAACACGTCGCTAAGGTAGATACAAAAATAGGTAACTAGATAAAATAATAATAATAATCAGAATTAAATATCTAATACTTCCAGTAACAAAGAATTACTGAGCTCAAGTTGTTCATTCATTAAAGGTACCCTGAGTTTGTGTTGGTAATGAATTTGTGTAAGAATGAACAACTTGAGCTCAGTAATTCTCCGTTACTGGAAGTATTAGATATTTAATTCTGATTATTATTATTATTTTATCTAGTTACCTATTTTTGTATCTGCCTTAGCAACGTGTTTGTTTATAATTATATCACCTTTGATAATGACAGCATAGCTGTCGAAACAATATTGTCAGGTTGTATTTTAATAAAACTGTGAAACTTTTAATAATCTTTATTTATTTCAAAAAGATAAAATTACCAATATGGGTAAGTTTTGTAACTGTAATTTATTTTATATCTAAGCTTACATATTTTATTTTTAGGACAATGGAAAATTCTTAATTGCAGAACTGCAGTTTCCTCTCAATGTTTACCTGTAAGAAGATTTGACAAGGGTCACATCAGAGAACGATTTAATACTACCCAATACAAAATTAATTAATTTATTGATGTCTCTACAATTTTAAGATTTTGTTTTTTATGTGTAGCAGTGATTGCTATTAATGATTATTATTATTAAAGACAAAACAGTAGTAACGAAAAAATTGCAACTATCGACTTGGACATTGCTAGAAATATCATAATTGATAATTTCCTGCTGAATTTTCCAAACAAAAAGCAAACACTTCTGTTCAAACTGTTTTCCTGTAGTAGGGCTCCGTAGAATAATAAGCTTTTACAGCTTTTCTTTTATTCCGAACTACTGGCTGTGAAGTGCACAAAACATATTCTTGCACTTTGCCTATAGCAAACAATATTTAAATTTTGTGTATCAACAAAATAAAGAAAACTGCTCATCTCCAGTATAAAATATTCAAGAGAATAACACAATGCTCCAATATGTTTACATGCTGCTGACCAGCCTGTAGCGGCAGGGCAAGAACAAGTACAATTAAGTACTTATGCCAAATTGCTTTCATTTCTTCAATAGAATCAATGTAACTTTATATAATATTGATTTGATATCGATATAATATCCGTTGCCTTCAAAATATGTTTTTGTGACTTTTTCAATGGTTTAAAATAAGCATCATTAGAAAAACTTCTTACTTCTTTAACTGGAACCACTTTCGCGTTTAATAAGAGAATTTTGTGTAATTGTTTTCCTTCCAAATGGACAATCTACAATTTGTAGGTTATAGTTCAAAATAGAACTTAAACTAAAATATATGAACTTACCGACGCTTTAAAACCTCCTTGGAACCTGTTGTTTTTGCTCTTAGTTTTTTTAATTCGTTGCATAAACAATTTAAGTGTATTTTTAGTCTTTTAATTACCTAAAATTCACATACAACACACGACATACATAAACGGAACATTGCTGTCAAACTTTAAATACCTAACTCCGACTGTGCGCACCTAGTGGTGATTTGATTAACTAAACTAGTTCAATTGATCTATTAGCATAAATTAATAAATAGCAATTTGTTTATTTTTTCACTGTTGTAAATTACACTAATATTTGTAACTGTGTAAACAGTAATGTAAGTTGTTTCAACAAAACATATGAATTGTATTCTTCTCATTATGCAATGCATTTTTAAAGATATAATTATATCGATTTAGGTAAAATCCTCATGTAAGGCCTACAGCAATTTTGTCAGTCTACACAAAATAACTGAAAATAAAAATTATTTCTACTCAACTGTTGCTGGTTGGTCGTATTTACATCACCTTACTGAACAAACCATTTGAAAATTGTGTCCGCAGTAAACAAATAAATAGGTTATCCGGGCTACAAATATTCCTATCATATGCCACTTCTAGTAAATAAGAATTCAGTGCGTTACAAGTCATGAAAAAGATAAGCTTTACTGGAAATGACCTTGCGTAAGATAACCAAACTTTCCCCACAACTTAGATATTTACCCTATAATGAACGGCTATCAAAATTAAAACTAACTTCTCTCGCCGAAAGAAGATCTCGAGGTGACCTACTTGAAACTTACAAAATATTGCACAATCACTATTTATGTCCAGACCTTAAACAGATTTTTACACAACATTCTAACAGTGTAACTCGTGGTCATTCACAAAAATTATATAAATCTTCTGTTAATAAACTACCAAGACAACACTACTTAAGCATTAAAGTATGTAATGACTGGAATAACTTATCCGAAGTTACAGTGTCTTCTGTTTAATTAAATAGTTTTAAAAATTCCCTTGACAAAGAATTGAAACAAGGTTCACAAAATTAAAATTTTTCTATTTTAATTTGTAATTATTGTAACTGTTTATTTATGATTTATTAACTTTATTTACCTATTTCTCAGTTTTTATTAGTATTTATCAGTTTTCCTGTTAAGCTTATTATTTTTCACGTGTTCTATTCCTAATTTCCATTATTAGATCAAAATGATTCGGTTAATCTGGGACTATTTTGACAGACTGTGTATGTGTAATGTTAATGATAATATTTTGAAATGTTTTTGTTTATGACTAAACACCATTGACTTGGTTATCTTATTTATAATCACTATCTTAAAATTGTTTAAAACTTATTATTAAATCTTAGGTTAAAATTAACGTGTTTTCACAAATAGTAGTCTATACATATAAATTGATTAGATTACATTAGTGTGTTTACAAACCTTTTTGACATTGCGTGGTGTGGTATTAGTATGTTGTAGATTCCTAGCTTGTATCTAAAAAGATTTCTATAACTTCACTTGTTTATTTTTGTAATTATATTTGCATATATTGTTGAGCAAACATTACCTTCGATATCTGTTTTTAAATTCATGTTATTTTTTGTTTTTGTTATATATAGGGCATAATATGGAAAAAAACATAAATCTAGCCAAAACTATACTACAAACCAACAATTACCCAAAATACATAATCAAAAACCACCTACTCACAAGTAAACCAACAACACAAATCACACAAAATAATAAAATAACAAAGAAATACTACAAAATTCCATACATCAAAGGACTCTCGGAGAAAATCAAACAAACGTTAAAAACAGATAGTACACAAATAACATTCAACAACACATTGACAGTGAAAAACCTATATACAAAAATTAAAGATCCTACACCAATAAATTTCCAGAGAAATACTATTTATTCTATACAGTGCAAAACATGCTCAAAACAATACATAGGACAAAGCAAACAATGGCTAAAAAAATAGAACAAGTCAACACAAATCAGACATTAAAAAATCAAACAACATAAACCAAAACTCAACCCCCAACAAAATGAATAAGAATACAACACGATTAGCACAACATATCATAAATAACACAGATCATATTATAGACGTAGAAAATCCAAAAATATTAAACATACAACCTAACTACAAAAAAAAGACTAATTACAGAAGCCCTATATATAACAAAAACAAAAAATAACATGAATTTAAAAACAGATATCGAAGGTAATGTTTGCTCAACAATATATGCAAATATAATTACAAAAATAAACAAGTGAAGTTATAGAAATCTTTTTAGATACAAGCTAGGAATCTACAACATACTAATACCACACCACGCAATGTCAAAAAGGTTTGTAAACACACTAATGTAATCTAATCAATTTATATGTATAGACTACTATTTGTGAAAACACGTTAATTTTAACCTAAGATTTAATAATAAGTTTTAAACAATTTTAAGATAGTGATTATAAACAAGATAACCAAGTCAATGGTGTTCAGTCATAAACAAAAACATTTCAAAACATATTATGGTCCCCAATTTAAATACTAGACGATTAGCACAATCTACACAGCAAGTAATTTTTAAAAACCAAAAAAACCAATAAACATATTTGTCAAATACATTATAATAAGATCATTGAATTATTTTAGGCCTTGATGATGATAACAATTGATTATCGAAACGTAGGCATAAGTGAAAAAATGCAAGCTGAAGCTAATTATAAATAAACAGACCATAAACACATCACAAATCGTTTTAAAACTAAAAATTGTCATTTTCTTGAGATACAAAAAAAAGTTTCATATGAAAGTTACTGTATTTGATAAGACCAATTTTAAATTGGTGTCAAACAGAAATTCAAAATGGCTACTTTTGAGGTACTGGTAGCAACTTCCCTAAGTTAAATGGACGCCATATTGGATTTTTAGGTTACTGAATAGAATTTTTTATTCTCTTTTGTATGTAAGATAACGTATGATTAAATAAAAAATATCAGTAAAATTAGTTGTTTTTACATTTTAATCAAGTAGGCTTACATGGATCCAAATAAAAACAAACAAAATTTATTTAAAAAAAACAAAACTTAATCCTAATAATCACATGAAGTGTTCAAAATGCTGGACATTGTTAGCTAAACATAGCTGACTCCGTTTGACAACACTTCGGGTTACTTTACACAACGTATTTCGATTAATACTAGCACTGCTTAGTGCAGATCCTCAACATTATTATAGCTGTAATTACTTCCATATACTTTATTCTTTAACGTACCCCACAGGAAAAAGTCAAGAGATGTTAGATCAGCTGTTCTGGCTGGCCATCGAACATTAGTATTGGTGGCAATAACCTTATTGTCAAATCGGTGAATTAAATACTCTACCTCGTTTCTTGAATTGTGGACTGAGCAGCCATCTTGTTAGTACCATAACAAAAATCCTGCCTGCCAAAGGTAGGTCATCTATGAAATCTTCTAAGGATGTTTGGAGAATTTCTAAATAACGTTGACCAGTTAAAGTTCTATTGAAGATAACAGGTCCAATTAAATAACTTCCCGTTATGTCACAAAATACATTAAGCTGTATTAATATTAGTCGAAATATTATGTTTAGTTAACAATGGCCAACGTTTTGAACATTTCATCTGATTATTAAGATTGTTTTGTTTTTTTAAATAAATTTTGTTTGAATCCATGTAAGCCTACTTGATTAAAATGTAAAAACAATTAATTTTACTGGTATTTTCTATTCAATCATACGTTATCTTACATTGTTGAAAAGAGAATATAAAATTCTCTTCAGTAACCTAACAATCCAATATGGCGTCCGTTTAACTTCGGGAAGTTACTACCTCAAAAGCAGCCATCTTGGATTTTTGTTTGAGACTAGTTTTAAATTGGTCGCATCGAATACAGTGACTTTCATATGAAAATTTTCTTCGTATCCTCTTATACTTACAAAGATATTTGACATACAAGAAAATGACAATTTTTATTTTTTTTAAATAACTTCCGACGCATTCGACATTTTGAACATTCTCAAACAGATTTTAAATCAGCATGTAAAACTGCAAAACATTGCCCATTTAACCAAATCACCATCTTCAATAATAAGAAAGTGACCCATGCAGTCCCACTCGATCTGGGACACACTGCATAAGTGCAAATACACTTTTTTACGTTGGTATAAAATTTACATAATAGATAACCTGCAATGGAAATTCTTTTACATCAAATATAAATCACATATGTTTTGTTTGTTAGAAAGGTATATTTTTTAGCAGTTGAAATTAAAACCCCATAAATCAGATTTTACTTTTATTTGCAGCAAGTATGGTGTTCAACAGATTATAGACAACTTAAAAAGTTTCAACATAAAAATATAAGAAACAAATTAAACACAAACATCTGTCGATATTTATTATCAGAATTACTAATCTTAGTACAATTTTTGGAACCAAAACTTCAGATCTCTCTTCTGCATGCAGAGAGCCTTCGGAAATATTTACAAATGTACAATAAAGTTTATATAATTAATTAATATTACTTATAATGGTAAATTATGCTATACTAGTAAAATTATATTGATTTTATTATAAAATATCATAGCGTTATCAATTACAATTTTAAGTTTCATTTTTTTTAAGTCAATAAATCACAAATTAATTACCTAACATAAATTATATACAGGTACATTTATATTTTTATTATTTACAAATCCTAAATAATAGATACATATAGTATATACTAAATTTACTTGCTCAAAAACATTAATAAAAAAAACAATCAGATGGTAGTAAATAACTCCTTCAATGAATTTTTCAACAACAAAATGTTATCCAAAGCTCTAAACAAAAAAAGAACTTTAATTACAAGTAAAACTAAAGTATACTACATATTATATATATATATACGTCGTTATAGTAATATAAATATTAAATTTTATACAATTATGAATTAAGTTTGTGCCAATTCTTTTCTTTGTTGCTTTTTCTTTCGGCAATCTGGGCAAAACCATTGACCTTTTGGTGGTACCATAATTCCAACACATTCAAAATGAAACCACTCAATCATGCAATCACTGGCATCACAACCAATCATCTCGGAAACCTCATCATACGGACACCGACAATAGCAATACAATGGAGGTTGATTCGGTTTATTATTAACAAACGGTGGCGGTTGTGGTGGTAGTTGTGGTGGCTCTTCATCGGAAGAACTTCCATTTGATTCAGTACTACTTTCTGGCTCTTGCCTTTGTGTATGATGAGGAGGCTGAAAATTCTGTGGCATTAAACTTGGTTGTGGGTGTTGATGATGTTGCTGTTGTATACGCATTTCTGGAATAGTTGGCCTAACAGGTTCCTCTGCTGCAACAGAAACTGGAGGAATAGCTTTTATAGTTATAGGAGGCACAAACAATGGCGAACTAGGAGCTGGTCTTGCAGGCGATGGTAGATCAGCTTTACGCCACTTCAAAACTGGAGGTTGATGTCTTTCTCGTTCTTCGTCACTAGAGTAACCATAGAACTTGTTAGGTATTCGTCTACGTTTTGAAGCTCTAAGATGAGAATCAGATAAATTAGATGCTTCTGTATTAGTATTCAATGTCATTAGGTCTTCTGTGGTCAGTCCTGGAGCATTACTTAGTGGAGAAGCAGAAGCACGGCTTGGAGCAGGAGTTGTTAAAGGAGAATTTTTTGGTAAAGATATCATAAGCGGTGATACAGCAGAGGGTTGATACTGATATTGGTAACTAGTACTAGGAATGTTAATAGGTGGCAAGGGTTTAACTTCTTGTTTTCTACTCTTCTTTTTTTTCTTTTTATTTTTAGACTTTTTCTTAGGTTTAAGTTCTTCGGTTTCTGGCAAGCTTGGTGTAGATGGACGACTAGATTCAAGAACAGAACCATTAATCAAAGGGCCAATTCCAGCTAACAATAATAATTCTTTCCGCTTTTCTGCTATTAATTTATTTGCTATTTTTTGAGGTTGCTTATCGTAGAAATCTTCATCGGTTTCAGTTTCCGTTGTGTCCAAATCAGATTCTTGTATAAGCTGTTCAACTTGCACAGTAGGCTGTTGATCTGTGGCAACAACATCAATAGGACTATGTTCACTATCTTTATTATTAGTGCTGCTATTCTTATTCTTCGCCCGTAGTTTTCTTCGTTCCCGCCGAGCTTGTTGCTTCCTACGGCCTTCCGAACTAGAACTATCAGAGTCTGAGCTAGCTGAACTTGAACTGGAACTACCTGAACTAGAGCTGCACGAACAGTTCGAGCCACATGTACAACTCGAAGAATCACTATCACTAGAATCACTGGAAGAACTCGCTCTAGAGCCTCTCTTTCCTTTTGGTGGTGCTTGTGGTGAACGAGGCTTTGGATAATTAATAGAAGAAGGCTGCTCTTCAGAATCTTCCTTGTTGATGTTAGCTGAACAATAGTCGTGATCGGTGCTCTGAGTTCTTTCGATAACTTGAGGTTCAGATTGTTCCGTTCGGTATTCTTGACTGAAATTAAATGTGTAAGTTTAGTTTTGGATTAATAATAAAATGATATAATAATCCACTAGCACTATAATGATGCATAATAATTAGTAGTAGTAGTCTAATAAAATAAGAAACTAAAGAAATATAAGAAAAAAGTGATAAAAAGTAGACTGGCAAGATGTTGACAAAATCCATAGAAGTTCTATAGAATATCTTGAAGTTATTTAGTTCTTAAGGTTGATTAAGAAATAACACTAAATCATAAATATCAATAATTTCGTTAAATCATTTCTTTCGTACCCGTATTCTAATTTTTTGGCGGTACCTACTTTAAGACTTTCTATTGCAGTTTAATTTTCACATGTTTGAAGAGTAGGCTTAGCAGCAAGATTTTTTTGTACCAGTTTAGAATTTGGTTAGAAACTAAATATCAGTAAAATTGGAAATTAGGTAAAATGAGAAATGTCATTAACTGACACCGCCATCTTTAAGGTTAGAATTTCTATCATTTGTATATGTTTTTAAGTGCTGAAAAGATTTTCTACTTTCAAAGCAGATTAATTTCAGATCTATTTACTGTAAGAGCTCGGTTTCCATAGTATTCATTGCAAATAATTGTAACCAAATCTACGCTTCAAATCTACGCCTACTTTGAAACTAGACTAAAAATATTCAGTTTATAAAAGAAAAAAAAGATCAACAACAAATTTAGAGCATAAAATGGTGACTGTATAATATTTACCTCAACATACTGTAGTCATGATCCATCATTACAACATTCGCAAGATACTTAGAATTCTCAACAGAAGAAATACTTTCTTGAGTCGCAGATGTGGATGGTTCAACCAATGCCCCATCTGGTTCCGAAGTAGACTCAGTTCCAGTTTGATTAATATTTTCCATTTTCTCTTTACTCGCCTGATAATTCTTGAAATCATCCCAAATATTTTCTAATATAGGTGCAGGCTGTTCCAGTGCATTTTCTTGAACGCCATCTGTACTCTTTATAATACCATCGCTATTCAAATTAGAGCCTTCCATAAAGTCTACAGCAGTTAAAATTGGCATTTTATCATCCTGTGACTGAACTTCTTCACTTTTCTTTTCGTCCTTTGGCGGTGCTTCATCCTCTGAATCGCTACTGTCGCTTTCAGACAGATTCAATTCAGGCAAATCATAAACATCTACCTTAGGTTTTGGTTTTGGTTTGTCAGCAGAATCTCGAGATGATTCATCTTCCACAACATCATCTAATTTTTCTTCTTCATTATTAACATTCGTGCTATTCGATGCTTCAACATTAACATTTTCACCATTATCAGACTCGCGGTTTTTATCAAGACTCTCCTCAGGAGGTTCTCGATGTTTGAATTCATGTTTAAGTAATAATTTCTTCGAGATGAATTTTTCGAAACAATTTTCAAAAGTGCAAGTGTGCGGCCTTTCATCTGTATGTAAGCGTTTATGAACTTTTAATGAAACAGCCTTTGTGAAATTTAGATTACATTCTTCACATGAAAATGTACTAGGAGGTATACAAAAATGATATACATGTGGCCATTTCTTCTGAAGACATCTTTTACAGAGAACACTTTCCGTTCCGTGTTTCCAAAATAAATGTTTAGTTATGTCCGGTTTGTTTCGATAAGCTATGCCACATCTATAACACAGGTGATGTAATTTGTGTTTCCAAACGTGGTTTGATAACCTTGACTGATTATGGCACAATTCAAGGCAAACATCGCAAGCGTGATGTCGTTTTCGTAGATGAACCATCAGCCTGAAAAGAAAGAGTAATTCATTAATATTGAAGAGTTTGAAAATATTAATAGCCATTTACATTTACTCAATTTGATTATTCCGATTGATATAAAACCATTCTAATATGTATTCTCGCAGAACCGGTAGTGTTTATATATCTTGTGGGAGTTGTGGCAGTTACTACAAACCCTTTCATATGTTGTTACCGAGCAGCAATCATACTAACGGGTAGCTTCGCGATCGCTTACACACATACAATGTTTACCGCTCACTAACAGAACATCCAAAAGAGTACGCAGTAACGACTGCTGTGCCAGAGTATTTAAAGAAAGTAAGCACATAAATGGATTTTTGATCTGATAAAAGAAGAGGGTTGGTTAGATTACTTGGTAAACATAACTAAAAAATTTGGAATTGGGATTTAGAAGAAAGAGACAATGGGCTTAATGGGCATTTACGATAATTAAATCGGGTTAACCGGGTTACTATCTCTGTCACTGTTATTGACATTAAAAAAAAATGATAGAAATAGTGACCGGACTAGAGTGCTCCAATTACCTTAAATGCCCATTGTTAATATGTTAAAACCGAACATACATACATACATTTCCCTTTTACCGCATTTTACAGTGTCGATATATTATAAATATATTTTTCATGTTTTATGTATGACAAATAAGTAACCATAGGAAACACAATGAGCAAACTATAAACATTAGGTTAGCAAACAAATAACCATCTACAACAAGGTTCGGCAACCTTTTTATCTAGCAACCAAAAAATATCAATAAAATTATAAGACGACCCATACAAAGGGAAGAGGTGGATTACTTAAAATTAGAGAACCTTATAGCATATATTTTTAACATGAACCTAAATGATATAATAAAAATAAATATTTAGGCAACCCGTAGTTTTTGCCGTATGGTTGCAGTCCGCTGATCTACAATATAGGTTATTGCTTAGGTCAATATTTCTGTGACATTTACTGATGGCAATGTGCAATTGAAGTAAAATATAACCTAAAAATTTACTTGAGTATGACAGAACGTAACCAAAAAGTAGGTATGTTAAGCTGGCACCCCCACTACAAGATTTTTTTTTTAAACTTACGTAATAATTACGGGCTTTTTATGGGCTCTCAAACCCCCCCAAAAATAATTTTTGGGCTCTTGCCAATTCAGAGAAAAACCAAATTCAAGTGTGGAGGTGCTAACTTAACGTTAAGCTAGCGCCCACTTTTTTCTTAAGATAGTTAGACATATCTACTTGATCTCAACTACCCTTTCGAAGTTAATTGTTATTCAAGAATTTTGAAAATTCGGAAAATAATTTTTTTTCTGTAACTTTGCGTTATACTTATGAATGAATTATGGGCTCTTCAATGTGCCTAATCACGATTTTTAGGCTGCACTCTAATAGCAATACCACCCTTGAAGACATATCAAAAATCGTTAATATCGCCATATATCAAAATTTCTTGCGCGATAATTACAGGCTATTTATAGACTGTAGGTGATTAGGCACGTTGTAGAACGTGCCTAATCACCCAATTTTTAGACTGCACCCCTTGTAGCAAAAGTACCACCGAAGACATATCAAAAACCGTAAATTTTGAGATATGTCGAAGTTTCTTGTAGGATAATTACAGGCTCTACAACGCTCCTAATCACGATTATTGGACTGCACCCTAATAGCAACACCACCCTCTAATATATATCAAAAATCGTTAATATCGAAATGTACCAAAATTTATCGCGCGATAATCACAGGACGTCCTGGAAGTTAGCACAGCAACATGCTTCAAATTAAAAAGTTTCTTAATTTATCGTAAATATGCGGTAAAAAGTAAAAATTTATCGCACTTAATTTTTTTTAAATAATTGATAGTAATGCTAACTTCCATGGAAGTTAAGAAATGTCGGGCTATGTTTATTTTAATTAACCGAATGCTATGCTAACTTCCAAATGAGATTAGTACAGCGGCCAGTCTAAATCACTTGAAAATGAATAGAATTGGAAAATGTATAGTGCATAATTTATCGTAAATTAGTCGTAAACGAATAGAGTAGCAAGGATTTTGTTATATAAATTATTACGGTAGTTATTAACAATATACTGCATCAAGCATTGTACGTAATAGCAATAAAGGTGTAACATAAAATTGTTGCACAAATGATAATAAGATCTACTAATTAATTTGAAAATTAGTTCAAATTGATTTATTGCATAAATACATTGTGCGCCTCATACATGCACAGAACTATTGTTTAGGAGGGATTTGTGCCTGGCTTTTCCACATGCATGGCAGACGTTCATTTTTGTTTCCTACCCGGTAGGTCTGGTGATTTCAGGGATATGGCAAATTACGAATATGGTTCATACTTATATTCATATACCACAAATGTTAGACTTTTAATATATATCATTGCCATTAATTTAGGCAGTTTTAGTGTAAGATATACGCCCAATATTTGGTAACATCTCTGCAGCATTGTCAAAGAACAGGTCCAGCATGGTGACAACTTTGTTTGTTTTAGCACAGCATATCAAGGTATACAGTGGTTTTATTTGAAAATTTCCGAATACAATGTCCTGGTTTTTCAGTATATTTGGCGATATTTGGTTTTATAATTTCATGCGCTGTGCAAATTAATTAATAAAATTAAGGCTACTATAACCTTATAACTCTATAACTATTTATTTCTTTAAAGAACATTTGATAAAAGTTCCAGACTTTACACTTTCACTGTATACGTCATTCAAATAAATGACAAGAATAACTTATGCCACACAATAGTTATAAACCCCAGAGATGAATTAAATAATTCGAAAAATAGGTTAAAAAATAAATCATTATGGTTACTGACTTCAATGCTCCATCCAAATAAAAACAATTAAAAATAGTTAGTAACTAGAAAAATATAACAATAAAAATATTACTCTTGGAGATTTTAAATTACAAAAATAAATTTAACAATTGTAACAGTTGCGTGTAAATCTGTAAATTTGTCGATTATTAAGTTACTTGATTTTTATTAATTTATATTATTAATTTCTGAAGACTACTTTATTTTTTCTATATAGTATGAGTGTTGCAACTTTTCATGAAAAGTTCGAATTTTTGAAAAGTTTGCTCAACTTTTCAAGGAAAGTTCGGAAAAGTTGGAAAAGTAACTTTTTTTGTAATATTAAGATGTAACGTATGTAAATACACTAATAATTGCTAAACACAACTTTGGTATTTTTATTAGTTATAGAAATAATTAGAAAAAACAGTTACAATCACATTAATTACAAGAAAAACTACAGGAGGAATCACTATCGGCTTGAATGGTGGCATCATTATAGCCACCAGATTCAGATAGCCACCTGATTCGTTTCTTAGCAGTTTCAAATTATGGCCTATGTAAACTATTTTTCCTGCCCTTTCTGTTGTTAAACGACTTCTACTGTCCGTATGAATTCGGCTATATGCACTAAAACTTCTCTCAGTACCTGCTGATGTTATAGCCATCGACAAAATAGCAGAAGCAACTTTAGATAGAGCAGATGTAGAACACAAGCCATTCCACCATACAATAGAATCCATTTTGTGAGCACACTTCCAAACATATTCTTTAGCCCGTAGTCCAGCCTTTGCTTTGTAATTTGCAAAGTCAGTCATTACTTCTGCGTCATCCGCATCATTCATGTGCTCTGCAATCTTATTAATAAATTCTAGTCCATCAACAAGTTCCTCATGTGACAAGCTGTGCCCTTGAAAGTGTGGATCCAGGATATTTGCAGCTAGATGGAACTTATGTAGACAAAAGTTCTTACGATCAGCAAGTATATTGAAAAAATTTTTCCCTCCTCCTTACTCCTTACTCGCTGGACATTTTAATACTTTTTCTTCAAAAATTGGTTTCAGGTTTGCAAATATTTCTGGAACTAATGAAGCATTTGGTTTGTCTCCCTCGATTTTGGTTATCCACTTTCCAATGGGTTCTAGCAGATCTCGGGTGTTTTCAAGCCTCACCCAAAAATATCATCATCCAACAGCAAGTTTTTGGTCTCTTTTTGAAGATTTTTTTCAATTCCTTCATTCACTGCCAAAGCTTTCAAGCAAAACTTGTTGTCGATCAAACTGTTAAAACAACGTACAAGTGATGCCCACCTGGTTTTAACTGGCAACTTCAAAGTCACCTTAACATTTTTCTCTTTCTTATAGTAATTAATGTGATTGAAACTGTTTTTTCTAATTATTTCTATAAATAATAAAAATGCCAAAATTGTGTTTAGCAATTATTATTCTTAGATTTACATCATTTACACCTTAATGACAAAAAAAGTAACTTTTCCACCTTTCCAAACTTTTCCAACTTTTCAATGAAATGTTCGAACTTTTCAACCAAACTTTTCTTTGCTTGCAACACTAATAGTATGTATGTAGAATTCTTTATTTGATACATGGTTAGTTTCTATTAGGAAAGAGGGATGAAACAGATTTTTATTAATAAATAGCTTTTTCTGATATTCTTTTCTCAAAAGATTGTTGCTGTTTGCCTTACGTACATTTTCAGGCACTAATTTTTTACCATTTCATATTTTGTCTTTATTTTTAATATTTCTGGATAAGTCTTGTTATAGTACACCTAGTTTTAAATCCTACTTGAAAAACTAATAAAACAGATCGCAGGGACTGTGGTCATAAACAACAAACCTCTCTCCTGTGGGTGACTTTTACTAGAGTGCCGATCATAAACATCCAAATAGTACCTACAAACATGCAGTTTAAAAAATATTTCTAATAACAATAACAGAAAAGGGACCAGAATTGTCGGCCTTGACTACTGTTTATGGTACCCATGTGTTATCTTTACATTGATAGACTTCTTTATCCAAAAACAATTTAAAAATGGTTTGTTATAGTTTTAGAATTTTCTCTCTTTTTTCCGTTACATAAGATTTGGTTATGTATTTCTAATATTATTTGTAAAATTAATTAATTAAAAATAGTAAAATTCTTAAAATACTTCTCCTTACCATTTGTTTCAATCTTTTGTTTGCAATTATTATGTCTTTTAGTTTATGTAATTATTGAAGATTTGAAAAAGGAAATGCATAATTAGCAGGGTTAAAAATAGGTAACTTTGTAACCGAAAAACATATTGACATACCTAAGTGAAAATAATACAAATGTGTGTTTTGAAAACACCGATTAAAATATAGTGTCCTACTTGTATAGTATGCTGCTTTAGAATAAAGCTGCTAATGAAGCTGTACTAATTTTAGGTTAGTACTAGTAGTTACATCCTATGTATTACTCTGTATTAATTTATTCTTAGTACCTAATAATTCTTGTTAATGGATAAACGTGATTTAACATTTCCGGAGTATTCTGGCTTCTAATGACAGGTAGATATACATAGTTCTCCATAAGCCACATTTAAACATGTTTAGGCAATATAATGCTTCTTGTGGGAAAATTGAAAACAATTACGCTACTGAATTATGAAGACATTGACATGAAATCAGGTTTAAAAAAAATTAAGCAATTGTGGTTTTGTTAAATTCAAAGGATTCAGCGCCTGCTTATAATAATAAAACTAAGTTATGAACATTGGCTTGTCATGTTCTTCGACAATGGTACAGATGTTACCGATATTGGGCGTATCCCTTACACTGAAACTGTCTAAATTAAGGACAACGACATATTAAAAGGCTAACATTTCTGGTGTATGAATTATAAATATGAACCATATTCGTAATTTGCTATATCCCTCAGATCACCAGACCAGTAACTTAGAAATAAGAAGATACCGCCTAGGATTTACTAGAATATTTTTAAAATAAGCAGATGTAGAAGTTCTTAATATTTCTGTTTATGCATCTTCACGCAAAAACCTTTTTTGCAAAACCTAATAGTATCAATAGTTACTAATTTACTTGGCGATTGTCAATAAAATTTTATTGCTTTATTACTTTTAGCTGCTCAATTTCTACCGGAAGATGCAACTCAAAAAATCCCATGCACATTTTGGCATTTTATTATGCTCAATAAATATGCATTTGTCGCAAGAATTAACTGACCATCAAGAATCTGTTTGCGTGTGGTTTTGTTTTATAAATTGTCAATTAATAAAGCTACTTTATTATTAATCGACAATGTACATGCAGATATTTTGAAACCAGCAAAGTTTTATTAGATGTCCACAACGTAATTTGTATATGTAGGTATAGTTATATTTCATCTATGTTTAATTAAGTTTCTTCTAATTTTGGAAATAAGGAATTAGGTAATTATGAATGTTTTCATCCAGGGATACAAGTTTCAATTTTAATTGAGATTTTTTGATTTTTAGAAAACTCAGAATAGTGTTATATGTATAATTGTATAAACAAAATAAATAAAGTGTTTTTTGTAACAACAACTATTCTTTGCTATTTTATTGAAATTAAAGTACAGAACTGCTAACTCAAGCCTGATAGTGAGTCAATGATGGCTTAAAAATGCAAAACAAGTTTTACATAGTAACATTAAATATTTTGGATTAGTTTGTAAAATATGCAAAATTAGATGTTTTGTTTTTATCTCTATTTCCTGCTTAAATTCTTAAAGATAAATGGGTATGTACTGCACACCCATAGGCGCCCGGAGGGAGGTGCAAGCCCTTGCACTTGCCCCCCCCCCGGAAGTTAAATAATTTAAATTTTATTGAAAATCTTGTATAATATGCCGTTTTTTCTAGGCTTGCCCCCCCCTAGCATGTCGTTTATTCTAGGCCATTGAACTATATATAAATAACTGGAAGGGACGCGCAAGCACGCTAAATCAGAAAACGTTGTGTCAGGGGCAACAGACAAGAATGTAGTATTCCCGTTTCTTTCTAACTTATGTTACCTGCATTATAAGGACACGTGGTGAAACTTTTTGCAGATTTTTAACGTAGATTAAGTTTTATTTTGTGTGCGACCAAATGTTTAATTTGAATCAATGAGTTAGAAAAGGATGAGGATCCTACATTGTGGCGGGTTGCATAAAATTTCATTTGTCTCAGCTATTTACACAAGGCATCCATTCCAGTTCATACCAATGTATGGCCTATGCCGATGACTTGATTCTAATGGCGAAGACCTGTGAGGAATTAAAAACTCTTATAAAGAATCTAGAACATCAAGCGAAGTTAAGGGGACTGCTCATAAATGAAGAAAAATCACACTATATGATATTAGGGAAAAAAAGGCAAGAAGAACAACAGCTAGTAATAAAAAATATAAGTGCGGATAAAGAATATAAATTTCAGTATGCTACTAGCCCAATATATTTAGGTGTGGAAATTAACAGCTATGGAAATATAACAAACGAAATAGAAAGACGGATAGTGACAGGTTCAAGGTGTGCGGGATCCTATAAAAATGTACTAAATAATAAAAATGTGTTGCGATCTTTAAAAGTGAAACTTTATAAAACTGTCATCAGGCCAATAGTTACATTTGCTTGTGAGACATGGGTATTAACACAAGAAAATTGCAATAAATTAGAAGTATGGGAAAGAAGGATTTTACGGCAGATTTATGGAGGTGTGCAAAACCAGGGAGAGTGGAGAAGAAGAACTAACACAGAACTAATGCAGATGTATAAAGAACGATTTACGATGTCTTCAAGAGTGGTATTGCTATTAGGGTGCAGCCTAAAAATCGTGATTAGGCGCATTGAAGAGCCCATAATTAATTCATAAGTATAACGCAAAGCTACAGAAAAAAAATTATTTTTTGAATTTTCAAGTTTTTTGAATAGCAATTAACTTTGAAAGGGTAGTTCCAATGCAAATGAGATTTGCATATTCGAAGAGCCCATAATAAGCCCATAAATCAAAGACCAAGTAGAAATGTCTATCTTAAGGAAACAGTGGGCGCTAGCCTAACGTTATGCTAGCACCACCACACTTGAATATGGTTTTTCTCGGAATAGGCAAGAGCCCAAAAATTATTTTTGGGGGGATTCGAGAGCCCATAAAAAGTCCGTAATTATCACGTAAATTTAAAAAAAATCTTGTAGTGGGGATGCCAGCTTAACATACCTCACTGCTAATTAGATGGTAGGTTTTTCCAAATTTTAAGAAATCAAAATTAGTTGTATGAAAATATAAGAAAAAGTGTATGAACGAATTCTTGAACAACGTCTGAGGAAATTCATTGATTCCAGAATAAGTGAATCCCAAAGTGGCTTTAGGGAGGGAAGAAGCACTCAAGATGCTATATTTGGGTTAAAACAAGTTATATAAAAAACAATAATGTACGACAATGAACTATTTGTATGTTTCGTAGACCTCGTCAAAGCATTCGACACTGTACCGAGAAACCAAATATGGGAGATACTAAGGAAGATGGGAGTGAAGAACAACTTCATACGAGCCGTAGAATGCCTATACAAGAACACAAGAAATTACATTAGACAAGGAAATGAAAGTTCAACAGAGTTCCTAACATACCAAGGAGTCAGACAGGGAGGAGTTTTGAGTCCGCTTTTATTTATGGTCTTACTCGAAGACATAGTAAAGACACAAGAAGTTACAGAGGTTTGGATGCAGATTCAGATCACTTTATGGTAGCTGCCAAAGTAAAACAAATTATCCCAGTGAATAATAAGAAGAAGGGAAAAGTGAAGGAACATATGAAGGTGGATTTCGAAAACAAGGAAGTACAAGAAAAATATAAGACTTCTATAGAAGGCATGATAAATGGGAACAATGAAGAACAGGGGATAGAAGAAATGAACACAGCACTATTAACAGCTATAAAAGCAGCAGTGGAAGAACACAGCCAAGGTACTGGAGGAAACAGACAAGGATGGTTTGACGATGAGTGTAGGAAGGAAATTGAGGAGAGGAAGAAAGCAAGAAAAACCATGATACAAAAGGGAACTACCAGAAGTAAGGAGAGATACGAAGAGCAAAGGAGAAAATGTAAAACGAAGTTAAGGGAGAAAAAAAAGGAAATACTGTAGAGAAAGGTTAGAGGGTTTGGAGGGCAAATTTAAGAATAAGGAAGTCAGAGCATTCTACAGAGGAATCAAAGGCTGTAAGAAAAATTATAACACAAAGACTATATTCTGTAAAGATAAGGATGGCAATCTAGTTGGAGGAGAGGAGGAAGTGTTGGAACGATGGGCGGAATACTTCAGGGAATTGCTGAATGGACAAGAAGGAAGAGTGGGGGGAGCCAATCCAAGAGAACTAAATGACGACGATGTGGAAGAGCCAGAGGAAACAGAACTACTAGAAATAATTAATAAAATGAGAAACAATAGGAGTCCCGGAGAAGATGGATTGCAGGCAGAAATGCTAAAATGGGGTGGAGTCAAACTTAATAGGCTGATCAAAGAACTTATTAAAGAAGTGTGGAGGAAGGAGGAAATGCCAGAGAGTTGGGAGAAAGCTATAATATGTCCCATCCATAAAAAGGGGGATAAGCTGAACTGTCGAAATTACAGAGGGATTGCTCTTCTAGACACATTATACAAATTATTGGCCATATGCATAAAAAACAGGATGACAAAATATAGTGAAGCATTAACTGGGGAATATCAGTGTGGCTTTAGGAAAGACAGATCTACAGTAGACCAGATATACACCATAAATGAAATCCAAAGGACAAGTCACAAACACAAATTGCAGACACATCTACTGTTCATTGATTATAAGCAGGCCTACGATACAATAGACAGAGAACAGCTATACCAAACCTTAATAAAGTTTAATATACCTGGGAAACTGGTGAGACTCATCATGATGACACTGAGGAAAACAGAGAATAAAGTCAGAATAGAAGGGAAACTCACAACATCATTTGAGACAAACAGAGGCCTAAGGCAAGGTGATCCGTTGTCCCCCCTACTGTTTAACCTAATACTTGAGGAAGTGATTAGAGAAGCTAAGATCATCAGGCAGGGATTAATTTATAACAACTATCATCAGTGTATGGCATTTGCTGATGATATAGTATTGATCACAAGATCAAAGACGGAGTTAAAAGCAGTTGTAAGAGAGATTGTAACAGCAGGGGAGAAAATGGGGTTAAGGATCAATGAAGACAAAACGAAATACATGGTATGGGACGACACGGAACGAGAGATGCAGCAGCTGAGGGTACAAGTAAATAATACCGAACACAGTTTCCAGGAAGTGGAGGAAATAACATATTTGGGGGTGGTTATAAAAAGAAGACTGAACAACAGTACAGATATAAAGGCAAAAATAGCGGCAGGAGATAGGTGTGTATTTGCACTTAAAAACATCATAGCAAGTAAAGTGATATCGAGAGCGACGAAAGTGAAAGTGTACCAAACTATAATAAAACCGGTAGTGTTGTATGCGTGTGAAGTGTGGGTAATGACTAAACAAGACCAAAAGTCATTGAATATATGGGAAAGGAAGGTCCTGAGGAAGATATTTGGGGGAAAACTGGTGGACGGAAGATGGGAGAGAAGGACAAATGAGGAAATAAAAGCACTATATGGGAAGGCAGCAATAGTAGGAGTTGCAAAAGCACAGAGGATTGGATGGTTGGGACACCTACTCAGGATGGGAGAAACTAGGATACCAAAGAGGGTATGGGAAGCAAATCTAGAAGGGAGGAGACGGAGAGGTAGACCAAAGTCCGAGTGGAAGAAAGAAGTGCTGCAAGATTTACAAACATTGAAAATACAGAGATGGGAAGAAAAGGCGCAAGATAGAAAGCAATGGAAGAAAGTCATGCAGGAAGCCAAGGGCCTACAAGGCCTGTAGCGCTGTATTATATATACTCGAAGACATAACAAGAGAGATCCAGAGACAAACAAGAGGTGTATTAATTGGATTTAGAAACATGGAACAGGTACGAGCGAATGTATTTATGTTCGCAGACGACCTAGCAATACTTGCAAAATCAGAAGGAGAACTACAGGAAAACTAAACTGCTGGAATCAAGAATTCACGAAGGGAAACATGGAAATAAGTAGAGAGAAGAGTGTGATAATGGTCGTAGCAAAGAAACTCAAAGACATAGACATAGAACTAAACAACCAACAACTGAAACAAGTGGATACCTTCAAATACAAAGAACAAAGAAAGAACAAATTAGGAACACCGAAATCAGGAAGAGATTAGAAATCAAAGGCCTCCAGGGGTCAATTGAAACTTCTCAACTGCGTTGGCTTGGCCACCTGTTCAGAATGGAAAACGATAGGGAAGTAAAGAAAATTTGGAGTAGCAAACCTATAAGGAAAAAAACCCAAAGGGAGACCAATCGTGACTTGGAACAATAGAATGGTTGAGATACTGAAAAATAGAGGACTAAAGTGGAGTGAAGCCAAGGAGTTAGCAAGAGACAGGAAGAAGTGGGACAAACTTTGTAAAAGTAATAGTGTCTAGTGAGAAAAAGAGTAATAGGAGTCTAGACAGCAGTGAAATAGTGAAGCAGTTCGGTAGTGTGATAGACAAAGTGTAAGTGAAAACAGGAAGAGACAGTGAAATGGTATTAACCTCAACACCGGTAAGACGGTAATAGAGAATGAGAGAAGAAGAAGAAGAAAATATAACGTAACGATTTGTTAATTTGATTGTAAAATTCAATAACACAATAAAACACTATTAAATCTTCACTTATTTATATTTGAAAAATATTATGACTGTCGTTTCGCTACACAGTAGCTTCTTCAGATAAAGACTGGTTAAAACTAAATCTTATTAATCAGAATCAGATTTAGTTTTAACCAGTCTTTATCTGAAGAAGCTACTGTGTAGCGAAACGACAGTCATAATATTTTTCAAATATAAATAAGTGAAGATTTAATAGTGTTTTATTGTGTTATTGAATTTAATATGGATCTTCATCAAGTAAAGGCCGAATCAATCCAATTTTTGATTGTAAAATATAGATTTAATTAGAATTATCATGTTATTTACGAGGATCTTGGAAATTTAGAAACTTTTTAGTAATTTCATAGAGATTTTTTAGGTATTTATGAAATGATTAGAAATTTTGCAAGGAATCTTGGAAATTTCAGAAATTTTTGGAAATATCAGAAATATTTCTGAATTTATGAAATGTCGATCAATTTATAAGGTAGTGAGTACCCCCTCGAAATTAGCACATACTGAGCACAAGATTATGTTTTTTTTTCCATTTGCAACAAGGTGGAATGCTTACTATATTTAGCTGTTAATACAATCAATAATAGACAAAAAGATAGAAAAGAATAAACAGATAACAACCATGAAGTAGCTATAAATATCTAATTATCAAAAAGAATATAAGTATAAATAGATTACTCAATTTCTATAGAAATAATAAAATAAATAAAACAATACTTATCTATATATAGCATGTGTTATGTAGACCTCTACACTTCAACAAGGCACAAACAGAGAGAACATGAAAAATATAGTAGAAAATGCAATATTATACGGTACAGCATTTGCCATGGGGCCATATGTATTCAAACACATACTTTTGCATTATGCACAATAAAAAAAAAGACGCAATGATATTTGTATCGTAAAAATCCAATAAAAAGTAATGATTTTACACAAGCTCATTTTGCACATACAAAATAAGCTACAGTTGCCCCAAGAGACAAGTACTGCAAGTAACATGTTAAATTTGTCTCCAAACAATATTAGTGGTATCAATGGATTGACAAGTCCCTTCCCCCCGGACGGAGTATGTTGAGTATGCTATATTTATACCCTGTTTCGTATTTAGAATGCTATGTTTAAAAAGGAAAAAAAGTGCATGAGAGATAATCAGATAATATCCTATTATTTGTTAATAGTTATATTCCAAATGGCTTTCAATATTAACAAAATGATAGGATCCTGAAAAAAAGTTTGGTACACCAAAACAATATTAAAAATCAAATATTATAAAGAAATCAAACCAGTTAATTACCTAAATGCTGATGGAAGATCATCGCTGACACACATACAGCATCGAAAGCTCACATCATTATTTAATTCATAAAGTCCAGGACACAAATGACAAATTAGCTCACTATAACTATAAAAGTTAGATTTACACATAATACACAAAAGTATCGTTTTGGCATGCATTTTCCTATTGTGCAAATAGAGTTCTTTATGTACGGTCGTCGAGTATCGACATTGGAAACATTCAAATACATGTGAAAATGTGATGCCTTCTTCGTTCGATGTGGATTCTAAATTAAAAAACACATCCCGCAATTCAGGCAGGCTTTCTCTTATCCTCATAACAAAGCTTTCCGGTATTAATTCTTCAGCTGTGATGCTATTAACAATGGCAGAGAAACGATGCTCGGCAATCGCGTGTAAACCTAATTGTCTTCCATTAACGGCTATTTTTCTAGCGTGATTACAATAAACGCATGTAGGAACAGTAGCTTTTAAACATTTTTGTAACAAAACTTGAATATCGAACTTATCTAGCGGTTGTTCTAATTCTAATTCGATTATAGGTATGTCCACCCCAGCTACCACCATCGTTACACCACCTTCTGTGATATTATTCGAGTCTTTATTTTCTTTCTCATCATTTGCACAACTATTAAAATTTTGATTTTCAGGTTCAACCGAATCGAATTCCATGGTTAATTTATCACTATCATCACTATCTTCATGTTCTATATAATTTGTTGCTGTAATTGATTTTGGCAGTTTTAAGGTTACTTTTGGAACTTTTCTTGTGTCCTCTTCTTCCTCTTCTTCTTCGTCTTCTTGCTCGTGATGTGATTCTGGCGAATCAACAGGTTCATCAATGTCATCTATATAAGTGTCTTGATTGGTTTCCGGTTCGTCTGTTGTTGTTGTTTCTAATGATGAATCTAATTGTGGTTTAGCAGGCGATTCATTTCCTTCTTCCACTTCAATATCATCTTTATATTCTGTTTCATTTGATTCAATATGATCACATTCATCTAAATCTAAATTTCTATCAGTATTTGACACGTCTACTTCACTTTCATCATTGCCAACTTCACTTTTATTAGTTTCCATGACATCATCCAATTTACTACTATTATCATTATTACTACTATTATTATTATTACTACTATTATCATCATTGTTGATGCTATTGGAAATTTCATTATTTAATTCATCTACAATACTATTTTTTGGACTTTGAGCAATTGATGATTCTAATAAATTTGGTTGTGATTCACTTTCGGAATTATCTTTATTTTCCTCTTGCTGACATAAAAAATTTTCTTGAGTTTCCATTTTATCCTCCTGTTCATGTTCATGTTCCTCTAACCTTTCAGTATGATCTCCACTAATAGATTCATCCACTACTTTTCCTTTATCTTTAGAAGGTTCCGTTTCAGGAGTATCTGCTGTCACATGCTCTACAAAAGTCTTACTATTTTTCAACTGTTTATTATTCGTTTTACTCACTACTGATTGTTTTTGATTATTCAAATGTCTATTTGGATTAGTAACATTTTTACTTTTATTTTCACTATTACTAATTCTATTTGGTTTCGCTTGACAATTATGATTGAAAAAATTATCACGCTCACTAAAGACCTTGTCGCAATCACAACACATAAGAAAACAAGGTTCTTTATAAACCTGAAAAAAGTTCTCTTCCGTAACTAGATTATTTGGCACACAATTATGTTTCGACATTAGATGTAACGATAATTTCTCAGGAAACGAAAACATTCCTAAACAATATAAACAAATAAATCGTTTATGCACTTCCCGCATATGCAAGAATAAGTTCCAATTTTCGTAGTAAGTCCCACATGCAGAGCAAAGAAACACTTTGCGTGTAACACGAAAATTTGTCGATGGTGAAGATGAGGATGTCGTCGATGTTGGTTGTGTTATTGGACCTATCGCATTACAGTTTCTGTGATGTTCGTTTAGTAAAGCTAGAGACTGAAATCCAGTCTGGGCACATTTCGAGCACTTGAATTGAACGGTAGGCTGTAATCCTAAGTATTGGGCGTATTCGCGTAGCTTTGGGCTGCCATTCTTTTTATTTTTCTTGCCTACTCCTTTTTTTGTTGGTACTATGGTGACCACAGATGATGTGGGTGGATCTTGTGAACCCTAGAAAATTAAAGTGTTTTAATAGTTTTGTTTTATCATATAATCAATTTTTTATGGAATAAACAAATCTTTTGTTTGTTTTTGATAGAAGATAATAATGTGTGTATTAGGGTGGTTCTTATTTGGGTCATGTTGGAATTTCGGTTTTGCCGGGTGCCCCTTTGATTCTAAAAAAAACTGAAAATTTTAAGACCAATACGAACTTCCTATTTCTATTCTAATTATTCGCTGTAACGAAGAGAAGTTTCCCATTTAAAATGCACGCTTTTTTTCACTTCTTATGTACATATTTGTCCGCTGGGACAAATTGTTGAGAAAAAATTTGAAAATTGATTTTTTTTTGAATTAACAGGGTTCGATACACTTTTAGAAACAAAAAGATTATATGGCGCATTCGATTTTTTCCAACGATTTACAAATAAATTCAAAATAATGCACCGTTCAATTAGGGTTGAAGTGATGTAGAATGTCCCATATAATTTCTTTTCTCACCTAAAAGTATCATCGATGCTCGTTAATTCTATAAAATCAATTTTCAAATTTTTTCCAGAAATTTGTCCCAGTGGTCAAATATATGCATAAGAATTGAAAAAACCCATGTATTGTAAATGGGAAACTTCTCGTAGTTACAGCGAAAGATTAGAATAGAGATAGGAAGTTCGTATTGGTCTTAAAAATTTTCAGTTCTTTTTTTGGAATCAAATGGGCACCCGGCAAAACCGAAATTCCAACATGACCCAAATAAGAACCACCCTAGTGTGTATACTTGCTAAATGTTCTGCAGTTAAATTTATAATCAGTAGCGTTTACAAGGATCTATATATTGTAATGTAACATAACCCCACATTTACAATTAATGAAATGAAATTCCATTAAAATTCCAAATTCCAAACCATTCTGCTATAATTAAACAAGTGAGACTGACTGCAAACAATTTACAAAGATTATGGGAGGTTTCATCGGAAACCATCTAAATGAAGTAGTTCTGAACTAATTTAATTTTCATATGATTATATCCCTATAAAATATTTCCTCCAACCAGAATGCAGTATTTAAATGGTACAGTATCTATTATCTGATTGCAAAGCATATTGTTCTACTTGCCGTGCAATGCAATTGGATTGTAAAAGTTTTCAAGTCTACTTTATTGGTCTATCAATCTGTCTTTACTTCTCGGGATATACAAGCCCAGTTACACATGAATTGGACCACTGCATGTTTCTGTAATTAATATTTATCATTCAGCAAATAATTGTCAGTGATTAAACGATTATGTTTTTGGTTGTGTATGATATTAGCTCGAGGCAAATAGGTAAATGAAGAATCTGATCATGCAGGCAAGAATGTAAAATGAATCACGAAACACATGATGATCATGTGCGTACCATGCTGTGACCTAAATAATGAGATAAATAGTAGATTCCCCTCAAGGATTCACTACCTGCACAAACTGATTTGGATAAATTGATAAAGAATAACAGTGAAATCAGTACTGAAAATCTGCTGATTCTAGCGTACACCACTGACATTTTTAACATGGACAACTTGCACTCTTAACCCTTAACTACCCAGTTGCCGTAAGAGTAACGCAAATGCCTGGGACCGGTCACGGTGACCATTGATCTCTAAAGCACTATAAAATTTATAAAAATGCAAAATAAGTCATTTAAATTTGTTGTTATAGTCCTTGAATAGTGTGAATTCCCATTTCAAGATTTTTTACAAAACAGGATAAACTAAGTTACAATAGATATATATATATATATAGCAATGATTTTTCAAAATCCTTATCACCAAAGCGAACCTTCAGTGAATCCGTCGAAGTGCTAGCCATAACTTAAATACTTGGGTCCGGACGCTATGACCGCATGAAATATTTAAATTCAAATAATAACGTAATGCGTGAAAACAGATCGTTGTGCAGCGGACTACAAACTGAAAATGATGCTATTTAGGAATACCTAACGGCACAAATCTCAATTCTTCCTAGAAATAGGAAAAACCACAAGTCACACAGATACCTGCGGTCACCGAGACCGCACCTGGGTAGTTAAGGGTTAAATTGTTCTTCTCACCCTAAAACAGTATTATTTAGAAAGCTGTGACTTCACTTTCTTGCTAAAGTATACAATGTCAAGCTAAAGTTAAAAACAAAATTTATTGGGTGGTCCAATTCATGTGCATCAGTGTTTTCCACATTTTCAAATACGGTTGTGCATGCTACTTGGTAGAGAATAACCTCTGCTGTTCCAAAGCAACACAACCAGATTTGTCAAAATCAGAAAAAAAAACTATTACCAATAATGTTTAATGCAATTATCAGTTTTAAAGGGTAGGCCTAGCACTACCAGTTTTGTAACAGAAGACAATTTGATTAGAAAGTAAATTCAGGGTAAAATTGAAAATTAGATATAATGGGAAATGTCATTAATTGGCATGTTATAAGGTTAGAATGTGTAATAATTTGCAATTACATTTAAGTACATTTAAATAAAGTAAATAAATTCTACAATTCATTTCTGTATAATCAAAACAAAAACAGCGTGCAGATTTAATTTGTATTTTTTTTTTAAACTCAATTGTATGCAATGTTAAATATTATTTGGCAATATAAGAATAAATTACATTAGTATTTACGTCAGCGTTCCGCAACCTTTTTTATCTTACAACCCAAAAATAGCAATAAAATTATAAGGCATTAAAATTATATTATAAGGCAATAAAATTTTATAAAATTATAAATACGTGAGAGAGAGGAAGGTTACTTAAAATTACAGGACCTTATAGCATATTTTTTAACATGAACCTAAATGATATAATAAAAATAAATAGTCATACGACCCATTTTTAAACTTTATGGTTGTGACCCTATGGTTGCGGTTCGCTGATCTACAGTGTGTTTCCAGATGCTATTCATAAGAGGAAAAACTTTCTTATAAAAACAAAGTCATTCTTCATAAAAACTTGCTCGTCACAAATCCATTAAAAAGTATACTTAACAGAATTTCAATATTACCTACTTATAATAAAGTAGAAAATATAAAAAAATCATTATTTTCTAAGGAAAAAACTACTCCTATAAAAAGCGAGTCCTATATTTAACTTAAAATCATAATGAATCAATGCAGTAACAATCAAATAGCCATATTAATAATATTAAGAAATAGTATTACCTTATTTCATTTGATTTGTTCAAACTAGGTGATGATCTTATGAACCGCATCTGAGGACACACTGTATAATTTTCTAATGTGCATTGGTGTCTGTCTTTTCATGTCCTTGAGATGCCCCCTATCAATCTAGATAAAATTTTGCATATTTATACCACAGGATAGGGACAGAACCTAATGGAGCCAGATTTTTAATTTTCTACCCAAGACGAAGATGAGGGGGAGTCAGAGGCTGAAGAGTAGTTATTTTAAAAGTTGATGTGCACTGACAGACAAATAATAAATAATTTTTTCTTTAGCGTCTAAGGAGGCCTGCCAAAAGTCAGTCTTGTAAACTTTAAGATACATATTAAAATTTGGTGTAGGCTAGTAGACAAATAATAAGCAATTTTCACTTTTGTCCTTGAGATCGGAAATAGGAAAGATCCGGAGGGACTAATGGAGACAAATTTATATTCTCTGATATTACATTCTAACCATAAAGCATAGCACTGTAACATCTCTCATCGTTAAAGTTTAAAGTATAGTCCATAAGCTAACCGAATGTGATCAAAGTACCGGTTCATAGGAAGCTCTGAAAAACTGAAACTACTGAATTAAGCATAATTTACAGGCCATAGTTCCTGAAAAAATGCAGTTAGAATAATTTATCAGAATGACCACTGTGAGGTTGAAGTGAGTTAGAAGTGGTGACTATGAGGATATGATAAGATTATTCTGACAGTTTTAACCAAATTGTAAGTCCATTAAATTTAGTTGCCGTTAAAATCACTTTTTATTCAACAAAATGATATTTTGCTTTCAAAGGTTATTCGATGTTATATTTGATCTGTCACTTATTGAGTCATCTTTGGTCCGTTTTCAGTAATCTAGTTATAAATCATAAATAAACCAAACATCAACCGCTTTAGTCAATCTGATTGACTTCTATGGACTATATCTTTAGTAAATGTAGCTTCTAACAAAACCAAAAGAAATACCAGACCACCCGTACACCCCTTTTAAAATGTGGGAGATTAAAGTTTTTAACAAGATGACGGGTGATCTTACTAATGTCGATGTGCTCTTTCGAATGACCCCAAAATGGAACCCCCCTGATTTCCCCTTGTAGGGGGTAAGGGGGGCAACTTTGAAAATTAAAATGGGAACCCCTAAATTTTATTGCATATTTAGATTCTACTCATCAAAATATGAATAATTAATTTGGAACATTTTTTATCTTGACAACAGGTGGCGCTGTAATCGCAAAAACCGACTTTTTGCATTTTCCGCCGTCTCTGGCATTTACAGGTGCAAATAACAGTTTTTCATATTTTTTACTAAATAGTGATGAAAAGACTTTGCTAATGTGTACTTTCATGAGAAAAAATTTTACGTTACAATGAAAAATGCAAATTCTTTACCTAAGGTGTTTTCGACAAACGGATTTTTTTTCTAATGTTGAACGTGATAACAATATTTTTTGCGTTAAATCTTGTTAGTATTTGTATTCCATTCTAACAACATTTTCCAGGATTCTACTGGGGAAGATGGTGTTACTTCAAAACATGTCAAGTCTATATTACAAAAATCTGCCGACGAGAATTTCACTTTGTAATCCACTATTAAATTTCGGTGGTTATCTTTCTTTTAGCATATAGGAATGAATGATAAAATATGGATATCTCATCCACTCAGGCCATAAAGTAAGAATAATTTAAACGAATAAAATTTTAAATTCTGAAATAAAAATTATTTATTTGAACAGCTGATTTTCAACAATTACATACTATTTAAATAGAATTGCGAAGTAACGAATTGTAGCAAGTTATTTTCTGTTAAAATTAAATATTATATTAGTACGATTTAAATATTATTTTGCCAATGTAGAGCAGATTACAATTTAGAATGTTTTATTGATCATTTTTATTAATTACATATACTTAAAATAAATATTCAGATAAAGATTAAAAAGATTAAGCAATATTTAAATAAGTAGAAGTTAAGATTAAAAAACGATCTAAAAATTTCAGAAAAAAATTGGTTCCGTTTTTCATCGTAACGTAAAATTTTTTCTCATGAAAGTACACATTAGCAAAGCTTTTTCATCACTATTTAGTAAAAAATATGAAAAACTGTTATTTGCACCTGTAAATATGTCAGAGACGGCGGAAAACGCAAAAAGTCGTTTTTTGCGATTACAGCGCCACCTGTTGCCAAGATAAAAAAATGTTTCAAATAAATTATTCATATTTTGATGAGTAGAATCTAAATATGCAAGAAGATTTAGGGATTCCCATTTGTATTCTTAAAGTTGCCCCCTTACCCCCTACAAGGGGGGGTCAGGAGGGGTTCCTTTTTGGCGTCATTCGATAGAGCACATTGGCATTAGTATGATCACTCATCGTCTTGTTAAAAATTTTTGATCTTCCGCATTTTAAAAGCGGTGTACGGGTGGTCTGGACCACTCTGTATTGTATACAAATTGTTATAAAAATTTCAATTCAAATTTTGGTCCAATTTGAATTATGTGAAAATTGCAAAATCATTAAATATTGTGAAACAAAATATTATACATTCATTTCCAGAACTTATAATCTAATAGTATTTTACAAATACAATATCGATATGGGTCTTATCAGGAGATCGTCAAAAGGTTGGAAAAATGAGATCTGAAGGGTCAACTCGTCAAATCAGTCGTTGTTTTATTTAAAAATAAAAATGTATTTATATTAAAAAGTCATAATAGTATACACCGTAATTATATTACATATCATGTTAATTTAAATGAATTAATTAAATTACATAATTCATGTTATTAAAATCATGGCATACTGTGATTTTTGTATAAGACTGTATAAGACAAAAGAATAACTATGACAAACCTTACATTACTGATGAAAATAAGCATTCAATTTAAAAAACATTTGAGCACTTGCCTATTATAAAAAAAAACTAGGGATCATAAAATATTTCTTTTTCCAATCGAGTACTCACTCAATTACTTGCAATTTTCTCAATTTTTAATTTTGTTTCGGAAATATTTGACTAGAAAGAAATTGCAGTATTGTTTTTGACTTGCATCTAAAGTAGGTTATGTATTTTTTGCGAGTGCAATTTAATGACTTTTTGCCTTGGAAAAAGACAAAGAATTTTCTTAATTTATATAATTTTGTAGCTCTTACAGTTCTCCCCGATTCAGAAGAGATTCTCCTAGTTTACCTCTGTATGTTGTCAACATAAAAAAATGCCCTATCAATTTAGAATCGTCAGATTTTATTGTTTACAAAGGTTGTTGTAATGAGATGCAATGTCAAATATTTTAAATTTGGATTTATTACTAGTAGGAGTTTACGAAAATTGTATTGGATATATACTGATGCATCGAAAGCATTGGAAAATTGTATCACTGGCATTTGGAAATTAGACGTTATATACAGTTTCATCTACCAGATCCACGATTCGTGAATCGAGATTTATAGGCAGTCACTAGAAATGTATCGGTAAACATAACCTAAAATTGAAATTAGGCATTCCAAACCGACCTGGCCGAAGTGTTTTTCAGTGCAAGAAAAACACCATTTTTGGTGTGGGCATTGGACAAGCAACCAACTACAATGCATTATACTTTAGATTGTACATAAATACATCTATAAAAATTACCAAACAACTTGGAAGGCACAAAAATCACATAACAAAGCACTTTTGGATTATACTTTGGCCATAGTTGTCAGATTGCATCTCATTTCACAAACACTATCGAAAAACATTTTAATAGACACACATATGGTTTTGTAGTTTATGTTGTTATTAAATACATTCGGAAATGCATATACCAGTTCCATCTACCTTATGGATCAACTGCTGGTATCTCTAATTATTTCAAAATTGCAACAATGAGCCAATGTTTCAGTTCATCCAATTTTATCCGTTAAAGGCCCGAACAAAATCATTACTGAAGAATGGCAGGTTAACATGTAATCATTTTTATCTTGCAGTTTTAGGTTACATACTGCACAAACCATTTAATTGTACAAGTAAGCAAAATTGCTGTTTAAAATATGATCAATTTTATTAGATTGCTTTTACGAAAACTGACTGTTATGTCATGATTACATCTCCAAATGTCATTTTTACAAATCCAAGTTAGTCTGTACCGAGGGGTCAGCCATCCTTAAAACATACAGTGATTTCTAGTTTTTGGAAATACCTTAAAAAAAACATCAGGTATTTCCAAGGAATTTCCAAATACAGCAGAAACTCTTTAATCCAAACCTATAAATGCAAGGCAAATTCGTATTAACGAGGAATTCGGATTACTGGATATTCGAGTAAAAACAATGCTTCATGCCATTATGCCATTAAAATGTGTGTGACATTGCTAAATTTCCATTAAGAATCCCTGTATTCCTACCATATTCCCATATTTTCTAATTTTAGGTATCATTTTGAGTTAGTTAGTTTATTGTGAAACTTTACAACGAAACTTTGCGGAGAGATGTTCAAAACAAGAGAAGAGGAATTCTGCCCAACGGCTACTTGAGCAATTTCAATGAGACATTTTTGATCACCCGACATACAGTCCCCACATAGCACCGAGTGACTTTCATCTTTTCCCTGAACTGAAGACGTGACTAGGAGGTTAGTACTTCCAAACTACCGAGGATCTTCAAGACAGCGTCAAGACTCATTTAAATGCGTTGGCAGCAACATCTTATGAAGACGGTATTGGAAAGCTTGTCCACAGATACGACAAATGCCTCAATCTTTATGGTGAGTATGTCGAAAAGTAACCATAAGTACACAGAACTTTTAGTAATAAAATGATTTTTTTATATACATTTGTCTTTTATTTATAGCCTATCGGAGATTAAAAAAAACGACCCTCGTAGATACAAAAATAGAAAAGTCAAATTTTAGTAACAATTGAAACCAAAATTGATAATTAAGAAAATTATCTATTTTTAGAGAATTAGGTAACATGTGTATACAAATTAAAATTTATTTACAACTTTATCTACAATCAACTAAATCGTATTCTAGATAGTGTGTTTCAAGTGTCATTTCACATTTCGTATGTGCAATTTAATGAATAATTTCTTTCTATAAACTATACGATGTAGGAAACTGACATGTATTAGTTTTCTATAGCTAATGAATTAATTAACATATTATACAATATATCTGTCACATAAATGAGGAGTCTTAATTCTTATATAATAACATACTTTTATTTAGAAACTCTCGGTTAGGCTATTTGGTTTTTCAGAGTTCTGTTGCAATTGTTAAAAGTAATTGTAGTTATAGCAATAGGGCAAAAAACCCATATAAAACAACATAATAACATATAATTTGTAAAATTGTACTTTTCTGCCACATTAAAAAAAATAAAAATCTTTGTATATGAAGTGTAAATAGAACTTGCACTAATGTTAAACATTATAAAAGTTGAGTGTCGTTAAATCTACTACATAAGTTTAATGCCAATAATGTATGATCTTTCAACCCATATCAAACTGGTTTTTTGAGTGGAGAATCATTCATGCTGAAAATGGCAATAACATTTGTGACTTTGACAGAAATAGAAACATATTACAAGCAATTTGTTGACATTAGTATTTGTCTTAGATGAGCCAATGATTTTCTTTCTGGCCGGCCTTGCGAATGGGTGGTTGCAGAATAAGGCTGGATCCAGTACGAAAACACAAGTAGTTGCTCGGTAGACCAAACAGTGGATCTGTTATTCTGGATATTACGGTTACCACAAGCCCTTCTGTGCAGAGGGTCGCAGAGCAAAGTATAAAGAAGAGTCTGCCAGAACACATACCAGTACGAATATCTTGGATACTACCTTAAGGGATCTTGATGCAAATAGCCTCTCAAGTTAGACAACTCCACCTCCTAGATCGTAACAGCAACACCTACACTTCAATTAAATTCAAAAATATTTTACCTATAATTAAGTACTAATTAAAGAGTAATTTGTACTTACAAAAAAAAATTGTACCTATTCCCATTGAGCCATAATTTAAGCTTTAAAAATGGAGGTGCTGGCAATAATTGAAGCTAGCACTCCTACTTCAATTAACTTCAAAGATTTCTAGCCTATAATTAAGTACTAATTAAAGACTAATTTGTACTAACAAAAAAAATTTGTACCTATACCTGTTTACCGTATTTAAGTTTTAAAAATAGGGGTGCTGGCAGAAGCTGAAGCTAGCACCTCACTTCAATTAAATTCAAAAAACTTTATCCTACACTGAAGCACTAATTAAAGACTAATCTGAACCAACAAAATTTTCATAATTGTCGCAATATAAACGTTATTAAAATCAACTGTTTAAAACTTTACTGTAAAAAGTTTGTTTAAAAAAAATTTAAATCTAACTAACGCAATGCTAAGTACTAATTAAAGACTAATTTGTATCAACAAAATTTTCATGATTATTGCAACATTAATGTTATTAAAATCAGTTGTTTAAAACTTGCCCCATAACAAATAATTGAACAGAGGTAAAATGTACAAATTTAAAACAAAAATAATTTGTACAAACAATATTTTTGTGACTATCTGAATGTAAATGTTATTAAGAACAATTGTTTAAAGCTTGCCACGTAGTAAGAGTTTACAAAATCTGGTAGGCTTTAATTGGATTTCATGAAACTTGGCATAGAGTAAGTTAGTAAGTACAAAGGCAGTATTTCACTCTAGCAGCAAGACACAGCTACTGCATATACCGAAAAAAAAACGAGGCGTCCTTTAACAAAAATGAAAGTGGGTTAACATAAACAAATGGGTATTCATGTAGGGTAGTCCTATATTAGAGGTTGATTTGATAAATGGTTTTTGTGCCAGTGATTAGTCTTTTATATCTTTATCATCTTTGTTTTCGTGGCAGTCCATGTGGGTGGTTTCCAATTTAGGAGACGATTTCAAAAATAGGTTATGTATTAATGAATACCCAAGTAGCAAAATCTGTCGATACCAAAAGCAGACCGCGTGTACGTGCTTACATTTCATCAATAATACCACATATATTTTTATTAGCACGAGTGCGCAATCTTTTCCTGGTATAGACAGATTTAGCTACTTGGGTAGGCTATAACTAGTCCAAGATTATGACATGGGTTTTTCCTGAATTTTATCATATTTAATTTGCTATCATTATTCATGTGGGGTATGTACTTCTCTATTTAGGGGTTGATTTCACATATGGATTATATGTCAACGAATGGTCTTTAATTAGTCAGAAACATGTACTAGTTCAAATAGATTTTTTATGCACTGTTGTTTTCATTTTTTTACATACTTAAGTTCGTGACATAGCTCTTGAGGGGTAATGCATGATTTTCCAATTTAGGAGATGATTTATAATATGAGTTATCTGCTAGTGAATAGTCTTTAATTATTTAGTAGCTATTGCTCAGTTATTCAGGTGTTTACAGATTTCGTGATACTATTGATGTGGAGTGACCGTTTAGGGGATGATATTAAAAATGGTGTTTGAAACAATGAATAATTGTTTTTATTAGTTCAAGTATACAGTACAGTTTCTTCAGACTCTTACATAATCAATTTTGAGAGATTATTCACAAGGGTAGCAGGGATTTACTGGGTTAGGGGATGATTTCAAAAATGGGTTATATACCAATGATTGGTCTTTAATTAGTCCAAAATTATGGCACGGTTTTTTCCGAGGGGTCAACCACTACTGGAAATCACTGTACACTTTGCTGGGAATACTTTGGAAATACCTGGAAATACTTGGGAATACATGGAAATACCTGGGAATACTTTGGAAATACATGGTAGTACCTGGAAATACCTAGAAATATTTGGAGAATACTTGATATTATGCATACTTGGGTGAAAATTTACTTTTGTTTTAACGGTGTTATTAGACGAAAATCCGAGCGAAAATCTATTAAGTAAAATTAATTACGACAAATTAGTTTAACACAAACTTGGTTATCATTATTATTATAAAAGCCATGTGTAAGGAAAGTTAAAGACGTAGGGGTAGTACCGATGTGCTTTTAAAAGGATGTGATCCTTTTTGCATCTAGTGGCACGATTTTATAAATATTCAAAAAATGTACGAAATACTCAAAATGTTATAAGTATAAAAATTACTCTCATTTATTGTACATTACTTACACTCGGCTAACGATGAAGTTACTGAAACTGCAAAAGCATGCATAGAAGGTACCATAAGGGGTTTTATACCTAAAGAAAAGCCTTTTCCTCAAGACACATAATCAGTGGTAAAGTTCTTTAGCTGCATTTTCCGATCAAATATAAACAATAACAACAAATTGGTTATTGATAAAAATCTAGAAAGTTGTTATAAAGATTTTGTTTATGTCTATTCGCCTAGATCAGTGGTGCCCAAACTTTTTCCTATGGCACCTCCTTTTTGATATCATGAAATGCTTGATCTCCCCCCCTGATGATTAAGACAAAAACTTGACTGCAATAACATTTATTTATTTATTTAACAAAAAAGTCAAAATACAAAACCATTAATGTGAAGGGTGGTGCTGGACTTCGAATAGGGAAAGCGAAACAGATTCTTTGCGGCGTATATATTATATTATATATAAAATATTATATGTAAAATGATAAAACAATCTGACCGTGTAAATTCTTAAATTCAAATATTAAATGTTGTTCTATTATTTGTAAGCAAGGAATAACTTTTTTAAATTTATATAATGTAGCTACATTTTTATTAAAAAAATGAGTTTTTATCCAGGTATAAGATTTTTTCTTGTGCTCTCACGCCCCCTTTAACATTACTTCACGCCCCGCAGTTTTGGAAACACTGGTCTAGATGGATAACTAAAACTTGAGGTTTGATTGCAAGAAATTCTTTGGAGTATTACAAGGGTTTGAATAGTTATTAAAGAAAAAACTTGTATCAAGGTTTTGAAAGATTGTTGAATGATTGCATGAAGGATAGGTTCTATGGATATCTCAATCAGAAAAATTAGAAAATAGAATAAATATTCTAAACATTATACTGTTAGTTAAATAATGTGCCAATATAATGCAAATAGAAAAATGCAATAAAAGAATAGTAAAAATACTCAATTGTTAATATAAATTAATGTATTGTAAGGAATGAAGGATACGTAGGTATAATCTGTAATCTTTTTTAAACTTGGTAAAAAATAATTTTTTTATATTAAAAACTATTGTTTTGTTAATTTTATTTTATTTCAATTACATTACATTGATACAAACTCTATGTAGTAGCCCCGCATTTGTCATACTTTAATAAGCATTTAAGTCATCTCACAAAGATAAGATGTTTTTTGCTAAAGCTCTGTTTTTTGATGTTTTAGAACAGGCTGGGCCACCGGAGGGGCCCCTTACGCGTGTCTAACTCCCACTACTGCATCATATTGAGTCATTTGGGTTGTCCTTAACCCTTACTATTCCCCTACGCGGCTCCCACCTCTAGTTAAATTCCTTGTAGTAGCACGTTTAAATAAATATTTAGATAAATGATAAATATAAATTGAAAATTAATGTTTGGTTTGGGATTATGTACATATTTTAAAAAATTATAACAATATAACTGAAGGAGTAACTAATAAATCCTACATTTACAGCAATATTATTTTATTCTTTATTGGACGATTTTACTAGCCATTAAGATAATTTCATAAGTAGCAAAGTACCTAGGTAATAATTAGACGTTTGGGTTGCTTGATTTACGATCCTGTTCAATTGTGATAAGAACAAAATCCATAAAGATTTTTACCTAATAAAGATTTAAACTACATAGTATTAAAAACACATATGTGTATCTATTTAAAAGAAATAAACACACAACGTGTCGTGTTTATGAAAAGTTTGAACTTGAATTCAATTAGTAGTCTGTATATATTATACTACTTTATTAATTTTATTATTAACTAGTAAAATCGTCCAATAAAGAATAAAATTTTACTCTACTGGCGTCATTATTCATATTTTTGCAATTATTGTTATTACTAATTAATTGTTATAAAATTTATAAACATTGCAAGATATAAAATAAAATTATAAATTCATCATTCTTTTAAGATTAGACTAATTTAGACCGGCAGTGATTGCACTGAGTAGGGGTACGAATGGAACGTTGCACGGGCAGGGGCAACGGCGTGATGCTCCCAGTATTAGCAGAGTAGGGGAATGTCTCGAGCCCGCGGGCTCGAGCTTGGCCCACTCTGTTTTAGAACATTTATTTAATGTCAATATGTCAGCAAGTTTATATGAAAAAATCTGACTTTTTATGTTTCATTTCTGGATAATTTTGAATTACCTGGGAATACTTGGAAATACATGGGAATACTTGGAAATACATGGGAATACTTGGAAATGCATGGGAATACTTGGAAATACATGAGAATACTTGGAAATACCTGGGAATACTTGGAAATACATGGGAATACTTGGAAATACCTGGGAATACTTGGAAATACCTAGGAATACTTGGAAATATCTGGGAATACTTGGAAATACCTGATGTTTTTTAAAAGTATTCCCAAAAACTGGAAATCACTATGTTTTTTGGGGAGTGGTTGACTCCTCGGTTTTTTTCTGATTTTTACCATCTTTAAATCGTGACATTACATTATTACAATGAGTTATCTGCCAATCAATAGTCATTAATCAATCCGAAGTTATAGGTTTTATCAGCATGGTCTGTTATTTAATTTCATGGTTTTACTCACATGGGGCAATTTACCAATTTAGGGGATGATTCCAAATATGGGTTATGCGACAATAAATAGTCCAAAATTATGATATGGTGCTTCCCTGAATTTCACCTGTTTTAAATTTTGTGGTATGAGTCATATGGGGTAGTTTTCTATTTAGGGGTTGATTTCGAAAATGTATTATATGCTAGTGGATAGTTTTTAATTACTCCAAAATTATAACTTAGTTCAACTTGATTTATACTATGGTGGAGGTGTTAGCTTGAGCTCAGGTCAGCATCCCCACTTTAACATTTTCATTTCTGATGAATAGGGGTTGGTCCATAATTAAGGCACTAAGATTTTTGAAATTAGACAAAGTGGGGGTTTACTGACGTCTACTATTTCTTAGTTCGTCATATGTTTAAATAGTAGACAATTCTTCGTTAAATAGAATTTGTAAAATCACTTACCACATGGCAAGCTTCAGACAATTATTCTTAACAACATTTACATTCAGATAGTCAGGAAAATTTTGTTGGTACCAATTATTTTTGTTTTATATTTGTTCTTTTTACCGTTATTCAATCATTTGCCATGGGGCAAGTTTTGAACAAGTGATTTTAACAACAATAATCAAGAAAATTTTGTTGATACAAATTAGTCTTTAATTAGTACTTAGAGTTGCGTTAGATTTTAATTTTTTTTAAACAAACCTTTTACCTACGTTTAATTATATTGTGATAATTATGAAAATTTTATTGGTACAACTTAGTCTTTAATTAGTGCTTCAGTGTATGGTAATTTTTTTAAATTTAGAAACGGGAGTGCTTCTGGCAGCATCCCTATTTTTCAAATTTAAATTACGGCTAAACGAGGATAGGTCCAATTTTTTTTTGTTGGTACAAATTAGTCTTTAATTAGTACTTAATTATAGGCTAGAAATTTTTGAATTTAATAGAAATGGAGGTGCTAGCTTCAACTACTGCCAGCACCCCCATTTTTAAAACTTGAATTACGAATAAACGGAGATAGGTACAACATTTTTTTTGTTAGTACAAATTAGTCTTTAATTAGTACTTAGAATTGCGTTAGATTTTAATTTTTTTAAACAAACTTTTTACCTACGTTTAATCGTTTGCCATGCAGCTAGCTTTAAACAATTGATTTTAATGTTTATATTACGATAATTATGAAAATTTTATTGGTATAACTTAGTCTTTAATTAGTGCTTCAGTGTATGGTAATTTTTAAAAATTAATTGAAGTGGGAGTGGTAGCTTCAGCTTCTGACAGGACCCCTATTTTTCAAATTTAAATTATGGTTAAACGGAGATGGGTACAACATTTTTTTTGTTGGTAGGAATTAGTCTTTAATTAGCACTCAATTATAGGCTAAAAAATATTGAATTTAATTGAAGTGGGGTGCTGGCATTACGAAGCTAATTAAACGTTTACATTTGAACCAAAGCTTTTGTAGTCATGTGTACATAATATTATTTTTTACTCTATTTGTTTTTGTTGGAAATTAAATTTATTAAACTTTACAATAAGAAATGTCAGGAATGGCATTTGATAACTGCTTTACAGTAAAATCTCCCAATGCAAACACTTCCTATAAGCAGACAAATCTTGTGGAACCTACATTCTGCTGTTATAACAATGCAAAGGTAGTACCTTCATTGAAAATTGCTAAATTGGATTCATACTAACCGATGACAAACCCAATCAACAACAGAAACGTAAATGGACACTAGTTAGGTTAAGTTTAATTATTTAACTATGTGCGACAAAAAATTCCTACTTACCTGACCAAATGCAAAACATTATCATTATACCACACGTTTAATAATGCCAGGGTAATTTAGTCAGTCTGCTATATTTTCTTTTGGAAATATTTAATACTGAAATTTTTAATTTTGAATATAAATACCATCAAGTTCTTGGAAGCGAGACTCATAAACGAGTTGTTTTATAAACTACATAATACTCAACCAGAAGACGAACGTAGCATTTTTCATTTTGGCAATATTCTTTCATCATACACACACACACACACACACACAAGAACGATTTTCACATAATTCAAAGCGGGTGTTTAAATTTAAAGCAAAAATTTCATATCAATGTGTATATATTTTTTTTAGTTATTATTTTGTTAGAAACTAAACCCACTAAATTCCAAAAATGATAAATGTCATCAATGACATTGAAGTATTTTGAGGTTACAATGTAGATAAATTAAAAGATTTACATTTACGTTTGAGAACGATGCTATTTGTTCTTTCAAATTACAGCTGATAGCTTTCAATGGAATTACTTATCTTGTTGATACCAATTTATTACCATTTTGCAGTCAGAATCCATTTTGTCACTTGTGATTTAAACTCATTTATTCTAGGCGACAGATCAGAGATATTTTTGATAAATCAATTTTAGTTCCCCTATCATTCCAACAAACAAGAATCTGAGGTTATAAAAAAAAAACCACTCCCAAGAAGATTTATGTTATGAAACAAACAAATGGCAAAATCAAATTTGATTGGTAGTTTCGTGTCAACGTCTTTTGAAGTAGTATTAAGCTTAATTTTTTTTGTTAATTATTTATAAATAATCATACCTACTAGTATGCTACTAATATAAAACACAAAGTATTATTCGTTGTCATCATTTAAAGAAACGTAGATTTCATAATATTTCAAAAAAATTAAGAAATACTATAAATATTACATTACCCAACTAAAAGCTTTTAAATTATAATGCTTTAACGAAAACGAAAAATATTCTATATCTATAATAAAATTTATAAAATCATGCTTAACTAGATCAAACATACTTATAAAAAAGTATTAAACATCAATACCTGAACGTCCTGGTTTTCATTTACACAGGATTTCTCGCTGGTATGATTTTTATCAATGGAATGTAACTCTTTATTATGATGCAATGCAGACAATTCAAACAGAGATTCATTAAAGTACGGATTGGTAGGTGGCTCGTACTCGTTGTTATCACTTTTTAGTCTTTTAAAACCCTTAAAACCACCTTTTGCTGTATCGGCAAGCTTACGTTTTCGATTATTCTGCGGTCTCTCATCGATTACTAAATTGTCACAATCTGAACTATCCACACCATCTGATTCTTCACCTTTCGTATCACCATTAATTTTCACGCTTTTTAAATCACTCACTAACTCGGTTTCACTGTTAACTTCTGTATTCTCTGTAGGTAGCACTTCTCCATTCTTTATCGGTACTGGCATATCGTTAGGCATTATTGGACCATCTCCAGCATCTTCCATGTCGTTCCCTTATGAGTATCTATCAGAGCGTTCGGAAACTCCTTTAAATAAAGAAGTAATAAATAGTAAAATTTGACTAGTTAATGACATTTGTTGGTTATGTAGCACTCACTTGTCAAATTGTGACTTGTGTAATTACAAAAATCAAACTGACACAATCTAGCGTCACCAATTAAGTTTTTATACGTTTTCTGTCTAGACTTACACATTTTTTTCATAATGACTACGCAAAGAACGAAGCCATTATTGTGTTGATGGAATACCACAATTTGTGAAACCATGTAATCACTTTAAAACGGCACTACAGAACAATTACCTTATTTCAAACGTAGAATTATACAATCTAGAAGCTCAAGTAGAACAATCCACGTACCCTAATGCATGTAAATATTTATTAATAACAATTTACGTCTCCCCGCCTAATAGGTTAGTACAATGGCGCTCCATTTTGGTGGGACAGACAGTTTTATTACAAACATTTGCGATGTACAGGTTAGCCAACACTTTTGGCATGGATTCGTTCATGATATAGAAATTAAAATCGTGTATGAATAAGATATCTTAAAGCACTTTAAAGAAGGGATTTTGGATAAATGCAGCATCTCTTTTCCACGATTTGCTTTTAAAATCATTGCATTTAATTGCGACATATTCTTTGGCACAAGCGAAGCCATGCGCTTGGCCCGTTCGCGTCATCCACAGTTGCCGATTCGTTGAGATTTTTTGTTTGATTTTCATTTACATCTATATAGCTTTGCTTTTATATAAAGTTTAATCTTAAAATTGTAATGATAAGAAAATATTGGTTTTTTAATGTAAGAGACCGACTATAGTAATTTAAATAATTATTTAGTTAAATAAATGCCGGTGTACTATTACATTTGGCAACACTGCACGAAGTGGTTATTTACATGTTCAGTGGTGCGCATGCGCCATCAATGATCTGAACGACTGCCGCCTAGTATGCATTTGTTAAAACATTATTTTTTCAGAGAATTTTTCAAGCGGTAATTTAAATAATGGCAGATTTTAATGGATATGAAGATCTACAAGAACATTTTGCTAATTCTATGGCAATTATAGACGTAAATATTTGTTAATGTAATGCCTCACCTTTAATAGAATTTTCTTTTTTATTACAGCAGTTGCATGAATATGAAAGCAAAGATCATCATCAACAGCATATTATAAAGGATATGACACAAAAAATAGATACTTCAAATGAATCTGAGAAAAAGTTGTTGCAACAGTTAAAGTCTCTTTCTAATGTGTCTGAGGATTGCATAAGTGCTTTGTATGTTAAGCTCGAAGGTAGAGTATTTAATGAATCTATATTCATTTGTTAATTTTTAATTTTAATCAAGTAATTTACCCGCCTACTATGTACTGTAGGTTTTTCAACATATTGTAAGTAGTAATCGTAATGTGAGATCAAAAACATTGAAAAATCAGTCAAGTCAATTATAATTCTGTCTTTACTGACTGATTCTTATAAAACTATTGTTTTTCAGGGTATGTAATAGCCCTTATGTTAGCGAAAGTCAGCAGCGTGCACTGCATACGAAACAGGGGAAGCAGTCGCGATACGACGTATGCGCTATTACGCTCGTACGCAATGTGTAAGAGTATGATAGCGCATACGTCATATCGGGCTGCGTCCACTGTCTCGTATGCACGGCACGCTGCTGGCGAAAGTATCTATAAATGTTTGAAAATTTATGCAAATCATTACTTCATAATGTGTCTCTAATTTCTCGGAGATTTGCTAAGGTTTAGAGGTTGCGTATTTACAGCCGATAGAAATGCAAAATTATGTGCGATGCTTCAATACAGAATAACAATCGCAATGCCTGGTGAAATATAGTCTGGGTTAATATCGCGAAATTATTGCACCGCCAAATATTGCGACGAATTCTTCATTGCTAATATTGGCAATTATTTCTAATCATTTGTCAATCATATCGCTATTATCGCTTAAGATAAATGATGCCGTTAGTCTAGCTCAAGAATCAGCGCCGTCCTTTGGATCTTGAGGCCCCGGGCACAAATATGGAGTGGGGCCCCTGTACTGACTGAGCTTTAGCTTTAGGTATAAGAACTTGCATCAAATGTCGTTCTCTCAGTCTGTTTATTAATGCGTAAGATATATAAAGTGTTGTTGATTAAAATAAGGTAGCTCGGTGCGGGGCCTCACTAGGCATACGTCCAGCTGACCGACCTTAGGTACGCTTCTGTCAAGAATGTTACTTTTTTCACAAACTCCTCAGTGGCGGACTAAGGGGGGGCGACAGCGGCGGTCCGCCCCGGGCCCCACCAGCAGAGGGGCCGCAATTTTCAACTTAAAGAAATGACGTAATACCTAAAAAATGCGGTAATCAAATAAACTCAAAGGCGCAGTCCTAAAAAAACCTTCCACTAAATAATCACTAAATAACTTTCTGTCAACCAATTAATTGGTGTGAACATAATAATTTCTCTTTTCAAGAAATTTTTAGGTTCCTAATTGGGAAATTAAAAAATACAACTGTTAACACTGTAGCTATGGCGCGGGAATCCCCAAATCTTATTAGTGATTTGAGTGGTAGCACAATAGGTATAGCGATCGTGTGTTGGGGATTCCCCAACTGATTTGTAGTTTGTTCGTGGCTTCGTGGTTGTGTCATTGGGTCATTAGGGCCGAACGCTTCGAACCAAACGGAGATTTTATGTACAAACAAGTGTAATTGAAATAGTTTATGACTTTATGTGCGTTTTTATTGAATCCTTTGGTTAGTGACTTCAACACTCGTATATTAGGTCTACATTAATATCTCTGTATACGTGACCTAAAGGAAAAAGTAAGTACCCAATACATACATTATTAGCTGATACAGCTAACTCTGTGAAAGTGCCAATTTCTTCTAAGCTTGTTACACATCCCACCCGCGTTTGTTGCTTTATTATCTACAATCCGCCACGTTGGCTTCTGGTTCTAACAATAAAAGTAATTATTCTGTGGGTAAAAGTTGGTCAACTTTGAATGTAACTTTTTGGAAAGAGATTTTGTTCTATCAAATGATACTATTTATCAATTTTTTTAAAATATGTATTATGGTCTAAATTTGTCTTTGAAAAACAAAATTCGTCTCCGTCCGTTTGTCTGTACGTATATGTGATTACACGCTACAGGTCACATTCCTTAATCACTTTAATCGGTTCATAAACTATCAGAATAGAACCCTATTGACTTTCTGGATGATCGGTCAAATAGTTTTTTTTATAAACAATTTTTTACACAAAGGCCCTTTTCCCTGCGTTTTTCTACAATGTTACTTCGAAATAGTGAATATCTTGGATAATATCCTGGATAAGGGGTGATTGAGACTATCAAATTGAACAAATCTTTTTGTGTAGAAGTACTATCTACATGAATTGTGGAGAAAAGTTGAAGTGAGTGAGCGAATCAGTCAAAAAATTGTAGGCGAGGAAAATCAAAATGTTATAAACCTAGAGGCAAACAATGGCGGGATATTGTATTATTTTTGGCTCAGCAAAACCTTGCATTTCGTGGTCACCGAGAAGATGTTTCGTCAGGAATCAGAGGTCGATTAAGCTGGCAGTGCAAAGTGAGCAGAATCCCATGGGACCCATTGGACAATTAAGTGATTTTTGAGTGTTATTTAACTACCCAACCAAAAATTTAAGTGCTCGTCAATTAATAAAACGGATGTTTTGATAGCTTAAGTTTAAGCTAGCAAAGCATTATTATGTACACGTGAGCTAAATCATTTCTGCATACATAATAATTAAGTGCTTTTTGAGTGCTATTTAACTACCCAACCAAAAATTTAAGTGCTCGTCCATTAAAAAAAACGGATGTTTTGCTAGCCTAAGTTTAAGCCAGCAAAGCATTATTTATAAACGCACGTACTCGTGAGCTAAATCATTTTTGCATACATAATAATTAAGTGCTTTTTGAGTGCTATTTAACTACCCAACCAAAAACTTAAGTGCTCGTCCATTAAAAAAAATAAAATAACGGTCTTATTTATGAACCTAAGATGTAAACACGGCGTCAGTTCTTTAATCGTGGTTGCATTGAAACGAGACGTTTTTGTAAATGAATGTTATCCTACACATAGTATTTCTCGTATACATTTTACTGTTTTCATTTTCGGGACGTATTTCTTTAGAGCAAAACATTTTGGTTGGGTAGTTAAATAGCACTCAAAAAGCACTTAATTATTATGTATGCAGAAATGATTTAGCTCACGTGTATATGATGCTTTGCTGGCTTAAACTTAAGCTAGCAAAACATCCGTTTTTTTAAATGGACGAGCACTTAAGTTTTTGGTTGGGTAGTTAAATAGCACTCAAAAAGCACTTAATTATTATGTATGCAGAAATGATTTAGCTCACGTGTATATGATAATGCTTTGCTAGCTTAAACTTGAAGCAAAACATCCGTTTTTTGAATGCAGGAGCACTTAAATTTTTGGTTGGGTAGTTAAATAGCACTAAAAAGCACTTAATTCTCCAATGGGTCTCATGGGATTCTGCTCACTTTGCACTGCCAGCTTAATCGACCTAGAAAACAGGAAATTTTTTGGAATTGGTACGATTGATGTTAACATACGATCCAATATTGAAGGAACACTAGTTGAAACTTAAAGAATCCGCTGATGGATCGAAGAGAGTGCTTTCCTATTTATCCAAAGGAATTCAGAATGAATTTATTTCTCTTCTAGGCGAACCCGTCAAAGATAAAATTGTTGCAAACATCAAAAAATTAAAGTACTTTGAGATCATTTTTGACAGCACTCCAGATGAAAACCGAACTGACCAAATGAACCAAAGAGTTAGATATGTACACATTGAAAGAGACGTTGTGGAGGTTCGAGAGTCTTTTATAGGTTTCTTTTCAATTACCAGAAATACTGCAAATGATATGACAATGAGTATCTTGCAACATTTGAAAGATGATGGACTGGATATATAAGTTTTATAGAGCTCAGGGCTACGATAATGCCGCTTCGGTGTCCGGTATACATGGTGGAGCTGAGCAAAAAATCCGTGAGATTAACGCAAGAATTTTGTTTACCCTATGTGCAAATCACTCATTAAATCTTTGCGGAGTACGTTCATTTTCTTGCGTTCCTTCAAGCGTGACCTGTTTTGGTACATTAGAAAAATTAAATTCTTTCTTTTCTGTCTCTAACCATAGATGGGAAGTACGTTTGTAAAACGTTGGAAGGAGCTTAAAAAGGTTTTCGGATACCCGCTGGAGTGCTCATCATGATTCCGTTAAAGCAGTGACAGAGAATGTGGGAAAAATAGTTAAGAATACAAAATGAGGTTCGTAGGTCCATGTTTGAATGTATAGATCGGTTTACCCAAGAATTGCCACAAAGGTTCTCTGCAATGGATGAAATCTCAAACACATTCCAAAGTATTTGATGGTTGCGCCTGGCAGTGACTTAGAATCAGCCGTAGTAAATCTCAACAATATTTATGACGAATTTGAGAAGGAACAAGTGGTGCAAGAAGTAAAGAAATTTCCACGTCACTTTTGCGCCACCAAACGTGCAGAAATAGCTACTACCTGGACAGCACAATAAATTCTGCAATTTATAATTAAATGGGACTTCAGTTCTTCAGTAAATCACTTCCAAACAAATCCCGTATAATACAGTAGTTTTTAACAATTTGTGAGTCTGTGGCATCTTGTGAAAGGTGTTTTTCGAAACTTAAAATTAATCAAAAATTACTTAAGATCCACTATGACCGAGGATAGGCTAGCAAATTTAACCATTTTATCCATTAAAAGAAAAGTAGCAAAGGCATTAGAATTTGATGATGCGACTACAAAGCGGGAGCGTCGGTTGCGCGGAATAGCGTTAACACGAAGTAAGGCCCACATCGGCGTGTAGGCGTGTATTGTCACATAAGAAAACAAGGACGGTGTCTGCCGTGCTACTGACCCTTCCGCTTCGCAATTGCTTTGGTCGCTCAATGTGGGCATAGCTACAAGGGGCCCGGTATTAGATACCGTACCGGGCCTCCGAAGGAGTTAGTCCGCCACTGCCAAATGGACAAAAGAAAGATGGTTAAAGGGGGTATTTAAGTCGGGGATGGGAGAAGTAGTGAGTAAGTCGGAGGCGTTTGCTAAACAACGTCCAGAAGTTCGTCTGCCAATGTCAAGCTTAGCATTTTCAACTTGTTCCTTGTGGTTTTCTTACTTCTATCATTTTTTAAATATCTTCTAATATTCTTGGACATTTTGGAAATACCAACGTGATAACTGCTTGATAATGTGTTCAATGATCTTAAACTGTGTTAAAAGTTAGACCAAATAGACAAGAAAATCTTTATTTTTGTTTGTTCATTTAATGTCGCATTTTGCTGCGTTGTTCCAATCGTACATGGATGCTTTAATTACTTGTAGAGTGACGCTTCCCTGCAAATCCCACCCCCTAGAATGCAGGGGTGTTTTTGAATGGACTCCGATCCTAGAGAGATAATGATTCCTAAATATCGCTAATGATACATTCTCTGTCGCTGCTTATCCGTTATAGTTTCAAAAGCGCTGTTACGTTAGTACTTAGGTTCGAGGTTGACATTTAATTAAAAGAGGTCAAGAGCCTGAATATTGACAGCACACGTGTATCGAGAAGTATTTTTTGTATTTGTTTACACAGCATTCTTTAAATCAAGTTTCTTACGATGATTTGTGCGATTGTTGCCAGCAGTTGTGAACAATCCAGATAAAACAACGATGCAAGAAATTCTTCTTGCCAACGAGGAATTGGTCCTGCTTGCTCTTATACTACCACTTTAAGATATACTTAATTTTATTTTCTAGAACGAGATCATAGTAAACCTTTCAAATTCCTCCACGTCGTGTTGTTGCGTTCTTCACTTCTCTTTGTCTTTCAATTTCCTCAACATTCTATATCTCAGTATGTAAAAGGCTAAGATTGTGCAGTTACAGCTACCTGGCTCACTGGGTTGTTTCTGAGCATTCTCCGATTGAATAGTGACTGGTGAGTGTGGATCAGTTCTTTTACCACTGAATCACCACTTCATCGCCTTTGAGGTTGGGATCAAAGATGTCATCAATTTATCGATGCTCAGTGAACTCCACCTTGGGCATCTTTTTCTCAAACTTCTGGAAAGAGGTTTTGATAAATTTTTTCGCTTCAATCTTGTATGCGAGACTTTTAATTTGTTCGCTCTGCTCAACCCGAGGCTCATCCCAGATAGCATAGAAGTTTGTGTCAAACTTGCATTTGGATTTATATACGCTTATAAGCGTATATCAATCCAAATGCAAGTTTGACATAAGCATGTATGCTATCTGGGATATACCACCGTAAACTGAATCATGTCGGTCACGATGCCAGCGAGTGGGATGTTGGTCAGAAGACAGATGTTTTGAGAAATGGAAAAATGAAGCCATAGTATTTTTGCCTTGGAAACAGCGTCCTCAGGTCTGTGCTGATATTGGTTGAGGTTGCACTCCCAAAGATCATCTTTATTCTAAGAGCTCTTTCAAGCAGCATGGAGTTTAAGTTTTACCTTTTCTCAACTGGCTGGATGAGCTTGGAAATTGTGAAAGCTTGACCAGGCGTGGACCTCGTAATCCCTGTTGCGGAGCGGTCAAATTTCTGGGGCGGCCAAGTCGCCGAAAATAAAATAAACATATATGACCTGAGATTATACGTAAGTGAATAATGAAAATCATTTTTGAATATCATTTTTTCAATGTAAAATCTAATTTTCTTAAAACCGGCTATTCTACATGGGACCTACAAAAACAAATCCTAAATAAACCACAAGTGTTGTAAGGTGCAGATCATAAAATTTAAAATATTTGTTATTTTAGTAAAAGTTCCAGAGAACTGTTTAAAGTAAGGTTTTTAAAAATGTGTCTTTCTGGTATAATTTAAAATACGGTAAAATGTACGTTATACAGCTCAGCGGTTTGCAAACTTTATTTTTAACCCTGCCACATTTATTAACAATAACCACATTGGATTTTAATTTTTATTTCTAAAATGATGTTTGGGCGATTGTTTAAACAAACATACTGTTAATTTCAATTTTTACATTTACTTTCCAACTATTCTTTAGCTTAGGAAAGTATTCTTTTCCGACAAAATTTGACCTCCTCCTATTGTTGTCAGATTCTCATGTTCTGAGGTCCCATGAAGAAAAGGAAGAAGATTACCACGCTTAGCTTTGAATAACGACTGACTTGTTTTATAACATAATATCTGTGTTTGACAACCAACATTGACAGAGCCGGTCTTAGTACAATACCCTTTAATGTTTATAGTTTAAATTGCCAAGTAATATAAATCTTAGCAAACAAAAAACTCATTTAATGTTTTAATCTGGATTTTACTTGCTTCGACTACCGTAACTCTTTAATTCCAGAACAACACGCAGACCTCCAAAAGAAATATACTCAGCAAGATCAAACCATACGCGATTTACAAGAAAATCATCAAAAGCAAATCCAAACACTCAAAGATACCATTAATGCACAGAACAGTAAACTGATTCGAACAGGTAAGTTGCATTTCTTATACCAATAGTTTTAAAAGCAATTTATCTTTTAGAAAACCTGCATTGCAATGAATTGGAAACACAACAAGCTTCTGCTGATTTACGTTTCGACGACATGCAATCACGATTACAATTGCAATTAAATGATGCTACTCGCAGGCTTCAGGAAGCCAACCGTTCTTGCAATACTTTGAGGGAAGAACTTTTAATTTTTAAATCGCGCAGCGTTGTTAATACGGACAACGCAAATAAGGTAAAGAATTTCGAAACTTACTTAAACAATAGATGTTCTCATTTAATTTTTTAGCGTATTCGCGAACTTGAAAGAGATCTAAGACTAAGTCAACAACAACTTCAGATAACTCAAGAAAAACTTTATGCTGTGACTAAAAGCAAGAGTCTTGAGAATTATTCGCATACGGAAAACACATACGATATTAACTATAATCGAAGATCAACCGATTTAGATTTTCCTAGAAGGCATCATAATGATAAACCATCTACTAACATTATAAACAACAAGATAGTTATGTACAATAATGATCCGCAACAACCTCTTTTTAAAGCTACTAAAGAAACTTCTGTTACTTACACCTCGACCTCAAACAAATACCATCCTCTTAATCAAGAAGCTTCCTCATCTAAAGAATTACCAGAAACAACAGACAACATAAATATTCTAGAATATCCACAAAATCGACGTTATGTTGGAGGTAGTTTGCAGAAAGATGAGCATCGATTAAATAAACCTTATGTTCCGCCATTACGACCGCTATCGAAAGCAAAACAAAATCCTAAAAGCTGTATGAAGAAGCGTAAATTGTATAATCCGGATAATTTAGATTATTTTGAGAATTATGAAGAAAAAGAGTGAACATTTTTTGTGTAATGTCTTGATTTTTTTTCTATTTCTTGATAGTCGTATATTTTTTATTTTTTTCGAATCTTTTTTATTTTTGTAGAAACGTAAATTGTATAATCCAAATAATTTGGATTATTTTGAGAATTATGAAGGAAATTAAAGAGTAAACATTTTTTGTGTATTTTCTAGATTTTTTATTTCTTCTTCTAGTCAGTCGAGAGATTAAATATCTAGGCATAATCCTGGATGCAAAGTTAACCTGGAACTCACACATACGTAGTAAGCAAAGGTAAGAAAGCGCTTATGGCAACAAAACACATGGTATACTGGTCGTACATACACAATAAAAAATTTAGTGTAACATTCGAACACTTTAAAAGGTGTGTGTTTAGGTCCAATACATATAATCAAATCTGTAAGTAAAATATCTAATCTCTACCTTCGTGTAGACCATAGAGTTAACTTCAATACAATGTTGGTGTAAATTTATTATACTCTAAAACCAGGGCCGTAGCTAGAGCAGGGCAAGCGGGGCTCGTGCCCACGGCGCAATTTTCACAAGGAGCAAATTTTAGATGGCGCAAAGTAAAACACATTAAGGCATCCTGGAGTTGCTAAGTTGCACGCAGTTACACGTATTCGCCTATAGCCAAATTCGTTCGCGCAGTTTCGGCAGCCAATCGCGTTGCTAGGTCTGATGGTGTAGATTCTTCCAGATATACATTTACGTACCGCCAACGCAGCACGTGTCGAATTCGCCTAGTGTAGCGAGATCTAACACATAGAAAATGTTTACGTTGGTGTTTGTTGGCCAGTGTTAGCTAGTAAACGCAGCTTGACTCTCAGCTTAGACATCGGACAATATCGGGCGTCATCGGCCAACTGAAGTAGAGCTGAAAGTTTTGAGACCACTCGACTCTTGCGCGCCGAGGCCCGAAAAAATTTACGTCAAGAGGCAATATAATTTACCCTAATTTAACAATAGCTTTAAGAATGTTTGTTATTACGCCCATTACATCAGCAAGCTGTGAAAGCAGCTCCAGCAAAATGAAGTTGATTAAAAATTACTTACGCTCGGCTATGGGGCAAGACAGATTCAGCAACTTGGCAATAATTTCAATTGAGAATGAATTAGCAAAATCCATTAACTTTGATAAGATTATTGATGAGTTTGCTTCTAGAAAGGCCAGTAAAATTAAATTGAAATAAAGTATGAGCATATTTTCTATTTAAATTATTTTTATTTTTGTGTTATTTAATTTTCTATTACAATTAACATGTATACGAGAAAGTTAGTAATGAGCGTTACTATATCTATACTATTTTATTGAAAGGTTTTGGCTGAATGGTAGATAGTTGGAATATAGTAAAATAAATTTTCCTTATAAAGTTTGTTCTTCAAACGAATAGTTTTCGAGAAAATGAATTTTAAAGTTTTATTAAATTTCGAGTCCGACCCTGTAACACTAACCTACCTTAATTTGTGCAAATTTAATTTAAAAATGTGATACCCTTTTAGTTGCGATCATTCGCTAAGGAACGATGACAAAATTATAACCGCTGATTTTTCAGTTTTTTGTACAATATACGCTGTAACTTGACCTGATTTATGAACTAGGCAATTAAAATGTTACAGGCTAAAATGTTCTTGAATGCGATATAATTAATTTTCATTTACATTGTACAAAAAACTAGAAAATCGACGGTTATAATTTTGTCATCGTTCCTTAGCGAATGATCGCAACTGTACCTGCGCTTTAAAAATTGTTGTTGTATGTAACATAAAAAAGCTAATTTATGGCTTCTGCATGCTTTAACGTAAATAATGTGATCAGAAGTTATTACCAAGTAGTAAATACTTTTTAGAAATATGATCCGATTTGTGTTGATATTTATAAAACAGATGTTGCAAAAACATGGCATTTATTTTTTATACCTAACGGTAATTGTAATTAGTAATTACATATTGTTATTTTGGTTTTCGAATTCGTCTTTTACCGCAATTGGGTGTAATTAATTCTTACACAATGGATGTCATATTTCCAACAATTTGAAGGTAGATTAGAAATATAAGAACATTTAAGGAACTTTTATACAAATCCAGATGAACTAATATCTGAAAACTGGTAATTCGATAAACAGATCGCGACACATTTGAAATGGATGCGGCACTTTCCCGTCTGCGAATTCTTAATACGTATTTTGTTTAATATTTAAAATATGACTAAAGTTCTTTTCAATGCGGTAGACTTTCGGACAAATCATAGTATAAAACTGTTTGTAATTTTCGTTTTAAAAGCATACAAAATATGGTAAGTATTGCCAATTAACCCTCTGTATTGCAACCAATTAGGGTTTGTCACTTGCTATTTACTGTTAAGAAAATAAAATACATATTTATGCATTTAGTGAAACCTGGAGTGTTTTTTTACATCTAACTAAGTATCTTCTGAATGAATTAATTAATACGTCACGTCATTAATTATTACGCTGTTTTAATCGATAGAAATGATCGTATTATACCTGTAAAGGAATATAAAAATTATATTATGTGTTTTTGGAAGATAGATTAAAATATTTAGGTAATAAAGGTTCAATAAATTCAATTGCGAAAAGCTACTTAATCAAATTCCTTTTAGCAATAACTAGGTTAAGTAAAAATGCAATGCTTTTATAATAGTTGTAACAGTTTAATGATTTAAATTAATAAAAGAGACGACGACAGAGTTTCGAAGAGTAAACATGTAATAACGTACCAAATTTCTATTTTATAAGAATAAGAAATAAAACCAATTTATTATGGGATACAAATTTGTGTATTATTTAAACTAACATCCATAATCAATAAAACAAATAAAACCGATAAACAAGGGGTTTATCACATACCATTGCCATACCATTGTTATTTTTAAAATGAACGATCTTGTACGTTTTTAGTAATTTAATTGCAGGTATGCAAATGAATAATTTCGGGATAAGGACATGTCATGTTTTTAATTTTTCGTTTTACAGCAATTTTAACTGTTAATTGATTTTATTAAGCTACCGATTTACTTATTATTTCTAACGATGTTCGAGATTAAAAACAATTCAAATTCATTATCATTAATAAGAATAATGATTTGCAACCTAACACAGAAATGCAGTAGTTGTAATAACAAAAAACCCCTATTTATTTAGGTGCTGTCATTGTTTAGTCTACTTGACAAATTTATGTATTTATTACTACCTATAAACAGTTTAAATAGTGACCATCTTTTTGTTTGACATAAATTAAATTGAATTATCAGCAAAGAAATAATAGCTCCGTCAGACACCTTTGCTTAGTTTTCCGGGTGCCCAACAATTTTTAGTGAAAATTTATTTTTGAGATAGTGCGGAATTTCATGCATTTTTGCCTTCTTCCTTTAGATATATGTTACCCATTAAACCAAAACCCTTTATATAAAAACACCCTGTATATGTATGTAATTATTATGTGTTGTTAAAATATTCTTCTTAATTTTGTAAACTAGGTACCACTTATTTTTTGTTTGAAGTGCAATTTACTTTTAAACAATTAAATAATTTTATTTTACCAATACAAATAATATAATTTACATTTTAAATAAACTTATTCGAAAATTGTGGGGGGGGGGGAACAAAAAATGTCCCTTGCCTACGGCGCAAAATTTGCTATCTAACATACAATTAATACATAAGAAAGTATTGAAAAAATATATACAAGCCCAGTTGGGACACCTCTATTTTGGTTAAAAGACACTCCGGAACCTTTACTTCGAAATTGTTTTTCTTGGTCCATGGTGGTAATTGTTGCTAGGGTGAACTACTGCTCGTGCTTCATGGCAACTTTCATGAAATCTCTATTAGAAGATTATGGTGTAATTACTCTTTTGCTCAGCGAATTAGGTATAATTATAAATTTTACTTTTACTTACGTAATTTCTTAATATCTCTGTTTATTGTTTGAAAATAAAACACTGAATATGAATTATTGAAAAAAAGTACAACTCCGTTGGATTTGAATATTAAATAGTCGACTGTTGAACATGTCTTATAAGTTTCCAAGTGCTCCCGTTTTACTCATCATAAGTAACATTAATTACTAAAATTATAAAATATGTTAAAATTATAAAATTAAAAAAATATAAAATGTATTAATAAAATGTTTAAAACGTTGCAACTTGAAAAGTTACTAAAATTAGCGGGAATTTGAAAATTTTACAAATCTAAATTTAATACAGTTACTATTATTTATGTACAGATTCCTATTTTAAATCTAGTCAATATAATTTTAATCTCTAAATTTTGCTTAGTTGTTCAGTACGTTTCAATTGTACAGCTACATTAAGTTATTAAAAAATTTGTACAATTTTGGAATTTTCACCAATTTTAGTAACTTTTGAAATTGCAAAGTTTTGACAGTTATAACTAGTCGGAGTCAAATACAGCAGACAGCTGGTTGTCGCCAATTTTTGTTAGTGTCGTTATTGCACACACGCTTCTCTTGTCAAATACACTGTCAAGTGTATATTGGTGCAAATTCGTTTTATTTACTCTAACTAGAGTAACATGAACACTAACAAACATTTTTTTACCAATTTATATCACTTTTTCCTTCTTAAGAAAATTAAAATTAAAGTGGATTTTGTTATACTTTTAAATTAGAATATTCAATCTATATTGAGATATTATTAAAATAAAAAATTAAATAAATTAATGAAGTCAAAATTACTTTGGCTAGCTTTAATAAAGAAATTTTAAATAACACCCAAATTTTATTTTATCCAAATAGGCTGACTCAGGTTTAATTTGATAGAGCATGAGATAAACATTTACATTGATCTTATTAATTCCTGTACCTGAAAAAAGAAACTTATTACCAATGCACTTAGACTTCTGCAACTGGATAAACAGCAAACTTATACTCTGTATGTAAAGAAAATAAATGGATGCTTGCATTAACTTCAAGTAAATAAACACATAGATAAATTGAAACACAGATCTTTATTTTTATTATGATAAATATAAAATCTATTTCAAAAGGGAAAATTTAGAATTGCTAAATAAATTTATCTAACGAAAAATTAATTATTTTTGCGAATAAAGAAATTGAAATTGTTTAAATGTTACAACTTTGTTATTGGAAATACTCTCAAATAAGAAAAATAAATTCTGAATTTATTTAAAAAATTGTCTTTATGATTTTGTTGTTCCTAATGTGAACCAAATCCTTTTATTTTCGATTTACCTTGTATATAAACATCAACATAGAATCCACTCAAATGTATTTTCTATTGCATTATCGGTAATACAGACAGCTTCAATTCAACACATGATCCATACAATGTCGATATCCAAATTGATGATAAATAAAAATTTTCTTTTGATTTAAATAAATCGTCCACAATTCCATATAATTGTTGAAAAACGAAGATAAATCTTCTTTGATTTAAATATTCAGGTAACTATTCAATTCCGTAAACACTTTGTTAAAAATTGTCGTTTGTTTACAAAAAAAACATATGGTTATCACTTAACCTTACTTTATTTTCCACATGTTTGGTCTAGACTCGAGCAGGGACACACACAATGCGTTTTATCGACTGAAATTGTTCTTTTTCCCCGGAGTTTATGTAGGTTTCACCAAAACAATCGAAAAACAACACAAATTCTCAAAATAATCGCACATCAAAATTTTGTCGTAACGTCACTACTAACGAAGAACATGTGTTCATAATTAGCACTAATCTAAAATCTAAAAAGACAGAAATATAGCTGGCGAAAAAACAATTAACACACTTATGGTCTAAAATAAACGATAACTGAGAAAATGAACGAAAACGACCAACGGTCAAAAATCCCATTAAAACTTAATTACAATGAAAACTCATTAACTCCAACTATGTCTATACAAGTAATGACTATATAGCTACCCAAGGTAACTCATACATATGCAGTTTACTTAGAAAATATTTACAATAAAAGAAAAACTTAAATAAAAAATCTGTTTACACGTTTTTAAGGTCAAACGATGCTTTGCAAGTTCCCAAACAAATGACAACATACATGAAATCAAACTATACTCACCAGTCCAGAATTCAGTACTCCAAGTGCCTGCATTCATACAACGGTGTAAAATATTATAATAAAACCAAAATTTAGATAACTTGAAGCATATCAGCTAAGCCAATACCTTCACAAAGATTAACACAAATTTTTCAAATACAGGAAATTGTAAGTTAAATGTACTATTATAGACATTACAATAATGACCCGTTTTACATATTTCCAGTGAGACTTTTTTTCCAACACTGATTCAGCTTAGTAGAATCAAGAAAATTCTCTTCTACGTTAATTATCGTCAAACCCCATATAAAGAAAGAAAGATACAATTCTCTAAAAAAAATGGATAAACTATCCTGAACATGTAACGGGTTACATAAACCATCTTCTACTACAAAAACAATCTAACTGATTGATATGCCTTTTTATATTTATAAACCCTTTATAAAGTGAGGTTAAATGTGTATTAAGACAATCGTACTCCTATTTTCCTACTTTAACTTGAAAAATTATCTGTAACCAAGCATATATCCTTAAGCATGTATAAAACTAATATCCTAGCATGAGTATCTATCTTTTATTGCATGAATATTATGTATAAGTGCTATTTGACTATTTAAAAGCTTCCGGAGCCTATCGTAGCCTATTAAATGTTCTTAATGTGTTACAAACTAAACAAACCTTCAATTAGATAATATGACATCATATCAATATACAGTTAATTAGTAAATACTATAGAGAGAAAATTGATCTCAGTAGTAAATAATTATTTTTTTATAAGAATAGAGTGAAAAAGAATGTTTTTTACTCTAAATTTCAACTCTAAAATCTTTACCCAGCACTCTAAAAGTTGTTCACGGGGCTGATTTTTTACTGTGTACCTGTGGTAAAACCTATGATCACCTATGGATCGCTAGTGTGGTGGCCTAAAGCCACCCTAAATAGCAAAAACAGGTTAAGGTGGAGCTATGTAAACCCCAAAGACTCGCCTGTCTCTGCATAACTGGAGTCATAAGAAGCACGCCCACTGCAGCCATAGAAGCTATATTAAACTTGCTTCCCCTATAAATTATTATCAAGGCAGAAGCAAAGATGGCAACATTTAGACTGAAATATAATGGAAACTGGCAAACCATATCTGTTTCTAGGCGTGTCAGGATTACAAATACTATACAACTTGTATAGTATTTGTAATCCTGTATAATCGTATAATGTATAATCATACCTGTATAATTGTATATATCCTGTATAATAATAATATAATTGTATCCTGTATAAAGCTTGTATAATACAAGCTCAGTATTAGAAATGAGCAGTGATGCCATGCCGTCAAAGCAAAATCTCAATAAACCCTTCAACATCAAGCTTGAATGGAATAAAGGATTGGTACAAAGATGCTGTCAGGGAAGTAAAATAATCTGGTACACAGATGAATCAAAAACTGACTGCGGGACTGGAGCTGAAATACACGAGAAATCACCCTGTTTTAATGCATCTCTAGGGAAGTATGCCGTAGTATTCCAAGCAGACTCATGCTATTGTTATCTGTTTGCAAAAGGAACTACTAGGAAAAGGATATCTTTGTCCTAACAGACAACCAGGCTGCTATAAAAGGTCTGGCGAACCACCAGATTAATTCAAAATTAGTATAAGATTGTCTTCAAAACTTTATAACACTGGCAAACCACAATAAGGTTACTCTTATCCGGGTGCCATGGCATAAAGGAATACAAGGCAATAAAAGAGCTGATATACTTGCAAAAAAGAGATCATAAACTACTTTTACCGGTCCTGAGCCAATACTTGAAATTACCAGAACCACAGCTCGCAGTTGGCTAGAAGGTTGGATAAAAAGACAACATCAAAGCGACTTGAAAAATGTGAAAGGTATATGAGACACAGCCACACAGCATATTGATGCTAAGTACTTCATTAAAAAAACTTACAGATGACATACTGCAACTTAGCAGTCAGCTAATCAGGCTAACGACAAGGCTAATGGTCACTGTAACCTAAGAAAACATATGTATACAATGGGCATATATAATGAGGAACCCAGATGTGGACGAAGCAGCCACTCATATCATCTTTGAGTGTGAAGCCCGATGGAGACATGCACTTCTGGAGGGGCTACTCTCGAGAAACTCTAATAAGAGAAAACTTGGTAAAAAGATTATTAAACCTGATTACCTGAGGTTACAAAGTTTTTTGGCTAACGAGTGATACGACGAGCAACACAATAAGCCTACAGGCTGCAGTGTCAGAGGCAGTCAATCCTCTTTCATCTGTCACTTTTCAATCAATCAATACGGTCATATTTGAATGTTTTTCAGTGATGCTCGCTAAATTTAAAAACATAATAACAATACGTGTTTTTATCACCAAGTTTTAAATTTTAAATTACTTTAAAATTTTTATTATCAAATTTTAAAAATATTAGCAAGGTGAACACATTAATTGCTTTAAGTCCTAAGAATTACAGATATTTAAAATAAAATCTGATTAAATTTTAATTAGATTTTAATTTCATAACATTCTTTGGAAGGTTTTACAAAATAGATAAATACGCTAATGATCAAGCAGCTATTTCGAATATTTTTTAATAATGTCCGCAAAATCTAAAAACATCCAATCGTTTCAGGTATATTTTACAGTCGTTCTTGACATCATAAAATCCCATTCTTATGAGTCATTGTGTTTTTTTAATTAATTGCACACGTTAATAGTTTTATACAGCCGCGAAATTTGAAAACACTAATATAAATTCTAAAATTCAATATTTAATACGTGAAGCTTTCTTTGGTCATTGCTTCTAAGAAATCTATTTTATTACTTTCTAAACTGGTGCCTTACAAATGAAACTAACATTAAATATAGAAATTTTTGTTATAAAAAACATATATTTTCTACAGCTGTTAAAAATGATGACGTTTTTTCATAATTATCTGTATGCAAAATGCCACATTGGTTTTGTTTACTTGACATTGTGCACGAAATAGCTTTTAGGCCAGTAAAATTAGACCCGATGGGGACCGTTGGTGGAAATAAATGTTGGAAAGCGGGAGATCGTTTCGATCGCTTCAATTGACGTCAAATATAAGTATCCTAGGTTTGCACGGTCCCTCGACACGAGCTTACCTGAGGACATCAAAAGAACCACAAAAGTTTCGGGCCTTTTCTAGTTTTTCGCTTATAACTCCAAAGCGGTGCTGTCCAACGAAAACTTCATTATTACAAGAATTAAAGAGCATTGAATTCTGCGTCGGATGACTATCCAATACTTTAAATTTGGTCCAGTGGTATGGTAGAAATCAACGGTCGAAGAAACGACAATTTTACAAATTTTCGATTTTCCGTCAGACCTGACGCCCAGAGGCTTTCCGTATAAAAAACCCGTTGGACTCATTCTGATTGTTAATATAAGTCGAGAAATACCTAAGCTTTGATATTGTAGAGGTTGCCGGATTAAACTAATGGCTATTTCTTTGTCATCTCCCATCACAGCAATTGGGATCAATCCATACGAAGTGCTGCAGTACTGGTCGCTCGATCATTTCGAAAAAAACATTTTTTTGTGTGTTATCACATCTAAGTATTGGTAGATCAAAACCACTGTTATTATATTTTTAGTCCTTTTGATTGAAATATAGCAGCCATATTTGTTTCGTGGTGCACGACGTTTCTTGCAGTTTTTTTATGTAAACGTAAATCTTGATATCTCAAGAAGGATTGGTTCTAGAGACAAGCGGTAGAAACCATTGTATTGCTCACATGTCGGACTACATCTTTTAATATTAACATAATTTTCGTAGGATGCTTACTTATGGGTGCAATCTAACTCCGAAGTTTACTTAATACTTAATATCAAGATTTACGTTTACGTCAAAAAACTGCGTACACCACGAAACAAATATGGCTGCCATATCTCAATCAAAATGAATAAAAATAAAATAACAGTGGTTTTGATATACTAATACTTAGTTGTGATAACACACAAAAAATTTTTTAAATGATCGAGCGACCGCTACTGCAGCTCTTCATATGGATTGATCCCAATTGCTGTAATGGGGGATGACAAAGGAATGGCCATTAGTTTAATTCGGCAACCTCTACAGTACCAAAGCTTAGATATTTCTCGACTTATATTAACAATCAGAATGAGTCCAACGGGTTTTTTATACGGAAAGCCTCTGGGCGTCCGGTCTGACGGAAAATCGAAAATTTGTAAAATTGTCGTTTCTTCGACCGTTGATTTCGACCATACCACTGGACCAAATTTAAAGTATTGGATACTCATCCGACGCAGAATGTAATGCCCTTTAATTCTTGTAATAGTCAGGTTTTCGTTGGAAAGCACCGCTTTGGAGTTATAAGCGAAAAACTAAAAAAGGTCCGAAGATTTCGTGGTTCTTTTGATGCCCTCAGGTAAGCTCGCGTCAAGGGACCGTGCAAACCTAGGATACTTATATTTGACGTCAAATGAAGCGATCGAAACGATCTCCCGCTTTTCAACATTTATTTCCACCAACGGATTCTATTTTACTGGCCTATTTCGCTTTAGAGCGAAAAATATTTTGTGCATTTATGCGATTTATGCATATTTGAGCAATGTCGTTTCCGTAGCAACAACGAAACTGTCCACTTTGCGCTAAAATAAAAATTTCCTTGTGTTAATTTTTATGATTCTTGACCACCAAAGTAGCATTTCGCACACTAAATACACAAATAATTATTTAATGACATTATTCAAGGATACACATACATTATATACTTGAATTCAAATATGTAAAACACTAACTCAGATTTGTATCAAAATTTTTAAAATAACACTAATTACAGTTGAAATTAACAAAAAATACACATTATATTGGAGAGTGTGGCATATAATATCTATATTTAGTTTGTAATACACGTATTTTATATAGAAATAATTTACCATTATGAAAGCACTTGGGGGAGTATTGATTTTCAAGTTAATTATTATTATCTTATGTTTATCTTATTCTGTTAGATGCATTGTAAGTATTTTTCTGATAAATTATTATGCATAAAAAAACTAAAAATCTACAGCAAACATTATACAAATTTATTCCGGAGCATTGCGAGATAACCAATGTTAATAAAAGTTTAGTAGATATGAAAATTGGAAAATGTTCTAAAGTTAGCAGATCGGAGTTATATTTAAACGTAAGTTTCACCATTTTCGTGGACATTCTAAACGATCACATGGGACAGGTAAAATTAAATCATTTAAAATAAAAAACAACTTTCAAACAATCCAAGATTTATTATTAGGTAAAGATAACTGGCTACCAATTTAGAAGTAATGAATATAGAAAGGGACCAATTGAGTTCATGTTAGGCATATGCAAGGGCTTAACTCTCGAGGACTATGATATTCCACACATGTATGCCAATTCCAATATGCGTTGTCCTTATAAAAAGGTAAATTTATGTAATAAATTAAAATTTCTCAGTATTACTGTATACAGTGTATTGACATTTTAGGGTCGTAATTACTACGTTTATAATTTATCTCCTAATGCTACAAACATGCCACCTTTAATACCGGAAGGAAAATGGAAATTACAAGTTGATTACATTTATATAAACAAACACATCATGTTTTCTGTAGAATGGTACTCAGCTGTTGAATACTTTCTACACTTGTAATAAATAGCATAAAGCATTTACTATAAGGGTACGGCTACCATTGCGTTTTGGTCGTCGCTCGACAGACATATCTTATTGATTCAAATTGTTTTCAGCGGTCGTAGAAGTTGAGGACTACTAATTTCAGATAGGCAGCAGGAATGATTAAACAAAGGAAAGGTGCCACACAAATTGTTGCTGTCATGGAGATGAAAATTCACAATTTGACAAAACGCTTTAATGTTTACAACATTTCGTATTACAAAACATACATAACTGTTAATAATCAAACCTATCCACATTATGAATTTCTACATTTAAACTTAATTTGGGATAGCATTTTTAACACATTTCCATTAAATTTCTTAATTAAAAACCGATATATATATATTTTGTTGACGAAAATAAAATCTCAGTATAGTCACAAACAACTTACAGAAAATGTGTGCGTCAGTAATTCTTTTATACTAGTATTTTATTATTAACTTCAATTCACCTTAAAGCACACAGGTAAAGGCTTAAACTCACGTAAACTCACTGAGCTTTTTCTTTAAGAAGATAAAAGCCTCGAAGGCAGCAATGATTTCTAATTTAACTAACATTGTTACTAGGTATAGGATTTGTATGCACTTAAAGATTATGAAATATGCATGCACTTATGCACTATAAAAACGTGTAATATGCACTTAAATATGCACTTAAAAATCATGAAATATGCGTTTATTAGAAATTTTTAATAAATATATGCACTTTCATTATTAAAAAAACACCTGTTTAGCATTATTTACATTTTATTTACAGAAATTATTTTAATTAGACATCCTATGCAATAATTTAATTAATTATATTTTCTAAACATAGAGCGTTACAGTTCACAATGACGTACATTTTTAAATTTTCAAAAGTAAACATATGCCTATTATCCCTAAATATTGTTTTATATTTTGAGAAACTCTGTTCCACATCGCAAGACGTAATTTGGGCATACTTAAAATTGTTTAATCCTACAAGCGAATAATGTTTTAGCTCGTCTAAAATGTCTTGGCCAGATAATGCATCGTTTATGCTTTTAATTAAGTGAAAACCAGGATTTTTGTCTATAACAGATTTAAATTTTTGTTTTATAGTCAAACACTTTGACCCTTTTACTTTATTCAAAGAAACACCTAACAATTTTACATGCTCAAGAGATTCATCTAATGAATTTCCCTGACTTTCTAATTTCTGAATTACTTTAGCTAAACGCACAAAATTTGTCAAAACAAACAATAATTCTGCCCTCACCTCCTTGGTATTAAAAGCATCCTGTGCGCTTTGTATGCATAGTGCATCGTGTTTATTAAGTTTATTTACAAATGCTTTAATAATATCAAAATAAGTTGCATAATATTCTGCTGCAGAAAGCCAAGTACCCCACCTTGTTATTACAGGCTCAGGTGGGAGAGGCACTTCTTGAGCAGTTTCCCTAAATATTTGAATGCGATATGGAGCTTTACAAACAATTTTTTTTACATCTGAAATTATAGTTTACGTTAGGATATATTTCCCGCACTTTTTCTGCAACTCTATGCATTGCATGGGCGAGACAAGTTAAGTGAATCATTTTTTCGTACAGAACTTGTAAGCCTGCTCCAGCCTTGATCATGTACGGTGCCGCGTCGGTGACGAACAGGAGTACTTTGTTGTACTGTATGCCGTCCGGCCACAAAATAGCCATCGAATCATTAAACAATTTTCCCACAGAACAATGATTGGTGCTCTTGAAAACGTCCATTGCTAATAGATAGGATTTGAGATTGTTCTCCGAATTTAAAACGCCAATTATAACGTTAGCCACGTATCTGAAAACAAAAATTTTTATGATTTTTATTTTATCGAACTACATAATTAGTCGGTTACAAACAATTAGCGCAAAACAGTTATTTAAAAAAATTATATTTTAATCAAGCAAAAATATTGTGATTAAATATGTAACTAACAAAATAGAAAATAAAACATCCGTAAATTGCTCTGCTGTCTTTAGTTAAATTTTACTAACAAAACGAAGGAAATGAAGTTTCTACGCACCTTCCAGTAGTGTCAGTAGATTCGTCAATGGAAACCCGTATGTAGTTATTCGCTACATGTTTTCTAATTGATTTTATGGTCTCTTCGTATAAACGAGGTAAATAATTTTTCCTGAGTGTAGACTCGTCGGGTATTGGCATTTTTGAAATTTCTTCCAGAAAATTACGAAATGCGGAGTGATTAATTTTACTAGTAGATAGGCTATGTGAGTTCTAGCACAGTCCTTATGGGAATTAACATGGGAAATCGCCAAGGTCCGATTTAGCGAATAAATCGCAAATCCAAGATGGCGTCGGCTCACGACTCGAGATCACCCGCGACAGCGCACACCTGTGTAAGATCTTGACATCTACGTGATTTCATGTTAAGACAAGCTTGTAGAGCTATTATAAATACTGCAAGTTAGTGTCTAAATTGTATTGAAATTGTTTATATTATTAACAAAGTGAAAAGTGTGTATATTGTTTCTCAGATAGATTAGCATTTACCTGTCGAATTTGCCTGTCAGAACAAGATATCATTAGGAAGGTCATTAACGCATTTGTGTATCTAGCATGCCATAATATTATAACAACCTTTTTAATAAATAACACAACACGGGATATATGTAGTCAAATATGGCCTCCCGTAGAATTTGCCTATCAGAACAAGATATCATTAGGTAGGTCATTAACGCATTTGTGTATCTAGCATGCCATAATATTATAACAACCTTTTTAATAAATAACACAACACGGGATATATGTAGTCAAATATGGCCTCCCGTAGAATTTGCCTATCAGAACAAGATATCATTAGGTAGGTCATTAACGCATTTGTGTATCTAGCATGCCATAATATTATAACAACCTTTTTAATAAATAACACAACACGGGATATATGTAGTCAAATATGGCCTCCCGTAGAATTTGCCTATCAGAACAAGATATCATTAGGTAGGTCATTAACGCATTTGTGTATCTAGCATGCCATAATATTATAACAACCTTTTTAATAAATAACACAACACGGGATATATGTAGTCAAATATGGATTCACGTAGAATTTGCCTATCAGAACAGGATATCATTAGGTAGGTCATTAACGCATTTGTGTATCTAGCAGCTTTTCATTATAAATTGTATACCTTTTGAAATTTCTAATATAATATTTACGTGAAGAATAATATGAGATTGATTGATATTCATTACTAATATATGTATCGTAGTGTTAACGTAGACGTTCAATAACTACTTAAATATATTTATTCATTAGCAGCATTTTTCTCTTTTAATATAATAGCATTAGATTTATTAAAAATATATTGTATAAAAGGTCTCTCAAGTAATACAGTTTTCCTACATAATATTCTTCTTGTAATCCGTTATCATTTATAACAAAAAAAATTTATTTCCTAAAAATTTAATTAACAACCCTTTGAGGTCGAGCTGACAGCCATAAATGCTCCTACCAGCTTTCCGACACAGCCGACAAAAAAATAATCAAGATTGAACTTGTATGTATTACGTGATTAACGTCTAGAACTAGTAAGATCTATCCTGTTTATCGCTGTTTTGTCTAGAAAAGACATTAACCTCATATCATATAATCCAACGAAATCATCAAACATGAAACATAATGGAACAATTCATACTATACATATTTTTCTTTTAGTTTTACCGTGACCCCTACCTACGCAGAAATGGGGTTTTCTAATAACTGTAATAAGAATTTAACGAAGCATGATTGAAACCTTATAGTAAAATGGAGGCTATTTATGAATGAAACAATATTACAGCAAGTTAGAGGGATTTGAAGCAGTGTTATCTTAAACTTCGAACGTGTTTAAATTGTATTGAAATTGTTTATATTATTAACAAAGTGAAAAGCGTGTATATTGTTTCTAAAACCATATAAATATGTCCTAAAATGTTTCAGATAATATGATTAATCAAATAAAATAATTTTTTATTATTTCATTAACATAGTAAAAGCTGTTTGAAGGATACCTAAATACATTTTAAGATAAACCACCCCAGCAGATGTCTAACATCTTCTATATGAATGAATTATCCCTCGACGAATATACCTGTATGTATTTGAAAGAGCTAGGGATAAATTGAAATTCCACCACAGTTAGATTATAATCATGTTAGTACTAAAAATAACTTAATGTGAATTCCGGGCCTTTATTCATATTTACAACACATGAAAGATATCTCATATGCAAGAATTATGGAATATTAATGTTTATACCTTCTGTTCTAACGTTGAACATTTACTACTACTAGGATCATTTCCAAATTACTCTCCTATAAAATTAAAATTATTGTTACCGGTGTTCTATATTTTTTTTCAATCTACTAGTTAATAAATGAACATTCTTTATAATTTATAGCATTTTTTTTATTTAAAAACTCATTTTAACCGTTGAGTTCTAACAAGATTTGATACACTCGGCAAACGGATTGACCGTCTTGGCAACTTTACAGGAATAATAAATATTTACGTCAACACAGTAATATGAGATTGATTGATCATATAGTTGATATATTAATTAGCTACATTTTTTTCTCTTTCACAGCCGATCGATGAAATGAAATAGGTCTAAAAGATGAAGCCATGAAGGAATCTATATAGCGGACAAAATATGTTCTCTTTCCATTAAAACAATCTGATTAATTTATATATTTAACAGGCAGGGCCGTAGCCAGAAATTTATTTCCGGGGGTGTTCTGGGGCAATTTATTTTCGGGGGGAAGCAGAATAGAAAAATAATTTTATTTTGTTGTCATTTATTAGTATTAAGTTTAGTTTCGAGGGAGGGTTCAGACCCCCTAACCCCCCCCCTTGAATACGGCCTAGTTAACAGATTATATTTTTGTTAAACCCAAATCTATTGTTTCAAGCTAGCATCTCTTAGATGATTTTAAAGAAAATAGTAGTGGATACGCGACTAAAAGCAAAATACCATCCCATGGGAAATATATTTTATTTACATAAGTATTAACTTGGTTTTAAATTGCTACTACAAATTTATACATTAAGTTTGACTATCTGCGGTTATAGATTCTGTTTTGAAATACAGCTCATTGTCACACCCAAAAACAAAAACCTTTTTTACTTTTACGCCGAATTAAATTTAAAACAAAACTGAATAAATATCCGCAATATTGAACTGATTACACCTTGATATGGCTCCAGCCTTCGACAAGGTTTGATTTGCGTCCAGTACCACCCGAAGGAGATTCCATGTCTGTTAGAGCACAATGACTTTATTAGAAATGTGCATTTTTCGAAGTGCCTTCATATTTGAACTTTGTTGAAAGCTTCAGTTTTTCGTGATGGGGAAGTATGTTCCGATGGCAATATAGAGTGTGTTGCGTCTATGAGTAAAACGTCTAAGAGGACTGAGACTTGACATTCATAAGACATTCATAATTTAATATTGTCAGACATTGTATTTCTTTTTCATAAATAGTTAGTACAATTTTCACAAGTTTTTAATGCATTTTTTAATTACAAGAAGCAGTACTATTGGAGCCAAGGGCGTACCCAGGATCGGAACTAGAGGAGGGCAACTAATATTAGTTTCCAGCAAGGGGGAGGGGTCAAAGTGAAACACGATTTCTTATAAAATAAACTCAAAACCATTTCAAAACTGTTTTTATTAGTCACCAAGAAATGCGTACGGATTCGCATCCCGACCCGCCACAATACCAATTTGAAGAGGGTTTATTCTCTTTTATTTTTCTTCTGAGGGGGCAGCTGCCATCCTGCCCCTCGCTGAGTACGCCCATACTACTACTATAAAATAGTTAAACCTTTTCATACAAAAAGAACGTGTTACAAGAATTATTCCATCCTTTTTAAATTTCCACGAATTCATTTTAATATTCGAAGACAATGAATGAAGGTTAGTAACTAAAAATTTGGGTTAAATTCTTTCAATAGAATACTACTATAAAACAGTTCCATGAATTATTTCACCCTTTAAATTTTCACGAATTCGTTTTAATATTCCCGGAAAATTAATGTAGGTTTGTAAATAAAAGTGTGGATATAAATTCTTTCATTACAATACTACTACTAAAGGGCGTACCCAGAATCTCAAATAGAGGAGGGGCAAAGTGAAATACGACGATTTCTTACAACATAAAACTCAAAACTATTGCAAAACTGTTTTTATTAGTGACTAGAAAATGCGTACTAATTCGCATCCCACCCCGCCACACAGACGCATCAATTTGAAGAGGACTTGATTCTCTTTTTTCCTTCTGAGAAGGGGGGCAGTTGTCCCTCCTTGCCCATCGCTGGGTACGCCCTTGATTGGAGCAATGTATTCTTGATATTCTTTTGCAGTATCGTTTCCAAAACTCCTTAAAAATTAAGCCTTCAATGTAAACTAACACTATATTAGTATTTACCAATGTTCATATATTTATTACTAGTACTACTATGCATATCTTTATTTATTTTATTTAGAATTTAAGTCTGTTTTGCAAAATCCTAAAGTTATCTTTACAACAGACTTTCTACATAGTGTACATGACTTTTCCAGAATAGTTCATCTAAGCAATACAAACCTCGCGATATTACTTTTGCCGGTTATTAAGTTAAACATTGTAGTAAATGGTATGTTCTCCATACGGCGAAACTTCAAGTGCGAACGGTCGCAGTAGATTGTGAGGCCGAAAAGAAACCGCAGAGCCCAATAAATAAATAATAATAAATAAGAGTATTCCATTTTAATAGAAAACTTACTTACATTCAATTTTAATTAATTCCCAGTAATTAGTTTTGTGCTGCTAAGACTTTTAACTTTTGTGTGTGTTGGGTTGTCTACGTGCGGTATTTCTGGAAAGTTTTGCAATTTTGATTTTGACTCTTGACCACTTATATTTCTGAAAAGTGTTCTGATTTTCAATTTGGAAGGGAGGTGATCTTCCTTTCTTCTTCCACCCCCTCATCCGGCTTTTTAGAACATTTCTTGGTTTATATGCTCTGATGTTATTTAAAATATCTCCTTGTGAATTATACTTTATAGTGTAATTTTCTTCTAAAATGTCTAAAAGCAGGCAATTATTTAATTTTGTTAAGTGATTAAGTAGTGTTATTAGCTTGATTAACCAGATTTGATATTTTCTTTAAAGAAATTCATAATTGGTCGCATGCCAGCTTAGGTTTAAAATCGTATTTTTGATTTATTTTTCGTCTTATTGACTTTTTCCGTTGTTTTATTTAAAAACTGCAATTCAATAGTTTATTATCGATCTACCATCATCAAATATATAGATCTACACTAAACAGTTAAAGCATCAACTATTACTAGTTCAACTATTACAGAATTCCCAATTAGTGAGATTTACAATTTTTTTCTCTTCGATCATTTGGGGTCATTGGGGTATTGCCACATTGAAGAGAGTCTTCTTACTTCTACAACAGAATAAATGTACGATATAGAGACTCAGCTGTCCTGTTACCTGTATAACCACCTAGACATGCTTGAAACAGTGGACCTGGAATATTTTAAAGCTAGACAAAAATTGTATTACAAATTTTAGCACTACAAGCGTAAGCATTCTCACTAAAGTATAACCTAGTAATTTAGTAGTGGAAACAGTTTTGATGTGGATTATTTACGTGCTTACTGTTGTACAGATATTGAGATTTGTTTACAATAATGTACTTTCCTGTCAAGGTATTATGTTTATAAATCAGCTATTCTATATAAAAGCTATATAGCCTTATAAAACTGCTATACTTCCATGCGATTAGCAACTATAGGTGTATTCTCAAAAGTGCGCGGTTAGTTACTTTATAAACAATTTATGTTATTGTTAATATTTAGCGTAAGATTTTGATGTTTCAAGGTAATTTGGCATACCCATCTTATATACGATGTAAGGTTACGTAATGGCCTTTATTGAATCTCGTTTTGCCGCGAATCATCTCAAAGTTAAGATTTATTATTTAATTAAATGGTTAAATGATTATTGAATGGTGCAACAGAATATTTTTCGAATAATAAATCATCTACGCCTAATAACGTTTTCCGATACTAGTCTCTGTAGTGGAGTTGTTACTCCTCACATTTATTTTATCTATTTTATACTAGTAATTGCAATTAAATTATGTAATTAGTTGTAATTTTGTGTTTAATTGTGTATCAGACGGACTCTTACTGGGAGTTGATATTATGTTTATCCAGGTAAGTCAAATTCTCCATTACTTTATTAAAAACTAAACCGAATTACAAAGTGCACTGCCAATTAACCCTTATTCTACTATCGTGCCTTTTTTTTTGTACTACAAACGTGCTTGGGTTTTCGTAGACTTGAGTGTGATTTTGGATAATCCGGAAAATACTATGTATGCTTCTAAGATTTTTAGAAACATTCCATTTCATTTACTAAAAATTATCATTAAAGTTCACGTGTACCATAGTCAATAGGTAAACCTAAATTTTTAATTTGATTTATCTAGTCAAAGCAGGTTAATTAAACCAGTTACAAATATTTATTTTAAATAAATACAGCATTTCTGGATTTACCAAATCATTTTAAATATTTTTGTACTACATTTTTAACAATGAGAGAATATAATAATGATGATTAATACAACTAAACAACATTAGAGCAGACTACAAAAGAAAAAACAATAAGCAATGATTATTACCGTTCACTAGTAATTAACCAATGATAAAGACTAGTTATAAATATATTTATCAAGATTATTCCAACTAAAAGAATAATCTATTTGTAAATGGCCATAACTGCTCAGGCCAAAATGTTTGGGCTTAAATCTGCCAGATCTCACGTCATCGTATATTGGAGACGGTTGTCCTGAATCGGATCTTCTGCTATCTTCAAATCTGCTATAGACTGAATGATAAGGATTATATCTAAAAAATAAAATCAATTATTTATTTTGATTTAATTTATATTTGATTTGTTTGAATTGAAAGCATACCCGTAGTCGCCGTAGCTGTAGCTCATTCTTCTTTTCACAGTTACCGGTGGTTGACGACGGGCACTTTCATATAGAGTTGTTGAAGTACTTCTGTTATTGCTGGTGATATAAGATGTGTCTTCTAAATCTGCAATGAGAATAATTAGTAGGTAATTGATATTTTAGAATATTTTTTTAATGCTTTTATCTTTTGCAGACAAGCGCATAAACAATTCAATCCAGAATAATTGCGGAACAAAGTAAAGCACTTCCCAAATCCAAAGTAATTTATAATAATCAAAGACTTTTGAAGTCTACTTTAGAAAATAATAATTGAATTCGCCACAAATTTTTACGGACAACTTGTAAATCACAAAAAAAATTTTGGAGGAAAAAAAAGTAAAAAAGGTCGTCTTTCTGCGGACATGTGCAATTTAACCTCTTTCCACCCCCTAGAGGGGTCGGGGGGGGGGGCGAAATTTACAATTTTAGAACAGTTTTTTATGGAGAATGCAAAAATTCTATAAAAAATAGGTGTTCCCATTTAAGTTTTCACAACTTACTCTCGCCCCACCCCGCAGGAGGTGGGAGTGATGTTTGCATATCATGACTGACTAGGTTTCAAAAAATAAAGGAACATGTGTTTTTTCTTTTTGTAATCGGATGTGGCGTTCTCGAGAAATTCAAGCGTTTCCACACTTTTTGGACACCCGTATATAAAGTAACACTTTTTGTTGGAACTAAATAAACTTGAGTGTTTTTGGTAAATTGTATAAAAATTAAAAAAGTGTAAATAATTATTTATTTATGTAAATATCTTGTTCGGTATTTATAAATGATTTCTTTGCCTGTATTGGGTTTTGTTTGTATTATATAAGTAGCAAATTAATAATTAGGCAGTATAACCGAAATATTTATTTACAAATACATAGTTTAAATTAATACAATTTTTAATTGTGAACCGGTAAAGTTAAGGTCCAAGTGTACCAAAAAATGCACGGTACATTCACTAATTCTAAGAAAAATCGAAATAAGAAAAAATTCAAAACGATTTGAAGAGCCAAATACGGTGCAGAAGTTTTAACCGCATGATTAATCGTTTTTTTTATGAACAACATATTAATGTGGTAACTTTGGTTTTAAATGAATATTATAGAAATGTTAAAACATGCTTACCTAACATGTTTTGTTAATAGATGCTTATTATTTAAATTATTTAATATTTCTTACATAAAAAACTTATTTTTTGAAAATATGTACATTCAAAATTAATCAAAAAATATCACTTAAATTTCATAGTGTTTGAAATATTTTACCAGAATTTGAAGAAAATCCCCATGTCTAGTTATTAAACTATTGCGAGAAAACCTGCCCTTTTATAGGTTTTTAAAATAACTGAAAAACTATAAATTAAATTTTTTTGAAATTGAATTGCTCTAATTATTCACAATATAAATAAAATCCACTGTGAATATTTTATAATTCTTGAAACAGCTTTTATTTTTTTTGTTGGATACACTTGGACCTTAAATAATGTTGTGATATAGGCATCCCGCATAACATGTATGCACGATGTGTTGCCTATCTTCCAGGCGAAAGGATTTCGCAATTTCTTTTATTTTAAAAACAATAAACTTTTGCATTAAATATGTTGAAGATACATAGTACAATACTATGTGGTGATAGGGGATACATTTTAAACAGATTCTTCACTTGAATTTCACAAACTCGATTTCATGATGGACGATCCTATGTCGTTGGTTGATATTTTGACATTTAGATATTTTAAAGCCATTTTATGGCATGTTTTCGCCTGGAAATTATTAAAGGCATGGGTAAGAAGGTATACACAAGTATTACTTTACTTACAGTTTTTATTATTGAATTTCAAGAAAATGTTCTATTTCCTTGACGATTTATAATTTTCCATAGTAAATGGATATTTTTTCAATGTTATTTGAATTTCTAAGTAAAATATTTTTTTGCAATATTGTTAACCAGGTTCAAGGGTGCATTTGACACTAGAATGTTAACGTGGGGAACTTTTTATAGAGAAGGTTTAGGCCTTTGAAATCCCAAAATTGTATCGTTTCAGCAGGGTCTGCTAGAATGTTAAAATTTAGTTTATATTCATAATTTCGGTGTCAAAATGTATGTAATTTTTGTTCGATAGGATCTTAGGATTAATTTTGTGATAAGAAAAGGATGTAGCAAAATGTTAAAATGTTTTTGAGTTTTTGTGAAGTAATGTTCGTCAAAAAATTCAAGATGGTTGTCAATGAATCCTAACTATAAATTTACATTTTTATAGCCATGTTGAATACCAAAATGAAGGGAAAATTTTCTAACATTTAATTAAACAATTAATTTAATTTTTATCGACAATTTGGTTAGAAAGGCTTTTGGTGGGAAAGATGTTGTTTTGTTTCTAGTAAGAAACCAAATTAATCTAGTTCCGAACTGGGAAAATCATTAGCGATTCGCAATTGTTTTCCAATTATTATAAAACAGCACGAAGATTTGGTTATTCTCTCTTGAATTTTCATACAGAGCAGAAGTCATGTCAGTTTGAACGTTATTTTGATAAAATTTCGGAATTATGTTGGTAAATCTTATGTCACTTAAATGTCAACAAAGTGTGGTTATGACAAATGTCAGCTTGTTTTATTTTTAATTTTTAACTAAAAGTAAAATAAAACGAAAGTGCAGTGTTTAGATTTGGTGTTCAGACTGTTATTATTAATTTGGAGAAATATTTGGAAATTTATTTTGTATGGAACGAATTAAAGGAAGGTAATGGAATCTTGTTGCTAATAACCGAATTATTTTATGTGATCACGTCATGGAAGATACGTGTTGCACCTTTAATAATTATAATTATCTTCAAAAATCACAAATAAAATCAATTTGAAGAATGGTATGGAAAAGTGCTCATCTTGTCAGCAAATAAGTAGGTAATTTTACCAACTATAACAGGAATCTGCTAACCTTCAAGTTAGGGTGATTAACTTTTTTGTACGGCGCCAAATAATTTTAAGATTTAAAATAATTTTCAATTTTTAATTTTTTTTATTAATAGTAATTTAAGATTGTTGGGTTGATCAGATAAGAATTAAAAAGGACAAAAAGAATTAGAATGTCTCTTAATTCTTATTTTGTTAAATCTATTTGACACCGAGATTTAATTTGATTTTCTTTAATTTTAATTTTGAATTAATAGTTGTTAGTAGTTTGAGTTAATAGTTGTTTTCTTTTCTCTTCATGGAATTTTAAATTTTTATTTCTTTTCTGTGTTAATAAATAAAATTATCCGTTTAAATGTTCAAAAAGAAATTTATTTGTGTATTTATTTCTGTCTGGTCCATTAACAACGTTTTACAGATATAGTTTAAACAACTTCCTAATTAATTAGCGACCCGCCTGATTTCGTCTCAAGCGTTTATGGAACTTGTTTTCCAGTTTAGAAATTATAGCCGGAGAATTTTTTGTAAAGGTAAGTGATATTAGTTGTGTATATTTTCAGACTGCTTTAATTGTGTTTGTGAATTTCTACAATAACAAATTTATTTTGGAGCTTATAACCTTTCATCTTTAATCAAGTGTTGGAGGGTTTATTATTCACAATAATAAATATTTCTTTTTTCTTATTGACCTTCTATATCACAACAATATGTGTATCACTCTGATAATGTAAGCGATTTTCTTCAATCTTACACTATTTAAATTTAATAAAGTTATAAATTAGAAGTCAGTAATCCTTGGAATTTAAATGTATTTTCAATAAAATCTTTTCTAATTCAGTTCTTCTGATAGAGAAATTAAATTTGATTACAATAACCAAATATTATTAAAATCGCAAAATGTAGTCAAATCGAAAAAATATATGAAAGGTTTCATGTCTAAAAAGATCTTTTTTTAAATCAACATTTAAATGGAATACTTTGATAAATCCTAATACATACATGTTTAAATTTAATTAATTTACTACTTTAATTATAAACATTTATTATACGACATTTTATATGGTTTTCATTTATAACGCTAAATTAATATGCAAGATTTAATTTAGTGTAAATTTAACAATGAATTGTAAACATGTTGTATATATTTAATACATTCCTTGACCTTCCCGCCGAAGTGAAATTGCTATTATGTTTTAATTTAAGTTTAACAATTTTATTCGCTTTGATTCATTAATCCTCTCTTAATACTACTTTCAATTTTGAAATACCGCATCACCAATTTATTCCTAATTTATGGCTTGTTTATTTTCATAACACTTTTCTTTCTATTGCAATCATCATTTTCTTCTGTTTTTTTTGCAAGAATAATTTTTTGTATAACATCGTTAGCCAGATACACCTTGCAGAGATAATCAACTAAAAGTGTCCTATTTTCTCATAGTGAAACTTTTATTACTAATGTTTTAATGTGCTCAACTAGTATTCTATGCATGATGTGTAAAGCCAAGAGTAGATAGCGGTTTCACTATTTCTGTTTATGAACAAGTATGCAATTGCTTACCATAAGTAGAACTTTGTCAACTAGTAGGTATATATGGTAAGAATTACATATCAGCATGTAGTTTTGCAAAATAGATTTTGTAAAAATTCCATGTGTCGTACATGTTTAGAATTTCTAAAGAGAAATCTTATTTCTTAGAATGAGTTTTAGTTTTGAGTGCATTTCATAATTTTGTAATTTACATAAAAGTATATAAACAATAACTCTAAGCATAGAAATCTTCCTGATTGCCTTTGAATCGTATTTGTTGTGTCCTTGTTATTGAACATTACCTTGTTCTGTTTTTGCTATTCATGTGCATGGGCTTTAACAATAACGAATAAATTCAAGGATTAAATATATTTAAACCTACTTCATGTTTTTAAAGGAGATATAAATATTCAATATGGTTCTATTATGAATGAATTGTTTTAAATCTCATGTTGACATAAAAATTAAGTGTATAAAATGAACATGGTAGGAACAGGATGGTAATTAAAGTTACAGTACTACCTCTCAATAAACAAAAATTATAGAAAATTTCTAGTCTCAATAAATCTGAGAAACATAAATTGGCACTATAGACGTAATTGGTAATGGCCATTCGGTGATATTAGAGTTCCATATTTGAAATTGTGTAGTGTATGCACTGCACGTCAGTGCAATCAGTTATAATTTATAGAATTAACGCTAAAGAATGTAGATAAGAATTGGGCCAAAAAGAATAAAGAATAAACCCTTCATTCATATGAAACAAGTGTTTTACAATTACGTGACTGTAACACCTAAAGACGAAACTACAAAGCAAATGCCACCTGCCAAATGAGGCATGTATGAACGATCGTCTTTATGAATTGAAATAGCATCCGATTATCAGAGGCAATACACTAAAATTAGGCTATATATTTTCCTATAAAAGCCAGTATAGAATAGTCTCCATAATTAAGAAGGAGATATCATTCGTATTATAACATTTGATAATGGATCAGAGCCTCGATAATCACTGAACTCTCCAAAATGCGAAAGTAAAAAATTTGATAGCTATGCACCAACACGACCCACAATGACGCTGGTAAAATGGAAGCCGCTTTGTACAAACAAAAATAAATAACCGACTACATAAACAAGATCCACACTATTCACATTCTAAATGTGGGGTTGTAACTCTAAACTCATGCAAAAGCAAAAAAAAGCTCTATGCTCTTAGAGTTTCTAATAATAGTAATAATCTAACATTGCATTTATGCAATGAAAAAAACAAGAAAGAAAATTAAGCTATTATAAGAACAAGTTGGAAGGAAAAAATTAAGAAAGGTGTACACAAAGCAACTAGATAAATGGGGAAGGAAAATATTAGTTAGGGTTGTAATTATTATTTATCTAGAATTATTAAAACATGTTAAAGTTTAAAATTTAAAATGTTAAAACCTTGATTTATTTACATAAAATCACTTCTCGTGTATTCAAAAAATGTTTAACTGAACTATTGTAAACGTTAAATGATTTAGAATGAGTCACAATTAAATAATTGGATTAATCATTGCAGTAGATGATTTATTAAATATAATGGTTTATCTATTATAAATTGCTAGATTATCTAGGATTATTTATTCATTAATCTATATGAATTTTATATAAAAGCGTTTTTCGCTAGTTAAAAGAAAGAAAGCATGATTGTTTAGATTATTTTATAGTGCTATAGTGAATCAAGAAACGCCGTGTATATAAAAATTCCAGAAGCTTCCAGAAAGATTTTACTCCGCTCTGGAAACCCCCGAAAGAGAAACCGCACGAAAAAGAGTCGTTTACGTTTAGAAATGACGTGATATAAATGTACGGTCCTTCAGTAAAAATAAATAGGGTCTATATACACCGTGTTCGTTGTAACATTTGCTATAGGGAATTAGTATGAGAAATCTGAAATATGCCAAATAGTTCGTTCTCGAATAAAAGTCGGTGAAATTAATGGTTGCAATCGATAGATAAGATATTCTAACGTACCGTTCAAAAATATTACCCTTAATAACAATCCCAATTCTTCAGAAAATATAAATTCACGAATTATTTGCAAAACATTAATTTAAAAGCCGAAAACTGAAAAGACTTGCCTCCGTGGTTCAATGGTTTTAACGTTCGGCTTCCTAAACTGCACGGGTTCGTGGAATGCAAGATCGAACCCCTTTACAAGCAAGACTTTTTTTATTGTATTCGTCGTTAATCTTTAATTTAATAACGACTTAAATAATTTTTTATTATTCTTTTATTCGAAAAACGTACAAGAAACAATAAATTAGAAATGAAAACTGATGATGCTCTTTTATACTGATGCATACTACAAAAACCAATTTTTACAATATTAGTTTATTAACACTCAAAATCCCGAAGATTTAAATACATTTAAAGTTCAGTATTGACAAGTACACCTATTTTACATTTTATTTATTCTAATTTGAAATAAATACGTAATGAGAATTCTTCAACTCACGTTTTATTAATTGGGTATGGTTGTAATTTTTTTAATTCTAAATTATTATTTCTTGTAGGTTTTTCGAAAAAAAGAATAATGACAAATTATTTAAATTGTTATTAGATTAAAGGTTAATGACAGATAAAATTAAAAAAAGTTTTGCTTGTAACAGGGTTCGATCTTGTATTCCGCGAGCTCGTGCGGTTTAGCAAGTCGAACGTTTTAACCATTGGACCACGGAGACGACTCGCGTCGACTTTTCAGTTTTCGGCTTTTAAATTAATGTTTTGCAAATAATTCGTGAATTTATAATTTCTGAAGAATCGGAATTGTTATTAAGGGTAATATTTTTGGACGGTACGTTAGAATATCTTTTCTATCGATTGCAACTATTAATTTCACCGACTTTTATTCGAGAACGAACTATTTGGCGTATTTAGAATTTCCCGTACTAATTCCCTGTAGCAAATGTAACAACGAACACGGTGTATAAATAATACATAATTGTGTATTTAAGATAAATAATCTCGTAGTGCTAAATAAATTAGTTTAAGATCATTTAGAGATTAGTCTTGTTGTGTTTACTGCAAATATTCTTCTGCTATTAAATGATAAATAAAAATTAAAAGAAAAATATTAGATAAATAATTTAATAACAAATTAGAGAAATCAAAATAAGAGAGATTAAAAATAAGATTGTGTTCTCGTTAATGTAAGTGCATTAATTATTTGAAAGAAAGAGAAGCCATTTAAAGTATTTATGTATAATAATAATGTATGAAATATTAAAGAAAAGGAGAAAGTACTGTATAAGCCGGTGGCGGCCCGTCCTTAAGTGCGGCAGAACAGATACCCAAAAGAATACCCATTATTAATTATTACAAGTAATAACTAAGTATTCATTTGTATAATATGTACTAAATTTATGAACAATAGCCATTTTTTCTAAACAGATTATTAATTAAAATAACTGACAAATTAATGAACGAAAATAAATGCCGAATTAAATGTTAATATTATACATATAGTTGTGATTTCAAAGCCGACTTTTTTGCCTGTAGCCGCCAGTGAGTTGGTCTGAGAAAATATAAATTCACTGATGCGATATCGGGATCCATGAAATCGCTGTGTCACTACTTTGCTACTACTAAGATAACTGCTACTTCGATAAGTGTCGTCTGTCATGCAATGGATTCTCAGGCACGCGAAATGTATGGTTTCAATAGCTGCAATTCATACAGCACATACACTATTAAAACTTTGTGCTACACGTGTTTTACTTCTACAAGTTATTTTAACGGTATCATTTATATGATTAATATTTTGCGTGCAATTGAGCATAAAACCTTGTGGTATTTAGTCCTAAAACGAATAAATGTCCAATGAAGCGGGTGAAATGCATATTGCTCATTGAGCATTTGGTGTAAATATTAATGCTCAAAAACACTTTATTTTAATGTGCAAAAAAGTTAACTTAGTTTGCGCTAACTTTTATTATAGTTAATACGCGTTTAAACCCACCTATTTATTATTACATTTTTTTATTTATTAGGTGGTATACAGGGTGTATTGAGCATAAGTGCCACTATTAAAACAGGCGATACAAGTTTTTTACTATCGACATTACTTTTCGGGTTATTTGAACAAAACTGGTGAATTAAATGAGAAAAGTGCACTCACTAAAAATTGTTGGATTAACCATAACCAACACATATTCAAACTAAAGAAAACAATCCTTTGTGAAAGGAAGTACTCCATATGTTGTTCATTGATAAATGAAAAAGTTTGTTTACTCTTGTGGTCCCTGGTAGATACTGATGACCGTGAGAGCCTTATAATATATGTATTATCAGTTCGTTTCTCAGTTTACGCAGTTTACAGTTTACTACCGCTAAACAATAAAACAACAAAAAAAGGTGACAGGCTTATTAATTCAGTAATGGTGTACTCGTTGTGAGAATAATTATTAATTAATAGTAATTCTTAAATAATAAGTCAGGCAATAAAATGATTTGAACACTTTCGTGTTTATTCTTTTCTGTATTCATTACTTAGTATGTTATTCTTTAAAAATTAGGTGAACTGCAGACAGCCATTGGCTTGTTCAAATAATATCACTGGAAAGAATCGACACCTTAAAGATAATAAATTCTGTAATTATGACAATAAATAAAAAACTTGCAACTTATAAAATTTGCAATTTTGTTTAAACGATCATGTTTACAAAAAAAAATCGATTTAGATTTTTTATTATGATTGATGAGATACACCTTCGCTTAAAATCTGACAACTACAGTACGTTTAATAACGTGATAATATGACGTTGAAGTTTGCAACGTTGGCAAAGTTTTTTCTTGCTTAAACCTATAGAGGGAAACCATGATTTGTAAGACCTTTATGTTTTTTGTCCTCTATCACCTGTTTTGATAATGGCACTGATACTCATAACACCCTGTATAATATATGAATGCGCAAGTTAATCATGTTAATACTCAAAACCCTTATAACAACGCACACTTAAATCTTACTCTTATTTATTTTAAAAACATATATATTTCGAAAATAGACGTCATATATAATTTAAAAAAAAGTTCTCCAAATTAACTTATGAAAAAAAAATCAGAGCAAGGTCCTGTTAAACCCGAATTAAATATTGAAAATGTCGATAAAAGTCGCGGTAAAAATGATAAAAGACAATTTATTTTGTTTTTAATTTTCCATGTATTGTTTGCTGACGTCGGTAACAAAGAAATTTGGAGGAAAACGTGGCAAGAGATAGAATACATTTAAGTAAAAAAAATAAAAAACCACCAAAACTCTTAAACGCATATTAGAAATGCGATTCGCATTATTTGGCAATATAAACAAGCAAAACGAAAAAACATAAACATTTTGGGGGATGCATCACACTCAAACATATTTGGTACGGGTCGCCACTATACGGTCGCCATAGTATAAACGTTTAAACAGTGTATTTACAGAATGCACAGATTAATTTGTCGCTTTTCTTGAATTACTTCCGATTTTGACATTTATTGTAATTATCTAAAATAGTATAAATTTATGAACAAAACGATCGGTCTTGGCACGGTTCGTTATATGAAGTATATGAATGCCATTGTTGAGATAGAATTGACTATATTTCTACAAAAAAAAGAGGAATTTGGAGCCTAGTTCATTGTAACCACAAATTTTACTGGATACTACGCCATTAGTTTTCTCTTGATTTATTAAGTAGCAATAAAAATAAATATCAATAAAAATAATAATAACAAATAAAAAAAGTTTATTTTTTGGCGCACTACAGTCAATGTGTTATTTTATTGACATGGACTGCACCTTCAGATATGTGCTCTTATTTTATAAGATGTTATGATAATATTGATTCATTTGTTTATATTACGTACAAAATTTCGGAAAGTAAATTTTATCATTGTATTTTGGTAAATTTGAACTTTACGGAGTCTTATACAAGAAGTTCCACCGAGTACCACCAAGATAGTTAGTTTAAGTGTTAGTTTCAGCCTTCTAGGTAATTATACTAAAATTTTGGCTTTCCCAATTAACCCCTTTATTAATAACAGAATTATTTCCAGGTAGCCGCACCGACACCATCGGTGCAATTCGATGAAGTACATTATTTGTAATTATTTTTAATGCAATTAGTGCTAAGAAAAAATAAAAGTTTTTTAAGTTGTCTTCTCCTATGTGTAATTTGACAACTTTAATATTAGTAGCACCATTTCAGACTTTATAAAACATTTGAAGAATATAGTAAAGTATTTAAATTATTGTTAGGTGGAAATGTAGCAAAAAGATTAACGATAGATTTGGATAGAGATTTAAACGTTATTTTATTCAGTTTACGTGGATTGGTAGTTTGTATGTTTGCTTCATAATCCAAGGGTTGGAGGTTCGATCCCCGGCCGGGCGGAGAAAATTCAAAGCATGCCTTCTTTTCGGATAGAAAGGCCCTGTGACAATGCGAAGTTTGGCACGATAAAGATCCCTATTTTTATTACATATTTCATAAAAGCTTGATATGAAACAGTGGCAAGCAAGAGGATTAAAAACTAAAGAAATACTTAACAGAAAAATAATAATAATAATAATAATTGCTACAACCCATAGCCTGGAAACCAGACCCCAGAAGCTATAAGCTTGTGCAGGAGGGAGGGGGCGATTATTATTATTAGTAGGCCCTAAGTGCGGCTGCAGCCGACTTACAGATGGAACAGCGCAAATCCCACATTTGTGTCACAGCTAAAGAAAACTGTAGAAAACCTTAACCAGATATGCCGGCACCGGGAAACGACCGCGGGCCGCTTGGGTGAAAGTCCAGCACTCTAGACATTACACTACCAAGGCTAAAAGAAAATTATAACTCAAAAATTTTATATCGAAACGAGACTTTTAGTTTATCGATCAAAACAAGAATGTGGTGATGCAATGATGGCAACACGGGCAGAACATTTTTCGACAATCCCGATAAAATTACTGAAATTACCGGATTAGATTTTAATCTGATCGAAAGATTTTCTGACATTCTTAGTCTTTTGTCAAGTGCGTATTACATCAAGTTTGAAGAATTTCGGAGATATTGTTGAGAAACCGCTAGACTGCCTATAGAATTATATGGATGATTAGTTATAAAATTAGTACCACTGTCCATAAAATACTTATACATGACAGTGACATAATAAAGTCTTTGCCTTTGCCAGTAGGTTATGGTAGGTATCCTTGAAGATATTTTAGAAGTTCGTCACAAAGACTAGAAACACATACGACTAGTATTTTATTTCAGAAAAACGCCAAGAATCAATACAAATATGGATATCATGAACACGATATTAATATGGCCTGACCTCATCAAAACAGCCCCTTAGAAAGAAAACAGAAAAATAAGAAAACCATTTTCTCGAGTAGTGTTCGACATGTTGGTAATGTACAGATTTTCTGAACAGTAGTACTACAAATGCAGATGTTAGTGATGTAACAAGCAGTGACAGTGATTCTGGTTAGATTGACTAATTTTGATGTTATAAAAGATGTTATTGTAAGATGTCCCTTGAATAAAAAACCTGAATAATATTATTATGTTGTACTAAAAGATTGTTCTTATGGTAAAGAGGTAACACATTCTATAATAATACAATCTTATATCTAATCTTTCTTATCCCTATCATAATTACAAAAAACTACACATGCGCTTATAGACTGAACAGAACTTGTAAAATAGGATTGCTTATGTAAAAAGCTCTATTTACTTTTGCTAAGGTTAGATACATCTATTACAAACATACTTTTTGATTTTCACACCCAAAATATCCACACATCATGCAAGAGTATTTTTGTCACTCTAAATGCCTCTGTTTGCCGTGTGTGCGCCGGACCAATTTAAACGAACGGGAAATCTCACAAAGTAATCAGTAAATAAATTGAGAGTAACACAGAGAGCGATGGAATGTCAGGTGTTGGACCACTAAAATATAAAACAACTACAAAGACACCTAGAGGAAGCCCAACACAGAGATAATGAGGAAAGTCTATGTTCAGGAATGGACTGGAAAAGGCTGATGAGATATAAGATGAAAATAAATCATCACAAACTGTTTCTAAAAAAGATTAACTTTTTGCAAAAGTATCGACATTTGTTTGGAACTTATGGAATGTAGTCCAGAGCAGTACCTTCATCGATCAATATTTTTATATACGTACCGGGCATGATGAGAAGCAAATGTCAGATATTTAATAAATGTCTTGACATTTACCAGTTCGGTTACAGTTAATTAGGGATGCGAAAATCAACATTAACTCCGGCTGTTAATTAACAAAGACACTCCTTAAGGATATCTATCATTGAATAAATATTGTACACAAAATCTAAGTATTTCAAAAAAATGTGACCACGACCAAAATACAGCGCCGGAATTTATATATGTGTATAACTTTCAAAACTTCTACTGTAGATCTTATCAATGTTTTTTTATTGCTTATGTATATTGCGTTTGTCTCTATATATTGTTTCAAGTCTAGTAGTCACAAACAGAAATCAAACCAGAAAACAGGTTTCAGTTCTGCTTCCGGATTGTTTTAAAAGGTTGTTTAAGCAATCTAAATAAATTCTTGATACGATACTCCCACGCATCTAATATGTCTTTAAGTGTTCATTTGATAATAAGTACTATCTTTAGATTAACCACTTCCGCCAAATAAACTTTCTTTTACTTCGCAACCTATTAGTGTTCTTCAAAAACAAAGTGTCTTCAATTGAAATAAACATGTTAATGCGAAAATAATAAAAGAGTTTAATGGCAAACAATTAACATTTTAATCAAAAGTTGAAAACATCATAAACTGTTTGTAATGATTGTTATTAAGCGAGCGTGCGAATTGTTATTATTATTGTTGTTCCTTTTTTAATAGTTTATACTCTATTTCCGAGAGATCTCAATACTGCAACGTTATAACTAAATAAATCATGATTGTTGTGAATAGAATGAATGAATTCCTCTCTCATTGTCACTCTTTTATATTATTATTATTTAATATTTCCTTTTTAGAAGATAGAAAGTTGAGGATCGTGGGTGCAGTGAAATCTCAAACTGCTTCAAATCGATACACTTGTTTGAGCCTATGAGCATGAAGGTTGATGAATCATTTTACTTCCACATTATTATGTAATTTTTTAGTTTGTGCAATTTACAATTCATCTCTTTCATTAATAACAAATAATGACTTAATATTTCTTGTTTTGTTTATATAAAAACATAAGAAGTTAATGAGTATTCGTTACAACTGAATTGTTTCTATCTATTTGTTAATGGTATATCGTGAATCATTCAAATGAAGAGAAATTACTGGGATATTACAGTTAGTATAATTTTTTATTATGTAATGCAATCAATTAACAAAACAAATTAGATGCAACAAAATGTTTCGACATCCCTATTCACTCGCTAAAAACCGTTACAAGGATATTGATAGTTTAGGCAAAATTGCGTTTTAGGAGGTGGAATGAATTTATTCAGACTTAAAAGATAATTCTTCTACAAAGATGCATTGCATATATTTAATTTTTAAGTTTTTATGCTCGTAAATTTTTTCCAAATAGATCTCACCAAAAGTATTAAAATCTTCATTAAATTAATTCAATTTTTGGCACTCCAGCAAAATATTTAATTTTTATCAAACCCAAAAACGAACCTGAATTGCTTATTTCTTCAAAATTGTCTTTCTCTGTTCGGTTCCTTTTATAAACAATATATTATGACTGCCAAGCTAAATGTAATTCATTAGGTATAGGATTTCTATGCATTTGCATGTTTTTTCTGCTTATAGCAAACATATGCAGAGTTATATTTCTACATGTTTAAGCCACATATGAATCACATATTTATGTCAATTTGAAAGTGCATATAAATGCATATTTAGGTGTTTTTTATAAATGCATGCATATTTTAGCATTGTTGAACGAGTGTGCATATTTTACCACTTTTTGAGCGTTTTACATGCTTTAATTATGAGATTTCTAATATTTTTTAAATAATTTTAGCATTTTAGACAACCAACCTAGGGCGGCTTAGTTGAGTCTAGAGGAAACCCATAATTTAAGCTTATTGTTAAGTACTAGGCTTTAAAATATTTTACTGCCTTAACCATCTGTGTACTTGTTAATATTTTCTAAGAAAGAAAAAGTTTCAACTAAAATTTAAATACTTACATCCTGCGGTATTGTGATAAATAGGTATTAGGAAATTCCAAAGACCCTTTGACAACTTGCCTGTACTTTTGTTTACTAATCTTGTAATCTTTCAATTAAGACAGTTCAGAAATTGCAAACTGCATTTCAGTTTGAAATTTTAGAGTGTAAAGATGGGTAAAGAAAAACGGTCTGTGTCTGTTACACTTCGAAGTTATGTTAAGGAATTCAGTGTTCTTACAACTGACGATAAGGTGTTGTATTGTACAGTGGCGACGATAAAGTGACTGCAACGAAACGCTTTCAAGTTACACAACATCTGAACACGCTTCCACATCAAAAGTGTGTTGCCCTGAAATCAAAAAAATAAACATTGATACCGGGGTACCTTAATAATTCGCGCGGTGAGTCCAGCAAATCGATCGAATTTAATAAAAAACTATGTAGTGCATTAGTGGCTGCAGATATCCCGTTAAGTAAAATTAATCACTCAGCATACAGCAAAACTGCCAATACCCGACGAGTCTACTCTCAGGAAAAATTATTTACCTCGTTTATAAGAAGAGACCATAAAATCAATTAGAAAACATGTAGCGAATAACTACATATGGGTTTCCATTGACGAATCTACTGACACTACTGGAAGGTGCGTAGAAACTTCATTTCCTTCGTTTTGTTAGTAAAATTTAACTAATTAAAGACAGCAGAGCAATTTACGGATGTTTTATTTTCTATTTTGTTAGTTACAAATTTAATCACAACAATATTTTTGCTTGATTAAAATATAATTTTTTTTAAATAACTGTTTTGCGCTAATTGTTTGTAACCGACTAATTATGTAGTTCGATAAAATAAAAATCAAATTTTTGTTTTCAGATAGGTGGCTAACGTTATAATTGGCGTTTTAAATTCGGATAACAATCCCAAATCCTATCTATTAGCAATGAACGTTTTCAAGAGCACCAATCATTCATTGTTCTGTGTCAAAATTGTTTAATGATTCGATGGCTATTTTGTGGCCGGACGGCATACAGTACAACAAAGTACTCCTGTTCGTCACCGACGCGGCACCGTACATGATCAAGGCTGGAGTAGGCTTACAAGTTCTGTACGAAAAAATGATCCACTTAACTTGTCTTGCCCATGGAATGCATAGAGTTGCGGAAAAAGTGCTGGAAATTTATCCTACGTAAACTCTATAATTTCAGATGTAAAAAAAAATGTTTGTAAAGCTCCATATCGCATACAAATATTTAGGGAAACTGCTCAAGAAGTGCTTCTCCCACCTGAGCCTGTAATAACAAGGTGGGGTACTTGGCTTTCTGCAGCAGAATATTATGCAACTTATTTTGATGTTATTAAAGTATTTGTAAATAAACTTAATAAACACGATGCACTATGCATACAAAGCGCACAGGATGCTTTTAATACTAAGGAGGTGAGGGCAGAATTATTGTTTGTTTTGACAAATTTTGTGCGTTTAGCTAAAGTAATTCAGAAATTAGAAAGTCAGGGAAATTCATTAGATGAATCTGTTGAGCATGTAAAATTGTTAGGTGTTTCTTTGAATAAAGTAAAAGGGCCAAAGGGTTTGACTATAAAACAAAAATTTAAATCCGTTATAGATAAATCTTGGTTTTCACTTAATTAAAAGCATAAACGATGCATTATCTGGCCAAGGCATTTTAGACGAGCTAAAACATTATTCGCTTGTAGAATTAAACAATTTTAAGTATGCCCCAATTACGTCTTGCGATGTGGAACGGAGTTTCTCAAAATATAAAACAATATTTGGGGATAATAGGCATATGTTAACTTTTGAAAATTTAAAAATGTACGTCATTGTGAACTGTAACGCTGTATGTTTAGAAATTATAATTAATTAAATTATTGCATAGGATGTCTAATTAAAATAATTTCTGTAAATAAAATGTAAATAACGCTAAACAGGTGTTTTTTTAATAATGAAAGTGCATATATTTATTAAAAATTTCTAATAAACGCATATTTGATGATTTTTAAGTGCATATTTAAGTGCACATTTCACGTTTTTATAGTGCATAAGTCCATGCATATTTCAACATTTTTAAGTGCATACAAATCCTATACCTAGTAATTATTTTTAAATGAAACTATAAAATAAACTGTAGCTTCAAACAGATTTCTTTTACATTTAAAGAAATCTTTTTTTTATTGACAATATATGCTTATTATTAGTCTGCTATCCATCACAAGCAAGGTCTTTGAAAGACTCTTACTAAAAAAATTATGTGCTGACTATGATTTCTTAACACTACTCCTCAATCATCAATTCGGGTTCCCAGAACACCACTCTACTACCCAACAAGTCCGCAGAATTGCTAACACAATACCCAGAAATCTTGAAAAAGAAATTTTCCAACGAGGCCTTCTTTGACATCTCACAAGCCTTTGATAAGCTTTGGCAGAGAGGCTTGCTCTTTAAATTAAAAGACTCACTATCCCACAACTACTTCCTCCTCATAAAATCATATCTATCCAACATAAGTTTCTCTGTTAAACGTACAGGTCAATATTCTAACTTCTAACCTATAACATCAGGGGTTCCTCAGGGTAGTATATTAGAAACACCGCTTTTAATCATTTTAGGACCACAACAAATAATCATTTACATTCATTTTATATTATTAACATTATACATTAATTTCTGCAAAAGACATACATAGCTCAATAATGTTGCTCTGTAATTTTACTATTGTTAGTGGTAGCCAATTAACGTGCTGTATCAAAACAAACGTATTGAACTATCACAATGCTAAATTAATTGCTCTAGCTTCGTTTTAGCAAAAATCATAAGCTACCTATAAGATTAAGCGAACTTCAAGTGACTAGATATTAACTACTACTTCTTCTGCAAATGCCAAGCTCTGTTGTAGAGCGTTGGCATTTCCCTCCTATATGTATGTTGTACTTGAATTTTTTAAATTAATTTTCAGGGAAATTCCATGGGCAAAAGTATACCTCGGTGGCTTGCCATTGCCTTTCGAGGGAGAAGCAATTTTTAAAAATTCGGTCATATATAGATCAAGCCCCTCGGTCGGTAGTCCTGCACGCAACTAATCCAACCAAACCATAATCGCTCTTTTGATGCTAACTACTACGAAATTGATTATTTTTTGATTATTTATTGGATGAAATTAAAATGGAGTATTTTTTGGATTTTAAAAATTTCTCTCCCTCACTTAGACCAGTTCTCGCCCCGCTTGTCCCTATAACGTAATTCACGTTATGTTCTCTGAATTACTTATTTTTGGTTGCCTAGGTTAACCTAAGCGAATAGAGGCAATTCTAGGAGTTTCATACTGTCATTTACAAATAGCAGATAGTGATTCGTTCATAACATTATGGAGCAAACGAAAGCGGGCAAATGGCTGCAGTAGGGAGTGCATGCATAATGCACATGCACTTTACGCAGTAAGTAATACCGCATATGAGCCGTGTTCGGGATGTCTTCGTTGTTTTATACCTTGTTTCCAAGAGTCCATAAGAAGCGTCAATTTACATTAGCGGAATGCGAAAAAGGCTTAACTGTGATCAGGGACGGCGCGAGGCGAATTCAGCGCGTTCTCCAGAACCCGGCCCGCGCTTTAGACGGCCCCGCGTATACTATAAGGCGCCGCGTTACAACTTCCAAGTACGTGCGCTTTCCCTGCTGCTGTAGTTACACCGATGTTTCCGCGTCACTTAACGACTGGCAAAGCACAGCATTTCACCAATTTTACCATTCAACCTACGTACATTTTGATGACGTAATTAAAAAAATTGCTAGACAAAAAAAGGTCAGAAAAATAATTTTTTAAACTGACTTTCAAAATAACATTTTGCGAATGTAACAGTTAAACCCAAACGTAGTGTTTCAAAATGATACAAACAACACTGGCCCTTTTAGGTAATCTACAAATAATTTGACTTGATAATAGTACACTGTAAAAAATGAGTTGAAATTTACCTTGGGAAAGAGTTAACATTCCTCTCTTATTTGCGGTAGTTTTACTCTAAAATTTAACTTTACCTATACGTTAATAGTTGTTTTACTATTTGTGGTAAAATGTTCTTTAATTGTGTAAAATTACACAAATATAAGTAATTCTACTACATTTAACTGGTTAAAATCACTATCCATAATGTAAATTTACATAACTCAGGAAACTTTTCCTTGGAAATTTATTATTACTCAATAACTTGATTTATTTTTAGTGTAATATTAAAGATAAGATGAACTTTAACAAGTCATTTTACCCTTAATATGTTTTTAACCGATGAGATACTATTTCGCTGATTGCACTTGTTTGTTGATGAGTGGTGACCTTCGTTTCGTGAAAGAATTCAGAAACCCATTATGAACAGTCCAAATTGGGCTTTTGGGGAATGGTCGGATGATTTCTTGTTACAGGTTTCGCAATCGGCGAGGCGTACCCTATCGATATCGAACGAAGTGTTCATTGCTCATTAATATTTTGTTTTTTGTTGTAGTGTAGTGCAGTTTTATCAAAGGCAAATATTTACACGTATGACCCAAGGTGGGAAGAATTTTATTTTATAGTAGAAGTTAAAAAATAATCGGTAAGTATATGTTAAAATTACAAATTTAAACCAATAAAATAAAAATATTTAATTTATGTTTCTAAATAATGTTTTTCTAGGATGAATCAAAAATTGAAGAATTCGAAATAAACTAGCATAACTGTAATTGAGAAAGGTACTCGTGTAGAATTGTTTATATAATTTATAATTTTTAAATTTTCTAGGTGGAATCGAAACTTTATCTGAATGTCTTTGAGAGACCAAATATTTCCGAAAGCCCCTTAAAAAAAGTTCTGCTAATGTCTTATATTTTATATAAGTAGATATGTTCAATAAAAATTATTTTGATTTTATTTTGTTTCATACAATCCATTTACCAGTGTAAATAATATTCAGAGGAACGATTAAATTTGCAAGTACTTTCGCAAGTCATCGTTAAATTCAAGAAGTATTTTCACATTTGTATTTTAACCCTGAAAAGTACTATTGACATGAAATATCAACTTTGTCATGTAACTTTACACAGGTGTTTTAATGTTAAAATGTGAAATTACATTGAGATTGTAATTTTAATCTGTAAATTTATTTAAAAAGGATGCTTTACAATGTAAATTTAACCTAATATTGTAATTTCCCACTTCCTATAAAAATTACACTTTGAAGTAAATTTACCCCAAAAAATGGAGGTAACATAGTTGCCTCCATTTTTTAGGGTAAATTTACCGGTAATTTTTTAGAGTGTAAAATTTGGAACAATTAAAGGATTCTTCCACCAAACAGTTTTTGGTGTCATTTTTAACGGAAATTTTATGCTAATGCCGAATATGCAAATCATTTTAGGGACAGAAACGTCTCTAGGCCTCCAAAATTGGTTGCTGTCAACCTAAGCTCCACAAAAACTCGACTACCTAACTAAAACGCTATGCAAAAACAAATTCGATTTTTTTTTCAACCTAACTTAATTTAACTTAATCTAATCTAACCTAACCTAACCTAAACCAAACCTAACTTAACCTACCTAAATTTGCAATTAAAAATTACACAATTTGGCAATCACAGAAACTTAATATAATTATTATTCATTGCCATGGAGATTAAGCATTTTTTTACTTTTGATCCCCAAATTTGGGGCCTTTGGAACATTCGCATTAAAAATGATTTACATATTCAAAATTAGCATAAGATTTCCGTTAAAATGACACCAATTTGGCCAAAGAATGTTTGGTTTGAGAATTCTTTAATTAAACCTAAAATTTAATTTAGAAAATGCCATTTGAGTATAACAAATCACAAAAGCAAGATTAATAATCGCTAATAATTCCACTGACCTTCAAATAGTAGCGACATCGTGGAGCAAGACTCATACAAAATTTAATAAAGAAAAATTATTACATGCTTATTGTTACACTAACAATTTAACACTAATTTGGTAATGGGTAGTAATGTTCTGTAAAAATGTCCATATTAATACCACGTATACCTTCCTAAATTGTAACTTTTCAACAACTTTTTATTGAATTCTGTTTATTAAAGTTTGTGACAGGTTTGCTCCACGATGTCGCTACTATTTAAAATAGAAGAGCTATACACTGACTTAGAGACCCTTCAATTAGAGTCTGGCCAAGGCAGCCATTTTATATCACAACACGTGGCGACAAATCTGAAACGTACAGAAATGGTTACACGGCCAAATATTGGCACGCTTATGAACGGTATTTGACTCAATCAAAAACATGAAATAATAGGTTGTGTATATAAAACATTATTTAGCATTAAAATTAGGATGTCAAAATCAAAATATTATAAAATTATATAAAATGGCGGGCACCATGGCAACGCATTGGCCAGACTCTAATTGAACACTGACTTATAGCCCCTTTATTTTCATATAGTAGCGAAAACGATTGATCTCGCCGTTGGAGTAAAAGCACCAAAACGATGTTGGCGACATTGAATGTTACCAGAGTGACATTTCATCTTACAATAAATTTTAGGTTTAATCATAATCATGCCCAAAAATATTAACATTTTGACATTAATTTAATATTGAACATTCATATTCTGTAAAAACCACCATATCAATATAATATATACCTTTGTAATTGTAATATTTTACAACTTTTTATTGAATTTTCTCTGCACCATGCATGTAGTATTTTTTTTAATTAAAGTTTGTGTAAGGTTTGTTCCACGATGTCGCTACTATTTGAAATAGAGGGGCTATACACTGACTTAGAGGCAATACATCTAGTCACCTAAGTCGCGCTGCTCGATCAGAGTACCGCAAAACGCCTGTGATAAACCCCTTGTTTATCGGTTTTAATTGTTTTATTGATTATGGAGGTTAGTTTAAATAATACACAAATTTGTATCCCATAATAAATTGGTTTTATTTCTTATTCTTCTAAAATAGAAATTTGGTACGTTATTACATGTTTACTCTTCGAAACTCTGTCGTCGTCTCTTTTATTAATTTAAGTCATTAAACTGTTGTTTATTAAACCTTGTTTATCGGTTTTAATTGTTTTATTGATTATGGAGGTTAGTTTAAATAATACACAAATTTGTATCCCATAATAAATTGGTTTTATTTCTTATTCTTCTAAAATAGAAATTTGGTACGTTATTACATGTTTACTCTTCGAAACTCTGTCGTCGTCTCTTTTATTAATTTAAGTCATTAAACTGTTACAACTATTATAAAAGCATTGCATTTTTACTTAACCTAGTTATTGCTAAAAGGAATTTGATTAAGTAGCTTTTCGCAATTAAATTTATTGAACCTTTATTACCTAAATATTTTAATCTTCCAAAAACACATAATATAATTTTTAATAATTTCTATATTCCTTTACACGCCGCCATATTGGGGTAGAGAAGGGTGATTTTTTAATAATAGACAAATTAAAACCACGTTTTACGTATTTGATATATTAGAGGTTTGATCGTTCAGAATAAGCAAAACCTTTTCAAGTATACGTGAATTTGATTAAATGCAATACAGATACAAATAATGTACAATTTCGTGCTTCTTTTGCCCCAATATGGCGGCGTTTGCGGTACTCTGATCGACCAGCGCGTCCTAGGTGACTAGATGTAGTGACTCTACACTGTAATGTGTAATGTGTAGTAATGTGTGAGCGCCACCTATTGACAACAAGAGAATGCTATTACCTGTTTGATTTTATGCTTGCTTTGAATTCGAAACAGTATTACAGATTTTAGTTAATTATGTTTTTTACGGTTAAAGTTCATTTCAAAAGATTTTGTGCAAAACCCGATGCGCGAAGTCATCTTCGACGCATTCGCGCAAATTTATCACTCGCTCTCCTTCGTCTCTCGTGCTTCAAGAAAATGCGCTCATACGCGAATAAAGACTTTGCTTACTTCGTAAATAACTATAACGATACTCGATAATCGTATTCAAATATGTAATAATGTGTTTATAATACATAATTTATTTTGAATTTTTTTCAGGCCAAGCGTATTTTTGAACCCGGCCCCGCAAAAGCTTACGCCGGCTCTGACTGTGATAATGGCCCGAGATTATGTATGAATCACTCTCTGTTATTTGGAAACGGCAGTATAGCACATTTTCACTCATTTCATATTTTCGTAAGTGGGTTCGAAATTTTACAGTCGGTTTCGGCCCTCCGCGAGTTTTAAGAATAGTATCTTAATATCTTAAACTAGTCAGCCAGAAGTTATGGAATCTAAGAGCTAAAAAAATTCGTAGTTTCAAACTTAAAAAAGACAGACTTCCTACTTGGACACAAATTTGATGCAAGTGTACAAGATTTTACGGATGATGTCAGGATGAAAGTAAAAGGTTTAGAAATGGATATTGTTTTAGTTTTAAACATATCTCTATGGCGACTTCCGTCATCATTTTTAATTGTAGTTACTAGTTAACGCTTCTGAGACACAATCGGCCTACTAATCGTTACTAAACTGCATAATTAATAAACGATTAGGCAAAAGAAAACATAAACAAAAAAACTGTGTATTTCTTAAGTACCCATTTTAAGAAAATTTTAATAATGGGATTGAATAACTTTTTTCTACTTTCCATATGCATTGTAAAATTAAAAAATTAACAAACTCAACAGCGCCAACAACAATAATAAAAAGAAGCTATTGTGCAAGAATGTAAAACATTTTCTCATGTGTTGTTATAAAAGTGAACGAACAATAATAATAGATCTTAGATATTATTCCAAAAGGCGAATTGCAATTATATTCGCGAGATTAAAGGAAATGGAAAATGTACACGGAATAACGCAATCGTCCTTTTAACAATTGAAAACATTAATTTTTTCAAGTGATTTTCATATTCTTTTAGCAAAGATGTAACAATATAAGTATTTATGATTAAATTTATGGTTCAAGACTATTGTTGCTTTTATGTTTGTTACAACTGTTGTAGAATATTGTATATACAATGAGTTTGAAACTTGTGTTGATAATTATAATTTTTCAAGTCTTTTCAATCTCAGCTTAACGCAAAGACTGTCAAGAATAAGTTATGTAGTTTAAGAATAGTCTATACTAAAATATTAAATTGCTCGTTGGTATGTTTACATTCGGGATAAATTCGAGAACTACTGGTGCTATTTCTTATATCCGAATAGCGTATGCTTTCAGGAGTAACATGGGCAGGCCTCGGTGGTGACCATATGTCTAGCTAGGATACGAGCGCGACTGCCCGAGATAGATGCGTAAGAGGACGAGCGGAAAGTTTAGCAAATTTATAATTAGACTGTTTAATTGTAATAACTAAATTGTGAAAAGTTCGTTCTACATTATATCTAAATTAATTTAAAGTTATATTTAAACATAATTTATCTTATTTAATTAATTAAAAGAATTAGTGCACTTCTCTTTGTACACAACTGATTGTGATTCCTCTCGTCACCCAGTGCCGTAATAACCAAAATGCACACAATGCGCGCGCCTCAGGACCCGGTCGCTGAAAGCAGCCCGGAATCGAGCTTTAAGAATCGATTTTATTATTTTTAATTATCATATCACTAGAGCCGATAGTTTAGAAAAATAAATCTTTCATGAAGAATGGCAACAATAAATATTATGCATTTTTATTATTATTAGCAACGTATAATCTTTAACTTTAATATTTCGGTAAATCGAGATTTTTCAGCTGCTTGGCAACACTGCAACAGTTTCGGACACTGCCTTATGTTTTATAGTGCAGTGCAGTGTGAGTGTAATATCTGGAACTACCGAAATAAATCTTGGATTAAAGGTTTTTGAAAAAAATTCTCGAACACGTAAATTTTGATATTAAATGAGGCATATTTTAGTGTAATTTTTATTTGTAGATTGTCTTTTGTTTATGAGTTATTGTAATAGCGAAATTTCTTTAAATGGAAATTCTAATTTTTCTTGTTGAATTTGGAAAGACCATGAAATTCTAAGACCAAATATGTTAAAAAGTATAATACTATATTTTGAAATTTTGCTTTTAAAATTTTAAAACAAAAATCAAATAACAATCAAAAGTTCGTTTTAATTAAAAAAATTAAAAAATTCTGTAAAAACCTCCATAATTTTAACGCTAAGTTACATGGTTGCTTGATTTTTTAATTAAAACTTGAAACTCTTGATTGTTATTCGATTCTTGCCTTAAAATTTTAAAAGTAACTATCTCGAAAATCTAAAAATACAGTGCCATACTTTTTTTAGCATATTTGTCGAAATTCATCATAAAAAATTAGAGTTTCCATTTGAAAAAAAATTCGCTATCGCCAGAACACATAAGCAAAAGACAATCTAAACATGACAATTACACTGAAATGTATGTCTTATTTAAGAGAAAAATTGACGTGTTCAGGGATTTTAAAAAACAATTTAATAACAGAATTATTTCAATAATTCCAGAAAAACAAAAATCGAATAACAACCAAAAGTCATAAGTTTTAATAAACAAAATTTAAAAAATCTGTGAAAAACCTCCATAATTTTAACGCTAAGTTACATGGTTGCTTGATTTTTTAATTAAAACTTGAAACTCTTGATTGTTATTCGATTCTTGCCTTAAAATTTTAAAAGTAACTATCTCGAAAATCTAAAAATACAGTGCCATACTTTTTTTAGCATATTTAGTCGAAATTCATCATAAAAAATTAGAGTTTCCATTTGAAAAAAAATTCGCTATCGCCAGAACTCATAAGCAAAAGACAATCTAAACATGACAATTACACTGAAATGTATGTCTTATTTAAGAGAAAAATTGACGTGTTCAGGGATTTTAAAAAACAATTTAATAACAGAATTATTTCAATAATTCCAGAAAAACAAAAATCGAATAACAACCAAAAGTTATAAGTTTTAATAAACAAAATTAAAAAAATCTGTAAAAAACTGTCGTAATTTTAATGCTAAGTCAATTGTTACATGGCTGCTTGATTTTTTAATTAAAACTTGGAACTCTGGATTATGATTTGATTTTTGCCTTAAAACTTTAAAGCAATTATTGAAAATTTCAAAATACAGTGACACACCTTTTTTGGCATATTTAGTCTTAGAATTTCATGCTCTGTCTAAAAGCATCATAAAAGCTTAGAGTATTCATTTGAAAAAGTTTTCGCTACCGCCAGAAGTCATAAACAAAACACAATCTAAAAATCACAATTACACTAAATATGTCTCATTTAAGATAAAAATTGACGTGTTAGGAATTTTTTTAAAAAATTTGTAAAATTTATTTTTGATAGTACCAGAGAAACAAAAATCGAATAATAATCAAGAGTTTCAAGATTTAATAAAAAGATTCTGTGAAAAACTGTCATAATTTTAATGCTAAGTCAACTCTTACAAGGTTGCTTGATTTTTTAATTAAAACTTGCAACCCTTCTTGTTCGTAATTGTGAATCGATTTTTACATTAAAACTTTAAAAGTAATTATCTCCAAAATCTCAAAATACAGTGCCATACTTTTTTAGCATATTTAGTCTTAGAATTTCATGCTCCGTCCAAAATCATCATAAAAGATTAGTTTCCATTTAAAAAAAATTTCCCTATCGCCAGAACTCATAAACAAAACACAATCTAAACATAACAAGTCTCATTTAAGATAAAAAAATCGTATAACAATCAAGAGTTCCAAGTTTTAATTAAAAAAAATAAAAAAGATTCTGCTAAGAATTGCTGTAATTCTAATCACTGTAAGTCAACTGTTACTGTTATTTTTTTTTAAATTTAGTAACAGATTTATTCCATAGTTCCACATAAACAAAAATCAAATAACAATCAAGAGCTTCCAATTTTAATAAAAAAAAATTTAAAAATTCTACGAAGAACAATTTCAATACAATTTCAAATCAATAAAATTTCAAGTCAACTGTTACATGGCTGCTTGATTTTTTGATTAAAACTTGGAACTCCTAATTATTTTTTGATTTTTATGTTAAATCTTTAAAAGTAATTAGTATCTCCAAAATCCCAAAGTTAGTATCTTTTTTTGTCACTTTCGTCTTAGAATTTCATGCTCTGGCCAAATTCGTCATAAAAAATTAAGATTTCCATTAATATTTATATAGCGAAAATATTTAGCTATTGCCATAACTAAAAAAAATCTACAAATAACAATTATTACAAAAAAATATGTCACATTTAAGATAAAAATTGACGTATTCAAGGATTTTTTAAATATTTAGTAACAGATTTATTTGGATACTTCCAATCCACATCTTAATTGGATCCGATAAAAATCGAATAACAACCAAGAGCTCCAAGTTAAAAAAGAAATTCTGTGAAAACTGTCATAATTTTAACGGTAAGTCAACTGTTACATGGCTACTTGTTTTTTTTAATTAAAATTGGAACTCTTGATTGTTATTCGGTTTTTGCTTTAAAACTTTAAAAGCAATTATCTCCAAAATCTCAAAATACAGTATCATACTTTTTTAGCATATTTGGTCTTTCCGATCTTTCCGAATTCATCAAAAAAAATTAGAGTTTCCATTTAAAGAAACTTTCGCTACCGCCAGAACAGATAAGCAAAACACAATCTAAAAATACCAATTACTTTAAAATATGTCTCATGTAAGGTAAAAATTGATGTGTTTGGGGATTTCTTTTTAAAAACATTTAGTAAAAGATTTATTTCGTTAGTTCCACTGTGCCAGACTTTACACTCGCACTGTATAGCGGTTGGAAACGCATGGGCTTGGTATAAGAATATAAAAAGGTTTATAAAAATAGAAAAAAAAGGGGAATATTATATTACGATATTATATTATAACATATTCCTCTTCGTTATCGCATCGTTTCGCTATTTTGATGAACGCTTTTATACCGGTAGTTATACCAAGCTCACGCGTTTCCAACCTGTATAAAACACGCGCACAAGTTTGTTCATCAAATTAAAACCTGTGATACAACATTTGATAGTATTGTGTCTGAAAGGGCACAATACTGTCATTGAATCTTTAACATGTTTGCTGTCGATGATTCCCTTAACATTCGAAAATATCTATTCGATTTTTGATTGTTGAAGGACATGTTTTATTTATTTTTTAAACAAACGTTTTCACCTCTAAGTGCCTTCTTAAATCTTAGTAAATAATATTATAAAAATGGAAATAATTATTTATTTCTAATTATTATCATTATCGAATTTAAGGGTACATAAACGTACAATTAGACAAACAATACGCTTAGCTGCTATATCAGTTAATTGTTTAAATAATTTTAAAACGCCTAATGACAAGCAAATAATAAGTTGTTATTAACAACTGTTGTCAGTTCCTTTTGTAGTAGTTAAAAGTAACAATACCCAAACAAGGCAATGTATATATAAAAAAACTTGCCTTTGTTAATTTGAGGGACACTCGTTAAGCAATAATCAAAACATCAAACACCTTCTTCTGTACATCTTCAGATTACCTTTTATTATTGTTACAAAACACAACCACAGCCTTATTAGAAGCAATTGCACGTGGGTACTATACATTTAATTGTAAATTACCCAAACAAGTATTCATTTTAAACCTACTACAGTATCCTACAATTTTCTTTACTTACATCCCGTCATAACGTCGGCGATTGCAATAGACAAATAACAGCAGCAACAACAAAAAGATGTAAATAATTACTTTTGTTTAAAACCATAGAATTAGGATAGACGATGGCCTTACGAATTGCATGCAATTAAATACATCCGGTAACTTTGGTTTCTGTACGTAATAGTAATGGTAGTTTTTAAGAGTTGGTTTCAACCTTCCAAGCGACCATAAAAATAAATACAAAATAACTATTTGCTAACTATTTATAAAATATAACATTAACATTGATGGGTTGTTAATTTTTTATTAAATTGAACTTTTCACTACTAGTTAGTAACTGCTCGTGCGTTTTTTTTCATTTATTCGCTCTAATTAATTCTAAACGTCTTAAATTAAAAATGTCAGGTGTAAACATTCACTGATCCAAATATCAAAAATCAAAAGTTACTCTGGTAGTCAGTTAGTAGAGATTGTTGGCCGTGACGGGTTTTCTTTTAATTTTTACTTTCGCGTTTGTATAATAATTATAAACAACAGGAAGGAATAACAAAATAAAAACTAATAATAAATTATAGATTGTCAATCATTATTAAGAATGTGTTGAGCGCAATTAAAATTCTGGGAAATAGGTTGTTTATTAAGAGCGGAAATTGATAGGTTGGCGATCGAGAGAGAAAGTTGGATATTTCTTGAGATCGGCAATGACACGTTTTTCTAAGACAAGAAAAATATTACAGAAATATGAATTTTATATTTATATTTTTATATTTCTGCACAAACCAGTACAGAAAAGACTTTCCTGTGCATTCCCTAATGACAACTGAAAAAGTCTACTTTCTGATGTTGAGAAAAAAGGTATATTTCGAGTCAAGATTGCGTCTTTCGTTATTTCCTACCATTTTCTATAAAACTGATGTGTTTAATTAAAAAAATGCATTAAAATTAACCAATAACCTCTCACGGTATTGCGTTTCGTATCTTATCTTTATGTCAATGGCAATAAGATATATTTTATTTATTTCCACTTTTAGTGGGTTGCATTCATAAAAACGCAAATTTAGAGATCAGAAAATTCACACAATGTTTTTAAAATGTTTATTTAATGATTTAAAGAAAGTAATAAGTATTTTCACCATTAAATGTGTAAACAAAGATAAAGCTGGTTTTAGAACAAATTTATGCTAAAAATGTGATGCATTTTTGTAGGCACCAATTAATGCAACTTTTTAAATATTCAAATTACTTTAAACCACTTACAAATTTATCAGCATCTTGAATTGCACATTCAACAGTTTCAATTCTTCTACTGCAAAGGATTTCGAAATATGTACTGTGTTTCTTAGGTACGAAAAGGGGAATCAATCTAAAGAGTCAAATGGAATTGAATTTCTAATTTTAAAAGTATGAGACTTTGGAAAGCCATAATTTTAAAATCACTTTGAAGCTCCACCCAGAAGTTGAGTATTTAAACAGTTCTGATGGTCTTAATTTCCGGAGATTTAGCAATTGAAAGTTCAACAATTTAAAATTAGGCAATTAACATCATGTTTTATAAACATATTCGTTATTTTTAAATACTAAAATAGCCTATCAAGCTTATTTATGACTATCTTGGTAAATTCCGGCCGACCTTCGGTATGGTAAGAAAAATCTCCTAATCGTTATTGTTTTTTAAATAAAATTAGACATAACGAGCCATATTCATATTCCATTTACTATTTAGTGTTACTTAAAACAAGGTAAGTCTTTTTTATAACTATGTCATGTCGATGTCATATCTTTAAAAGCTTAAACTATGAAATTTTGAAATCAATTCCAGATTGAAGCCTTGATTTTTTTATTTTGTTCTTCTTATGACGTGACAGTATGTTGCATGACTTTTCCTGTATTTGTAAATGTAAGTAAATAATAAGAATAAAAGAAAATCCTTATTAGATAACTAATCAAAGGATGCAAAAGTAAAGTTATTAGTTTATATAGATATTTCAGAATTCCCGTAATAACTAGCTTTGTAAGTAGGCGCGAATAATTCATAACAATAATAAAATATTTCATTTCTATAATTACAACTAATGTAACTGCAACTTTGAATTAGAAAGCATATCGGATCACGAATGGATAACTATTACTATTATTATTATTTATTGCTAATACAGAATACACTCTTCCTTTTTAACGCTAGGCTTAATTGACTAGACAATTTTGCGGAGAGACGTGCAAACTGGAACGAAAAAAGTTGATAATGCAAAAACATTACCAAAAAGTCAATTATGCAGGAAATGAAAGAAATGATCTAATAAAATGTTATCGCTTGACACAATTATTAACGATTATTCAACAACAAAAAAGACAGTATAACATAGAAGCGTTTTACATAATATCAAACGAGAGCAAAATCCGCGTTCCAGAACCAGAACTGCATAATAATATGAATATTTTATATGTATATGCATATACAAAACAACAATTAACGTTTCTAGCGTAGTTCCTGTGAAGAAAAATTATGGCCGGATTATTTTAGCTTAATTAAAATACAGATAATTGTCAAGATTTTAAATTCATTCTTTTTTGTATACACTGAAAGAATACGTGAGAAAAAGCAGTAAATAACTCGCAGTGGAAAAATAAATTATTTGCAAGAAATTGCAGAGCAACTTAAATATTTGCATACTCAGCAAAGTCTCCTTGCTATCAATATCAAAGTGCAGAAATAAATTCTACCAAGCGTTGCTTTGACACATTTGAAATTAATAGTCCAGGCAAATTAGAAAAAATAGCGGAAAGTTGAGGTAAGCCCGTGGATTTTTGCATAGGGCTTCCTTATTGATTCTTAAATAATTCCCTAAAAGTCGACACCTGTAGGTGGTGAGCTCGAAGAGATAATAGGAGTAAACCACGCCCCCTAACGGTTTTTGTCGTTTTTCTCGGAAACTATTAGGTTTATCGAGATGAAGGAGGTTAGGTAAAATAAAGCTTATTTAAATCCCTACCAAAAATGTCTAAATGCTTTTTCGTACCTCGCGTAAGTTAATTCTTAGGAGAGTACACTGTACTAGTCAATTTTTGTATCCAACCCAATACGTACAGGGTGTTTCGTCTTTTTAGAAATCTTAATTTTCTTTATTTATAAGACCGTTGTATTGAGTAAATTTTTATCTTGAATGAATTTTGCTGTAAAATTGAAATACACAATTTAATTTCGGGCTTGCTTTAAATTGTACGGGCGCCGCAAAGCAACAGTTTTGTTTTAAATCGTGTATTTTAATTTTACAGCAACCATCATTCAAGAAAAAATTGTACTCAATACCAAGGTCTTATAAATAAATGAAATTAGGATTTCCAAAAAAGCGAAACACCTGCATGTAATGAGTTGAATAAAAAAAATTGACTAGTACAGTGTATTCTCCTAAGAATTAACTTGCTAATACGAATTCTTTAGCCGACTGGCACCAAGAATATCGATAATGGCACCTGATGGATTTTGCCGAAGAGATGCAAAAGTAAAAAATGACTGGACCACGATCGCGTCCAGCTTTCAGCAAATTTCTCTTAGCTACTTCATGATGAATATGAGACCACAAAAAGTTCCTTGAGAAATTTTACTGGTGTAAATTGTTCATTCATGTATGACATACATTCTTTCTTCGATAACACAAAAAGGAGGAGAGGTACGAAGAAGCATTTGGGCGTTTTTGGTAGGCATTCAAATGAATTTTATTTTACCTAACCTTCTTCATCTCTTTAAACCTAATAGTTTCCGAGAAAAACGACAATAACTGTTAGGGGGCGTGGTTTACCCTATTATCTCTTCTAGCTCATCATCTACAGACTTTTAGGAAGGTTATTTAACAACTCACAAGGAAGCCTTACGCAAAAACCTAAGGATTTGTCTCGACTTTCCGCTATTCATGAAAATTTCTTCTTAATTGACGAGTATAAAAATTACTGACTCAGAAATTTGACAACCAAACATGTAGGTATTATACTGTGGTTTGCAAGTTACATCTTTTACATATTCCATATACGTAAAGGAAATTATATGTGAAAGATTCATGTGTCGTTCTGTATCGCAGTGTACTACTTCCCCAGACAAGGCGTAAAATAACGAAGACATCTGAATACGATTCGTCCGCCATGTTACTTACTGCAGCTATTGCCGTAAAGTAATTCACTCTCTTCTGCAACCATTCGCATCAATCGCAAGCAATCTGTATGCACGTTTAATTTTAAATATTTCCACACTTTCATTAACCCCACAACACTACGAATGTATCACTATCTGTTATTTGGAAATTTCAGTAGAGTTTGGGATGCTCTATTGATTGAATCTTCAAATAAATGTAGTAGCTTTTGCCGCAGTTTAATAAAATTCTAATTCCCATGAAGTATCAAACTAACATGATTTTGGTACCAATAAGTATACATTGTTTATTGTTTCCAGCCTTACTTTGTGGAACTCCATAATCATGAAATAAATAAATTTTATTTCATAATATGTATACACATTGTCGTGGTACTCGGGCTAATATAATCCAACTTCTAATTTAGTCTAATTCTTCTAATAAAGATGTGCTTCAATTACACTGTTCAAAAATAGTGTATATTCAAACAGTTGAGCATCATTAAGTTTGGACCGAAACACTCGGGTAGAATAAATGTCGTACTATGTACGATGGACACGTAGAGGTATCCCGAGTTGCTAGGATACCAACAACTTCTATTTATATGATTACTGCGGCTACGTTCAGTTAATAATAATCATTCTATAGCCATAACAGGTACCATTCGTATTGAAGCGATCTGGTAGACCAAACATGTTATCGTACCCGATGTTGCAATTGTTACGTTCAATTAATGGTGTTGTTTATTTGGATCAAAAGGATAGCTACATGCACCATTGTGAACCATTCGTATCCAATATTACGTGATTAAATTCAATTGTTTCCTTTGATAAAAAAAGCTAGCCACACTACTATTAGGTGCCATCCGCGTTGAAGCGATCTGTTACAATAAATGTGCTGCTGTATCGGACGTTCAATGATGTTACGTTCAATTAATGATATCATTTATTTTCATAAAAAAAGATAAACGACAGTATCATTAGGTACCATCCGATATTACGATGGTTTCGTTTAACTAATGGTGGTGTTTATTTTGAATTACAAAAACATAGTACCATTTGATACTATTTGTATTAAAGCAATCTGGTAAAATAAACGTGCTGTTATATCCAATGTTACAGCTGTTACGTTTTATTAATGAAGGTGTTTATTTTGATTAATAAAAACCACATGCGCCGTTCGGTACCATTCGTACTAAATTGATTTGATAATAAACATACTGCTGTATCCGATGTTACAATGGTAGTTCAATTAATAGTGGTGTTTATTTTGATACATGTATCTACAGGTACCATTGGGTACCATTCTATTAAGGTAGTTTGATAGAATAAACGTTACACTGAATTCAATGTTACAGTGGTTACGTTCAAGTAATGGTGGTGTTGGTTTGGATTTAAATAACCACAGGTACCAATAGAAACCATTCGTATTGAAGCAATCTGGTAAAATAAACCTGCTATTGTATCAAATGTTACAGCGGTTACGTTCTATTAATGGTGTTTATTTTGAAAAATAAACACCACAGGTACCATTGGGTACCATTCGTATTCAAGCTATATGATAGAATATGCTGTTGTATACATTGTTACATCGGTTACGTTCTATTAATGGTGTTTATTTTGATTAAGAATAACCACAGGTACCATTCTTATGAAGCTATCTGGTAGAATAAACATGCTGTATACAATGTTACAGTGTTACATAGTGTTGTATTTTTCGATAAAAAAATAACCACATGCACCATTGGATACCATTCGTACTAAAGCGATCTGATAGTGAACATACTGCTGTATCCGATGTTACATCGGTTAGTCCAATTAATGGCGGTGTTTATTTTGAATAAAAGATTCACCCACCAGGTACCGTTGGGTGTCATTCATATTGAAGCGATCTGATAAGACAAACTTGGTGTTGTATCCGATTTTAAGTTGCAATTTACGTTTAGCATGGTTACGTTCTATTTACGATGGTGTGTATTTTGATAAAAAGAACCTCAGGTACCAGTAGGCAGTAGGTACCATTCTATTGCAGCAGTCTGGTAGAATAAACGCGAATTCAATGTTACAGGGTTTAACTTGTTCATAGTGATACAAATTCAAGACTTTCAAATTTAAGTAAGTAAAATCTTAATCTTTGAAACTCTAAAGCTGAACTCCAGAAAACTTTGGTAGTCTGGTAGAATTCCGGAATGCTGAGATTAACTAGAGGTCTGAAGCTCTCAAACTCTTGAGTAGGGATCTCAAGCACTTGAACAGATAACTTCTAAAAGTTTAAAATCTTAAAACTAGGAAATTCTGGGACTTTGAAACTCTTAATTTATGAAATTTTGAAATTTCTAAGATTTCCCAAATTTAAGAAGTTTAAAACTTTAAAACTTTTGAAAATTGTGTAAACTCTCAAAACCAAATACACTAATATATAAAATTTTAAACTTCATATCTATTCTTTCTAGAATTCCCCAGACTTGAAATTTCCAATATGTAGAATTTGAAAAGACTAAAGTTTTGAAATTTTGATGCTCTGCAACTATACGGTTAAAAACTATAGATAGTACAAATCTCTAGAAATTAATAACTTTTATTCGTTAAAATACTAATAATTGCAAAACCTTGTCCTCTGAAATTATGAATGTCTAAAATCTTTCTTTTCAGAATTTCTAACTTCGTCGAAAGTTTGGAAAAATTGGAATTTTAACTTTTGAATGGAATCTCTCTCTGGTTCCTGAATCTCGATCTTGAATTTAAATTACTGAAACTTTGATCTTTGACAATTTCTGATCTTTAAAACACCAAAACTCTATGACTATGAAGCTATGAAACTTATTCAATATTCAGATTTAAAATATTCAAGAAATTTATAATAACCGTGACCAAAACAAAAAATATATATGTGTGTTACTTCCTTACCATCACTAGATTCAAGACCAAAACTAGCAATCCCATAAAGTTCTTCAGCTTCCTGTCTTTGGTAATCTTTTTCTCTTCCATAATTATGTTGCCTTCGAGGCAGCTCCCCATATACATCCTCGATTTCCGCATATTTCGCGGTTCCATAATCTGAATCTAAGAATGGATCGAATTTTTCAAACTTTTCAAATTTTTCTTTAACTTTTGGTGAATAGCCTTTGGTTTTGACTGGAGCGTAGTAAAATGAAGTAGATGATGAATTTATTTCGGTAGGTTCTCCAAAACTACTTTCTTGTTCTGAACTAACTTCTAGGGAGTCCAGGTGTTCCCTTATGTAAGCATAGTTTTCTAAATCCCACGGATCTACGTAATTCCTGGGAAATGTGTTGGAAATTGACTCGTCGCTGTCGAAATCGACGGAACTCCAATATAACGCATCTCCAGGCATTTTTCTCTGCAAAGAAGAGAAAACTTTTAATTTTGGTTTGTAAAAGAATTAATATTCAGGCTTAAAACTCCAGAACTGTTAAGATAGTAGTCATTTGACGTTTAAAAACCCACAAAACCTCGAATGGTTAAAATTATGACGTTTAAGATTTTTAAAACTTCTGATCTCTGTAACTTTACAATGTACAAGCTGAGACCCCAAATTACAGAATTCTAAAACTATGAAACTTTGAAATTACGAATAAGCTACATTTTAGAACTTTAAAGAGGAAATCTCTAAAATCTTAATTCAAATTCCTTGAAACTTTAAGGCGTTCACGCTGAAACTCTAACTGCCTAGATTTCAAAACCATACAACTTTATAGATCTATGGGTATCTGAACATTTAAGCTACGTAATCCTGATTAATTTAGACTATGAAACTTAAAACTTTAATGTAGAAACTAATACTCTAAATACTATTTAGATTAAAAAATTTGTTTCATGAGATTTGAGGAGTAAAAATTATGAGGAAATATATTATTATTAGGTAACATCGCTAAGCTGAAGAACATACCTCTACTGCCTAATTTAAGATCACAGATAATAAATCATTGCATAAAATTGTGATTGCTCGATTACGATGTCAAGAGTTCTAATTTTTTCTTGTATTATTTTTCTTTATTATAGCTAGACAGTCCATCTCGGCTAGCCAAAGTTGGAAAGTACTTATGGAGGTTTAAATTTTTTAATATGCAGTATTTATGGGTATGAGCAACTGTAATTGCATACAAATTTTTTTATGCTTTCATCATTTTGTTCCTCTGGCTTGTATAGCCCAAAGAAATTACAGTTTAGAACTTGTTCGATAAGCTAAAAATTACTAACTGTTAAAATCCACGAAAATTAACTGTTTTGAATAATTACCGATTAACAAAATTTTGAATGCTATATTTATAACCTACATACATCAAGCTGGAAGACGCAAACTGGCAAAAAGTAATAAAGATTATTAAAAAAATTGGCTATTTTATTGCAAATTTATGAGCAAGTTTATTACTGTGAGCGTAAATAAAACAACTTTGTTTCCGCTAGCTTACCCGCCAGGCAGCGGAAACAGATTGAATGTAAAAAATCAAATTTATATGAGAAAAATAAAAAAAAATTACTTGCTATGTATCAAATTGGTAACAAAAATTTATCGAAATAAAAAAAGAATTTTACTAAATTTAGATATAATTTTTGAATATGATTCGCCAGCTTGTATTTTAAAACGACAGAATTATGGAATTGTGTAAAAATCTAATACATTTACATTTATTCACTAATCAATGATGTAGCCATAATATACATTATTTATAACTGATACAGTTTCTAAATATAATTCCGCCAGGTTGTTTCCTAATGCGACAGCATCACGCAGTCAAAAAGTTACCTGATAATATTATAATAATTCACTAATTATAGGACGCAGTCAGATTTGTAAAATATATTATTTATAACCAACACAATTTTTAAATATAATTCCGCCAGCTTGAATTTTAACTCGACATAATTATGCAACCAGAATGGTGTGACAATCTATTAAACTTTCTTAGTAGCTAACTACATTTATTCACTAATCAATGGTTTAGCCTTAACATACATACATTATTTATAATCGATACAGTTTCTAAATATGATTCCGCCAGCTTGTACCCTAATGCGACAGAATCACGCAGTCGAAATTGTTTAAAATTTATTAAAGTTAGCAAATAATATTATAATTATTCACAAATCGTCAATGATGTAGCCAAAGTTATATATAGAATATATTATTTCTAAATAAGACTCCGCCAGTTTGTATCTTACCACAATGTAAAATCAGTTAAACTTTATTAGTAGCTAATTATAATAACTCACTACTTAATGATGTAGCCACATTTATATATAAAATAAATGTATTACTGATAACTAATACAATTTTTAAATATAATTCCGCCAGCTTGAATTTTTAACTCGACGGAATTATAAAGTCAGAATTGTGTGAAAATCTATTACACTTTGTTAGTAGCTAATTACATTTATTCACTAAACAATGATTTAGCAATAAAATACATTATTTATAATCGATCCAGTTTCTAAATATGATTTCGCCAGCTTGTACCCTAATGCGAAGAATCACGCAGTCGAAATAGTGTAAAATTTGTTAAAGTTAGCAAATGATATTATAATTATTTACTAATCATCAATGACGTAGCCAGCGTTATATATAAAATATATTATTTATAACCGACATAATTTTTAAATATGATTCCGTCAGTTTGTATCTTAACGCGATGTAAAATCAGTTAAACTTTATTAGTAACTAATTATAATTGTTCACTACTTAATGATGCAGCCACATTTATATATAAGATAAATATATTACTAATAACTAATACAATTTTTAAATATGATTCCGCCAGCTTGAATTTTAACTCGACAGAATTATGAAGCTAGACGTGTGTGACTGTTAAACTTTGTTAGCAAATAATTATAATTATTCTTTAATCAATAGTGTTTCCAAATTTATGTATAAAATGTATTATTTATAACTGATAAAACTTTTAAATACCATTCCACAAACATTTATTTTAACGCGACAGAATCACGCAATCAGAATTATGTAAAAGTTTTTAAAGGTAGAAGATAATATTATAATTATTCTCTAATCATCATTGATGAGTTATTAATTTCAATTAAAAATAAAATATATTATTTATAACCGACACAATTTTTAAAAATGATTCCGCCAGTTTGCATCTTAACGTGACGTAGTCACGTAGTCGGAATTGTGTTAAAGTTAGTTAAACTTTAGCACTAGATAATTATAATTATTAGCTAATTAATGATGTAGCAACATTGATATACATACAAGATAAATATGTTACTTATATAACTAATACAATTTTTACGATTACAATACGATTCCAACAGCTTGAGTCTTAACTAGACAGAATTATGAAGTCAGAACTATGTGACTGTTAAACTTTGTTAGCAAGTAATTAAAATTATTCTCTAATCAATACTGTTGCTATATTTATATATAAAATATATTATTTATAACTGATAAAATATTTAAATACGATTCCCCAGGTTTGTATTTTAATGCGACAGGATCACGCAGCTGTGTGAAAATATGTTAAACTTTGTTAATGACTAGTTACAATAATTATTATAATTACTATAATGAATAATTATTAATCGATAATCAATGATGTAGCCAGATTTACGTATATATAAAATATTTTATAGCTTCTCTGAATAAACGAACGTGTTTACAAACTAAACCTGCTACGAGTATTGCTACTTTTTCATCAATGGTAACGTGCCACTCTTTATTAAGACATAAATGTAATTTTAATTCATTTACTTTATCCTTATAATATTCTAAATTATTAAAATTAAAAAAATTGATTATTAGCAACTTTTTTTAATAAACTTTGAATAAATCGATAAAACTAGGTCTACGAGGATTCGTTATTCGATGTTCAATTTTTCGTATTTGTTTTTGATTGCAGTAGGCTAATGGTTTGCAGTAAAAATATAAAATTTACTAGTTGTATAATTTAATTAACTATGCTTATCTAATTTGTATATTTAATCTTTTTCTGAAACGTTGGGATAGTTTTTTAATAAATTTATAAAAAATTAAGTAATTAAAAATTATAAATTAAAAAATATATAAATATAAAAATTAAATAAAATAAATAATTAGAAAATTGATAAGCCTAGTAAGATAAACAAATAAAAAAAATTACCACCTAACAAATATTAATAACGCTAACCAATTAGTTTTCCAACATTTTTCGTATTTGTTTTTCATTGCAGTTGGCTAATGGTTTGCAGTAAAATTATAAAGCTTATTATTTGTATAATTTAATTAATTATGCTTATCCAATTTCTATTATTGATCTTCTTCTGAAACGTTGGGATATTTTTAATTAAATTTATAAAAAAAATAAGTAATTAAAAATTATATAGAATATAAAAAGTCGGCAGCACGGCAGAGTGGTTATAGTGGATTTCTATCGGTTAACATAGTTAAGTCGAGTTTGCGTCGGTCAGTACTCGGATGGGTAAACCACGAGCGCAGTGTACTTGCCTATATGGCTCCGCTGCCTCGTCTCACACGCACATATCTACTCTGCGGCTCCGTGTGTCTGACGCCTCGACACCGAAAGGTATATGAGGTTAAAGATTATATATATAGAATATAAAAATTAAATTAAATGAATAATTAGAAAATGGATAAGCCTAGTAAGCTAAACAAATAAAAAGAATTACCACCTAACAAATATTATTAGCCCTAACCAATTAGTTTTCGAACATTTTCCGTATTTCTTGTTGATTGCAGTTGGCTAATGATTTGCAGTAAAATTATAAAATTTATTATTTATATAATTTAATTAATTATGCTTATCCAATTTTTATATTTAATTTTTTTCTGAAACGTTGAAATAGTTTTTAAATAAATTTATAAAAGATTTAAGTAACTAAAAAACTATAAATTAAAAAATATTCTTAATATAATAATTAAATTAAATAAATAATTTTAAAAATGTATAAGCCTAGTAAGCGGAACAAAGAAAAAATACCACCTAACAAATATTAATAGCGTTAAAAATTAGTTTTCTAACATTTTTCGTATTGGTTTTTGATTGCAGTAGGCTAATGGTTTGCAGTAAAATTATAAAATTTATTATTTGTATAATTTAATTAATTATGCTTATCCAATTTTTATATTCAATTTTTTTCTTAAACGTTGAAATAGTTTTTAAATAAATGTATAAAAGAATTAAGTACCTAATTAAAACTATAAATTAAAAAAATATTTTTTATATAAAAATTAAATTAAATAAATAATTAAAAAATTGGATAAGCCTAGTAAGCGGAACAAATAAAAAAAATACCACCTAACAAATATTAATAGTGCTAACCAATTAGTTTTTTAACATTTTTCGTATTTGTTTTTTATTGTAGTTGGCTAATGGTTTGCAGTAAAATTATAAAATTTATTATTTGTATAATTTAATTAATTATGCTTATCCAATTTTTATAATTAATTTCTTTCTGAAACGTTGAAATAGTTTTTAAATAAATTTATAAAAGAATTACGTACCTAATTAAAAACTATAAATTAAAAAAATATTTTTTATATAGAAATTAAATTAAATAAATAATTAAACAATTGGATAAGCCTAGTAAGAGGAACAAATAAAAAAAATACCACCCAACAAATATTAATAGCGTTAACCAATTAGTTTTCTAACATTTTCCGTATTTGTTGTTGATTACAGTAGGCTAATGGTTTGTAGTAAAATTATAAAATTTATTATTTGTATAATTTAATTAGGCCCTCCGTGGTCGAGATCCTACCTCTCGTTCAGAGGGACAGGGGTTCAAACCTCGGTGGCGACTGAATTTTAAAAATTTAGTACTATCGTGTTTGAGCTCCTTAGGTTAAGGTATGAAAGTTGTATGAGTGATAAAGTATAGGGGAGCGTAATGTACTTGCTGCAATAGCTCCATTACCTCCTTTGCACTCCCATAAGAGTTTAGTTTGTGTGGAAACCCGACACTGCAAAATGCGGTAAAAGGGGAATGGATTATGTATGTATGTATGTATAATTTAATTAATTAGGCTTGTCCAATTTTTATCTTTAATTTTTTTTCTGAAACGTTGTAAATAAATTTATAAAAAATTAAGTAATTAAAAATTATAAATTAAAAAATATGTATATATAATATAAAAATTAAATTAAATAAATAATTAAAAAAACTGGATAAGCTAATTAATTAAGCTACACAATTAAAGAAGTTACCACTTAACAATAATTAATAGCGCTAACCAATTAGTTTTCTAATATACGTCTTGTTGAGTCAATGTGGGGACACACTATATAATTATGCAGTCCTTTACATATATTAAGTCAGATTTTTTTTGTAAATTTTAAATATAAGCAAGTATAAACAAATAAGATGTTTTTGTACAAAACTTGTCAAAGCAGTCAATAAAATAAAAGCAAAAAAAAAGGTTTGACCAATGACCACTAACTATAAAAATATTTGAACGTATCTCCACAACTTTATTAAAAAAATACGTTAGAAAAACATGTTAAATTTGACTATCCTTTTATTAAATTTTGTTAAATCTATTTTGTTAAAATCCAAAAGTTCGTTCAGGTTTTGACTATGGAATTTTAAATATGCCCCTAATAACTACAGCAACTGAAGCGAAAAACACATTCAAGCGTTAAGAATAGATCTTAAAATTACAGAAAAACCGATTATCACTTATGAAACGTTTAATAAAATTTCTTGTAAGTAATTTCTATTTTAATTAAAATTTCCAATTTTTTTTAAAGAAAATTCAAATTACAAAAACTCACCTTTAATCTATGATGCACATTACAGGTAGAAAAGTAGCAGCAAGATTTTTTGAAGCAACAGAGAAATTTGCCACTATTTAGGCTCAGTTTTAAAATCCAAAATTACAATTGATTCAAAAAAATATTTTCCATCAGTTGCGCCAATTTGTAGGTCACTTTTTAAAATCCACTAATTATTTTTAAAATATCGCCTTAATAGTGTTTCACTTTCAACTAAAATCACAAAAAACCACACTGGGAAACAAGTCTTAAGGAACTATGTGTATAAAATTTTTTTGCATTCACAAAATCCCTTCACTTTCAGCGTCTAGTGTAAAATATTTATTATCCCTAGAAGTTAGAATTGTTTATAAAAAATAGAAATTCGAATGGTAACTTCGCCGGCGGGCGTCCGAACGCGTCTGCGAGAGAAAGCAAGCAGAGCCACCTTTATTACATTTCATGTGCTGTTGTTTATTTACAACAGTCACTACTACCAGTTATTACTATTTAAATAATTTCTACCTTGAAAATTTTCTCTTGTTGGAAATTATTTCACGGAGGAGCAACAATTAGCATTGCAAGCAGTTACATTCAATAAGGTTCGAAAAACGAAAATGATCAACATCACCTTTAGCTATCTACGTTATACTAATTTGCGAATTGTTTATATTTTCATTATTGAAAACACGATGGGAATAATTTGAATATTTAAATCGTTTGCAAAAGCGAAAGGAAAGTCAAGGTTCTAAAAATATGATAAGCATGTTTTCTAAACTTGGTAGAATTTCGAAAAAAGTAGAATTTCTCTGTAAACATTTAAATTAGAAAAGGAAATAACTATAATTAAAATTTTCGAAATATTTAAGTAAAATTTGCCTCAATCCGTTTTTTTACGAAATTATTAAACATTCATTGCACATCACAATCGCAGCTATAATAGATCTGATTTAAACCAAGTGACATTTAAGCAAGGTGATTAAAGTTCAGGAATTTATTTTATACTAGAATATACTTCTTAATTAGGTGCTTAATTAAGCAAATAATTAAATTGATTAAAAGTTTACTCTCATTTTTAATAATTACAAGATTTAACTACAAGAGAACAATATGATTAATTGGAGATTTCAATTCTAGATCAAGCACGAAACCCTAGATCGCGCTGTTCTAATTTTTACACTAATTCATCATCGCTAATTAATATGTGTAGCAAATTTAACCATTAAATATTTCCACACATTAATTTCAAAATAACAACATTAAAGGTAATGTGCTTCAATTAGAATTAAAAAAAGAAGAACGAAAGAAAAATCTGGTGATTGTTGTTAATGATAAATAATAAGTGCATTTTGTTTCCTAACATACAATGTTCGTTATTATTATCGATTTTACGGAACCGGAACGAAGAAAATCGAAAGTCTAATGCAAATTTCGACATTAAATTTTTTTACACTTTCGCGATTTCCGATTCTCTTTGTAAAAATAAAAATGCAAGAAAGCTTATTATACTTTTTTATTCATTTATTAATCTTTACTAATTGTATTGTCATTAATTTTTTGTTCTTCCTCATTTACCTCGTTTATTAACTTCCTAATAATTGTAATAAATTGATTTTACCCAAATAAGTGAAATGTTTGTTTTAAAATAATATCTTACATAATTATTATTTAATAATTTTCTCATCTCTCTTTTATAAACCGCCTCTTATGGAGGCTGTTTAACATATTATTTAATTTTATTCAAGTTCTCAAAGATTGCCGATGTGATAGTTTTTACACTATTAATTCCGGCAAGATTACGCAGTTTGCTGGGGCAGGAATGTTATTTCCGGCCATACCTAGTTTTCCTTCGATTTTACAAGAAATAAATAATTTTAACATTCAATGTTCTGTATAATAAATAAACTAAATAGAAACATTTTTCTTCAGCTTTATTAGCAATAGATTTGCATTAAAGCTTTTTTCGTAGCAATAAATTTTTAAATGTTTTGTACTCGAATAGGCTTGTTTAACTTCACTTTCTGTATCCGAGGACTTTTAATTAATAATTTAATTTTTAAAAAGTCCTAATAAGTAGACCATAAGCATTGTATGTAGATCGGATAGCGCTCAACAAATACCATAACCCCAATATAATCTTTTTAGCCTTATAATTTCTATTCCTTGCTGAAATATCCCCAGTAGCAAACACATGTTGGGAAAATATTCTTTCCACATATTGGCCAAACATTGAAACATTTCATGGTTCGATATTCTTTTACAATATTGGCGAAATGCATTCACAGGATATTCATCCACCGTTCAAGCGTAATATTGGTGTAGTATACTTGTATTAGTATTGGTACAATATGTTGATGTGATAGTGCTTGATATCTACATTTTATTACGATTAATGTCTCCCTCAACAGGTAGTATTTGTCACAAATCACTTTGTATATCTTCTGTTCGTTTAACCCAATCATATTAATAACCGACGACGATAATAATAATAATAATAATAAACCGACAGTCCATATCGTTAAATTAATGTTCTACTGTAGATGAAGTCGGAGGAAGAGAGGGTCATCGTAATAAGAAGCACTATTATCGGCTAAATGTAATTCAACTTTTTTATTTTGTCCGTTTACACTTAAAACTATCTTCCGATATATCTTCCATATAGAACTAGTTTTAGATGTCTGTACTTAACACAATAATTCATTTGCGTCATTGCGAAAACTGTAAATAAAAACACAAACGCATTAAATTTTGTTAATTGGACTTTTATCTATAGGATTTCTAGTTAAAACGTTAAACACATTGTATCAAGGTAAAAAAGATAACTAATAAGATTAAATATATCAATATTGGCAACATATTGGGCCAATAATATATACTAAGGGTATTTGTTAAAAATTGTAGCTTAAGTTTGATATTTCATTCACTTCAATAAAAATCTGTAAAAATGTACTAAAGGCGAGATAATGCTATTTTTAATAAATTTGAAATTACATAATAATGTACCTACTATTATCGTATTTACACGTTTTGAAAATGAATCACAGACATATCGTTTACACTATTTTATTCATGTTTAAGCAAAACTCTAATTAAACTAGGCGGTTATAGCAAAAATATATGGATATTATAGTGAGTACTTACAGGATATAATGAATATAAATAACTGACGCACTTACAAACAGTAAATATAAATTTTTCAACCAGAAACGATCAGCAGCAGATATCGCAACACTAAAACAGATGGTTGAAAACGGCTGCTTGTACGTTATTGGGCGCGAGATTTGAAATTCGATCATTATGAATTTAGACCGAAGTCTACAATAATTACGTATTGAGGTATTCAGTATTTGATAAAACGTGTGAGTTATGGTAACTTGTAATCATCTTTCATTTTTCTCGACGTGGTACACATTTGTAAAACATTTTCACGCATATAAAGCACCTGCCTATGTATAGCTATTTTGATTCCTTGAATAATCAAGTATCCTTGTTTAAAGGCTGCTTATTCAGTGTCGGAACTATAAAGGTGAAATATTAACTGCACTATATGTCCAATATAAGACCAGTACAGAATAAGACAATATGAATAATTTGTATATGGTAGTTATGTGGAAGAAATATTGGTTACGTATATTGGGCGCCAATCTTGAACCAATATAATATTAATATTAATTATATATATAATATTAAATATCTACTAATGAATTAATCATATAGTGGGTTGAAATATAAGCCCAATATAGGATCAATATAGAGGAAAACAAATTTTTTAAATTTATTATTTATATATTGAACCTTTATAGGAGCAATATTGCCTACATATGTTGGGTGCCAGTCTTTGCGATGTCAAAAGCGATGTAATACCAATCTTGGTTGAATCTTCCAAATATTGGACCTGAATATAATATGTTACGCATATAGCACCAATATTGGGTCAATATCTTGTGCTACTGGGGATGTGTTGGGTCCACCCTGTATTCAGTTTATTATTATTTTAAATGTTGCAAATTGCATAGCAATAGCTTAATAATATATATATATATATATATATATATATATATATATATATATATATATATATATATATATTATTACAGCCTTGGTAGTGTATTGTCTAGCGTGCTGGACTTTCACCCAAGCGGCCCGCGGTCGATTCCCGGTGCCGGCAGATCTGGTTAAGGTTTTCTGCAGTTTCCCTTAGCTGTGACACAAATGTGGGATTTGCGCTGTTCCATCTGTAAGTCGGCTGCAGCCGCACTTAGGGCCTACGTAATAATAATAATCGCCCCCTCCCTCCCGCACAAGCTTATAGCTTCTGGGGCCTGGTTTCCAGGCTATGGGTTGTAACAATTATTATTATTATTATTATTATTATTATTATTATTATTATATATATATATATATATATATATATATATATATATATATAAGATTTGTCATTCTTCCTGACATAAAATAGAAATTGTACTTCTGTTCCCGTATTAAACTTCATATTTAGAACTGTGCATTTCATTAAAAACTGGTGAAAAATACATCAAGATACAAACATGGTCCTTCGAGCCGGATACATTAACGCGGTTGAAGAATCAACGCAAATTGGTGAGCAGAAATCAGACAACCGGCGAGTACAGTCGGCTAGCGCAGTGGATAGTATCGACACGCGCTTGACATACATATCTTCAAGAAACAAGTAGGTCTATTCCATTTCGTAACTTTGGCCTATTTTTGAATAAAGATGTCAGAAGAAATGAAAAAATTGAAAACCCAACACGGAGTTGTGAAGGGTCATTTAACACGTTTTGCAGCGTTTGTCGATGACGTTACTAATCACAACAAAATCGATGAACTTAATGTGCGTTTGCAAAGATTAGATAGTGCGTGGTATGAATTCGAAAAGATTCAGACACAAATTGAAATGCTTGACATAAGTCAATCAGAGACCTCCGAGAGACAAACTTTCGAAGACAAATACTTTATGTTAGTTGCATTAGGTAGGTCAATAATACAGAAGTATAATTTAGATTTAAATCAAGGACTCTATACGTCCAGTGACGTTAATTCGGTTTTAAATTTTAATGTTAAACTTCCTAAAATCGATCTTCCTCATTTTCACGGATCTTATGAAGGTTGGTTACCATTTTATGAAGGTTTCAAAGCGCTTGTGCTTGATAACACATCGCTTAATAATATTCAAAGATTTTATTACTTACTTTCTTGCTTAAAAGGTGACTCGATTCAGGTAATTCAATCCCTGGAGGTAAGTAACGATAATTTTAATAAAGCTTGGGAACTTTTAAAAGATCGATATGAAAATAAGCATGTTATTGTGCACAGCCACGTTAAGGGTATTTTTGAACTTCCTGCAATGACTAAAGAAAATCACGTTTTGTTGAGAAAGATTATTGATACTTTTTTGAAACATCATAGGGCATTAAAGTCTCTAGGTCAACCTATTGATACTTGGGACACCTTATTAATATTTATATTAAACAATAAACTTGATATGCATACAAGGCGTGAGTAGGAAGGTTCTATTAAATCTAATCAACTACCAGAATTGAAAACGTTCTTAGAGTTTCTAAAAAATAGAGCTCAATTACTTGAAACATTGGATACGAGAGATGGTTCAAAATCATTAATTCATAAGGATAAGCCTAATGTGAAATCCTTCAATCATCTCGTTACCAGTGAAGACTCTAAGCCAACTGATAACATTAACATAATTTGCTCCTTTTGTAAGGGCACTCATTTTACCTATAAATGTTCAAAACTACTAGCTCTTGCTCCTAAGTTAAGATATATTGAACTTAGGAAACTCAAGATTTGTTGTAATTGCTTAAAGGCTGGACATTTGGTAAATACTTGTCGAAGCAACAGAGTCTGTAAAACATGCAAATAACGTCATAACACAGCACTACATTCAGGTAACTACTCTTCAGATACTGAACATCCAAGTCATTATTACAAAAGTCAAGCACAGATCAATGAAAATTCACAAACAGCACATATTTCACAACAGGTCAGCAGTGACTCATCCCCTGGCTTACAGCACGCTATAGAAGATAGTACTATCGACACTAATTATCCACAAAACACTACAGCACTTCTTTCAAACGCAGATAAGGACATTCAAGTCTTACTTTCAACAGTGCAAGTTTGCATTTATGATGCTAACAATAAGCCAATCAAATGCAGAGCTTTACTTGACTCAGGTTCACAATCTAATTTCATAACACATGAGTTACTTAAAACACTTAAATTACAAACTTCCCCTATTGATATGCCTATCACAGGTATAAACCAAGCAGCATTAAATATACGTGAAATAATTAACGCATATATTAAATCAACTGATGATACATATTCAGTTCAACTTCCTTTCTTAGTTATTAATCAAATAACAGGTAATATACCGCAGATATACTTCAATTCTTCAGACTTAAACATTCCCGGTCACATTCAACTTTCTGATCCTCAATATCATAAACCTGGAAAGATTGATATGTTACTCGGGTGCGGTATTTTCTTTTCATTACTCACATCACAAAGAATTGAGTTAGGTGAAAACAACCCCATTCTTCAGCAAACAAAACTTGGCTGGACATTGGCAGGTCCATTAGAAATATACAAAAATAAGAATTGCATTACCGCAAATTGTTCTTCTAAGGCTTCTTCTAATTGCCTTCTCATGCAAAGTACAACGTCAGTTAACCATACAACTTGAAAGATTTTGGCAAACAGAACATTTGTGGTTACCACATTCTAAGCTCTCTAACGAAGAACTTGAATGTGAAATACATTTCCGTAAACATTTTTATCAAGACAGTGCCGGCCGTTGCTCGGTTAAACTTCCTTTAAAGGACAATTACATTAATTTAGGCGAATCTCTTTCTTCAGCTATTAAGCGTTTAAAATCCATAGAAGTAAGGTTATCTCGTGACGAAAATTTAAGACAGCAATATAATGATTTTATTCAGGAATACGAAGACCTTGGTCACATGATTAAAGTTAATACTGACTTCGATTGTCCTAATACAATTCATAATTACTTACCGCACCATGCGGTCGTTAAGAATTCTAGTACTACTACTCGAGTAAGAGTGGTGTTCGATGCATCGGCAAAAACGTCCACTGGAATTTCATTGAATGATGTGTTAAAGATAGGTCCCACTATACAGAGTGATTTATTTGAAATAATATTACGTATGCGTACCTATAACATAGTCATTACCGCCGACATCACTAAGATGTATAGACAGATTACCATAGATAGTCATCAACGCAATTTACAGAGAATAGTCTGGCGCAAAAGTCCTAACGATTCCATAAATCATTACACCTTAAATACAATTACTTACGGAACCGCTAGTGCTTCTTTCTTAGTTACGCGAACGTTACATCAAATAGGTCTTAATGCTAAAGAAACAGATCCAATAGCTAGTGAAGCCATTTTGAATTGTTTTTACATGGACGACTTAATTTTCGGCGCATTCGATCTAGAACAAGCTAGAGACGCCAAAGTTGGCATTGAAAAAATATTATTAGACGCAGGCTTGCCTCTTAGAAAATGGCTATCGAATGAACCAGAAGTCTTTGACAATACAGACGATTCAGTTAATGCAAATGCTCATTACATAATCTCTTCCAATAAGGATGTAAAAACATTAGGAATCATATGGAATCCCAAAGCTGATATATTTCTATATTCGGTGAAATTTTCTTCTTTAGGCCACCTAATTACTAAACGTTCCATTCTGTCAAATATAGCAACTATCTTTGATCCACTTGGTCTGATCAGCCCTTGCGTAGTAAAGGCTAAATTGTTGTTGCAGCAGTTATGGCAATTACAAATCCAATGGGACGATCTAGTACCAGCAGGCTTCCAGAAAACCTGGTTACGTTTTCTTGAGAACATAAATCACATAAATCATATTCAGATCCCTAGACATATCCTTCAATTAAATCCTACCGTCATTACTTTGCATGGTTTCAGCAATGTTTCTGAGGTTGCTTTCGGTGCATGTACTTATTTAGTTTCCAGAAACAGTAATGATAACATCACTTCCAATTTAGTCTGTGCTAAATCTCGATTAGCTCCACTTAAGTTAGTTACCTTACCTAGACTAGAGTTATGCGCAGCTCTTTTACTTGCACAATTGATGCAAAAGGTTAAACATTCCTTAAAATTGGATATTGAACATACATACTTCTGGACTGATTCCACAATTGTATTATCCTGGTTAGATTCTCAACCTAACAGATGGAAAACATTCGTGTCAAATAGGGTCGCCGTAATACTTGGCGTCACGTACGTTCTAGCGATAACCCAGATGATGTAATTTCACGTGGTTTAGAACCAGAAAACTTAGAACAATGCCATATCATGGCTCACAGGTCCTTATGAAGACTGGCCACAAGAGCAAAACATTAACATTGATATTATTCCGGAAGCACGCAAAGAAAAAATAATTTTAACTTATCACTCTATTTCTGATACATCCCTTTTCTCTAACTTTCGTAAACTTCAACGTGTTACTTCTTATATGTTACGTTTTTTGCATAACGTAAGGAATGAAGATAAATTTACAGGGCAACTTTCCTATCATGAGTTAAATGCAGCTACATTAGTGTTATGTAGGATGGTTCAGTCTAGTGAATTTACTTTTGAATTGACGCTTCTTTCACAAGGTAAAACTATACCTAGAATTAGTAAACTAATTGCCTTAAATCCATTTCTAGACCCTAACGGAATTATAAGAGTAGGGGGACGTCTTAAGAATGCTGACATTTCCTTTAACCAAAAACATCCTATAGTATTACCTGGAAAACACATACTAACACGTCTTTTAATACTGCACGAACATCATAAATATCTACACGCTGGTGCTCAATTAATTTTATCACGTTTACGTACATAGTTTTGGCCATTAAATGGCAGAAATTCAGTACGTAGTGCCTTGAAGAATTGTCTTACTTGCTTCAAGGCAAAACCCATACACATCAACCAATTAATGGGTGATTTACCAGAAGCGCGTGTAACATCTTCGCGAGCATTTACAAATTGTGGCATTGATTATACGGGATTTTATAACATTAAAGATGGAAAATCGCGCAGTAGAACTTTCATAAAATGCTATTTATGTTTTTGTTTGTTTAGCCACAAAGGCCGTGCATGTAGAATTGGTAACTGATCTTACCACTGATGGTTTTATGAATGCCTTCAAAAGATTTGTGTCTCGGAGAGGTTTTTGTAAACACATCTATACCGACAATGCTACCTACTTTGTGGGTGCCTGTAAAGAATTGCAAAAAATTCCTGAAATTCTAACCACAGTACCACACCATTCTAGATTTGCCGCATATTTTAATGAGAATCGTGTAAAATGGCACTTCATTCCTGCTAAATCTCCACATTTTGAAGGTATTTGGGAAGCTGCCGTAAAGTCCTTCAAGTACCATATAAAACGAATAGTAGCTGACGTTAATATGACTTTTGAAGATTTTTATACTATCGTCACTCAAATAGAGGCAGTATTGAACTCGCGTCCGATCTGTCCATTGTCATCTGATCCTCAAGATTTACAGTGTTTGACTCCTGGGCATTTTTTAATAGGTGCTGCCATGTGTCAGTACCACAAGAGAATGTCTCTGACACTCCTTTTAACAGACTTTCTACCTATAAAAAGTTGCAGCGAATGATCCAACGATTTTGGACTATTTGGTCAAATGATTATTTAAACACCCTGCAGCAACGTTCGAAATGGAGGCAAGATTAATCAAATATTGTCATAGGATCCCTGGTGCTCCTCAAAGATGATAATCTTCCAGCTATGAACTGGCAGCTAGTGATACAGGTACATCCTGACAAGACAATAAGGTGCGTGTTGTGTCTGTTCGTACTAACAATGGCATCTTAAGAAGAGCTATACACAAGGTGTGTCCTCTTCCACAGACTTAATTATTGTTGAAAAGATTTACTATTTCAAGGCGGTCGCCATGTTGGGTCCACCCTGTATTCAGTTTATTATTATTTTAAATGTTGCAAATTGCATAGCAATAGCTTAATAATATATATATAAGATTTGTCATTCTTCCTGACATAAAATAGAAATTGTACTTCTGTTCCCGTATTAAACTTCATATTTAGAACTGTGCATTTCATTAAAAACTGGTGAAAAATACATCAAGATACAAACAGGATGATTAACAGCTAGTTGCTCTGGGATGGTATTGCTTCATTAAGTGTAAATTAGAGCTTTAACTTGTTTGATTTTTTTAGATACATATTTGGAAGAAGAAGGCAATGAGATTTTTAATGTCGTTTTTATATGATTCTGTTTAGTTGTAGATTATAAGAAATAGACAAATGGCAAATGATTTGAGACTCCCTAAATGTCATAACAATGGTAAGAAGTCGATCAGTCGTAATGGGATGCTTGGTATGGAAAATACTTGAAACAAGATTAATAAACAATGTTCAATATTCCAGGATTAGAGATTATTAATAATCCCCTCTGGCCTATAAATAAAATGAAAACCGAAGCTAAAGGTTGCTTCTTAAGTCGAGTCTTTGACTCGATATCTTATCAATAGCTTACTGGTATAAGCACTTAAGCACAACAATAAAAAGTTTAGTTGTTTTATAAAAACTTTCTTAAGCAAAGTTTTATCTTCTACTTCGGAACCTAATGTAGATAAATTTACATAAATTTACATAAATTCTCAGTCAAAAGAAAACATAGTAAATCATAGTTGGTTAATTAAATTATCATGAAGTAAATTTCGAATTAACCATTAAAAAGGTTAAGATTTAATGAAGATGAAAAAAGACCGTATTCCTGACTGTTCCGAGAGCTCCGATTGATGCCATGTGTGAAAGAGGTTGCATAAGTAATTTATCTGATAATTGCTTTATTGCATGATTTTTTAATCAATTTTTAGTTTTTATAACAACAGATTAAATTAATTGTAATAATCATTTATTAACAGAAGATTTGCTGTTATTCCACGACCGTTAATAGTTTGGGGCACGATTCTTCGTCCGAATTATAGTCGGATTAATTAGTCTTATACATATCATAATTTTAATAAAGACACACATAATCTAAACATGATTGACACTTTAGTTAGGCAAAAAGATTATAGGTTAGCTATCAAAAGAATATATCCCATCGACAAACAAACAAGAGACACAAATTACATTTCTATACCATATTTTGGCAAAATATCAGAAAAAGTTGCACATATACTAAGAAAAACCAACAATTAATTATAAAATAGCCTTTAAAACTAACACTAACATTTTTTCATTTTTAATTATGAAATCGGGCATTTATCGTTTGAATTGTTCTTTTTGTAGTTCGATATATTGAGATGTTATTATTTAAATAAAAAAATTAAATAAATTAATGATGTTAAAATTACTTTGGCTAGCGTTAATAAAGAAATTTTAAATAACACCCAAATTTTCTTTTACCCAAATAGGCTGACTCAGGTTTAGTTCGATAAAGCATGAGATAAAATTTTACATTGATCTTATTAAATCCTGTACCTGGAAAACGAAACTTACTACCAATGCACTTGGACTTCTACAACTGGAAAAAGAGCAAACTTAAACTCTGTATGTGAAGAAAATAAATGGATGCTAGCATAAACATCAAATAAATAAACACATAGATAAATTGAAACACAGATCTTTGTTTTTATTATGATAAATAGAAAAATCCATTTCAAAAGAGAAAATAAAAAAGATACTTAAACAGAAAAGTAAAAAAAAATTTCCTTAAGCTTGCTCAAATGTGTTAAATATTAGTTACCAACCTGACATGGGAGTTGTAACCAGTCTTCATTTGAACAAACTGACATCAAATAAGTTTAACAGATAAAAAATATTTACAATTGCTAAACAAATTTACCTAATGAAAAATTAATTATTTTTGTGAATAAACATATGAAATTGTTTAAATGTTACAACTTTGTTATTGAAAATACTCTTAAATAAGAAAATTCAATTCTGAATTTATTAAAAAATTGTCTTTATGATTTTCTTGTTCTTAATGTGAATGAAATCCTTTTATTTTCGATTTACCTTGTATATAAACGTCAACGAATCCACTCAAATGTATTTTCTATTGTATTATCGGTGATACAGACAATTTTAATTCAACAGCTGATCTCTAATATCCATACAAGTCGAATTATCCAAATCAATAATTAAGTAAACGAATAAATCGTTCACAATTCCATATAATTGTTGGAGAACGAAAATAAATCTTCTTTGATTTAAATATTCAGGTAACTATTCAATTCCATAAACACGTTAAAAATCGTCGTTTGTTTACAAAAAGACATGTAGTTATCACTTAACCTTACTTTATTTTGCAGATTTTTGGTCTGGAGTCGAGCATAGACACTCACAATGCGTTTTATCGACTGAAATTGTTCTTTTTCCCGGGAGTTTTTATATAGGTTTCACCAAAACATCGAAAAGCAACACAAATTTTCAAACAATCGCACATCAAGATTTTATCATGACGTCACTAACGAAAAACATGTGTTTATAATTAGCACTAATCTTAAATCTAAAAAGACAAAAATGTAGCTGGCGAAAAGACAATTAAAACAATATAACACACTTATGGTCTAAAATAAAAGATAACTGAGAAAATCAACGAAAACGACCAACGGTCAAAAATCTCATTAAAACTTAATTACAATAAAAACTCATTAACTCCAGCTATGCCCATACAAAGAATGACTACATAGCTACCCAAGGTAACTCATATATATGCAGTTTACATATAAAAATATTTGTAATAAAAGAAAAACTTAAATAAAAAATCTGTTAACACGTTTTTAAGGTCAAACTATGCTTTGCAAGTTCCCATACAAATGACAACATAAATGAAATCAAACTAGACCCACTCTTGTCCAGAATACAGTACTCCAAGTACCTGCATTCATACAATGGTGTAAAATATTATAATAAAATCAATATTTGGGAAAATTGAAGCATATCAGCAAAGTCAATACCTTCACAAAGATTAACCCAAATACAGGAAATTGTAGGTTAAATGTACTATTATAGACATTACAATAATAACAAGTTTTCCATATTTCCAGTGAAATATTTTCCCGAAACTGGTTCAGCTTAGTAGAATCAAGAAAACTCTCTTCTACGTTAATTATTGTCAAACCCCATATAAAGAAAGATAAAATCCTCTAAGAAAAATGGCTAAACTATCCTGAACATGTAACATGGGTTACATAAACCATGTTCCACTACAAAAACAATCTAACTAATTGATATGCCTTTTTATATTTATAAACCTTTTATAAAGCGCGGTTAAATGTGTATTAAGACAATCGCACTCCTATTTTCCTACTTTAACTTGATAAAATTATCTGTAACCAAGCATGTATCCTTAAGCGTGAATAAAACTAATATCCTAGCATGAGTTTCTATTTTTTTATTGCACGAATATTAGGTATAAGTGCTATTTGACTATTTGAAAGCTTCCGGAGCATATCGTAGCCTATTAAATGTTCTTAATGTGTTACTACAAACTAAACAAATTTTCAATTAGATATGATAACATCCCAATATATTGGACAAAAACTTCGAAATTTTGCCATAAGATATAAACAACACGTGCGTTGTCACAGAAATAAACATCCAGAAAAATCTAATTATGCCAAACACCTTTTAGAACAGAATCACACGACTCTCCAGAATAATATACAATAATATACATTGACAATTTTGTAATAACAAACACAAATTAAACATTTTCGAAGCTTTTGAGATATACAAACACAAAACTCAGGGTGGGTGGGTACCTTTAATAAATTAACAGATTCAGCTGTGTTAGTGTTAAATATTTATTTTTTTATTATTATTTTTATCTCTTTATCTAGTTATCTATGTTTTGTATTTACTTTAGCACCTTACTTTACTTTAGTGTTTGATTATATTTATATTACCCTTGATAATGGCAGCTTAGCTGTCTAAACAATTGTCAGGTAGATTATAATAAAGTAAACTTTTAACTAATCAGTTTTATTTATTTGATTTATATTAATAACTATGATAAAACATAAGGTAGTTGCACGCAAATAGTTTCAAAATTTTATAGAATTAATACTGCTTTATTTAGTCAAATTGTGTGCTTTTTAAGTAATTATATTTTATTTTTTCAGGTGTAGATCTACTAATCCGGTGTCTAATTAATTCTTTCACAACTAAATTATCTGATAATTATTTTATTTTTTAAAGTTCTTATTTTACTTTTTATAACAACATATTAAAATAATTGTTATAACCATGTATTTAAAGAATATTGAAGAATACTTTTTGTGTATTTTAGAAAAGTTTATATAATAATTTTAGTAAGAATGATAGTTAGAGATAAGAAGATTTTTTGTCTTGAACAGTAACATAGTGAAGTTAAGTCTGTCTAGATATAAAATATAAGCAAATTTTATTTGTTTTAGTAGTACATAACAATGTAAATAGTTATGAAAATTAAATTAAAATTGGAGTAAACGTGTCTATAGTGATCAGAGTATTTTTTATTTTATAAAAAAAATTATTAAAAATAAATCATTTTTAAAATATATAAAAAATTAGAACTTATGTTCTAATTCATGTATTTAAATTCTTCATTAGAATCATACATTTATAAATTAAGTTTTTTATACAAAAATTTGTTTACTAACGCGTAACACTTCAATAGACCACCACTAATTTGTATTATAATTATTTATTTGTACTTTTAAAAAACGATCTATACCATATCGATCATATTTAATTAATCTTTTTTCTACCATTGAACGTTTCCTTATAATTATTGTAAATAGGACATAACATCAAAGATTTTTACGTCTGTAATTTGTAAACTATTTCCAGAAGGTCAGTTCAAGAACAATATTAATAACAGATTTGAAAGCAACGACCGTATAAGACGATTGCGAAGAAACTTCTGTTTAGCAGTTTTGATGCTCATTATAAAAAAATATTTCCTTTTATAAAAAAAAATTAAAAGTATTATTATGTTTTATTATAATAGTTTCCATTATGGAAACAACTTCAAATGAAGAAGTTCCTGTTTACTTACACAATAGCAAAAAGCATGTTTGGTGCCCAGTAATGGATAAACAATTTACAAATTTTACTCATTGATGATGATTATTCACAATAATATTTAATTACTCGCCTAGTGAAGTATTCCACAAATTGCTTTGTACTTATAAAAAGTAGGTTACGTTCTTAGTTATTTGCAGTTAGAATTCATTAAAAATTATTTAACAAATTTTCTTAGGTAAAAGCTGATTAAACTGATTAAACTCAATTTAACGTATGGTGCGCACAAAGTAATCTTTTTTAGGTTGAAAATTTTAGTTGTATTATTATTGTGACCCTGATTTATTTCTTACAATAAATATCCATCTTGAAAGCACTAACAATAACATAAAAATAATGTTTTTGATTCTTAATATTCATCTAAAGTAGGCAACCGTTTTGAAAATTCAAATTAAAAATAAAACAAAGACAGGAAGTTGCGTGTAAATATTTTTGCAATGATATCATTTGGAGATAACAGTTTTATAACAACATTAACGTTTTATTACTTGTTGTAGTTATTAGTAGTAAATACACTACTTTTAATTTAACAGTGAATAAATTAATTTTAAAATTTTCTTTTTTTATAAAAGTATATTTAAAAGACAAAATGTAATGGCGATCACTAAAAATAAATTTAAAGACACAAAACATAAATTATAGATAGCAAAATCTCGAAGAAAGCCATTAATGGCAATTTTCCTAATTACAAAATTGTGTTTTGTAATTTTAAATGGTCGCTGCCAGATAACAGCGATCGAAATTGCCTTACCTGAATCTTATGGGTCGGATAAAAAGTTAAAAGTAAGAAAAGAGTTAAACGATTGGTTTTTGTTAAAGAATTTTATTATCTAATGGACCATTTTTATGTACGCCAGTTTCACAAATTTAAACAACGCACGCAATGATTGTTTATTATGATGTCACTGTTTCTTATTAAGATATTGATCATAATTATTGACTGGAGAAATCATCATTTCGAAATGTTTTCAAAACATTGCAGCCCTGGATATATTTTGTAAAATAACAAAGATTGCGTACAAGGAATAATGCGTAGAGCGCAGATTTTAACGTTTTTTTACAGTAGGTTTACTTCTTTGAGCGAATTTATTACTCCTGCTCATTTATTCATTGTAGCTGCGTCAATAAATAAATGATTTTCATTCTACTGTAGGTACAGGGCGACTCAGCTATACATGGCGTACACAATGTGCGCCAGTGGCGTGCGGTGAGAATTTAGGCTAGGGAAGCAACCACGATTTTAATTATAATACACCTAGGTACAGGCGCGGATTAACGGGGAGGGAATAATCCCCCCCCCCAATTTAGAAATAAGTTTACATAGAATAAAAACAAATAATGTTTGTTTAATTATTATTTATTAAAACAATTATTTTTCCAAAGATTACCCCCTCAAAGTACTTCTCTGGATCCGCCCCTGCTAGGTACAATAAAAAAGAGTGTTATAATTATTAAGCTTAAAAGTTTTTCAAAGAAGCACTTTTATACTTTATACTTATGAAATTTGTTGACTATCATTCTTTATTTAAAACAAACTACTACTACGTATCAATTTTCCGGTCTTTCTTAGCAAAATACCGGTACAGGTTTTAATCTTTGTTGTTAAATTTGAAAGATCTGGTTTTGATCTGCCTTTCTTAATAATTTGTAATTTCCCTCCAAAACTGTATGCGAAAAATTCCTTATTAATAATTTACAAACTGAACAAAAAATCGTCCCGATTCGACTATATCGAAGGTACTCGAACCTTTCACCGAAGCAGTTGAATTTGCAGTCGTGACGATAATGCAATTTTAAATTTGCATACAGGGAAACTAAATAGAACTATTTGTCTTTAAAAAAATACAACTTATAAATTAAAATAATAAAATGCGACAAACTACAGTCTCATTCGCAGATTTACATTACTTAAGTAACACTAAATCGAACAAATCACCAAATTATAATAAATAAACATTTGGAAACGAAGCACAATAAAAATTACGACCAAACAATGTTAACCAGCCAAACAGCATCCGTCTATTATAACACCCCGCGCTCGCTGATTCACGCCAAGGTTAAGAGAAGAGCATTTGTAAACAGTGCTTATATGAAGTGTATGTATCACATTTGAATCGGTATTACCTTTCCGTGCAAGTTTAATGAGCCTAATTTAAAATAGTACTCTAAATAATTATACTTTTTGCTGTACAGAGTTGATATTGAGCTTTAATTTGATAAATATTTCAAAACGATAACCATAATTTTACAAAAGTATTTTTGTTAGCATTGTTTTTATTTTTAATAAATTCTCAAGGCAAGCATTGCTTCCATTGCTTCCATGGACCGCACGCCACTGATGTGTGCAGCAGATAATAAAATCTCTTGATTAGACAAGGTCAAGATTTTTAGTAATTTTGACCGACGTTTTTAGAAACGTCCGTATAAGACTATAACGCGTTAAAAGATAAAGTTAACCGTATAAGTGCTAGCTGTACAATTTTAAAGCCACGCAAACATGATGAGATCACATTTCACTGTACATTTTTGCGGACTTATCGGCAACGTAAACATAACAAAACATAAAACTAATTCAAAGCTTAATAACAACTTTAAAATAAATCTGATTTTTAAGAAAATATTTGATATCCTAATCAAGTAAGTTAATTGTTACGATTATAGGGGACTTTTGTTAGTGTGAGCGGCTTTGAATTTAATTTAAAAAACATCAAAACCATTAGACTTTGTAAGAAAATTACATTTAGGAATTCTAATATCTGCAATGCAATGCGGGGATCCCCCGGACTAAGGTATAATGCTTCGTATTGACTACATTAATTACACATTTCAATAATGAGAACTCCAGGTTTTTAATACTCGGCAAATTTTATAAAGACGTAGGTCAAGTCTTTATAAAATTTGCCGAATATTAAAAACCAATATCCTTTTCTTAATTATCGCCGTTCTGAAAATTATCATCTGATTGGCTGACCTCATAAAATTGTAATGTAAAAGGGTTAGGTTGCGTGTTGCAAGATCAGCAACTTAAACTTACCAATAATAAAACGTCTTGTTTGGAGAGCATACGCTTATGAAAAAAATGTTATAGGGATTTTTTGTTTGTCTTATCGATGTCTAACTACTTGCCGCGTTTGATGTACCTGTTATGAGACACCCTTGTATATTGGCACAAACGGAATTATTTCGAATTGAATAATCTCATAATTCCTCAACTAACATTCCGTTAGTGCAAATGTTACCAAGGTTACATTCGTCTATGCAGCGGCTGCCCACACAACAAGACCACCTGCAAAAAGTATCGCATGCGAATCGCCTTTTATATGATAATGTATGCATCTCAGTATAAGTAATTTATTCATTTATACAGTATGCATTTATATATGCATCTCATTATACGTAATATATTCATTTATGCATTAACGGAGAATACAGTATATAAACAGCTTGCTTCAAGTTTAACATTCACTTGTGAAAATGACTCCATCGAGTCACATCTTAAAGCAAGCTGGTAAGTGACTTTTTATTATTTATTGTATTTATCTCGAACTGGTGTACAGGGACACTGATTACCTGATCCCGTACCGCTTAGTTTTAGGGGTCTAGAATCTGGTGTCCAGGGGCACTGATTACCTAATCCCTAATGTGCTTAGTTGTAGTATTTTAGGGGACTAGAAGCTAGTACCCAGGGATACCGCTTACCTGGTTTCCTAAGTGCTAGTACAGGGTGGTTCCGATCAACCTCATGTTTATGTTAGTTTTAGGAGGACCTAACCGTCCTCATATTTATGTTTGTAAGCTATTGTATTATAACTTGTTGTTCTGTATATAATCAATTGTGACCTGTGTTTACTTTCTATCTCTACCTCTGACTACGACCCTCAGTCACAAAACCCTACGTGACAATATTAACCCCATATTATTATTTTTTATTTTTAAGATAACGGATTCATTCAAGAGATAATTTTAAACAATATTATGTGCAGTTTTTAAAAATACTAAAAGTTCTTGAAAATTCGTATATTATACAGGGTAATAAAAAAGTGCGTTTTTTTTAATGGAATGCCCTGTATATTTTTTTTTTAATTGAAGTCTTCGTTATTTTTTTATTGGAAATATAAATACTTGAATAATAATTCAATGGGCTATCATTTTTTAACGACAACTCAAAACCTGCTCAGTCAAATAGCAAGGACTTTAAATTATTGAAAAATATGCAGGTCATATCATTAAAAAACACACTTGTTCTATCACCCTGTATAGTATAGAAATTTTCAAAAACTTTCAGTATTTTTAAAAACTGCACATGATATAATTTAATTTTTTTTAAAGAATCCATTATCTTAAAAATAAAAAAGATAATATGGAGTTAGTTCTTAAAAAAAGATACCCTGTAATATGTACAGGTTAATTTAATAGTTATGACTAGGTATAGGATTTCTATGCATTTGCATGTTTTTTCTGCTTATAGCAAACATATGCAGAGTAATATTTCTACATGTTTAAGCCACATATGAATCACATATGTCAATTTGAAAGTTATGATTATGAAATTTCTAATATTTTTTAAATAATTTTAGCATTTTAGACAACCAACCAAGGGCGGCTTAGTTGAGTCTAGGGGAAACCCATAATTTAAGCTTATTGTTAAATACTAGGCTTTAAAATATTTTGCTGCCTTAACCATCTGTGTACTTGTTAATATTTTCTAAGAAAGAAAAAGTTTCAACTAAAATTTAAATACTTACATCATGCGGTATTGTGATAAATAGGTATTAGGAAATTCCAAAGACCCTTTGACAACTTCCTGTACATAGAAAAATTTGCCTGTTCTTTTGTTTATTTATCTTGTAATCTTTCAATTAAGACAGTTCAGAAATTGCGATTTGCATTTCAGTTTGAAATTTTAGAGTGAAAAGATGGACAAAGAAAAACGGTCTGTGTCTGTTACACTTCGAAGTTATGTTAAGGAATTCGGTGTTCTTACAACTGACGATAAGGTGTTGTATTGTACAGTGTGCGACGATAAAGTGACTGCAACGAAACGCTTTCAAGTTACACATCTGAACACGGTTCGACATCAAAAGTGGTTTCCTTGAAATCAAAAAAACAAACATTGTTACTGGGGTACCTTAATAATTGGTGCGGTGAGTCCAGCAAATCGATCGAATTTAATAAAAAACTATGTAGTGCATTAGTGGCTGCAGATATCTCGTTAAGTAAAATTAATCACTCAGCATTTCGTAATTTTCTGGAAGAAATTTCAAAAATGCCAATACCCGACGAGTCTACACTCAGGAAAAATTATTTACCTCGAGACCATAAAATCAATTAGAAAACATGTAGCGAATAACTACATATGGGTTTCCATTGACGAATCTACTGACACTACTGAAAGGTGCGTAGAAACTTCATCTCCTTCGTTTTGTTAGTAAAATTTAACTAATTAAAGTAAGCAGAGCAATTTACGGATGTTTTATTTTCTATTTTGTTAGTTACATATTTAATCACAACAATATTTTTGCTTGATTAAAATATATATTTTTTTAAATAACATAACTGTTTTATTGTTTGTAACCGACTAATTATGTAGTTCGATAAAATAAAAATCAAATTTTTGTTTTCAGATACGTGGCTAACGTTATAATTGGCGTTTTAAATTCGGAGAACAATCCCAAATCCTATCTATTAGCAATGGACGTTTTCAAGAGCACCAATCATTGTTCTGTGGCAAAATTGTTTAATGATTCGATGGCTATTTTGTGGCCGGACGGCATACAGTACAACAAAGTACTCTTGTTCGTCACCGACGCCGCACCGTACATGATCAAGACTGGAGCAGGCTTACAAGTTCTGTACGACAAAATGATCCACTTAACTTGTCTTGCCCATGGAATGCATAGAGTTGCGGAAAAAGTGCGGGAAATATATCCTAACGTAAACTCTATAATTTCAGATGTAAAAAAAATTGTTTGTAAAGCTCCATATCGCATACAAATATTTAGGGAAACTGCTCAAGAAGTGCCTCTCCCACCTGAGCCTGTAATAACAAGGTGGGGTACTTGGCTTTCTTCAGTAGAATATTATGCAACTTATTTTGATATTATTAAAGCATTTGTAAATAAACTTAATAAACACGATGCACTATGCATACAAAGCGCACAGGATGCTTTTAATACTAAGGAGGTGAGGACAGAATTATTGTTTGTTTTGACAAATTTTGTGCGTTTAGCTAAAGTAATTCAGAAATTAGAAAGTCAGGGAAATTCATTAGATGAATCTCTTGAGCATATAAAATTGTTAGGTGTTTTTTTTTGTTTATTGTTTCCAGCCTTATTTTGTGGAACTCCATAATCATGAAATAAATAAAGATTATTAAAAGTTTCAGGTATATTTTAATAAAACTGTGAAACTTTTAATAATCTTTATTTATTTCATGTTAGGTGTTTCTTTGAATAAAGTAAAAGGGCCAAAGGTTTGAACATAAAACAAAAATTTAAATCCGTTATAGACAAAAATCCTGGTTTTCACTTAAGCATAAACGATGCATTAACTGGCCAAGACATTTTAGACGAGCTAAAATATTATTCGCTTGTAGAATTAAACAATTTTAAGTATGCCCCAATTACGTCTTGCGATGTGGAACGGAGTTTCTCAAAATATAAAACAATATTTAGGGATAATAGGCATATGTTTACTTTTGAAACTTTAAAAATGTACGTCATTGTGATCTGTAACGCTCTATGTTTAGAAAATATAATTAATTAAATTATTGCATAGGATGTCTAATTAAAATAATTTCTGTAAATAAAATGTAAATAACGCTAAACAGGTGTTTTTTTAATAATGAAAGAGCATATATTTATTAAGAATTTCTAATAAACGCATATTTCATGATTTTTAAGTGCATATTACACGTTTTTATAGTGCATAAGTGCATGCATATTTCAGCATTTTTAAGTGCATACAAATCCTATACCTAGTTATGACTTTTTAGATTTTTAAATACATTCAGGTGTGACATTTTGAATTGCTGTTATAGTTCTTCTAAAGTGCTAACAGCGTGTCCAATGATTTGAGGAATGCAGAAAGAGGTAGAAATCTAACAGGGTCAGATAACATTAGGGTTGCCAACTGACCTTTTTTCGGAAGGACAGTCCTTATTTCTAAGAATGTGTCCTTCGTTCTTTCTTGTCATAGGAAAGGACGGGTTTTGTCCTTATTTAAAAAAATGAACAAAAATCATTCAATATTTAATTAAAATTTTAACTTTTATTTTAATCACTGACATTAGCTTTCGAGAATCAAGAATTATAAATTTCAAATTAACCGCCAACATCGTTCATGCAAAATGAATCAAATTTGCCGAGTTAAATTTAGTGCTAAAATGAGTGAAGCTACAGATTATAATTTACCGGACGAGAATATGAGGTTAAAAGCTCAGAAAAGAAAAGAAAAACGTATCGTAGTATAATGTAGTAAATTATTAATGGTCAAGCCGCAGTTGAAGTATTATGAGACTGATTGACATTAATTTAAGACTATATTCAAATACTACTAAACCATCTGCAGGATGGCAGCGGTAAGGGGAACTTCTCGAACTAAGGCCCCCACCACACATTATTTTTGGAAAGGGATAGACTCAGAGAAACTAAGATTTTTCAGGCAGCGATACCAGAAATAGCAGGCAGAAATGATTAATATTAATTGTTGATTAATTAATACTAATCAAATAAATAGGAAATGTACTGTAATTAGTAATTGTAAAAAAATCATGAAAAATAATTAGTAATAAAAAGCAAACAAACAAAAAAGAATGATAAATGACATTTATTAAATAAGCAAAAGACATGAACATTAAGTATGGCCGACTGGAAGGTGCGCTGGACTGCCGATTACAAAACCCGAGTTCCGGTAATTTTTTTTTAATAAAATTTCATAAACAATTTAATTATGTTTATAATATTTATAAAAAGGAATAGGTAACTTACAATTAAATATTAATAAGTGTGGTATGCACTGGCGCCGACTTGTAAAATATATTGGGGGGCCCACAAATCGGAGGATTCCCCCAGCAAAAATGGGTGATTCGGGGAAAATTACACGTGAAAAGTTGTTTTCACTCACTCCCAAATAACTAGCACACTGACAGCAATGGCGATGAGTGTCCAGTGTAACAAACAATTACGTCGGCAAGCCAGACAGTTGTATGATTCGTAAACACTCGTGTATGTCCGCCAATCTTCGTTGGCCAACGACCTACGAGTGTGTTCGAACTCGACGTTGTTTTTCAACGATCTTCGTGGTGAACCCGGAGATGCACGAGAGATTACGAAATTCATTTTCGTCGATGTTCGTGGCCTGAAATTCCCTAAGGCAGGTGGAGACGTGGAGATGCACCAGTGTTTACGAAGTATGTTTCCATCGAATCATAATGCACGCGTCTGGGCCGGAATACAGGCGAAGACGTACGAGTTTTTATTAAGTTGATTAGACCTACTTATTATTGTACAAGTATGTGCCTTCCGCAAAGTATAGATTAGTCTTTCGTCTTGATTGTTTAGTGTGTGCTATCGAGGTTTGATTATAATGTTATTTAGTCAGATGCATGACGTCACCAATATCGAGGCAATAGCACTAAAAATGACTACAACAGAGAACTCCACAATAAAAATAATATCAAGGTATAAACCGCCAAATAAACAACTTAAGAATAATGAACTGCATATTTAAAAACATATTTACAAGTACTGAGCCCACGGTTCTAATTGGTGACTTTAAATGCAAGAACACCAACTGGGGATGAAGGATAACCAATCCTAATGGCACCAAACTTGAAAACTTTTGCATCCGAATTAGCAATTCAAATTGCTGCACCCACTAAGTATACATATTATCCCTACCGTGTAGATCATCTCCCTGATATTTTAGACATAGTACTCCACAAAAACCTAACCGCACCTATTAACCCAACGGTCGTTACTGAACTTGATTCCGATCATCTTCCGGTACTTATAACCTTAGGCTGTACCGTCCAGCAATACCAAAAAATTCCCAAATTAATAAATGGACCAATAGACTGGAGTGCATTTCAAGCATTCATCACAGCATCACTACCATGCCCAGCAGACCTAACATCACCTGCTGATATTGATAATGGAATTGAAAGATTTAACGAAAAGGTTACGCAAGCGGTCGCGCACGCCACCAATCGAACACGTCGTTATTTCGACTATCTAACGTCCCCACCTGAAATATTTAACCTTATCAACGAAAAGTACAGAATAAGAAGGCAGTGGCAACGGACACGAGACCCAATAACCAAGGCCAGACTAAATCAACTAATTAGAATAGTCAAAGAGCGCCTAAACAACCACACTATCCAATCATATAACCACTATATTGCAAAACCTAGATCCAGGGGATCTGAACATGTGGAGAGCCACCAAGAAAATTCTCCGTCAACCCCCAATCACTCCAACAATTCGTGTAAACGGCCAAGTATACACAGATGATCAAGGGAAAAGTGAAGTGCTAGCCACGTATTTAGAACAAGTGTTGCTCTTAGCACCACTAGTGCAACATCCAGTGAAACCATAATCGAGAGTACCATGAATAGCAACAACTGGTGAACTGGTAGAAGAGGTATTAAAAAAAAGTCAGATGCATCTTAATATTGAGGGAGCTGCTCCCCCTTCGACTAGATTGGGGGGCTCGGGCCCCCCAAGCCCCATGGAGTCGGCGCCAGTGGTGGTATGCATAATCATTTAGTTTTATATTTTTATAGTTTAAACGACTATAAAATTAAGGGATAATTTTATGCAATTATTCTTTTCGACGAACAAAAAGTTCGTCTCTGAATTCGTGAAGTCTGTCTGTCTGTCGGTCTGTCGCCTTTTTCCATGTTGACTTTTTTGAATTTTTCTTTTTGGAATCTTATAGTACATCAAATTCTAAGAAACTTTTGGTTGAAACATTCTTTTGTATCTCTTCGGGAAAGTGGTCAAAATGACCACCGAAGAAAATTTACGAAAAAATAAACATTTTTAGCAACTTTTTTTTTACAAAAAGTCTTAGGACTTAGAATTTTAGTTTTTATGACAACTAATGTGTTAGGTCAACATTAGTTTTCAAAAATAAATTAGTTTATTAAGTATACAGTTGTTTTTGTTCGTCATGGCAATGCTAGCTCTGCGCATTCTCAACTGGTTTATTAATGATATATTAAATATTTTATTAAAAAAGAATTGCCCGAACCTGGAATATACCCGAGGTTTTGTAGTCGAAATCCAGCATGCCTTCCAGTCGGCCATGCTCCATTCTGTTCATAACTTTTTCTTCAGCCCTATAGATAGAAGACTATTAAATCCGCCCCTGCGTGTGGGTGTTAAATGAAAGAGTCCTCTATTGAAAATAATACATTGATAAGCATCTTATAAACCGTAGTACAGTCGATAGACTATCCTTAAAGCAAACAGTAAACTATGCAGGTTATAAAACAGTAACATAATCGATAGAAAACTCAGAAAACAAAAACTATTCAATTTGATAGACAGCCCATAATGCAGTACCATAGTTGATAGGCAACCCAGAGTGTCCCAGAGAGAGAGATCAATAAGAATAATTAAACATCGTGTCTATTTCCACGCTAACGTGAACCAAATTCGCACGTAAGCAAGGCCTGTGTCCTATAACGATTCGCAGTAACAATTTTGCCTTTTACGGCTCTTTCTGTTCTTAAAGCGGTTGTTGTAGTTCAAATTATTTACAAAAACCGAAACTATACATAGATAACATAATACACATAGATCTGAAATATCAAACGCGGCTTTGATCCACCTCTTAAAAAGAGAGATAAGATATACAGATTATAACTTGTGTAATATAGATAAACAATAAGTAATCGTAGTGCTTCATTTTATTTCATTTTACTTTAATTGATCACTTCATATGAAGAAGGAGAAGCAACACTTATCTGAATGCTTATTTCGTTACGATTCTTTTGATATTAATTTTCTTATTATTGAGTTATATTAACCCTTAGTTTTTTTTAGTTATTTTATTTTATCATTTGTGAACGAATTTTATACATAAAATTTATGATTCATTCTTTCATGTATTAGATTTTAACGAAGGCAGTTTTATTCGTTCACGAACGAATGCAAAATCAACTGTTTGAAAAAATTCCATTTGTGAATGAATGCAAACGGAAATGAATCATTCGTTTTCAGTTCTTATTTTTGTACTACTTATTTAGTTCTTATTACTCTGCAGTTTTATTTACATAAAATCATTAACCAACCTCATACAATATAAGGGCCGACACAAACAATTTAATTTAACTAAATAACTATTATAATGAAACAAATACTACTTCCACTTATTTAGAGTTTAGAAGAATTTAAAAGGAAATCTATTAACTTAAAATATTAAGCGGCGTTATGCTAACGTACGTAATAAATTAAAATCTCTTAATACAAACAAATAAATCGAAAACAAGGTATCAATTAAATAAGAATTATCAAAAAAAATTATCAGCGCCATTCATATTTGCTCTCCGTGTATTAATAAAATTGCATCTTTACATATATTAAATAACCTACGTTGTTATTAAACTCCCGAATGAATCATACGTGATAAATTTGTGAACAATAAATAAATTCAACTGTCAGCAAATACGATTCGCTCGGAAACGAAAAGTTATTTATGTTTCACTTGCATATTATTAGTTGTTTATACCTGTGATACGAACTATATAAACAACTTCATAACAACTTGGGACATTATAACTCCAAACATTATAAGCGGGCGTTATAGTCTATAACGCCCACTCAGCGTTACTTTGCAATTGGAGCAAATGTTGCGTTCCAGTGTGTAGCAACACGACGAATAACGACTATTTGTTTCGTTTTTCTACATTTATTTTTTAGACGACATTGGTGCTACTAGGACTTTTTTATTTTCATGTTGGCAACAATAACAAAACCATTTGAATTTAAATTGCCATATCTCTGTTTGACTTTTGTAAATTCAGTAAAATTTATTATCATCCGACAAACTTAAAGATTTCTAGCTTTATAAATCCATAAACAACGTCCTTAGCAACGGCAAGAATTAGAAATTTAAACTAATTTTTTACTTGTACAAGATATTCTCATATATAATATAACAAGTGGTCTAATTTTTTCTGACAAAATTTGTCATTTCAGATATGAGTAGCTTTCGCAACGAAAACTACACGAGTCGACGCAGGAGACGAGTGTAATCTTCCAAAAGCAAAAGCTACGAATGTCTTAAATGATAAATTTTGCAAGAAAAAATTAGACCACGAGTTGAATTCGGCTTGACAATCCGTCGAACAAATTTTTATTTAGCGTGTGTAGTTAATATTAATTTAATTAAATTTGACATTTCATTTTGACATAAATTCTTTCACTAAGAAAAAACCACTAGTGGTTTTTTCACTATAAAAATAATTTCATTGGTCCCAATTTGAAAAGTTCTGTAATTTGATTGGTTAAAAATTTTCGAGTTGGATTGTCGTGAAGAATAAAACCTTCTATGCACCTCGAGCGTTACTAGGTGATAATGCCCATCGAGCGACTTTCATCCCTCTGGTCCTTCAGGCCGTCAGGCTGGAACATCGTCGCCCTCCTAGTATTATCGTCATTCTAACGCCCTTGGTACATAAATAACTATTATACCAGAGAATTAAAAAATAAAATTCGTGAACGAATGAAAAATTAAATTCTTATAGTAATTTATTCTTTTGCGAGCAAATCAAATTTTTTCATTCTTCCTACCCTGTTTTTTTTACGTTAAATAACCGTTAGTGATATAGTAAGCGCACCTGCAGCTCTTTCTATCTACCTTTTTTTTAATTTTTAGTTCTTTCTTAACCTAACCTTAAACACGTGTTTGCTTGTCAACGTTAGTTAGCCCAGAAAAAGCTTGTTTATTGCATTTATACATAATGGTTGCAAAAAAGAAAAAGAAGGTAAATAATCTTTAATTAATTATAATCATTAAATGGAATTATTCACTAATTCAATAAAAACGTTTTGTAGTATTCCGTTGGAGAAGGCTCCCAGTTTTTGTCGAGGAGAGCAGCCCTAAACAAGTTGCAACTGTCTCTAAACGACTTTAGGCGACTATGTATTCTAAAAGGAATCTACCCACGAGAGCCCAGAAACCGAAAAAGGGCTCAAAAGGGAACTCCAGGAATCAAAACATTGTATCACAAGAAAGATATTTTGTTTTTAATGCAAGAACCGATCATATGGAAATTGAGAGACTACAAGATTTTCAACAGAAAGGTTGGACGTGCAAAAGCAGTAAGAGATTTCCAGAAGATGCGTCGTTATTTAGATAATCATCCGTCATTGAAGTTGGATCATATTGTTAAAGAGCGATATCCAACATTTACTGATGCATTACGTGATTTAGACGACTGTTTAACATTATGCTTTTTGTTCAGTACATTTCCTTCTTTGCCACATATTCCACGAGACCAATTTATATTATGCAAGAGATTAACAATGGAATTCTTACATGCTGTGATTGAAGCCAAAGCACTTCGCAAAGTGTTTATTTCTATAAAAGGTTACTACTATCAGGCAGAAATTAAAGGACAAACCGTCACATGGATAGTACCTCATCATTTCTCATTCACACCTCAACCGAAAGCAGAAGTTGATTTTAAAATAATGTCCACATTTGTAGAATTTTATATAGTCATGCTGGGTTTTGTTAACTTTAGATTGTACCATGCGTTGAATTTATATTATCCTCCAAAATTGGCCGTCACAGATGTAAGTGATGGTGATAAATCTCTGGTTGATGAAAACGCTTTTGTAGCTGAAAGAATTGCAGCCCTAAATCTACCCTTAACAAAATTATCAAATCAGCCTCAAGAGGAAGAAATAGAAATTGATCAATTTCCAACAGATTGTAGCCCAGAGGAAATTGAAAAAGCAAAAGAAGCACAAGCAAAGATAAAACTCTTAAAGACACTTTTCAAAGGTCTTAAATTTTTCTTAAATCGTGAGGTCCCTCGTGAACCTTTAGTATTTTTAATTCGTTGTTTTGGTGGTGAAGTGTCTTGGGATAAAACACTATTTGTTGGTTCAACATTTGATGAAAATGATGAAACTATTACACATCAAATTACGGATCGGCCTGTTTTAGACAAACAATATATTTCTCGTTATTACATTCAACCTCAATGGGTTTTTGATTGTGTGAATGCAAGGGAACTTCTTCCTGTCAATAAATATTTTCTTGGCGAAGTCTTACCACCACATTTATCACCATTTGTAGATAAAGAACGTGATTCATATCAGCAGTATATTCCTCCCGAAGAACAAGCACTGCATGATCCATCACTTCGTGAAACACTCGAGGATAAGGAAGAATCTGAGGAAGAAGTAGCAGAAGAAAAGGTGGATGAAGATGCAGAAGATATGGATGAAGAAGAAGAAGAGCAAGATGGTATGTCTGAAGATGATGATGATGACGAAGAGAATGAAGTGGAACAGGCACGGAAATCACAGGTACAGTTAATTACATGAGAAATTAAAATGATTAACTAATAAGGCTTTTTTTATTTTAGAAACAGAAACTTTCAGTTAAACCTGGAGAAGTATATAAAGAAGAACCATGGGAAAAGAAGAGGCAAGAAAGACAAGAATACAAATTAAGAGAGAAGATGGTCAAAAATAAACATAGGAAACTATACAAAAGTATGATGCAAGGTAAAAGAGAAAGATCACAAGAAGTATGGTTATTGAAGAAGAAACGTAGGCTACATGAAGAAAAACAGAAAAAACAAAAGAGTAATAAAACAAAATAATCATAATAATATTATTATAAATAAGTGTTTAAAATTGTTTTAATATTTTTAAATAATAGACGTTTTATGAAATACTTGGTTTTTTTACTTATTGTAATGAAATACAATACAAAACATTTGCAATTGTGTAATAATATATAATACATATTGTCTTATATATATATAACGGTGTCATTTATTACCTGTTTCAAGCAAGCAAGCAATGACCTGTGGTAATGAAGATAATAATTTAGCTACACTTTTTAAAAACTAGCTAATCTCTTGTTTATTTCAGTAAAACATTTATAATAACATAAATTGAACTAACTGTAGTTATGGAGAGAAAAGAAATAATTTAATAAACTAATATACCAACAAGCTACTTGAACAACATTGACTTAACATTATAAAATTTGTAAAAATTCAGTTCTTATTTTTTTTATACATATAGAATTTAATTAATTTTCTGCATCACTTTCATCCTCTTCGTCTAATTCTGGCATAGGAAACCGTAAGATTGCTGCTACCCCTGTTAATTGATCTAATTCTGGAAAAAAAAACAGGTATGAGACATTAAGGCCAAGATTCGCTATTGCCTGATATATTTTGCAACGAAGATCAAATAGTTAGAAGTGAGACACACATAGCTGACTAATAAATGCTGTATGTATTTGCAGATCTAACTTGCAAGCAAAACTTAATTGCTGCCAACGTGGATGAATCAGGATAAGGTTGTGACTGAAATATGATATACACTGTTACAATGGAATGTTCATTAGCTGTAATTCTGTGTCTAAATGGTAATAATAATGCATCAGAATAGGATATACGTGATAATGCACCTAATATTTAATTAAAAGAAAAATATAATATCAATTTGTATCAAAAAATTTATAACGTGAGAAGAGAATTTAAGCCTAGAACAGGAATGTGCAGAGATAAAAAAGGGGATATTATTAGCGGGAAGGATGCAGTACTACAACACTAGCAAGAATACTATGAAGAAGAGCTAAATCAAAAGTAGGGCTAACAGAAAACGAACACATACTGAACATAGATATGGAAGAAGGGAACTGTCAAATACTAACAAGGAAGGAAGTAAGGAAAGCAATTCAAAAACAAAAGAATAATAAATACCCTGGCTCGGATAATTTGACGGCGGAACTATTAAAAGCAAGTGGAAGAACCGTAGAAGAACAAATATACCACTTAATAAGATTAATATGGGTACAAGCTAAGATCGCAGACGAATGGAACATCGGCATAATCTGCCCACTACATAAAAAGGGAAACCAACTAGAATGCGCTAACTACAGACCGATAACGTTACTAAATATAGGGTACAAAATATTTACTAACATCCTGGCAAGTAGAATACAAGTGCAGGCAGAAACAGAAATCGGAAACTACTAAAGTGGTTTTCGAAAGGGAAGATCCACAATAGAACAAATAAGCATTGTCAGACTGCCCAAAAAACATGGGAAATGAACATCGAAAAACACCACCTTTGCATTGACTTCAAGAGTGCATATGACAGTATCAAAAGGCAAAAACTATACAAGGCAATGGAAGAGCTAGGAGTACAAAAACACCTGATTAGACTAACGAAAGTAACTATGGAAAGAGTAGCGAACAAAGTAAGAATTCAAAATAGCTTATGGAACACTTTCAGTACGAACGCAGGACTCCGACAAGGAGACACTCTATCATGTGTATTATTTAACATAGCATTAGAGAAAGTTGTTAGGGAGTCAGGAACTTAAACCTCAGGAAACATCTTTACCAAATCAACTCAAATACTAGCCTATGCACATCTGCATAGGTCAATTATGTCGATATCATCGATATTGACATAATTGGCAGATCAGTAAAGAATATAGAAAAAACCTTCATACCCCTTGAAGCAGCAGCAAAAGAAATGGGACTAAAAGTGAATGTAACTAAAACAAAATATATGTGTATAAATAAACAAAACAGTGTGACAACCCACAAGAATTAGTGTTAAATAACTACCATTTAGAAAAAGTTCAAAAATTCACATATCTAGGTACATTACTCACAAGTAACAATAACATTAGTGCGAAAATACAGCGAAGAATAACAATAGCCAATAGAACATACTATGGAATGTCAAAACAGATACAATCAAACCAAATATCAAGGAGAACTGAATTCAAAATGTATAAAACGCTAATAAGACCGTTATTAACATACGGGCGGAAACATGGACAATGTCAGCTAAAGATAAGAACGATCTAGAATTATTTGAAAGGAGAATACTTAAAAGAATATTAGGGCCAATCTGTGACAATGGAGAATGGAGACAACGCTACAACCATGAAATATACACCACCTTTAAGGAGCCGAACATAGTTAATAACATTAAGGCTAGGTTACAATGGGTAGGGCATATAATACGACTAAATGAGAAAATGCCGCTTCGGAAGATATTCAGCAGCAACCCGCAAGGTAAAACAGCTGGACGACCACGAAATAGATACATTGATGAAATCACAGAAGACCTAAGAACACTAGGGATACGAAACTAGGAAGAAAAAGCGAAAGAGATGAAAGAATGGAAAACCGTTGTCGACCAGGCCCACAGTTGGCTGTAGTGCTGAGGATGATGATGACATTTTAATAGATTTGATCTTCTATTTTTTAAATTATTCTGTGGCAAAAAGACGAAGGTCTAATGCCAACCTTACCTGAAGAAAAAAAAACTATAATCAAGAAAAATTGTATTGGGAAGACCAGTGTCGTTTATGGATTTCGATTAACAATTCTCTTTGAATGAAATTAAGTTTAAAACACGAATATTTTCCAGCTTTTCCTCATTTTGAAAGGAACTTTTGAATAAATTACTATTTTCTGTTTCGTATCAAAATTAAAATGTAAGAATTCAGTTCATATTAAAATGACAGGTAGGTTGTTAAGACCTAACCTAAAACTGTCAGATGTGAAGTATCAAAAAGAAAATGATAATCGGCAGTGGCACCACCAACATAATTTTTTTTAAACAACTTGTATTTTGCTGTTTAATCACTAGCTAGAGAAACAACAAATGTGCACTTTAGAAAAATCCTGACGGACTATTACGATCAAAATACTTACGTTCTCCCGAAATATGCATACTTGAAAATATCTTAACTTCTCCACTTGCTTCTCGTACCAAATCTACAAGTTTAACATACTCTTTCCTTAGAGCAACATCTGAACACCTAAAACAAGCATAACATACTCAATTTAACAGATCTTAAAAAGCAAATAATACAAAATAATACCTAAATAAATTATCAGAAATAAGCAGAGTTTCAATAGCTTGTGCTTCGTTAGCTTTTTCAACATGTTTTTTCCCATAAAACGCTTTGGCAGGTTCACACTGTAACATGGTATAAAAACTTTCTAAGGCTTTTACTTCTCCTGCTGCTTTCGTTTCGGACATTTTATTTACCACAGCTGGATCTTGTAATACTTCTACAATTCAAAACTATTATGAAAAACTTGATTCCTCGATTAAATAATTATCTTATTACTTATATCAAGCCATTTGGAATCGTTTTGAATGAGTGTTGGCCTTTTGAAGTAAGATATAACCTAAAAATGAATCCGACACTCACAACATAACCTAAAAAGTGACATTTACAGAGAAGCTTTAGCTACATTGGAACCAGTATCACATAGCATTGCCAACCGTTCCAATTATGTGAGGACATCTTGATTTAGAATCAAAATTTTCAAAATAGTTGCAAGTTTAATATTTCTTGTAGCGTTATCGATTCACATTTCAATAACTTTTCGTGAGTAAAATCCATGTTCGATTCATTGACCAAATCTGTTCTAACTGTGATTTGTATGTTCATTGGACCTCATGCTCCATTGAAAGTCGTTCAACGTTGCTGTAATTCGTGAGACAGATGTGACATCAACATTAAGCAAATTGTATAATTCATCAAACACAACCTTATATCATAAAACGAAGTGTGTTTTTTGTTATTACCCGAAAGTCATTGCAAATTCATTGAATCATAAAAGCACCAAAAGAGTAGTAAAACAGTGTTTATAATATACAATCGTATTCGTAATTATGTTCAAGATTACATAACCTCACTTTGTAAACGTTACAAGCATTAGCTACTTTTCCAGGTTCACTTGTTTCTTGTCACACAGTTTGGATAGGCAATTATAGAATAACTGGTAAAGTAGTAGTGATCTAAAATTGCATAATTTTCAAGCATTACAGGAGCGAGTCAAGAGCGGTGAATCAAAAACGCTATTAAAGTTAGTTTTGTCTTTATTAGGTTCTCAATTTAGGGAACTAACAAAAATGTCAAAAGCCATTTTAACAGAAAAGATTACTGTGCAAGTCAAAATTTAACGGATTACTCAATGTTGCAAATGATTCCTTTATGCGGCCACACATAAAGATTCAATGAATCGCCAACATACAGTTGGTGGCCAAATTAATAGTTACACTAAGCATTTTTTGAATGTATGAAATTAAAATTATTATTGTGTCTGTAAAACCGAATGCTATTATCTCTGATTTTATAACATATTCATAGTATGTATTTGGTAACCGAATTGACTTAAATATCAAAAAACTAACAGGATTTAAATGATGTTGTCAATTGACAGTAAATAGCATTTAGCTGAACAACTTAGATTTATTTGAGTCTACAAAATAGTTAACCTTAACTATATCTCACATTTTTTATATTTTGGACCAGTTTTGTTAAACAGTTGATCTTAACCCAAAATCTATATTTTTATTGACTTGCAAGTATTGCAATTCAACATGACACTTTTAGTTAACTTTTAAATAAAAATTTCCAAAAATTAGTAAATTTCTAAAGTGTAACTAATAATTTGGCCACCCACTGTATACCACATCTAACTATTGTAAAAACTCATTGATTTAAAAATCGATGCATATCTATTTCAATATAAATTTCGTTTCATGTTCTGATGCAAACAAATGCAATCACTGATTTCTTACGATAGATATTTGCCATGTTTTTAGGTTAGCTCTGCAAATGTTACAAATATATTTAGAAAAATAGATGAAACACTATTTGAGATTCACTTTAAATATAAGCTATAAAACATTTAAAAACATGTATCCCTTACATTTCTATCAAACATTCATTTTTAAATAAACATATTTAAGAGTAGGCCTAGCATTAACACTTTTATAACAATATGGGGTAATTATTCGATATCCAGACCCGTAGCGTACATGCACACATATGGAAATACCAACCGCTAAGGAATTTTCGTTGGAAAGACCATAAAAAACAGGTAAAAATTATAAAATTAAAAAAAATCTTGTCGTATGACATAAACACCATTTTTAACGCCATTTTCATGTAAATACATCCAACTTTTTTACTAACTGTAACCTAACATCATAATTTAGCTTTAGCTTTAGCATTGTTTTTCTTATTAATTACCGGCGACCGGCGCAATTTTTTTCAGATTATTACTCTCCGAGTTATCCTCTGCAACTCAGTATCATAGATTTACCTGGGTTGAGAAGGGTCCGTATATCAAATAATTAATCAATATAAAATTTGGTTAGAAAACAAATTCATGGCAAAATTAAAAATTAGGCCAAATGAGAAATGTCATTAACTGACATTGGCACATTTTAAGGTTAGAATACGTAATCACATTTTTCTGTTTAAATATTGGAGAAAATGTTTTAGAAAATAGCTAATTCTAAGTATTTTGTAAATAAATTCTAAAAGTTCTTTTCTATATAAAAGAATGTCACTTTTTAGGTTCTAGGTTGAGATTTAAAGCACAACATGTTAGCGAAGTATCAGCACATGCGTATCGAACAATACATATATGTATTTCATTTACACAAAATTGTAAAAAGCATTAATGTATGGTAAGTTTTAAGGTTAACTTTGACAGATATCAAATTAGGTACATAAGCACAGTTTATAATATTTAGTTGTACCACTTTTTCAGTAACACATACAAAAATATTTTAAGAGTGATCTTTGTTCCTTCACTTTTTATCCCCACTCCTCCTGTAATTCTTTTACACACGATTGGCGATTTTTCATTGGCAATGCTAGTATAACAGTCCGATTTACACTGTCAAAATTTCATAATAGCCAACCCTCATCCAAAAATATTATGAATAAGATAATACCTTTAAGAGAATGTTTGAAACCAGAAGAAGCATGGACAAGCATAAATTTTGATTTATTCTCTAACAACAGTTTATTATCAGTTTTTATCGCAGTTTGGAACATATAATCATAAAACTGGTCCCTTACAAAACCGGGAGACGCTATCAAAACACACTTAACAATATCAAAATTAACATGTCTCAGAATTGCTTGCATGACATTATCATAAAACTTCGTTAATCCCTATGGAAGAAAATAATCATTAAATATATCGTCAAATACTTTTCTTCTATTAATTCTACCTTTTCGTGTTGTTGGACGAAACCTTTTCGTTTCCTAGGTATGTTTACATCAATCTTAGCCCTAATTAATGTCATACTAGCTGTAATTAAACAAACATGAGCTAGACCTTCTTGCATTATAACAGCGGCGACATCAGCATTTTGAGTTGGATCACATGCCATATCCACGCGTTCTAATGCTATGGAATCCCATTCTTGCTTCTTTAAGGAAAACTTTCTATTTAATTCAAGATCTATAGTATGATAAGCACCCATCTAAAATAAAACCATTTTTATACAAACAAACTTATAATTAGTCAATTAATCATTAATTACTTTAACATACTGATTTTCTTCAACATTTCGACCTTTAAGACGTAACATACAAGCTTGAGTATCAAAATCGATGCTTTCAACACGGATGCATAAAGTGGTTCGAACACGGTTCGATGTTGAGGAGCCAGTGGCAGATTCAGACTGAACTTTACGAATGGTGGTGCTCCGCACTGAATCACCCTCCGATATGAGATTATATGCATGCCACATATCCTCTGGCTCCTCAGCGATGAGGCCAACGGTCCTGCGAAAAATTTGAATTCCTCGTTTGTATTATTATAACCAAGAAACTTAGCAGGTGTCATACATGTGACATAACCTCACATTAACAAATCTCAAATACGCTTACCCTTCCCCCTTGTCGACATTTTTGTAGAGAAGTTTCATTTCGCCAACTTGTATTTACCGAAATCTTCACCACAAATTAAATGTTTACGTGTAGTTGTCATTATTTTCATAAAAATATTTGTCACAAAATTATGACATATGCCGATGACACTGGACTCTCATCGCAAGAGGGTGCTAAAAGTGCGGTGTTGTCGTTTTATCAAATGTGCACAAGATAAGAGCGCAGTATAAAAAACATGATAAATTTCAATTATACAGAGTGTCTCTAAAACCTCGCCTGCAAATTTAAGATTTGGAAAAAGCTTTTTTTAAATGCTATTCAATAACAATATTTCTGTCGTGTCCAGCGATAAAGCTACCCGCTTTATCCCGATTCACAAGGTTCGGTTAAAATACTTTAATTCTCTGAATATGAAGAATACTTGGACTTTTATTTTTTACGGTACAAAAACTCATTGACAGTATTTTCAAATCAACAAAAGGTAACTAGGTATGTTTTTTAAATGTCGTTATAAATCCAACAATTTTATAACAAAATGATAAGTACGCAAAATCTTGGTGGCAAAATTTATAATAGACAATCACGTTCTGTAAAGACGATCAGATCAAACTTTTTAGTCCAGAACATGCGATTTAACAGTCTAGTGTGACTGTAAAAAATTCTACTGGACGCAAATACAATCAACCAACTGGACAATGTATTAGTACGTAATCAGTTACTAAACTCGTTCTTCATAGATGTCCATATTTTGCATTCGGAAATTTATTTTATATATATTTTTTTAAATTAAACCAATATTGCAATAATTGCAGTATGAAATAAAACGCATTACGTCATACGTCCTGGAAATGGTCTTACAGTCTCGTTTCGATGTTCCGGACTCGGCTCCTTCGTCGCCTTGTCCGTAACATCTTACTCGACTGTAAAATTCCATTTCCAGGACTCATAACGTAAATTACTATATCACCCATGTTATAAATAACTAGCTTAAACGGCCGGCCGGGCGCTGAAGCGCCCTTGCACGAGTATGCTTCACAACATAACAAGAACCTCCTACCCCCACCCCATCCCTCTCTATAATAACGACGTCGAAAAAATTCGCAGTGCACATTCCTAGATGCAGCGAGGCAAAAATAAAATTCATATTCACAGCGCTCAGCCTCGCTGCATCTAGGAATGTGCACTGCGAATTTTTTCGACGTCGTTATTATAGAGAGGGATGGGGTGGGGGTAGGAGGTTCTTGTTATGTTGTGAAGCATACTCGTGCAAGGGCGCTTCAGCGCCCGGCCGGACGTTTAAGCTAGTCTCACCCTTTTCCCGACCCCACAATAAAAACGGTGACACTAAAATTGCTCGCTTGGTTGAATTATAATTGTAATTTTAATTGTTCGCAGTGTTTTAAAAAAAATTAAAGTAGCCAGTGAACACCGCCTGGCCACGGGCAACACAACGGTGAAAACCGTTTTTAAAAATATTAAGCCGTTTAGGAGGAGATGAGTCCCAAGCAACCAAGCACTTAATTAATTATTTTAGTGACACGCTCCTTATAAGAAAGCTTGATACTTTAACCTAACATGTCAGTTATCAAGGTCATATTTGTTTGAGAATATTTATAGCTATATACCAACATAAAATGTAACGTCATCCGGGTCGTCTTCCGGAACCTAAAAAAATCCTGGAACAGGGAACCTTAATGTTTCGAAAATTAAAATTGGAACCGCAACCAAAACCCTTTTTTGAATTTCCAAGAACCGGAAACCTATATTTGTAAAGGGTTCCAGTCCCTGACTATAATGTGCATAGTATTAAGCATATTAATATCTTTTTCAATTCAGGACTTTAAATTCCTAATATCAAGCATCATTTATAGAAGTAAATTCTAGAGTTCTCAAATTACGTTATGTTGAAGACCCGTCCCGGTCGTCCGACATGATGTGCATAATAATTGGCCCGGCCTGACACAAAATTAAAACTTAAATATTTTTCCAGTTTACTTACGAGATGTTAACATTTTCGATAGCTTGTATTTTTATTTTTAATTTTTGTCATTTCCTGTGTATTCTATTTATTCCTATATGAATATGAATTATTACCTAAATAATTAAAAAAAGAACACACTAAAACAATATTGTTATTCATTACTATTAAATAATATTTATTCTTTGTCGTTGGTGATTGATATACGGGGGGGGGGCTGTAGCCTCCCAGAACATAGGAAAATTAAAATGGGAAAAGTTTAATGAAATTGGAGTTTATTAATTGTAGCAGTGTAGCCTCCTTAATACGGCTCCAATGGATTATTAATTACAAACTGCAATTATATATCCAGATTGTACGAAAGATATTATTATCGAATCATGAAAAGATAAATTAATACATGCCGCCCTAATCAACGCTTACTACACGCAAGACCAATAATTAAACGATTTAGTGGAGATTGTTAAAAAATATACACTAATTAAATAAATTTAATTGATTTATTCTCAAAATAAACCCTAAAAAGCTTTGCTGATTTCAAACTATTGACTCTCAAAACACATTCAACAATTTGAACGTTTTCTTCTGCGCAATAGATATCAGTAATGCTGCAAATAGTTGATTAATAATTTTTAATTAAATAACAAACTAATATTTAGGTTTCTGTTCTTTTTATTTCCAAGTAATTGTTAAATTACTTTGCCACTATAAACCACAATCATTACTATATTGCAATAATAAAATTTTGACACTAGCAATATTAATTTTTTTTTTTTGTTTGAATAAATGTGACTTTGGTCATATTAATGTATTAAAATATGCTGCAGCAAGCTCTGTCCTTATTAATTTCTTTTCATGTTAATCTTCCTATGTTCCTATGTCCTGAGTGATTTCAGAAAGGGTGTATATTGCTATTGTTATGTTTATTACATATATAAATTACAGAAAAAATATATCATTCTTATGTATATACAGTGTCTGCCATAAAGTTAGATTCATATGAATTTTTTTAATATTGTGATTGGAAAAAAACTTTGTGTGACAATCACCCCCGCTTCCAGCAATAGGTACTTGAAATATGCGATGCCAAACTTGACAGATGACATTAATTATCTGGTAAATTCGCTATATTAAAAAAAAATCGGCGAAAACCGACTTTATTTATTAAAATATAGAAAATTTTATTAAGAAAAAATGCCTCTAATGATATTTTACGTTTGAACGAGATATTTCGATATATTAAAGATTTTTTGATATACCCGCGTAACTGACTATTCTTTAAGAGTAGTTTTGTGTTAAATTGGTTAAATTATGATTACAACAATTCTTGTATTATTCAAAACGTGGCTTAATAAAAAAACATTTAATAAAAGTTATTTTTAGTATTGGCAAATTTTCGTAAACTTTCTTGGAAACTATTGAAATGGCAAGTGTCAAAAAAAAGTTAACAAAATTCAAGCGCAGTTTAGGAGGTATCGTATCTAGATGAATCCAGACACATGCTGGCCTATCTGGATACCGGGAGTGTCCCGGTGAGCTTGTAATTGTAAAGTCACTTAGAAGGGCCCTACGTCACTACTGAATTTAAATTACCAAAAATTAAATTATATTTATTAAAGTAGGAACAATATACCTCGAAGAATCGAAGTATCGTAATCTTGCGGATACGTTATATATATTTATATTACGATATAGTTATATATAGATTCGAGTAGCAAAAGTAGGCAAGTAACTGTACGGAATTTTTTGCGGATGTGCCATTTGCTGAAGTCCAAATGCCAGTTTAGTTCTACAAAGAAGAACCTGTCTTTATTAAGGTTTTAGGTCTTTATTGGGACACCGTGGCCGACGTGTTTTTTTACTTCCTGCACTCTATAGATCGCCTTTGCACAAAAAGAAATATCTTATGGGAAGTTGCTTGAATTTATGATCATTTAAAATTTTTAACCCCAATGGTTCTCAAACAAAAAGGTTCATGCAGCAATTATGAACGGCGAAAATAGATTGGGATGACCCTGTTCCTGAGGCAGTGATTAATAACTGTAATTTATTCAAGTTAGAACTTGCCAAACTTTCAAATTTAAAATTGTGTAGATGTATCAATTTAGACTCGGTAGTCAAAAAAGAACTTCATGCATTCTCGGGTGCGTCTGAAATTGGTCACAGTGCTGTAGCGTATTTAAGGGTTCAATATTCTGACGAGTCTATCAGAGTTTTTCTGATGCGCGGGAAAAATGGAGTAATACTGTACCTCTCAAAACAATCTCCATTCCACGTTTGAAATTGTGCGGTACTGTGTTGGCAGCAGAATTGGTGCAAGAAGCAGATCATGTTTGATGATACGATCGCTTGGAAGACACCCAGACCCCAAGACATTTGTGGCTAACTAAGTAGCTTTCTCAGAATTGTTCTAATGTAATTCTATCTTATGTTTCTACTCCTCCGAATTTACGAACACAGTATACTGTATAGCTTAAATAACGTATGATACCACAATAGTTAATCCGGATTTAAATTTAGAGCTCTTAGCGAGTACAGAGGGAAGCGGAAATTGAACTTCATAAGTTACTATTTTTTGAACTTTTATTCCACACGGTATAGGGTAGCACCCCCATCCTAAATCCTTACCAGCTGCCACTGATCATGGTAAAAGGTAAATAAATAAAAGTTTATCCAATTTAAGATTTAAAGCTTTATCCTCTAGATTATTCGAATAACAACATCTTGGCTTATAAGATTTGTTATACATGTATTGAATTATATTGCTGAAAGGTTACAATTGGAACGCACCAATGATTAATCTGCGCTCTAGAGAAAAAATATTGTAGTTATGCGGTAGGACAATTGTAGAGTGCAAGAAGAATATAAGTGTGTCAAATCTTATTTTTCTTTCAAGCCTTTAATATTTTCACTTTTTATTAATAATCGAAGCCAAAACAAGGTACCTACTCTAGTTTAGCATTAGCATATATGTGGTATTACGGTATATAAGTATATATTAGCGTATATGAACTAAAAGTATAAAAGTACTTACTATTCTATATATTAATTTGTGTACAGGTTCTTTCGTATATTTTAGAAGAAAGCTGCAATTTTGTTGCTAACAAAAGATTTCTGAACCGCCAGAATTTGCTGTATAATAAAATAAGTGACCACCTTATAACATAAAGCTATAAGAAAGAGCGTAACTACCTAGCTCAATGAGCGTTGAAAGTGACGGATATGACACACTGGCCGCCATTAGACACCACCTAAATCTGCTTTTCTCTAAAACTCCGAGAAATACAAAGAAGGGAATTACATTTCATAAGTATATATTCGTTTATTTAAAATATTAAATATAAAATTTATATTCTAAGATTAATTTCAAAATACTATGTTTTAAAATTGAGGTTATGTAGTCTATGTACGCATTTCGAAACAGTGTAAACCGCCAAATATCTAATTACAAACCCGGTAACACCTACTCCGCCAGATTGAGATCCCATTACGGTCGCATGTGGTAGATGATTAATCATCATAATTATGTTCCTTCCTATAGTTTTATATTCTAAAGTGACCACCAAAGTTAAAAAAAATATTTTTTCTAAATGGAACACCCTGTATATTTATCTTATTTTAATTATCCACTGTTCCGCAATTTTAAAAATTATTTATTTATTTGGATATTTGTTTGTGAGCGCGATTTAAAAAATGTAATATGCTATATATAATTACTTTAATCATTTTCCCAATATATTTTAAATTTTGCATATCAATAATAAAATATCATATTGCTATGATGCAAGATCATGCAACCAAATTTTATATTGAAAATTAATTTATTTTGTTTATATTTGAGCTTAATGTTAATTCATAAAGAATAATTCCATGAGCTGGTGCATCTCTAATCCAATGTTCTTGTCCAATAGAATAAAAATAATACCGTGTTATAATTTAACCAATTCTTTTTATTTTGGAAAATATGTAGATTACTAAAAAAAGAATAGTGTCACTACAACAACAACCAGACAGTTAAAGCTGATAAACATGATTACTAATAAAAGCAAGGTAAACGGTTCTCGTAGAAGAGTAAATGTTGAAGGAGAAAAATAAATATCTTAAGAAGATTATGCTCAACATAATATTATTTTCTGGAATCCTTCCCGTTATTCAATACATATTGTTATAATATTTTTATAATGTCACGGTTGTAATAAAGGTGATATAATACACAACGCACTACTTTCTTATCTTTAATCAAAATTAATCAAAATCAAATTGTTGTGAGAAGTTTAACTCTCCACAAATTGAGACTCTCAGGCGGGTCGCTTTAATAACTTATTATATATAATACTAAATTATTATATGTATATATAGAAACACAATAATATAAAACAGATACACAACGCAATCTTTCAACAACAACACAAGTTTATTTTATAATTTAACAAATAACAAAACAAAAAGAAAATTTAAACCAGATGCCAAAATTCTCTTTATATTAATTCCAAAATAGTTTAATCTACTTTATTTGGAGATCAATACTTTTGGCTCATCATATTTCTTACTTATTACTTACAAACAAAACGATCTACTGTTAAAAAACGTTTATATATATTTAAATCTTGTTTTTATTTAAATATTTGCAGCCACCAGCTTTTCAACTGTATTGTTGTACATTCCCAAATATCCTCTCTCTGCTTTTATTCGTCTCGACAGTGAAATCAAGGAAGTATGTCATTGAACCTCTTTTTCATATTTTCATATGAAGAGCTTTACTAAGTTGAATTCCATATCTATATATTTGTGTCATAGTGGTAAAAAAATTACTTGTATAATTAGCGTAAACATACATTTATAAAATCCAGTCCTAAAACCTGAAAAAATTGATAATTCTTTACTATCAAATTATAAAATTTCTATTGTAAAATAAATTAACTTTTGATTAATTTAAAGCACTTGTTGAATAATCACTTAAAATTTACCGAACTTTCTTAAAACCTTAAACACTTTGACGTTTCACAAGCATAACAATAACCTCAAAATTTTGACATTTACTTTGTTTACATTTTATTATTTAACTTAAAACATAACCTTAAATTTATTTTGTGCTCTACAACAGATGTGCACTTCTTGAAAGTTTAAAATTGTAAGTGAGCTTGTAACAAAAATGGCCGGGGACCTTTTGTCGAAACAATTGCATGTGTGCTACATTTTTTCATAAACCAAAAGAAACTTTGACAAGTCAATATAACATAACCAAATTATTGTTTATAAATTTTAATTAACACAAAAACTAATCAGATAAACTTATAGATAAAAAAAATTCCTAATCTAATGGTATATAACATTTATGTTTTTATTACACAACAAGGCCTCTATTGAATGTCGATGGAACGATGGAACCTAACCTTCCTATCTTCTAATCTAATTTTAAACATTATACATTTATAATTTATACATTTAAGATAGTTACAATTATAATGAAGCAGCTTTACAATCCTCCACCAAAATTATTTAACCAAGAGCTGTTAAGTTTTAAAATAAAAAAACAAGCAAATCTCGTTAACAAAAAACACATATGTGTGAAAACATTTTTTTTACTATTAATTGCTCAGGTAAGGTAGTAAATACTTGTATACCTTTCTATTACAACACCTTCTCTGTTTTAGACTAAATCTTAACTTTGGTCTAAATTTAATTTAAATGCAAAATTAAATAAACATTTCCCACATCGTTAATAGACAAGGAAAATTAACTAAATTCTATGGAAAAATCAGTTTTACGATATTCTTTATCTGATTATAAGATACTAGTGAGTATGTTAATTATAATGAACTACATCTAGCTTTATAAAAAACAAATTTCTCAAATTATAATTTTGAAATTGAGATTATGCAACCAAACTAACGTGTCACTTACGAATTTCATACATAAACTTACTTAAGACTACAGAGTGGGTGAATTCCGTATTTCGTATGTCAAAATAATATCATGACAATATATTCGTATACTTTCAAAATATAGGAGATTTTGCTCCTATATTTAAACTTAATAGAACATTGGGGAATTTGGCAAAATAAAGGAGACTCTTTTTGTCATATGGATGCGACGGTTTTGAAAATTGGACGGTTATGTTACAGTTAAAACATGCGTCTTATTAGTACTATACATTATCACCTACAGCATGTCGAGTGTAAATGTTAACGAGCATGGATAAATTACTTTTCTAACGCGTAGAAGACACTATTTCTTCGTGTACTTGAGGAAAAATTAGCAAATCTTAAAAATAAAAATTTAAAAATTAATTCAAAAATAATTTTGGTCGAAGTATAAGCGTAACGCTTATCATGGCATCAACGTAATATACAGGGTGGGATTAAAGTATGGAATATAAAAAAAAGCGAACTCAACCGGTTTTTTAAAAAACGCTGAAACACGTCGATTTTGTTTTTTAAAAATACACATTAATATGTGCGATTTACCTTCCGACTTTCATTTGTTTCTAAGTTATGACGTCATCACAAAAAAGATTTAAATGACAATGTAGATTTTTAATAGTGGAATCCGATAGTGATTTTTTTCCCTTTATGATCATGCAACTAAATCATAAGGTTGCATAACAAAAATTCTGAGAAAAATCGAACTGAACTTTGTAAATGTTTGTTAGTTATGACGTCATCACAAAAAATTTAAATGACAATATAGATTTTTAATAGTGAAATCCGATAGTGATTTCTCTTCCCTTTATGACCATGCAAATAAATCATAAGGTTGCATAACAAAAATTATGAGAAAAATCGATCCGAACATTTAATGTTATTGATATTATGGTATCAATATATCAGCTCGATTTTTCTCAGAATTTTTTGTATGCAACCTTATGATTTATTTGCATGATCATAAAGGGAAGAAAAATCACTATCGGATTCCACTATTAAAAATCTACTTTGTCATTTAAATTTTTTCGTGATGACGTCATAACTTAGAAACAAATGAAAGTTGGAAGGTGAATCGCACACATAAATGTGTATTTTTAAAAAACAAAATCGACGTGTTTCAGCATTTTAAAAAAAAACGGTTGAGTTCCTTTTTTTTAATATTCCATACTTTAATCCCACACTTTATAGTAACCAGTAAACAAATAACAACCACAAAAGATGTTGCTAACTGAAACTATGGTTGCTAACTAGGTAAGTGGTTGCTAACCAGAAAAGTGTTGCTAAGCGGAAAAGTAACACTTTCTTTACTGTTTTCTAACAAATCAAGTGGGCCTTTTCCATTAAGTACACGAAAAAAGATAATTTTAGTATACATAAAAATCTAAATAAACACAATTTGAAATAAACAATAGTACAAACATGCTGTACAGGCTGTTACAAAGATAAAGTTTGCAACATGATCCAAAGGCGTGTGTTGTAATCGACACGAATAAGTAATACTGTCCTCCTAAGACAAAATGACGTAACTCAAAAGTTCCTCATTTGCGAATTTATATGCTGTATTAATAGTTCGGTACTAACCATCATCGAATTTCTTAAGCAAAATGCAAAAGTATATACAGACCGTTTTTTGTAAACGATAATATAGGAAGTCCAATCGAACTTTATCATTTTTCTTCTAAGTTTATGCCCTTGCAAATGTAAATGAAAATCTTTGTATTAATCGAAAGAAGAATTCATTTTTCATCATAAACATATTATACTTTACGAAGAAAATCTGGGTTAATTAATATTAAATTAAAAAGGTTTTTAAAGTTTAAATTTGTACACCGAATTGGTCTAGCGGTTAATGTATCAGACTCGTAATCAAAAATCGCGCGTCCAAATCCCACCCGCGTATACTTTTTTAAATTGTATTACTTATTAATTCTTATTATCTTTTGAACTTAATATTAATGATTATTACAATTGTTATTAGTTTTATCATTATTAGATATTTCTGCTATAGGGGTTTATCGTTAATTTTTGTACAATTTCAACTATGAGAAACGCAGATGAAAAAAAGGTCATAAAACTAGTAATAATTGTAATAATAAGAATTAAAATCAAGTTCTAAAATTCGTAATAAATAACAATTAGTGAGTTATACAATTTATAAAAAAAAGTAAACGAGGGTGGGATTCGAACCCGCGATTTTTGATTACATCTGAGTCTGCTACAGTAACCCGATTAACCGCTAGACCAAGTCGATGTACAACTTTAACCTTTCCCTTATATTTTATTACCGAAGCCATTAAACCTACACACGCTTTTTAAATATTTTTCTAAACAGTTTCTGATTTTCTTCATAAAGTGTGTAATTTTTCTTTCGGTTGGTACTGAAATTTCTACCTGCATTTGTAAGGGAACAAGTTTAGGGGAAGAATGATAAAATTCTATTGGATTTCCTATATTATCGCTTATAAAAAACGCACTGTATATAAAACAATTAAAAACATTAATGATTAATCAGTCATCAAATATATATCATAAAAATGCCAACTATCTCAGAAAAAAACTATTGAAATACATCGATTCAGCTTGGTAGGGCAGAATAGTCATATAAGCGAGTACTTTTTCTATGCCTATGCAATAGAGATTTACAATTATCTTTCGTCTTTTTTATGTTATGTTCAGAATTAGTTATAGGAATGCTGCAATTTTTTTTAAATACTTTTATTAAATAAAAATTCAAAATTTTACAGAAACCTTTAACACTGTATCATATTTTGTTTTTTTTTAATAAATTAATTGTAATATTTAGAAAAATTGGTATTATCTTTATAAGGGGTAGAATGTATGTTTATTTTGTATCGGTAAATTTTTTGTGAAGAGCTAGGACAAGCTTCTACAGTGTAGGTAAGATTTAGCTTTGGGTTTAAATTTTCATGAAATAAATCAAGACCAATAAAATGTTTCGCAGTGTTTATTAAAATATAGCCTGACAATTGTTTCGATAGCTAAGCTGTCATTATCAAAGGTAATATGAATATAAACAAACACGTCGTTAAAAGGTAAATACAAAAAATAGATAACTAGATAAGAAGATAAAAATACTAAAAATTAAATATCTAACACTACTTCCAGTAACGGAGAATTACTGAGTTCAATCTGTTCATTTATTAAAGGTTACCTGAGTTTGTGTTTGTACATCTCGAAAGCTTCTAAAATGTCTAATTTGCGTTTGTGATTACAAAAATGTAGGAATTTAATATTATTTTGGGGAGTCGTTGTGTGATTCTGTTCTGAAAATAATATCAAATTCCTACTAAAGTAAAGTGTTATTTTAAACCTCCCTTTAGACAATGGAGGCATAAAATGACATTTTCAACTATGATAACAAAGTCAAAAGTCTTACTTGTAATAGGGAGAAGAAGTGCATACGTCATACCGTGCCTGACGTCATAATTCTTTCCTCGCAACGCGCATGTACTTCAATAAGGCACATTATATTTTCATTTCTGATTATTGATAGTGTTAAAAAGGATGTTTACAAGCTATAAAAACACTTACCCAATGGCTTTCACCCATTGTTGTTTCAATATTTTATTTGTGATAGTACCTATCTATTATTTTAACCTCACAAAGTAGCGTCACGTTTTCTCTTCCAACTGTCAACAGTGTCAAAACTGTCAAACAAACGGTTTACAGCGAAGTAGAGCGATGCGAACATGCGCGTTGCGAGGAAAGAATTATGACGTCAGGCACGGTATGACGTATGCACTTCTTCTCCCTATAGGGTTTCTATAAAAACAATTTTTTAAATGAATACGCGGGCATTCCAATTTTGTAGTTGAAGCACAAAAAATCTGGTTTGGTGATTGGTTATAAACTGTTGAATAATGAATTAACTCTAAGTAATGATTACTGTATTATTTATTAAAAATCGCATTATTGATTAATGCATTGTTCAATATCTGTACTCATAAAAAAATATTATTATCCTATTGTTTTCTAATAGTTATACGAAAAATAAATCGGTTTTAGACCATCCCTTAACGTCCAACTTTTGTCCACTGGTGCCTATTTATAAATCCGGTTCTACATTTATTTATATCTCAACCCCTTATTGAAGTAGCAGCTGGCATGCCAGCAAACGTACTACCGGCAACACTGCCATTCAAAGTTAAACGTCAAATTAATCTTCAAAGTGCATGCGCGCCAGCTGTTTCTGAACTTTAATTTTGTGGTTCGCGTTAAAAACTTTCGTTTTTATGTTTTTTTAAATGTTTGGTTTAGTGTTGTTTGTGTTTACAGCTTCGTTTTAACGGTATGTTTATTTATATTTTTAATTCAACGACTTTTCATTTACAAATTCCTTAAAATCCTAAACTTAGCTCATGTTATTATACACGGTTTATTAATTAACTATTATTAATTACATGCATGGGCCGTTTATTATCGTATTACCACAATTTACATCAACTCTAACTGTATTAGAATTGCGTGTTTTGTAAATAGACATGCGAAATTTTAAATTGCACGAAAGAAAGGTCAATGTTGTGAAAGTGAGGTTATGTAAGATATTTTGCTAGTAAACAGGTTGTTTTCTAAATTAGGAAATTATAAATAAATCATAGATGTGTTCGATGTTATCGTCATGTATCGTTATGTATCGATCTTTCTGTTTTTCTTTTTCTGTGATTTTAAAAAGAGAAATTAGGAAACTGAGTATAAATAACATCATCAGAAATGTCCTTGTCATCATAAAACATAAATATATCACTTTTATATTAATCCAATTAAGACATCAAAAAGAATGGGATGGGTTGCATTACTGACATCATTTTGAGATGAATCAGGCTTAAAAATACTTCACACCTTCAGGAAAACATTAATAATAATTTTTGACTTTTAAAAGAGAAATTGGCCTGATTATTGATAATTGTCTGCCTATTATCTATCGCTAATATAAGTATAAGTTTCAAATCGCTAAAAGTTTTCGTTGTGCAGCTGTTGTCTTATTCTGCTTCTTTTGATAGTAACATAGCAACTGTGTTTAAGGGTCAGATAAAAACCCGAATAATATTATGCAGGAAGTACACCTTTCTTTTGTTAATAAGTAAAACCGGATCGGGTAGGTATTGAGGGTATGTTGGTGGACGACCTCTACAATAGTCACTGGATTTTATATTTTAAATGTGGAAGAGTGCCCAATACAAAAGAAGAAATGGAGGAATAAAATTTTAAAATGTAAATAAATTTTAACCAAATAAACGTTTCTCAATCTCTATGCTTTGGGTTGTTTTAATTCTAGAGTATTTTATTAATAGACGTTTATTTTGAGTTGCTAAAGAGGTGATAAACACATGAGCTGATAAGTTTTTGGTGTATATATGATATCATTTTATTATCGAGTTATGCAACCCAATCTACACCTACGAGTTAAAAGTTATGATTTAACAATGAATGTTTACTGTTTATACTTATAGTAACTATTTATGTAGGGCACACAGAATGAACGAAGAATTTCACAAATTCAGAAATTAATTATTTGGCTATTCAATTAATTATACTAGTAATGTTTACATAACATCTGAATTTTCGTAAATTGCAAACTATCTGGTGAAACTTTTTGGGAAAATATTTGGACACAACCTATTAAATAATTGTTGATTTAAGCAAATTTTTGCTTACGCCTACATCTGTTATAACGGATTTATATTTTTTCAATATTTTAAGTATGAATTAATCTACATTGATTTTAATTGCTGCAAACTTCCTCATGTTTCGGTAGGGACTTGAACCCAAATATAATTTTCATACGGTTCCTGTTTCTGTGTGGTAACAAAAATATAAGGGTTCAGGTTATGATCCTGGTACTTGTGAAAAAATAAGGGTTCAAGTTCAACTTAATCGGATCTTGCAGATTTTCCGGTTTCCGTTTCGATTCTGTCCAAGTCCTTGCTTTATGGTGAGTTGGATTTCAACTCTCGCACTGCTCTTCTGTCAATGACAATTTTTAGGTTAAATCCAGTCAGTGCTGGAGATAACCATGTACAGTTGCGATCATTCGCTAAGGAACGATGATAAAAATATAACCGCCGATTTTTCAGTTTTTTGTACAATGTACGCTGTAACTCGACCTGATTTATGAACTAGGCAATTAAAATGTTAAAGAATGAAATTTTCTTGAATGCCATATAATTAATTTTCATTTACATTGTACAAAAAACTAGAAAATCGGCGGTTACAGTTTTGTCATCGTTCCTTAGCGAATGATCGCAACTGTACATAAGAATTTTTGATTATACTTTTATTATTATTTCGGTCGTGATTGTTTTAATATAAAATGATATATACAGGGTGTCCCACAATGCTGTTTACACGCAATATCTCCCTTATTTGAAAATATAAAGAAATCAACCAAAAACTATTGTGAATGACTCAAAATGGACCTTCAGAAAACATTCTTAAACGCTGGTTGCATAGCAACGTTTAAGAGACCATGCCAACTTGATTAATTTTTTAAATTGCACCCTCTGTTTTTTTTCATGGAAATGTGTTCTTAACTTCATTCTGCATATGGGAGTATGCCTTACTTAGTTATCTAATGTGCATTTAGGGGTTAAAAAAATATTTGAATAAATTAAATTTATGTTAAACTTAAAGCAAATGCTCAAAATGCCCTCCTGTGAACTCTACACGGGCTTTAAAGTGGTTCAGTAGTTTCCATGCAGACACGGCTCTAATCATATTTTTTGAATAAATAATTTAGTTAGTGAATATGAAGTGTACAATTTATAAAAAATATTTTTTTCAACTCCTAAATGCACATTAGATAATTAAGTAAGGCATACTACCGTATGCAGAATGAAGTGAAGAATACATTTCCGTGAAAAAAAACAGAGGGTTCCATTTGAATAATTAATCAAGATTTCTTAAACGTTGCTATGCAACCAGCGATTAAGGATGTTTTCTGAAGGTCCATTTTGAGTCATTCACAATAGTTTTTGGTTGATTTTTTTATCTTTCAAATAAGGGAGATATTGCGTGTAAACAGCATTGTGGGACACCCTGTATATATAGCTTTTACAGGCCGTGCCGGCCCATTGCTGAAATTATCTTTCTCCAATTTATTCTGTATGCTGCTGCTCTCTTCCAATCTTCTACTCTACATCCTTCAGATCCTGCAGTACTTCATTCTTCCACCTGCTTCTAGGCCTGCCTATCGCCTTAGTTCCTATTGGGTTGGTCTGTAGTACATTCTTTGTCATTCTGTTGTCCAGTCGCTGAATGTGGCCTAGCCATCTGATCCTCTGTTGTTTTATGTACTGCACTATTGTTGGCCCTTTGTATAGTTCTTGGAGTTCTTTATTCCTTCTTTTCTTCCACTCACCTTCCACTTTTCTTCCTCCATAGAACAGCCTTAATATTTTTCTTTTCCATACTAGTAGTTTGGATTCTCTTACTGTCCCTAGCTTCATTCGGGTGTTTGGGAGACCACCGACGTTGACCCGTAAAACTGGCTGTCTTCTACCCTATCCTTGGAACCTGGAAACGGGAAACTGGACAATGGATGAAGCAGTCAGGTCAAATGTGTGGTAGAGAAATTCGTGAGAATTCTCGACGGTTACTCATACCAATCAGGGGGAGCCCTGGTAATATGATACCGGTGTGGGTGGATTCGAGTCTCGCCTTGAATAAGGTCATTTATGGTCACCGAAGGACCCCGCTGTTTGACCGAGGTCATTTATGGTCACCAAAGGAACCCGCTGTTTGACTGAATCTTAAGGAGAAGTGAAGTGAGGTTTATCCGGCTTTCTGGCCTATGGGAAACTGCATGCCGCCAGGTAAATGTGCTTAGGAGCTATCCCGACCACCCTATGATCCGGACTGCAGCCGGGTACAGTGATTGGGAGAAGTTCTAAAACGCATTATACTTAAGGAGAGTTGAAGCGAATACATAGCCTCTCACAATCAAGACAACTCCACCTTAGCGAGGTACACACTGGGAGTCTATAACGTGTAGACTTACGAACGAAGCGCTGTCGAGGGCCCACCAAGCCTATATATTGGTAGATCGGGGTGGCAAAACCATTAAAAAACTCAAGTCCCGCCACAATTGAGGTTGGATTCGATCGGGCAGTGGCCCCAACCCGTCTCGGGGAGGAGCTTATGAAGGTATGAAAGAGGACTCTCTCTATTCAACTGAGTTAAGTTGGGGGAATAGTCCTATTGCTGGACGAGGTACTTGACCTCGTATGAAGGAGGACGGGGAGGGTGCCGGCGGGTGAGCACGTGTTAAGTCAATCGCTCCGGTACTAGCCTGGATAGCTAGTAGAGGGTGGATAGGCAACCTCGCTGCGACCAGCGAGTTACTGGGAGCAATTGCTATGCAATTTGCGCGCTGATTGGGCGTATCCCAATCACTTTCATCTGGAAGGAACGTACAGACAATCTTGTACCTAGCTTCCATATTTCGCATCCATAAGTGACTGTTGGTCTTAGAACCGTTTTGTACAATTGTATTTTTGCTTTTCGTGATACTAACTTCGAGTTTATAATGTGGCTTAATGCTCCTGCTGCCTTGTCTCCTTTCGTTAATCTCACTTTTAGCTCTTCCTCCTGTCTTCCATCTGCTGTTATTTGTACGCCTAAATATGTGATTGTTCTTACTCTTTCTATTTCTGTTATCGATTCGCCTATTATTAGATTTTGGTCTTCTGTCTTTTCTGCTTGTCTCCCTAGTATCATGTACTTCGACTTCTGTTTGTTTATTCGTAGTCCTACTTGTCTTGCATGTCTCTGTAAAGTTTTCAATGATCTTTTTAGATCTTCTTTGTTGTTTGCGATGGCCAACACTAGGTCATCCGCGTAAGCTATCATTGGTGTTTTGCATTAAGTATACTTTCTTTGTTGTATTCCCAGTAATCATCTTGTGTTTCTTTTAATATGAAGAGTTGGTCGGTAACTGATCGGTTTTTTCGAAATCCTGCCTGATATTCGCCTATTTCCTTTTCTGCGTGTTCTTGTATTTGATCTCTTATTTTTATGGCTAGCACTTTGTATGTTGTATCCAGTAGTGCTATTCCTCTGTAGTTATTATAACTTGATCTTTCTCCTTTTTTGTAAATTGGGGTTATTGCAGCTTCTGACCATTCCTTCGACATTCTTTCCTGGTGCCATATTTCTTTTATTAGGTTGTGGATCTCTGTGAACAGCTCTTCTCCCCCATTTCTTATTAGTTTATTCTTTATTCCATTCCTCCCTGGGGCTTTTCCATTCTTCAAGGTTTTTATTATTTCTTTTATTTCTTCCTTTGTGGGGGGATCTACATTACCATCTGCATCTTGCGTATCTTTTTCAACATCTGGTTCTTCATTTCTTTCTGTTTCTTCTTCCCCTTCATGCTGTAACAGTTCTTGGAAGTAGTCTTTCCATCCCTCCATGATTTGATTTTCGTCGTTTATTCTTTCTCCTTTCTTGTTCTTGAAAGCAAGTGGCATCTGTTGGAAGCCTCTTCTGGTTTGTTTCACTTCCTGGTAGAAGTTCCTTATTTCTTTGTTTTTGTATAATTCTTCTGTTTGTTCTGTGTGTTTATTCCAAAAATTTCGTTTCGATTCTCTCTATATATTTTTTGTTCTTTTTCTTTGTTGTCTGTACTTTTCTTTATCTTGTTGCGTACCAGTTTGCAGCATTTTGTTTCTTGCTTGAGTCGTCTTTCTCCTTTCTTCACATTGAGTGTTGAACCATTTGTTTTGTTTTTTCCTTTGGGTTTTTCTTCCTAGTATACTATCTGCTGCTGTTTTTATGCTTTCTTCTATTACTCTCCATTTTCCTTTACTATTTCCTTCTTCTGTCGTCTTTTGTCTTATTTCTTCTGTTACAGTTTCTGCATATTTTCCTTGCCAGTCTTTTTGCGCTAGTTTTTCTTTGTCGTATTCTGTTTCTTTCCTTTTGATTGACTTTTTCTGCACCTCGTTGTGTACTTCCTCCCATTTTGCAGTTACTAAGAAATGGCCTGAGTTTGCTTCTGCTCCTCTTCTCGATTTGGTATTTTTTATCATTTTACAGCACTTATTTTGTATTATTATATGGTTCACTTGGTTTATTGTTTTTCCATTCGGCGACATCCATGTGCCTTTATGTATTTCTTCTCTTTGAAAGTATGTGCTTGCTATTCTGCAATCTTTCCCTGCTGCAAACTCGATCAGCTTTTTTCCATTTTCATTTGTTTCTTGGTGTTTGCTGTATATCCCTATAGTGGGTCTGAATATTGGTTCTTTACCTATTTTGGCATTGAAATTCCCAACTACAATTTTGACATGTTTTGAATAACAATTTTGACATAAAATTATATTGTATTTAAAACTAAAATAGAATATGGCAAGCATGTCTTTTACCATTGACAATGCAAATATTAAGGCTGGCTGTATACAACTGTATACAGACAGCTACAGGTGACTGAAATGCAACGGCAACTGGAATTGTTCAGTCTACATACAGAATCGAATGTTTATGTTAGAGCAACTCCAAGGTGATGGCAACACAATTAGTGTGTGACATGGCAACTGAAGTTTTTCTAGTCACGTCATGTTGTAAACCCGTATCCCTTGCCTCAGTTGCCAATTCATTTATTTCTGATAGGGCATATTCATTTAAATGATGATGTCAGAATAGCTACAAAACATAAATTTGTGCAATTGAAAACACCTGTATTTGTATGATCGTATGTGCAAAGGGTATTCTAATAAGAAAGAACTTAATGAAAGTTTAACACAATATGTCGGCAGAATTTAAATTGCCAAGTGAGTAGAGATATTTTATTTTAAGGCTTACACCTGAAAAAAGTTCTCAATGGTGTTGAAAAAGTTCTTTAGGCTGACTAATAAGTAAATCAAATCAAGTAAGATTTCCTAAAATATTTAAAAAAAAATCTAATCCTCAATCACTAATTCTAAAAAATATTTTTAAATATTTTCAATCTCTAATCCCAAAAAATATTATTAAAACACTAATCCTTGATCTCTAATCCCAAAAAATAGTTTTAAAGACTAAATCCCTAATTCCAAAAAATATTTTTTAAAATCCCAATCCTCGATCATTGTCAAAATTTGAGAATTATCCAAGGATGCATGTTAGCATAATGTGTATTATGTTCTATTTCAAGACTAAACAAACACATTATGTCACAAATGATTCAGCTTACCCTTCAAAAAAACATTCTATACACAATAGCTTTATATCATTTACAGTAATGTATGCGTCTGAACAAATTACTATCACTTCAATTCTCAAGATAATTAATTGCGAATAATAGCTGGCGGTTACAATATTGTAATAGATCTATTATTATTACCAAAGACTATATTATCCTTGATGTAGACTACTGCTCGTATTAAATGTACATTTATAATTATTTATTTTTGATGTAGATACCAGATAGCGTTCAAAAAATATTAAATATCATTTTTTAAGTAAGACATACCACTCCATTGACTTAAAAGATGCCATTATGTTTGTTAATGTTACTTTTACATTTGTTAATTTGACATCGGAAGTGTCAATAACTTAAAAAATTACAGATAAAATTAAATTGTCAATAGTGTAATAAATGGCTAAACCCCACATATAGGCTGGCAACGAAAGCAGACGTTGAGAGAGTTTCGGGCGCTTCGAGAGCCTAGTAGAACATTCGGGGCGGCAACCCGCGAAATACATATAAATGTGGCCGTTTGAGAGAATATCGGCCAGTTAATTGAAAGCGCATAATGTGAAAAGACGTTTGTATACTTCAACCTAAAATACATGAAATGAGTCATCACAAACACGTGGGCGAAAATGTAAAATGCATCTAGAATTACGCGAAGGCCACGCTGTAATCTAAACGATAAAATAAACAAGCTAGAATGATTCATTAGCGGAACAAACCCCTTTTTAATTAAAAACAAATGTGAATGAAGCAATGAAAATCTGTTGGTTCTAGCGTACGTCACTGTATTCTATAATAGCAACGTGAAATTTGCACTGATATCTTATCTCTTCCCGGGTCGTATTTGTTTATTCCGGTGTGATTACGAAAATGACTCATTTCATGTATTTATGGTTGACGTATAGTATAAGTAAATATTGGTGTATTGTAAATAAATATTGTAATTAATTAAATAAATAAACAGCCTGTAAATAAATTAGTTTAAGTTCGTTGATAGTTCATTAAGTTGTGTTTTCAATTAGTTAAGTTTCAACTGTAGCAATGATTAATATTTATTTGTTAATGGACAGTTAAAACAGCATCTTCAGTTTTATTTAAAAAGAACGTTACGTTAGAATGGATTACTATCTAGTATTAAATTTGGAAAATCTATTACCTTCTAAGTAGGGATGCAGCGTTTAAACGTGTAAACGTTTCGTAGTAAATAAACGTTTAATATAAAAATACACGTTTAACCGCGTATGTGTATGTGAAAGTATTTTCAACGGAACATCAATATTATACGGCAAACAATAATGTCAGAGCTAAATGGCAACAATTTGCTTTCTCCGCGGCTATTTGTCGTTCGACGTTCAACCCGATACAGTACTTGATTAAGATAATAATCCAATCAAAACACGCATCGTAGATGATCAAAAATAGCGACTTTAGTGTACGCAAAAATACTTCACATAAACTACAGTTTATTATATTTATTTTTGTATTTCGCTGAATTTGCTAAAGTGCGTCTGAAATAAGCTGTCGCAAGGACGTAAGCGATGCTATTGGTCGGCGCGCACATTTCTCTTTAACGCTTAAGCTACTTTATCTACATGCGAAAACACGTATATGCAATCAGTTCTCGTTAACATTTATTTATTTTGTTAAATTTATTTTACAATTGCCCCTAGGCTTTGTTATGTTTAAATAGCTAGTGACATTTTCCATTTTCATTTTCCATTCCATATTACGCTGAAACCGTAAGGACGAGTTAAGCGCACACGGTACGCAAATGCGCATTATCGTAAATAAAGCTTCAAGGGTCAGCTAAGTTCAAGTTTATTTACGTCTTGCTAAGCTTACTCCAAACGCACTTTAGCGCACTTCGCGATTTACCCCACCGGAGTCTTTCCGTATATTCTCTTAACAGTTTTTATTAGTGTGGTAGACGTATACTAACGTGAGTCGTCCGCTTTATGGCGCGTATAAATTAAAAATCAAAACAACATAGGATTATAGAGAACTGGTTTCATAAATCTTTCTGGGGAAGCGTTTAAACGTGTAAACGTTTACTTTTTGATGGTTTAAACGTTTATTTTATTAAACGTTTGTTACATCCCTACTTCTAAGTACTAACATATATTTTCTCAAATACATTATCTTTTCATGTATTTAACATAAGTGAAAAGTTATTTTTATCTAAACCCATCTTTGACTAATTGGTTGATAATATTATGCTCAGGGGTAAACCGTGTATTCCATCAACATGATCATGTCACTAAATGAAAATTATTGGCTCACTTTATTCAAGTGCAAACTCAGATGTTTTATATTTTCTTACCGGGTGAATTGCCTTTAAGACTTGTTCCTTCCAGTTGTTAATGAAGGGTATGATCTGCAGAAGGCCTACACGGATTGAATGCAATTTGAAGATTATTCTTCTTGAGTCAAAACAGTCGCATTTTGTACATTTTAAAATGATCTGCTAGTTACCAATATGCTTTTTGTTATTGCTATTATAAAGATTCAAAATAAAATATCAATCAATAATTAATAAAATACATAAAATTTGTTATCTAGGACTGCTTGGATAAGAACTCATTATGACATTCATTTGAGTTACGTAATAAAGTTCATTATAGCACCGAGTGAGATAATGAATGACATAATGAGGCAGTCATAGATAAAACTTTGGATGATGCATGTGAGATAAAGGCATAATAATACTCGTGTGATTTCACGACTCGGCCTTACGACCTCGTCGTGAAAGTTTCATACTCGTATAATGATGCCTCTATCCCACTAGTAACATAAATAACTATAATGTTATTATTATTGAATAGAATTATTAAACAATATTTTAATTTCTATTACTTGTAATGAAGTTTGCTCAGTACGGATAACATTTCTAAGTTTAATTGGAACCAGCTGGCGAGTTCGTTTCTTTACCTGCAACAAGACAAAACCACTCAGAGTACAAATTAGAAGAATATATAAATAAAGAAGTATAGTACCCGATAAACAATTTTCGTTTTATAAAGGTTCTCGAAATATCACCATCACCAAATTATAAAACCTTTGGTAATATAAATTGTTGATGACAACGTTGCAGTTACTTCTATATACCACTTAAAGAGTTTAAATGGCGGGATCTATAAGGTTTACCGATACCATTGTTTGCTAAGATGTAACTGTTACCTTTATACAGGGAATTCCAAAATACATTGACGGCTTTTGATATGGAATAAGTTTTTATTGGTTGAACATAAAATAATTACAAAGACAACATCTTAATCTATAACTCTAGGGAGTTTTTTTACTTAAAAATTGAATGGCGTCTTCTGCTACACATTCTTCTACCCGTCTTACGAATCATCCGTCACTCTGCCCAGCATCTTCAGTGGAATTGTTTCAATTTCGTTTACAATGTTATATTTAACATCCTCAAGATTACGGGGTCTATTATTGTACACACGACTTTTTAAATAAGCCCACAGAAAAAAGTCTGGCGCCGTTAAGTCAGGCGACCGAACTGGCCAGATTATGTACCCGTTGCGAGAAATTAAAGGGCCAGGAAATATATCACGCATCATATTAATACTGATTCTGACCGTGTGGGTCGTAATTACCATTAAGTTGTTCATACCTTGGCCGGAAAGAAGTATCAATCATGTTACAATATCTTCCTGATGTTACTCTTACGATATGCATATGTTCTTCAAAAAAATATGGGCCAAATAATTCCTGTGGCTGATAGCGCACATCAAACCGTTGTTTTCGCTGCGTGAAGTTGACATGGGTTTGTTGTTGTTGCCCAATATCTAAAATTATGTTTATTAACGAAGACATTTAAATAAAAATGAGCCTCGTCGCTCATAAACAGACAACATGCAATATTGGGTTCACCAGCAAGAAGATATAAAAACTGTCTGCAAAGCTCAAACCGATTTTGTCTATCTATTGGGCTTAGTTCTTGAACAAGTGCCAATTTATAAGGGTGGAATTTAATACGCCTATTAGTATTCTATGAACGTTGATTTTCTTTAAATTTAAGTTACCTGCATGTTGTGCAGTTGAGCGTTGTGGACTCCTCGTAAAGGAAACTCGTACAAGCTCAATATTTTCCGCAGTCATAGCACTTACGTGTCTCCCAGTCGGTTTTTTGTTCGCAATATTACCTTCAGTCAGCCACTTCTGATACATGCTAAAATAGTACTGCGGGATGGTGCATCACGACGATTAAATTGACGATGGAACGAACGTTGGGTACGCAACAACCTATTCTGTACGCAAACAATGCATGACACTAGAAACGCTCTGCTGAACCATGTAATTGTTCATGACAACTAATTACATTTAATGCAGTGGCGTGCGGTCCATGGAAGCAATGGAAGCAATGCTTGCTTTGAGAATTTATTAAAAATAAAAACAATGCTAACAAAAATACTTTTGTAAAATTATGGTTATCGTTTATTTAAATTGGAATATTTATCAAATTAAAGCTCAATATCAACTCTGTACAGCAAAAAGTATAATTATTTAGAGTACTATTTTAAATTAGGCTCATTAAACTTGCACGGAAAGGTAATACCGATTCAAATGTGATACATACACTTCATATAAGCACTGCTTACAAATGCTCTTCTCTTAACCTTGGCGTGAATCAGCGAGCGCGGGGTGTTATAATAGACGGATGCTGTTTGGCTGATTATCATTGTTTGGTCGTAATTTTTATTGTGCTTCGTTCCCAAATGTTTATTTATTATAATTTGGTTATTTGTTCGATTTAGTGTTACTTAAGTAATGTAAATCTGCGATTGAGACTGTATTTTGTCGCATTTTATTATTTTAATTTATAAGTTGTATTTTTTTAAAGACAAATAGTTCTATTTAGTTTGCCTGTATACAAATTTAAAATTGCATTATCGTCACGACTGCAAATTCAACTGCTTCGGTGAAAGGTTCGAGTACCTTCGATATAGCCGAATCGGGACGAGTTTTTGTTCAGTTCAGTGTAAATTATTAATAAGGACTTTTTTGGCATACAGTTTTGGAGAGAAATTACAAATTATTAAGAAAGGCAGATCAAACCCAGATCTTTCAAATTTAACAAAGATTAAAACCTGTACCGGTATTTTGCTAAGACCGGAAAATTGATACGTAGTAGTAGTTTTTTTAAATAAAGAATGATAGTCAACAAATTCCATAAGTATAAAGTGTAAAAGTGCTTCTTTGAAAAATTTTTAAGCTTAATAATTATAACACTTGTTTTTTATTGTACCTAGCAGGGGCGGATCCAGAGAAGTATTTTGAGGGGGAAATCTTTGGAAAAATAATTGTTTTAATAAATAATAATTAAACAAACATTATTTGTTTCTATTCTATGTAAACTTATTTCTAAATTGGGGGGGGGATTATTCCCTCCCCGTTAATCCGCGCCTGTACCTAGGTGTATTATAATTAAAATCGTGGTTGCTTCCCTAGCCTAAATTCTCACCGCACGCCACTGATTTAATGTCAAACAAACTCCCATGCTGTCTTGATTAGAATCTGCAAACAAATTCGAAGTCTGACCATAAACAAAAAATTTATTCCATACCAAAAACCGCCAGTGGATTTTGGAATTCTCTGTATAACTGCTTATAGGCCTTATGCGCCTTTAATCAAGTAACGAGAATGTTTTCGCAACCTTTATAAACCTTCTTTATAATGGTAACCACAGCGTTTAGGCACCCGTATAACGTTTAGGCACCCGTATTGCTTTATTGATTATCCTGTTTGCTCTTGCATTTATCACTATTCTCGATATTTCTCTTGGTAGAGAAAGTTGGTGGGAATATAAGTTAATTATTTATAGAAGATAACATCTGCACAGGGCAAGTATCTTCTTTCACATACAGGATATATTTGTAATATAAAAATACACTAATATTATTCAGGCTTTATCCTTTTTGGACAGTATGATTTTTATTTGTACTTCTAAAATTAGAGCGCCGCCAAAATCATAAATGTTTTAGAATTTCAGTAAAAAAATTTTGTTTTTGTTTGTTTCTACATAAATGCATCAATAATATGGCGGGTGTATCTAAAAGAGCCAAGAGGACATTATAAAACCAATATGTAACGTTTAATGTACTTATAAATACGCCTAAATCTCTATATAAACTTAAGGAACAATACGGCGCTAAGGTGTTGTTATATAACTTTTTACAGTTTTCACAGTTACCAAAAGTGACGTTATATCATTTATGGTAACGCTCCTCTGTGAGTGATGGTAGTCTCCTAAAGTACAAGCAGCCACTGCAACGCTGCTTATATAACTAGCGAATTCCCGCCAGTCGTCGTATTTCCAACATTCATAACCTCGCAAAAGTATTTCACACTATATTGCTTGTGGTATGTGTTTGTTGTACTGGATTATTGTGTGAAAATGTCTTTTACAATAGTACAAACAAATGAACCGGGACATAAACTTCCCATGTTAAGTGTTGTGCCAATAGGACGGATAATGGTATTTTACAGTGGCCAAAATCATTATCACCATTACTGCAGCCGTTAATAAACTGATGCAAGACGGATTTTCCACGCTACAACAACGGTGGAATCTCGTAATCTGTGAAAATAGGACAATTTTTTAACATACGCTGCAGCAGCTGCGGAAAGGATTGAAATGATTTTGCGTTCAGATAGCGAGATATATCAAGATGACACAAAAACAACTAATTTCCAGAAAAGATTTAGAAGTTGCAATAGAAAAGAAATTGGACGCTTACCTCAACAATCATTTAATTCAATGAAGAGAAGTACCAGTACATTTCATTCTTTTCCCATTTGTTTTCTCCATTTTCTCCCATGTGAGGTGCCACATATTTGTATTTTATTGATGTTTCTGTGCGTTACCAAAGGTTTCTTAAGAGAAACTGTGGTAACAACTTTGAAAACTAAATTAAAAGTAATTTAATGTTGGTTTTATTACAGTGTTTTTTTTAGTTACAACTCAACACTATTGCTTTTATATATTGGTAACTATAACTATTATAAAAATTCATTATATAACGTTTTGTAACCGTTACTATAAGTAATATAAGTTAAGATGGAAACGTTTCTGTTACCACTTTATTGGGTGGACGGGAGACCACACGACGTTCACCCCTAGAACTGGTTGTCTTCTACCCTATCTCGCTGACGGGCAACGGATGAAGCTGTCAGAATAAAGTGTGTGGTAGAGAAATTCGTGAGAATTCTCGACGGTAACTCTGACCGATCAGGGGGAGCCCTGGTAGATGAGACCGGTGTGGGCGGATTCGAATCTCGCCTAAGGGAGGAGGTCATTTATGGTCACCAATGAAACCCGCTATTTGGCCGAGGTCATTTATGGTCACCAAGGAACCCGCTGCATGACCTAGGTCATGTATGGTCACCAAAGGAACCCGCTGTTTGACCGAGGTCATTTATGGTCACCAAAGGAACCCGCTGTTTGACTGAATATCTAGTGCGGTGACTAAAAGTGAGGTTATCCCGCTTTTGGACAATGGGAAACTGCATGCCGCCAGGTAAATGTGCTTTGGAGCTATCCCGACCACCCTATGATCCGGACTGCAGCCGGGTACAGTGGTTGGGAGAGGCTCTGAAAGCCATTACACTTAAGGATAGTTGAAGCGAATACATAGCCTCTCACTATCAAGACAACTTCACCAAATTCCGGTACGCACCGGGAGTCTATAACGTGTAGACTTAAAAGAAGCTCTGTCGTGGGCCCACCAAGCCTAAAATTGGTAGATCGGGGTGGCAAAACCGCTTAAAAACCAAGTCCATGCCACATTTGAGGTTGGATTCGATCGGGCAGTGGTCCCACTTGATAACTGCGTCATGTTGGGGAATCGTCCTATTGCTGGACGAGGTAACTTGAACCCGTATGAAAGAGGACGGGAGGGTTACCGGCGGGTGAGCAGCGTGCAATGAGCAACTGCTCGGTCACTATGCGCGTCTTAGAAATCTGGTAGCAATTGCACGACTGCCGGTTGTGCAACTTGCGCGCTGATTGGGCGTATTCCAATCACTTCCTTCTGAAGGAACCCTGGAAGGAACGTGGGGGTATGTATGATTACGGGTACCCCACGTAAAACAAATTACAAATTCATGTTACCACTTTACCCACCAAGCCTAAAACTGGTAGATCGGGGTGGCAAAACCATTAAAAAACCAAGTCCCGCCACAATTGAGGTTGGATTCGATCGGGCAGTGCTGTACTGCCGGTTACGCAACTTAGTTTTATATACCCGCTATACAGGGTGTCTCTAAAAGATCTGTACAAGATGCAACCACAGATTCCTGAGACCAAAACTGGATGATTTAACGAAACTTAGCTCTACCCAAAAGTGCTTCGTAAACATCTTCAAACGAACGCCACTTTCTATTGAATGTCAAAAGATTGCTTTTAGCGATGGGGATGAAATTTAGAAGTTGGAAAATTGGAGTATGTACTGAAAAACTAGTTTTTTGACAATATTTTTTTAATAGTGGGTGTTACGTAAGTGGTCAAACTTTGATCATCTACATGTAAAGAAGCTAAAGTTTTTTTAACGGTTTGGTCAATATTGTTCAAAGCTTTTCTACAGATAGATATTCTAATTTCTAACATTTTTGTCTTTTGTTCGATTTTGCTATGTGCCATAATTTAATTTGATTTGGATGTCATTTTTGTCCACTTACGTAACCTCACTATTAAAAAAATATTGCCAAAAAACTATTTTTTCAGTACAGATTCACATCCCAATTTCATTCTTCCCATAGCTAAAAGCAATCTTTTGTTATTTAGAAAAATAGAAATTTTTGTGACATTCGATAGTGCCTAAACAAAGCACTTCTGGATAGAGGTAAGTTTGGTTAAATCGTCCTATTTTGGTTTCAGGAATATGTTGAAGCGTTTTGTACAGACTTTTTAGAGACACCCTGTATAATTTCGCTACTAATTAGTAATCTTATAAACCTCCAATATAAACATGCAACCTTAATAAAACTCTTATAAAAACTGACTGTTACTTCTGCGCTTCTGAAGAAGCTGAAGAGCACTGTTTGAAAAATATTTAAGAGACCGAAACACGTGTAGAGTATTCTGCATAATTTATGAAAACATTTAAATACAACAGATTTTTCTTAAAACTAATAATTAATTTTAATTTTGCAATGTAATAATATTGACAATAATAACTTATGGCACGATACAGAGCAAAAAACTAACTCTACAGGCAATGAGCTAAGAATCGTATTGAATAATTCTATGTTTGATAATAAACCTGAAAATACAGATATACATAGAATCATGCGATGAAATCGAGTTTTCTTCTGAGATACGTAATTTGCCAGGCATACGATGTAACCTGACAGACAATGAAAATGAAAATTAAGATCGTGATTTTTAATAGCTTTTACACTGAACTTCAGATAGTTCAGATCTAGAATCTCCTTATTCACTAAATGTCGAAATTGAAGTAAAACACGATAATGCATTTATTTATAAAATTGGAGGGGATTAGAATTGTTGATAACTATTCAGTATTTTTTCAAATCGCTGCAATCGTTTGATTCTACTGAAAATTAGTAAATCTAGAAATTGTAAATGAAAAAAGAAAGCTATTTCACACCTTTGCTCTAATTTTTCCATTCTTTGTAGCAATCGATTGTTTATTAAAGCTGTCAAGTGTTTTTAAATCTTTAACACAAAATTTGTAATTTGACAGTAATAGATATAAATATAGACAGTTTGCCAAAACTCTAGTTGTCATCATTACCCAATGCATGTACTGGATGACATTTTTGCACTCCCGTTGACCGCTACATGAATTCGTGTCAGTTATAAACGTGTTTTATTATTATTCAGTTGAATATTTCAAATAAATTAAATCAATTCTACAAATAGACGCTACAATTCTGGGAAAACCCAATATTCAAAAACAGTAATACATTAATTCAAAAATAAAATTAAACTAAATGAGATCTAGTTTATCATAATTTTTGAATAATGAATACTTCCGGAATGTTACCTTGTATTTTTGGATTAGATCTTTTTTTGAAAAAAATTAATAGAATAATAATCAACTGCGTTTAGGGCCCAGCACAAGTTTTAAAACAAAAATAAGTTTTTTGTATGTCTTTATTAAGCAGCAATCGTGTAGAAAATGAACTAGCGGTGCGATACGTGCTCATGTGTTAAAGCATCAATTGTTGGGATAAATATCCCACCCGTTTTATTTTACTTAAAACGTTCCTAATATCTCTCACACTCGTACATGCATTCGCTAATGGCGACAACACGATTTTTGACGTATTTATATCTATGTATTAATTTCAAAATTTTATAATAATGATTTAAACATTAGCAGCTGTAATAAATATTCGATTGTTATAACGAAGAGAATTATTGATAATAGAGATAGCAGCATTATAAGAAGTTATTCCATACGGTCTTCAATTTACTGTACTATAAAGAGTAGAATGCAGAAGTTACATTTTAAGAGATTATCTAGGCAAATTGAAAGAAATAATTAAAAAGCAAATGTGAAACTAATTTCAAGACCAAGTCAACTGAGATTTCGAGCTGTAACAAAAGCTATAGAATTTAGATGTAAACCAAATGTTTCAAAACAAAACAAAATTTCATCACTTAAATCTGATATTCTAAATGGTTACAAACATATCTTTGGATATCTCGTTAATTGTGCTCCATATAATATAAAAGATAATGAAATTGATTTACTGCAAACATTACAATATACTCGCATTTACCATGAATTAATAAGTGCTGCCTGTCAACAGAGTTGGTTCGCACGCCCCATCACTAACAGAAAATGTAGATACAAATGTTGTTGAAACGTTCAATTCCATCGTAACCAAAATGATTAGTGCAAAAAGGATTAATTATTCTCGGCAATCATTGTACCCAGCACGTTGTAATGGTGGCGTAGCAGCATTTAATTCCAGAGGTTTACTTTGTATGAAATTGCAATAGAACTTATTACTAATGGCATATTAAATTGAATACCTAATTCCTAAATCCCAGAAAAAAGTTAAATTTCCGTTAAATTACTATGCTAACATATCCTTTATTGATGATTTAGAATTTTTAGGAAATCTTAAAATGAGATGTAGACTAAATTTAAATTTTAACAATAGATCAAGTAGCAAATGAAATATGGGAAACGATCTTTAATCGCCTAACATCTTCCAACTTTGGTAAAATATGTAAATTAAAACTATACTGCCAAAACAGTAAAATCTTTGCTTTATCAAGGGTTTTTGGGATCAACAGCAACTTACCACTGTAATGATAATAAAAATTATTGATCTTTATTGGTAAGAATTATCATTGATTAGGTTTGTTTGTTTGTTTGTTTTTGGGTAAGGAATCAGGATGGCGGAGCATCCTTCGTACCTTATGGCACCGATTGCTATGATCATTTGGCCAACCCTACTGGAATTTAGCCGAATCTGGGGGAATTCCACCCCCAGTAGGGATCTTTATCGTGCCAAACATCGCATTGACACGGGACATTGATACAGTTTTACTTCCTATCCGAAAAGAAGGCATGTTTTAAATTTTTCTCCGCTATGAAAAATTACCAGCTCGACCGGGGATCGAACCTGCGATCTTTGGATTATGAAGCAAACATGCAAACCACTAATCCACCGAAACTGGCTCATTGATTAGGTGTTTCTCCTGATCGTACTATAACGATTGTGTACCTTTTGACAGGTTGTCGTTTTAATTAATTATTTGTAAGGCAATAAAAGATCTCGTTTTTACTTTTAGATCTGTTTTATTATTTTTGTTTAACTGTAGTATGGGCTATGGCAACCCTTGTATGTTTCGTACTTTCTAGATTTATATGGAATGTAGTAATTCACTACAGTGTCGTTACAAATGAAGATGCATAATATTCTTGCAACACCAGAACATAAACAAAAAAGGGATTAATCAAATTTCTAAAAATAACTGCAGATAATGAATTAAAGTTAAAACCAACGGATATTTATATGTATCAGATTGAAGGTCAGTTAAATATAGTACAAAATAAAGGTGGTTACTTTTGTATTGTTGTTTCAAAAAATTGATAATTATAAATTTTGGGAGGAACCTAAAAAAGGAAAGTTAGAATAGACAATTACGGAACATTACCTTAGCTGGTCAATTTTTCTACTATTTGCTGACTGGCTCAGGTACTTTCTCGTCTATTTGGTTTCTAACACATCCCATCAAGATTATTATATAAGAGCCAAGAACCCCAGATGCAGAAAAAAATGAACAATTGTGGAAAAAATCAATCTGGATCATATACAGCATAGGAGAAGTTATAGGCAAACATTTATTGTTTCATTTTCCAGGAAAAAGGGACCCAGTGTATATGGTATTGAGTTAAGCACAGATTTATAATCTAGCATAACCTTTGTCATTGAGATAGTTTTTACGGTTGAAATTCAACCTAGTATCGAGGTCTTTTGTATTTCATTTCGTTCTTGTTAATTACGTTCTTTTTATTATAGCCCATTAAAAAAGTCAAAGGTTTTACTAAAGTGTAAAATGAGTTGCCTCTATATGCAATTTTTGGTTCCATTTTATTTTCCCCGTTTTGATTATATTTCGTGTTTCTATTATGGATAATAGTTATCAGTTTTTAAATTTTACACTTCCTTTTCTTGCTTGGAGTGAAGAAGAAATGTATTTCTGAGGTGCATATGTAAAACCATTTTTCTGTTGGATAGTTCTTTAGTGAAAATCAGTTTATTTGGGAATAACCAGGATAATACAGGTTCTTGTGTTCAAAGCGTTCAAATTCAGATTCTTGTGAACAACTAAAAGCACTTATCTCAAGTGTTACTAAGTTAGCATATGTTTTTGTTAATTGATCTAGCGCAGAGATTATTAGGGTCGTAGTTAAATTGGGTACGATATTTGGTACCATTAAACTATTTGATTTATGCCAAGGCCTTAGCAATTTCTGGTGGTTTTTATTTTCTCGCGAACGTTAATTGTTAGTTTTAAGGTGATTAAGGGGTTTCGTTACACTTCGCTAATTAATTTTAGGTGTATAACATTGAGTTAATTTATATTTATACTTGCACATAGTATATTTGATTAATGCCTAAATAAATTATTGATTTAATTATATTTGTTTACATTGGTTTTGATATTTAAGCACTTTTGATAATTTTTGAACATTTAATTGCAAATATTGATTGTTTTGTTTTAAGCATTATAGACTAATTTTCTTCTTGAATGATTAGGTTTTTATTATTAATTATTGGTGCTCTGATTTTACTTGATTGAATTTAATTATTATTTTTATTTGGGGAACATAAAAGCAATATGCATTTGAGCTATTTGTCTGTGTGTTTTCGTCTTTACAGTTTAAGCTTGAGCGGTAGCGATTATGTACCCTGAAAGTGCTTTTGGCTTTATTACATATTTGGTACCCATTATTAATAACTTGTAGCTGGATCGAATCCACCCCCCATAGCTAGTCGAAGCACTTCTAACGCGTTCAAAGACACTAACACCATGCCAACTACCACCATGGTTATTAGAAAAAGCGTTATAAACTGACTTCATAACTTTTTCATATGTATAACATTTCATAAAATTAGTTGTAGTTGAAAATTAACTATGCCAAGCCTACTCTGAATCTAAGACAACATAAATAAACTATAGATTCCGATATCATCGCTAAGACGGTGTGAAAGACCGGATAATAATAAATTATACAAGTACTAATGATAACGTATGGAGATACATTTATCAGCATACACTTCAAATTAAATTAATTTTATTTAACGACAGCTGGCATTAATTATTCTCTGAATATGACGTTACTATATTGTTCTAACTTTAAACAGCTAGCTCATTTAATTGCTAAATAATTGTTGATCAGTTATCAAAATGTCACTCGTAAAAATCCAATATTATTTATTTTACAAGGTGTGATTTATTTTTCCCTATACAAGGTGGTTACATCTCGCTGCACACTATTGGGATTTCTAAAACCGTAAGAGATATGAAGTCAGTTAAATCTTTCTTAAACCTAAAACTGTCTCATTATATTTAATTACAAATAAATTCTCGTTTGAGCATGTAGTTCCTTTTGATTTTAATTTCGTAGTAAACTCGACTAAATTTGGTTAATTTTTAGATGGATAAGTTCTTCCTGTTTCCGGCTTCGTTTTGGTGGTTAAAATCTTTATGTTTTACAATATAGTTATGTGGGACTGAAAAACCCCTTTTTTAAATTTCCTGCTCTGGAAAATTTTATCGCATGCTTAAGACTATTTCTGACGTTTTGTCGATTTATATTTTTGGTAAAAAGTATGTCAGAAATCGGTAAGAAGATTTTTGGGAAAACAATTTTCACGATAGACTATAAGTTTTCCAGCACACCGTTTAAATCTTAAATGAGTGATTTTTTTTATTTTGGCTTGTTCCGTTTACCTTTTTTTAGCTTGATTATCGTTATCTCTTGTACTACACACCAATTCATCCAGATTATTCATTACGTCTGGGCCAATCCCTATTTCACGTCAGAAGTTGGTAAACAATTATTTATGATGAATCCGACAAAAATATCTGTCATGGTTTAATATAAATATACATCTTCAACATAACTCTTAAGTTCTTAATTTCACAAGAGGCATTAGATTAAATAATTATTGGTAACATTACATTAATATTAATAAGTTCTTTTAAGTTGTTCCTAAAATAATTATACGAGGTTTGACAGAAAAATAACGAGATTGGCAACACTGCACGGACCTCTCACCAACGCTGCTGCCTCTCTCTTCACACGGCAATTAGAATAGTTCCTGCCGTAGACTCAGTTGGAACTTAGTACAGTTGCTAAGCGATTGTTGGGAACGTCTGAAGTGAAGTTGTGTTTATGAGGTGCGTTACGAAAATGGACCGGCGCAAAAGCTTGAGCAACGTTGTGCTATCAATTTGTGTGTAAAGCTTGACGAATCCGCTATAGTGACTTATGAAAAGTTAGCAAAGGCTTATGAAAAGTTCTTCAACCTAAAAAAATGGACGACAATGCGGAAAGAGTGCGGACTCTTGTGATGTCAGGCCGTCGATGTACGTTGAGAATGATCAGTAGCGTGTTAACTTTGAACGGTTTACCGTCCATCAGATTTTAACACAGGATTTTGGCCTGATACAGTCTCCATCAACGAATTCTCGGTAGAGAAAAAGCATTCTTGTAGTTCCCCAGTCCCCTACTCTCCGAACTTCAGTCCCTGCTTTCCTCTTTTTATTCCCCCGGCTTGAAAAACATTTGAAAGGCCACCATTTTGGTGCTTTGGATAATATCCAGAAGAGCGTAACGACGTGTTGAAAGCCATTCCAGCAGAAGCCTTCCAGGAACACTGTTCTACTATAAAAAACTACTATATACTATAAAAACTGTTCATTACGGTTAATATAGTCCTATTGGTAAGGTATGGGCGATGCATTCTAGAAGTATTGTATGTGCCAATTTGTCTCTTATAATATTATGTAACTTTGTCTTCTTAAAGTACGATGGCACTCGTCGGGTAATGAAGCCCATCCGTCGTGGACTCCGTATGGACTCTACTATTTTTTCCTAAAAGAAAACTCATCTGCACAGAAATGGTATGTCATAGGTGGTCCAATTGCTTAATTGTTTGGAAATAGCCTTGGAATAGGAAAGACAAAACTTTCTTTCAATCCATTAACCCACTTCGATGAATAAAACACACTAATACCATCATTGTTTCTTCCAGGTGAACCAACATCAATATCTATACAGTGGCTCAGATGAATCAGCGGAAGCCAAAGGCACTATTGAAAAGAAGTTCTTGTATTTGTAATTTGTTTAGCCTAATTTGTCAATCGATCTGATTCGAATGTGTTTGCCATCTATCGATCTTAAGTAGTCCTCATATCGCCTTGTTATTGATTCGTATTTGGAATTTGAAGAATGAATTGAGTCTGTAGTGTTGACCTGGTTTCTGGAACAATTTGAGCTATTGTTGCTACCCCTCTAAAGAAACTATAAGATAGTTGGTGATAACTGCAATCTTCCGCTAAGAACTTGATGAAGAAATACAAGTATTTTAATAAAATTATTCCGGATTGTATTCCACAGACACGTTTTTCCCAAACCACCCTTTAGATCTGGAGAGACTTCGAAAAAGGACTGCTACCTGAGTGATGTGCTGCAATATCTGATGCCGATAAGAATGATGATAAGAACACATCACATATTGGCAGCTTTCAATCTCCTTCAAGACTATTGGTCGATGATGACGATGATGATGAAGACGTTGATGCTCGATGATGGAAAGCAGCACACATATGCCAGATGCAGAAGTAATCCAGATTCTTCTCAAATTAATCAAAGTGTTGCTGAATTCTGATGAAATCAAGTGCATAAACGTAAATTCAATGATGATTTAGATGAAGCCATCACAGATTGTTTTAGGACAAAGGCTACTGGTAGTTGTCCTAATAAATATTTCTCATTGCTTATGGTAATGGTACCTGGTTATATAAAATATATATATAAAAGTATTGAAGGTATAGAAGAAGATTCACAGTTTTATTAGAGTTTTATAATATTACTATAAACTCTTGGTACACACTGAAGGATATATAATATTCCTATTACCATTTTATCACTGAAATTTAAAACTTATAGTAACCGTTACAATAGTAAGTATATTTTGACAAAGGAGGATGGTCCCTAAAGCCTATTTTCGGCCTCCTCCAAATTTCATCCATGAACTGTTTAAGAGGAAAAGTGTCAGAATCAGTTCTGTTGATTCGATAAGGGGTCATTCATAAAGCGTTTTAATTGAAGGTATGTAGTTTATTATTGTTTCAGATTTCAACAATCAACAATTCAACAACATGATTTTTAGAAACAATCCTCCGATGATCAAGAATCAAAGCGTAGGATCTTATATTCCACTCCGTATGTTAAGTTACGTTTTCCATACTTTTCATTTATATTAAAAACTCAAGTGTGAAACGTCAAAATACAATTAAGTTGAAAATAGTTTATATTTACAATATACTCGAGTAAAATAGGTTTTAAGGACCGCCCTCCTTTATGTAATGCTTACAATACCTCATTATAAAACTAATGTTTGTGGAATTATGTAGTGGTATTATTAATTACTTTTATAAATACTGAGAGATAATAGTGTTTCTATAGTGAGATAGTAATTATATGTTGAATGTTGTACTTTAAATGTGGATAATGGCTTAGTAAAAACTTGGAAAAAAGTTAAATACATCAGTGCATTTCAACGGAAAGTTTCAAACAATATTTTAGCAGGAAGCCAAAACAGTTAACTCTAGTTTTCCCACGCCGAAGGCACAATTGTTAAGGCCGGGAGCTTATTGTACCCTAGTTCTTTCATTTGTACAATTTTAAAAGACCGCGCAAAAATGTAAGTCTAAAATTTATGGCCTAAAGTTATATAGCCTATAGTTAATTTATAGCCTATGTATGGCCTAAAGTTAAGGCCATATTGTAGCGATCTTTTTAAATAATACTAAAAGTACTAAAAGAGAAATATTAACACTAATACTAATTATAAGCACATTATAAACTATTAACGAACTTAAACACACGGTTAAATATAGTGTAAATGATTACAGGTTATTTATTATTACAATATTTATATTACTCAGGTATTTATTTCGAACATTTGTTTTATACTACCACACGATGCACGTATTTGGTTAGCTGGTTGACTGACCTTTCTAGCGCGGTCGTGTTTATATATCCCCTATAAAAGCTTCCACAACATACTAAACTATTCTTGCGGGTGTACTGTGTTGTGTATTGCCGCCGCTAGTAGGCTCTAGATGAGACGGAATCGTTCTCGCTTGTTCGCCGCTAGTGTATTAGGATTTCCCGTTCATTACAATATATTTGTACACGCTGTCAATTTCCGGATGGATCTTAAGATGTAGATCTAGATTTAGAATCTATAAGATCTTTTCTACTATTAGAGTTCATCTTTAACGATGTGAGAATGGTGATTCTTAAATTGAAAGAAGTACATATTTACACAGTAACAAATTTAACACTAGTGTAAAATTTGAACACTAGACCACTTTAAAAAGTGTGTGTTTAGGTTCATTATATTTAGAGTAAAAGATCTAATCTGTACCATAGCCGTTAACTTTAATCATTTATAGTAACTTTTTTATATTAAAACAGTAAAATTTCTAATCGTTTCGGAGTAAGATTTTACTATTGATTTTTGAATCTTTACTCTACATACAATTAAAATATAAGAACGTATTGAAAACATATATACGAGCTCATATGGGATGCTACTATTTTGGTTAAAAGACACCTCGGAACCTTTACTTCGAAATTGTTTTTCTTGGTTCGTAAGATGATTGTTAATTATTACTAAAGCGAACTACTGACCCGTGCTCTATGTCAAACTCTCATTACATTTCTATTAGGAGATTCCCTTGCAGCACTCCGTGAACTCCGCCAAAGTTCAAAATTACTACAATTATGATGTAATTACTATTTTGTTCTGCGTATTGGATATAATTATAATTATTGTTTTTATTCACCTAATTTATTGATATCTCTGTTTATTGTTTCGAAATAAAACATTGAATATGAATTATCGAAAAAAGCACAACTTCTATGTCTATGTCTTATCAGTTTCCAAGTGCTCCCAACTTACTCATCATAAGTAACATTAATTACTAAAATTATAAAATAATACATGATTAATAAAATGTAAAATTGTTTTAAGTTACCTTATATTAATTATTAAAACAAACTGAGAAGTGTCACCTGGCCTTAAAATATATAATTTAGTACGTTCACTGTTACAGACGAAAAGCAGGTATCGCACTTTTTGAAATACAAAAGTTCTAAAACAAAAATATATTTTTATATTATTATTATTTTTTTTTAAGAGTAATTGTATGAATGTTTATTATACATTTAAACAAGGTGTATTTATAAAGAAATATATAATTATTATTTATGTTTTTAACTGTTTGTAAATGTAAATACATTTTACCGTTTGATGGATAACTGCAGGAGGGAACGGCGTGAGCCGCTGCCCAAAGCCGAGTAATGTAGGTCTCGTAAATTGTGATATAGTAAGTACAACTGAATTCTGTTTAAAACGTCTTACTGAACTTTTAAATTTACTTTAAGGTAGGTAATTTATTTTTTTTCTAAAATAACAAAAATAAAGTTTATCATAAAACATGTGGCAATTATCTTTAGGCATTTAAAACCTTAATTGGTCCACAAATAACTAATATATTAAGGAAAATAATTGCTTATTGTTGCTAGCGCTTGGTTTCTAGTCTGTTCTTTACTATTAGCTATGTACTACAGCTAATACTTACGCTCAATCGTCGCTACTATTTGAAGATGTATGGGCTATTTATTAATGTATACTGGGGAGCTATCTATCGGCAATAATAGAACTAATGCCCATTTCAATAATATAGAAAAAGAAAGAGCCGTCGACATCAAGGGAACCGACAGCTTGGGTTCTTACTGGATCTGTCTATACTGTGAAGCCAAAAGTCGACACATAAAAGATGTATAAGATACTTATCTTCAATTACATGACCTAAATTTCTATGATTTCCATTTCTATGTTTATAACTAGTTCTAAATAAATTCTTGTAAAACATAACAATGCAGCTTTTTTCGCGACTTTTCTTGGTCTTTTAAATTGTATTGAGCAATTGCTTTTGAGCCCACTTCATATTTTTATTCACTTTGTTTCATTGTTAAGGTATATTCGAAAACAACTAAATGATATTAATTCTTGAAAGGCAGATTGTTGCCTTTTCAGTGATGTTCAATTACAGTTACATTTAATTGTTTTTCTTACTTTTAATTGTATACTTTTAATTCGGTTCGGTTACTTATTGTACACAGTCTTATTTTACACAGTGCGCATCTACATAGATTATCTAGTTACATTTACTAATCTAGTTGTGGAAGACGTTTTTCTTCGTTTAAAGAATTTACGTAAGTAATTAATAAACGTATAATAACACGGACGACTTAAAAAGTAAATTAAAACAGGCCTTTACTTTCCTTTCTCGGTCTACAGTCAGCTTTATACTACAAGCTCCTAACGTGTCAAATTTGTTGATAATGCCAAGTCGTCATTTTGGCATACTTTTTTATGACGAATTTTTGGTGCTAATAACAACTTCCGATCGTCTTTTGTTTTTGAGTCATCTGCGTCAATTCTTGTTTTTCTTATGGTGGCCATCTTGGTTTGTTAGATGCGATTCCCTTGTATAGTCTAATAAAACCTGACCGCTTTCGGATTAAGGTGGTTTTTAGAAATACGCACCACCTTGTTGTTGAAGGATAGCGTTTAAATGTTGTTTTGCTTTGAGCGGCGGTACTCAAGTCAGTTTCTTAAGTGTTTCGGTATTTTAACTATATACATTTGAAAATCTGATATCACAAAAAATGTCACTCTACTAGAGACTACTATCAATTTGGGACACCGTATATTCGTCAATCCTGTCTTGTTAGCTTCCCACTTTCGTTTTTTCAGTTTATGATCTATACTGTCCGCACAGTCTAAGGATGTATCGGCTTGGGTTACGCAGTTGTCCTAAACAAGTAGTGGGAGTATATTTAAAGCTGAAATGGTTAGTTTTGGCATATCAGCTGTTAATCCTTGACTAGTTTTTCTGCAACAATGACGTCAACTTTAAGCAAAAGTGATCAGATATTTTAAATATTTACTACGTAATAATAAGCTGGAAGCTGAAAATTGACATGTTCACGAACAGATACTATTTAAGAAACCGATGAGTCTCTAGTTAAAGAAATTGTTAAGTACGATCTTGGTTGGTTTTCCCTAAGAATGTTACGCAATTTAATTGAATCTCGCAAGACAAAAAATTCACCGCTCACTAGATTTAGACAAAAAAGAGTACTAGTCTTTATTTTGGCAAATTTTTGAAATCATTACACATCCGAACTTTGGTATAGGATTTATATGACAGCATTGGAATTATCCTAGACCCGCTAGATTTCGAAGTGAGGTAATCAACTTTTTTTCTTATATGTTTCATATCATGTTTTTAGAGATTTAATGAGACGTAAACGTTGTCTGTATGCTAACGTAACAGTTGCCATCGATATTCATGGCGAGCTAGATATATTAATAGCAAATACTCCATTTTTTGTCATTTATCTAGTTAATCTTCAAAGTATCGCCACTAGTATGTGAATCAAGTCGTACCCTAATAGTTCCGTAACAAATTGCACATTTCTAGAATGAAAAGTTTGCAAATTGATTTTCTTATACTCTGTTTCTGGGAATCCGAATATTCAGATCTTCTAAATTACCAGGTTCATCCATACATACTTTATTATTTAGGTAACCCCATAAGAAGAAAATCTAGTGAAGTTAGATCCGGGGATCTAGTAGGCTATTTAATATATTCTCAACGACCTAAATGCGCGATTAAATATCATTTGGAAATGCCTTCACTGCAGTTTAAATATGTGGTAGTGCTCCATTTTGTTGGAATCAAATTCTTGAGTTCGGGACATTTTGGGACGCAAAACTGTATTTTTTTCGTAAAAATGGACATAGGCACGGAACTATTAGGATACGTCTTGATTCACATGCTAATGGCAAAACTTTCAAGGATAAGTTCAAGTGTTTGCTCTAATACATCTAGCTTGCCATGAATATCGAATACACAGTAAAAATTTAGTGTAAAATTCGAACAGTAGACCATTCTAAAAAGTGTGTGTTTACTTTCAATACTTAGAGTAAAACATCTAATCTGTAGCTTTGTGTAGACCATAGAGTTAACTTCAATACAAAGTTAGTGTAAATTTATCATACTCTAAAACAATTATATCTGTAATCATTTATGGTAACTTTTTTACACTAATACAGTCAAATTTCTAATCGTTTCGAAGTAAAATTTTACTCTTGACTTTTGAATCTTTAACTCTACATGGGAAGAATGTTGCCTATTTAAAGTGGATTGTTATCAAACTTATGTATAATTTGTTTTCTATTTAGATTCAAATTTATAGTGAAAGTAGTGCAGTTTTCCAAAGTCCAGGTCAATAATCAAATAAGTGATTTATTTATTTATTGCAATACAAACATACATAAGAAGTATAATTAAAATATAAGAACGTATTGAAAAATATACACGAGCCCAGTTGGCACTTCTATTTTGGTTAAAGGACACCCCGGAACCTTTATTTCGAGATTATCTTTCTTGGTCTATGGTTAATTGTTGATATAACTAGTGAACTACTGCTAGGGCTCCATGCTAACCTAAGATTCCCTTGCAGCACTTCGTGAATTCCGCCAAAGTTCAAAATTAGTACAATTATGATGTAAATTACTCTTTTTTCTGCGAATTAGATGTAATTATAATTATTGCTTTTACTTACCTAATTTCTTAATACCTCTGTTTGTTGTTTGGGAATAAAACACTGAATATTAATTATTGAAAAAAGTAGGTACAACTCCGTTGGATATCAATATTAAATAGTATACTGTTAAACATGCCTTATAAGTTTTCAAGCGCTCCTGTCTTATTCATCATAAGTAATTCCAGTTACTAAAATTATGAAATAATATATATTAATAAAATGTTGAAAATGCAAAATTGTTTTGAGTTACCTTATATTAATTATTAGAACAAACTGCGAAGTTTCACATTCACACGCAGTAAAAAGACGTGACCATATTTACACTAACAGTTCTCTAGTTATCACCGTTAAAATTAGCGGGAATATAAAAATTTTACAAATCGAAACTTAATGTAGGTACTATTATTTATGTACTGATACCTGTTATTGATCTAGTCAATATGATTTTGATCGCTAAATTTTGCTTAGTTGTTCATTATGTTTTAAATTGTACAGCTCTACATTAAGTTATTCAAAGATATGTAAAATTGTTAAACTTCCACCAATTTTAGTAACTTTTCAAATTGCACGGTTTTAACAGTTATAAGTAGTCGAAGTCAAATACAGCAGATATCATTGTCCTCAATTTTTGTTAGTGTCGTTATTGCGCATACGCTTCTTTGGTCAAATACATTGTCAAGTGTATACTTGTGCGAATTCGTTTTATTTACTCCTAAAATCAATATTAATAGAGTAACATGAACACTAACAAACCTTTTTTTACCAATTTAGATCACTTCTTAGCGGCTTAATTTTTTTTCTTTTCAAAAAAATTACATTAAAGTGGATTTTGTTATATTTTCAAAGTAGAATGCTATTAGATTAATGTACAATCTATATAGAGTAAATAATAAAATAGAGATGAAAATAGATTTCAGTAGTGAAGAATTATTTTTGTTATAAGAATAGAGTGAAAAAATGTTTTCTTCTCTAAATTTTAGTTCTAAAATCTTTACCCAGTATTCTAAATATTGTTCACGGGGATCTTTTATTGTGTATCGGGAACTGTTACGTTATCATACCCGCAATTCACTAAATCTATAAAAAGTTTATATGACGCCTGTAAGAAGAAAATAAAAAAGTTCACTGTCGAACTTCGAAATCTAGGAGATTTCTATGTCTAATCTTCTTTTATCCAAACCCCAATTCTAAAAATGCAAAAAACAACACAACCTATAAATTCGACGAGATATTAAAGAGCAAGCAACACTGTAACCAACTAAAAGACCACAAAACAAGACAAAACTGAACACAAATGCCCTACACTATGTCAATTGTAACACACAAGTTTTACTTACTCTAAACAAATTACTTACTGAAAATAAATTACGATACGATACTTACTGTACTTTATGCTCCGGCAAAATATCTCTTATTGATAAATTATCCCTCAGGCGTAGGTACTGGCTTCTCTAGCTTATAGATTGCAAAGAAAAATTAGGTTTGCTGAAATAAGAAGGAATATGGGCGCCTTTTACTCGAAGTCATTACAATTCTGGTCTGAGCCCCCGAGTAAAAAAGGATCCAGATTATACTGATTAAAATTAAGAAATTAAAAGAACTAATCACCATCAGTTAAACTGACGTTAAAGCAGGTTAGATAATTGAATAACTTCAATTAATGATCGGTCCAATATTATCATAATAAGAGTTAATTTAAATAAGTACTCATTTATTCGTAGGTAAAGTAATCTTTTGTCTCAAATGACAATAATAAGAACAATAGTAATAGTGTTCTAATAAGGATCCTTATCGAGAAGAAAATGTTTGCATAATTAACAAAAGTTTTTCATAGAAATGTTACAAATAAGTTTTAAACACAGAACTTACTTCTGTCATACAGTTTATCCGTTAATCCTTGATAAATCGTTAGAGTTTTACAATGCTTTAATTTCACAAATATCACTTACACAATAATGCCTTTAAATTCACTTAAACATTAGGTACACAGTACCTCACATGTAGTAGAAAGAGAACTTGGAATCTTTTTTGTCGATGCTGAGGTTAAAACCATTGTTCATGAACTAAAGTTTATGGTAATTGTCATATTTGGGTTTGCAATATCATTTTATTAATAAAGAGTTGAACCCATATAATTTCAAAAGAAACTGTTATCATTTAAAAAAAAAGTTATCACGTTGACACAATTTTATTCCTCAAAAGGTCGCATTATTCCCAACGAAAATATATTTAAATGTGCAGGACCGTCTTAAGTTTATTTACAATAAATGCAGTTTCAAATGCATTAAAATGGATCCAGAAATTTTAACACGTCACAACTTACTGTTTCCGCTGCCTTCATACCACCCAGATTTAAATCCGATAGAGTTTTAATGTGATCCCGCGCAAAAAATCGCTGACGGGTATAACATTTTAAATTAGACGACATGCAAGAAAAAGAGGAATTTTTTGCCAATACAAAAGAAGACTGGAGAAAGTGTTGTGAGCACGGTAAAAACGTGAAAACATTGCTTGAAATTAAGTGGAATGAAACATGGAAACTGAAAGGCTAAATATAAATGTAGGCGATGGTAGGTGACTGAAATCTATGCAGACGACTCGGATATGGATTAAATATATAAATATGTGTATAAAAATTACACACACTTTTAACTTTTAACATTTTCTTGTAATCAGATTTATTTGTAAATAACTTAATTATGGGTTTGTTAGTGTTACTTTTAATATTATTTTAAATCTTTTTGTATGTAATTAATTAATTAATTATTTTCCATTGCATTATTATTTTTCCGAGTAATTAAGAATATTGTTTCAAATATTTCTCTTTGTATTTTTATATAAGCAAATTTGTGGTAAATTATTTAAACACTGTATTATTTCAAGTTAATTGAAGCATGTACTATTGTGAGATAAATAATTGGTACGGTTGAATTATAAAGTAGGCGGGTTTTTAAAAATTTTGGCATATTACACCGACTTTGACAGTCACAGTTTTAAATTTTATATTTTTATTACGGAAAGTACTATGGAGAAATTCCTGTTTAAACAGGAAAAATCTGCCGTACCAATTATTTATCTTGCAATAGCACTCAATGATTTACTTAAAAAAAATCAAACTTTTTTAAATAATTTTTAAGTTTTTGTTTTATGAAGCCAAAGCATTCTTATTAGAACGCATAGACAGTATGGTATATAGAAAAAAAAACTTTTTTCGGAAATTCAAAATTTCAAGTTGTCACAAAAAAATTTTGACCAATTGAATAAAATTTAGGTCACCTGCAAAACGCCTAAAGTTTATAATTCTCTTCAAATATTTTAATTTTTCTAAATTTTTCTGTATAATGAAGGACGAAGTGATTTGTTTTTCCAAGTTGTAAAATTTGAACAATAGGATGTGAAATAAAATATAAAAAAAGTATTACTCTAAGGCAACATTTAGGCCTTCCACAATTGGCCTAAGATTGAGTAATTTTAACAAATTTTACTTATTTTCGTAGTCCATGTAAATTAGTATCTGGTGCTGGGAACGACAAATCTAACAATTGTTTTTTCAAATCTCAAACATCTTTAATATGTTCTGAAAGAAAATAGAACGTAATGACAACAAAGCATAAGTAGGCGGGGCTTAGTCGCAGTGCAGCTGCGTGAGCTGTTCCATTTGTTATTTGGCTCGCAGTAGCTGTCATAAGTGCTTCGTGTGTGTGTGTTACCGCTGCTTTACGTGCCTATTAATTCTCTTTTTTAAAGTTACTAATTATAATTAGTGTTCTTTAGTGAATTCAGCGTGGATATTGTGTTTATTATCATGAGTAAAAAAGCTCACTTAACGCGATAATCTAAGCAAATGCCGATGATCAGTCAACCCAAAGATATAAATGATTTCAGTGTACTGTCAACTAAATTAGACGTTTTGAAGTATTTTGAGTGGGTTCGAAGGCAATTGAAATCAAATGGGTTTCATCAGCCAGCAAAAAAGGTAATATAGCTATGCGAGTGGCTTTAAAGGCTATAAAGAGTTATGGAAGAAGGCTTATGTTGCTGTTTGTATTACGACCAACACTCTGTATATGATTGTGAGACTCACAAGAGACTCGCAACATCTACAAAGCGTTTGTAGATAAGTTCACATCCAATATTGTAAATAGTCTGTTCGATATTTGTTTTTGTAAATGTGTCAACCTCCAATTTTCATAAATCTAAGTTGATCATTTAAAAACTCACGCTCTATTGGCGGAATCTTCTTTGCAGCGGGGCAAAGGCAGTTGTTAAGATCACATTTACAAGAACAAATATCGAATAGACTATTTCCAATATTGGATTTGAACTTATCTACAGACGCTTTGTAGGTGTTTGAATGTTTTCTGATAGCCCCTGAAAATTTTTTATGTTATCATCCTGGTTCGTGGAGTCTTAAAATGATATACATATAGAATGTTGTTCGTAGTACAAACATGAACAGAAGCCTTATTCCATAACTCTTGAATCTTTAAAGCCACTCGCATAGCTATATTACCTTTTTTGATGACTGATACCACTTAAAATACTTCAAAACATTTAATTTAGTTGGCAGTACACTAAAAGCACTTACATCTTTGGGTTGACTGATCATCGGCATTCGCTTAGATTATCGCGTTAAGTGAGCTTTTTCTAAAACGCTGAATTCCCTAAGAACACTAATTATAATTAGTAACTTTAAAAAAGAGAATTAATAGGCACGTAAAGCAGCGGTAACACACACACGAAGCACTTATGACAGCTACTGCGAGCCAAATGACAAATGGAACAGCTCACGCCGCTGCGCTGCGACTAAGCTCCGCCTACTTATGATTTGTTGTCTGTAAGTTCTATTTTCTTCCTGATCTTATTAAAAATGTTTGAAAAAAACTATTGTTAGATTATTAGATTTGTCGTTCCCAGCACCAGATACGAATTTACATGGACTACGAAAATAAGTTCAACTTGTTAAAATTACTCAACTGGCCAACTGCGGGAAACTGTTGTTCACATTTTTCAACTTGGAAAAACAAATCAATTCATCGTTTATTATAGAAAAAAATACGGAAAAATTTTAATTTTTGAACAAAATTATAAACTTTAGGCGTCTTGTAGGAGACTTTTCTCAATTGGGCCAAATTCTTTGTGGTATATGTGGGTCTATAGAGACAACTTTTTATCAACTTGAGATTTTTAATTTCCAAAAAAAGCTTTCAGGGTTTCAGTAAACAACTCTAATCATTGTAAGAAGACATTATAAAATGTTTATACTGAACAAGAACTTGTAATAAGTAAATTAATTAGTTAATAACAAAAGTAAGTAATGTATTGTAGTTGAGACTGTTAAGAAAATAATATAAAATGTTGCGTGGTCTGCAACCGCATGCAATCTACAATGTTGTGTAAAAAACTGTAACTTCTTAACGCTTTAACTTGAAAGATTTAACTCTTAGTAAAACAATGAACGTTTCGTAATGTTTCGTAATATTTTTAGTAATGAGCTAGTTTATCGCAGGCTACTTTTTTCAATGAAATCACACAAGAAAACAAAACTAAAAAACAAATGCTAGGACACCTTGTAGACACCTACTCAAGTACATACACTGCATAAGTGCTCTATTAAGCTGTAAAATAAACTTCATTCACATTCAAAAGCGTCGTTTGTTATATTTGTGTTGTTTATTAAAAACTATACCGTAGGTGTTAGTTATTTTGTCATATTTTTAAAATTCACGCTAATGTTTAGATTTACAGAAGATAAACTTTAAAAAGATTACACGCATCATTGAGTATTATTCGATTTCTCTATTATTACAATTAAGAAAATTCTGACGTACATAGCAATAATTAAGAAAGTGGATCTAGGAAATTTAATTTAACCAATCAATTTTTGTTTATTAACTCTATTAGGACAATTTCAGATATTCTATTATTAACGAAATTGGGATTACTTTGCTTCTTGTTTGTCAATGCCTTGCATTTATCGATAATTTGCTAAAGTGGATGCTGTAATTGCAAATTAGTTTTGCGAAGATTATAGTAACTATTTAATCAATCTAATTTGTTTGTTTTCCCTATAATATATCCCACCTACTCATTTATAGATTGATTCGATTGTGTTATATTGTGTGAAAATATCCCAATAATCTATGCCAATAATCAATAACGCAATTAATCTCATCATCAACCGTATAATGTAGTTCCAGAAAGTATCGCAATAAGGATAAGGAGACAGTAATTACAAAACTGTAGATTTTTCTTCACCAAAATCTGTACATCCTGCATAATTAACTTTGTTTTTGTTATTTATTTATTTATTTTTGGGCGAGGAATCAGGACGGCGGAGCATCCTTCGTACCTCATGGCACCGATTGCTATGATCATTTGTCCAACCCTACTAGAATTTAGCCGAATCTGGGGGAATTCCACCCCCAGTAGGGATCTTTATCGTGCCAAACATCGCATTGGCACGGGACCTACAGTTTTACTTCCTATCCGAAAAGAAGGCATGTTTTAAATTTTTCTCCGCTATGAAAAATTACCAGCTCGGCCGGGGATCGAACCTGCGATCTTTGGATTATGAAGCAAACATGCAAACCACTAATCCACCGAGACTGGCTTTTGTTTTTGTTATTTATGGAATTCTATTTATGGTGTTTGATTCTTTACCCCAGCTAGCCAAAGTCAATCAAACTATAAATTAACCAACTGTCAAAATATATTTCCCACAAAATTACTTTTTTATCGTGTAATGGCAAATTTTAACATAAAAAAGAACTAATTTTAGCGTTAATGTTGATTGTATGTATGTTGCGGTTATCGCAGAATAAAGCAATTTTAAGGCAAACAACTTTTGAAAGTTTAAAAATACCTTTCTTTTTAATTGGTTTTGACTATATTTATTTCGATTTATTCGCATCAATCTAACTTTGCAATTTTTACTTTTTGCGATATTTTTCGATGAATGGCAACGAATGTTGTTTTACATGATTTCAGTGTTATCAGATCTTACCGATTTTCGATACACAAAAGAGATACTGACGTATCGACAGTATCGAAGTATTAAAAATATACGCAATGCTATATAATGGGAATTATTGTTCTTATTAAGTTGGCAGTATAAAACTTCTAATTATCTTTATTACATCGAGGTTGGTACCATTAAAATCTACTTACCAAGACGATCAAAATTGATATATAGTTTGTCCATTATAACTTTGTCGCACATTTTTTTAACTTGTTCTCCACACTATTGATGAACGCATCCAACTAGTCCCAGCGGATACAGGGTGTTCGATAGAATTCTTACTGCTAGAAGTGTAAGCTTATATCTCTGTCTGAACTCGAAGACATACAAGAAAAATCCAAAAGGTACTTGGTGCTCAAAGTCCATAAACTGTTACACAAATATGCACACATAAATATATATATTGTTAAAACAAGATGAATGCCAAAGTATTTTCTATGTAAATCCTACAAAATGAATATTTATAGATCTATCCCAAATATTAACAATTAGAAAAACTATTATAATTCGCAAGGTCAGAAATTCAATATCAATACTCAATAATAAGTTGATATGGAATAAATAAACAATAGTAGATCCATCTGAATTTTATTAATAAAACAATTATAAAAAATTTTGATTCTTCTTGAGACGGTGGTAAAAGTTAATTCTAAAGTTCTGTGAACACTGAAGTGCACGTTATTATTCGAACAGGGGGTGCCATATATTTGGTTAATTTAGCATTTATCAAAATCCGTTGTATCCCTATCAGCTGATGATTATCACCGGAGTCTTTATAAAACCTGGTTCAATGCCAGTGATGTGGTGTGAATTAATCTTTCCCTCAGTTTAATAATGAACCTATAAAATTATAATTTTTTAGCAACATTAATAATAACGACCCTCCAGGTGTTGTTACTAAGTGTGGTAAAGAGAAAGAAAATATCAATAAAAGCTCAACTCTGATTAACACAAAATTAATTAAAACGATGAAATATTACCTGAAGATTTTGGACGGCTTGAAGAGAAATTTCGAATTTTTACAAATGATGCCGTGAAATTGCGTCTTGTTCAGCCAACAAACTTGTTGAGAAGAAACTCTAGTTCTTTTCCTTGAAATTCAAACTAGCATCCAGTTAGTCTCTGAATTAATAATAGAGTAATTTACAATTTCCCATATAGAATAACTAAAGTTGCCCTAATAATATAATAAACAGGTAAGAACCAGAAAATCTGCAACTACGACTTCCACGAGACGTAATCTTCTGTCTGTTAGAAAAGTTTTTCGAGTTAAAACAACCACTACGAATCAGGAATCAAATTTTGTGGATGCCTAATCTTCAGGCTCTTACACTTCCACAAATACATAAACAAATACAATACATAAGAAAGAGACATCTAGTTGACAAGTTGCAACTTCCCGGATTCGCATTGCTGGTCCATCTTTCATAATGTTGCAATCAATCCAGAACTATCGAATCTTAATTTTGGAACCAACCGGCTACTTTTATGTCTTTGCCGTGTTAGTTGTGGAAGCGTTGTGATTATGTGATTTTTCGTATTGTCACAAATCTCAGGATCATGATTCTGCATTATTTAACGCCAAACTTGCAATATAGATTTTTTGATTTCTTTCAAAGTGAAGAAGAACTCTCCAAGAAATTTGCAGGGCAGCTGTATAGTAGCCAATAGTAGAATTGACCCAACTTGGGGAGTTTCCGTTCGAAAAAAGAGATACACACTACTAGTGAAAAAGTTGTTAGATCGGCAACGATCGTAGACGCATATTTCGGGACATACCAGGCGAGTAATGATACAGACGCTTTCTTACTCAGGATCAAGAGTATAGTCTTCAGAATAACATCCAGAAGACAACAGTGACAGTGTCTCATGGACTTACCAATGAGCTATTTGATAATTTAGAAACCACCTGGTACGTGCTGATTTTGAAGCTCTCTGTATAAGTTTGTTACTAACTTTTGTGTTTTTGCCGTTTTAGTTGTAAAATAGTTTAACTATTTTCGTATCTATTGGAGCATGCGATTCGTCCAACCTAGTATTATGATTATTATTATTATTCAGTGATTCATTATGATAGTTCAGTTCATTTCGCATATTGAAAGACATCTTATCGAACCACGACCCTCCACTAGCTAGCTGGCAGATGACATAGCTAACTGTAGTTAATAGTTGTAAAACTATTCTCAATTAACGACTACATCTTTCGTGTATAACACACCCTTGCAGATTATCACCACAAGATTTGCTAAACTACGTTGAAACAAATTTTATGGATGATATCGCGCGGCCAAAAGTTGTTATTTGCATCATCAACAAGTATGTAGGTATCATCATGGATACGTCTAAATCAGTTACATTCGTAATGTTTGTCATCACTGTGTAACAAAGTTACTTTATTTTGGTTAATTATCTTGGGTGTAATGGTGAATAAGCTTATCATCCGTGCGATCTGTAGCCGTCCGGATAAGCCGCCAACTCAAGCGAGATCACACGTCTCTTGTCTAACCGTTTATTTGGCGTGCGCCGCTCCGTTTCACTCTTACCATTTCCCTCACGCTATTAATCAATTGGTAAATGTTTCGTATTTTGATTGTGAGTTTTATTTACTGATAACACCTTTATTTCCCCCGAGTGTTTTAGTAAAATAGGTGGAGAGCCGTGGAAAGATCCAGGCAGGGCCAACCTATACGCAGTTCCCTGGAATACCTTTTCTCCACTAACAGTTATCCTGGTCCGTGCAGCATACCACGTTAAAATAACTGGCGCCCGAGATTACCGGCGACTACCGAATTCAACATCCGAGCCAAGTGTAATCTCCTTACAACTGCTTCCGAACACCTTTTACCACCCAATGTGCTGCATAAATCGCAGAATTTGTTGGACTGAGCGCTGTAGAAAGTAGATACAGTTCTAAATCTGGTTGGTCTGATATGAATATTTTTCACGACTTGTTTTTTGAAGATAGCTTTATCATATTGACAATCGCAGTCAGGAAAGACGATAATCGGAGATAATCTCGCCATTAGCACTACAAGAATATTGATGAAATGGATCGAATTTGACCTGCTACCAGGTTTACGCAAGCCCGCGATGTGGTCTTTTCAGGCCATTAAAAGTGGCTGGAGAACTGTTCTAAAATAGTCGTAGCAAAAGAGAGCTACTTTCAAGACAATTTCCCACGTTAGAAAACATTAAACGTAATAGAGATAAAACTATTAAGTTGTCATGACAAAAATTTGAAAAGACTTTTTAAAGGTAATCCGATTTGGAAAAGGTGGGCTATTAAGACCTCGAAAAAGATTAAAGTTGGCATCAGCTACTCAATCCGTTTCAAGTTGACTAATCGAAAGTGGCTATCCGCATGTCATATATGAGTAAGATATGAAGAAACTCCTTAACAAAAAATAGTGGAAGAGACATCGGGTGCCTAAACGACCTTATAGAACATATGTGAAAACTAAAAAAAAATTCTAAGAATAACACGAATATTTAATGGTATGCTTTTTGGTTTCACTTCAAGAATGGTGTTGTTTTTGAAGATTTCTCTAAGTAGGTTGAGGCAGTTTTATTTTATTAAGAATTTATCTGTTGTATTTATTTTGGTACCTAGGTGTAGTCATATTATGAGAAGTTCCTATTTGAATTGATGTTTTTTGTCCCAAGCGCACAATTTTGTTTTGTATTGTTCTATATGCAAATAAAAACATTTGTTACCTAATCTTTCTATAAATTTTTTACTCCAAAACTCGACTTTTTCTATGTAACAAACATGGGAATTCTTTTTTTGTATTCTATTTCGTCCATGCAAAACTTTGAAATATTGAAATGATTATTCCAAGTCACCCGATGTTTGGGTTCTGGGAAATATATGTAGATTTCTATTTTTTTAAGAAAGGCTGCATTTTGTTTTGGAAATGGGTGATGGAGTGTATAATTGCATAACATGTTCAATTTCCAGGTCTCTAATTTCTCGTTTAACGTGTCCATAAATATTCGATTAACCTGATTTGTCCCCTTAGATTTCTTCCTCTTGCTTAATCTAGATAGAAAACACAGCATTTTGCAATACTATAGTCCATACAGTAAAAGAACTACAAAGGGCTGTTGATACTGCGGTTCAAAATCTGAAGTATTGATAAATGTATTGGAAACTCTGTTTGTATGAAACATTATCAGATATAAAAATGTCAATCATATTAATGCTTTTTATTTAAGATGCCTTAAAAATTACTTTATCTACAACCACTATTGCACACAATCTCCAAACCGAACGGAGAAATGATTTCTCAAGATCAGTAGTTCTATTAAAACGCCATAGATGTCAGCACTTGCAATATTATAACAAAATTATTTGAAATATAAAATGTTATAAATTTTAGATAAAGGTTAATTTATTTTGTTTAATTAAAGTTTTACATTAAATTATATTTTGTATGCAAATCCATCTAGAAAAATTATCGGTTCGGCGGGGAATCGAACCCTGGACCGCCTGCGTGCTAAGCCAGACATCGTACTGTTCACCTATCTAGCCGCATTAAAACAATTTAGTTATTTTACTATATAAAGTTATTATTAAATTCTTGTTGAATTAACGTAAAATGCATTAATTTTTAACATTATAAATATAATTGTTAATATCTATTAATAATATTCGTTGTTGCTAAATTATAAACAATAAAAGCAATGAGAACTTATAATTTGTAACACTTCATTCATATATTTCACAAGTGCAAGCACGATGGCTACACCTAAAACTCCGTTTCCTTGTTATTCCACCTGCAACCCCGCTAGAATACGTTTACGTTTCGCGGAAAAGGAGTTAGATAAAAGATAGCGCTATGCAGATGTAGGTGACAGAAAAAGATGGCACGTCTTGTTTAACTATTCTATTGGTTATAGCCCTATTTTGCTTTACATTTTAAAACCATAATTTTAAAGGTTTGCTTTGAAAAAAAACATTGGCAATTGAATTGTGATTTTTTGTAAAAAATTGCCTTTGAAAGTTTTGAGTACATACGTATGATTTTTTAGCTTTACTAGATTGACTTAATAGCTATTATTACAACTAGGGAAATATGAATAGTATATTTCCCGAGGTTGGCTAGTTATATTACAAGCAAGGGAAATATATTCATATTTCCAGTGTTGCAATCAATAGTTTTTTCTGATTGATACAATTATTGTTGTGAAAATAGAAAAATATTGGATTGTAAATTTTTGAATTTATCGGATTAGTAACGTTGCTAAGGACCGTGTTTGTAAATATCATGGTTGACTGGTTTGATTTTCACGTCCTGTCATAAATAAAATTGATTAAATGTCGAACTACGTGCTAACACAAGCGGCGAAAGCCCGTGAATGTTTAGTTCCGGCGAAATCTAAAACTGCTTACAATAAAGTGTATGAAGACTTTCAAGAGTGGAGAAGAAAAAATTCAGTGAATGGTGTCGACGAAAATACTCTGCTAGCGTTTTTTGAAGATTTGGTATTTTGCTATGATTTTTGTTATTTTTGACGTATGACTAATTTATTCTATCCGTAGTCGCAGAAATATTCACCAAACACGTTGTGGCCAAAATTATCGATGTTAAAGTCAATGTTACATTTAAAGGAGAAAAATGATGTTAAAATGTTTGATGAAGTAGAAGCATTTGTGAAGAATAAAAATAAAGGATACGTTCCTAAAAAATCAGAGGTGTTGTCTCGAGAACAGTTCAAAAAATTCTTGCGAGAAGCTCCTAATGACATTTTTTTGATGTATAAGGTAAAAATTTCATTGTGATTCTCCTCTGTCGAATAGATTGTTACATCCGTAATTTTGAAGGTCGCTTTAATTATGGAAATTTTTGGCGCCTGCAGAACGAACGAATTGGTGAATATGCTTTCTTCCGATATCGAAGATCGTGGGTCGGTGATCGTGATCAACGTTTCAAAGACGAATAATGATGTAAATAGGAAATTTACAATTATTGATGAAGAAGAACTGAGTGCTGCTCGTTTGGTGAGAGAATATTCGGCGTTTCGTCCGCAATGCGTTCTTAGGTTTTTCGTGGCTTATCGAAATAAGAAGTGTACTCTTCAGCCGGTCGGCAAAAATACCTTCGGAAAGATTCCGTGTAAGGTTGCTGAATGGTTGGGTTTGGATAATCCGAATGCGTATACAGGCCATTGTGGAAGACGAACATCCGCGACTTTGGTGGCCGATGCGTGAGGCTCAATGACCACATTAAAGAGACACGGTGATTGGAAAAGTTCGTCGGTTGCGGAAGGGTATCTGGCTGACAGTATGTTGCAGAAAAATAAGGTAGCAAAGATGATAGCTGGTGTGGAGGGAGAGCCATCTGTAGCATCTGTTACGGTTCCTGGTGTGTCGATGATGGCATCGCATGTAGCACAGTCATCACAATCTCTGGTGACGGTTTTTGGAAAATCGTTGAAGACTGTAACTGAACTGAATGCTCTTAGTAATGAAACGGCAATCTCATCGACGAATTGCGAACAAGATGCTTCATCATTTGTATCTGGTTGTAATCGCTTTAGCGGAAATTTTGAGAATTGCAAGTTTTATTTTGGTTCTGAAAAGTAGCGTTACAAATGCAAAAACTTTGTTAGTTCATAAATTATTGTTATAATTTTTGTTGCTTTAATTAAAAAATAAAACATTTGTATAGTAAAATATGACGATTCATATTTCCCTTGGGACAATATGAGCGTTTCATATTTCCCTTGGGAAATATTAGTGTGTTATGACATATTGTAACTAAGGCAATATTATTCAATATTGTATAAATCAGGAAAAAATTAAATTATCTTTAACAATTTAATATTTGCTTGTTTTTGAAGTTTTAGATTTATCATGCATGAATCCGATGATGGGAAAATGGAAGCTGCTCACATTACATCTCTTAATTTATTGTCAGAGATTTCACGTAAAAAATATTAATGCGAGTATAAATCCTAGGTTAAATATTTTTCTTAGCTTCTGGTGTTTTATTACTTTTTTGTGGTCGTCTATAAAGTATAGTGCGTAACACGTGCAAAAACGCCAATTTCACACTCATGAGAATACGTACCTATACTGCAATAATCTTAGCGGTACCTAGTATTAGAGCTGTTAATTTTAAGAACTGTGTAAATTGGGTGACAATAAATAAGTATTTATTATTTTTGAAATATTGCACTTAATTCTAGAAAGGGCAGAAGAAAAAGTATTGTTTATATTTCACTTTAATTGTCTTTTAACTGATTTAACATTTTATTTACGCACATAAAAGTTCATAAAGTAATAGGCAATAATTTTAATTTAAAAGACACTTGCACTTCAATCGTTCTACCGAATGAAAAACGAACTTTGAAAAATAAACATTGTATTTTTTGATTATTTCTATTTAGTTATAACAAACGACTTTAGTTATGACGAAATAAACGACAAAAAAATATATTGTTGCGCTCATATTCAAACAATGCAAATACTAGAGAAAAGATGTAAACAGAAATGTTATTCACGCAGAAATGAGAAAATTAGACAATTGAGAGAAAATATAAAGAAACCTTTAGAAAAAATATTTAAATAAATACTATAAAGCATTTTGTTAATTAAATAGAACATCTAATTAAGTGGAAAACTACGGGGGACTCAACTGAGGAGACGAATCGGCAATGGGCGTTCCAAACATTTGCGTACCCAATGGCCTGTATTTTAAAAAATTTTCGTTAGAGGGCGCTTCGGTCCTTGACAACGCTCAGACCACGCTGGCCATTGTTAACAGTTCGCTGGAGTGCCATATGGGTCGCAATGTTTCATAAAAATTAGCCAGATTTGCGATAAAATTTGCGATAAATCGCATAATCTGTCAACACTGTCAGCGTTGTCCAGAATCGTAGCGCCATCTAGAAGTAACGTTCAAACTTGAATTAACGTTCAAGGTCGGGGACGCTTTATTTGACTCGTTTCGTCTCCTCAGTTGAGTCCCCCGTATGGAAAACAAACTAATTCAGGTTAAGTGAATTGAGATTGTCGCCATTCCTGTGGAAACCAGAAATGACGTTCCGTTAAATAATCAGACATAGCCATATGCACTTTGAGGTTAGATGTGTATTGAATTGATAGCTTGAATGAATTTTATAGTAATTGCGTAACTTGATATCGCAGATATTGTAGATTTCAAATTAGATTTAACATTTTGATATGATTTTGATAGATGGGGCTTGATTAATGTTTATTGTTGGGAATAATAAACCCTCCCGCACTTGATGAAAGATGAAAGGTTATAAATTCAAAAATAAAAAAAATTATTACTGTTAAAATTCACAAACACAAAATCATGGTAAAACAGTCTGAGAATATACACAACTAAATATCACTTACCTTTATCATCAAAAAAAATAACCATTGCATTTGTCGACAGTTAAAGTGACGTAAAACTCACCAACATAATCTCGAAATTTTAACAAAATAACATACAAACTTATATGACTTCTGCACTGTATGGAAATTCAAGAGAGAGTAACCAAATTTTCGTGCTGTTTTTATAATAATTGGAAAACAATTGCGAATCGCTAGTGATTTTCCTAGTTCGGAACTAGATTAATTTAGTTGGTTACTAGAAACAAAAGAGTGTCTTTTACACTAAAATATTCATAACCACATTGTTAATAATAAATTAAATTAATTGTTTAAACAAATGTTTTAAAATGAAAGATGAGAATTTTTCCTTTATTTTGATACCTAACATGGCTATCAAAATGCAAATTTAGTATTAGGATTCATTGACAACCATCTTGAATTTTCACTCAATCATTACTTTACAAAAATTCAAATAAAAACATTTTAACATCTTGCTACATCCTCTCCATAACATAAAATTAATCCTAAGATCCTATCAAACAAAAATTAGATAAATTTTGACACCAAAATTATAAATATAAATTAAATTCTAACATTCTAACAGACCATGCTGAAACGTTACAATTTTGGGATTTCAAAGGCCTAAACCTTCTCTATAAAAAGTTCCCCACTTTAACATTCTACTGTCAAATGCACCCTAGAACTTGGTTAACAATATTGCAGTAAAATATTTAAACTTAGAAATTCAAATAACATTGAAAAATATCCATTTACTATAGAAAATTATGAATCGTCAAAGAAATAGAAGATTTTCTTGAAATTCAACAATAAAAACTGTAAGTAAAGTAATAAATACTTGTGTATACCTTCTTAATTATGCCTTTAATAATCTTCAGGTGAAAACATGCTATAAAATGGCTTGAAAATATGTAAATGTCAAAATATTAACCAACGACAGAAAATCGTTCATCTTAAAATTGAGTTTGTGAAATTCAAGTGAAGAATCTGTTTAAAGTTTTTTCCTTATCATCTCACAGTGTTGTAGTGTGTATCCTCAACATATTTAATGCAAGATTTTATTGTTTTAAAATAAAAATTGTGAAGTTCTTTTTTTCGCCTGGAAGATAGGCAACACATCGTGCATACATGTAATTCGGGATGCCTATATCATGACAATATACATAGAATTGCGCACAGAGGTTTTGCGGTACATAGAAGTGATGCCAATCTAAGTAACAAACTAAAAACAACAAATGCAACCTTTTCTGTTAGGTGTAATTTTTTATTATTCATAATTATAAAAAAGATCATATAGGAATTATTTGAACGTATTCTTGTAAAAATCTATCAGCGTTTTATTTAATTAACACATTGGGAAGTAGACAACTCGGTAAAGTAACAGCGCACAGGACGTAATTGCAAGCTCGTCAGGTCTGATTTATTCCTTTATTTTACTATATACATTAGGGTGGTCCAACAAAAAAGCAAAGTCGGAAATCTTATGCTCTCACCCCCTAGGATTATTGTATATCGGAAAAAAAGTACCCCTATTTTTTTATTTTGAAATTGGACAATGTTTAGGGGTGCCTCAAAGTCCTTAAAGTTTCCCATGTAATTTAAAAAAAAAACACTCTTTCATAAATTTGGTATAGAATTTTAGAAAATCAATATTTTTCAACGGGACTACTCTGTTTCTCTTCAGAAATGTTCAGAGAATGACATCCAATAATTTATTTATCAAAATATTTTATATTAAAAACTAGTAATAAATATTTTTTAACGATTTTTCTGTGTTTCTTTCATTTATGAGGTTTTTTGCGGGTCTGTAAAAAATAGTTAATATAAAAAATTTTACAAATAAATTATTGGATCTCATTCTCTGAACATTTCTGAAGAGAAACAGAGTAGTCCGGTTGAAAAATATTGATTTTCTAGGATTCTATACCAAATCTACGAAAACGTGTTTTTTCCCATATAAAATACATGAAACTTTGAGGCACCCCTAAACATCGACCGATTTCAAAATGAAAAAATAGGGGTACTTTTTTTCGATATACAATAATCCTAGGGGGTGAGAGCATAAGATTTCCGACTTTGCTTTTTTGTTGGACCACCCTAATATACATACATCTATATTTTTTTAGGCAACAGTTAAAACATGTATTTTACAATTATTAGCAAATTAAAACTAATTTTGTATGGAATAGTTGTGAAATAAATTTGCAGTAACATGTTTTTTTGCATTTGGTAGAATGAACCTATTATTACTGCCTTAAATAATTATTTAATTAAAATAATTTATTGGATGTCTTCGTCGCTCAAAGTACGAATACTAACTGCTGCTAACCGACGTATGTGTGTATATGGGGAAATTCCTTTTCATTATGTGTACAATGATAACGGATAATATACCCCAAAATGACGGTTTTCAATCATCCACTCATGTGCATCAATTTAAATAATTACAATCATATTGGTCAAGTAAGATTTTTTGTGTACTTCGTCGATAAATTCTACAATACAACGTTTTATATGACAAACCATGTATACACAGAGAAGCGTGCAGTTATTTTTACTAACACTATAGAAATATAACAGCAATAGTTATTTTTAATTCCGCAATTCAATAATTTCATTCCTCTAACAAATGAAAGAAAGTTCGATCCGTTCATTTTTCAAAGCAGATAAGGGTTGAATGTTAGTGTCGCGACATTAATAACAAAAGATGTCAAGGCCGCCGCTGATATTTCCATTTTCTTGCAAAAGGCCAGTAGAAATTCCTTTGAATACAGTGAATATTCTATTTGGACGTGGTCCAACTGGCTTAGACCTTTAAATTTTATAAATAACCTTTATATGCGAAGTGCAGAAAAATACGCGACTGTAAATTGAGAAAAGTTGTTTTGGATTTTTTGTAAGAGCTTTAATTAAGATTTTATAGTGTCTGTTCTGTCGTATTAATTAATTAGTCTTCGTGTTTGTGTGTCTGTGTTTACTAAATATTTAAATTAGTAAATTATGAATGATCTGCCATTAAGTTTCTGAATATCCGGGTTTTCGGTGATGGCACTGTGTGAATGAAACTAAATGAATGTGTTTGACACAATTTCTTTTATTAATCCTTAATTTCGATTTTCCTTGTTGCAGTTTTCCTCAACATAACAGTTCGAAGATACCTTTCGCTGGTTCGAAATACTAATAAGTAATACTCTTATTATAAAATTTTAATTTAACCGTAAGTTTTATAGTGTGTGAATGTTTTGTGAATTTCTTTAATTTTCAGTATTATTAACAATAATTTAACAATAAAAAAGTTACAACCTTCAAACGTCAATATTCAATTACATTTAAAGCTGTTACTGGTTGTTTTCAAATTGGATGTATGTATTAAAATGCCAGGTTTTAATACACGACCAGAATGAAATATTAACTTATTGTTGCAATTTATGGAGTGATGTTTGATTGACATAATTGGAATTTTGCGTTGAAGGTGTGGAAATATAAATGAGTCTTTGCCTTTTTTGTTTTCTTACTCAAGCCATAAAATCTTTACTGATGGCAATTAATCTTTTTGTGTTATATAAATTCTAATTTTCATTAAATTAAATCAGTCATTACCTACTGTTTATTATTTTTTCTTTAATGGATTAATACATTTTTGCAACTCGGATGTATTGTTTATTGTTTTGTGTTTTACTGCCCTAATTATTAATCATATTTATTGTTTCCAGCCTTACTTTGTGGAACTCCATAATCATTAAATAATAGTATATTATATACCAAGGTTGTGAAGAGTTTTTTCTAGAGCCGAGCATTATTAGATCCCGAGATGCGCAGCATCGAGGGATATAAGATGAGAGGCTCTAGAAAACACTTCACAACCGTGGTGTATATATTATTTTTTTCACTACTAGTACTTTTATTCCTTTTATTCTTCTCACATAAAAAACGTACTATCGCGATCACGGATTTTTTCCCGGATGCCAGTGTATAATGGGATGAATTTTTGCCCCGTGTTACACTAAAATCTGGATTATTGACTAGTAGTCAATAATAAAAAATTATTTACCACTAGGCAAGAAGACTAACTTCACAAGGTGACAACAGACTAGATAATAGTATGTTTTAAAGCTAGTAGTGAAAAAATAAAGATTATTAAAAGTTTCACAGTTTTATTAAAATACAACCTGACAATATTGTTTCGACAGCTATGCTGTCATTATCAAAGGTAATATAATTATAAACAAACACGTCGCTAAGGTAGATACAAAAATAGGTAACTAGATAAAATAATAATAATAATCAGAATTAAATATCTAATACTTCCAGTAACGGAGAATTACTGAGCTCAAGTTGTTCATTCATTAAAGGTACCCTGAGTTTGTGTTTGTATATCTCAAAGGCTTCTAAAATGTCTAATTTGCGTTTGTTATTACAAAAATGTAGGAATTTAATATTATTTTGAGGAGTCATTGTGTGATTTTGTTCTAAAAGGTGTTTGGCGTAATTCGATTTTTCAGGATGTTTATTTTTGTAATGACGTACGTGTTCTTTTTATCTTATGTCAAAATTTCGAAGTGTTTGTCCAATATATACCGAACTACAAAAAGAACAATTTAAACGGTAAATGCCCGATTTCATGATATCATGTGTTCTGTCTTTAGCATTAAATAAAAATGAAAAAGTGTTAGTGTTGGTTTTAAATGTTATTTTATAATTGTTGGTTTTTCTTAGTATATGTGCAATTTTTTCTGATATTTTGCCAAAATATGGTATAGATATGTAATTTGTGTCTTCTGTTTGATTGTCAATGGGATATATTCTTTTGATAGCTAACCTATATTCTTTTTGTTTAATTAAAGTGTCAATCATGTTCGGATTATAATGATTTGCATGTGCTAGTTGTTTAATGGTTGATATCTCTTTGCTAAAATCTGATTTTGTTAGTGGAATAGTTAAAGCTCTGTGTACTAATGATCTGTAGGCTGCTATTTTATGTGTATTATGGTGACAAGATTCATTTGGTATTGTTATGTCTGTTTGTGTTGGTTTTCTGTATATGGAAAATTCAAATAGATTGTCTGCGTTAATCTTGATATTTAAGTCTAGAAAGTTTATAGCCCTTTGTTCTGTTTCTAGTGTAAATTTTATATTAGGGTGGATACTGTTTATAAGAATTAAAAATTCATTGATAACCTCAAAAGAATTGTCAAAACAAGCTAAAATGTCATCAACATAACGAAACCAGAAGATAATGTGTTTAGAGAGGTTTAATTCAAATATTCGATCTTCAAACTTGTCCATAAATATGTTAGCTAATAGAGGACTTAGAGAATTACCCATAGGTAAACCATCCTTTTGTAAATAAATTATGTTATTAAAAGTGAAATAATTTTGACTTATACAAAGGTCAAATAATTGAATTAACTCTAACCTTTTAACTAATTCTATATTACTATTGATCAAGAAACTGTCTAATAAAGGAATACATTCTTGTGGGGGTATTCTGGAGAACATGTTGCAAATATCAAAACTAACAAGTTTTGAATGTGGTGGAAGATGTATGTTTTGCAGCTTATCTACTAATTCTAATGAATTTCTAACAGAGTATTTCGATTTGTAACCTATCGTGTTAATAATGTTCTCCAGAATTCCCCCACAAGAATGTATTCCTTTATTAGATAGTTTCTTGATCAATAGTAATATAGAATTAGTTAAAAGGTTAGAGTTAATTCAATTATTTGACCTTTGTATAAGTCAAAATTATTTCACTTTTAATAACATAATTTATTTACAAAAGGATGGTTTACCTATGGGTAATTCTCTAAGTCCTCTATTAGCTAACATATTTATGGACAAGTTTGTTGATCGAATATTTGAATTAAATCTCTCTAAACACATTATCTTCTGGTTTCGTTATGTTGATGACATTTTAGCTTGTTTTGACAGTTCTTTTGAGGTTATCAATGAATTTTTAATTCTTATTAACAGTATCCATTCTAATATAAAATTTACACTAGAAACAGAACAAAACAGGGCTATAAACTTTCTAAACTTAAATATCAAGATTAACGCAGACAATCTATTTGAATTTTCCATATACAGAAAACCAACACAAACAGACATAACAATACCAAATGAATCTTGTCACTATAATACACATAAAATAGCAGCCTACAGATCATTAGTACACAGAGCTTTAACTATTCCACTAACAAAATCAGATTTTAGCAAAGAGATATCAACCATTAAACAACTAGCACATGCAAACCATTACAATCCGAACATGATTGACACTTTAATTAAACAAAAAGATTATAGGTTAGCTATCAAAAGAATATATCCCATTGACAATCAAACAGAAGACACAAATTACATATCTATACCATATTTTGGCAAAATATCAGAAAAAATTGCACATATACTAAGAAAAACCAACAATTATAAAATAACATTTAAAACCAACACTAACACTTTTTCATTTTTATTTAATGCTAAAGACAGAACACATGATATCATGAAATCGGGCATTTACCGTTTAAATTGTTCTTTTTGTAGTTCGATATATATTGGACAAACACTTCGAAATTTTGACATAAGATATAAAGAACACGTACGTCATTACAAAACTAAACATCCTGAAAAATCGAATTACGCCAAACACCTTTTAGAACAAAATCACACAATGACTCCTCAAAATAATATTAAATTCCTACATTTTTGTAATAACAAACGCAAATTAGACATTTTAGAAGCCTTTGAGATATACAAACACAAACTCAGGGTACCTTTAATGAATGAACAACTTGAGCTCAGTAATTCTCCGTTACTGGAAGTATTAGATATTTAATTCTGATTATTATTATTATTTTATCTAGTTACCTATTTTGTATCTACCTTAGCGACGTGTTTGTTTATAATTATATTACCTTTGATAATGACAGCGTAGCTGTCGAAACAATATTGTCAGGTTGTATTTTAATAAAACTGTGAAACTTTTAATAATCTTTATTTATTTCATATTAATCATATGATTATTTCAGAAAAGTTATAATTAAATTGAGAATATTATCTTTGCAATATTACGAATACATTTGTTCATTTGAAAATTTTGTTAATATCTCCTAAACTATACATTAATTTTAGCAAAAACCCATCTGCTTATTTTACGAGGGGGGCATTTAAATGCGGTATCGTCAAAACTTTGCATCTCACCCCTTTAACCCCTCCCCAACCTCCAAGTTTAAAAAGGCAATTGACAACCCCACCTTTGTGAGAACTTAATTTAAAGTGTATACAAAAAGAAAATTTGTGGTAAAATTGAAATCCTGCCATGGAGTGCTGAGATAAAGGGGATAGCTTTTTACCATACCTCTTCAACAGTTTGGTATTTACTATGGTATGTATTTACTATTATGTGGTATCTGATTTTTATAATAGAAATCATTTGTAACAGATTTCAAAGTTATTTTGCAGTGTTAGAGGGATGCTTTAAATTTTTAATTTTCCCGCAATACTTTTAATGAAGAAAACACAATTTATGTACATTAAAGACGACAAATATTAGTTTATTTATTTAAATAATTAACGTAGAAATCTTTTGTTGTTATAACATAATTATAATATAATAATAATTATTATTTACATAACAAATGTGAACATTTATTTACATTTAAATAAATGATAGGTAATTACCAGTAAGATAAATAAATGATAAATAATAAGAATCATAAATAAATCATGCAGATCACCCAATGATTAAAGTAGTTTAAGGCACAAAAATAATAATTCAGGTAAATATCTAAAAGTCTAAAAATTATTTGAAAATCTCTTAAGTATTTTAAATTTGCAAAACAGAACAATTTTGTTTTTTTATTGAAAGTACCTTTGCCGATCTTTGGCTTTTTAATAATTTAAATAATCATAGAATATTTGTTTAACTATGCACTTGATATAATCGTAATGAGTGACTTTTGTTTCACACTTTTTATTTGACTGAATTAATTTTTCTAAAAAATACCATTATAAGATGTACCCACATTTATTGTAATAAACTAAATTGTCCACTAAATTATATTCACTAGTTTTTAAATGTTTAAACAAAATTACTCTATCCTTCATAAAAGCTTTAATAGTCTATCAAAACCCCATTTAGTTGACTTCATACCTGATTCCATACTCGATACCTTGCAAAAATTTGGTGTAAAACTCGAACACGACCACTCTAAAAAGTGTGCGTTTAGGTCCAATACGTTTAAAGAAAATTATCTAATATGTACCTTCGTGTAGTGTAGACTATAGAGTTAATTTCAATATAATGTTAGTGTAAATTTATTACACTATATAAAACAATTATATGTTTAATCATTTATGGTAACTTTTTTACACCAAAACATTTAAATTTCTAATTATTTCGGAGTAAGATTTTACTCTTGACTTTTAAATCTTTTACTCTATATGGCAAAAATATTGCCTATTTAGAGTGAAGTTTTATAAAATAAAACTTTTGTATAATTTTTTTTCTATTTCGGTTCAAAAATAGAGTGAAAATAGGGTAGTTTTCCAGGGTCAAGGACAATAATAAAATGAGTTATTTATTTATTGCAAAGCAAACGTACGTAAAAAGTACATAAATAGAATTAAAATATAAGAACGTATTGAAAAAATATATACGAGACAAGTTGGACATTCCGGGATCTACAGCGTGTCAGTGGTTAGAACGCGTTAATTTTAAGGGGTTATAAAAGACATCAAAAGGAACAAAAAAGTCTTATACAACTTTGTTCTAGAACGTACTACTTTTTCAAATAATAAAGTTGCAAACTTTAAAATCATTTTGCCGCGTTAATGATAATACTTTAATTAATAATGACATTTTATCGTATCGTATGCCGTTTCCGCGTAAAATTGAATTCTTTCTACAATTAAAAATTCATTTTACTCAATTAAGAAACGTGACAACCCTGTAAAGTTTGTAATAGAATTTGATTCACATCCGCACAAAATGCTGATGTGGAAGTTTATTGACATTGAAATAAAACACGTTTCGTTTAGAACCTTGCAATTTAAGAATATTTGGGTCAATGCCTGATCACAGCTGTGTAAATAATACCCTTTTTTAGAGTGAGGTAATACTGAGTGTGTAGTTTGTTGAACTTTGAAATAATAATTTATCAATAACGCACGAGTTGCTGTTTATCTGATAAGAGTTTTTAATGATTTTATACGTGAATATCTTTTAAAGAGAAGATTTATCTAAGTTAAATTAGGTAATTAGGTTAAGGGATTTTGTTGACACCTTGTTTTGGCTACATTAAATAATCTTTAATTTTATGGTAATTAGGTGCCTTAATCAAATTTCCGGAAATTAGTAAATATAAAATGTAGGTCAATTATTGTTTTATTTTTAGTTGGTTTGTTATGAATCAGCGTATTTTTAACGTACAACGTACAAATTTTCTTTACGGAAGAACAGTGCGGATTACAATTTTCGCAGAATTTGTCACCCGACTAATCTGCTTCGGATATTTATTATTTTTAAACAACGGCACACAACAATCAGTGTGTTTGATTTTCTAAAACAAGGTCAAGACCCATCTGCGATTATACTTAAGCAAGGTTGCCAGATATTGCAATGGTTTTTTTTAAATTACTCGAAAGTCTATTAACGTAGAAAAAAATTTATTCAAACGTTTTTGTTCCTTTTGATGTCATCTATCACCCCTTAAAATTAATGCGTTCTAACTCATGACACCCTGTATACTTCGAAATTGTTTTTCTAAATCCATGGTATGGTTGTTATTTGTTGCTAGAGTAAACTTCTGTCCGTACTCCATACCAACTCTCATGAAATTTCTATTAGGAGATTCCCTTGCAGCACTCCGCGATCTCCGCCAAAGTGCAAAATTACTACAGTTATGATGTAATTACTCTATTGTTCTGCGAATTACATATAATTATAATTATTGCTTTTACTTATCTAATTTATACATATCTTTGTGTACTGTTAAGAAATAGAACACTGAATATGAATTATTGAAAAAAGTACAACTCCATTGGATATCAATATTAAATAGTTTACTGTTGAACATGTTTTATAATTCCGCCCATCTTACTCATCATTCACACTCAGTAAAAAGACGTGAACATATGTGCACTAACAGGTATCTAGTTATAACTGTTAAATCTTCGCAATTTGGAAGGTTACTAAAATTAGCAGGGATTTCAAGATTTTACAAATCTAATCTTAATGTAGGTACTATTATTTATGAACAGATACCTGTTTTTGGTCTAGTCAATATAACTATGATTTCTAGATTTTGCTTAGTTGGTCATTACGTTTTAAATTGTACAACTACATTAAGTTATTTAAAGATTTGTAAAATTCTTGAAATTCCCACCAATTTTAGTAACTTTTGAAATTGCAAGTTGCAAACTAGTCGAAGTCAAAAATACAATTAAAGTGTATATTAGTGCCAATTCGATTTAGTTATTCTAACTAGAGTAACATGAACACTAACAACACTAACAAACATCTTTTTACCAATTTAGATCGCTTTTAACTGCTTTTGCGTTGTGTCATATGTTGGGCGACAATTAGTTTTTCGCTATATGCTCTTTAAATCTAATCAAGATAGATCGCTTTCTCATTCCACTATACTTTTGATTACACTCATTGCATTCGGTTGTATATATTCCCGATTTCAATTTTTTTTGTTTTTATCTTTTGGAATGCCTAACAGGTTCTTTAATGAGTTGTTATATGTATTAAATACTCCGATGCCGTCGTTTTTAAATACACTTTCTAAGCCTTTAGTAATTGGATGAAATGAACGTTTTAAGAAAATTATTTAACCGTTACCTCACGAGGTAAACAATATATATTCAAACTTGTTTAAATCATTAAAGCTTAATCTCACTCCAATTAACTTTAAGCACAGGCTAATTGCCATGGATACGGTTGTTTAAACAAACGTATTCGTGGCAATTAGTCTCTGGTTATACTTAAGTAAAGTTGGTAAAATACGCCCTAGGTATAACAATTTGTACCAAAACTGCAAATAATTTCAAGTTTTATCAAGAATCTTCAAATCCCTGGGAATCACCGTCTGGTACGCTGCGATGAAAATGCTTCTTCTTTAACCTTGTTCAATGTTTATGCTAGTAGCATTCTACTATTTCGTCACTTGCAAGTTTTGTTTAGTACTTTAATACCTCTTCAATAAATTCAGTGCAATTTTAAATTCGAAAATATCTATAGTTTAAATAGTACCTCAGAACTTAAGAATATTACTTTTTTAATTTCTATTGGCACGTGTATACCTCATGCACAAAATGCTATAGGTACAGATGATACATTGACAGATCTCTTTTTATACGTGAAGAAACTGCTTAAATTTTGACAAAACCCAACTATTTGTTTGGTTTATGTCATATTCTAATGAAAATAATAAATATAAAATAAAACTTTCGGGACGGGTAAACGAGGTTTGCAATGTTGTACCTCAAAACTCAATGTTGTACCTAGGTAAACACCTAGTTATTAAAAGATGTGGCGGTCGCATTCCGTATTGATCAAGTGCCTTAAATGTAATTCAATTGAGTCCATTCTTTTATATTTTTTCAATAAAGACCTTATGATACTTTAGACTCATTTTTGAGTTTTTATTTCAACTCCTTCATGGTATTCAGCTTTCCATGAACAGTTGTGTATGTCATAAGAGGAAAGAGAACATTTAATTTTTCAGCATGATGGAGTACCCAGTCACAATGATCAAATTAAAAAAAAACTATACAGCTTTGAAAATAGTTTTGATTTGAACGAGCTACAGATACGGCCTCTAAGCTTAAGACTGGCCAGTTTGACGCCACTTGATTTTTTCTTTCGGTGCGGTATGTTAAATCAAAAACTTCTTAATTTTATATTAATTACATAACTAAACAAAATATGCCTTTTATTACAAAAATTGAAAATAGAAAAAATACAACTTTCTGGTATAAATGAATCATAAATAATACAGTAAAGTAAAAATACCAATCAGTTCTACCTATAAGAGTTCCTCAATAACGTTAAAACAGTTTTTGTTTTGTTTATTTAATAATAAATGATCTGTGAGGTCATAAAAAATCGTATATAAGGTCAGTTTCCTTTTGTTTGGGATTTACATTTGTTATGTGCTGAATTTAATGCTGTAAACGCCTTTACTGCATCTGCTTACCCATTTGGAGTAAAAATAATCTAGTTCCTTTACAATCCAAAAATGACCCCCCTCTTATGCAATAAAATTATTACCCATATTATTTTTTACCCATTATTATTTCTTAAGCCTTTCTAAACAGACGCAATGACCCAGAACATTATTTAACAAAAAAATTTAAATGCAATTTTAAATCAGATGTTTAGACAAATTGTCTCTACTTTAGACAGCAAGAAGACAATAACAACGTTTAGAAGACTTATATTTAAGCTGCCACTGCTATGCAGGTAAATTATATTTAGAGGGTAGTAATTTTACTGTTTCTGAAGAGAAAAACAATTAAATGCAAGTTTGCCTGCTTATGGCGGATGTGGCACTTAAAAAGACCAGGTCTTTTTATGAGACACTATTTCGCCACTTACTTTAATTAGATACATTTCACAAAAACAAAAGAATAAACATATTCTCCATATGCTTCAAAACTGTATAATGCTAAAGACAGCTTAGCTTTTTATAGCAGTCGATTGACTAACTGAAGACTTTATATAACATTCCCTCCTCTATTCTGGCTGAGAAGGCGATACTTGTTTTACGTCCGAAAAGCAGTTGTGGAGGGAGATGGAGCACTCTTGTCTCACGAAGTACTCTTTTTAGGGGCTAATAGATTGTTTTCGTATACAGTTGTAGAGGGGACTAGTAGGTTATTGTTCCTTCGAAATGGGGAGGGAAGATACAAATGGGAATCTTACAATATTTCAATAGAAACATCTTGAGAACCGCAAACTTTGCTGTTTGCTCTTGATTCAAGTAAGAACTCTCAACTCAGGTCTGGAGAAGATTCCGGAGATTGTTTAAAAAAAATCATTATCTTCTTACCCCCCATTGTCAATAACAATTGATATTATCTGTAGAAAGAAAATGAAAATGTTTATTACTGTGTTCTGCGTTAACGTTTTAACAATCTTCGGGAAACTAAATAATTAAAACAGTTGCATCCTTCAAAATTAGAATTTCCAAATGAGTTAAAATTAAAGCAACAATTAATTTGTTCGATGCTAATGTGGGTAGCGATTGATTTACGCACCAAAATCATACCAAAAAAGATTCTGATACAATCATACATTGTAATTATTTTTATTACCTTGAAATAATTGAATACTTTTTTGAAAAACAAAAAAAAAACAAATGTGTTGTTTGTTCGCACCCACGATTGGTTTCCCAAGATCTAAAAATGTTCAAAGATAATAATTGCATCAATTGCAACCTTTTTTTCTTGTACTGAAAATTATATAAATATTATGTTTTAAATTTCCATGGGAAAAGATTAGGTTCTCGCGTATTCTGTTTTAGAAGAATTCTGTTTATTTCTCGGTGATGGACAATTAGAAGATTTATTATTTAAAATTCTTTGATTAAGATCTTGACATTAACGAACTTTTTATTTTTATCGTTTTCAATTTCACATTTAATAATACTCTTTACATTTCTTAATTTGACTAAATTATATTTGGTTGTGTATTTCCTCAACATCGTCGCGTTAAAAAGCGAATAATGAGTTTTAATAAGGGACCACCAACGATTAGTAAATTAGACTGCGATTAACCCAACCCGATTATTAATTTCTAATTTTAAATTAACCCATACATTTTAAACGGCATAATTTATGTAGAAAATAAATTTATTTGACGACGTTATATTAACCGATCACCAGATGAGATGAACTGACATGAGAAAGATTTCACTTTCATGAAGTTTCAATTATTGATATTGTATTAGATATCATGGCCGATTTATAATATACAACGGTTTTAATCTAGAACAGCCGATTCATAATTTGAATATTACACTAAGAATAGGTCTAGAAAGTACTAATGGGATTCGTAACAAAATAGATCTTGTTTCAAAATCAGATAAAGTTTTACGAGTAATAGTATTGACTACCGTTGTATGTTTGAAACACATAAAAGCGATGTTGGAAAAGAAAATTCGTAGTTTGAACATTTTTAGTCCGACAGTAGTTCGTCCTACACTGTTTAAAGTGCATACTAGTGTTTGCGAAAAACTAGTTTTTGCACACAAAAACTAGTTTTGTAACGTTTATGACAAAAAATATTGGTTACCATGATAGGTCTCAAATATGCAATAATGCAATAGAATAATCTGTTCAGTCTGTTTAATATTCAACACTTAACTATAAATCTCGAATTTCGTACAGAAAAACGAATGTTGTAAGCTTTTATTAGAAAAATATTGGCTACCATGGTAGGTCTAAAATGTATAAGAACAAAATAATTAATGCGCATTACGTTTAACGTTCAACACTTACTATAGATCTAAAATGCATGCAATGATGAACCTCGTCCAAAAAAAAACGAATTTTGTAACATTTTATTAGAAAACTATTGGCTACCATGGAAGGTCTAAAATATGTGTATAACAGAATATAATCAGTATTTATTATGTTTTACATTCAACACTTAACTATAAATCTAAAGTGTATAATAACAGGTTTCGTACACAAAAACGAATCTTGTAAGCTTTTATTAGAAAACTATTGGCTACTATGAAAGGTCTGAAATGTACGTATAATAACAAAATAATTAATGCGCATTACGTTTAACATTCAACACTTATTATAGATCTAAAATGCGTAAATATGAATCTCAAAAAAAACGAATTTTGTAACCTTTTATTAGAAAACTATTAATACTAATCAGTTATCAGTTCGCTTCAGTTTTTTTTTGTTTCTGTACTTTTCAATTGTTTTGTTAATCATTTGCAAAATAAATGTACAAGAATAAAGGTAGGTATAATGGTACTTTATCTGTAAAAATTGATTTATTAAAACAACGTACCACCGTCAAAACCTGTTTCAATGAGAATTTATGAGTTTAATGTATCACACAAATAATTACAAAAATTCAATTTTGCAATATTCAAAGACGCCTAACTTGGCAACGCAGCACTCAAATTTAAAAAATGGCACACCAAAATGTAGAGAATAAAAAGCCCTTCAAAATGATGTCTCACTCGACCGCCTTTCCCATTTAAGATCTTTGGGTGGTGGCTCTGGGGGGCAGAGGGGTGAAGGAGGCGATATAATTTATACGTCAAAATTCTTCCCCCTTGAAAACAAATTTGACTTGTCTCAGCGATTTTTGAAATAATTTGCCAGTTTAGCGATACTAGGGGTGGGAAGTTTTCAAATTGACACACGGTATAATAACACAATATAATCAGTATTTATTATATTTTACAATCAACACTTAACTATAAATCTAAACTGTATAATAACAAGTTTCGTACACAAAAACGAATGTTGTAAGTTTCTTTAAAAAGGATATTGGCTACCATGGTAGATCTAAAATGTACGTATCATAACAAAATAATTAATGCGCATTACGTTTAACATTCAACACTTACTATAGATCTAAAATGCATAATGATGAACATCGTCAAAAAAAACGAATTTGTAACGTTTTATTAGAAAACTATTGGCTACCATGGAAGGTCTAAAATATGTGTATAATAACAGAATATAATCAGTATTTATTATGTTTTACAATCAACACTTAACTATAAATCTAAAGTGTATAATAACAAGTTTCGTACACAAAAACGAATCTTGTAAGTTTCTTTAAAAAGATATTGGCTACCATGGTAGATCTAAAATGTACGTATAATAACAAAATAATGCGCATTACGTTTAACATTCAACACTTACTATAGATCTAAAATGCATAATGATGAACATCGTCCTAAAAAAACGAATTTGTAACCTTTTATTAGAAAACTATTGGCTACCATGGAAGGTCTAAAATATGTGTATAATAACTGAATATAATCAGTATTTATTATGTTTTACATTCAACACTTAACTATAAATCTAAAGTGTATAATAACAAGTTTCATACACAAAAACGAATCTTGTAAGTTTCTTTAAAAAGATATTGGCTACCATGGTAGATCTAAAATGTACGTATAATAACAAAATAATGCGCATTACGTTTAACATTCAACACTTACTATAGATCTAAAATGCATAATGATGAACATCGTCAAAAAAACGAATTTTATAACCTTTTATTAGAAAACTATTGGCTACCATGGAAGGTCTAACATATGTATATAATGATAGAATATAATGAGTATTTATTGTTTTACATTCAACACTTAAGGCTGTTTTACCCGATTCTGAAGATAGGGAAACGCAATGTAAACTATTTATTTATTTATTCAATAACCGCTCAATATTTTTTGATCGGGTTTTTACCAAAAATTTACCTACAATGTAGTGTATGATGTAATGTTTTTAAAAAATAATTTTTAACGTTTGAAACCATAAAAAACTTAATTTGCAATAGGATCGCTTACTATGCTTTTATTCATTTATTTATCAACGTATATTTTTTTAAACATTTTTCCCGTAATCTGTGCGTCAAATGCTATGATGTAATGTAAAGATTTTTTTTAGAAACGAAAATTTCAACTTTAAATTAAGTTTTTTATGGTTTCAAACGTTAAAAATTATTTTTTAAAAACATTACATCATACACTACATTGTAGGTAAATTTTTGGTAAAAACCCGATCAAAAAATATTGAGCGGTTATTGAATAAAAACCGAGTAAAGTTTACATTGCGTTTCCCTATCTTCAGAATCGGGTAAAACAGCCTTAACTATAAATCTAAAGTGTATAATAACGAGTTTCGTACACAACAATGAATATTGTAAGCTTTTATTAGAAAAATATTGGCTACCATGGTAGGTCTAAAATATGTGTATAATAACAGAATATAATCAGTATTTATTATGTTTAACCTTCAACATTGAACTATAAATCTAAAGTGTATAATAACGAGTTTCGTACACAAAAACGAATTTTGTAAGCTTTTATTAGAAAAATATTGACTACTATGGTAGGTCTAGAATTATAACTGAGAAATAACTTGTAATAACTGAGAATAATCAATATGTATTATCTTTAACTTTCAACACTTACTGTAGTGCTAAAGTGCATAATGACGAATCTTGTACACAAAAAAGAATCGTGTAGCGTTTTATTAGAAAACTATTGGCTATCATCGTAGATCTAAACTATGTGTATAATAACAATATAATCAATATTGATTCTGTTTAACATTTAACACTTTTCATTTCTTCACATTTAACATTTCATACACAAAAACCAATCTGGTAATCTTTTATTAGAAAAATATTGACTACCATGGTAGATCTAAAATGTATGTATAACAGAAAATAATTAATGCGCATTACGTTTAACATTTAATACTCACTATAGATCTAAAATGCATAATGACGAGTCTCGTCTAAAAAAACCAATTTCGTAAAAAAATATTGGCTACCATGGTAGGTTTAAAATGTATGCATAATAAAAAAATAATTAATATGCAGACTTACTATATCTAAAGTGCATAATGACGAATGTCGCCCAATAGAAAGAATTTTGTAACCTTTTATTAGAAAGATTAGAAAGATATTGACTACCATGGTAGGTGTAAAATGTATGTATAATAACAAAATAATCCATATGCATTATGTTTAACGTTCAAGACTTACTATAGATCTAAAGTGCATAATGACGAATTTCACACACAAAAACAAGTCTTATAACGTTTTATGAGTAACATTTACATAACAGTATTGGTAGGCAGATAGGTAGGGTATGGTAGGTTTAAAATCTACAATAACGGTTTTTGGGACTGAATAATCAATATACAATCCACAATAATTAACACAAACGTATTCGTTGATCGTTTTGTATAAATTGGTTGTGTTGTTTAAGTAGTAGGGATTCAATGAAAAATTTCCGAAAAGCTTATTTTTCTTATCTTCAATCTTATTTTTTAGGAATTTGAGAAAAAAGCGGTTTTTATCCCACCAGACTGTTAAAAAAATACCTATTGTCTTTTGTTTTCGGTCTTTTCTGTTTGGCCACCAAATAATAAAAGCAACTGATACTAACTTAACAATAAATTGTGCGCATCTATTTATTGCATACCCATCTTTTAAAACCTCTGTCTTTAACCTTTGATAAAAACGTCAAGGTTGTGAAATAGAATAATGGGTTATTGAATTGGAAACTATGGGAAATAAAACAAAAGAGTTGATTTATTTTGAAACAATGAAACGGCATAATAGCTAGGATTAGTAATTCTTATAGATTGATTTTTTTTTGTAAATTGTTATTCGAAACGGTAAAACCGAGTATTGTATAAATAGGTTATGGTTAGAAGATGGTTATGCATTTTTGGATCACGAATAGAAAGGTTTTTCCAAATAAAATTTCTTCACTGATCTTTTAATCGAATGCAGAAAACTAATCATTATGTCTATAGAAAATTGTCTACAGAATACTGAAACAGATTTATTTTTTAATGATTACTAAGTTAAATGTTTGAATTACTATATACATTTTTTTTAAGAAAATTAATTGAAAACAGAGGTAGATGATTAAAAATCAAAATATAACTTATTATTATAAATTAAATTTAATTGTAATTAGTATTTAATTTAATTTTAATAAAATTTTTAGAATACAAAATGTGTTTTAAATCAGATTTTAATTTAATGCAATTTTTCTGGAAAAATGCTTTAAAAAATAATTTTAAGATATTTTATATAAGAACCCTATAGTCTCATAAATACAACTTTACTTTTAGACGAATTAAATGAAAATAGAAATTACTTGTAATTAGATATCGAACTACATTTGCAAATTTAAAAATTTAAGCAAAGTAAACTTAATACATAATTCGATTTGACTTAAGTAAGATCTTTATAATTTTATTTAGTTTCATAGAAAAATAAATTTAAAAAATAACTTTTTAATACTTCTAACGAATCAAGTCACCAGCCTCACTTAAATGCAAACTTTCTTATAAGAATATTAATTGAAAATCGAAATAAATCGTTATATTATTATGTTTGTATAACTCAAATTTAATTTAATCGTAATCAACAATTAAATTAAATTAAACAAAATTTTTATAATATAAAAAATTGTTTTAAATAAAACTTTAATCTAATAGATTTTTTTCTATAAACAATTTTAACAATTTCAATAAAACATTGATTTCTAATGCGTGAAATAGAGAAGATTCATCAGTACAACTCATTTAGGAGAATTAAATGAATATAGAAATAAATTATTAAATATCCAATTATCTTTGTAACAATTCCAATTAAGATTAATACTAATTCAATTTCATTTAAATAAAATGTTTACAAGAAACAAAGCTTTATTAAGAAAATCTTAACAGCTGAATTAGCAGTTTGATTTAATTTAAATTTATTATTTTAATAAAACAGTTTTGTGTTTGATTTAAATCAGATTTATTTAATTATTTATTTATTTAATAGCATTTTTTAATTAGTTTTCTATAATTTTTCATCAATAAAGTTTTAATTATCCAGACACATTTCTTTTTTTAAGGAAAGTTGAAGTTGAAAGTAGAAGTAAATGGTGAAAAATTAATTTATCACTATACTGCTCACAAATTTTAACTCACTTTTACTCATATTCACTTGAATTAGAATTAGGAGTTTGATTTAATTTAAATTTACTATTTTAATAAAAATGTTTAATGTTTGATTTAAATTAGATTTATTTAATTAAAAGCATTTTTAAATTTGCTAGAAATCGTCTATTAAAACGCTTAAAGATTAGTTTTGTTATAATTTTTCATGAATAAAGTTTCAATTATCCATGCACGTTTATTTTTTTTCTCAAGAAAGTTAGTTGAAAGTAGAAGTAAAAGATTAAAAATGAATTTATCAGTGTAGTACTCAATTGTAACTCACTTTTACTCACATTCAGCTGAATTAGAATTAACAATTTGATTTAATTTAAATGTATAAGTATTTTAATAAAAAAATGCGTTTGATTTAGATCAGATTTATTTAATTTAGAATATCTTTTAATTTACTAGAAATCGTCTATGAAAACTCTTAAAAGATTAGTTTACAATAGTTTTCCATGAATAAAGTATCAATTACCTCCACACATCTATTTTCTTTGATTAATTTAAAGTAATTAATTAGTTGATTTAATTTAAATCAGATTCATTTCATTTAAAACATTTTTTAATTTACTAGAAACCGTCTATAAAACTATTAAAGATTAGTTTTGCTATAATTATTCATGAATAAAGTTTCAATTATCCAGACACATTAATTTTCTTTAAGAAAGTTAGTTGAAAGTATAGAAGTAAAAGATAACATAATAAGATAAAATAAATTTATCAGTGTAGTATTCAAATTTAACTCACTCATTCAGCTCAATTAGAATTAGCAATTTGATTTAATTTAAATTTATTAGTATTTTAATTTAAAAAAATTGTGTTTGATTTAGATCAGATTTATTCAATTTAGAATTCTTCACTTAGAATTCAATAGAAGTTATTAATTTACTAGAAATCGTCCGTAAAAACAATTTTTTCTAAGAACGTTAGTTGAAAATATAAGTACTAAATGATTAAAAATTAAATTATCAAATGTAATAAAAGTTAATATAATCTATTTAATTTAAAAAAGATCTTTATAATAAAAAATGTGTGTGATTTAATTTAAGGTAGATATGGTGTTAATAATAGAATCAAATAGTACTTTCAATTATGCACATTAATTTTTTTTACATAATTGATTCAAAATGGAACTAAATGATTAAAAATCAAATTATCTTTGTAATAGTCAAATCTGATTTAATAATTAAAATTAATAATTTAATTTAATTTAAATAGAATCTTTACAATACAAAAAAATGTTGTGTTTGATTTATATCAGCGACTCTCTAAGTTGTTTGTTCTTAATCACTATTTAAATCAACGACTTATAAATCATACTTTTTAAAATAAGAATTAGTAATTAAAGTATGAAAGTAATAAATTATTGAAACAATTAATCTAGGTTAAAAACACTTATATGGTTTTATAATGTATTTTGTAATGTACGCAAAAGCGTTAGTATTTTCCTAATATTATGGGGGCGTAACCCTATTATTTTGTTTAATTTTAAAAAACCATTTTTATTATTTTTAATTATTTCATTCATCTTACAAGATCCTATTAATGATAACAATAGTATTTCGTAATATTAAACTGTTCGATGAAAGCAATCTATTTCTTACAAAAAAGAAATGCGTGCTGCCTAAACTATCAGCCATTTATTTATTATAAATAATATCTTTTTGTGCACATCTTTTCAAAATATAATGCATGTCTCTTATTATTTTTATGAGATAATTATTCTTTCACTATTGAATTCCTTTTTTTTTCTAGATTGTTCTAAATTAAGACTGACAATAAAATTCCTTGAAAACTATCATCGAAAATGGGTACAATCCAAGACCCAGAATCTCATGCTGCAGCAGTGGATAACCAAGAATCTAGTCCGTCAGACGTGAGCAATAATAATTCCGAAAATAACACCAACAATACTCTTGTTAACACTGATAACGCTACAAATCGTGTTAATAATGAGTCAACAACAGAAGAAACTACTGTAACCGCGTCGGGTGACATTAGTGGCGATAAAAATATAGATCCACCGAGTGGTGTAAAAAGTAATGACCCCCAGGGTCCCGTGCCGGAAAGCAGTGACTCTAAAGACATTTCCGTTTCCGCGGCACCTGTAGCCGCTTCTTCTATTGCTACGACGGAAACTAGTAGTGATGACGTTATTAAATCGGACAGTAGTGTAAATAAACAAAGTGGCTACCAACAACCTCCTGGTGGTGTGTCACCTACGGATGGCGGCGCCGTTGGTAACGCTTTTTCGGTAGTGACACAACCTGAAAAATCTGACGGTGTTGCAACTGCGTCGAGCCATAGAACTTCCGGAATTCCAGCGCTCTCGAGGATTGCCAGACCTTGTGTCGGTCAACAAAAACCAGCTGTACCTCTTACGCCTACGAAGAGTGAGTAATTTTTTGTATTTGTATTTGATGTTTTTTTTTGTTGAACTTGTGCATGGCTTCAGAATAGAAATATGATTAATTATTGTTGTTGTGCGAATGTAGGTAATATTAATGCGCAATATTATTATTATTATAAAAAGAGTATATTTTACGTGTCAACAAGTTGTCATGAAGTGGTCGTCATTTTTTGTTTCGACTTAATTTGATGTTGAAGCAATTATAAGATTTTTGGTGAAGAACGGTACTGTTAAAATGTATTGCGGAATAATTGTGTTTTACACTTTTTTGGTTTGTAATAAGTGGTGCCCTAAAAGGAGCAAGAATGAAACAAAAAAAAATGATGTGTACTTTATAAATACATAAATCCCACGAATTGGAACTTTTGGGAGTTCTTAATTATAAATTTAAAAAATTAACTGTTGATGAACCTGAAAGAGGTTTTTACGCAGTTCTTCAGCGACACGATAAGTCGAGTTTTTATATAGTAAACGCTACTTTCATTATAATTATAGTCAAATTAGTTTTCAATGCTGGCATTAAGAAAAGTATAATGTAATTCACCAACACAAAGAACTAGGTATAGGTATGTTTTTTATCATTACTGCAACTCATAGATTATAACATAAAATATGCGACTTTGTTTTTTCCACTAATAAAGTATCAGGTTTTATTAACTTTGACTTTTCATTCTTATAAACTAGTCGGGTTTAGCTTAAAAAGTAAACAGTTTTCTGTACGGTCTTATAGGAAATTTGGCTTACTTTTTGCTCTAAAGTATCAGAGTGTCACATGTATTTTCGGAATTGATTAATATTATTAATTTAATAAAAGATTTAATTAATTAACCTTTCCATGTCAGTAGTATCACTCGCTTCATACATATTATAGATTTGTAGCATTTATTTATTTACAATAATTGCATTATAAAATTGTTTATTACACTTCTTTTGCAATAACAACATATTATTTTAAATAAAAACGCAATAAAACGGTGTAAACCAATTAATTACAATAATAAATAATTATTTAACAATTAAGTAACTGTAAATAAATATATCTGAATAATATTGCATTTTGAATGAATATATTGCTTCATTATGGGTTAAGAGAGGAAAAAAAACAAAATTATGAATGAAAACTGTAAAAAACATATTTAATCATTTAATCAACAAACAATGATATAGTCTGTTGAATCTGTGAAAGCAATTTCACAACAAATCTTGTTAATCGTCTATAATTGCAGCACGTATATTAATTACTTACTGGTCACTCTATTGTAGTTTTAAGTTGCACATCTTGAATAGACTAAAAGACTAGAAATTCTCAATGAATTAAGGTCGCAAAGCTTTTGCCAAACATTCTGAAAAATGTGTTTTACGAATTAATAAATCGGTTTTCAGGATATTATAATTCTAGTGGATACCTGATACTTTATTCGGGTTATTAAGGAAGACAAGGTCGTTTATTTGTATTTAATTTATAAATGACAGTGGTGGTAAACAGGTCAAAACAATACCTCATTTGGTGCCTTATGGTTTTAAAATATTTAAGTAGACGATCTCTTTCCTTTTATAGGGCAAGCCTTGAGCAGCAACAGAATGCAAAGTTAATATTGTTTTCTCGATTGCCTAATTTTTAATCTATTTTGTGGACTTTTTTATCCCCGATCATTTCCTGCGATAATTTGAGTCATAATAGCTGATTCTACTGCAAATTATTATAATTGAAAATTAAAAAAGATAATTATTTATAAATAATTAAATAATCAATTATCATCAATACTGCTCTTTTAACTTGCTCTACTCTTTTTTTTCTTTTTTCTCATATGTAAATATATCTTTTGGATTAAAAATGGGCCATCTACCGGAAATTAGTATTAAATATATTTTTTTAAAATTAATTCAACTGTTTGTATTGTTTTTGTAAATTAATTGTGTGAAAAAGTGAATTAATTAATAATAAAAGTCGTAAAGGTGGTGATAATTTATTTATTGTGATTTAATTTTTTTCATACTAATTGCAGATCTAGAGCACAGGTGTTTACTAATTGCAGTTTTTTTTGAAAATTAATCAAAATGTGGGCGTATGATATATTTACTTTGATTGTTTTTAAAATAATAAATATATTACATTAACTTTTGATCAGAATACGGAATTGCCCTCTTTAGACAAATTGCTACTCACGTTATTGAAACCGTAACAATTGAAATCATCATTTTTTGTGTAATCGTGGCCACCCTTTATAAAAATATTTTAATTAATAAAGTCAAGGCTTTTTATTTACACCACGTTATTTATTTTTATTTATGTAACAAAATTTATCAAACATTTCAAAATTTAGTTAGTATATTACGCCAGATAATGTATATGACTGGTCAACAAGCGTTTTAATTTATTTAATTTTTATTTTTATTTTTAATTTAGATAGCATTTCAACAAACCCACGTAATATGGCAACAATTAAAAATGTAATTCTAATTTTAAGCTGCATATCAAAATATACATTTTCCGGCTTTTTATGCATCATCAAACTTCAATCTTTGAATGATGAAGCTTAGTTATATTTATCTGGATACATGAATTCCCTGTCTATCTTACTAAAATTGTATCTAAACACCCGATTCAAATTTATATTCTCCTATCCATCTCTAGTTTCTTGTCATGGTGAATTGAAGATTGAGAATTTTTAGGAAGCATTTCCAAATTATGGGATTGCTTTTTTTGGCATATTATAGGTTTGCATATGGTAGGATGATACAAAAACAGATGACTATGAAAAGTTTATCGGGACATCCTCTAACAATGATCGAGGGCACTACAGTTGATTTTGGGTATTCTTCAACAATGACCCGTTCACGAATATTTGTTAATAATTCAACTAGTTAAAATTGAAAATTAAACAAATTTGGTTTGAAATTGATCAATATAATATAGTTTCATTGGGCATATAAAAGAATGGCATTACATTGTCTTTTAAATTATTTTATGAATTGTTTATTTAAATACTATATTATTTATAATACATAAATAGTTATAATTGCTTTGCACTGAAAAGACCACGTCAATTCTTGAGTTTGGTGTGTCAACCTTTTTTCTTTTGATGTTATCTAACATATATATCTTTCAATACTCAATAATCAAAAAGAAAAATTCTCTAGTAAGTATAACCTAATACATTAAGGCACGCAATTCAAACCGAAGAAACCTATTCCTATAATAATGCTTACTAAATAATTATTTTAAAACGAAAATTAAAAAGTTTTATACCTATAACATTTACAATACTTTAGTGATTAGGGAAACTTTTTTATTTATTTTTATTAATATACCTTATAAATGTTCAAATATATTTATTATTAATAAGTAGCTAAAGAATTTTAATGTAAATTACATCTGGTGTAACATTCACAAAAATGCCCCACGTTGGGCGCCATTTGTAACATTAAAAAAATGCCCCGAGAACGTCAATTGTAACAACTACATTTTGCTCCAAAACAAATTACTAAAGAGATCCGTACTTGCTTCAAATGATGCAACTAAAATGCTTAAATCACTAAGAAAATGAAAATACTATGTTTTTAACTTTTGGTATTCAATTAAAATCTGTATTAATTTATTTAAAACCTATATTTCGACCCATTTTGAGTCTTCATCAGGGTACACTAACATTATGGTGGAACTTAATAATATTACGTTTATTATTAATAATAATATTAAACGTAATATTATTAAGTTCCACCATAATGTTAGTGTACCCTGATGAAGACTCAAAATGGATCGAAATATAGGTTTTAAATAAATTAATACCGATTTTAATTGAATACCAAAAGTTAAAAACATATTAAAGAAGCAATTAATATTAGCAGAAAATACTTACTGTACTTATGCCGCGACAGAAATCTGTTTCTGCAGATTCGAATTCAGGAGCGTAGGTACTGGTTTCTCAAGCTCATAAATTGCAAAGTAGAATCAAGAAATAAGGATAATAATTAAAAATATAGGCACCACTCATTTGTATCGATTTAAGTTTTCATTCGTTTGATTGAATATACTAATCATGTTAGTAGTTATTTTGTAGTCATAGTAGTAGTTATTTTGACAATTCATTAAATTAATCGAAATCTAAAACTCCAACAAATGAATGGTCCAATATTATCACAACAACATTTAAGTTAAACATTATATATTTACTGAATAAATATCGTTTTATGTTATCTAACAAATATTTAGTTGATATCACTAAGAAAACGAAGAAAACTATAAACGAGAACTGCTAGTTCTGATTGCATCTAAATGACTGGTAATCCTTAAAAGCGCAAAACTGCACAATATTGGCCTTAAGCTCTGCATACTTACCTCACTGACTTAGTGACTACTAATCAAATATTTAATTTGAAGCACAGCTTTGAAGACTGTAACACTGTTTTGTAACAACGTTCTTAACATTCTTAACTGAAGTTTGGTGTAATTAAATCGTTTACAACTCAGCAAATGCCATTAAACTCCACACTACTCCACAAATTTAGATTTTAAACACGAGGACAGACGAAACGACTTGTTTAATTTAAGTACCTCATTTAAAGCGATATAATTCGTAGTTTGTATTGTTTCTGAATTTTATAAATTCCTTACTGAAAAACGAAAAGTTTAACTGTATTTAATTTGATACGAAAATTCGCGACTGAATCAGTAATAATTTTCTCTTTACGGTAATTAATCTTAATAATTCCTTCTTGAAGGCACTAAAATATTAACATTTACGGTAGACGGTAAAACACAATAATTCTTCCACTAACTATAGCATGAACTTCTCTCGGGAAGATTTCAAAAGACTGCCCTGGTCTCGATAAATTTTTTGGACTTTCCGTACTGTACTTTCTGGCTTAGGATGCAAACTTTCGTAGCATTCTACATTTTTAAGAAAGGATACTTCGAATGCACCTATCGGAAACTAGAATGAAGTCACTCTTGCAAATAGCAAAAAGGCAGAATTTTTTACTGAAAATATACAATAAAGGACTGCTTATTTCACAAACGTGAAATGGTAAACAATAAAACTCGACACTCAAACATATTTATTTAGTTGCAAACTGATAAGGATTGCTGGGAATAAAACATCTATATTATTCGTAGCCCAAAACACAAAGAAAAATGGCGATATTAAAATGCAGCCTACCAATAATTCATCTTTTAAGAATTTTGTACTTGCTTTTAAATTACAAGGAGGCTCGATATCTTTACTACATAGCAGTGTTATCAAGAACTTTCGTCAATCTCTCAAGTATTTGTCCACGTGGAGTCGACAAAGGTGATTTTACTAACGTTTATGCGAGATTCTGGTCCTAATGAACCAAACTAAAGATTTTGTACGGGCGCGAAAGCCGGTACAAGGACGCTGTCGTCTGCTGACGCTAGACATGCGGACACATGCAGTTTTCAAGTTTAAAACGCAAAAAGGCCAAGCTGGATTCGTCAACACGTGTTAGGTGTTATTCCTCAAACAAAGAGAAGTTTATTTTCTACCATATTTTCTCAGAACGCAAACTGCAATATTTATATAAAACTGTACGAACTTAAATGCGCCACTAACTATTTTGTCAGGGTTTTAGCAACGCAGCCAGTTTTAACGGATACACGTGAACAAACAAAGCATTGATGACATATAAGATTTACTGCAACGTCTTCTAGTTCTATGAAAATTCAAAAACAACCTTTTAAGTTGTTGCTTTGTTAATATGTTTATATCAAATACGAACAAAATTTTAACTGCAAATAAAATATAGATTTGCAGGACCGGACTTTAGATTTTTCGATAAATATACATGCAAAATTACGCATATTTGAGACCGATAGAAAAATACCGTTACAGTTAAATGGAACATATATTACTGCATTTTCGAATAGTTCCTTTCTTCCTCATTCTAAATATATGTGGTGTATTAAAATGTGATTAAACTGAAAATAACAAGGTATGCTATGAAGATAATCGTTTTTTAATTATCATTCCTTTAATTAAAATCAGTTATAGTGGTGCTGAAATAGTTATTTACATTACAAGCTGCGAAAGTTTACGTTTAGGTGCAAGGTGTTTTTGATTGGCCGAGGCGAAGCGTAAGCGTAGCCGAGGTTAGTTAAAAACACCGAGCACCTGAAAGGGCTTTCGGAGCGTGTAATGTATTAAACTTTTCATTCTCCCCTTGACATTTATTAACCACCATAAATTAATAAATAAAATGATTCAGTGATTTTAATAAAATAATGTTTGTATATACAACAGTATTGTTACCACGGTAATGTTGACAACAGCCATCTTATAATATTATATTTTAAAATTTTTTACAGTTTTACTTCGTTGTCCAGGTCCCGTATTCTTGAGTTTCGCGTAAAAGTTTCGCATGCGAGATGACGTGATTCTCTATTACCTTCTTACATTTGATTGGCTAAGTTCCATCTTATGACGTAAAAATTACGTCATCTGGTATGCCAAAGGAAATACCATCGGAAGCTTGTTTATTTCGTTAAACCCAGCCTAGATTATTAGGAAACAACCATAATAGTTTCTACGTGAAAAGCTCAATGGTTTCTTTCATAAATCATGCCAATAATCACGAAACCCATCAGGTCAGTCAAAATTAAATTTTCTCTCTTCCTCCAGATTATTTAAAAATACCTTTTTTTATTAATTTAAACAACAGGAAATATTAAATGTGTTATTACTTTTGTCCAATCAGGTTTTCAGCTGCAAATTGCAAGCATCTTTCTTTTAACGGAATAAACAAGGTTCGGATGGCATTTCCTTTGGCATGGATGGCAAGTGAATTCCTTATTATGAGGATCATGAGCATGAAAACCTAGTTTTTCAACAAGCTAGGCACCTGCTTACCGCTTATGTAACATAAGAGCAGTGTTGGTAGCGTCACAAATCCCAACATTAGACAGTCCATCATGCTTTCCGGACATTAACCCAATGAAAAACGTGTGGGACATTATGGTTCAAAAGATTTACAGTAGAAATAATCCTTTCCGCACTGTAAATGATCTTAGGGGCGCCATTTTGCAGGTCTTGGTAATGTCACTATCAATGAGCTTAATTATCTCGTCTTAAGCATGAACAATCGAATTTTTCAGATCATTAACCCTAATGGTGGTGCTACTGATTATTAAATTAATGTTCTTTTTTGGTTTTGATAATTTAATGCTTAATAAATGGGGAGTTTTAATTAGTGAACTTATTTCATTTTCCAATTTACAAACATATTAAACTTTTCATTTTCATTTTCAAATGTTATTATCTTTTGTACCAAACATGCAGATGGTTTGAAAAGGTAGGAGAACACATAAAGATGTTTAGTGAATAAGCCTTTAAAGCCTTACTCCCTCAGGAAGTAAAAGTGCTACTTTGCTCCCTCTTTTGGGGGACTAAAGTAGAGTCTTATACTATATAGGACGTGCGTGCAAAAACGTATTTTAAATGCAAATTACTTATTTGACCCGAAGGTGATACTGCTTGCGATACATTATTGCATTTGTATTTTTTTTACTTTTATCTGATCAATTCAAAATCCAATATGGTGTTCATAAGAAAAAAGAAGTTGGCTATCAATAGTAGGTTTAGATTTTTTTCTAAAGTAGCCATGATAACTAGAATGTCAAGTTATGGCTATGTGCAAAATTTCATATTCTTGAAATAGTCTCCGAGGTATTAAAAAAAGAAGACAATGACAAGTTTTAGTTTCTTGCTTATATCCAGTGACCTATGATGTTTTTTAAATATTGGAACTGGTTTTGGGATGGCTTTGCAATTCTTGTCCCATTTAACCAACTTCGTATTTCTTATGGTTTTCGAAATTCCAATAATATGCAAGGAAATGTTAACCACCCCGTATAGGGTGTTCTGTTTATAAAAATACATATATAAATATTTCATGTCATGCAATTGTTTTTTTAAATAACGAGATATATACAGACTGTCCCAAAACCCAACGTCATCCCTTGGAGGGCCAGTTCACGACTGATCAGAATATCAAAATATGACCTTAGTAAAAAATTGTTAGTTCTTGAGATATTGGCACTTCGTGTGAAAATCGACACCACAGATCAGTTTTTCGAGTGCTACAGCTACAAAACTCCATATTCCATGAATTAATTTTTTTTTATTAGCTAACTTAGCCTCTTCATACTGTAAAAATAATTACTACCCTAACCTGACAAGTTATTTTAAAAATCTACTCATTTAGTGTAGTTTTTAAGATGATATAACATTTTCTGTTTTACTTTAGAAAAAAATATTGCTATTTTACTGCAAAAGGAGCTCATTGTATGGCACTATTAATTTTATTTTGGACTGTGATCAATAGCAGGGCTATTCAGGGTTGCATAACAGAATCTTAAAATATGGAATTCTGTAGCTGTAGCACTTGAAAAACTGATCTAAGGTGTTGATTTTCACGAAATTCATAAAAGTGCCAATATCTCAAAAACTAACAATTTTGATATTCTGGTCAGTCATGAGCTGGCCTATCAGCCCTCCAAGGGATGACGTTGACTTTTGGGACACCCTGTATGTAGATTAGAAATGTTCTTTCGACAAATTGAAGGCAAGGGTATTATTTCCATTAGGAAGCTAGAAAACTGAACTTCTTATTAATCGAAATCTTCGGAAATTGCTTAATCAATTTAAATGTGTACAGTAATACGGCTACCTAAGCTGCAATATGGCTTCTGCGATTTTTCATTATGATCATATCTAAAAAATTTTATATTTTTTATAATTTGAAATTACAAGTAAAATTAAAGCAGATCTAATGTACGAAAAATCAAGCATATACTAAGTGATATTTCTCCCTGCCTACTCCGATAAGTTTTTAACACTAATCGATACATTCATAATAGTGCGATGTGCAAATCCTTAATTGCTTTTCAAGTTGACGTAAAATAAGATACAGTTCAAAACTTAAGTACGTCATAGTATGATTTCATTGTTTCAAAACAACAAGTACGTCATAATCATCTTAATAATAATAGTAAATATTCATAATTCGCGTGTGTGTGGGTTTTGAGATTATGTACTACATAACATATCGCTTACCTTATTACTACGTATACTATTTACGCGATTGTTTTTCTTTCGCGCACACTTCTAAAATAATACGAAAAAATTTGATTTGACAAACAAGAAATAATAAACCTCTTTTCCCACACCTTTCTGCCTACTTGTGACACATATCGATATATTGGATTTTAAGAAATGTTAATTAATTAAATGTCTTTTTTTAAGATGTCATACTTTTACGTCATGTAAATCGTGAAATGTTATCAAAAATGTTAACCTTGTTCATTGCTATAAATTATGTATACAACATTCAAATGCAATAATTATTATTGTTAAAGAAAAGATAAATCTATTATGCCAAATTGTGACATTTATATGTGACTACTAGGCTATAAAATTTAAATATTCTAGAATAACTTTTCGAGAGAGTTTTCAGTATTTAAATAAAAACCAAATACCTTGGTCTATATTAATAAATAATAAAAAGTCGAAATCAAGACCATTATTGCATTTGTTATTTAGGTTTTCGGAAATGCTATTTCCTAGTATTTCCTAGGTCACTTTCAGAAAAACGAAATATAATACGTAATTATTACTTGATTACTTACTGGGGATTTTAAGGAATTTTTTTCTATATTTGTGACACGCATTACACCTTCATGCATGTTTCTAAATCTGTAGTAAATCACTATAGCATGTTGATTGAGAACTACTCGTGTTGCTCCCCCCATCATCTGCCACTTACAAAAAATGAAGTAATATTATTAAGGAATGTTATACACAGTGTTGCTTGTAATATTTAAACTTACTCTCATCAAAACAAAGCCCCGCAATTGGGCGCCAATTGTAATATAGCTTTTCTGTTACTTTCACTGAATTACTATTACTCAAATTACGCCGCGATGGATGTCACTGTAACATCTAAAAACTCAACTGCTGAATACTTACTGCAAAGCTCATAAAAACGATACTTACGTTACTTTATAATGCTCCATCTTTTAAGATCACTTATTAACAAATTTTCTCTCAGGCGTAGGTCTGATTTCCATGGCTTAAGACCTATAATAGCCATCACCCTGCTTCGCAGGGTGTAAAGTAACGTTGATCAGTCAGTCAATAGCTTACGAATTGTAAAGAAGAATAAGGTGTAATAGACATAATAAAAGTTTATGGGCGCCTGTTATTCTAAGGCGCTACAATTCTCGCCTAAACCCTCGAATAACAACGGATTCAGATTATACTGATTAATATTAATAAAAAAACTAATCATCATTAGTTAGTTGACTTTAAAGCAAGATAGAAAACTGAATAACTTCAAGTAATGCTAGGTTCATTATCATCATAGAATTTAATTTAAATAATTCCTTGTCTCCCATGACAATAGTAATAGTTTTGGTAGTAATACCCTAATAAGAATTCTTATTAAAGGAAAATATGGACATAAATATATAAGAAACAATCATTAGAGAAAATTGTACAGATAATCTTCACATAAAACTTACTCTAATCAAACAAATTATCCTTTAGTCCTTGATACATTGGTAGAGTTTTACAATTCTTTAAATTTCACCAACATCACTTACACAATAATGCCCTTGTTTCACTCAACACTAGGTACAGAATACCTCACAGGTTATAGATGCAACACAGGAAGAATTTGGAAAGTATAATTGCTGATAACGTTTATCTTTACCCAAGATCAACGATCTGAAGTCCACAACAGTTGTTTCTTAATTGCAATTTTATTAGCAATCCTTTAATGAATAACTAAAACCATATAAATTCAACAACAACTTCCGTCGGTTATGAAAAATTATCGAAATGACACTTGTGGGTGTCTCAAATTATTATGTCAAACTGGATCGAAAAGATTAGTGCTTTATTTTCAAACGTAACTAACCCTTGGATTCTTTTTAAGGGTTTTAAACAATCACTCATCGGACATATTTTATTTGCTACTAAAACATTTCATTACGCGTTGTAGCTTTAAAGTTCTTCTGAAATGTCGATATTTTACTAGAAAGTTTTTAGTTAAGAATGTGACTGCCGTCACCTTGCTCGGTGTGGTTTTTTACCAGACTGACTGAAATTAAGGAAGCAACCCCATACTGAACTTGAATTTTAAAAGAGGGAAAATTAAATACTCAATCAAACACGAGGCTAACACTTCTCTTGCCAATAACAATATAAACACTTCTATAAATTTAAACTAAATGCCTTTTTTGACATTAAATTCCTTTGTTAAAAAGACGATATTATTTCGGGATATTTTTATAAATTTAATTTTGTCTGTATTTTCGCTACGAAAAACAAATTGTAACCGTGGGAATGCTTTTGCAGTGAACTTTGATATTAACGAAAACGTCATTTGCTTTAAGATAAAGCCTGCATGTTTATTCTAGAAACAATTCAATCTGTATGAACACTTCAGGATGACCTTTGGTATTAAAAGAACATCATTTATTTCTTAATATCGTCTGTTATTTTAACCCAACTGAAATATACTGAAATGTTCAGGGCCGTACTAAGTTTTTCTGCTGTTTATGCATTTAAAATTGCATTATTCTACAATTGGGAATTTGAACACGCATTTGCACTCTGGCATGGTGTTTTTATATAGATTAAAATCGAGGAAGGAATCTCCTAAATACAGGACACCCTGTATATTTTTTCTACAAGCAATATTCTAAAGATACTACGCTGCAGGATACCTACATCTCTAGTCATCAGAGTGCTGCTTAATCATTTAATGCATATCCCAAAAAGTTTTACACTCTTTGGTTTTACACCTTATCGCAATGTTTACACAAAGCAAAATATTACTTTTGTCACTTCTCAAAGTACTTTATAGACCTGTTTACATCTTTTCTTTTATTAATACTTTTGAACTTTTTCTATTCTTTGACAGTTGTTAGATAGAAAGTTACCACTACTTAAAACAAAATAGAACTGAATGACCCCAGTATCTGAAAAGCCCCTATTTATATCATCGATTACGCATTTATTTGAGTTACTATACTTTTGCCACTTTTTACAACTGAGCATCGCTAGTTAAGTTAATTTTATGTTGAGAACACAATAATTGTTAAAGAAATATCACATTAATCACATGGGCGTTCGTTCGGCTGTATCGATTATTAACCCCACGGTCCGTGATTTTCCTCCATAAAAGTTTGTCTTCATCTGCAATTTACCTTATTCCAATTTTTTGAAACGTTTTTCATTACACGTTTATTTTAAATTCTGCGAATATATAAAATTCTGTAGATGTTAATTTATTACATATTTAATTTTTAGGTCCTTTTACTGCCTAGGCATAAAAATAAAACGTCACTTTTATGTTTATGTATGTATAAGTACGATTCTACAATATTTCTGCGGTTGCAGAAAATATCATACATGGCAGTTTTTCTACCATTAACGAAGAAGCGGAGTTGCAAGTTATCGTAGAAGATTCCTATAAAGTTAATCTGCCTGAGTTTTTTTTTAAAATAAATGAGAATTCAAATTAAAACAAATTGATAACATTTGTTAGAAGAAGCAATCAAAGATAAATAAGCTTTACCTACAAATAAATCTTTTGCGTCACCGACCTGTATCTATTATTGTTTAACGCTTTGTTAACTGCTCTACCATAATAACAACAAAATGTCAGAACTGTTATCATTCATCATTTCATCGTCTACTAGGTACTTATAAAAGAAATAACTATAAATAATAATTGATGAATGGAAATATTTTTGGGTATTTTTATTAATCAAGATGAATTAATTATTGTCAGAGAAATTAACTTTAGAGAAATGCAAACATTAATTATTATAAAAATTAAAAGTACACATCATACAACTATTAAAATTAATTGGAACAATTGTAAAATATATCTTGTTTAGTTACTTTAGAAACTAGTCACTAGAGAAGTCGTCTAGGAAGTGGCAACACAAGCGCCTTTTATTGTTTTCGATCGATATTCGATATTCATTCATGTATTTCAGTTTGAGGTTGAGTTTAAAATACACACATGCAGCTGTACATGACAGTCAAAAGCATTGAAGGATTTCCCTATATACAACATTTGATGCGTGATTACAATCCTTTGGATTTTCATGAGTGATTATTTAAATAAATGCAACCAAACATAACCAGTTGAAAATTCTAAGTCTAGCACTCCTCTCTCCCAGCTTACCCTCCTCTCTTCCGACATATATTCCTCTCTGGCTTACCCCGTCCCCGACGGTTTATTCTACATAAATACATACATACGGAAATTCTACCTTACGAAATGATAAGAATAAAATAAAAAATCGATCTTGTTTAAAACATTCTTGATAACGCCTATTATTACATATTTCAAAAACATAGTGTTGGCAAATTTCCTGTCTTTTATACAAACAATATAAAACTACTCTGAATAACCAATTGCCATCAGCTATTTGTATAATTCGTCTGTTCATAATTTTTAACTATGCAGATTTTGTTTACACTTATTAATGATGGAAGTGGACGGCTGCATCACCCTTTATATTCATAAGCGAAGAGTACTTACGAAACTCACCACCGTGTAAGGTGAGAGGGCGCCCATAGTGAATGTCCGATTCGCCCGTCTCAAATTAAAAATTTTAGAGTTTTTTAAATTAAAAATATAAACATTAAAAAAATATAAAAATTAAGTAGTGTTGACTAATCTACACAGCGAAAGCTTTAATTTAAAAAAAGAAACGCGTAAATCGGCCTGGTGGACCTCTCAACCAACTGGAACAAAAATAAGCCTTCTGTTTTAAATATATAGATTTCTCTCGAAGCATGTTAAGATAAATTGAAATTTAGATGAAAGAGCCGTTCGCTGTAGTATTGTTTAATATATTTTATTTTTAATGTACTTATTTTAAATAATGTTTCATAATAATTCATAATTCATTTTTTAATGTGTGGAAACCTACTATTAAATATAAATATTATTATAAAGAAATATTAAATATAAATAATAAAAAATTAATAGTTAGTAAAATATAATAGTAATAAGAGTTTATTAAAAATTATTTTTAATGAGAAATTATGTAAATTAAAAATATATATTCAACATCTTTTAATGAAATTAAAATAAACCAATCAAATCCATATAAATAATATTAATCTATGTTGTTAAATATTTTAAATTAAAATATAGACGCTCTTGTCTAGATTTCAATTTATCATAACATATTTCGAAAGAAATAATACTATGGCACTGCGAAGAAGAGAGCACTATATATTCACTCGCTTCTACGGGTTTTATAGTGGTGATTACGACGGGGTCAGAGAATACGGAGCCGTGTTTTTTATGGCATCACCAGATACTGCCAACATCATTTTATTTTTTAAATAAAATTTCAAAGACTCTTAGGATGACTCGATCATATTGTATTTTGTCACCACAGAAACAACAATAACACACTATATCAAAAGTATGACCTTTTATAAAAAATAAGTTTCTATTTTTAAGTAGTGTTGTTAATGCAACAGCAAGTGCAAGTGCTTACAATAAATCTCAAAATGTCTTCTCAATCTCTTATTAGGTACTTACCTCTCTCATATCCTAAACTTTCTCATTATTGCCGATTTACTTGACATATCTGCCTTATAGTTTGCTGCAACGTTCCCCTTGGACAGAAATTGAGATATGCTGCATTGGCACTTATCTGAGAGCTGCCAGTTGTTACCGGTGAGAGCGCGGTTGCTAACCACCTCTACTAGCACTTCAGTTTAGTGCCTTAACACCTTTTAAGGTGAAGTTTTTGTAAGGGAATAATTCTTATGTTTTTGTAATAACTATGGTTTAGTCATAAAACCTTGGGTAATAGTTAATTGAATGTTAAAATCCAAACACATTCAAACATTTTTTGTGAGCTAAATTCTTTTAATCTTGGGATCGAGTTGGTGATGTAAGGGATCGCAGCAGTTATTATTTTAAAGTTTAATTTTAGCAGTTCTTAATTTTAATATTCTATCATTTTATGAAAGAAGTTATTATTATTATTATTATTATTATTTAATTTAAATCTCAGTCTTAGCTGGCTGATCTTCTTGGTAGACGGGTTTTGAACCAAGTCCGTCAAGAATTCTTGATGTAACAGACGGGTTTTAAACCAAGTCTGTTAAGAGGCTATTTTTGATTTAGGAAGGATCTTGTAATGTTACACGTGTGAAGTATGACTGCTTTCTGTGCTCGGGTGTGTATGTTGAATTCCAGATTGAGTTGAGTAAGGTGCCGATTAAATGAATGTGGAGTGATGCCTGTGGTTGAGATAATGAAAGGAACGATGTGTACTTGTTGCTGTTTCCATATTCTTTCCACTTCTATTGCCAGTTGTTGGTATTTTTCTTTTTTCTCCAAGTACTTTTTTATTACGTTTGAGTCAGATGGTATTGCGATGTCTATGAGGTAGGTGATATTATTTATTTTGTCTAAAAATGTTATATCCGGTCTATTATGCATGACCGTTTTATCTGTGTTTATGGTCAGGTCCCAGTATAGTTTATATAATTTACTTTCTGTTATAGTTTGCGGTGAATATATATAGTATGGTTGTGTATCCATGTGCAGGTTGTATCGGAGTGCAATTGCTTGATGGATTATTTTAGCAACTGTGTTATGTCTGCTTGTATATTCAGTACTTGCCAATAGTTTACATCCGGACGTTATGTGTGCAATTGTTTCTGGAAACTGATGGCATTTTCTGCACTTGTCATCTTTAATCGAATCATCTTTTATGATGTACTTTCTATAATTATTTGTATTTATGACTTGGTCCTGTATAGCAAGTACAAAGCCCTCTGTTTCGGGGTATAATTGTCCTTTTTGTAGGAACATATTGGTAAGATGTTTGTTAATTTGTTCTTGGTTGATATTATTATAATGTTTGCCATGTAGTGCTTTAGATGACCATTCCTTTTTCTTCTGTTCTATTGTGTTGTCTCGTGTGATTATTTGTTCTTGCGTTGATAAGTTTAATGGTGTGTAGTTTCTATCTATTTGGACTATAGCTTTCTGCAGTGGATGGTCTTTGTTTTGAAAGTATGTTCTTAGTAATTTTATCTGTTTGGCGTGTAATTCTTGTAAATCTATCATCCCTCTTCCTCCTTCTTTTCTACTTAGTGTTAGTCTTTCTTTACATGAGTTGGGATGTAGCTTTCTGTATTTTGTCAATTGTGTCCTTGTTAGTATATGTATGTTTTCTAAATCTGTTGCGGACCATTTTATTACACCAAATGAATATGTGAGAATAGGGATTGCATATGTGTTTATAGCTTTAAATAGATTTCTCGAAGTGAGTTTAGATTTGAGTAGGAGACATAATCGCATTTTATATTGTTGTTGAAGATCTTGTTTTATTTGTGTGTGATTTAATTTCCTACCTTGGTAGAACCCTAAATATTTGTATACTTCATGTTCTTCCATTTGTTGTATTCTTTCGTTGTGTAGTGTTTCTTCTGTTGGTTCTTTTTTCCATTTCCCTCGTTCTATATGCAGTATTTTACATTTGCTTATGCCAAAGTCCATATTTATGTCTTTTGATATTATTTCTATTATTTTAAGTAGTCTTTGCATGTGTGATGCTGTAGAGGCATAAATCTTTATGTCGTCAATGTACATGAGGTGATTTATTTTATGTAGTGATATTTTTTGATGTTTAATTTGATATCGATATGATGTATTATTTAGTGTGTTGGATAAGGGATTGAGACACATGCAAAACCATAGGGCACTGAGAGCGTCACCTTGGTATATTCCTCGTCTGATGTTGATGACATCTGTTTCTATATATTCTGTGTTGGTCTTTAATTGTATTTTTGTTTTCCATCTTTTCATTACAGTTGCGAGGAAGTTTTGGATCGATGGGTTTACCTTATATATTTTTAGGATATTAACTAGCCATCCATGAGGGATCATGTCAAAAGCTTTTTTATAATCTATGTATGTTATGTGTAGATTTTGTTGTTGTTTTTCGACGTGCTTCATTATTGTGCTGTCTATTATTACTTGTTCTTTACAACCTTGACTTTTTGTTTTACATCCTTTTTGTTCTTCTGTAAGAATGTTATTTTTATTTAAATGGTAGTCAATTTTCCTAGTTATTGTTGCGGTTATAATTTTGTAGATAGTAGGGAGACAGGTAATTGGCCTATAGTTAGCAGGGTTTTGGGTTTCCTTGTTCTTAGGTTTAATAAAGGTTCTTCCTTCTGTTATGAAGTGTGGTGTAATTTCTGGGTTTTGAATGATTTTGTTTATTTGCTTTGTGAGGTACGTGTGTATTGACGTGAACTGTTTGTACCAATAATTTTGTATATGATCTGCACCTGGGCATGTCCAACTGTGTGTCTTAGCTATTGTATATTTTAATTCTTCATCTGAAATGACATATTCTGATTGTTCTGGGATATCTTGATATCTTTCTGTTTCTTCTTTTATCCATTTAGAATTTTCATTAAAATTGGTTGGTTCAGACCATATTTTGCTCCAATATTCAGTTATCTGTGTTTTGGTTGGCGGTATTATATCTGTGTTGTTATTAGGTGTTATATTATTATAAAACTGCTTTTCCCTATTTTGAAATATTGTATTTTGTGCTTTTCTTTCGTTGGATTCCTTGTATCTCTTTAGGCGAGCTGAGTAGACTGCAAGTTTTTGTTTCAGTCTTTCAAGGGCTTCTGTTATTTCATGTGGTTTATTGTTTATTATATGTGTGATTTTCTTTATTATTGATTTTGTTTGGTTCCCTTGGATGTATTGTGTTGTTCTGCCTATTTCTCTTCTAAGCTTTTCTATCTTTCTTTCTAATCTTATTTGCCACTTAGGTTTTGTGGGAATCTTTATTTTATTTTCTAGTGAAGTTATTATTGTTTGTTTATTTAATGTGATTACTGCAGTTGCACAGGCGTATATGATAAGGTGAATTTCTTCTAGTTCCATATCCTCTGTTAGGTAGTTAGGAATAACTATATCATTTATAGTCTTTATAATGGTATTTGTGTTTTTATTTATATATAGTCTAGGGAGAGCTGGTCTGGTCATTGGATTACTACCCATCCATTTAATTATGTTTGTTTCTACTTCATTTAATACGTCTTGTGAGTTTATTTCTGCTTCTTGTCTTGTTTCTTGTATGAGTATATTTTTTTTAAATTGCGTGGATATTTGGGTTGGAGTTTTTGTAGTTGCTTCCTTTTGGTTATGATGTTCCTTGATTTCTATAGATCCTGATCTGACTGTTTGCAGTTTCTCAGCAATTTCCTTTTTAATCTCTTCTATTTCGAGTGATGTTAGTCTATTGTTCTTTAGTATCACTCTCTTCTGGTCTATTAATCGTTGTTCTGTTACTTTTTCACTTAACTCGGGATATACTTCAAGAAATTGTTTGTGTAACTCATATCTGTATCCTGTTGATATTGTTTCCAATTGGGTGGCACTATAGTAACAACGCATGACAGTATTGTTCATTTCTTTTGTCCATACCAGGCGTTGTCTGTTGAGTCCTGCCTTAGTGGTTGCTGGTTGTTCCAGCAAAGCACGTCCGGCTGGTTTTTGGGGTGTTTGTTTTGTGGTTTCGATAGAGTGGATGTTTTGTGTGTTTTCGTTGTTTTGCGGTATAAGAAGCTCGAAATGTCCTGCTTCTGGGTTACCTGTCAGTAGCAAATATAAAGTTTGATTGTGTTCTCGTTTGGTGATTATTGTTGGATTATTTTTAATCGTTATTTCTCTTGTTTTTGTTCTTCTGCGTCTTAAGAACACGTGGAAATTCACGTTCTGCGTTTCAGAGAGAGCAAGTATTTCAAGACTGGTTCCATATGTGCTGGTTTTCTTCATATAGTTATAGTATTCTTTGAAATCTTTAAAAGCATCTCCTTCAGTTAGGACATACGTTTTAAGTTCGGACCAGTTTTGACGTATATATTCTAGGGATTTCTTTCGTAAATACTCGTGACGATCTTGATTTCCATACAGATATAGGCTTACTGACCTAAATAGACAGCTTCCATCACCCACTATATCGGATTTAAAAAATGTTATATTGTCGGGTTCTTCTGTAACTATTTTATCACTGTTTCCGCTTGAGAGTGTCAAGATGTCGCCCCCCCCCAGATCCGGTGGGGCAGACCGCCGAGGCGGTGCAGGATTGTGAAGTCGATTGACTTCTACCTGCCTGGGGACATTTATCCGTTTGGTGTACACTTGACATGATTATTTAAAAATATATATGTAATTCCACCATACTAAGTATGGGTTATAGGGATCCCTAGATAAATGGGATCATTTGGACTAAGGTCGCTGGCTGTACCGTCTACCATGTCAATGTGAATCTTACGGTAGCAGGTCCTGGAACCTGGCCAGACATTATTATTATTATTATTATTATTATTATTATTATTATTATTATTATTATTATTATTATAGAAGCAAGATACATTAAATTTAAATAATTCTTGCAGATAGTTATAATTATGATTTATTATCGCAGTTTTAATCACCTTTATTGTACATTTAATTTGACCTTTACTGGAAATAATCTTTTTGTATATTTTTGTATAAATTGGATGTCATTATGTAAATAACTGTCTATAAAGTTCCGATTTTTAGTTTAAAAATCGGTCTTATTTGAATTAATACAGTTGCTTGAGAATTAATACAGTTTAAAGTTACAATAAAAAGTTTAAGTGGTAGTCTTATTTAAAATGTTATGATGGATGAAAATTCGAATAAAGCTAAATTGTGAAATTTAATTGAAAAGTATTAAAATTGCGTCGTGAACGATGTTAGTTTATTGTAATAAATGTTAGTACATTTTGCATTTGATGTTTTATTAGAAAACCTATTCTTGAAAATCAAACTGTTTAATAAAAGTCACTCGTGGAAATTGTATTGCGATGATATGGATCATCTATTTGAGAATTTCAGTAGTTTACGACATATTAAAAATAATCAATAGGCTACGATAGGTATCGGGTATAGCCATATAGCATTTATATAATTATTCATGCAACAAATGAAAGGATGTACAATTGTACATGCTAGGACAGTAGTTTTATTCATGCTAAAGACTACATGCTTGATTATAGATAGTTTTAGCAAGTAAAAATCATTTAATTGTATTGTTTAGTACTAAAACATGATGTATGTAACCCATGTTACATGTTCAGGATAGCTTGTCAATTTCTTTAGAAGATTTTTATCTTTTCTTAAATTTGACCTGCCAATGATGGGCCTGCAGATAGTATTTTCATTATCCTAGTAAGCTGAACCAGTTTCGGGATTATATTTCATTGGAAATATGAAAAATAGGTAATTATTATGATGTTTATAATTGTACATTTAACTTACTAATTCCTGTAATTAAAGGATTTGTATTAATTATTAAGGAAAATCAGCTGTTTTGGATATGTTGGAGCTTTTTCAAATTTTGATTTTAATAGAACATTTTTCACCGTTGTTTCAACACAAGCACTTGGAGGACTGTATGCTGGACAAGTTTGAGTATAATTTGATTTCATTTATGTTGATATTTGTGTAGGATCTTGTATAGCATCGTTGACCTCCTAAAACGTGTAAACAGATTTTTCATTTGAGTTTTTCTTTTATTGTAAATATTTCCCTATGTAAATTTTATATGTATGAGTTACCTAGTGTAGCTATGTGTTCATTTATTGTAAAGATATAGCTGGAGATAATGTGTTTCCATGGTAAGTTTTCATCGTTAATCGTTTTTGTTGATTTTCTCAGTTATGATTGATTTTAGACTATAAGTGTATTACATTAATTTGTTCGCCTTAGTGCCAGCTATATTTCTGTTAAGATTAATGCTAATTTTAAACATATTTTTTTATCCTGTGGCGTCACGAATGTAGCGAGTAGATTTTGTTTGTGGAATTTTGTCATAGTCGTCAATTGTTTTGGTAAAACATATAAAAATGCCAGGAAAAATTAACAAATTTAGTCGACAAAACGTATTTGAAAGTCCACGTCGACTCGTATAAGATTTTCTACAAAAATAAAGTAAGGTTAAGTTAAGTTATAACCATGTTTTGATAAACATACGTCGAATGTAAACAAAGTATTTATGGAATAGTTACCTGTTTATAAAATAAAGAAGAAATATTTCCACATCTAGAACAATTATTTGGGATTGCAAAAATTATTATAAAGAAGATTTTTTTATTGGTTTGAAAAATCGATTTATTTGAAGATCGATCAGCTTACTATTGGAAGCAGTCTGTATTACCAACAATACAATTGGAGTAATTTAATAAAATATTTTAAAAGGATTCGGACGATTATATGAAAGATTTTGTTCACATAAAGAACTATGAAGTTATCAAGATTTTTATTTAAATCTAGAATTTGATTTTGATCATTTTGGATTGTTTTTAAATAACAAAGATGTAACGATTAAACAATTTTGAATTTGTTTATTATCAAAGATAATTCAATTTAGTTTAATAAATTCATTTAGTATTTGTAAATAATTATTTTATTGACTGATAAATTTATTTTATGTTAGTTTGTTGAAGTGGATACAAGTTTCAGCCCCTATTATCAGGTTGTAACTAAGACCTAAAATAGTTGAGCAAACTTTGGAAGATTTTAATTTAGATTTCTTTAGTTAAACACTTGTGTTGTGTGTTTATTTTGAATTTTGATTTTCGTTTTAACCACAATAAAAATAAAAATCTGTGTTTGAATTTATTTATTTTTTTATTTGATGTTCATACAAGTATCCATTGTTCTTATCCTCATACAGAGTTTATGTTCCTGTTGTTTAGTTGCAGAAGTCCAAATGCTTTGGTAGTAAGTCTCGTTCCAGGTACAAGAATTATTAAAGTTGAATTAAATATTTTTATCTCATGCTTTATTAATATAAACCTGAGTCGGCTTAAAAGGATAGACGAGATTTACTGTGTGATTTTTAATTTTTCATTATTGTTGAATTTCATCGCAATATTTCAGGTGTATATTTAAGGCAAAATCATTCTGCTGATATTAAAATAAAAAGACAAAGCCTAGCTGGCCGTTCATAAAAATAAGCATTTAAATGATTTTAACACTTTTAATATATTCATTCCGAAAATCTGAAATTGGTTATGGACCATAAAACACATGGTTTGTGAAATTATATGAAACCACCAACACGAGGGTATGGAATTAAAATATTGCCTTGGATTGGAGTTGAAAATGTTATCAAAGTATTCAAATTCGGCAATGGTTTGGACACACATTTGGAATAGAAAAATCAAACAACAAGATACTTTAGCTTGCTTAGGAGAAATTGTGAAAAATGCTTAACATGGAAAGCGCTGGTACAATTACAAGTAAAAAACACAAAATACCGTTTCTTTTACAATTGAATTTGGGAAAGATGACTGGTCTGGTTGCCTATGAAGGAAATTAATTAATAAGCTAATAATTTAAAATTAATAATTAAGGTTGGATTATTTTTGATTTATATGTTTCACCTGACCACCTTGAGAACCTTACATCATCCCGAGGTAAAGGTTTCGTTTTTATTTAATTCACGGTTTTTTAAATGGGTTTAAATTAGCAACCCACACCCGGTTTAGTCGTGTAGTAGTAAATATCCACTTCATTCATTTGTTCTAAAACCTTAGAATATCGTTTGCGTTCCATGATATCGTGTACGACCCATATATTAAAGGTAAGAATTGTGAAGCTATGTTTTACGATATGAATTGTAGAGTTGATTGCAAATAAGAAGAAGAAATAAGCATGTGCTATTCGGATTAAGAGTTGTTGTTGCTAATAAGATTTTTAAGCATGATGAAACGTCACTCCTTGAAATTAGCTCAAATACCTAAATGAGGTCCAGGATAAGAATGCTAATGTTTCTCATAGAATAATACCATTAAGCATAAATGTAATAATTTACTTATTGATCATTAGTTTGGGGGAGTTTGGGAAATAATCGAAACATTTGCCACAAAAGCTATTTTTGACGCACTTTTTAGTAATAAACAATGATTCATTCTTGATACACTATAAGACGACGATGTAGGTATGTTTATTTTTAATTAAACATTCTTAATAGTGCATAATCCCATAATCGAGAATTGATTAATTAATACCCCCATGTGGTTGCTTTGAGAAAAAAAATCAAAAATCACACGAGGCAAATAAATAATAATAGAGTATACTAATCTCTCACGATTTGCGCAAGTTAGTATTCTTAATTAAACAAGAATGCATGGGATCAAAAAATAATAGGATTTGGATGAATTTATTTGTAAATTTTGTTTACAATCTCTTCTAGATTGTGTGTGTGAGTATTTTTGACTGGTAATAAATAATGTAAAAATATTGAGACTAATTAGTTAATGAATATTTTCAAGTGCTTAAAGAAAACATTCTTGGGTGTAATTATTTCGTCCTACGCAAGATTATTATTGCCGTTAAATGGATTGCACCTCAGTTAAACTGGAACAATGTGCTTTTAACTGTTTAATTTTTCTTTAAATACTGGATAGTAACAGTTAGTTCTCAATTTTAGTATTATATATATAGTAATATATGTATGTACTTACTAAGAATTTGTTTACTTGTCGATGGGAGGTGTGAGTGGTTGGTTAGGTTGATGACTTGGTTATGCCCACCTACTAGGATTGTTTTCAACAAGTACCGATAGCTACCCATATAGGTATCCGATAATAAAATTGTACACGGGAAAATACCCGTAGGAATTTAAGAAGAAAATATAAATAATAAATATCTATAATAAAAATATAAATAGAATTATAAAATTAAATCGAGAGTAAACAAACAAACTGAAAGATGTAAATATAAACAAATCTGAAAAGATAACAAAAAACACAATGACGATACCATTCAATGGTCTCATTAGTGTTATCTTTAATATGGCCAGTGCAAATGTGTTTGATAATGGGTCAAGGTGAATTAGATGCTAATTTAAGAGACGCTCTTTGCTTCGTCGTTTGTTTAAGTCATTGACACTAATATAAATTGTTATGAAAAAAGAAACATTATAAATTAGTGTTGCAAGGGTGATTGATGTTGCAAGTTTGTGTTAAGCTCCTAAAAGCCAGGCAGCACAATATTGCAGAAATACGAACTGTTCCGCTTTCATTACCAATATCTAACATTTGCGATGCATTATTAATTGGCAAAAAAGGCTATCGAAGAAGAATCAAAGTTAACACCGATAGATTTGCCAAGTTTATCAGGAACACGTTATACATCATCAAGACAATTTAGTATCATCAACTGTTACGTGCCGATTTTGTAACACACTGATAGCAATGATTCCGAAGCATCCTGCATGCTTTTGTTTTTGGTTCTAAAGCTTTGAGAGTCATCTATTGAAAGACATCTTGTCGAACCACGACCGCCCTCTAACTAGCTGGCAACCGGCAGAATCAATTGCGGTTAATAGTTGTAAATCGATTATCAATTAACGACGACCCCCTTTCGTGTGTAGCACAACCCTACCAAGATTCATTTCAAAAAAGTCACAGTCTATTAACAACCAATTTTTAACGACGACAGACAGTTATGTTATCAATAATAATTGATGATACCTATTGTAGTGATATTTTAGTTACATACATGAGTTCACATAATTCTTTATTTAATTAAAAAAGGTTGCCGTAAATTCTAATAGTAAAAAAAGGTGTTATTATTGTTTATGTTCAGTTACAATGTATGGATTTTGATTGTTCTAAATTTTTGAAAATGTTTCTTTGTAAAACTTCTTGCTTGGAAGTCTACAGCGAGGTAAAAAATAGAAATTAAACGTATTAGAATAAAGTGTTGAATTTTGGAATAAGATATAATGTTATTCCAAACATATCTCCCTCCGACATAGCTTCCTCTCTGGCTTACCCCCCTCCCTTCTTTCTTCTGTTACCGTTTATTATGCATACAAATTCTACCATACGAAATGATAAAACAAAATCAAAAATCGATCTTGTTAAAAAATTCTTAAAAAGGTCTATTAGTACCTATTTCAAAAACGACTTAAAAATAGCGTTGGCAAATTTTCGGAAACTTGTTTTTTGGTAACTTTCCATGGAAATATTTCCGAAAACTTATTGAAATGACAAATGTCAAAAAAAAGTTCATTTCCAAAGTGTGTTCCGTGGAACCCTGTGGTTTCGTGGAGATATTTTGTGGTTGCGCGGGACCAGTTGCAAGTCCTCTAATATAACAAAAGGATACCACTTGCAAAGCTTTAAAATTTCCTACAATAACGGCCTAATTACTATTTTATTTGTTCGCAAAACAAAATATCGCAATAAACTGGATGCTAGACCGCCAAAACTTTAATATAAAAAAAGAATCACGTAAATCGGCCTAGTAGAACTCTCAAACGAACTGGAACAAAAATCAGCCTTGTGTTTTAATATAAAGTAACTAACGTAGTATATGTAACTAACAAAGGCTAAGTGAATGAAACATTTAAGTTGTAGAATTTTCATTAATTATAAAAATATTATACTAATATGTTATTATTATTATTGCTTTTTGTTATTAATACATATACGGAAAAAATGCGGTTTTTAACTAATGCTGGTTTGGTGCAAACTTTTATAATCGTGAATAGTTCCAAAAGCTACCAACTCTGGGGACTGAGAGGACGCTGCAAGTAGATAGTCGTAGAATAGTCGTTCTCTTGCGTATCAAAATAAATGTTTTAGATTTATTTATTTAAAAATATAAAACTTAATGAAATACAGATATTAAGTAGTGTTGACTAATACACAAAATAAAACATTCAATATAAAAAAAGAATCACGTAAATCGGCCCAGTAGAACCCTCAAACGAACTGGAGCAAAAATAAGCCTTGTGTTTTAAATATTGTAAAGGGTGGAATTGATGAATGAAAATATAAAACATTTTACCTTTTGAATATGTGTTAACAATTATTTCTTGGGGTAAGAAAAGAGTAATATAGGTGAAGCTTCAAAATTATCTCGGGTAGAGGTAGAACTATGGTTTAAGATGAGTTGCTGGGAGTTGCAGCGGTGAACAGATCTTCAAGTCTTCATTGTACAGCGGAGCAGGAATCTAGAAAGAAAAGATAAAGGGCGGTAGAAGATCATTTAAAGAGTCAGTGCAATTGAAGTGTTTACATAGCAGAATAATAGTGACAAAAATTTGTGAGTGTAATCACTTTGGAGGAAAGAAAATTTTGAAATACTTACAAAATAACCCTTTAGGAAGATAGTAGCTGATTAGATATAACATCTAAAGTCTGTTAGGTGCGCTTCAACCTTCTTTTGTTTCTTAAGGTAATTGCTATAAATAAAAGATTTATAAAGTACAAAAGTGAATAAGAGTATAAGATAAAACCATACTCACCTGTCATAAACTGAGGTTAAAACACTATTAACTGTTAACTGTCACTAACTTTTATTTACGGCAAATACAGGGCGATAATACCTTTCATAATAAATAAATTTGGGGGAATATTTGAATTTAGTTTGGAGGGAAATTGAACCCCGTTCTCTCTGAATTATTTTCTTATATAATAATAATTATCATTAGAGCAAAAATAAAAAACTTCATGAACATTTATCAATAATCAAATTCATTGATTTCTTATATTGGCTAGATGTTAGTCTCAATTAAAGTATAACCATGGAATAATTTTATTATTGAAGTTTCAAATTTTTTATTAACATCGAATTAAATTTTATCTGGATTATCAAATTAATTTCGAAAGAGTTATCAACTTTAAAACACCACACTATATTATCCATATGAAAGGGCAAAGACAAAGCAATAATGCTCAGCCTCTGTTGACAAGCAGCTTTTGTCCGCATCAGTTACTATACTTCAACCAAAACTACAAGAAACGAGTCATCACAAACACGTGAGCGAAAATGTAAAAAGCCTCTAGAATTACGCGAAGGCCACGCTGTAATCTAAATGATATAATAAACAATAAACGAGCTAAAAAGATTCAGTAGCGGAACAAACCCCTTTTTAATTAAAAATAAATGTAAAATCAGCAATGAAAATCTGTTGGTTCTAGCGTACGTCAATTAATTCTTGGCAAGAAAGAAAGAAAGCAAGAAATTTGCACTCTTATCTTATCTCACCCCGGGTTGTATTTGTTTATTCAGGTGTGATTACGAAAATGACTCATTTTTGTATTTATGGTTGAAGTATAGATTCATAGGAAAATCCACACTATGGCTGTCCTTGGCTACGATTGGTGATTCCGGTATGATACATGTCAAAGGCAATGGCAACTCATTAACATCGTGAGAGGCTTCCACGATAATCAACATTTATAGCGTATGAAGCTAAAAAGGATTTCTAATGCTGCAATTAATATACATTAACAGCGTTGGGTACAGCATACCTAATCAACCTTTGAGTACTATAAATCGTCAGCAATTGCCGAAGAAGCCAGAAAAATCTGTGTGTATCCTTTACCTTTGCGACAAACAAGGATAGCCCTTTAACATCGCATGCTTTGTCGGTAACCAGCAATTTTCATTCAAAAAGACAAGAAGAATTCGTAATAATCTCGTAATAATAATCTAACGCTAGCGTCTTAACATCACAACCCTGCAGTAACTGCATTAGAAGTGGAAGTGAAAACCAAATATCGCTACCTTTGATGACAGATGGTCATTCTTCTAATAACATGTCCAATTACTTCAATAGCCTTCGTTCAGATCGTAGCCTTTGCGAATATCACCGATTATTGCGTTAGCCAAGGTCACTTCTTAATACTTTAATAATGTAGTCTTTGGTAAAGATTTGCCATTGTTGTATCACTAATTAAAAGTTAGCAGTAATCCCAATAATAAATATTGTTAATGACGCAGTCTTTATCTAAATTAACCATGCCAAAAGCGTGCTAACGGCCTTTTAACATCGACGCAACCTTCAATCACGCAACAATTTGGTCATATTAAAGACTAAGACAGCTCCTTTAATTACGCATAAACCTGTGACAATCAGCTATTTTATTAAAAATCAGAAGTAGTGCCTTTGGCAACGATGGTGGTCTCTGAATTAATCATGTCAAAGCTAGCTCTTTGTCAGCGCAGTCTTTGGCTATGAACAGCTCTTGTATCGGTATTTCTAATATGGATTCCTACGTTTAACCATATCTAAAGACAACGACAACAGAATCAGGTCAAGTACAACGATAGTTTAATAATATTGCAGGCTTTGGTGTCAACATTTAACAATCGAGGCATTAGAAACTATAAGGATAATTTTTAATAGCGATTGGTGATTTCTATATCCATTCATATATACAAAGTAATTCAAAATTAATTACATTTAGTTGGTTTTGGAATTTGATTACATGCGGCATTTCACATAGGAAATTCGTAGTCATCTATATCGTACTTTTTCAGTTTCAGAAAAAGTAACATTAATTTCAGCGAAGGTAATTTTGATTTCGGTAAAAATAATTCAAATACAAATCAAAATTAATTCAATTTCAAAAATAGTAAGCTTAATTTCGGAAAAGGTAAATACCGTTTCGGAAAAAGTTAATTTAATTTCGAAAATAGTAAATTTAATTTCGGAAATGGTAAATACAATTTCGGAAAAAGTTAATTTAATTTCGGAAAAGGTAAATACAGTTTCGGAAAAACTAAATTTAATTTCGGAAATAGTAAGTTTAATTCATGAAAACGTAAATGCAGTAAATAGTAAATTTAATTTCAGAAAACATAAATAGATAAATAAGTTACTTGAATTCAATTAAGTTATATCTAGTAGTTGGTTATGTAAAAGGAGATACAGTTTAAGAACGCAAGTCAAAGGACAAATGAAACTTTTATTTTATTTAATTATCAATTTAAACACTTTAATTTATGTTTATGTCGTCCTTTCTTATTGTGATCGAATAGTGGCGTTTTACATGATTATAAGCATGAAGACATATTTGCACCGATATACTTGCCATCGCACGGTCAGCACAAGTTTCGAGAGTGCGGAGTGGAAATTCTGTTTGAGTAAGTATCCCGTTAGGATCACCAGCCACTATTCTTTGGTAGTGATATTGTAAGTAACTTTTTACCTCATGTGTGTGCAACTGGATTCAACATTGAGCTGCGTACTGCATACTTCAGCCTCATGAGTTGAGTGTCTAAAACTACCACTATATAGGCATCATGACATCAGTTGAAACCATCATCGTGACACCTTCTCAACTACTCCAAAAAATCTCTCTTAAAAGCTCCTCGGGTTTTGTTATATTCTATAAGATATGTATGTAGGATGTAGGTACCTTTACTATTTGATAGTTTAATAACAGTTTTTTTCTTCGTTGAGCTTTTTCAGTGTTTCTTCGGCAAAATAAGTTAACGCACTATATGTATACAGTGTGTTTTTTGTAAACGATAATATAGGAAATCCAATGGAATTTTATCATTTTCCTCGTAAGTTTGTACCCTTGCAAATGTAATTAGAAATCTTGGTATCAATCGAAAGAATAATTCATTTTACGTCAAAAAAATATTAAACTTTATGAAGAAAACCAAAATCGATTTAGAAAAAGACTTAAAAAGCTTATTGATTTACTGCTTTTGGTAATAAGTTATTAAAAAAATCTGGAAGCTGAACGCCGATTGGTGTAGCGGTTAACGCTTCAGATTCCTAATCAAAAATCGCGAGTTCAAACCCCGTCATCGTATACTTTTTTTTTAATTGTATTGCTTACTAATTATTATTTTTAGAACTTTATTACAAGGATAATTAGTTTTATGCCCTTTTTTCATTTGCCTTTCTGATAGGTAGTTAAAATTGTACAAAAAGTAACGGTAAACCCCCATAGAAAAATATCTAACAATAAAAAAAAATTTTATTGTTAGCTTTTTAAGTCTTTTTCTAAATCGATTTTGGTTTTCTTCATAAAGTTTAATATTTTTTTGACGTAAAATGAATTCTTCTTTCCATTGATACCAAGATTTCTAATTACATTTGCAAGGGTACAAACTTACGAGGAAAATGATAAAATTCCATTGGATTTCCTATATTATCGTTTACAAAAAACACACTGTATGTATATTGCCATGATTTTCAAACATGTTAGATTGAAAGATACTACCCGGATTAAAATACTTAGCAGGCATATTTCATGCAAATTTTGAAGATTCCGTTCTATAAATGACATAACGTCACTTTTTGATATACTTGGAGAAAAATATTTTCTTAATATAATAAAACTGTTTTATGTAAAACTATCAAAAGGTATAAAAAGGAAGCCATGTTTTTAACAATTAAGTAGCTCTAAAACGTCCAAAGGGGAACATGCACCTCTGGAGCACTTAAAATTTTGTAAGGTTATGTTGATAAAAAGAAATAATTGAAATTAAGTTTGCGTCAGATGAAAATTATTTAAGGTTATAATTTAAACATCAAATTTAAAAACTTTTTAAACCAATTTAAACCAACTGTTAAAGGTAATTATTCAAAAGTGAAAACAATAATTTATAATAACATCGAAAGTTAATCATCCAAAGAAGAGAAAGAAATTATAATTGAATGGAAATTAAAGAAATGAATGGAAATTGGAATTATGAATTTGCCAATTATTAATAAACAGTATACTATATGGATGTGAAATTTAATAACAATTAATTATCTTATCGTATGGAGTTGGAGAATTTGCAAAAATTGAATAAAATTGACATTTTATTTTATGTCAAGAAAGCAAGCAGCTGATGGTGGTTAGAGACGGAAGATTTTGGAGAGAATTTTTAAGGTTAGAGATGGATGACCATTTTAGCCAATTTAAATAATAAAAAATAAAACAATGAGTTTTTAAAAAACTTTTATTAATTAAAAATATAAAAGATATAATTTAAATTATAAAGAAATTATAAATAAAAATAATTTTTTATGGTTTATTATTATAAGTTAAGTTGGTAATAAATTATAGTCGGAGCAAGGACCAATAGAAGGCAAGAGGTGTTGTATACAACTTGTCTACCCAAGCAGCATTTTTAGTTATCGCTACGTACCAGCAACTACCGGTGGAACTATTAAGTTTTTGCCACTAATCACAAGCACGTAATTGCTACGGTTGTGTTACGTGCCTGGAACTAAAATGGGGGACAATTTTTAGGCAGCAGATACGTTGCAGTAACCTCTCTGGAACTTGTCCAGCTACGTAGCGGGAACGTGGCGGCGTAATAATTGCTACTTTCGTAGAACTTCTTTTCTCTTTGACACATCGTGTCACATGATTGCTCTCTCTTACTCTTGCAACTTAGCAAATATTCTATAATTTTTTATACTAATGCTGCGATCGTATCACAAAATGGATTACTATTTTATTTGTAATACGCACTTAATAATACAAAGAGCGATGAAATGTTTAATTATTTTGTCATTCCAGTGTGCCAAAATTATAAAAAAGCATTGCAACTTTTCTGTTAAACGTGATGATGATAGATAGAAAAATGACAATGCGCCTTTTTAAACATATTTTTAATAAAAAGTGTCTTTAATAAAATATGGCAAAAATACTTGTTGATACACATGTTAGAAACCATTCTTATACTATTCCTAAGGCACAATTTGGCACCAATTTGTTATTTTTATTGATGGTTTTGTAATAAAACATCTATTAACAATCACAACAAATTGCAAATTGATTAATGACCTCCTACATTTTACAAGTAAATATTGAGATGGAGTAGTTCACGAAAAATCACTTTAAAGTGATTCTCCTGGGTAGCAAACACGTAGATTTTACTTTCAATACTACTGTAAGGTTCCGTGACTTTAAAGGTCTAAGCAGTGGTTTCAGACTGGTGTCAAGAACTTTCAGTACGACTTTAAAGTAATTATACTAACAATTGAAGCTTACAGCTGAAGTGTCGCTCATTTTAAAAATTTTTCTTTTAAATAAATGTAAATCATAAGTAAATCAATAGTTAATCAAAATTTAAAAAAATAAAGGAAATGCGTGTTTCTGCGTTTAATCTCATATAATTGCTTTTTAAATTATTCCTAAAAAATGAATCAAAAACTATAAACCTGCAAATTTACATTTTGGAATCGGCTACACGTCAAGTGTCAGGTCACCTTGTAAGTGGCAATACCGTTCCACATACTTTGAAGGTTACTCAGAAGTAATGGAACTACATAGTTCCAGTAAATAATAGAAACAACTACAGAATTACTAAAATAATCCGAACTGAAGTAATTAAACCCATAAAGTCATAAATTTAGTTGTAGTTACGTAACAACTACTCAATCAAAGTTCCGATCTGAGTTATTGCTACTTAGATGTTGCTTGGATACCGTTTATGCGAATCCGCAATCGTGGTAATGTGTATAAAATAATATGTAGTTTATAAATACATATACTTTAGCCATTGATCAAAATAGCTTCGCTCGTTTCAAATTAATTTTACAGTTCTGCGGAACGCGAAATACGCGCTCTTGTCGACTGTGCAAGATTAATGCTTATTGCAAAAGATGTTTCCCAATTGCTTTGTGTGAAGCTGTTAAAACAGCAGCTTATGTTCTGGACAGAACATATCAAAACATGTCATGTCCACATCATATCCGATCGCTATAAGAATGGACAACATAAATATAAATAAAAGTGTTATTGAATAAAAGTTTCATTTGTTCTTTAACTTGTGTTGTTCTTAATCTGAATCACCTTTTATGTATGTAACCAAACCAAACAAAAAATTGAATTCAAGTAGGTAACTTATTTAGCTATTTACCTTTTCCGAAATTAAACCTACTATTTTTGAAAATTAAATTTACTTTTTCCGAAACAGTAAATTTAATTTCGGAAAAGGTAAATACAGTTTTGGATACACTGTCTTATCAGTTTTCAATCGATAATCTTATTACTGGTTATTGAACAAACTGTGGTTCCTTAAAATGGGGACGACTAGTCAATATCGAATCAAAGGTGAAGAAAAACATTTAATATAACCATCTTCGATGGATAAAAATAGATTGTTCACTCATTCTTTGGTGACGACCAAAAACTGTTACATCAGAAGTTAGTGAGAATCCCTTTTCACAACGATTACTCTATTAACCATATCTAATAGACACGGATACCAAGAACCAAGAATTGATGCAACAGAAGCCGAAAAAACTGTTAATGCGGCCAAATTTGGTGGTGATTGATGATTCCTGTTTTCACTATGCCAGCAGATAAAGACACTTTCATAACATAGTAATCTTTGGAGTCGACTAATTAGAAAAATGACTAACTTTCGGTGGCGATTGCTGAACCAAGAAATAGCTAAATCAAATAAAATGCCGCTCCATATATCGTAACTGTTAAACAAACAAAAACATTTAGTAACACCATATTTAGTGGACAAAAACGACTCGTAAACCGTTAGCGTTTAGCGATAAACAGGAATTAATGCAACAGAGGCCAATATAAACAATGAAAACAGGTTTTGGTGGCGATTTCTGCATTAACATTGTGGAATGATCATGATCAGACAGCTACATTGCATCGTAGTCTTTGGTGAAGCCTTTGTCGGGGATCAGGAATTCCTAATGTCACCGTTTACGAATCCATGCACCAGTTAATTTCGTGGGATGACAAGCATCGCATCACTCATAAAACCATTTAAATCTTTACTATTGTCGAACAAAACAGCTCCCTAACTTAGTCTGACGATCAGAAAATTGCTTCTGAAGATAATACAAATACTAATATCACCGCTTTTGATTACTGTTTTTGGGACCAGTTACTTATAAGCCATCGCAACCTTTGACGTCTCAACAACCCCTAATAGTTCCCTATTGCTGGATTTGGTATTTCAACTCTTTTTACTCTGAAAGCTTTATTGCTATAGTTACAATTATTTACAACACTGGATACCATAGAAACCAAGCTCTTCGAGTAAACAGATCTGAAATTCCGAACGCGGCTTATATTAACCATTTTGAAAGCTATGGTAGCTCTGTTGCGACGACCAACAATTATTGCATCAGAAGTAGTTACTGTTGCCACCATTGGCGGCGATTGATAGTTACTCTATTGATTATGTCAAAAGATATAAAACATCTCGTTAACGACAACGGAAGCGTAAATCTGGATCAAGGGCAGTCCTTAGAAACACCACCTTTGTCAAGTACGACTAATTGCATTGCTAGTGCACCTGTAACTCCTACCTTGATTGTTCAATCTATCGGAATCAATTTGATCTTCATTATTATATTGAAGGAGATCATGTCTGTTACTAAGTTCTCAGACTGGCTCATATTTTACACCTTATATGACGCAATGATTGTATCTGTAATGAACTAGATTTCATGTCATAGTTGTATATATATTTATTAATCTTTCGAGTTTTGCAAGCATCTACAAATTATAATCGAGCACCAGTCTCGAAATCATTATAATTATATTATATGAAACGTGTGAAACGTCTGCCTGCCACTATGCCGCACATCTTCACCTAATGATAAATTAAAACTTTTGACAACGGTTATCAGCATACCAGGGGCGTAATTATAGGTGAAAAGGTTTCGAAACAGCACAATGCGCAGAAACCGAAATACGTATGAGCGTTCGAAATTCCGTCGCACGCGCATATCTTTCTTAATGCAGTAGCGTCGGTATATTTCCATTCTGTCTTGTTGCGTGTGCTTATATCTCACAATTATCTTTTTGCTACTTAGATGAGTTGATTTAAGCTCCAACCCCTTTAATTGAAAGTGGTTATTTAAAGATTATAAAGTGTACTTTGAGATTTTCATAACATTTTATGTGCACATATTTTTAACCCCTTTTAATGAACAACATACGCGCCGCCACTGTACTCGCAGGTGACGTTCGCGCAGATCTTGATGAGTCATTGTGATGTTTCGAAACTACGTGAACTCTAAACAATATTCTTTCATTCCTTTCTCTCGTTCCATTTTCTTTCTCTTTCCACCCCCTAGTTTTCTCATACACACGCACGTCCACGCGCAAGCACCCACCTATCGACAGGCAAGCACGCGTAGAACTGGAAGATTCATTATTTATATATATATATATATATATATATATATATATATATATATATATATATATATATATATATATATATATATATATATATATATATATATATATATATATATATATATATATATATATATATATATATATATATATATATATATATATATATATATATATATATATATATATATATATATATATATATATATATATATATATATATATATATATATATATATATATATATATATATATATATATATATATATATATATATATATATATATATATATATATATATATATATATATATATATATATATATATATATATATATATATATATATTGTTGTATTATTTGTTTGGGTAGTTTTGCACAAATAATAAACTTTGCTGAAGTTGTTTATTTCTCTTTTTTCAAGCTAGATTATATGTTTTAGATATAAGAAAATCATTTTTTTAAATAAAATAAAGTAGAAAAATAGTTTGTGTAATTTATTTTTGAGTTGTCCTCGTATAATATAAAAGTTTATTTAAAAGAGGTATACAATAATTTTAACAAGCTAGTCTGTTCGTGGCAAAACAAGATGCATTTATTTAGTTTGATTATTACAAAATCTTACATGTTGAGAAAATATTAAATTATAGCTCTGACAACATTTTTGTTTTTATGAAAATTTAATAAAGTACGATAATTAATTTAGATGAGTTAACTTACTGTATGGTTATTGATTACATTATTTTATATAAATTCTGCATTGTTTTAGTTAGTTTGTTAAATTTCTTCTTTAAAATAATTTGGTTGTTGACCTGTAAAAATAAAAAGAGATAAGAGTAGAAAATGCATTGAAATGAAATTGTTATCAAAAATGTTGGAGTTTTAAAAAAGGAGTATAAAAAGATAGGTGGTGCAAGTCAGTTGGAAATGACATGCCCGTAAAAATTGTATTAATATTTGTATGAATTTCTAAATGAGAATTGATGGTTAGTTTATGGAAGATGTAATTATTCAAATAATGTGGTGGCCAAGATATAATTGGCTTAAAAAGTAAATAAGTGAGATAAAGTTATGTGGCGAGGAGAAGAAGTGAATAAAATTTAAAAGTAGAAAGTGATAGTGGATAAAAAAATCTACCCAGTTTGCAATCACTATTATAAATGATTTTTTTTTTGTTAGATCAACTTATAATTAAATTGAATTTTTATGCGTAAGAAATTAGAAGGGTTAACGAAAATTGTTAATTTATAAAATTTTGGAAATTTTGTTTTGAAAGGTGATTTTGTTTGTGCAAAGCATGAATTGGAAATAATAAAAATTTAATTTCTTTTATAAAAAGTGTTCTTATTGAAAGTGAGGAATCCTGAATAAGTAATAATAAAAAAATACTTACCAAAAAGGGGATCATCCTGGAACCATCGTGCAACTGGAGTTTGTATGCAGAGGCGACAACATATAAGCTGTCTTCACATCATCAATAGTGTAAGTAATTAATAACCTATACCGTATTTGTTTTATTTTTGTGGTTCCAATGCGAAAAGTCAATAAAATTATTTATTTTTGCAAGTTTTAGGCATCACAGAGGTGTTTTGTAGAGTGATAATTTAATTATATCATTGTACTTATTTCGAACCTTTAATTTTAAAAGACCCTGATTTGTCTGTATTGTCTCTTGTTCTGTAATCTTAGACAAGCTTAGTCGAGATCACAACAATATATATATATATATATATATATATTGTACTGTACAAGTAATATTTAACCTTGTGCCACGTTGGGCCTCATTAATTAGGTAATGTAGTAATGTTATTTTGTTCAAATATTAGATAATTTATTTAATTATAAAAGGTATATTTCTATTATGAAATTAACAAAATTTATTCTATGAAAAGCCGGGGTTCTACCTTTTCATGAATGAATGCAATTTCATTAGTTATTATGGGTTTGTGTATTACAATATTAGTTCCCTCTATTTTGACTAATAATCAATATCAACATTAAAATTTATCATCTAACCTCAATTTTTTTATATATCTGACAGGTAAGTCAAATTTTATATGACAGGTAAGTCAAATTTTATTCTTTATGAATTTTATTTAAATTATAATTTATTTTCAGAAAAGATTTTATATATATGGAATTTGCAACCTGCCTTACAAGCTTTTATCCAAAGGTAAAAACTATCTACAGCTTCAAAAAAAAACAAATCTATTGTAAGTAACATTGTTTTGGTAAATTTTACTATGTAGTCATGTGCTTTTTATTTTCTTTCTTTTAAAACTTAGTAAACACTTTTGCTCTGCTATTAACACTCACTAATATCACTGGAGATGTTATTTATACCTAAAACTCCTTTTCTTTACTTCTAACTTTTATATTCCAGGAACCTCTTCTTTATATTAATGGTACTCTTAATATCTCCTGTAGTAACGTTTGATGGACAAAACCACCTTTACTTCCCATATGCTATCACCACCATGCACTCTACAACAAATAAATAAAACGGGACCACTTTATGGGTAAGTTGGTTTATTTTTCTTCTCAATTCGGTTTATGGTAAATCTCTTAATCTTGTACACATGTCATAATTATTCTATATATATTCCACACGTTTTTTATCTATAGTACAATTGATAAATTAATTGATTATAATTTTTTCTATTAGAAGAAAAAATTTTCTCCTGTCCAAAAAAATAACACCACCTTCAATTATTTTATTTATTTTTTTCTAGCTTGCTGCAAACTCAATGAAAACCATGAAACAACGTTCATAAAGAAAACATCTACATGACCCTTCATCAACAACGATTATGTCTGAATGTTTAATATTATAATTTATAATAACCTGTCTTATAAAATAATACCCCTTCTTTTTATTTTGTTAAATTTTAATGTATCCTTTAGTTTTTTATTATATTATACCCTTAATTCTTTTATTTTATTCAAAATATCATCACATAAAAGCCCCACTATTTAATAAATAAAAAAATTAAATCACATGAACAACTTTAATAACATTTTTAACAACTATCATAATATGAAATTTAATTTTTTTCTTTCATTAAATAATTTTATAACCAATCAAATTGATTTTGAATCAATTATATGTAACAGATCAACAATAAAATAAACTATCAACTAACAACATCAACAAATTAACATTTTATCCTTTGAATGAATTCTTCCATTCCTTTTATGAAAAATTATCATTATACTGACTCCCATTATAAATAAAAATTTTATCCTTGCATTAACATTTTATATTTCTTTCAAATGTCATATTAATTTAATAAATGTCATTATTGCTATTAGAGGTTATAAAAAAAATAGATTGTCAATATTTTATGAATATTCATCATACTCTAACAACTGATTATTTTCATCTTTGTATTTATATATTTGTGATATGTGAAATCTCCCTTTTATTTTACCCTCTTCATCCATTAACTCATAAGTATTCCCTTCTGCAAATATTTTAGAAATTGAAAAAGGTCCCTGAAATGGGAGATTTAACTTTTTACATTTTTTTCTTTGTCTATCTGCTACTTTTAAAGTTTTAACTATAACTAAATCATTTATCTTAAATTCTGTTTTCTTTTTAATTCTTTTATTCATTTTTTCTTGTATCCTTTTCTGGTTCTTCTTAATTCTTAATCTTACTTCTTGCAATAATTCAGTGACATCTATATTTTCTTCCCATTCCCTCCAAGGTCTTTCAGGAATAATACCTTTCATTAAAGTAATTGGGCATACTTGAGTTGTCACGTTTGGGATTGTGTTTAAATATTCTTCCACTTGACATAAATATTTCACCCATTGATTATGTTGACGATATGTTAATAATCTCAAATACTTTACCACTTCTTTTATGTATCTTTCTGATAAATTTCCTTGTGGATGTCTAATACTGGAATAAATTGTTTTTATTTCTTGTTTTTGCAATTCATCTCTAAATCTTAAATTGTTAAAATATGTAGCATTGTCTGCTAAGACAGTATCCATTTTTCCTACATGTTCAATAAATTGATTAATAAATCTTACTGCATGTACAGTGTTACAATTTTTTGCCGGAAACAGTTTCACAAATTTTGTAAATACATCTACCATTACTAAGATATGTTGATATCCAAATTGTCCTGGAATCAAGTTAGAAATATAGTCAATTGCAACTAGTTGTAAAGGATATTCTATTTTAAAACTCATATATTTGTTTTGGTTTTTATAATTTTTCTCTTTTCCAAATAAACAAATTTCACAATTCTTTATAATTTTCTTGATTAACGTTATATCATTCTTTATATAAAATAGTTCTCTAAAAACCAAAAATGTTTTTCTCACCCCAATGTGACCATAATTCAAATGAATCATAACAATGATTTCTTTAGCTATACCATTTGTGAGTACTACCATTTCTTTACTTCCAATCCGTTTCATCAATAACTCTTCCCTTATTACATAACCTTTCCATACTTCAACTCCCAACATTAATATTTCCCTCTTTATCCTTTGTATCTCTTCTTCTCGTTGAATCTCTTGAAATCTTTCTTTAGTAAAATCTCCACTCACCATAAACTTTTGTAATGCTATCATAACTTCATTTGACTTACCATACTCCGGAGAGTTATTTCTACTGAAGAAATCAGCCGTCACATTTTCAGTTCCCCTTTTATACCGAATGTCAAAGATATATTCTTGTAATATTAACGCCCATCGGTACAACCTATTGTTTAAGAATTTTTTATTTTTTAAGAATGATATTGCAGAATTATCTGTTTCTATTACAAACTTATTTCCAGTTAAATAAAACTTCAGTTTTTTCACAGCAAATACAATGGCTAACATTTCTTTCTCTGCAACGGTATATCTGGTTTCACAATCCTTCAATACCCTCGATATGAAGCATATTGGCACTTCTTCTCCCTGTTGCTCCTGAACTAATTCTGCAGCTATCGCAAAATCAGAGGCGTCTGTTCTTAATATGAAGATTTGATTAAAATCTGGATACCTAAGTAATAATTCTGTATAAAAGACCATTTTCAGTTTTTGAAATGCTTGTTCCTGTTTTTCAGTCCACTTCCATTTTATATTTTTTTTTAATAACTCTATTAAGGGTATACATAATTCTGAATAGTTTGGAATAAATTTCTTGTAATAATTTAATACTCCAAGAAAACCTCTTAATGTTTTAAGATTTTTAGGTCTAGTTAAATTTTTCAATTCTTCTAAACGTTGTTCGTTGATAAATACGCCTTTTCTGCTAATCACATAACCTAAATATTTTACCTCATCCTTAAAAAATTCACATTTGCTATTATTTAGCTTTAAACCATTTTCATCTAAATTTTCTAATATTTTCTTCACATGCTGGAGATGTTCTTCTTTACTTTTTGAAAAAATTAAAATATCATCAATATAATGCGCGCAGAATTCTTCATACTTATTTAATATTTTCTGCATAGCTCTAACTAATGCAGCTGAAGCAGTGGATAATCCAAATGGTACCACTTTGAATTGATATACTTCTCCTTCTATACTAAAACCAGTATATTTTCTACTTTCAGGATGTAAAGGAATAAGCCAAAATGAATTTTTCAAATCTAACTTACTAAAATAACTTTTACCACAGATTCTACTTAACAGGATGTCCAATGATGGTGGTTGTTCATATTGTGGTTTCGTTATGGCATTTAACTTTCTCGCATCTAGGCAAATTCTCATTTCCGTTTTATTTTGTTTGGGTACAATTACTATGGGATTGATAAAATGTGTTTTTGAAGTTTCAATAAGTCCATTCTTTAACAATTTTATAATTTCTGCTTTAACAGCTCCTCTATAAGCAAATGGTATTGGATAAATTTTAGTGTTAAAACCTTCTTTATCATTAACTTCTAATTGATGTTGATAATTTTCAGCCACCCTTGGTTCATCATCTAATAAACTAATATGTTGTTGCAATATGTTACTTAATTCTCTTCTTGTCTCATCATCTATTAATCCAATCTGTCTTTCTTCAAATATCCTTTCAAACAAATTATACAAAACTATCTCATCTTCATATTCAACTTTACCATCCATTAACTCTTCTGCCTCTAAAACTTCTTCTTTCCCAATTGATACATCCATCTTACTTAATTCTGTTCCCAATCCAATCCATTTCTTCTTCCTATTCTTCAATATAATACACTTTTCTTCTCCATCAATTATTAATCCATATTTCTCTATCAAATCCATACCTAAAATAAAATCCAAACTCAATCCTTTCACAATTAACAAACTTGCATCTTCTAAACAATCTTCTCCAATCTTCATCTTAATTTGAACCATTTGATTTATTGTTGATATTTTTTTCTTCATAGCTGAAACAAGATTAATGTTTTTTATTTTATAAATTCTATTCTTCAACCCGTCCCAATTTCTTTTCACAATCTCTTCATTAATTAACGACATTTCCGAACCACTATCTACTAAAGCATAATATTTTTGATTCCTAAATTGTAAATTAATAATAGGTAAATTTCTTTTACTAACCAAACTTTCTTCTTCTAAATTTTTAAATGATTCTTCTATCAACCCCGTACCCATATTTAAAATTATTGTTATATTATTGGAGTTTTTTTTTGGCTATTCGAAGTTTCGTCATTGATTTCTACGACTTCGATAGCATGGAGTTTTCTATTTCTCTCTTCCTGTAATTTTGTATTTTCATTTTCATTGAATCTTCTGTAATTATATCCATTTTCTTGGTATTTTTTTCTTTCTTCCTGATTATGGTCATTGTATCTTCTAAAATCTTGATTTCTGTTGTAAGTGTTATACTGATTGTTACCATTATATGCTCTATATTTTGATTGTTCCATATTTCTGTAACCATTGTTTCCATATCCCCTATTAATTTGTCGACTTTGATCATACCCATAATTTCTTTGGTTTCCCCATGTCTTTTCATTTCTAAAATCTGGTATGAATTTTCTCTGCGTCTCTTTCTTCTGCTCTTCTTTTTGTTTTTCATAATTGGTGGCTATATCATAATTTCTGATTATTTCCAAAAGATCTTTTAACTTCTTTATATTTTGCACCGCAATAGCTCTTGCTATCTCCTTCTCCATGTGTCGAGATAAATGTTGCACAATTTCCTCTTCTGTCAGTCTTGGCATTAAATATTGTGCTTGGTTGTACTGATCTATAACGTAATTTTCTCTAGATCCTTTATAAGCTGCGTAACTTCCAGAAGTTAGATTTGTTCTAATTATAGCTTGTTGCGAACTTCCCCAGTATTGTTGTATAAATAATGTTCTAAATTCTTGATAAGTTTGATATTGATTTCGTATGATACTATGCCATTTTTCTGCATGTCCAATTAAAGAAATATTTATAATTTGAAATTTTATGTTTTCTGAACCTTCATTTTTCATCATCTCATTTAGTTTATTCAAAAATACCATAGGTTGTTCATAATTTCGTCCCTCAAATCTTGGAATCATTTCTGGACCACATCTAAAATTTCCATTAGCCCCACATAAATCCCTTCTATTTCGTTCTAAATTATTTACATTATTTTTACCCTGGTCAATAGATTTCCCTATCGTTTCTAAATTTTCACTCACTCCTTTACCAAAATGCTCCAATTTCTCATTAACTTCTGTTGTCTTCTGCATAACTTCTTCTGTTCGCTTTTGATGCTCTTCATTCTGCCTTTTTAAAACTGCCATAGTTATTTTCTGATTCTCCTCTCTCTTCTTCTCTCCTTCTTGTATTTTCTTGTTTACTGCTTCCATTCTTTCTTCTGTCTGTTTGTTTGCTACGTCCACCTTTTCTTGTATTTCTTTGCTCACCTCTTCTCTTGCCGTTTTTATCTTCTCTTCTACTAATTGACTGTTTTTTTCAGCAAACTCAATAAATGTCTTTTCAACCCTCTCCTCTAACTTCTTTATTACTTCTGCAGATTTTTCTATTTCCTCTTGAATTTTATCAATTTTCTCTGATGATTCTTCAAATTTTCTTTCCATCTTTTCCCTTGTCTCTTCATTTGACCTTTTCATTTCTTCTTTCAAATCTTCTTGATTTTTCTCCATCTTTTCTCTCATCTTTTCTTGGTTCTTTTCCATCTTTTCATTAGACTTTTTCATTTCTTCATTTGATTTTCTGATGTATTCAAACAATTTTTCAAATTGACTACTCTCCATTGATGTTCCTTGTTCAATTCTTGTCTCCACTAATTCTTCCTCCATCCGTATCATTCTTTCTGTTTCTTCGGGATTCTCTTCTTCTATGATTGTTTGTTGTTTTTCGTCGGATCCTGTTTCTCTTTCATCTCCCTTATTTTTATCGTCTTGTGACACATAATGTTTTCCGGATCTTCTAAGCATCCTGTCTCCTTTCTCCATTCTTGTTTTTCTACTTTAAATTACTAAAAAAAAATTATGTTATACACATAGACAAATAAAATAGTTATTATGAATTCTATTATATTTGCAGACAGTATCTAAAAAAATGTGATATTTTCAAACTTATTAATTCTCACTAGTATGCAAACACGTTGGTTTTTTTTTTTTAAAATTAATCTCGTTTAACTCTGCAAAAACTTGCCAAACACGTTGGTTATTAAAGTTAATCTTATTTAACTCTGCAAAAACTTGCCAAACACGTTGGGCGCCATTTAATTTGTACTGTACAAGTAATATTTAACCTTGTGCCACGTTGGGCCTCATTAATTAGGTAATGTAGTAATGTTATTTTGTTCAAATATTAGATAATTTATTTAATTATAAAAGGTATATTTCTATTATGAAATTAACAAAATTTATTCTATGAAAAGCCGGGGTTCTACCTTTTCATGAATGAATGCAATTTCATTAGTTATTATGGGTTTGTGTATTACAATATTAGTTCCCTCTATTTTGACTAATAATCAATATCAACATTAAAATTTATCATCTAACCTCAATTTTTTTATATATCTGACAGGTAAGTCAAATTTTATATGACAGGTAAGTCAAATTTTATTCTTTATGAATTTTATTTAAATTATAATTTATTTTCAGAAAAGATTTTATATATATGGAATTTGCAACCTGCCTTACAAGCTTTTATCCAAAGGTAAAAACTATCTACAGCTTCAAAAAAAAACAAATCTATTGTAAGTAACATTGTTTTGGTAAATTTTACTATGTAGTCATGTGCTTTTTATTTTCTTTCTTTTAAAACTTAGTAAACACTTTTGCTCTGCTATTAACACTCACTAATATCACTGGAGATGTTATTTATACCTAAAACTCCTTTTCTTTACTTCTAACTTTTATATTCCAGGAACCTCTTCTTTATATTAATGGTACTCTTAATATCTCCTGTAGTAACGTTTGATGGACAAAACCACCTTTACTTCCCATATGCTATCACCACCATGCACTCTACAACAAATAAATAAAACGGGACCACTTTATGGGTAAGTTGGTTTATTTTTCTTCTCAATTCGGTTTATGGTAAATCTCTTAATCTTGTACACATGTCATAATTATTCTATATATATTCCACACGTTTTTTATCTATAGTACAATTGATAAATTAATTGATTATAATTTTTTCTATTAGAAGAAAAAATTTTCTCCTGTCCAAAAAAATAACACCACCTTCAATTATTTTATTTATTTTTTTCTAGCTTGCTGCAAACTCAATGAAAACCATGAAACAACGTTCATAAAGAAAACATCTACATGACCCTTCATCAACAACGATTATGTCTGAATGTTTAATATTATAATTTATAATAACCTGTCTTATAAAATAATACCCCTTCTTTTTATTTTGTTAAATTTTAATGTATCCTTTAGTTTTTTATTATATTATACCCTTAATTCTTTTATTTTATTCAAAATATCATCACAATATATATATATATATATATATATATATATATATATATATATATATATATATATATATATATATATATATATATATATATATATTTTGGATCAGTCAGTAATAACAATAATCATGTTATTTTATTACAGTTCATAACACCGTTACGCAATTTCTTTGTACTATATACCGTACAATAAGTAGGTATTATACAACTGCAAAACATTTTCGATTTTTTTTATTGCAACCATACCAACAGTTAATACGAAATTTAATAATTCTGCAGTAAATACTTTCCATTGTAAATATGTTAGTAAATAGGAGAGCAACCACACAGCTCGCTTTATAGACAGTCAGAATGCTGCACATTCTTCTAGAATTACAAATATTCGTTTTACCGATCACAGTTTAAAATTGTTTAAAGTGCTCCATTGATTTAAAATGTATAGGGGCGGTTGATGGTGGCAAATTTAAGTTGACAATGGAGCAAATTATTCTGTGCTTATTTTTCAAATCAATCAGCAATATCCGCCTCGACGTCTTGTGTCGTAATTAGAGTGATTATATTTTTAAATTTCATTTTTTCAAGCTTTGAATGTTTAACATAAAAATATGTGTAGGTTATCGGAGACTGATTTTGGTGGCGGAGAGACAAATGGTCAAATTATCTATCATTTTGTCGTCTTGATATATGTAGATTGGTCATCTAATGGTAGCAACACCAATTACGCGAGGGAACGGAAGTTATTAGTGTAAAACTTCCGGTTCACAAATACGGTTGCTACATAAGACTGTTTTAGATATAATGTGTTTATTTCAAAACTTCCCATTTGAAAATGTCGGGCAAAATATGTCGATTAAGTTGATATATCGTCAGAATTTTGCACCCTCTTTAAAAATTTCAAATGAAAATGCCGGTGGGGTTTAATCAAACAGTCTATAAGGCTATCAAAAGTCAGTTTTATAACACTCATTAACTTTATAATTTGTTTAAGAATTCTCATCAATTTTCTAAAGTCGAAGATAATACACCGGTATTATACAGGGTGTCCATTATGTATGGAATATAGTATATAGCTCGGTAAATATCGACTTTATAAAAAAAATTGTTATATAAAAGTTGTTTAACATTTTATTTTCCATAATAAAATAGCATGCAATTGTTTTTATTTCAGAAAACAAATGAGTAATGAATAACACTTTAGTTTTTTTAAATAGATATGTACCCTTTCATTAGGCTCATTTGATAGAGATTTTTTTCTCTTTTCGATGACCTAAAATCTTAGTACCCTTATATCAGAAAATTTTTGAAAAAAACGTAAAAAATGTTTATTAAGTTAATTTCACCAATAACATGAATCTAGATATCCGAGATCTCTTTCATTTGTCTTAACAATTGATTGTAGGCTTTTATTGTGACAGAATTTTGTTTATTTAATTAAGTTGTTGGTACATGGAAAAATAAAAACGGTTCATTTAACAGAAACTGAACGTATAGAAATTTTAATTATGGTCGGTTATAGGGATCGCAAACGAACACAATTAGAAGTATGTGAAATTTTTAATGAGCGTTATCCACATCTAGAACCAATCACCCAGTCAGTAGTTAGCAAAATCTTGAAACGGTTTAGGGAAACTGGCAATGTTAAAGATCTGATGAAGACTGGTCCGCAGAGATCTGCGACAAATGAAGATAAAAAGCTCGATGTTTTAATAGAAATCGAAGAAAATCCAAACATTTCAACTCGTCAGTTAAGTTTAAACCATGCCGTAAGTAAAAGTTCAATACAGAAAATATTACATTCAGAAAATTACATCCGTACAAACCGACTTTATTGCAAGAATTATCCGAAGATGACTACGATCGACGTGTTGAATTTTGTGAATTTATGATGGAGCTAATCAACAACAATCCAAATTTTCTTAATATTGTTTTTTCTGACGAGGCTACGTTTTGTTTAAATGGAAATGTAAATAGGCATAATTGTCGATATTGGACCGCTGAAAATCCCCATTGGATGATCCAAAATCATACCCAAACACCACAAAAATTAAACGTATTGGTGGGAATTTGTGCAGATCACATAATTGGACCTTTCTTTATTCGTGGTACTCTAACTGGTGACCGTTATTTGCAATTATTGCAACAGCAAATTATTCCAGCTTGCCAAGCAAATCTTGATGATCTTTGGTTTCAACAAGATGCAGCACCGCCCTACTATAATTTAGATGTACGCTGATATTTAAATGTGGTATTTCCGGCCTGTTGGATAGGCAGAAGAGGGTCTGTGGAGTGGCCTCCCCGATCTCCGGAGCTTACACCTTGCGATTTCTTCTTCTGGGGATATTTAAAATCAAAAGTGTATACAAACCGACCACAGAATCTGGCCGAATTAGAGCAACGAATACAAAATGAAGCTGCAGCAATTTCTCCCAGATCGCTCAGAAATTCTTTTCAAGCTTTTCGTGATAGGTTGGACCACTGCCTTGCAGTTAATGGTGAGCATTTTGAACACTTATTGCCATGAAAACCATTTTATAAGAGACGTACATAATTTTCTGTTCATTTGTTTTATTTTGTTTTTTGTTCATTTGTTTTGTTTTGTACATTATGTAGATGCACATCTGTTTATTTTAGGGTAATAATTCGAGATACTTTACGATCTCGGATATCTAGATTCATGTTATTGGTGAAATTAACTTAATAAACATTTTTTACGTTTTTTTCAAAAATTTTCTGATATAAAGGTACTAAGATTTTAGGTCATCGAAAAGAGAAAAAAAATCTCTATCAAATGAGCCTAATGAAAGGGTACATTGCTATTTAAAAAAATTAAAGTGTTATTCATTACTCATTTGTTTTCTGAAATAAAAACAATTGAAGGCTATCTTATTATGGAAAATAAAATGTTAAACAACTTCTATATAACAATTTTTTATAAAGTCGATATTTACCGAGATATATACTATACTCCATACAGGGTCCCCATTATGGCACCCTGTATAACACAACGTTATTTATGAAAGATCTTGTTTAGGATGTCTTGGTTGCTATCTTGCTATGTAGGACAAACCGCGCAATGACTTAAACAACGTATCACCCAATACAAGACAAGTGTGCTGCAAAGAAAATAAATCGTGTTGAACGGCATTTAAAAACGGAACATAATTTTGAGTATGGTATTTTTAAAATCTTAGAACACGAAAATCTTTATAAAAGTAGGTTATTTCCTGTAATTATCATATCAATAAAAATACAATTAACTATAAACACGATATCAACCAACTAAGTAACATTCTAAAGCAAACCTAATTTATTAACTTTTAACACACTCTGTATATTTCATCTGTTTCATTTTTATTATAAAATTATTTGTAACGCTTTTTTTTGTTTTCGTCCTTTTTAATCTGTTAATGTTTTTAATTTAAAATTTGAATATTTATTTTTAGCACCGTATTGCATGTACTATATGGTGTTATGGTGTGCGCAATAGAGAAATATTAAGTTATTAAACAGAAAAAAATGAGTTTTACTTAAGTCTACAGACCGCCGTGTACGCGTATTTAATTAATAAAATTAAATTAAATATATTTTCCCAAAATTCCAATTATAATGAGTTTGCCAGATGCCTTAAAGAGACATCTTATGTAAACTTCCAATTTTTAGATTATCGAAAATTAATTTTATGAAATACTCTTGTACATTTAAATAAGTGTGAATAATAATAATAATAATAATAATAAAAGTTATCTAAATGATTATATAACATTAATAATAGGCAATAAGACGATTTTATAAAATAATTAATTTTTAATAATAATTATAATAAAATAGTTAAATCTTTTATTAATAACAATCTTTAACTCGGGGTGATTTGAGGTTCTTAGAGTAACTAGATCATTTAAATTTAATCAAAAGCAATCTAACCAAAACTAATTATTAAATTATAATTTACTTTTTCGTTAGAACTTGATTAGTACTAAATAATCTTCATCCAGAGTAGTAGGTATTCGCGAATTCGCCCTACAGCCTTTTCTTATCCCTCGGCTAACGTCTCCGGCTAAGAAATAACGCTTCCGGCCATAAAAGCTTCTGTACGACCTTAATACATAAATAACTATTGTAAGTGGTTTAATTATGTATTCCTAAGTGTTCATAAACGATAATACGATGAGTTGAGTACTATCCTACGAAGTCGCAACAATAAATGGAAATCACAATCAGGAACAGCTGATATTACGAAAAGTAAAAGAGTGAAATATACTTTATTTTTCCGGAACAAAACAAAACATTTGATACTTACTGTACAACTCAAGATTGCCTCGGCTCGAGATATCTACACAACAAATTGAAATCCAGGTCGCAGGTATTGCTTCCATAGCTCACTAATTATAAAAGAAATGGGTTTATAGGTTTAAAGACACAATAAAATGCATGTTGTCGAGCGCCATCTGTTTAGGAAAGTCCGGAAATTTTATGAAAATAATGACATGATGCTCGCAAACAGAAATCGACATCAGATATTTATTAAATTTAATTCAAATATTAGTCATAATCAATTATGTCAAAGTTAGGTTGTATAAAAAATATTGAAAGACTCATAAATATATGGTTCAATATTATTCAGTTTACTTCAATAATAGATTTATTTATAAAAAAAATAAAAATAAGAAGTTTTCATTTAGGACTTCATTATAGATTTAAATATAAAAAAATGATACCCAACGTAAGAATTCTTAACGACAGGGAAATAATGCACATGCAAATAATGGTCAAAGATATTCGATACAAAAATAATTGTTCAACTTACATTAACTTTAACAAATTAAAATCCATCAAGTCACAATACCTTATTTAAATAATTCAATCCGACTTCACTTTACAAAGCAATTGATACAATATTACCTTTTCAATCACAAACAAACACTCATCACCAAACTCAACCGCTTGATGAAACTGAAGAAATCTGGAAATCACCTTAATTACTGACACCTGACTGAGTTTGAGCCAAGGAATTAAAGTTCACAATAACTGTCTCTCTATTTTTTAATAACAATGTTCTTAGAAAAGGTTTTCCTTTTATTAAAGGTAGCACCACGCTCAAATGTGCCGTTTAAGAATTATTTAGTTTTAAAACTTCCGAATTTAAATTACATTAAAACGAAGTCTGTATTACTATCAGAAGAAATCATTGAACAAACTTGAATGTGGCAACAAAATACTAACTGCACTTTAATTATAAATCGATAAATCGTAGGGAACTTTGTTCTATTGAAAACTGTAATGTTAAAAACAAAAATTAACATAAACTTCACCGGAGGCTTCTCTAAAGAGAGAGCCCCAGGACAACGCGAGAAATTATTCTCCGCTCGACCCGTCTATTCTCTTGTTCACTGTATGAGATTCTATTGTAAACTGACTTAAACTAAAAATATTTCGGCGGTAGAATAAGTTTTGAGAAGGGCAAAATTTTAAATAAATCAATAAAAATATGGCGGGATTCTTTTTAGGCAATGAGGTATATTTACGTCATTTTATTCCAGAACAATTTTAACGAAACTTTCAGGGATTCCCTTTACGATTTGCCTACTAGAAAACTTGATGTTATTTGCAGGTGGCCGTCTAGACAAAGTTCCATGCGTTCTAACCATAAGAAAATTTTTGTTATGGCTAATATTATCTTTTAGCTCTTATAAACTCGGAAGTAAAAAACAATTTTTGCTCTGGAGCATTCTATTTCCACGAGAACAACCGCCGTGTCCATCGGAACACGAAGAATAAACTTTTAACACTGCAAATGCGGTGCTTTTAAAAAGAAATCTGCAGATTTTTCTAAAAACAAATTTTATTGATCTGGGAATGTTTCTTTTGAAAGTGGCCTTCGATATTTTGTAGAACTTATTTCATGCAATATACCAACGTAATTTTAAATCAAGAAGAAATATACAATAATATGCAGGACCGCACTAAGAGTTTTTTATCAATTATGCAAACAAAATGATTTTTAGTAAACTTAAAAAAACGCAACGTTATAAGAGCCAGAATGTAATGCTGTTATTTTGTTGTTCCAGACCAATAAGAATTAAAAATTCGGATAAATAGCTTTAAATTGTATTTACCCACTCCAGTATTTAGCCAATTCAGTATTACGACTTTCAACGTAATCGTTAGTCATTAACTTCCCTGTGTTTATAAAATCTCTAAACATTTACGATATTTTTGTTATTGGACCAACACCCGACTTGTTGACAATGCAAAGCAAATTCACTAATTGCCCAAGCACACGGGATAATTTATTTGTATTGTATCACTGAACTGGTTCATTTGAAAGCATGCAAGATTTTATTCTTCACGAGAATGTACGAGTAAAAAATTATTTTAATTTATAATTGTTGGTGTTGCCAAAGATGTTGTTTGTATTTATTTTAAACGTAATGTCGGTGTCGATAGCAAAGTCAACACTAAGCGGGCGTTATAAATAATAATGCTCCGGTTGTTATTGACTTGGTTGTATGGTTTGTATCACAGCTATAAACAACAAACAATATGCAAGTGAAAAGTAGATAACTTTATTTCTACTTTCTATGTAGATGGCACTTTATAGGCATTTATGGTAACTAGGTAAATGAACAGTTACAGCCAGAGCTCTGTAAAATCTTACAGGCTCCTAAAAGAGACCTGTAAAACCTTACAATGCTCATCAACAAAAAGCTAATGGAAATTAATTTTTTGTTTAACTACAACGCCATGACAACGTCTACCTATAAATTGTCCTACCGCCTTTGATTACAAAATGTCTTTTTATTAAAAAATATAGAATAAATTAATAAAAAAATGCTATATGAGGGTGAAAACAAAACTTTAAATAAATCAAAAAGTATTAATGATAGAGTGATATAACATGTATATTTAGATTAAGAGGGAAAAGGGCTATTTGAAAATGCAATAATATACAGGTGTTCCATTAAAAAAAATATCTATATTCCGTATCATGTGACCTATATATACAATTGTTTTTTTGATGAAATTTAAGAAAAATATGGGGTCAACAATAAAACTTTTTTAATTTAATTTAATTTAATTTCCAATAGTCCTAACGCGCTGGAATTTTCCAACAATTCTTCAAAAACTTTTTCTTCTAACGCTTTGACATTGTTCAGTAATTCTCCTTTAAGCCTTCTAGAAGTTTCTTCGGATTTTTCTAGTAATTCTTCTTTAAGCCTTCTTGAGTTTTCTTCGGATTTCCTGGAATTCTCCAGTATTTCTTCCTTTAGCATTCTAACATTTTCTTCGGCCTTTCTAGAATTTTCCAGTAATTCTTCTTTTAACATTCTAGAATTCTCTTCCGACTTTTCTAGTAGTTCTTCTTTTAACATTCTAGAATTTTCTTCGGACTTTCTAGAATTATCTTCCATTTTACTTAACAACAAACTAGTATCAATTGCGGATCCAGGTATTGCGAAGAGGTAATTTTCAGGATCTTCCTTCTGTTCCAAAAGCCATTCTCGTAGCCTATTTATTAACACACTTTTAAGGCCCGTTGTATCCAAATCCCGTTCTTCCAGTTCACGTTTTAAGTCTATTACCTTCAGATCTTTTAACAATTTCATCGCCATTTTAATTATTAGTTGTAATTGTTTTTAACACTAACAGTTTATTCTCACAGCACTTTGTTTATTACACGATTTTATTTATTTTAAACCCACACATGACACCACTGAAACGTTCTTTTTAAAATAATAACAAAAGTGCTGTTTAAATCGTCTATTAATAAGAAATATTTATGTACAAGCACTAATGAATACACTATAAATTAACGCTATGATTATAAACCATTAAAACTATTATTTACAGACTATGAATTTCTAATACAACATTTATCTTCACATTTACTATTTATTTCATGATACACAGTTAATGAATCGCTGTTGACTGCCTCTTTTTATCCGCGAAGTCGATTATATACCCCCATGTAAATCTTCTAGAACCCGCTAGAAACCCGCAATCCTCTCGATTGCTGTAGAATATTCCATTTGTTGTTCGAGAAGAGGTTCTCTCTTTTTCTCTCTTGTTACAATAATTTCGGCGCCCTTCGCGTATGGAGCCACTGTGACGCATCCTTTGCTTGTACAACATAGGGTAGTAATGCTTTCTATATATGAATCATAAACACATAATTTTACAACAAATTTGCATTATATCACATTGGATGTATCATTCATAATTTTATGTAATTGCTTCTGTAATAGCAACGAAATCCTCTTTAATGAAATCAAAATTAAACTAAGCAAACTCCTGTCTTGAAAACAAAACCTCCGCAATCGTTACATCACCATATCGGTGTTAAAATTAAAAGTTTTATCTCACACAAGTTAAAAGGGATTTCAAAAACTATTACGTATTTTTAATGTTTTATAACTATCTGCAATAAGTATACGAACTCCTTACTTAACGTTCATAATAAGCTTGCTGTAAGATTAATAAACGATAAGAAAAGTTGCATCAATTTTATTTAACTTAAAAATTGAGATTTACTTTAAAAGAAACTTTTCCATTCAAACAATTGAACCACTTGTGCCGTACGCAGAGCGTATGCAGAGAAATATCGTGATATCTTGGTAAGATGCTTTCAGACAAAAGGAATACTTCTTTTTCACTGCAGCTCTAGCCCTAGATCTGTTTGGTGCAACTAAGAACCCCAATTTTAAGCAACGATTTTTTTAAATGTGAATTTCTCCTTGACCAGATGCTACAACTTATGTTTGTATTTAGTGTAAGTGCACTATAATTTAAGTCACGATCAGAAGACTAAAACTAACCAAGCATACTAATTTAAGCTAAAGAAACCTTGGCAGTACAAATTACAGGGTGTATTATAGTATGCAAAATGGGTTACTAACTTGAATTGTGTAATCGAATACGAGAGTATCATAAATTATAATCAGGGAATCTATTCTGTATAAAAATTGAAGTGATTTCTAATTTAATGCATGAGATTATTATGTACTTTTACTTAATTAAACATTGTTATTAACACTGCTGCTTACATTATGCATTGTATTTTTGTATTTTGAATACACAAATTCTATTGTTATTGCATGAAATCCGTTATGCTCATAGGTGGTAGGTATACATAGGTACTGCCTATACGATATTGGTATTTTCTCATATCCTCACTGCACTTTAAACGGCCTATGATTGGTGACTTGCCTTTTTATGGCTTATTTTCTTTAGACACATCCTGCACAATTAATTCCTTTCTTTGGAAGCACAAAATTTCTTCATTGAGTACTCTTGAGATTTTCTGATTCTGCTGCTGGTGAGAGAGGACTACTTGATGCTTCTACTTGGTAAGCCGCAATCCTGCTTGGAGAGCTCTTGGAACAGCTTCTTATAGCCAGTACTATTCTACCCACTGTGGGATATTTACTGAACACCGCAAGTCGTGTGGGCTTCATCTTTCAATACAAAACCCTTAACTCTCGTATAGTTTTGGTCATGTATAGAGTAGAATTCGAGTAAACTAATAATATTCAATAGTCATAATAGTGGAGCGTTGTATCTTCATTGTAATCTGGTGTAAAATATTTATCAAAGTTTATTAGGGACTATTACCGGTTCATGCATGTTTATATTTAAAAGTGTTTATTTAAACAAGAGTGATTGTTTTGATGCACATCATCAAAATAAATATTTTCATAATCTTGATGTTGTTGGCTTCTAGTGTATTGTTAATTACTTCAAAGCTCTTTTAATTGTTCTTATATAAACAAACTCAAGTTTTGTTTATTATTCTTCTGCGTTTTTTAATTATTTTTTAAATGTGCCATGTTAAATGTAGCATGAAATGTTGTTAGTTCATGTTAACTTAAAATGTACAAAAGAGAATTTATATAGCACGCGACACTCGCAGGGTGAGTATCGATGACGTCTTATTTAATTTCTAATTATTGTACTTGACAGATTAGTGGTAGTAATCAACAATATCACATCAGGTCGTCTAGTTATACATAAATGGAAACAGTATTGGTCAACATTCAATTACAAAGGATTACTGATGAAAATGGAATTTGAATGTTTAATGCCGCCGTCTTGTACAATTCTTCCTTTCCAAACCTAATAATACAAACACCAAATCGCAAATATCTAACAAGCTATGAATGTTTTTTAAACACGCGAATAGCCCATTCATCTAGTCTCTCAAGTGCCCACGTCTTTTCCCAGTCAACTAAATTCCTAATTTTTAGCTCCCAATACAGATAATAAAAAAAAAATAACCTGGTAACTAGATCTCATGGCATCGCAACTTCACAACTTAAAATCTAAAAATCAGAACGTGTGATAGCTTTTTAATTATCTATCAGTGTTTTTTTTTAGCAAAACAAGATATTTTTGGCTTTACAAAAACGATTAACGATTCATTTTAGAAGACATAACCTGGTTCCCATTGTAAGTTACAAATATTCGGTAGGCTTAAGTTTATATCCAACCTAAGAATATTAGAATTTTATTTTGAAAACAATGGCAATTTATTACTCTATGCTATTTTTATGGCACCACAATAACCTATCTAGAAGTTTTGTAAACAAAAGTTGATTAGAAATGGACAAACAAGTGTTTACTAATTTTAAAGGTTTACAAAATAAAGATTTATTAATAAAGTGTTTACAAATACAGCTTGTTCTGGGTAAATATACCAATTGACAGTTTTATAGAGATTGTTTTCCTTTGGTCATGCAATTAAAAAGAAATGCGAAACTGAAGAACCTCTGATGTCTTTTATTCCGGGATCCGAATAGTATTCGTTAATAATTAAAAGAAATATTAGGTAACTATTAAATGAATTGCATCCTGTAAGTTATCAAAATGTTCCATGACTTTAGCAAGCAGATACTTACTATTAGATCAGTACTTCAATTGCTTATAAAAGTATTTATTTTGATTCAAAGTTCCACAACCATCCGCTGCCGGAACTCGCCGGAAAAGCGTCAGGTAAGTACGAACTTGTAGGAGGGTGCCCATCAATTCTACTGAAAACCTAAGTATATTCTTGTGTATTAATCTGCATTATTAATCACGACCATTCTTTTTTGAATTTTTTAACATCTGCAACAAAAAGAAAATATTCTTATATTTCCATTAAAATGAATCGAGACTTTATGGGTACCACATATCGTGTGCCCATAAAGTTTCAAAATTGCGAGCGCGAATTACACAACTCAATCTCAACAACATGAATAATTAATAAGTGTTGTAAGTTTTGCACAATGATCAATATAGGTTTATAGTGTTGTGTCTTGCAAAGCTTCTTAAAATAATAACCACACTAATTATTAGTAAATTATATTTGATTTAATTATCAAACATTTTTTACACGGTGCAAAATCGCATTGCAAAAACCCTTTTTTTATTAATCGTCGCCATTATAAGTAAACTGATGTATTTAATAGGTCGGTTTAGAGAATTTAATTGAAAGGCGCAATTCGCCATAATTGGCTTAAAGTTGATACTTTTGGGACATCCGTTACTTACCGTTACCAAGTTTTCATATGAGCAGTGTTTAAGATCGTGTTAAGTTGATTTAGTAATTCCTATTTTATTTTAAGAAAAGAGTAATTAAAAGAAAAATTAAATTAAAATATAAGGTTCTTGAAAAAGTAAAAACAAACAAGTATTTGTATGTAAGTACCTAATTAAAATATAAACATTTTATATATCTGAATTAATAATTAATTAAGACTAAAAAGGTCTAATTTTTTTTTCCGATGAAAGCGATAGACTGACTTGAGCATTTAATATTATTATAAACGGCTTAACTTAGCAATTTTATTTTGTTACGCGAAGCGTATTTTTGTATTATTTTATACACGGCTACACTTTGCCTTTTTATTTTAATAATCGTAGAATACTTTTGTTTAAATATACTGCGATGAAATCCAACACAAATGAAAAATTACACATAGAGCATGAGATAAAACTATTTAATTCATCTTTAATAATTCTTGTGCCTGGAACGAGACTTACTACCAAAACATTTGGACTTATGCAGCTAAACAGGAACATAAACTCTGTATGAAGATAAGAACAATGGATACTTGTATGAATATCGATCTTTCAAATAAATCTATTTTTCAAACCAATAAATAAATCTTCTTTGTATTGTTTAATATAATATTTACAATCCCAAATAATTGTTCGAAATGTGAAAATATTTATTCTTTATTTTATAAACAGGTAACTATTCCATAAATACTTACCATAATACCTACTAGAATTGTTTACATTCGACGTATGTTTATCAAAACATATGGTTATAACTTAACCTTTAATTTTTTAGAAAATCTTATCCGAATCGACGTGGATTTTTCAAATACGTATTGTCGACTGACTTTGTTAATTTTTGCTGGCCATTTTATATGTTTTCTCAAAACAATTGACGACTATGACAAAATTCCACAAACAAAATCTACACGCTACATTCGTGACGTCACAGGATAAAAACATATGTTTAAAATTAGCATTAATCTTATATCTAGAAAAACAAAAATATAGCTGGCACAAAGACGAACAAATTACTTTAATACACTTATAGTCTAAAATCAATCATAACTGAGAAAATCAAACTGACAAAAACGATTAACGATGAAAACTTTATTAAAACTCAAATTACCATGGATACACATGATCTCCAGCTATATCTTTACAATAAATGAACACATGGCTATACTAGGTAACTCACACATATAAAATTTACATAGGAAAATATTTACAATAAAAGAAAAACTCAAATGAACAATCTGTTTATACGTTTTAGGATCACGATTCTACACGAGATCCTACACAAATATCAACATAAATGAAATCAAATTATACTCAAACTTGTCTAGCATACAATCCTCCAAATGCTTGTATTCAAACAATGGTGAAAAAAGTTTTATTAAAATCAAAATTTGAAAAACCTCTAACATATCCAAAACAGCTGATTTTCCTTAATAATTAATACAAATCCTTTAATTACAGGAATTAGTAAGTTAAATGTACTATTATAGACATCATAATAATGACCTATTTTACATATTTCCAGTGAAATATAATTCCGAAACTGGTTCAGCTTACTAGGATAATGAAAATACTATTTGCGGTCCCATCATCGTCACATCAAATTTAAGAAAAGATAAAAATCTTCTAAAGAAATGGATAAGCTATCCTAAACATGTAACATGGGTTACATACATCATGTTTGAGTACAAAACAATTAAATGATATTCCTTTTATAAACTATCCTTTTTAATAAAATTAGGTTAAATATTATCTATACCTATCATGGTCCTATTTTTACTATTTTTACTTGATAAAACTACCCATAATCAAGCATGTAGCCTTTAGCATGAATAAAACTACTGTCCTAGCATGTACATCCTTTCATTTGTTGCATGAATAATTATATAAATGCTATCTGGCTAAACCCATCGTACCTATCGTAGCCTATTGATTATTTTTAGTATATCGTAAACTACCGAAATTTTCAAATAGATGATCCATATCATTGCAATACACTTGCATATATTTCCACCAGTTTCTTTTGTTTTGGTTTTTAATTTTAATTTTCGCCGAATACTAATAAAACGCCATTACAATGCCACTCACATTTATTATAATAAATTGTTCATGACGTAGCTTAAACTTTTAACATGTACTTAATTCACTTTTTAACTACAACTTAATTAAAACTTGCTTTAAACAAACTTTATTATTTTAATTTTATAACCGGCATTTTTGACTACATCATGGCGGCGGCTTTCTTCAGCGAGTTAAACAAGAATGCTTTCATTATTAAAAATCGACACATTATATAGAATACTGTTTAGATAATTACTATGATCGAAACAAAAGTATTTACATAGGTGATATTAATTATACAATATAGTTTAGTAAACCTTATCTAAATACATTAGACAATTATTATTCATAAAACATTTAAAATTCGAAAACTATACTCTTTAAGTTTCTTACATCACCAAGTTGATGCTAATTAAAAGAATTTTTATCTCACAAATGTTTAAAGTCATTACAAAAGAAATGTTAACGTTCAATCAACTATTATGTATTTTTAAGGTTTTATGACTAACTGTAACGACTAGAACGAACATCTTTGTTAACGTTCATAAAAAGTATGATGTAAGAATAATAAACGATAAACAAAGCTGCATAAATTATGTTTAAAATTTTAAAAGGTGAAATTTACTTTAAAATTCTCATTTTCTAGTCAATTAAATTTTGAAAATGGCCTTTCTTTATAGCGCCACGTCAACTTAGGAATGATATTCACATTTCTTCTATAATAAATATTTTAATTGTAGTACAATCTCAAAATGGCGAAGCTTTGTGGTACTTAAAATGTGACATTACGCCCATATTGCTATGATACACTCCATTGCCGTAAAGACATACGAATAAATTCTTGAAGGTCTAATTCCGATCTCATCATAATCTCAAGAATAACATTAGCAGTCGTTAATAATAGTGAGTAACAATAATAATCACACTCAAAATATTTATTATTATTATTATTTTTATTGTCATAATGATTAATTAGTTGTATAGATTTATTGTTGTCACATTTCCCAAGAGAATATTGTATGTTTTACGAGTTTCTTTCGAACACATATAACTTTTAAAGTCGGTACATTTGAAGGATATGGTAAATTATCGAGTGATTAGGACTAAATTAAAATCATCATAAAATTGTCAAAATAAATCAATTATTAATTACTTGCTTCAGTGGAAAATAATATAATACTTTATTCCTATTTAATTGATGTTTATATTTATATCCATTGAATGAGACGTATTGAACTGCTATACACGAAGGATGGATTCAAATAATTTAATGCCAGAATTTTAAACTCGTGGTAGGATTCTGCCTATACTATAATAATAGTTCAAGCAACTTCAGAGTTCCTTTTCAGTTCCTTTTACTTTCCGAGTATCCCAGAGCTTCTTTTATCTTCTAGCAATCTAGGTCATCGATATATCATACCTAGAAAAAAATATCAATATTACTTTTTTTTCTATTGGCATAATAAACGCCCATAATAGATTGCTAAATTGTTCCGTAATAAACAAAACTTGATCATGTATGAAATCGGATTAATACAATCTGTATCAATATAGTCCATTATTATGTTATTTAATTTCAATTAAAGATTAAAAACGGAAATTATTATGGTAATAGCTGTATTGTAGCAGTTCCTATTTTGTATTATTACAATCTATTCATTTATGACATTTAGTGAAACACCTACGTCTTATTTAATATTTGTAATAATGCAATTTTTTAATAGTTAGGATTAACCGCGACAAAAGATATCCTTTAATAGCTATTACTTCAATATAATTATTTCTATATGGAAATTCCCGTTTATAATTATCTTTCCAGATAAACACTTGAATTAAACAATACTTACCTGCTATTAAAAAAAGTACATGTAGCCTAGAAACAACGAGTAGAGTAACGCTCACAGCTCTCGCACTTTATACACCTATACAAGTAATAAGACAACCTCGATTTTACACCGAAAGCAAGATAATTTAAAAAAAGTTTGGATTTGTTTTATCTTCTCTACCCACTAAACAATTGGTTGTTGAGAAAGAGAATTATTTAAAACAAACACGTAGATTTTATGCTACAAAACATTTTACACACTGAATTTAAAGAGAATATTTTTATGAAATAAATAAAACTGATTATTTAAAAGTTTCACAAATTTATTATAATCTACTTGACAATTGTTTCGACAGCTAAGCTGTCATTATTAAAGGTAATAATTAATATAAACAAACACATCGCTAAGGTAAACACAAAAAATAGATAACTAGATAAAAATAATAAAAATTGCTGAGCTCAATCTGTTCATTTACTAAAGATACTCTGAGTTAGCGTTTGTATATAAAAAAGCTTCGAAAATAATAAATATTTAATTTCTATTATTTTTATTTTTTTCACTAGTTATCTACTTTTTGTTGTTACCTTAGCGACGTGTTTCTTTACATTTAAATTACCTTTTATAACGATAGCTTAACCGTCGAAGCAATTGTCAGGTATGTTCTAACAAACTTATGGAACTCTTAACTAATCAGTTCAACTACACGAATCTATGAGACTACTTTCAAATTGTCAAAAATATTTAAAAATCCTAATGGACTATTCTTCTTAAGAAACCATCAGTGCACAATCATCCATAATATACCCCACCTTTTTTTCAATCAACTCGAATATGGAAAATCCTGGAAACCTAAAACTTCATTCATGAACTCTTTAAAATATCAGTAGAGTATACTTATCATATTCGCTCTTAACATCGAGGTTTTTTCGAACATACCTAAAAAGTTGCCTATAAATGAAGAAAAGTAAGACCTGCTTAAATTAGTGCTTGGTACTTCTGAATCACTATAAACACCGAAATCGGGTCATCTTACTTTTGACAGCTGAAAAATTCACAAACAGTTGTCAAAGAGTATTATAAGATGAAGGCCTCATTTTTGATGCTATGAAGCAATGACTTACATTGTGCATTCACGAAGAAAGTAGTCACTTTCAACATGTTCTAAAGTACCAAGAAGTGATGATTGCGGAATTCTCCTGGAAAAAACCTATCGTTTATCTTTTATTTAAAGAAAGCTTCTCGTAGGCATTGAGAGTGGAGTTTCTGACCGATCTATCGAAATCAAATTCAGTAGGTACCTGTAGTGTTTTTACTCAAGTGCGTATTGTGCTACCTGGAATTTTTTATTCATTCCAAAAGAAAAATGGAATCGAATCATCTGATAAGCCTCCAACTGTGGACACTGGAGCTATTTTAATTTCTATATTTGGCCTTTTCATTTGTATTTTTAATTCAATATTGTATTGGGACCTTCAGTCATTATCATTTTTGGTATGTTTAAATAAGAGTATTTTTCCTAAGAATGGATCTGCGATAAATATTTAATTGTTTAGTTGCGAAAGTATGTATTCCTATTAAATGATATCATACTTGTTTTGGGAATCCTGTTAACTCCATCGGTTTTGTTTGTTGCAAACACAATAAATGATATGTGTAATAAGTTTCAAATAAGAACCTCAGTGTATTGATAATGAAGAATCGCCCATATGTTTTTTTATTTCAATACAAGATACTAAAAAAAATTATTGAAAGGTGAACCTGCTATTTATATCGTTGATATTTTAGGACAACTGTACATTCAAGCATTGCACATGGGACATATTTCAAAATATCTAAATATGAAATTTTAAAAATTTCCGGAACCTTCATATCTTGTGGACAGTTTTTGTATATTTGAAGTTGAAGTATTTTTTTGCAATTTTATAAACTCCATATTTTTAGATCTGTACAACTTTAGAACTGTAGACCCTTGCATTTCAGGAACTTTATAAATATAAAAGTCTGAAAAGGGAAATAATAAGAAATGAAACACTTTTACTATTCTCTGATGCTTTAATATGTAAAAAAAAGGTTTTTATTTTCGACTTATTAAACGACTTATTTTATCGAATTTTTGATGACTGTTTCTAAACGATAATAGGGATTGTCCGGTATTTTTGGAGACCTTTATGAAACTTACTAGTTTTATTACAAAGCAATACTCCTTATATCCCTACAAAGAACGAAGAGAGTTCTAATATACAGAATGTCCTGCTTAACAGTCTACACTTAATCATGCGGACAAGCTTTTAGCTACATCAACGGAATTATAATAATTTTGTATTTTTCAACTTTTAATTTACGAAATTAGTATTAGAACTCATTTTAGGACATGCGCTGGTATCGCACATGACGTCATCAGAATTCTTTAAATGGAACCATTAAGGGCGTTTACTGTCTCCAGCCTTACTTTGTGGAACTCCATAATCATGAAATATAATATAAATATAATATAATTTAACTAATCTTTGTATTTATATTATATTTCAGGAATCATTAAGTTCTGTGTGATTTTGAATAAGAAAGTATTGGGGTACTATACAGGGTGTCATGAGATAGAACGCATTAATTTTAAGGGGTGATAAAAGACATTAAAAGGAACAAAAAGTCTGCATAATTTTTTTTCTATGTTAATAAGCTTTCGAGTAATTTAGAAAAAACCGTTGCCATATCTGGCAACCTTGCTTAAGTATAATCGCAGCTGGGTCTTGACCTTGTTTTAGAAAATCAAACAAACAAACTGATGATGACAGTCGTCGTTTAAAAATAATAAACATCCAAAGCAGATTAGTCGGGGACTAGTTCTATGAAAATTGTAATCCGAACTGTTTCCGTAAACAAAATTTGTACGTTGTAGGACGTTAAAAACACGCTGATTCATAACAAACCAACTGTAAAAATAAAACAATAACTGACCTACATTTTATATTTATTAATTTCCGGAATATTTTTTCAAAATGTGTTGACGTATTTGTTTTTTTATTAAAGAATACTATCTTATGTAAAAAAATTTGATTAAGGCACCTAATTACCATAAAATTAAAGATTTTTTAATGTAGCCAAAACAAGGTGTCAACAAAATCCCTTAACCTAATTACCGAATTTAAATTAGATAAATCTTCTCTTTAAAAGATATTCTCTTATAAAATCATTAAAAACTGTTATTAAATAAACAGCAAGTTGTGAATTGCGTTATAGACAAATTATTATTTCAAAGTTCAACGAACTACAAACGCAGTATTTTCTCAAGGGTATGTATTATTGACAATTTTATTATTTTAACATAGCTGTGATCAGGCATTGACCCAAATATTCTTAAAGGTTGTATAAACAAGACGTGCTTTATTTTCAATGTCAAGATGTCCAGATCAGCATTTTGGCTGATGTCTACAGATTTGATTACAAACTTTACAGGGTTGTCACGTTTCTAAATTGAGTAAAATGAATTTTTAATTGTAAAAAGAATTCAATTTTACGCCGAAATAGTATACGATACGATAAGATGTCATTAAGGTTTGTTGTTGTGATAGATGAGATAGATCTGCCGACAAAGCCCCATACTTGAAGTACTACTATTAACGCGGCAAAATGATGTTAAAGTTTCCAACTTTCTTATTTTTTTCTGAAAAAGTGGTACGTTCTAGAACAAAGTTGTGTAAGACTTTTTTGTTCCTTTTGGTGTCTTCTATCACCCCTTAAAATTAATGCGTTCTATCTCCGGACACGCTGTATATATCTAAGAAGCATTAAAACGAAGCTAGAACCAATTAACGGGTTCTGTCGCGTTTCACAGTACACCAAATCATTCGGGCAAGCTTCTAGCTACAGCAATGGAATTAGAACTTTGTATGTTTACGATTGTAGAGCATGTCGAGGTACCAGTACATGACGTTATAGGAATTTTTTTAAATGGAAATTGGCTCGCCCGAATAATCGAGTATACGATAGAATGTTTGTCGGACAGAACCCGTTAATTGGTTCTAACTCCGTTATTATGGATCTTAGACCCATGGTCCTTAATACTTTTATATTCGGAATACCACTTGCTATCGATCTTTTTTTTAACCTATTGCTTCCGCTTAAAAAAAATCCGATAACGTCATATCCGGTACTAATACAAGTTCTAAGGTGAGTTCTAATACTGATTTCGTAAGCTAGAGGTCGAAATATATGAAGTTCTTTTAATTCCATTGCTTTAGCCAGAAGCTTGTTCGAATGATTGCGTGTAGATTGTTAAACAGGATAAGGAACATAATAGGAAAATTGATAACTTTGAAGCTATATAATAATCTGATCTATGACAGTAACGAGAAGTTATCATTCGAAATTAGGCCAATACTCCTCATGTCAGTGGAAGATGAGGACAGTCCCCAATATCGTTAACGATAACTTATCATTCGATAATAATAATAATGGCTAATAAGTTTTGTGTTAACAACATAAAACAAGGAACATTTGTAATAACCACTCAGCCTTTGGCTTCAAGTAGGATACATTACACATTTATGATTTTGTTATCTTTGAAAAGCACGAGAAGTTTATGTTCACATGTATAATAACGTTACATCGGTGGCATTAATAAATATTGGTTAACTTTATCAGCGAGGAGAATTCTGCGAACTTCCAATTCTGTTATGAGGGGCAGTTTCTAATCTCGCTGCTATTTGCAGCGAAGAGAACTTATTCTTCGAATTTATAATATCGCTACCTTTAACAAGGAACAACTTATCATTAAAGTTTACAGTATCGGTGTAGTTGTTAACTCACTAGTAGTTGTTGCAAAACGATTGACAAAAAGTAGAAGTTGTCATCCGAAGTAACAATATAACCACCAGTCACTGCAATATTGCTGTCTTAAACATGGCCGCTTATGTCAGCTATAGCTTATTATCGGAACTTCTAGTTAACAAAACGACTACCAATAACTACAAATCAGTAGTAGGATTAACAATATGATCACCAATGACTACGATATGGCTTTTTCATGAAGTAAAATCATGATTAGAAATAACGATATAGCCGCCATCCACTGAGATGTCGCTGCTTTTGGTAGCAATAAGATCCTTTCATTGGAACTTATATGTATATTGGCATATATTCAAAACAATCGGTTATAAACATCAATCATTTTTAGAAATAACGATATAGCCGCCAACGACTGCAAAATCGCTGCTTTTGGTAATAATAAGAACCTCTCATTGGAACTTATATATCTCCATATATTCAAAACGACCGGTTATAACTAAAAATCATTATTAGAAATAACGATACAGCCGCCAACGACTGCGATATCGCTACCTTTAGTAGCAATAAGAACCTCTCATCGGAACTTGTAATCGCCATATGTTCAAAACGACCGGTAATTACTACAAAAAACTAATGATTAGACATAACGATATACCCGCCAACCACTGCAATATCGCTACCTTTAGTAGCAATAAGAACCACTCATTGGAACTTTATATATCGCCATATATTCAAAACGACCGGTCATAACTAAAATTTATTATTAGACATAACGATACAACCGCCAACGACTGCGATATCGCTACCTTTAGTAGCAATAAGAACCCCTCGTTGGAACTTATACATCGCCATATATTCAAAACGACCGGTAATAACTAAAAATCATTAATAGAAATAACAATATAGCCGATAACGACGGAAATATCGCTACTATGGGTAGTAATAAAAACCACTCATAGGAACTTATATATCGTCATATATTCAAAACGGCCGGTAATAACTAAAAATCAACGATACACCCGCTAACGACTGCGATATCGCTACCTTTAGTAGCAATAAGAACCTGTCGTTGGAACTTGTATATCGCCATATATTCAAAACGACTGGTAATAACTAAAAATCATTATTAGAAATAACGATATAGCCGCCAATGACTGCGATATCGCTGCCTTTGGTAACAATAAGAACCTCTCATTGGAACTTTTATATCGTCATATATTCAAAACGGCCGGTAATAACTAAAAATCATTATTAGAAATAACGATATAGTCACCAACGACAGCAATATCGCTACCTTTGGTAGCAATAAGAACTACTCATTGGAACTTATATATCGCCATATATTCAAAACGCCCGGTAATTACTAAAAATTATTATTAGACATAACGATACACCCGCCAACGACTGCGATATCGTTATCTTTAGTAGCAATAAGAACCTCCCATTGGAACTTATATATCGTCATATATTATAAACGACCGGGAATAACTAAAAATTATTATTAGACAACGATACACCTGCCAACGACTGCGATATCGCTATCTTTAGTAGCAATAAGAACCTCACATTGGAACTTGTATATCGCCATATATTCAAAACGACCGGTAATAACTAAAACTTATTATTAGAAATAACGATACAGCTGCCAACGACTGCGATATCTCTATCTTTATTAGCAATAAGAACCTCTCATTGGAACTTCTATATCGTCATATATTCAAAACGGCCGGTAATAACTAAAAATCATTATTAGAAATAACGATACAGTTGCCAACGACTGCGATATCGCAAGAACGTCTCATTGGTCCTTATATATCGCCATATATTCAAAACGACCGGTAATAACTAAAACTTATTAGAAATAACGATACAGCTGCCAACGACTGCGATATCGCTACCTTTAGTAGCAATAAGAACCTCTGATTGGAACTTGTATATCGCCATATATTCAAAACGGCCGGTAATAACTAAAAATCATTATTAGAAATAACGATATAGCCGCCAACGACAGCAATATCGCTACGTTTGGTAGCAATAAAAACCACTTATTGGAACTTTATATATCGCCATATATTCAAAACGCCCGGTAATAACTAAAATTTATTATTAGACATAACGACACACCCGCCAACGACTGCGATATCGCTACCTTTAGTAGCAATAAGAACCCCTCGTTGGAACTTCTATATCGCCATATATTCAAAACGACTGGTAATAACTAAAAATCATTATTAGAAATAACTACGATATATAGCCGCCAACGCGAGCAATATCGCTACCTTTAGTAGCAATAAGAACCTATCATTGGAATTTGTATATCGCCATATTCAAAACGACCGGTAATAACTAAAAATTATTATTAGAAATAACGATACACCCGCCAACGACTATGATATCGCTACCTTTAGTAATAATGAGAACCTCTCATTGGAACTTATATATCGTCATATATTCAAAACGGCCGGTAATAACTAACAATCATTCTTAGAAATAACGATATAGTCGCCAACGACAGCAATATCTCTACCTTTGGTAGCAATAACATCCACTGATTGTAACTTTATATATCGCCTTATATTCAAAACGACCGGTAAGAACTAAAAATTATTATTAGACATAACGATACATCCGCCAATGACTGCGATATCGCTGCCTTTGGTAGCAATAAGGACCTCTCATTGGAACTTTTATATCGTCATATATTCAAAACGGCCGGTAATAACTAAAATCGTTATTTGAAATAACTACATAGCCGTCAACGACTACGATATTGCTGCCTTTGGTAATAATGGGAACTTTTGATATCGCCGATATAACATAATCATTGCAATTTCTAGTTGTTATTAAAACGATTGGTATTGGCTAAAAGATTTTTTTATTAAAAGTAACAATATTGCTACCAATGGCTGTGATAGCATTGTCTATAGTAACTAGGCGAGGGCAAACTGTAATATTGCTGCTAGCTAGGGGAACTTATTACTCGATCTTATAGTATTGATGTCTTCGACAGCAAAAATGTATACAGGTCTAAGACAACGACAATCCAAATCTTACCCTATCATTGCATTTCTTAACGATAACTTCTCATTGTAACTTTTTGTTGTTACCAAGACCATTGGTAATAACTGGGAATTGTCATTCGAAGTATATTGTGTTTGTGTGTATATCTTGTATAGTGCTGCCTTGGCACACAGGATAAATGATTACGATAATTTCATTTTATATCGTTGTCTTTGGCAGTACCGATTGCTTATCAACCAATCAAATGGTATAATACCAATAGAAGACAACGGAGATAATAAGAAGACTGTTTTTGGCAGTGAAGGGAACTTAATTAAAGAAAACGGCGAAAGATTCACAATTGGAATTTATAATATTGCCAATAATGTTCATATTCTAATTGAAGAAGGATAAAATCTAATATTGCTGCCTCTGGCAGATTAGTATCATTGGACCTTATATCTGACATCCATCAATAATTTTTACTCGACAAAAAAAGCTTGCCCCGTCTTAAATATACCCGAAATTATACTGTGGGTATCATACTATGAAAATTAGCCCCGACTGCGTTTCGAGCTAGATTACGATGTTTGGGGCATTTTTGGGTGGTTTTGATTTCCTACTGCAAGTACATTTTTATAGAACGAACACTTCCCATCTTCCAGAATATGCAGAAAGCTTGCCCCTTCTTAAATATACTGTTGTTATCATACTACGAAAATTAGTTCCGACTGCGATTTGAGCTAGATTACGAAAAAAAACTTAAATTATTACGAAAAGAAATTATTACGAGAAGAAGGAAAACATTATTCGATTTTATACCACTGTTTTTGTCAATAGCACCCACTTGTCATCAACTACTATCCTTTTTTTTTCTAGAGCCTTCTGACTTTGAAACATTGCTAGTAAACTACTGAACCAAATTAAATACTTTAAAAACAAGCAAATAGTAAATTTATTTCTACATGTAACTGTAAAAGACTTTTGTTTTTATCGGACGATACGTAATAAAATGTACCCATTTTTAGAGACAATTTCATTTAAAGTATAATCTTAAATAAAATAAATAAAACGCTTTCTTGTCTGAAAATTAATAGCTTAAGAACCGCAAGGTTTTTTCTAACCCTTACAAAAATCTCATAGATATAATATTGCATATACTTTCTGAGAAACAAATTATTTAACTTACTTTTAATGGAATTGTCCCTAAAAATGGGAACCTACCTGTTATTAAATATCGTCTGATAAAAAAAAGTATAGAACTTAGAAGTATGATATTTTACTGTTACGAGGATAAATTGAAAAGTCTCCGGCCTAGGCAATAAAACAAAAGAATATCAGGTTAACAAAAATTTTATTTTTCTACGTAGTCCCCATCGAGTTCAATGCACTTGGTCCACCTTTGTTCAAGTGCTCTTATACCGTCCCTATAAGCCTTTTCTTCTAACTCGTCAAAATAGGCGTTTGTGGCAGCAATCACTTCTTCATCGGACTCGTATTTCTTTCCAGCGTGAAATTTTTTTAGGTTTGGAAATAAATAAAAATCCGATGGGGCTAAGTCTGGTGAATAAGGGGCATGGGGTAACAATTCAAATTGCAATTCATTGATTTTTGCCATGGCAATTGCCGACTTGTGACAAGGTGCATTGTCCTGGTGAAACAGAATTTTTTTCTTTGCTAATCCAGGTCGTTTTTCTTCAATATTTTTTTTTAATTCATCCAGTAAGGTAGCATAGTATACTCCGTTGATTGTTTTACCTTTTTGAAGATAATCAACGAAAAGTACTCCCTTGGCGTCCCAAAAGACTGAAGCCAAAACTTTTCCGGCTGACGGAACTGTTTTGGCTTTCTTCGGAGCAGGTTCTCCTTTGGCAGTCCACTGTTTTGATTGCTGCTTTGTTTCGGGTGTGTAGTGATGAATCCACGTCTCATACATTGTTACAAACCGTCGCAGAAAGTCCACTGAATTTCGATTAAACAAGTCTAAACACTCACTTGAAACTGTTTTGCGAGTCAGCTTTTGTTCCACTGTGAGCAGCCGCGGCACCCAACGTGCCGATAACTTTCTCATTCCCAAAATTTCGGTTAGGATATGATATGTTCGTTCCGTTGAAATGCCCAGGGTATCTGCTATTTCAGCCAACTTCAATCGCCGATCATTCAACACAACTCTATGGACTTTTTCGACAATTTCCGTTGTGGTGGCAGTTTTCGGTCTTCCTGAACGCGGTGCGTCATCTGTGCTTTTGCGACCCCGTTTAAAGTCCGCAACCCAGGTTTTAACTGTGCTATAGGAAGGAGAAGATTCGCCTAATGTCCCGTCTATCTCAGCTTTGATTTCTTTTGGGGATAAACCCTTAATGTGAAAATATTTAATAACCTCACGAATTTCAGCTTTTTCCATTTTAACACCACACAAAACTTTATCGACTTTGACAACTTGCCAAACAATTATTGTTTGACAGAAATTTTTGTTATTTCACAGCCATACTGATAAATTATGAAAAAATAAAATGCCGTAAAAACATTGCAAAAATTTGTATCCCATATGGGTTAGGCCGGAGATTTATCAATTCATCCTCGTACATGTAGAAATAAATTTGCCATTTGCTGCTTTTTAAAATATTTAATTTGGTTCTGCAGTTTACGAACAATACACTTTCAAAGTCAGAAGACTCTATATAGATATAAAGATATAGAAAAAAAATGGATAGTAGTGTATTAATAGAAGACATCAGGAACAATATCCAATAAAACTGCCTTAGGCAGTGAAAAGAACTTGTTAACCGAACTTTTTATATCGCTGCCTTTGGCAAGAACGAGAACTTATCAGTGGAATTTATAATATCGGCAATAATTCTCATATTCTAGTAAAAGTAAGAAATAAAATCTAATCTTGCTAATTTTTATTATTGGAATTTACTTATAAGCTGTCGCTGTTGGCAGTAAGTTGAATTGGTAAAATGCTGCTTTTGACAGACAAGAAGCCTTTCATCAACACCAGCTAAAGTAGGAATCGCTATTAGCCACCTAGAGTGGCCTTGAATTTTGACAGTTAATATGAGCTTTGAAAAATTGATATACAAATTGTCCGTTATAAAAATGTCCAGAGATTACAAGCAATTCTTTCTCGGGTGCGTTAACCAGATATCTTGATTCGCTAAAATAACATAGAAGCTCATGAAATTTTAAAAATGTATACATAATTCCAACTTGGAATTTCGTATACCGAAAAAGTGTTTGAAACTTTAAAGTTTCAAATCTTGTTCTGAAAATATGTAACCTCGACACCTTTACACTGTGATGCTGAGTTATTGGAATGTTCTGATCTAGGAAAGATAAAGATATAGATTTAGATTTTATGAAACTTTAAAACGAATTCGTCCATCCGTAAAGTTTGGTCATGTCGGAGATTTTCTCTTCTCATTGTTGGAACACACTGAGTAACTAAATTTTTAAATAATAGCTTCTATCTACTACATCTAATGATTGTTATTTGCCTTTCAACTCAGTTTTTAATATTACTACACAATATTGAAATGCGTTTTACATATGTATATGCATGTTTTAATAAATGCCCTTGGAAAAGATCAGACAATATAATACCAATCGCAATAAATAACATGTAGTAGGTATGCACCTCTCGTTTAATAAAAACATCTCCTCCATCTTATTATTCTAAATTTTTTTAATTTGCCTATCCTCCTTATTTTTAAATAAATTAGTCATTTACGACTGTCGTGAATGGTAAAGATGTTCCCTCCACGGTTGGTTTGATTCACGGTTGTCCTCACCGGACTTGAGGAAAACCTTTACATTCTCTTGTTTACTCTTATGAGTGTTACTACCTACTCGTGTCTGTTCTAATTGTTGTTAGTTTTGTTATATTTTCTCTTGTTTGGATTTTCTTGACGATCTATTATATAGCGACTTCACAAAGAACTGGATATTATGAGTAACTACAATCAATACAGTAAGTGTAGTATTTATTTTTTATATTTTCATGTTTTTTACGTTTATTTATTTTATTTTTTCCTCGATTATTGTTTTCATTGCGTAATATGTCAAATAAGTGGGCCGCTATTTAAAGTTTGTATAATATAATGTACACATACCTGAGAAATTTCAAGTTTACAAGTTTACACTTATCATCCGGATTGATTGATATAGATTTTAATTGTAATTTATTTACAGTGGTGTGCTGAGTTTATACAAAAGAATTTCCACGATTGTTTAATATCCATCGACCAATTACATCGTAGATTGCTAAAAATATATGTTAATCAATTTCTCATTGGATTATTATCCACTTGTGCTCACAGTTGACATTCTTCTACATATGCATAATCAAAAAAATTCTTCCTCTAATTATCCCTATTCCAAACATTTTCTTTTCATAAAGGTATTGGTTTACACTATCTCGCTTATTCTATTATGGATGACATAAATTCAATTTCGATTTTTTTTCTAAATGTCAATCGAGAGATGTGTGTAGGATCCCCAAATGACGAAAGACCATTATAAGATAGATTAACTATGGAAAATGTAACAATGTAAATGTTTAAATTTTAAATTACAATGGCGTGTGGTTGGTAGCATCGCATAATCGAGTATTCCAGTTGTATATAAACAACAGAATTTTCTTAACACTTTTAGCCTTTTAGTAGGTAAGTGAACTTGTAAAATGAAGAAGTTGTTAAAATTAACTTTTATTAGACTTGATTGCTTATTAGTGTATAAAGGGATAAAAGAATAATGTTAATGTTATTAAATTTCCGCAAAGTTATTATTACTATAATGTAATTACGAAAGCGTTCTAGATAAATAAGAAAATCCGGTAAAACACACCTACGTCTTTATCTTAATGACAACATGTTTTTATTAATTAAGGACAAATTTAATAATAATGGCTACGTAAATAACGAATAATTCAATCATAAATATAGACATTTTTTTATATATACACTGACTGTATGGTAAGTTTTTATAATCAGGACGTGCCTTAAATGTTAACTCATCTTCTCTTTCTAGGGGTCACATTTTGAGATCAAAACTGAGTCACTTATATAAATAGACGTGTCGAGAAAAATAAAAAAGGTGCCTTAATGACGATGACACTCGAAGAGTGTCAAGTGCAACAATTATTATTATCATTATTAACAGCCTACAGCTGTGCTACAGCTATTTAGTATGTGTAAAAAATCGTTTCAACCGGAAAATTAGCATTTTAAATGATCATTTAGGCGTTTTTCACTTGAAGATTAATAAACAAATAAATTGCCAGGTTTCACTTTTTTTTCTTTCAAGCAGAAAATGTTTCATAATCCATTTATCTCTGATTGACCGTGTTATAATATTGTTATTTCTTTTGTTTTACAATAAACGAAATTGAAAGTCTTTTCTAATTCTTCTGGAGATTATACATTGAAAACATTTCAGTAACTCATTTATCGGATTAAAGATAAATACTACTCCATTTTGTTGGGGAAAAACGTAAGACATCTTGTGGTAACTCTTCAGAAAACAGAATCCATATCTGGAGACTATGTTTGTCCTGTAAATACTTCCATGCGTATCATCCAACTATTTGGAAATGTTTCTTCATCTTGTTGGAATATAAGTGTGCATATTCTAATTGCTTTCAACATTCCTGTGGCTAATTTTGCTCCATTATCTCCAAAATTTATCTTAAGTTGTCCCTTAAAACCCCATTATATGCTTGGTCAAGTCACGCTGAATGCTAATTTTTTCGCTACAATAAAACAGGAAGATTCTTATTAAACATTCCATTGCTTGAGAACTTACTTTTACCTTGACGATAAATTTGATTCAAAGCTATTTTTGAGTTGTATGTACATGCTATCAGCAGCTGTTGATATCATTCAGCATTCTTCCGATGCTTTGGAGAGCAATTTCTTTCACATGTTAACTCAAATTGGCGTCCAATAAACGACTTCAATTTGTAGATCCTTCTGTAACAAATATATAAGTCATTTATTCATCCACTTTAAATTTTTATGGTTAAATAATTTAAACGAATTTAAATTAATTTGCATAAATAAAGCATAGACAAATTTCTTATGCTAAATTCATAAAAATTTAATTTAGACCTTTCTATAAATTATACTACGACATAATTTAATGTTGTGGAAATGAGAAAAACCCGAACAGAAATCATGTAGCAATCAATTTGTTGAAAGTAATAATTGTTGAAGTTACTTAATTAAAACACAAGAACGCAATTCATATTTTGTTAGTTGCATTCATTAAAATATTTCCCAAAGAAGTTATACAATACCTTAGTAAATTACAATTGAGGAATGTACATGTATATGTACACAGTGTAACAATATTTCAAAATGATGTATTCTTCAATACCTAACCTTCAACCTAAAATAAATATTTCTATGTATAAGAAATAACTTTTGCAGTATATATTTTATGTAGGATATGTAGAAAAAACGATATGGTTGATGGTTAAATTGGTCTATCAGATGCTGTATGGATCCCTTTAATGGTCGGCCCTCAAAGGCTAATTCTTGTAAACATCAAAACTCGAGAACAAATGTTTCTATAATACGTTTCTGAATCAGATTCTTATAGTAGTGGAAGGTCTGTAATAACGCAGCTTTTGACGTCAACCTATAATCAAAAATGTGACTTGTGGCATACTTCACATACTACGTCAGAAAGGCATTCAAATTGAAATGTAGCATTGCAGCGAAGCTATAGTATGATCAAAAAGTCTTTGGATCAGGGTTGCCATGAAATTAACAAGCTATCTATGAAATTATTTATTTCTATTATTTGTGACATTTACTTCACAACTAATGTCAATAGATAATAGTTCAAATAAATTCCATTCTGTGTTCTTTTTATAAATGTTATTAAGTAATACTTAAGATAACTGCAACCACAAGAAATAATAATAGCGTACGCTAACCTAACATTTTCTGTGTATTATTTGGGGCTCTGTTTAGCAGTGTCGGCGCGTCGCATTTTCTTGACACAGGTGACTGTATCTCCATTAGCGCTACTCAAGATACATTGGCGCTACTCTATGCAGTTCACAAAAACTACGGGCAGTAGAAAAAATAATTCTATAGATGGTTTTTATATTCCATGACTATTGCGATCCAATGACTTTTTGATCATACGATATATAAGTCGCTACCGACCGGCTTCTCATATTCCATTAGAACAACGGTTCTTAATATCAATGCCAAAGGCAGCGAGTAGGCGTTTTCTTATCAGCCATTAGAAAACACATGACTTTCGTTGATCGTTGATTTCTGTAGCAGTAGTGAAGAACCTTTAAGACAACGAAGGCGATAAACTATAATATCTATGTCTCTAACGGCGACCAATAGTTTAGTATTTTCATTGGGCAATCTTTAAATAGTTACTTTTTTGGCAGCATTTAACCAGTAATTGGAAGTCAAAGATAACTTTCAACGTCGCCATCTTTGAATACTTTCGTTGACTAATATATCGAGTACTAATTCTTTAATAGACGTATTCGCCTATGGACAAGTCTTTGGCAGTGATCATATTTCATCAGAAGACAACGACCTCCTCTAAATCATTACCTTTGGCATCAAATAGCCATTTTCGGACCAGCCATAACAACTGAAAGATAACCGCTAATGTCACCACCTTTGGAAGAGCTTGTTCATGTCGATGTTGGCTGCAGCAGTATGGAGAACTTTAAATTTAGTATCTAGTCGCCTTTGGCTATCGATATCACTGACCATGTTTCATCGTGAAGTAGCAACAATTCCTGAAGGGAGTAGGCGACTTCGTATATCAGCTATCAGAAGTCAAAGACAATATAAAGATATAGGTAGTGAAGTTGAAGCGGTTTTACCAAAAGACAATGATAGTGTCTCTAGATCGCCTTTTTAGGCATCTTTGTATCATCTATCAAGAGGCGTAGTTTTTTCGAAATGAAGACTAGCATTAGTAGACGAAAACATTAAGCATGTAGTCCAGAAGAACACAATTCATAAATCGCTGTCCTTGACAGCAGCTACGTATGCTCGTATCGTAGTCATCAGAAGTCAAAGATAATTTTCAATGTCACCGTCGTTTTGGCGGCCATATTTTCTGAGAAGACAATTCGCAACGCCGACTAGGAAGGTGCCTATGTCGTTGAGTTGAGGATCACTTTTAAGTGTGTCACTTCTATATGCTTGGCTTAAAATCTTCGTTTACAGCGACCGACAATCTTCATATCAGTCTACTTCCAATGTTGCCTCCATTTGCGACGATCTACGATTCCATAAATGATTCATTAATAAATAATTAATAATAAAAGAGGATACAGATGCACCAAGACGCTTTTATAATTGAAATGAATTAAGCGTAATGTTTCATTAAGCATCTATCAAGTTGTGTACTTATTACACTATTCAATTATAGAATTTGAATTAGAAAACAAAAAGGCGGAGCTATTTAAATCGCCAGAAAATAATAGCATTATTTTTAGATTACTTCATTACAATGTACCACTTAATAAACAATTTTCATAGTTATTCTATGACACACGAGAAAACAATGCCAAATAAAACTATAGCCTTTTTACAATTCGATTTTAATAATAAAGCCGCCCTGCTAAAATCATTCTATCTTTTAATCAGTGTGATTAGAAAAAAGAAATCTGAACATAAAAGAAATTAATAGATCTGTCAAATTTTGATCTCAAACTATCGATAAGTTAAATGTGTACCTTGTGTATTTTTCTGACCTTTAGAAGTATTTATTGTTGTTGTTGTTTTCGCGAGGAAGATCGTAGTCATGATTTTAAATTAAATAAAAGGTATCTGATAATAATGCTTGGTTATTTATCGTAGATAAACTTTCTAAGCTAATTATTTGTTAACTTTGACATTTTTAAAGGTTATAAGTTTGCTTGGCATTCTAAAGGATTTTAAAGAGCTAAAAGTTGATTCACATCCCACCATTAAATGTGTCTTTAACTAAAGTTATGATTAAAATCAACAAGAAAAGAGATAGCTTTATCTAATTCTAATAGGTGGAAAAAGGATGAGAATTGGTCGCCATAATAATTAAACATGTTATTAATTTATTAGAGAGATGTGAATACAGCTCAATAATGAGATATTACCATTCAGAGTTAAATCAATAAAAACATTCGAAATTGGAAACAATAAATGAATATTTTTCCCGATCCAGATAAATTCTAGTTAACTTTTAAATCTAGATCAGTGTTTTGCAAAAAATGCAAAAAACTTTGACTTTTCTAATGGAACACCCGGTATATTTTTATTTATTACGAAACTCTTATCTCGATTGCTCCTAAATTGCCAATTTTTAGCAAAATGTAAACTTAAACGATTTCAGAAATTCCCGAATTAAATATATTTTTGAATTCAGAGAAAAAAAACGGCATTTCGTAATAAATAAGAATATACTGGGTGTTCCATTAAAAAAAAATCGAAGTTGTTGATCTTGATACGCTGTTGTTTTTTATTTTCAGTTGTTTTTACAACTTTCTTATTTAAAGTTTTTCTCTATCTCTTATAATAAAGCCCGTATGTACGTGTGTGACTGTAAAATGACAGATAAAGGTAAAAGCTGATAAAATGAATGAAACCAAACTTTTTTTAGCATAAAAAATTGTTTAGGTGAGCATAGCTTGTATGTATTAACAGACAACAAATAGTATAATAAAAAAACATTTTACATTAATGTCAATAAGCAAAATACAAATCAAAGGATACTACATTTTTCTTAGACATAGATCTAAATAAAAAAATAATATTAATAATACGTCAAATTAATAAACATAAATATCAAAGCATTAAACGTTTGTGTATTACTTGTGGCTCACGGACAAAAAAATGCAGCCCCCCTCGTGAAGTTTCGCGGCCTCACAGTCGAGCGCGGTCCACGTTTTTAAAAGCACTGTATTGTTTAGAACTTCAAAAGGTCTAAAAAAATAAATTTTAATTACAAATGTATCCGGAAATATATTTAGCATCTTCTTGATCTTAATTGCCTGTTATAGATTTGTTTAATGTACCAATCAATTTTTTCAATTTCTTAACTTGTACATTTATTACTTAATTTCAATTTTACTTTCAATTAATTCATTTTAAATTATAAAAATATAAAATCTACTTACAATGTTCTATAATATTATTCAGCTGCAAATTAAATACCATCTTCTCTTGGGCACGGGTTGGATGATCTTGTCTTCTGCTCGCCCAGTAGCAAGTATGGGAGCTTTCACTACTGAGCACGTGCCAAAAGTGTAACTAAAAAGTGAGTTTGTGTTATTAAAACAATACCTTTGTACTGTATTAGGAAGCGACTGCTTTGCAACTGCCTAAAAAACTATATTTTAAAATGTTAATGAAAAAAGGCATTGAAAAAATGTTGCAGGTGTAAGATAAAAAAAATATTTAATAAACTAAACATACCTCCTGATTATTTGTTCATCTACCGAAAGAAATGATTAATTTGTTTTAAGAATTGTACAAGGACTTTTATTCTAATTCTTGATATGAGAAAATAGGAAAATGTATTATTAATCCTACATGAAACCAATAGAAGATAAAAGAATTAATATTATATAAACAATTCGTCAAGTTTATTGGTTTTTATTAGCAAGTTTTTAAAACTTTCAAACCCACAGCATCTTTTTCACATTATTATTTCAAAAGGATGATATCATCGTAGTTTTTATTTTCATTTTCACACTGACTTATTATTAAATTCGAAAGACAGATCTAATACAGATAAATGAGTCAATGTTATCAATTTAAAAGCCACCTCTAATTAATATTTCTGCCCATCAATCAGTTTAATGGATAACTCATTTGTTTAATATAATTTCACACCATTAAACTTTGTTTGACTCTTTGATAATTATTATTTATTAATCTACATACAATGTGGAAATAAATCAAAGGTGAACAGTGTTCATTGTTTCAAGGGCACGAAAATGGATACTTTTAAAGAATTTTCTGATTTTACGCATTCCGAACGATCTCTGATAACATTCTTGTACCGCTCTCGAGTTTCGATTGGTATCAACAACCGAACGTTTAGAAATTTGCATTCAGTTAGAAATCAATTACATTTTATAAGATTGATTTAAAAAAAACAAGATCAAGGAGGCTGATGGGTCGTAGGTTATAAGATTGTATTTTTGCCATAATAAAACAATGCTATTTAAGCCTTCCTTTAAAAAAGCTTTCTGGTGGGAGGTGGGGAAACACGAGATAAATAAAATAATTGCTATAAATAAATGAAGATAGGGATATACCTACTAAATAATAAACAAATACAATAACCAAAGATTAGTAAAACAAATAATAGTCGAAGCAATCAAATAATTTACAATTAACCGTGGACAAGTAACGGAGTTATAAATGAGCTATTTAGTCATAGTTAAAGATGATCCCCCTTCCACCTCTTCATTTCATTCTAGTTTGTCGACTACAGTCTCTAGGTTTTCATTATAGGCACGTATAGAAATACTCATAGTCACTTTACTCGTGATTAAATCTTAATTAGGGCCATATTTATTTAAAATTCGATAATAATCGACAAAATGAGTTTCTAAAGCCCCAAATCGATTAAGCTTCATACCCCAAAAAACCTAACTGAAACTGCAGCGAAACAAGGCGAATACCTTATCGCGACATCCTGTAATAATGAAAAGACGCGTCCGTCATTCAAGACCTCTTAACGACAACCAATTGGATGGCTCGATTGTTTATAACCAATGCCTTTACTTTATGTAAGTACTGAATCCCACGATCCCCCCCCCCCGTTTAGATACACTCCACTATCATAAGTATGGCACAAGTTGAAAAGAAAAGCATCTAACTTTGACTATATAGAAGTAGCGGAGATTAATAGAAAATAACCGCCACGAGATGGCGGGATTTTGCATTGTTCCTTACAGTCACTACATCTAGTCACCTAAGCGCTGGTCGATCAGAGTACCGCAAAACGCCGCCATATTGGAGCAGAGAAGGGTGATTTTTAATAATGGCCAAATTAAAACCACGTTATACGTGTTTGACATATTAGAGGTTTGATCTTTCAGAATAAGAAAAACCTTTTAAAGTAAATGTGGATTTGATTAAATTCAATACAGAACAAATAATGAACAATTTCGTGCTTCGTTTGCCCCAATATGCCGGCGGTTTGCAGTACTCTGGTCAACCAGCTGGCCTAGGTAACTAGATGCAGTAACTCTATTGTTCCTAACCTTTAATGCAAAAGATAACTATATTATGAAACTTTAAGAGCCAAAGTTTCGATTTTGGAAAAGGTTAGGAAGTTAAAAAATTTAAAGTGATTGGAATTGAAACTTTAGAAATCTACTCAAACTAAATTTTCGAAATTTTGTAATTTCAAATATCCGTATTTTTGTAGAAATCGATAGTTTTAAAAATACTGCAATTTTATCTTCGTTTGAAATTTGCATAAGAAGTACGGCAGAAGTCGAACAAAAGAGACCCATTGAACATTGCAGATACGACAGAACATTTCGAGCTTGTGTTGATTGATATGGAAATGGCTGGTGATGGTCTTAACTATGACATCTAGAGAGCATTGCTAGAAACTTTTAATGTGCGTAAACTTGCAGCCTTTCAAGTCAACTTCAGAAGAAAAGATCGTTGCATATGCAAATAAAAAATGACGGAGTTTCTCAATTTTTTATGATTCAATTGGAACCTGTTTCACTTTTTCTGAAATCTATTTTCAAAGCTACTAGATATCAGATTGAGAATAGTACCTCAAACATGATTGTTGGAGGCCTACATTTAAACAACCGTTTGCTAGTTTTTCTTGGCTCTCAGTATGAACTTTTCGAATATAAGTCAAACAAAATAAAAACGTCAAAATTAAGATAATGGAAACTGGTAACCACAAAATGGTGCCGTGATTTCGATGAGGTTGTTTGACATGGATCAGCAATCAATTTGATACTGACTGACAGATGAAAAATAGGAACCGTCAAAGGAGCACGTGGGTTGTCTCTAAGAGCCCATCTAAATACAAGAGATCGAGCGCGTTCGGTTTTTAATAGAGAGCCCGAAGTTGAATGAAAAAAAACTATGTCCTGGAACCTAACTTAACCAGAACAAGATGGCGGCTGTAATTATCTTGTCTACTTGGTTTTACAGCTTTTTTCCTAATGGGCTGTTGTCGACGCAGTGTTCAAGATGTCAATATCAAATGGAGAATCGACCCTTCAAGATTTTCCTAAAAAATTAAATACAATCGAATTGTTCTTTTTCATAATGTAACCGATGTTATACAGTATAAGAAACCAGCCGCCGTAAGATGGCTGCATTAGTTATTGGCACCGTTCGATTATGTGGTTTTATTGAACGTTTCAATTTTAGAATCGATTCAAGATACACAGTCAAGAGTCACTATTAGATTGATAATAAGACTTCATAAACGGCCGCTAGATGGCGTAGCTCGATGGTCAATGCTAGAGTCACTGCATCTAGTTACCTAAGCTGGCCTAGGTGACTAGATGCAGTGACTCTAGTCAATGCGAGAGACCCTTCAATTAGAGTCTGACCAAGGCAGCCATTTTATATCACAACACGTGGCGCCAAATTTGAAAAGTATGGAAATAGTTACACGGCCTCATGTAAACGGTATTTGACTCGATTAAAAATCACGAAATAGCGGGTTGTGTATATAAAACATTATTTAGCTGCAAAACTACATTAAAATTAGGGTGTCAAAATCAAAATATTATATCAAAAATTATGTGATATAAAATGGCGGGCACCGTGGCAACGCATTGGCCAGACCCTGATTGAAGGGTCTCTAGCCAATGCTAGAGACCTAGAATCTGACCTATGCGTTGCCACGGTTCCCGTCATTTTATATCACAATATTTTTGATATAATATTTGATTTTGGCGTCCTAATTCTAATGCTAAATAATGTTTTATATACGCAATCCACTATTTCGTGTTTTTTAATTGAGTCAAATACCGTTCACATGCGTGCCAATATTCGACCGTCTAACCATTTCTGTACTTTTCAAATTTGGCGCCGCGTCTTGTGATATAAAATGGCTGTCTTGGACAGACTCTTATTGAAGGGTCTCTACTCAATGCTAGAGACTCTTCAATTAGAGTCTGGCCAATGCATTGCTACGGTGCCCGCCATTTTATATCACAATAGGATCAATGACATGAATCTTGACATGTTACTGCTAAATAATGTTATATATACACAACCCACTATATCCAGTTTTATATAAGTCCTCATTCAATTTGGATCACCCTGTATTTGAAAATTTATATATTATACAGGGTGTTAGAAAAGGTGTGTTATTTTTCAATAATTATTATTGAAGACCATGTGTTTTTTTATTTCAAATATACAGGGTGTATTAGAGGTTTTGTAACATAGCGAAATAGCATGTAAAAACACAATTTCTCAAATATTGGCTCCCCTAATTATTTTGGAGAAAAAGTCACTAGAGCAAAGTTGTAGACCTTATTGAATACTGTTCAAAACACCTTCACTTTAGCATCTGTGTTAAATAGTTGACAAGATATAAGTGATTTTCTGGTATAGGAAATTAACATTGTGAATGGGAAATTCGCTAATAGCAATTGCCACGTTATATTTAGACGTTAGGTGTAAATGCAAGAATTATTAAGCAGAGTTTCATGGAGTAAAATCACTCATCAGAATGTTACAATTGCTACCGGTGTGGAAGAAATACGTGAGAATTCTCCAAGAAATCTATTTTTATAAAATCTTATTAGCCATGACAATAGCTGTCAGATTAATCTCAAAAATCATATACGGGATATGTCATGCTGTTGTATTATGAACATATTTTATAAATTGATTCTCGTTTTTGCTTTTTTTATTGTTTGTTGTTTAATTTTGTTAAATTACTATAATTGTTAAATAGTATAAATGATATAACCCCATAATAAAATTAAAATGTTTTTTCTTATATTAGTATCATTCTTATAATATGTTTTAAATGTATAATACAAAAGCATGACATACACTCTAAAAAATTACCGGTAAATTTACCCTAAAAAATGGAGGCAACTATGTTACCTCCATTTTTTGGGGTAAATTTACTTCAAAGTGCAATTTTCATTGGAAGTGGAAAATTTCAACATTAGGTTAAATTTGCATTGTAATGTTTCCTTTTAAATAAATTTACAGATTAAAATTACAATCTCAGTGTAATTTTACATTTTAACATTAAAACACCTGTGTAAAGTTACATGACAAAGTTAATATTTCATGGCAATAGTACTTTTAAGGCTTAAAATACAAATGTGAAAATACTTCTTGAATGTAACGATGACTTGCGAAAGTACTTGCAAATTCAATCGTTCCTCTGAATATTACTTACATAGGTAAATGGATTGTATGAAACAAAATAAAATCAAAGTAATTTTTATTGAACGTATGTACTTATATAAAATATAAGACATTAACAGAGCTGCTTTTCAGGGGCTTTCGGAAATATTTGGTCTCTCAAAGACATTCAGATAAAGTTTCGATTCCAACTAGAAAATTAAAAAATTATAAATTATATAACCAATTATACACGAGTACCTTTCTCAATTACAGTTATGCTAGTTTATTTCGAATTCTTCAATTTTTGATTCATCCTAGAAAAACATTAAATTAAATATTTTTATTTTATTGGTTTAAATTTGTAATTTTAACATATTGGTACTTACCGATTATTATTTTTTAACTTCTACTATAAAATAAAATTCTTCCCATCTTGGGCCATACGTGTAAATATTTGCCTTTAATAAATCCGCACTACACTACAACGAAAAACAAAATATTAATGAGCAATGAACACTTCGTTCGATATCGATAGAGTACGCCTCGCCGATTGCGAAACATGTAACAAGAAATCCTAAAAGAATGGTACACACCATTCCGACCATTCCCCAAAAGCCCTATTTGGACTGTTCATAATGGGTTCCTGAATTCTTTCACGAAACGAAGGTCACCACTCATCAACAAACAAGTGCAATCAGCGAAATAGCATCTCAACGGTTAAAAACATATTAAGGGTAAAATTACACTATTCTTGTTCAAGTTCATCTTATCTTTAATATTACACTAAAAATGAATCAAGTTATTAAGTAATAATACATTTCCAAGGAAACATTTTCTGAGTTATGTAAATTTACATTGTGGATAGTGATTTTAACCAGTTAAATGTAGTAGAATTACTAATATTTGTGTAATTTTACACAATTAAAGAACATTTTACCACAAATAGTAAAACAACTATTAACGTATAGGTAAAGTTAAATTTTAGAGTAAAACTACCGCAAATAAGAGAGGAAAGTTAACTCTTTCCCAAGGTAAATTTCAACTCATTTTTCGTAATATTCTGATGAGTGATTTTGCCCCATGAAACTGTGCTAAATAATTCTTGCATTTACACCTAAGGTCTAATTATAACGTGGCAATTGCATTTAGCGCATTTCCCATTCACAATGTCAATTTCTTATACCAGAAAATCACTTATATCTTGGAAACTATTTAACACAGATGCTAAAGTAAAGGTGTTTTGAACAGTATTCAATAAGGTCTACAACTTTGCTCTGGAGACTTTTCCTCTAAAATAATTAGGGGAGCCAATATTTGAGAAATTGTGTTTTTATGTGCTATTCCCCTATGTTACAAAATCGATAATACACCCTGTATATACCTATCGCATATTGGACCAAGCAGTTTTTGATTTATTTAAAAAATGACAGCCAAATTAAATATTTTAGATGTGTAACTAAACTACAAGTTACGCCAAATTACTACCTAATTTTATTACTAATAATACGAGTTCTCTCTATTCGAAAGTAACACATTACGACGGTTAAGATTTTTTTAATGAAACAGAAAGAAATGTTCAACATAACCAGCATTATTTTCGAGGCATTTGTTGAAAAATTATAGATTTTTTGGGATGGTTATTTCTGTAACAACGCACGCGCTCTTTATATCTTAAGTCAAAATTTCGAAGTGTTTGTCCAATATATACCGAACTACAACAAGAACAATTTAAATGGTAAATGCCTGTTTTCATGATGATATCACGTGTTCTGTCTTTAGCATTAAATAAAAAAAAAAAGTGTTAGTGTCGGTTTTAGAGGCTATGTTATAATTGTTGGTTTTTCTTAGTATATGTGCAACTTTTTCTGATATTTTGCCAAAATATGGTATAGATATATAATTTGTGTCTTCTATTTGATTGTCATTGGGATATATTCTTTTGATAGCTAACCTATATATAATCTTTTTGTTTAACTAAAGTGTCAATCATGTTTTTTTCAATCAAGGCAATTTTTATTTAGCAAGAATTTGAAATCTTAATACAAGTAAAACTGTATAAACATTTTTATTTTTTTTAATTGTGAACAGTTATAATTTAAAAAAGGCTTTAAATAAAATTTTTCAAAGTTCGTTAAAATTTTTGTTTTTAATTTTTAATGGAAATGTCGAGATTGCTATTTTTTTAACTCACTATCTAATTTATTATATTCTATTACCTCTTTAAAAAAAATTGAAATTGAGAGGTTTTCAATCGTTGATAATCTAATATAAAATTATCTTTTCCTTTCGTAATGTAGCTGTGAACTCGATTAAATTTAATTATACAATTAATTATTATAATATGCTGCTGAAATATTTAAATTTATTTTATGTAGAAATACCAAAACGCGAAACAAAAGAAAATTCCAATATTCATCCAGTTCAAACGATTTAACATGAATGTAATTCTCGTGTATTTATCACTCCCAAAATTATTCTCATGGCTCTGTTTTGTAATACCTGCAATCTATTTTCTATCTTGCAATGTTCGGATTGTAATGATTTACATGTGCTAATTGTTTAATGGTTGATATCTTTTTGCTAAAATATGGCTGTGTTAGTGGAATAGTTAAAGCTCTGTGTACCAAGCATATGTAGGCTGCTAGTTTATGTGCTTTGTGGTGACAGGATTCATTTGGTATTGTTATATCCGTATGTGTTGGTTTTCTGTATATGGAAAATTCAAATAGATTGTGTGCGTTCATCTTGAAAGCTATTTATATTATCTTATTTCTGTATCTATGCAGTGTAAAATTCGAACACTAGACCACTTTAAAAAGTGTGTGTTTAGGTCTAACACAGTTAGAGTAAAATAGCTAATCTGCACCTTCGTGTAGACCATAGAGTAACTCAAATACAATGTTAGTGTACATTTATCATACTCTAAAACAATTACATCTTTAAACATAACAATTACATCTAAATTTCTAATCGTTTCGGAGTAAGATTTTACTCTTGACTTTTGAATCGTTTACCATACATGGCAAAAACATTGCCTATTCTGAGTGTAACAGCCCACAACACACAAAATGTTTATATAATTTTTTTTTATTTAGATTAAAATCTTGAGTAAAAATAGTGTTGTTTTCCAAGGTCAATAATAAAATAAGTGGTTTATTTATTTATTGCAATGCAAACATACATATACAATTAAAACATAAAAACGTATTGAAAAAATATATACGAGCCCAGTTGGCACACTTCTATTTTGGTTAAAGGACACCTCGCAACCTTTACTTCGAAATGTTCTTGGTCCATGTTATGATTGTTAATTGTTGCTAGAGTGAACTACTGCTCGTGATCCATGCCAACTCTCATGTCTATTAGGAGATTCCCTTACAGCAGTTACTAATATTATCGAGAATTTCAAAATTTGACAATTCTAAACATAATGTAGGTACTGTTATTTATGTACAGATATCTGTTTTTTAGTCTAGTCAACATAATCTTTATCTCTAGATTTTCTTCAGTTGTTCGTTACGTTTGTACGTCTTAAAATTGTACGTCAACATTAGGTTATTTAAAGATTCGTAAAATTTTGAAATTCCCACCAATTTTAGTAATTTTTGAAATTGCAAAGTTTAAACAGTTATAACTAGTCGAAGTCGAATACAGTAGCAGCTGATTGTCGCCATTTTTTGTTAGTGTCGTTATTGCGCACACGCTTGTCAAGTGTATATTGGATGCTAATTCGTTCTATTTATTCTAAATAGAATAACATGAACACTAACAAACATTTTTCTACCAATTTAGATCACTTTTTAATGTAGAATACTATTAGATTGAATATTCAAGCTATATACTGCGTGTCATGAGTTAGAACGCATTAATTTTAAGGGGTGATAGAAGACAACAAAAAGAACAAAAAAGTCTAATACAATTTTGTTCTAGAACGTACTAGTTTTTCAGAAGAAAATAAGAAAGTTGGAAACTTTAACATCCTTTTGCCGCGTTAATAATAGTACTTTAAATATGGGGCTTTGTCGGCATATGCATCTCGTATATCACAACGACAAACCTTAATAAATAACCTTAAGGTTTTATTCTACTGTATATCGTTTCCGCGTAAAATTGAATTCTTTTTACAATTACAAATTCATTTTACTCGATTAAGAAACGTGACAACCCTGTAAAGTTTGTAAAAATTTGCTCCACATTCGCACAAAATGCTGATGTGGAAGTTTGTTGACATGGAAATAAAGCACGTTTTTTTAGGACTTTGCAATTTAATGATTTAATGAAGAATATTTCGCTCGATGTCTTATCGCAACTGTGTAAATAATACCCTTTTATTATTAGAGTGAGATAATACTGAATTGGTAGTTTGTTGAACTTTGAAATTATAATTTGTCAATAAAGCACTTTGTTTATCTAATAACAGTTTTTAATGATTTTTATAAGAGAATATCTTTTACAGATAGATTTATCTAATTTAAATTAGATAATTAGGTTAAGGGATTTTGTTGACACTTCGTTTTGGCTACATTAAAAATCTTTAATGGAAATTAAGATAATAAATTTTATGGTAATTAGGTGCCTTAGTCAAGTTTTTTTTTTACAAAAGATAGTATTTTTTAATAAAAAAACCAATACGTCAAGAAATTTTAAAAATATTCCGGAAATTAATAAATATAAAATGTAGATCAATTATTGTCTTATTTTTACAGCTGGTTTGTTATGAATCAGCGTGATTTTAACCTACAACGTACAAATTTTATTTACGGTGCCGATTACAATTTTCCTAGAATTCACCCGACTAATCTACTTCGGATGTTTATTATTGTTAAACAACGGCTGTCTTTTCTAAAACAAGGTCATGACCCAGCTGCGATTATACTTAAGCAAGGTTGCCGTATATGGCAATGGTTTTTTCTAAATTATTCGAAAGCTTATTGACATAGAAAAATATTTATTCAGACTTTTTTCTATCACCCCTTAAAATTAATGCGTTCTAACTCATGACACTCTGTAGAATTAATTAATAATGTCGAGAGAAAATAGATTTCAGTAGTAAAGAATTATTTTTGTTATAAGAATAGAGCGAAAAAAAATGTTTTTCTACTTTAAATTTTAACTCTAAAATCTTTATCCAGTACTCTAGAAATTGTTCGCTGGACTGATTTTTTACTGTGTAGACAGACTTTACTTTACTACTGCTCGTGACAGAATGTACTTTACTCGACTGCTGTTCAAAAAGGATTTCTTGTTGAATAATTTATAAAAATTCATAATTTATTTATTAAAATTTTTTTAAATTGGCCCGGATATATACTTATAACTTTACCCAAAAAAAAGTATACAATCCCTTTCAGTTTTTAATTTTATTAAATGAATTAAAAGAGAAAGTTATATAATAATAACGGAGGAATCTATTCATTACATCGGTGTGTGTTATCGTAAATATAACTTCAAACGCCACCGCTAGCAGGTATTAGGAAATAAATGAGTTTTTTTGAGTCGACATAAAAATGGTTTTTCATTGTAGGGTGCCCTTTTACCAGATTTTATTCTTTGAAAAATTCTGAAATAACACACATTGTTTCTAATAACAAATTGAATGTAAGCTATAGTTCCTACACTTTATCGACAACAATTGATAAAATTCTTTAATTTCGATGTTTTGGAAATTTGAAAAACTAAAGCTAGTAATGTGTGGTGCATCTCTGCGTTGCACAATTCCGTTACATTATTATTATTATTACTTGATAATAGTACAACATAATTCGCTATTTAATGCTTTTCAATGCATGAAATTTTCTAGTGCAGAATGCAACACCACTTAATTTGATATCACAATCTTGTTTAAGTGGGTTGCGAATGCGGGTTCAATAAATTTTTTCTTTTAAAGTTTGGTAACGTACAACAAATACATTGTTATTCAGTGAAATTGTTTATAAAAGTGGGACATAGCATTTTTAGTGATTTAGTGGATTTTGGCTAGCTATTGAATATAGTAATTGTTTCTCTACTTTTATTTTTCCGTTAAGGTATGTAAGTTATCTTTAGACACGTAATTGGCAATAATGCAACAGCACGACTAAATTCTAAGATTTTTAAAATTTTCGATTTTTGGATTGTGTCTTTGTTTTCGGATCCATGTGCCACTCGGGTTTAGAAAATACTTGAAAGAGGTATATTTATAAATGTGTCCGTAGGAGCGTGAAAGTGCAATGCGACATGCATAAAAGTATGCATGCACACCTTCCAAGGTAAGTGTGATTAGTTTTTCCTGCAACAAGTTGCTCGAGTTCTATTTGCTAACAGAAAAAAGATTTTACACACATCACAGCAAATTAAACACTTGAAATTAAAATTAAATATTTGTACCTAAGTCTGCCCACATTTTGTTTTGAACCATTTCAACTGCTAATTAAGTTAACTTTTTTCAGAAGTTGCTTGGGCGTTCAATGCCAAAGTGTCGTTTAAATTAGAAATTGAGTTATTGAATCCTAGTAATAATAGGTAGTGTATATTAGCAATAATTGTATGGCATTTTAATTTGTAATTAACATTGACATAACATGTAAAATAATGTGATAATAATTTTAAAACATATTAATACATTATATTTTTTTGGATTAATAACCATTTTTTACCATCTACATGTTACACAATAACTTGAGAATTTATTTTTTGTTTTGCTAGATTGAAAAAATAAGCTGAAAAAGAATGCCAGTGTTTAATTAAATACCAGTGTTGTTAATTTAACTGTCACCAAGTATAACGTAAGATTGATTAAAAGTGATGCAAAGTTCCATAAAATCGGCTTTTATGTATTTCATTGTCAAAATGAAAACAGGTAGCAATAACTCATCTATTTTGTCAATCAATGGTGTATCATCAGTAGTAAATGTACAGTTTCTTCGGTATCCTCAAAAAAAATCTCAATTATATTTATTGTGTATTCCTCTTGTGTTATCTTTTTTTATCAATGGACGCTACGAGAAATTCAATAATTTTGCCATCATGTCAAAATACAACCAACAATGAATTTTAAACAAAAGAAAATAATATTCCCTACTGTGGCCTAATTTTATAAAAAAAAGTGTGTTATTTTATGGTTCCCAAAACAATTCTCGGTTAAACAATAAAACCAGTTACAATTTTCGAAATCTCCAGGAAAGTCCAAAATCATTGCCAACATTAATCATGTAACTTTGGTTATTATTAAGCGTAGGTAGCTATTGTTTATAATGACCATCTTTACGCTTGCTGGCTTGCACTCATTTATTAAAAAAAACGTATCAATCAAGAAATTCAAATAAACATTAAACATTTATTGTTGCATGGAATACATAATTGTAAATTTGTTTTAAACAGTTGGTACACACACAATGTAATTTCGAACAGAATTAATTGCCCATACTGTCAATAATAATTAGCATTCATTAGTTTAACATGTTTAGTTCTCAGCTTCAGCCGTAACACACTTTGTGTCTGCAAACTTCGATTGCCTTGGGTAATGCAATTTCAAGCTACTCTTGTTGCAACTTCAAAGCTTCAATTTTCAAGACACACATATTCAAGATTTTCCACTCCCAAATTAGGAAGTTTTATAGATCAAAATTTTTCATATTTCCAAATTTTATAGTGTAAAGTTTCACACTTAATATCAAAATTCTAAACTTCAATAAATTGAAACTTAAAAGTTTCACATTCACATTCTTAGTATCAAAGTTTTCTAGAGTATCAAGTGCAAAGTAATTAAGTTGTTAAGTTTCGTAACACACTTCAGGGTTTTCAAACTCCAACGTTAAACTTTATATACCCACGTAATTAAGTTTAGCTGTGTCAAGACTCATAGTGCAGATTTTCGAGGTATCAAAGAAGTAGAGTTACTTAAGTAAAGATGCCAAGTAGATTTTCAAAATTGCGAAGATTCCATTGATAGTTCTTAGATCAAGTTTATAGTTCCGATAGAACTAGCTTTGAGCTTTAAAGATCAAAGGTTGAACTAAAAACTTTCTGTTTAAATTTTATAAAAGTCATTATTTTTGAATTCTAAAGGCTAATGGTGATTTGTGAAGATCTTAAAAAATCGTCGCACGTAAAAGTGATATTTGAGACTCCTCTCGACTTATAAGTGATCTAGTCCTAAGAGGCGAGCCTTGAACTCCAGCATTTCGAAAGTTTAATGTTTCATAGATAAGAATAATTTCAATCTTTACGTATCTGTAAGTTACCTACCTTATGGTTCAGAATTTCTGACATATAATTGTCTAATAATAATAATAACTACTACAACCCATTACCTAAACCAAGGCCCCAGAAGCTATAAGCTTGTGCGGGAGGGAGGAGGCGATTATTATTATTATGTAGGCCCAATGTGCGGCTGCAGCCGACTTACAGATGGAACAGCGCAAATCCCACATTTGTGTCACAGCTAAGAAAAACTGCAGAAAACCTTAACCAGATCTGCCGGCGCCGGGAGTCGATCGCGGGCCGCTTGGGTGAAAGTCTGGCACGCCAGACATTACACTACCAAGGCTGTCTAAGCTTTTCAGTATTGATACTTTAAACCTTGAAACAGACATTTTCAAAGTATACAGGTTGTTCGCAGGTAGTGGCGCATTATTGCTATCTTCGCTATTATTAGAGCTACGATGTCGGTTAAATTCACAAATTCGCACTATTTTGTCTGCTGCTTATCATGGCGAAGACAAAAAAAATTGAACGCCTTTTTTTCGAGTTATTTTCAAAAGTAACATTTTCTAAATGGGACACCCCGTATATTTTTGTAGAAGTGGATGGACAGCTACATTATAAATACAAAAGTTTATGTTCATTACCTCTTTAAAGAAGTCATAGGACACTTTTCATATTTTTCATTAACTGAATGTCTCGAAAACTCGACCTTCAATTGTTTTTAATACTGTTAATTTGCTAATTTAACTGCGAACAGCCTTTACAAATTCTGCTACCAAGCTTCTAAGATTTCGCAGCATTGTTAAACTTTAGAGTTGACGGCTTTGGACACAAATATGTAAGCTATAATATAAATCAGCATTTCTAAGCTTTAGAGTATCGTAGTTCTAACCTCGAAAGCTATTTTGAAGTTTCAAAAATAAATATTCAGAAAAGCATAACTCACAATTTCATGGTTTCGTAGTTTCCAATAAGTTTCATAGAGTTTTGGTTTCAAATTAAAAATTCAATTCCGAAGTTCCAAACGTTCCAGAATTTAGAGTTCATTAATCAGAGTAATTTTCAGGTCGATTAATTTTTACAGATAAGAGTGTTTGACCGATTTTTAGTTAAGAATTTTGTTTCGACTTCTAATGGCTGATACCTGAAATATCGTTTTAGGTTATGTGCGTAGCAGGTTAAGGTTATCTTGAATGTTATCATGCTTGGAAATTCGAAATTGTTTTAAGGATTCATAAATTAGATTTTTATGGATTTTAATGGTTTAATTTTCGAATTGTTAAAGTTTTATAAAATGTTAGGTTAAGAGTATTAAAAATCCAAACATCATCGTTTCAAATGTTTTAAACAAGCATTTTGCCTTGCCAACTGTGACAACTACGGATTTTGCAGTTATGTTCCGATACGATTTATATATACTTTAATTAGTCAGAAAGAAATAATTTTCGTTTCATAAATTTTGTGTCATTATTTCAAAAACATAAATTTTCTTATAAGTTGTCATTTCAAATAATTAAGAAAGTTCGAAATGGTTGGTTGTTTCATATTTTGCCCTTCGGTGTTTCCTGTTATCAGTTCGGAAGCGAGAACTCAAGAGAAAAAACAAGACAATTGATTAGGTGCTCTTATCAATCGGTTGTGATGATCATTAATATGCATTTATTCTGTCTTCATTTTTTGCATCATAAACAAAAAACCCCCCCGAACTGACGTCAATGTACAGTGCAAAGTGCTGCAATAAACGCTTTTTTTAATCCGTCTGCCTATTCGACTACAACAATATAACTGAAGGTTATACTTTTTCTTGCATAATTTCTTAAAAAAAGTTGTAGCAAAAAATGTAAAAATCGCAGTTATTTGTTAGGAAAAAATGATATCAGAACATAAACATGTATAAAAACAGCAATAAATAATGAAGACATGCCCATGATTTCTTCTGGCCGTCAAGCAGAAACTTTTGTCAAGGTGAAGTCGCTAAATTAGTGTGCAAGTTTCTTGTTATATAACAAAAAAACACGTCGAGTGTTTGTTGTTGTAATGATTTATTTTTCTGCAAAATAATTATACATTTAAAGTTAGATTAGGTAGGAATCGCAAAAATGATCAATTAATTAATCTAGAATATTATTATTAAAGTGTTTACTTGTTTTTGTAGCTTCTTACGCCATTTCCGTTTGAATATAATTTTAGAAGGGAATGGATTAATATCGGCTGTCCTAATGAAAGTACGAAAGCTTTCGTCGCCGTATACAGGATGTTTCATGGAGGTTCAGCATAATTTAAATGTGTAATAGTACTTGTCAATAGAAAGCAAGTCTATTGTCTTTTTTTTATTTTACACACCACACCAGTACTCCCAAAGCTGTTTTTTACAAATATTCTTTGCTCAAATATTATGAAAGAACTAATGATATTAATCTTACATTTTATGTGTACTATTACCCTGTTTAAATTATGCTGAACTTCAGTGAAACACCCTGTATAATGTTGTAAATATTTTTAGAACTATGCTCATATTTCTTCAAAGATGCTTTGCAAACTTAATGTCTATGAGTCTTTATCGTTTTTAAACTTTTGGTTTTTATGAAAAGTTTATGAAAAAATGTAGTTTATAGGCCTAATGTTATCTGTGGGAAACCTTACCACCTAAATAACCCTACATAAAATTATAAAAGCATTTCAATTAAAGTTTAAACAGTACTTACATTATTTAGACGGCAAATTATACAAAAATTATTTATTCAAAAAAAAAATCAAATTATTTAATCTTGAAAGGAAAAACGAAAACTATTTGGAAATGTACGTTACAATTTACAATTGTTTGTTTATAAGACATAATGGCGTCATTATTTTTCAATTACACTCCCATAAAATGCAAGATATACAAAACTTAATTTGCAGTATAGTATTCAAATTGCATTGTGGGTATTAAAATTAAATTAAAAAATTTAATTTCCCAAGTTTGTCAATAGAAATTTTTATGGAGACAGACTGTATAACAAGTATTATAATTTAAAATTAAAAGTCTAGTAATATATTAAAATATTTATAATAAAAAAGAAGTTAACATTTTCACTTTGGGTGTTTATTTTATTACGATCTGCAACATTAAAAACTTGTAAATACATTTGTACAGTTTGAATATTTCTTGTTACGTAGACGATTGACTTATGTACGTCTTTCAGATGTAGCTGTTATGGAGACGAATTACTGTAGGCTGAATCTACGTATTCAAGCGTTAACTATTCTATTACCTTACCTTAGCATTGCCGATTTCATGGTAATTGCACGTTTTAGCGACACACATTAAAAAGACTTGACCCAAGTGTATTTACATTAACGTGGGTGGAAAAACGCAAAAGAAAATTTCAAGGTGAAGTTTATTACTTTGCAAAAGTCGTCAAACGGTAACTTCTTGAAGAAATTACTTATTGTATTGTATTAAAAGAAAGCGATTATGTGTTGCTTTTCCCAGCAGTACTGGTACTGGCAGATACACCACATCCATTCAGAATTTATGTGTTTTAAGATTAGTAGAAATATTTCATGGTTCATACCAGTATATTTGACCTTATTCTTATCCACATCCATCATAAACATGCTCGATTCGAAATTTAACATTTTTAATGGGCATATAAATTTCATGTAGTTAAACTAAAATTGGTACTTACTAGTATTGTGAAATCCGCGTTGTTTTGAGATTAAGGTTATAATTGGGTTTATGTATTTAAAGGTTTTAGGCGAATTTTTACAGCTGTATCAGATATTGAAGATATCTGCGAACAAGCTTCAAGAAATAAGAATTTAAACAAGGTCGTCGAGAAAATGACCTGCTTCGTGAAAAAATTATTGTTCGGTAGAGGGTGGGTAAAGTAAGATAAAATAGAATATTTCCGTTGTACGAAATACAGTAGAATGGCATCATAAAGCCATGGTTTATGATTTTGTTTCGAGTCCATAACCTAATATCAGACTAGTCCATAATGATATAATAAATTGGACTCAACTTAAATAGCATGGGAAACCAATAGCAACGACACCTCGAGATCTGTTAGGTTTTTCGGTAATTTTAACGTATAACACAACGTATAAATGTTGTATAAAGTAGTTGAACATAAGACTTTAATGTAGTTCGTACTTAATGTAATTGAAGTGGTCCACTAAAATCCTACATTAGCTATAATGGTACATAATTTAAAAATATTTATATATATATATATATACTCAGTATAAGTGTGGCACACTCAACGTAATTTTTTTTTAAATTTAACACTTATCTTATTTTGCATTTATAATTATTATACATTAATTGGGAAACGCAGTTAAATCCGTCAGCTAACTAATGTGAGGTCGTGGATCTCACAAGATGTATTCTGCAACGGGCGCCAAGAGTCGTCTAAAATAGCTAAACTAGAGTCTACCAATAATTTTTACAAAGGGCTCCACATCTGCGACTGCTTCCAATGTGATGGACTCTTCCCAACAAAACGTACCCAAATAGCACAGAAAGCATCCCGCAAATAATACACATATAATACAGAGTACTCAAATAATAGTATATTATTATGTATCAAGGGCTTAACTGAGTGTGTTAGAGCCTGCAAGGTCAGTTAGCACCTGAGGCGAAAGCCGAAGGCGCTAAGACGATAAAGGGTTCTAAAACACTAATTAAGCCCGAAATGCATACGTTAGTTTATGTCCGGCCTAAGTTTAAATGAATATTTAATTTTAAAATAAAAATAATTTAAAAAGTGCAAAACTTCAAGTAGGTAGGTGCAGTGATAAAACTTCAAGTAGGTAGGTGCAACGATGTATAATTACTGTTGTTACTATGGAGATGGCGTAAGCAAGAGTAACTATTTACCTACCGGGCTCTAAAAAGTTTTAGAGCCCTAGAGCTCCAATTTAGCAACTTACGCTCTAAAAACAGGCCGCTAAATAGGTCATAATCTCCCGACCGGACATAAAATATAAAATGTATTATTACAATGATGACCAAACCTTATTCGAAAGTAATATAACCCTAGCACTAATTATGTACAATTATTAGGTAATAATTATGTACAAAACAAAAAAATAGATAAGGAATTTATACGAGCGGGACAATTACTCTACACTTTATGAAGCAAAATAAACGGACACACTCGCAGGAATAAATTTATTTATAATAAATTGAGTTTTTATAGTATATATTCTAAAAATAGAATCGGTAAATTTACCTTAAAAATGGAGTTTTTTAACTAAGTTTTTTCCAAGCAGAATTTAAAAAAAATTCCCATATGGATCCAACTTTATGGAAGATCCTGTATAAAATATGACATAAACAGAGGTTCTTTTAAGGGGCTTTCAGAAATTTTTGCTCTCTCGAAGACAACAGATAATGTTTCGATTCCAACTAGAAAGTTTTAAAATTATAAATTTTATAACCAATTCTACACGAGTACCTTTCTCAATTACAGTTCTGCTAGGTCTGTATATTTCGAATTCTTCATTTTTTTGAGTCATCCTAGAAAAACATTAAATAGGTTATTTTTATCTGATTGATTTTTTAATTTTAACATATACCTACCGATTATTTTTAACTTCCACTATAAAATAAAAAATTCTTTCCATGTTGGGCCGTACGCGTAAATATTTGTCCTTAAATCTGCACTACATAACGAAAAAAAAACGTTAATGAACAATGAACGCTTCATTCGGTAGCGATGGGGTACGCCCCATGTGCTGATTGCACAACCTTTAACAAGAAACCATAAAAGAACTGGTACACGCCATTCCTCAAAGGCCCAATTTGGACTGTTCGTAATGGATTCCTGAATTCTTTCACGAAACTCACCACTCAACACCAGCAAACAAGTGAAATCAGCGAAATAGTATGATTTATCTCATCGGTTAAAAACATATTACGGGCAAAATTATACTATACTTGTTAAAGTTCATCTTATCTATAATATTACACTAAAAGCAACCCAATAATTAAAGAGGAGCGAGAAGCGAGAGCGAGACTCAAGTATGCACATGGCAAGCATTCAGATAATACCTTCGCTTGAGGGCGCCCTCGAAGTATTGTTAAGCCGCTTCAGAATCGAGCGTTGAAAAAGTTAACAATCAAAGAATGATTCCTGCATAAAAATAATCTAACCATAAGAAATGAAACGTAAAAAATACAGTAATGTTGAACCTTGAGAAAAACGTGTCCATAACCTCAAAAGAAGTATGATAATGCTAGTTATGCTAATAAGTATGCTAAATCCGTAAAAGGCATCCAAATCAAGTGGAAATACACCGCGAGAACCACACTAAGTCCGCAAAAATGCGTTTCCAATAAATTCAACAAAAGAAAAATAGAACATTCGTGTGAAGCTAATGAAACGAAATCTCATAAGGAAGTAAGTAGTCTTATCCACACAGGAAATCCTATACAGAACTGTATGATTAATATTGTTCTTACTTGCAATGACTTACATTTAACACTCTATATATTATTACATTATTTTATGTTATTTTTGCATGCGATGCTATTTAAAAAATCTAATCATTTACATTTACAATTACACTAACAAAATGCCTTATGGTAAGCTGACCAGTAGCTTTTAGAAAATCCAGTTGTACAGGTACGAGGCGTAAAATGTTCCAAACATCTGATGACTAGACCATTTTATATTTTACAGGGTTCTGTATGTCTTTAAACATCATTTGTAGGAAACCAAAAGCATTTAAGATGGCGTAATAAAACACAGGTGTTTCATTAAGAAAAAGCGAAATTTACACGCAAAGTGCTTAAAATAGGTCAGAGTTTAGAAAACACACTGTATAATATATTAATGATTTAGTCCTTAAATTATGTGTGAGACACCTTATACTCTATGAGGTTTGGTGTAAGTTAATGGTCAGATTAATCATCAACTAAAATTTTCGTATCTCAAATGCTGTATGTAATGTTTCAAATCTGTAATCTTTTTGAGAGATTTTGTGGGTCTTAGCAGAAACTTTAGACATTAAGTGGCCTCATAAAGAAATAGTTGAGAGGTGTAAGTTGAGACGGCCTAGCTGTAAAATTTTATCTGTCAACGTGTACAAATCTACCTTGGATTGGTCAGGAAAACAGTTGTTCAAAAAATTGTGCATGACACAAAATGTGACAAAACAAGACGGTCAACCGTCTTGTTGAAAATCATTATTTGCTACATAGGGATGATTTGTTTTTGCATAAACCACCAATAGTCTGTAAAGGGACAAACATAGTGGCAGACAAATTTACCCCACTTATCAGATCCACTCATTGGACCCCTCTGGTCCATGCTCTGAACTCAACCATATAGTAGGTGTTTGGAGGGGGGGTTAGTGTTACAGGGAGCGAATCTATAAACGTATTGATAAACGAATTTTGGATTTTAATGTATAGATTTTTAATGGTTTGTTTTACACAATGTTTTAGACAATAAATAACACAGCTTTACCGAAATCAAGAAAAAAAATTAAGGATTGTTATTAGATCATCAAAGTTAGATTTTCCTAAAAATATTTTTGTTTTGCTTTATCCTATGCGTTTATTGTTCACTGTATAATAAATCACAAATCACTTTTCTCAACAGACTCATAACGGAATGGTGCTCTCTTATTGTATTGGCACCATTAGATGCAAGCCGTATTAACAAGTTTTATACGATTGGTTAAGTTTCGTTAAAAAAAGATCAGCCTAAAAAACTTTCTCGTTAACGTTATATTTTTCGGTGTTTGTTTTGTATAAAATAAACATTTGAACACTAGATCACTCTAAAAAGTGGGTGTTTAGGTCCAATACATTTAGAGTAAAATATCTAATCTGTACCTTCGTGTACACCATATAATTAGCTTCAATACAATGTTAGTGTAAATGTTCACACTCTAAACAACTCAGAGTGGATTGTTATAAAACTTGATTAATTTGTTTTCTATTTAGACTGAAATCTTAGAGTGAAAGTTGTGAAGTTTTCCAAGGTCAATAACGAAATAAGTGATTTATTTATTATTTATTATTTATTATTTATTTATTATTGCTATGCAAACATACATAAAAAGTATATATGTTATCTACAATTAAAACATAAGAACGTATTGAAAAAGATATATACGAGCCCAGTTGGGACACTTCTATTTTGGTTAAAGGACACTCCGGAACCTTCTTCTTCTCGGAACTTCGAAATTGTTTTTCTGCGTCCATGGTACGATTGTTAATTGTTGTAAGAGTGAACTACTACCCGTGCTTTATGCTAACTCTCATGAAATTCCTATTAAGAGATTCCCTTATCGCGCTCCGTGAACTTCATCAAAGTTCAAAATTACTACAATTATTTTTTAATTACTCTTTTGTTTTGCGAATTAGATATAGTTATAATTATTGCTTTTAATTTACCGAACTTAATATCTTTGTTTATTTTTGGGAATAAAAAACTGAATATGAATTATTGAAAAAAGTACAACTCCGTTGGATATCAATATTAAATAGTTTACTGTTGAACATGTCGTATAAGTTTCCAAGTGCTGCCGTCTTGCTCATCATAAGTAACATTAACTACATACTAAAATTATAAAATAATACATGTTTTAATAAAATGTTTAAAATGTAAAATTGCTTTAAGTTGCTTTGTATTAGTTATTAAAACAAACTGCGAAGCTTCACATTCACACGCAGTAAAAATACGTGAACATATTTGCACTAACAAGAGTTAAGTTATAACTGTTAAAACTTTTCAATCTGGAAAGTTACTAAAATAAGCGGGAATTTCAAAATCTTACAAATCTAAACTTAATGTAGGTAGTATTAACTATTTATGTTCAGGTACCTGTTTTTGGTTTAGTCAATATAATTTTGATTACTAAATTTTGCTTAGTTGTTCATTACGTTTTAAATTGTACAGCTTTATTAAGTTATTTTAAGATTTCTAAAATTTTGAAATTCCACCAATTTTAGTAACTTTTGAAATTGCAAAGTTTCAACAGTTATAACTAATCGAAGTCAAATACAGCAGACAGCACCTAATTTTTTACTGTGTGTAGACTCTTCCACAATTAGAAAACTTTTTCTTCGGGAGATGATCACACAAGGACTTAAAACTGTAATAGCATCTTTGTTAGTATATTCTTAACAATATCTATGAGGACTATAAGCTATATCATAGCAAAATAGAGCAGATAAATAAAAAACGATAAAAATATTTCCATTAGAGAATTTAAGAAAATACCTTCTTTTATCTTTAAATCTTGAATACCTCTAAATAGACTGAATCATTTTTTTTTCGAAGTTTCCCAATGTTGGACGATCCGATATTTAACTAAATTCTAACTGCAATAGAGATAATAATATAAAGCTCACCCTGAATAGTCACATGGTAGACAATACATAATAGAAGCAATAGTTATAAATGTACATCACATGTGCTTGTATATGCACGTGTTGGTGTACTATAATAGTACACTGAGGAGAAGAACAAGCAATAAATTTGTATGTAAATAAAGTGTGACGTCGTAGTAAGTCATAGTAAATAAAACTGTTAGTCAGTTTTTTGTATCGGACTTATTCCTAGCGCTTTAGAATATGAAATAAGGTACAAAGAAATGAACGCTTAAAATGCTTTTTTTAAGTCTAGAAAAGTAAAAGTGTAATAGAATGTGGCTGCACCTGTAAATAACTAAAATACATCTACTTTGCACTTTTTGTGGGAATAAAATGTCATAATTTTCTATATAATACACACACCTTCAAGGTTGTCACGACTTATACGGATTTCGTTTTTTATACATAATAGACAAGGTTAATTTTTAAATTTCTGAAAATAGATTTACTTACTTATTAATACTTTCTCTTATAAAAGTCGGCATTTCTTCCTAATTACATACTTCACAAAATGGCGACCGCACAAGGTTATATTATGCATAAAAAAAGTGAATTACATACACTAATAACGTAATTGTGCAAACTTCATTAGAAATTCTAATAATAATTAATGTAATAACAACTACTTATGCCTGCACTTTGTAAGAAATGAGAGAATTGCGTATAAATAATATGTATAAGATACAATAGAATAATTTTTATTATCTTTGCAAAATTAGTTCAAGGAAGACAAAAAAGTTGTGAAAAGGCGTCTTTTATATTCAATAAAAATCTCATATAGTATTTATTTATAGACGTTGCCTGTGAATATATCAAGGATCACTATTCTTACTGACAATTTTCTTTACAATGGCTTCACCAACCACAATTCTAACGGATCGCTCTTTGGTAGGACAAATTTCGCAACAGCTCAGATTTGAAAATAATGATTACCTTACGAAAGATTTTTGTTCCATGTTCTCTATTGATAATTTTATTGTATATGTGCATTTTATTTATAGGGTATTGTAAGTAAGGTCGTAATTTTTCTAAATGTAAATCTTTAATTGTGTAAAACTAATACAAGTCTAAAAATAAAGCGTATGTCAATGGTGTTTACGTTCCGTATTTAAATTAGATGAAGGCAGTTTGCGTTTCTTCGATTTTTTTCCGAACTAATATCAAAAGAATCAAAGTTCACAATGCAGAAAATAATAGTTGGCCTTATTGGAAAATTTAAACAATTAAACAATTACAACGTGCCGGACTAGATTCTGAAATATTTAATTTGAAAAATCGATTTATCATTTGAGATCATTTAAAAGTTTCCGTGTTTTTATTATACATGCAAAACATTCTCAGCAGGAACTTTGTTGTCATTTTAAGAAGGGAAAACCTAATTTGACAACAATGCGTCTTTATCTTTGAGGCATGACTATAAAAAGCATGTTCGTAGATTACTTCGAAAAATCGGAAAATCAATGACATTAATATTTCTTCCCAGCGCTGCGAGATACTTCTGCGCTAATTAATTAGCTCATTTTGTGCAGAAATTATCTCAAGAGCGGCTTCATGAAATTTCATAAAATTTTCTACAATGTCCGAGTTCGAGACTACGTGGGGCGCTTAGGTAATTAAATTTTAGAAAGTAACCTATGACAAATGCCGCCGTTGATTGCGGGTGCAACGAGGTAAGTAAGATTTGACTAAATATTCGTCAATAACTGACAGATCGCATAAATCTAGAGTTCCTCACCTGCGTATAGAGTTCTTTCTTCATGCTGCAAAAGCAGCTTATTAAAATTTTATCAACTTTCCAATAATGACCGTAAAACATATTTAAGCCAAAAGTTGCAAAATTCCCATAACGCTGCGCTCAGAGAACTGCTTAGATTGAGACCAGCGGGATTTAAATTGTCTTCTTGAATATTCTAGTGCAATATAAGAAATATGCGTGCATGTAGCACTCATCTGCGTAAAATTTGCTTTTACCTTATTTGTAAATTATACAACTCCTACATAAGAAAAGGAATTTGGATAATTTGCGAATAATAACTTATTATTCCATCCTTACGGTCATTGTTTTACGGCGATCGAGATGATTCTTCATTATTACGAATTTGCTAGAGTTAACTCGATAATTTTTCGTGGGTTATTGTAAATTCATCTGGTTTTTATTTTCTGAATGAATTATTTATTGCCTTGCCAGTTTTCTATGGTTGTTAAAAGTAATTTGTTTAATTTTACGAACATAGTTAAACCAAATTTACAACTTAATATTGGACTGTGTTTAATTTTCAACTGTGTAATGGAAATTAAGCGAGGTTTAATGTCAGATGATTAATGATGATGATTAACTATTGAAAAAATGCAAGAGATTAGAAACAACATGCAATCGCATGCATGCCGTTATATTTGTGTGGCTGTTTATCGTGAATCCACCCAAGCTATTTCAAATATCTAACTAATCTCGGACCTTTTGTTTTTATCTAAATAAATAACGGTAAGTGAAGTATCAAAGCTGAGAAGAGCAACATGAATTGATGAAAGGAAATTAATGTCCGTGGAATTCAGAACGTGGAGTTTAACAAACGCAGACGTGTATGGGTTACATTACAAATATTCAAGATTATTATTGCATGATAAAATATAGGAGTAATTTTTATGGGAAAAAATTAAGGAGTCTTTTCTAAGATTGGGCTTTAAAGAATCTTAAACTATACAGAAAATAAATCGAAATTTGGACTAAGTAATCATTGAAAATTAATGTGTGATCTTTGATTTATTGATACAAAACGAAACTGTGAAAAATTAAAGATGCTTTACACAAGTAATTTAAACTTTGGTAGTCAATTTATATAAAACCGAAAATTTTAATGATGATTGGGCTTTAACGATGGGCGTACTTTTACTGAAGAAGCTTTCTTCCTCCATCGTGTGTAGGCTAATTCCCAAAATATGATAATGTGGAGTTTGGACAATCGTCATTTTTTTATTAAACTCCAGAACATTAAGGTTTAGATTAATAAAAATCATTTGATTAAAATGATTTTAAGCAAACACGTAAGTGATCTTTATTTCTCGTCCTACTCTGATAAAGTTTTTTTTTGAATCACTTGACACTCTCTCGCAAATCGGACATGTTCTTTTTTTATTGGTTTAACATTAGGTCCTACTTTTGAGACGCCTTGTATTTTAACAGAACCTTCCAATGTGATTGCGTAGGCAGACTATATTTTTATTTTTAACTTGTAAAGACTATACATTTTTGACGTTTACTTGCAAAAATAACTTTTTATGGCATTTTCCATGACAGTAAAAATAACTGCTCGTACGAAAAATCTATAAAACTGCTGTTATTAAAGCTTGACCTAAATATGTCTTATTAATTAATAAATGAGTGTTCGTCGGGTACTTCATCGTTATATAGTTATATACATATACTTATTTCAAGCTTTTCTGTATATCGTCGTAGTGAGAGCACCGAAAATTAATAACGTTTATTATACTTCTGCAAATTGATTGCACGGCCTACTTGCATCGTAAAATTAAACAGCCTGCCAGTTACGCATGCACGCACGGTAAACTTATTAATTTACGAGTTTTTATTTTTTGTATTATTATTATTATTATTAGTATTATTACTGCTACTACTATTATTATCATTATTAAACCTAAAGCGAGAGAAGAAACATGAGATCGTAATAATACTTAAGAAAGAGTTTGTTGTTTTAATTACTAAATATGTTGTGAAATGCGTGCACACACCCCTGCAAATCATTTATTTATAAAAAACCTAATCGCCTACCAATTATAAAATCGATAATTTTTAAATTTCGTAGTTCACTATCGCTTTCTTTTGTAATACCATGACTTCAACGACGCACTATAAATTGCAATTTAAACGTTTAAACATCTTTTAATGAGTTTTTCATGTAGGCCAATTACAAATTACACATTTTTACCACAAACTTTGTGTGCATCACTAGAAATAATCGTTTAGACATTAACTTTTTAGCCATGCATAAGTTTGGCGATTTGGAAATGATCTCACGTTGATTATTTGGGAACAAAGTAAAAGTGCTGTAAAATGATCAAAAATTTACATAGTATATAACAATATGACCGATGAATTTAATTATAAAATATCAATAACTAAAATACTGTTTTGTTTTTTTTAACATCAATTTGCACCTGCTTGTTTGGAATTATGACGTGTCGTTTTCCTTTTGTAGAAAAACATATTGACTATAATAAAAAAATTCCATAAATAATTTTTGCATGTTTATTACGTAATATATTAGTTAAACAGTAATATATATAAATAAATCAAGATAGTTATTTCTAATCAACTTAAAAGTAAATTGAAATAAACAAAAACATATAAAATTCAAATGACATAAATGAAAATTTTAACTAACATTGTTTCTAATATTCAATTCAATTATTCCATTTAAGTTTTAAGTTTATTAGAGTAAACTAGAAATATGAAATAAATAAAGATTATTAAAAGTTTCACAGTTTTATTAAAATACAACCTGACAATATTGTTTCGACAGCTATGCTGTCATTATCAAAGGTAATATAATTATAAACAAACACGTCGCTAAGGTAGATACAAAAATAGGTAACTAGATAAAATAATAATAATAATCAGAATTAAATATCTAATACTTCCAGTAACGGAGAATTACTGAGCTCAAGTTGTTCATTCATTAAAGGTACCCTGAGTTTGTGTTTGTATATCTCAAAGGCTTCTAAAATGTCTAATTTGCGTTTGTTATTACAAAAATGTAGGAATTTAATATTATTTTGAGGAGTCATTGTGTGATTTTGTTCTAAAAGGTGTTTGGCGTAATTCGATTTTTCCGGATGTTTATTTTTGTAATGACGTACGTGCTCTTTATATCTTATGTCAAAATTTCGAAGTGTTTGTCCAATATATACCGAATTACAAAAAGAACAATTTAAACGGCAAATGCCCGATTTCATGATATCATGTGTTCTGTCTTTAGCATTAAATAAAAATGAAAAAGTGTTAGTGTTGGTTTTAAATGTTATTTTATAATTGTTGGTTTTTCTTAGTATATGTGCAATTTTTTCTGATATTTTGCCAAAATATGGTATAGATATGTAATTTGTGTCTTCTGTTTGATTGTCAATGGGATATATTCTTTTGATAGCTAACCTATAATCTTTTTGTTTAATTAAAGTGTCAATCATGTTCGGATTGTAATGATTTCAATGTGCTAGTTGTTTAATGGTTGATATCTCTTTGCTAAAATCTGATTTTGTTAGTGGAATAGTTAAAGCTCTGTGTACTAATGATCTGTATGCTGCTATTTTATGTGTTTTATGGTTACAAGATTCATTTGGTATTGTTATGTCTGTTTGTGTTGGTTTTCTGTATATGGAAAATTCAAATAGATTGTCTGCGTTAATCTTGATATTTAAGTCTAGAAAGTTTATAGTCCTGTTTTGTTCTGTTTATAGTGTAAATCTTATATTAGGGTGGATACTGTTAATAAGAATTAAAAATTCATTGATAACCTCAAAAGAACTGTCAAAACAAGCTAAAATGTCATCAACATAACGAAACCAGAAGATAATGTGTTTAGAGAGGTTTAATTCAAATATTCGATCTTCAAACTTGTCCATAAATATGTTAGCTAATAGAGGACTTAGAGAATTACCCATAAGTAAACCATCCTTTTGTAAATAAATTATGTTATTAAAAGTGAAATAATTTTGACTTATACAAAGGTCAAATAATTGAATTAACTCTAACCTTTTAACTAATTCTATATTATTATTGATCAAGAAACTATCTAATAAAGGAATACATTCTTGTGGGGGTATTCTGGAGAACATTATTAACACGATAGGTTACAAATCGAAATACTCTGTTAGAAATTCATTAGAATTAGTAGATAAGCTGCAAAACATACATCTTCCACCACATTCAAAACTAGTTAGTTTTGATATTTGCAACATGTTCTCCAGAATACCCCCACAAGAATGTATTCCTTTATTAGATAGTTTCTTGATCAATAGTAATATAGAATTAGTTAAAAGGTTAGAGTTAATTCAATTATTTGACCTTTGTATAAGTCAAAATTATTTCACTTTTAATAACATAATTTATTTACAAAAGGATGGTTTACCTATGGGTAATTCTCTAAGTCCTCTATTAGCTAACATATTTATGGACAAGTTTGAATATCGAATATTTGAATTAAACCTCTCTAAAGACATTATCTTCTGGTTTCGTTATGTTGATGACATTTTAGCTTGTTTTGACAATTCTTTTGAGGTTATCAAAGAATTTTTAATTCTTATTAACAGTATCCACCCTAATATAAAATTTACACTAGAAACAGAACAAAACAGGGCTATAAACTTTCTAGACTTAAATATCAAGATTAACGCAGACAATCTATTTGAATTTTCCATATACAGAAAACCAACACAAACAGACATAACAATACCAAATGAATCTTGTCACCATAATACACATAAAATAGCAGCCTACAGATCATTAGTACACAGAGCTTTAACTATTCCACTAACAAAATCAGATTTTAGCAAAGAGATATCAACCATTAAACAACTAGCACATGCAAATCATTACAATCCGAACATGATTGACACTTTAATTAAACAAAAAGATTATAGGTTAGCTATCAAAAGAATATATCCCATTGACAATCAAACAGAAGACACAAATTACATATCTATACCATATTTTGGCAAAATATCAGAAAAAATTGCACATATACTAAGACAAACCAACAATTATAAAATAACATTTAAAACCAACACTAACACTTTTTCATTTTTATTTAATGCTAAAGACAGAACACATGATATCATGAAATCGGGCATTTACCGTTTAAATTGTTCTTTTTGTAGTTCGGTATATATTGGACAAACACTTCGAAATTTTGACATAAGATATAAAGAACACGTACGTCATTACAAAAATAAACATCCTGAAAAATCGAATTACGCCAAACACCTTTTAGAACAAAATCACACAATGACTCCTCAAAATAATATTAAATTCCTACATTTTTGTAATAGCAAACGCAAATTAGACATTTTAGAAGCCTTTGAGATATACAAACACAAACTCAGGGTACCTTTAATGGATGAATAACTTGAGCTCAGTAATTCTCCGTTACTATAAGTAGTAGATATTTAATTCTGATTATTATTATTATTTTATCTAGTTACCTATTTTTGTATCTACCTTAGCGACGTGTTTGTTTATAATTATATTACCTTTGATAATGACAGCATAGCTGTCGAAACAATATTGTCAAGTTGTATTTTAATAAAACTGTAAAACTTTTAATAATCTTTATTTATTTCATGATTATGGAGTTCCACAAAGTAAGGTTAGAAACAATAAACAAAACTAGAAATACATTAACACCATTTACGATTGTTAAATCCAGACATCGTTGCAATTTGTATGAAGTTGTTTTAGGAATACATTTCTTGATCCAACTATTCGCTGCTGCTAAGACATCACGCTATATGTCTGAATAATTCTTCTCAGTGTCATTTAACAATCTTGAAATGTATAAGATTGACTTTTCGTCCCTGTTTGGCAAACTCTGTTGTAAAGTATTCCAGAATCCTTTTCCAAAAATTAACTACAGGTTTTGAACAAATACAAACTTTGACATAAAGAACAACCATGAAGGAAAAGAAATACAATATTAAATCTTCTGCTGTTTATGTTTTTTATGTTAGTATTAGTGCTCTTATTTGTAAAAAAATGTAAACGAAATATCTGATGCTGACTTAGGTGTGCTATATTAACGTTCATGAGAAAAGTTCTCGTCCGATATAACGGGAACTTCCTGACCGGCTAGCCCACGGTGTTAAAAGAAGTCCCAGCTATATTAAAATTTATTGCACAAAACATTAATCTTAATCTGACTGAATCTTTGGGTCCGGCAAACGTCTGCTCTAAGATAGCAGCCGCCGTTTAAACTCAGCACAAGCGTTGATAGAAATAAATGGCACAGATACAAAAGAAACAGAAGATTATTTATTCTAAAACATAAAAAAGCAATTGTGTGGTTCACACCACTCACCAAATGCAATGATTATACAGAACACAATATTATTCGTAAATAACCCTAATAATAAAAAAAAGGTAAAAAATATTATGAAATCAGAAATCTTAAACAATTATACATTCAATAAATTTACATAATCAGAATAACAATAATTTAGTTACATATCTTAACTAAATTGGATATCTGAATCAGACTTACGCTTTCTGCAGAAAAGTAATACGGTAAAAGTGACAACTGCGCTTTTAATATAATCTGTTAAAATGAATTTACGAATTACTTTGTTTACATAACCTAAAAGTTAAGAGGAGAAAATGTTTATCTTGTTTAGGTGTAGAGTTCTGTGTTGGTATTGGTGTGTCTTCTTTTTACTCTTGTTGGTAGCTGGTAAAAATACTTTGATTATAGGTAGCACTCAGCTATAACCAGGTCGTGATGAAGGAGGTAAAGTAGATGCCGGTAAAGAAAAGAACCGGAAAAAAGAAGCCTAGAAAGAAACTCTGTATAAATTAACTGCCTATTAACATAACTACAGGCCTACCGGAAAAGATGTTTTCATCGGCTTTAAACGGTAGACACGGGTGGATTATCACCTCTTGTTGTATTTGTATTGAAAAGTATTCCTACAAAACAAGGATCTGTTAGAGATAACCATAAAGATAGAGTAGTAAAAAGGTGTACCTTGCAGTAGAGCTTAAAAGACCAACAAGTTGGATTCCTGTGACCCAAACAATCACCACTGTAAAAAACTGATCACCAGGACTAAACTATGTTACATTCCACAATAAACTCATAAAGAGAGAAATTATCAAAAATTTCCTAAAACTGGAATGAAGTAAACACTCTATTTGCAAGTCAAATTACAACTGCCTTTTTAAATGGACAAAAGTGAATATCTTATCAACAAGTTCAAGAAAACCGAGATAAAACTGAATTCACCAATGAGGTAGCCTGAACAGAAATATTACCAAATAAGGGAAAGCCAATAGAACGCTGTGCCCATAAACACTACCATACTTGGAATGACAGAAATATGATAAACACTCTAGAGAAAAGCCTTTTAAGAAAGAAAAACCTTAGGTTAAACATCAAGTGAAATTGAACTGGGGAAAAGCCTTTAAAGGAAAATTGTAAAAAAGTCAACGGTCGAAGTCAAAAGTCAAGATCGGTGCCTTTTGAAAATTTTAAGCGCTCTTTACAAAATTGTTCAATTCCTTCTATATTACTACCTTGCACTACCATTGTCGAAACTAATTTTTCAGGTGAACTTGTTTTTATTTATCCTCGTTGTCGCTGAACAGTAAAATGCAATAAAGGATAATAAAACATAAATAAATGAAAATAAATTCCTGGACTACCTCTCCAAGCTAGTGACAGAGCTATTAACATGTTCACCTATTGGGATCTAAGTGCTCTCACCCCTAGCCCAACATGCGGACTAATCACTGCCCGGTAGACTTCTCTTAAAGGTGATCGCCTAGCATAGCCTTACGGCTAGCATAGCCTAAATTCTTACAGGGATTTTCTGGGAATTAGAGTGCCACCTCCCTCTTTGAAGGATGTGAAGATCCCGCCTATTCACATAGTTTAAAACATGCATATTTTCCAGCTTTTTCCCATTTTGTGAAGCCACTTTCGCTAATGAACGTATCAGATTAAGATTCGATTGCGCAGAAATTTGCTAAATTGGAAAGTCTAAGACCGATCTCGTATCATAGTACATATACTACAATGAATTATATATTCAATATTACACATTTTAAGGCAACACGTAAATTAAATTGGTATTTCATAATCTATTGTTTCGTGGACAACTTGTTACTTAATTGAACTACAAAATAAAAATTACTCAAACACTACAATAACCTTGTTCTTGTGGTGCCTTATTGAGCCTATTGCTGGGAAACAAACTTCGCAATCTAATTTTTCAGCAATTACTTTGGATTAATAATTATTTCTGTAAAACCAAATCTCACGCCGACGTTCAATTATGTTTTTTAATGTACAGGATGGTTCAGATTTTTGGTTCTTCATTGTTGTCATGCAGCTATTGATCAGCAATTAATCGATTAACTTGTATTTATATTCGATATACTACTAACAAGGGAAGGAAGCGACCTTGGACTCCATTATTTTAATAATATCTGGCGGAGATAATGTTTACCACTTATATTGAAATGGTGTCAAGCCATTTGAGGCCATTCTTAAAAAGGGAAGAGAAATAGGTATGCAAAAGCCGACATAGCCGAGTGGACTAGGTGTTAGATACTGATAATAATTACTTATTAATTTTATACCAACAATGGGAAATATAATTCAATGATTAAACAAAATTTAAAATTCTAATACAGAAAAGAAAATACAAGTTTATTAGTTTGCAATTATATTAATATGGAAAAGGTTGTACATGTAAAATAATTTTTTCCATGTAAAATAATAGTTTTTCGCATTATATTGTTACACCAATACATTTTTAACATTTTTTTTCTATTATTCGTATAATATTACGAATTAAAAAAACAGTAAGGATCGCCGCACGTAGTCTAGCCGGCTATGCCGGTTTCGCGGTCATGCCTTACAACTCGACGCATGTCGAGCGGTCGCTTGCCGTCGAACTTTGCACGTCAATCTACTGTCGTTTTTGTGTATTGCATCGAATGAGGAGGATCTCCGTAATGTTAATATAATGAAGATTATATGATTTTGTAAAGTCCATCCATTTTCCCCAAGGAGACGCAAATCGGGCTTTTACAAATTGTCTTTTTCAAAGGTTTATAACTTTCTAAAAAAATCTGTAAACAAAATGATGCCCCGCGACTGGGCGCCAATTGTAACTGGCCAAAAATCAAGGCCCACGTTGGACCGTCAATTGTAACCCTCAAAATCCACAAACGAAAAAATCAATAAAAATGAAATAATAATTATAAAATTATCATACTCACATTAACAAAGATGCTCTAGATTACGACGGCTTGAGATTTAGCTCTGTCTTACAATTTTTTTAATTTCAGGTCGCAGGTATTGGTTCTGCAGTTATCTTATTTATGAAAAGGAGTAGATAAGGGTTTCAGAACTCAAATACTCTAAAAGGGCGCCATCTGATTATGAAATTTAATGACATTAATTAAGCCATATTGAATTCACTAATCAGAAAAATGAATTCAATATACCAGGTTTTGAACAAAAATTTTGTTTATATTTATAAATTTTTAAAATAAAAAATGAATAAAACATTCATAATTATATGGTTCCATTTAGCTCACTTGGTATAAACTGAAAAACATATTTATTGAATGGTAAAAAAATAAAAAATCATATACATATAGAATAAAAAAACATTGACAGCATAAATTCATTAAACTTAAATTATTCATTCAGTAATTAATTTTCAAGTTACCCAGGAATTATTGATCACAGAATGATTCAAAATTTAGTTAAAATTTATACAACATAAAATTATTTAAATTTTATTGAACATAAATTATTCAAAAATTTATTAATATCAAGATTTATTAAACATAAAATCATTTGAAATTTAACGAACATATATTTGTTAAAATATTACTGAAATGAATTTAACTAGATATTACTGAAGTTAGAATATTTGAGTTTCACTGAAAGACTAAAATTGAATCCTATTAGAGAGCTCCCTTTTTATAGAAAACATAAAAATTCAATTATCCAAATAATCCGTAAATACAAAAAAAGATTACAAAAATAGATATTTCTTAAAGTACAATACCTTAAATCTTATAAATCGAATTCCAATTAAACCATTGTTTACTTGCATCGCAAAAAACATTACTCTTGACTGCTAGAAACTGGAAACGCCTCTCCTTGAAAGTCCGTTGTTGATCCTTAATGGTTATGAATTGTTATTTGAATGTAGCAGGTCCAAAGAAATAATTTTTATTTCAGATTCAGTTCAATCACATAAAACGTTGAAATAATCCATATGATTTTCACCAACAATCTTTGTTAAAACACAGTTTAAACAATCCGGTTTCGATTATAATTTGGACACGATAAATAACGGTAATGTCTTTAAAAGCTTAAACGAATTTAAACACAGATAGCACTTGCTACTTGAAATTCTTCCAATAAAACGGATAATTGTTTATCTTTAACTACATGTAGAACGGGAATTTATTATTTAAATTATAGTTAATTTATAATATATTTAATTTACAAGTCCGTCTGCAAGATTTTTAATAACAAAACTGCACTAATTTTAAAGCGCGAGCGGTAAAAATGATTGTTTTAATGGCCCATTACAATAAAACAAGCCACATATAATTATTAGCAATACTGTATATTCAAGTCTTTCAAACTGAATTATTGAAAACTAAACTGTATCGAAAACTCACTTCACGGCAAGTGTCGACTAAACTGTAAAAGAACTAGATCTAGAATTTTCTTTAATTCTAATTAACTAAAGTAAAACGGTAATTCTATAATGTCGACCGAAGTCAACTGTCTTCTCTGAAATTTCGATCTGAAGTCCACTTTAAAAAACTCGAGGTTCTTTTTTCGTGTAGAAATACATTACCAGATGCAAATCGAAATTAGCCAATAGCGAAGTCTCACTTCAAGAACAAGTATTGATTTTTCTTAGTACCCAATCAACGACTCGCGTGTTTTGGCTTAACCAATCAGAGCACAGCAACTCAACAGCAAGTATTGATTTTTCCTCTAAAACTGCAAACGCTTATATGAGTAACCAAAGAGATTTTTTATAATTCTAAGATTTGAAACCAACCTTTTTTTTAATAATTTTATAGGGATGTTTATATCGAATGCTAATGCAAGTTTACATTATGAAAAGAATTCAAATTTCCAGAACCGGACTTAAGATGTTTGTAAATATGTGGACGTAACCACAATTATTCAGAGCTTGTAAAAATATACTGTTACAGGTTTCACATTTTATCTAAAACGAATGAATACTATCGAGCTACAGTATACGCAACATTTTTTATACGTATTGTTATATTATCTTAATAGGGGGTGGTTTGTTTAAATTAATACAGACGCAGATACTAACGTAATAAAGATGCAATACACAACTTGCTTACCTTTAATTGAAATAAATGCCCCGGCTAAGTTTATTATAGTGAAAAGTCTAACTCTCCACAAATTGACACTTTCTCAGGCGGGTCGCTATTATAAAGATCTAAATTCTTATATATACGGACACAGTAATATAAAAACAGATACACAAAGTAATTTCAGAATAATAACAACAAAACTTTATTTTTATAATTTAACAAAAACCAAACAAAAAGAAAATTGGAACAATTTGACTAGATACAAAAAAAATCGGTTTTCTCTTTTAGTAAGTTAAAAGATAGAAACGCTGCTTAATTTTGAATTTATCTCTAAATATTTAAATGCAATCATATGCAAAAATTTGATCATTAGTTTCTATCTTTTTGATTCAATCGTTAAATTCTTTCTTTATATCAATCTCAAAATAGTTCAGTATTCTTTCGTTGGAGATTAGTACTTTTGATATCATCATATTTCTTAATTATTAATAATAAAACTAACTACTATTAAAAACTTACGTTTATATATTTAAATCCTTTTTAAATACTTATTTGCCGCCTCAAGCTTGCCAACTGTATTTTTATAAATGCCCAAAAATCAAGAAAGAAATCAAGGAAGTATGCCATTGATCTCTTTCAAATTTTTCCACATAAAGAGCTCTACTAATTGAAATTCCAAATCCATTTATTTTTGTACTAGTTATAAGTAAATTAATTTTATAATTAGAGTTCACATCCATTTATAGTCCAGTTATAAATTGTTTTATCAGTTTTTCTTCATTAGCAATTAATAAGATTTCCGTCGCAGAATACATTAACACTGGATTAATTTGAAGCACTTGTTAAATAATCACTTTGATTTACCGAACTTTCTTAAAACTAAGTTTCACAAAAGTAACATTAACTTCAAAATTTTGGCATCGTTTTCTTTACATTTTTAACTTAAAACATAACCTTAAATTAGATTGTGCTCTCCACAAGATTGTACACTTCTTGAAAGGTTAATTAGAAGAGAGTTTGTTACAAGAATGGCTATGTTTATATATGATTTTGGCGAAACAAATTAATGTGATTCTTTTTTTGCGTAAAACAAAAGAAACTTTGATCAGTTAATTTAACATAACCAAATTATTGTTTGTATATTCTTAATAACACAAAAACCAATTAGATAATCTTATAGATAAAAAAATTCCCAATCTAAAGGTATATTACACTTATGCTTTCATTACAATATTAACCCTTTTACACAAAAACACAAAAACCAATTAGATAATCTTATAGATAAAAAAAATCCCAATCTAAAGGTATATTACACTTATGCTTTCATTACAATATTAACCCTTTTCTTGAATGTCGATGACATCCCTATTTCCTTAAAACTTTTATTAACTTAATTACATAAAAATACATTTTCACACCTTTCTATCTTCACAAACTTAAACAAAATTATATCTTTAACAAAATTACTTGCATGGTTTTAGGCATCAACAATATGAGGATTCAAGCCAATTACAGCATTTTAGTGTATGATTCAAAACGCAACATAATTATATGTTGTTTAACTGATATCATTAATAAAAAGCATCCTCTACGTTTAAGATAGTTACAGTTATGTGGTAATGAGGCAGCTTTATAATCCTCCACCAATATTATTTAACCAAGAGCGGTAAAATTTTGAAATACAAGAAACTTGTGCAACTGAAGAATCTCGTTAACATGAAAACACATTTTTTACTATTAAATGCTCAGGTAAATACTTCATACCTGCCCATTACAATGCACCTTGCCTGTTTTAGGTTATATCTTGCATTAACTTCGACCTAAACTTAATCTCCCACATCGTTAATGAACAAGGAAAATTAACTAAATTCTATGGAAAAATCAGTTTTTCAGATATTCTGTATGTGACTAAAGTGTACTAGTTTGCATGCAGATTATAATAAACCATATTCAACTTCATAAAGACAAATTTCTCAAAATTATAATTTTGAAATTAATCACGCAATGCACACGTGCGCATTATGTTTGTGCAAAATTATAGCAAATTTAATTCAATCTATAAATCTATCATTTTAATCATATTTACAAAATAATTAAGTAATATTCATTGTTAAGATACTTATGTATATGTATATTACATAGTTTTTGTATTACATTTTACTATTTGTTTAAAAACCTATAAAATTAATTAAATTTATTTAAAAATGTTTTCTTACTGTATTAAATGAATGCATACCAATTAAATGATGATGGTATAATAAAAAAATTTAATAATTCCCTAATTTTTCTTCTAATTTTAAACTTCTTTTGGCATTGTTGATCGCATTTTAATTGTCTGCTATGCCAATCTTAATAGTAACACATTGTCTGGCGCAATAATTTAACTATAAAAAAATATCTTATTCAAATTAATTGTTGATTCTTTTATCTCATATACTTTCTTAATAATGATTCGATACCTCCAAACCGGATTTTTATATCAGTCCATTCATCATTGCATCCTGTTCAATGCTAATAACAATAAATATGTGTAATAATAATTAACTTAATTAACGACACTAGTAATAAATGCGGAATTTCCTTACTGGCAATACCATATTAATAATAACTACATTTTGATGATAGTGATAAAAACGAAAATATTTGCAGGTACAATTTATCCACAATAAATCTGAAATTGATTACGATTTCACGTAAATTGCACAATCAAGAGCTGTATATAATTCCTTTGATAACTTCCAATCAAGTTTCTGCATTTTATTGGTATTAACCAGCAGCAACGGCCGTACTAAAAACAAAGCGCAGGGAATTTCTCGCTGTTTGTCCATTTTCACAAGCGGAAATCTAAAACATTCAGAAACCATAAATTTCTTTGGATACCCTTGATCTTGAACCTTCATGGTCGAGTGAATTTAGATACATTGTAGGTGTGTACTTATGATGATTACAATTGTTTTTAACAGTATAATCTCGAATTCCAAATAAATGAGAACATTTAAACAAAGTGTGTGCAAGAAGGTATTATTATATTTGAAAATTATGTTAGTCGGTTATAAAATTAAAAATATAAAATTATTCGATTAACTAACTTATAATTAAAAATTTCGCAATTGCTAATTAATTTTAATTAATTAAAGTGTAATATAATTTAATTTTTAATGCCCTCTCAAAGTAAAAATCAGTATAATTTTGTATATACTACCTATATTTATATCAGTCGAATCAATATTAATAAGGAAATAATAAAAATGATATATACGAACACCTATATTAAAATAATACATAAATATTGTATAATGTTCCAATGTTGATGCGATAACAAAGAAATTACAATGAAAAATATATCTTTAATAAAATCGAATTCTATAATTAAATTTTATGTTTTTATTGCCAGACTAAAAGCATATTATCGAATGATAAAGAAAATATGCGTTTGAAGGCGTTCGCAGTATATATTTTTATTAGTATTGGAAAAATGTAATGTGTATGGATAATGGGTGTTAAAACGCGGTAAAACAAGGTAACAACAAAAACAATCTTTTTTCCCAAAATATTTGTAATGTTTATTCCCTTCCCACATGGGTGGCGTCAAGTTAATACTACAACAACAAACTAACATTTTAGTTTTTTTAATATAATAATTAGGCGTTTGATAGCGGTAAGTCATATAATATTGCAAATATTGCAGCCTTTGGCGCTGATTAGTTATTAATATATTCTCATTTTAAATCGTTAAGCTACACAAGCGTCTTAGCGTTATCCCGGGACCCGGCTGGTCTGAACGTTCTCGCGCCTCGGTGAGCTTGTAAGTTAATTTTAAAATTGTAAAGTAAGATTTATTTGTAATCAGTTACAATTTTGTGTTGTTATAAACGAACATTTAAATGCAATTGAAGTTACATTATAAAATTTTATCCGGGGGTGGGGGCGGCTGTGACAGAAACCTGAAATATTGACCAATAAAAATGTTATTGCTATGGCGGTGGCACAGCCATTATTTTCGCCAGGAGTTTCAGCCCCAGAAAAACTGAGGAGCCCGCGCCACTGAACATGGTTGCCTAAGAAACATTGTAAGTATCTCATCCAGAAACGCTCTCTTATGCCTGCCTAGGCGTTTTGTAAAGATGCACTTGTTACGTAAACTACTATTTCCGACTAACTACAGAAATTTAATCTCTAATAACGCCAATGGAAGTAGAAAATATTTTGGAAATGTTGATTCGTTACTCTTACTTTAACCCGTTTGAAGTTGAGCTGATTGGTATTCCATAATTTCTAATTGGAAGCCGCATAAATGTCAACGTGCTTGGCAACAATTACACGTTACTACTTTTTAATCTGTTGAGGTTGAACAAGGTTGTAGATATCGCCGCCTTCGGCGGTGAATAATAATTTTTTATTTTTATTTGGAAGGCTCTTATCATGTCTAATATCGCCATCGGGTAGTTGAAAATATTTTCTTAATATCGCCGCCTACGCTGGATTCTGTGTTAGTCATTTAATATTAGTCATATCATATATTGTTAGTCGCTTTACTATATGGTTGCTTAGTTAAACACGTTATATAACACCAAGATTTTGAAGATATAAAACTTTTCAATAGTTTTTTCAGTAAAACAAATATTAATTACCGTTCGCTGCCAACCTAACAACTTATATACATGTAGATTACATTTAACAACTCTTTGTGTTGTATCTACAAGGTTGAACTAAATATTGGTGTAGCTCAGTTGTTAGTATTACTTTTCTGCCTTGGTCCCACTAATCTATCGACATATCACTTTTGAGTTACCAAATCCAAGGGTCGTGATGCCTATTTAGACGAAGGTTGAATTGATTGATGCTGTTCAAGTAGTATCGAAGCGCGGGTTTCTAGTGGTGGCGGTGTAATCGTATTGGAAAGTATAAAAGCGTTTAATTGCTTTACCGCAATATTGGGCTACCTAAAATCGACTTCTAAAAGTTATGGGTAACATTTCACATTTTGCCGTTATCTCGAACTGGACCATCTCCTGTATTTAAATAAAATTTAAAAAATTGATATTCAGAACTTTGTACTAAGTTGTCCTTTTCAAAATAAATTTAAATTGTTTGTCTTGGTTTGTAATATTTAATGTTTTGGGATTCGGTACAGGTTATGTGCGCTGGATACATTTGGCAACATCACAAACCATTAGTTTCGCATGAGGCCGAGAAACGCCAAACGCGTGAATTCGGTTAGCAGACAGCTAGAGTTTAATGATTATCATATTATATGATGTCTAGATTATCATATTATCATTATTCTTGTACTGATGTAACGTATTGTCATGTTTAAGATTTGCATAAAGGAATTTTAAATAAGGTGAAGCCACCCCACTAATTTATTTGTTAACGTTATTTAATTATTGGAATTTACAGGTATACTCTGTTTCTGTTATAAATCATTATTATTGTTTTAAATCTTGGTGATGTCATGCTTGAGTACAATTTAGTAATTCATAAAATTGAAACTTATTTAAAAAAACCGTATATACAAATTAATATACTTTAAAAAACATGTTACAATTGTATTTTCCCATTACTATTTTCATTATTATGATCGAGTACGATTTGTTTCCTTTATAAAAATATCAGATAATCTTATAATTTTGCAACACTAAAAAAACCAAAACATTGTATTACCAAGTTTATACATGAAACTGGTGCTTGGCGTTATGTATAGTACATACCTTGTTACAATGAAGTCATAGTGATCAACAATTGTAATTTAGTACCTTTGACGATGTAAATTTATAAAACTTTGTATTATTAGAAATGTTAATAATCGTTGCCAAAGGGAAAAATAGTTGAATGACAACAACAAAAAAAGCTTCTTCCTTAAAAATTTTTCCTTTGTTCTAAAACAATAATTTGCATTTAATATCAATATAAAAGGAATGGGAATAAAGATATATTAACAGTTTATCTTTTTATTTTAATGTTCATACAGTATAATCGCATAAGGCATAAAGCAATAAGATCCAACTCGAAGATATTGGCAAAATAAGAGAAGACGAAAAGTTTCTTTCGGCTCACAAAACGCATTACAACTTTACCGAGTGTTTTTAATAGAAATAAACGTGAATCTAGAAGTATTACAAGAATGATTCTTCCTGGTAAGGGACTATTACAAAGTATCTATTCTGGATTGCATGCAGACATTTATTCGAGTCTGCAAGAAGGAGATATTCAGTTTGGAACGCTGTAAAACTTACCTGAGTTAAATATTCTTATAAATTAAATTCATACTGTAAATTATTTTAGAAACTTACCAGATGTCTGTCAGGTAAAGTTGTTTAGTATTAATTTATACTAAGAATAAAATTGAAAAAGTCATACTTACCTTATCATCTAAAATTTTCATGCGAAGTTGCATGAAATTCCAATGAAAGATTAGATCGATTTTGGTAAAACTTGTTAGAACCTGCCGTGTGCACTTAGAAATCGAACAACTTTTATTGTTCTTCATCTAGTACTCTATACGAACTCAGGACCTAATGACTCCCTCAGGACTCCCCCCCCCTGATGATCCACAATCTAGATCTTTTTTCTAGTCCGAGTCCACATAACAAAGTTTGCCGAGTTTCCTCGAAATCCATCGGACGATGGATTTTCGTCGTTTTATTAACTAGAAGCAATCTATAACCTTTCGATATCCGAAGGCATTCATCCTGTAATCGTTCTTGATTTAACCAATTGAAGAAACTTCTGACTGAGTATATTCATTGTTTTGATGACCCTTATAATAAAGTGAGTATATACCATGTGAGCTAAAATTGTTAAGATTTATTGGATTCTTGTTGAGTTAATGCTATCTGTTATGCACAGCATATATACAGCTTCAAATGACTCACTATATTATTCATATCCAAATAAATGATTTTTCTTGGTTTCCTTTTGTTTCAACCAAGCTTAAAGAATCAACATTAGTTTTGCACACCCGGTATAAGATTTACAATAAACTGGAAAATTATATAATTTTAAAATTGCATAAAATATTTAAGATAACGTGTGATAATGTTTATAAACAATTCTAATTAATGGACAATGTACAACTAAAAAGCATTAAATAAGATTTTGAATTACGAAAATTATTGAATTTATATTTAAATAGAAACAAAAGCCATAGCCACAAGGTTAAATTATGAAAACAACAATAAACTTGAACTCTAAATAAATTATGAAAAACATTTAATAGCATATAAATTTGCAACAATCCAAACTATAAAATGTAGAAGAAATAATAGTGTCATCTCTTGTACGCAATGTTAGAATATATAGGATGTCCACGGATCTATCATATCTATAGGGTCGTAGCCTACTAAAAAACATTTAAACTTAAACTTTTTCTTCCATTTTCTTAGGTAAAATGATGTAGCTCTTTTGTTGGACAGCGGCGAAATTACTTTTTAAATAATAATCATTTGTTTTTGAAGTCCTTATAAATGGGGTCCATAGCTACAAAACAAAATTATTTCAGTCAACTTTAAACCCTAAATGCTTCATATATGAAAATTCAACTTATCGAACTTGTGAAACTTGTACTCTGGGAGTTTCGGTAATTCAATCACCGATATAGAACTACACAAAATCGAGTCTACTCATTTGTAAACTAAATAAAACTTTAAAAGAATTGTTGCCAACCTAAAATAATTTAATGGTGCGAGAAATCTTTGCTGCCAATAATTTGTTTATAATACACATTCCGATAATCAACTTTTTCAGTCGAGATTCATTACGGCTATTTTGCAAGGTTTTTACATTTTCTTCGTAACGGTCCGACGGTTTATTCCAGCCATGGAGATTATAACAACAATGCCATGGAAATTTTAGATTATGTTGCGAGACTAGTTCAATCTCAAGTGAAGCAAATAAATGTTGTCATTTACGACAATTGAATGTGTTATAAAATTGAAGTTATAATATGTAGCAAAATTTGGCAATGCTATTCACAATGCATCATTAATAAAACTGACAAGGATTAATCCGACTTTGATACATGATTAAGGAATGTTAGCACGCATCACGGATATGGCCTTCACAATTTAGCATCTGTAGGAAGAGTTAAGTTTTGATTAGTTTAATCTACGGACAATCTATTTATTATCTAGCAGACCTGAATTTGAAATGATCGATGCATGGATGGGTGCTTTTTAAAGATAAATATGGACTAATTTAACATGACTTGCTATACTCTACAAATAATACATAACAAAGAAACGGACCCCGTTTTAAAACAAGTTGTGCTCTTCCACTTAACCTCAGTGCTCAGTAATGTGCTCATCAGAACGCTAACGAAAGAAACCTTTTGTCTCTTATGGTTTCCAAAACTCCTATGTATTCAATGAATCCCTGAAGGAAATACGTGCTTGCTAACTGCTGGATATATCGATATTCTCACGTAAAGAAGGTTCTTTATAGCATCACGGTGTTAGGTGTACCGTCTCGTAATTTTTGTACGGTGTAAAAGAATCCATTGCCATAGAATACTAAATGACAAATTAATACTATACCAATTCAGCAATAACATTCCATTTTAATCCACAATATAATTCAAGGCCACATCGGGTAAGATTACCTAACCATAAAGGCATGTTTTATACCACAATATTATTATTAAAGTAATCGAGAATGCACTAGCCGTCACGATTGCTATTGAACTGATCCACAACAACATTAAGCCGTAGCAGGCGTAGGCTCGTTCGAAATGCTAGATCAATAATGCTTCGGTTGTTGATAGAGAATGTGAAATGGACATTCCTTATTCTTTTCGTTGTTCTTCAAGTTTGTTGTTGCAATAGCTTCACCTGAAAAATGTTATTTATTAATAATATAACTATTATTAATAAATAAATACTTACAGACTGCAAATAGAGCTACTAAGTAAGATTCTAAAATTGTACTCAATTTGTCCTCATGACGCCGTAATGGTTCTGAGACAATCATGTGGAAAGTTTTCTTTTTAAGGATCGTTTAGTAAACTCAAAAGGCTTGAAATTGCTGTTGGCTTGGCATGTATTCATGAAAAGTATAATAGTAGTAATTAGTTCTAAATTACAAATATTCGGTTTTGTCTTTGAATGCTTGAATAAGTAAAAACAAAAGCAAGTCGTACTTTGTTATTACATAGTTGGGACGTATTGCATTTTTGGAATTTATATCAAGATGTACACAAAAACTGTTTTGATTAGTAGTAGTTGTAGTGACTTTGCGGTAGGTCAAATGATCAAACGGATATTCTTGCCACCTCATTATGTAGATGTGTCATACACGTCGCAGGTCAAAGCTGGGAGCGATTTCAGAATCTCTGGAATTGATTAACATACAGAGTTGGTAACAGTTTGCTTTGGGTTTGAATTTTTATGTGTCAGCAAAGCAAAAATGGAGAATAGCAATACATCCGATAAAGATGGATATTTATTACATAGTTGCCATAAAAACCTTTTTGCTAGGTAAAACATATAAAACTAGTTTGAAGTTTGTCATTCTGACAAGTATGCGATAATATCTATCTTTCTCAGATGAATTCCTATTCGCTATTTTTTCTCTGCTACACATGAAATGAAAATTGATCCATTGGTACCCTAAAGATTCGGGGTATTAGAAATGTGACGCCCAACCGAATTATAGTTATTACCAAGAGCCTGTTGTATCTCAGAATACCCGGTAGATATTCTACGAACATGAAAAGTCATGAAACGAAGTTACTGATACCAAAATCACTACACGATCGTTTGGTACCTTATAGATGGGCTCGTTATATAAAACGTAATTCGTTTAGTTCTTAGCATCTTAACAATTTTGGGCACCATTGGTGTGGAAAATATGTGGAGTAATTAGAATGTCAGACTTGTAGGGTGCAGTGTCAATTTTATTTCGTGAGGACGTTCCTAGACGAGATTAATGGTACTAAAAAATAAATTGTGATGGTTTGGTATCTAACATGACGGACGTTATGAGAAACGCAGTGATACGAGTCAAAATCGAACCATCAAGGGAAGATTTTCATGCATATTTACTTTGGAAATGTCTGCTACCATAGCAATTGTAGGTACTGAAATAGCGTACCGTTGCGAAAAAGCTACGCACGTGCAAATTATATTGAGTGCCAATTAATGTTCTATCATAATGATCGATGTTACCTTAGATACGGCGTAACTCTTGAAGTTTATATCAGTGTCTTAACTCGAAGTACCTGCTACCACAGTCTTTTTGATTTTGTAACTTACAGACACTGATAGATAAGATATCATTTCAGAAGGTAAATTCGAATTAAATCGCACGATCAGTTAAATGATCACCGAAGTCAAAATATCTGACACACTACAAGTACCTTATAGACGCACTGTTGCCGGTAAGTACCAAGTACCCAGAACCTGTTACTACAGAATGTGGACCTTATTAGAAAAATGTCACTTGTATTCTATGAAAGTGCTTCATCGAAACAAATTTTATGATATCAAAAATTATAGAAACATTATATCTACTTTTGACGATTTATTGGATTAAAATTGCACCATCAAACATAAATCTACAACTCGCAGGTTGCCGGTGTTATAATATTCTTCGGTACCAAAAAAGCGCACCATTGCAAATAATAATTGATACACATTTAAAGTATTGAGATCTTTAATACACCACAATATAAAACATGTATCGGATACAGTGTCCCTTTTATTCTATCGATATATAAACACCAATTTATTTGGTACCAAGGTCATGTTGGTTTGGTATCCACTTGCAAATCTTTTGTACAATCAATGAATGTGCAACTCAAAAGGTTCCAGTGCCCTAACAACTGATTCAACAACTGTGAGATGACGTAACTGGTACCAAATATATTGTCCCACTGCGATTTAATGAAGATTGCACTATCAATCAAGCATAGTGGTAAATCTGCGTCCCAAGCTGACACCGTAATAATTGTGGTAGCAGGTACCATAAAAACGCCCCGCTGTGCAGAAATGACACGCACTTAAATCAATAAATGAAGAATCCGTTGTACAATAGGATTTTGAATGTACCACATAAAGTATTCATATATCAGTGCATAGACGCGAATTTAATGGTACCAATGCCATGTTGTTTGGTACTGGGTATGCACATTTTTTCTAAGGCTATACGCATAACATGTTCTGTAATATCACACCCAATTGAACGCTCAATTACCATAAATGTGCAACTTAAAAGTGAATGGTACCCTAACAAGTGTGTCGGGATGAAGTTTCTGGCACCTAATATATATCCTGCTATATAATCTCACTTATGACATTCATTTGAATGAAGATTGCCCCTGTTAATCAAGCATAGTCGAAAATCTGCGTTCCGAACTTACACCTTAACAATTTGAGGTAAGAGGTACCATAACGATGCTCCGCTGTGCAGAAATGACACGCACTTAAATCAATAAATTAAGAATCCGTTGTACAATAGGATTTTGAATGTACCACATAAAGTATTCATATATCAGTGTATAGACGCGAATTTAATGGTACCAAGGCCATGTTGTTTGGTACTCGATATGCACAGTTTTTTTAAGTCTATACGCATGACATGTTCTGTAGAATCACAGCCAATTGAACGCTCAATTACCATAAATGTGCAACTTAAAAGTGAATGGTACCCTAACAAGTGTGTCGAGATGAAATTTCTGGCACCTAATATATATCCTGCTATATAATTCACTTATGACATTCATTTGAATGAAGATTGCCACTATCAGTCAAGCATAGGTGTAAATCTGCGTTCCGAACTGACACCTTAACAATTTGGGGTAAGAGATACTATAAAGATGCTCTGCTGTGCAGAAATGACACGCACTTAAATCAATAAATTAAGAATCCATTGTACAATAGGATTTTGAATTTACCACATAAAGTAGAACCTTGATTCTATCAGTGTATAGACGCGAATTTAATGGTGCCAAGGCCGTGCTGTTTGGTACTCCATATACGAGGTTTTTCTAAGGCTGAACTCATGACGAGTTTTGTAACCTCACCGTCAATACAACGCATAATTACTATAAATGTGCAACTCAAAAGTGAATGGTACCACAACAAATATGTCGAGATGACGTTAAAATATATCCTGCTATAAGGTCTCACTTATGACATCGATTTGAACGAATATTGCAGTATAAATCAAACATTTCAAATCTACACCCTAAAAAAACAGGTACCGCGATACAGGATGCTCCGCATTGAAAAAATGACACGCACTTGTTGATGTTGAATTTACCAGATACAGCAGAACCTCGATTCTATCGGTATATAGACACGAATTTATTGGTACAAATGCCATGTTGGTTTGGTACCAGCCATACAAATCTTTTATAAAACTGCACTCATGACGAGTCTTCTAATCTCACCATCAATGGGACGTATAATCACAATAAATGTATAACACAGAATTTTCTAGTACCATAACAAGTGTTTCGATATGACGTTACTAGTGTCTAACATGTACCATGCTCTAAGCTCCCACTTAGGACGTTAATTTCAATGAAGATTGCACCATCAATCAAACATATTCGTAATTCGGAATGCAGATATTCCAAATCGACGCCCTAAGAATTTGGGGGTGAGGGTTACCGCGAGGACGCTTCGCTGTTCAGAAATGCACGCACTTAAATCAGATCCCGTTCTACAATATGATGTTAGATATACAGATACAATGGAAGCTTGAGTCTATCAGTATGTAGACGTGAAATTAGTGGTACCAAGACCATGTTGGTTTGGTGTCCGACATAATTTTTTGATCAAGTCAGCTCTCATTACTAGTTTTCTAATCTCACTATCAATGGAACGTATAATCAGCTTAAATGTGCGACTCAAATGTTACTGGTACCCTAACGAATGTTTCAAGATGACGTTACTAGTACTTAACATAGTGCCTAAAAATCTTACGCTGGCGGTTGATTTGAATGAAAATTTAACCATCAATTATATTTAGTCGTCATAAAACTGCAACGGTAACTTTGGTAACACAGAAGATTTCGCTTTTAGCGGCTCATTCCAATTAAAAATGTCACCGTTGATAAGATAATTGCTATAAATCTACAATTTAAAGTTCCCAGCATTTCACCTCAATCCTCAATGCGATAACGGCCCACGTTGCGAACTGATTACGCACCTTGAATTACATTGAGTAGCAAGAAATTGAACGAACTACAATCTTCGTGTTAGTGCTTAAAACATCACTTATTTTTTCTTGAAGAGTTTCTTAACGAAGGTAATCGCATTAAAACTTAGTATGGTAACATGAGTGTTGTTTCAGTTTGTCACAATATCTTTGAAAAGTTAAGAATTCAGATATTTCAACATAATTGAATTTTCATAGATTCGTTCAAGTTTACAAAACAATTAAGTATTCACAGCAGTTGAGATCTGGCAGCACTTTAAAGTAAATTGTTTTTACTAACTTTGATAGTAGCGAAACATATATTGGACAGACAAGACAACAACTGAAATAACGACCAACACAGCATATAAGTGAAACTCATTTCACAATCGCTCTTATTTAGTATACATGATAACAGTATAGACAATTTACTGAGTTGTGCATGAAAAAAAATGATACAGGAAGCAATTTTAAGGATATCTACCAAGTAAGTTCGTCGGAAAAATATCTTCAAAAATCCGAAAAACTTTAATAAATACAATAGTTACCTGTTAATAAATGGCTAGAGGTATCAATATTGTGGAAGATGAATTTATTAGATTTTTTTAACACAAAATATTTTTTTTAATAAACACACTCGAATTGTGAGTTTGCAATAATCAATTTAATTGGAAATTTGTACTAACTTTTTTCTTATAATAAGTTGAGAATTTCACCATAAATTAAATTTTAACCACCTTACCAAAATTGCTAAATTATGAACACAATAGCATGTTAATATTTTTGTTTAGTTTGGATACGAATTTTAATTTGTTACAATTTAAACCAAAACTCATACTGGACTACGCCCTACCTTAAATTTTTAGATTATTTTTTGTTACACTACTCTTTGTTAATTATTAAATCCATTTTTGCAACGTACGGTACATTTTTCGGGCGAATTACATTATACTCGTAGATATCCTTAAAATTGCCTTCCATTTTAAAACTAATTCTTTACTTGTTAATAGTAAATTACACAGACGTTAAAATTTTTGATATCCAATGAAATAAAGAAAATTAATTATTCTTAGATATCTAAATAAAATTTACTTTCATCCGCAACAAAAATAAATTCCGTCATCTGTAACACGGAGTCCTCCATGCAAGAAGTCCTTGATAAAGAATAACGTTCAAACTGTTTAATCGATCTCAATTTTTTAAAGGATGGCCTGGTCTATAATGAACGTGCAAGTAGGGCGTTACCTGGTTGTCGCTTAAGTTGTCAAACACAAGAAATTATTTTATCTGCTGCCCAAATCGTGTACGCTCTGCCGAAATGACGCCGAGGTAGTGTCTGTCAACATATTTCATTGACCATTGTAAATTGTTTTAAAAATAATTGGAATATAAAGAAATATTGTTGTTAATCGAACGACCTTTCTAGAATACACGTTTATGGTAGGTATTCGAGCGACTGATTTAGAAACTGTTAACAACCAAATATTAATACCTATATGCTCTACATGTTAAACTATTTTAAACAGAGACAGAGTAAAAGAAATTAACACAGCGAAAACAACAATGTTACTTATTTATTGTTATAATGTAAACAATAACATTATTAATTATCTGTTGCCACAGTATCACTTGGGAAAATGGGTTGTTGGAGGAGTTAAAACAAAACAGTTTATTTAAGTTTTCAATTGTTGTTACTCTTAGCTATGGTTGATTTTGTGAAAACGATGTGGAAAAGAATTGAGATGTTATAAATGGCATTGTTTGTATTCATCTTTCATCTGTTATTGTGATTATATTGTTAAACTTCTGTGAAAGAAGAAAATTGGTTCATGTTTTGTAGACAAATTTACTACAGTTCAATACGTTTAATTTATTTTAATTTATAAAACAAATAACATAATAATACAATTAAAACTCGTTAATTGTGTAACTACATAAAGACGACTATTCGTCGTTTTTTTTTAATTTGTAATGGGTACTACTTAACATTTTCGTTCGAACAATGTAATTATTTCTTGATCTTATTTATTTATTTAATCAGATTTAATTTAGTGTCTTGTAATGTAATAATTGCTTTATTTAAATTTAGCGCATTATGATAATTTTATTGTTACAAAATCAATTGCATTACACTTCAAAAGTCTAATTATACCAATCTTTTAGTATATAAAAAACATTTAAAAAAACTGATTGATTAATTAAATATTAATTAATACTTATTCCGTGTTCAGTTATATTTATTAACATTATTATGTACTAGGTTAGTATTATTGTGGAGTTAAGTGTCAAGGTTTTTGAGAGATCTCAACGTTCGATTAAGCAACTAACTTTTCTGGTCGTACCCAACCGGTTTGATTGGTCGTGCTCGTGATGCAAATAAAAAAAATCTTCAGGGCTTTTTTTTGTGGAAAAAAGATCAATTTATTGATTTGTTTTAGAAAAATGGGAAAACCTTGATTTTTCCATTCAATTATTCTCGGATGCTTCCAACACATTCATAAACAAATTCACCTACAATCGTCCCACTTACTATTTTACACTGATTAAGGTGCTAACTGAGAATGACGCTACTAGATGTTTTTTTATGTAAACGAATCTGTAATTTCTAACAATAGAATTTATATTTATGCAGAGTGAATTTTTAAAATTATACATTTCATATTTAAATAACTTAATTAGAAGAGGGAGTAGTTTATAAACGAAGGCAATTTTTAAAATGAGTGCATTGTTTTAGAAAAAATATTGAATATTTCTATTTTGTTGTCTAGACTAGACTGATGATGATGATGATTAAATAAATAATAATACTAATCATGTTCTAACTTTCTTCCATTATTACACAACTCCAATGTTATGTTTTTAATCCGAGTTGCCCATGACCATGACTAACTATCTACTTGTGTGGTATTGTTTTTTATTTGTGTATACAATATGAATTTACAATTTAAATTGGGGGATTAATGATGTTCGATTGCGTAATAAATATGCTCTATTGTAAGGCGATGCTTATGTTTTTAAATAGTACAAACTACATGCAATCCTACTGCTTTAAATTAGGTCATTTTTATTAATGATACATCCTGTTACTCTTTCACTTTCTTTAAAATTTATTTTCGATTAATTAATTAATTAGTATTATTATTTAAATTAAACCGAATCTAGAGTGAATATGCTTAATGGGTTAGGAAGTAAAAAAAACTTATTAATAAAAACGCTGAACCAATTCCTACCAGGATGTATTTCCCTTCACTGCATGCAATTTTTTGATTATTAATTTGTTAATAATATTTGTCTTTAAAAACAGTTCTTAACGATGTCAAAGTGACCTATTTAGATGTATAACAAAAAAGTAACATTTAAGAAAAATATAAGACAAATTGCATAAAAATGCAATTTATATCAAAATATAGCATCACAAAAACGAAATCTACTAGAAATTGTAATAATTCCAATACCAAATTTAAATACTATTAGAATAGATGCCCTTCAAGCCATTTATAGGGTAATAAATCTTCAAATGTGAACCAACAGCACGAATTTTAATTCTAAAAAAATCATTAAAAAGAATAATCAGTAAACAACCTGAAAATTAATCGAAGTTAAACTAAATGTGGTAGGTCTGGTTTTAATTAATTCGTATAAATGCCCCTTGTAAATTCAATGAAATTCTTTCCATTAATTCAACATTCATATCATTAATAGGAGGATCCATTCAAGAACGATCTTAATCGTAAGAACCACAACTACTTACTATATTAGAACAAATAAAAACAACAATATCAATCAGCTAAGAAAAAAACATTTTTAGGGAGTCTCACGACATAATGGTTAATAACATTTAAAGTATGAAAATATATCAAATGCATAAAAGACAATTGGCCATAAGAGTTGTAATAGTTACGTTAGGCTTACAATCTACAACCGCAGTTTAGCTAGTCTAAGTTCGTTATTTAACTTTTTCTGGGTATGGGAAAATTGAAAGGTTGATTGACTAAATAGAATTGAGCGCCAGCTTGTTTAGTTTCAGATTTAATGAGTTTAATTACAAATCTCTAATTAATATTGATTAATTTTCCGACATGGGAACTTCAATAGTCGGGTTCGACTCGAACAAACAAATTTCGAGCACAACCGAAGCTTGTTTTTTATACGCATTAAATAGTGGACACACCGTAAATAAACGACACAATAATTTTCATAAATAAAATATCATAGACCCTTAGATGTGAAACTAACAACCTCTAACCGCAGTTAAATCTGTCGGCTGCCAGCTAACTAGTGTGAGGTCGTGGGTCTCACAAGAGGTGTTCCGCAATGGGCGCCAAGAATCGTCTAGAATAGCTACAGTATTGGCCGACAAAATCTGAAAAGAACAACACATTTGCGACTACTACCAATGTGATCGACTTTTCCCAATATTGATTCCTTGGAAGCTGTAAATATAAACCCCAAGTACCCCGCATAAAGAAATAATAACCCTTCAATAAGAGATACAATGCTTTATTAATAAATGAATAAATCGGCAGGTAAAATATTAACACAAGTTAACCAGTGTGGTGATCAATGTTGATAGCCTTGTCAAAAATAATTATTTAATATATATACAAAAGATTAATTCTTAATAATTAATAATCTTAATTGACTGTTTCATAAATCAGAATTCATGCGAGTGACTAGTTACTTTAAATCTGACTGATCTTCAAGTCACAAAAGGCAATAAACAAAAGGGCACGGTAAAGTTATCTCGACTACAGGTACCAATCAGATTGCGCAACCTTCAACTCCAGTAGTGAGCTATTCAACTATTACGGAGCAAAGCTTATTCGTTTATATACTCGCAAAATATTGCTAACAATGTAAGGTGATAAAATATTATAAATCAAATAGATACGTAGATATAAGTGCTACACGCACACTGGGAATAACCATTTAACATTGGAAGTTATTATATAAAAATATATACAGTAAAGCTTTAATTACAGAAAATAAAGATTGTCAAACGTTAATCTTGATGTAACCAGTTGCTATATTATAACTGACTCACGAGGTGTCTTCTTTCACTCGAAAGAGTTACGCCACCTCCCAGTTTGAACGTAGGGGTGTTTCAACAACCCACACATACACGAAGTAATAGAATGAGAATGAGAAGATGAGAAGATTATAGAATGAGTAAAGGTAAACCCAAAAGAAGAAAGGTCTGTAACAAATAGAATCAAATTACCAGAATGCACCAAACAAACACTTTATAAATACCTTCGGTGTAATGTGACCTTAAGAGGTAATTATGTCGCCTCCATATGCGGCTAACGACGATTATACATCGAAACCTATCGAAAGAATTAAGTATAAGAGACTGAATGATAGAAAAGTTAAAACAATAAAAACTTACGAGAACGTGCTAGTATAACCTCTAAAAAGAAATAGTGGAAAGATCTCCCTAAATGGTTCCAAAAAACTTGGAAATCATCTCCAAAAATCAACCATAGATCTGCACCAATGCAATTCCCAATTCACAGCACAAAGGAAGAGATTAATTAAACGGCGATGCCCACTAAAATATTCTTTAAAGAATTTTCTTCACACGATCGATGAAAACGAAGTGACAGAATCTCTCAGAAACTAAACGGAGAGAAAATGCGAAAATCCCTAAACGCTATACAAACTAACACAAAAGCATAGCTATATAGGGTGCTACGAAATTAGCACATAACAAAACTTACAAAATTAATTCTGAACGCTTTAGTTGTTGAAAAATGGTCGTGTCATTTTTTTTAATAGATTCAAACAACTTAAAGGCAATCGGATCAAACAATGGTGACAGTAATTATTGAATAAATTCTTTTTTTACCAAATTCGTCGCACAATCCATAAAAATTTAATTTATTAAGCTTTAAGTTTCTTTTCGAAGTCGCTAATTTGCTAGAATATCTCCTCGCGCCAAACAACATCACGTTGATTCAATATTCAATGCAGCACACCCAACCATAAAGATGGCGCTTTAACAACAGCGTGTTCAAAATAAATGACGTTTCGGATTTAAAAAAAACATCGTGTTCAAAGAAGACGAAACTGTGATACAAAAACAAAGATTGACTAACAACTACTTAAATAGATTGGAAGAAAATTATTAAAAACATATCTTCGGCAGATTAAGCAAAGATTCGTCAGCTATTGAAACAAAGTTCTTTACAAAAATACGATGAGCCGCTTCAAAGCAAAAGATTCGAAAGAATGGTTCGGTTTGATTTTGCCGACGCTTGTGAAATCGTGTAAAGGAAAAACGTCATTAAGTAAAAATGAACGTGGTTGGTACATCCCTTGAGTTTTTAACATGAAATCAAGCGGCAAATATGGGGATGTGAAATTTGATAAGATATTTAATACATTATACGTATTTAGGGGATGTTGTAATATTTAGTTGGCGTAATTGTTTATTTATATTTACTAGTGTTAATAACTGCTTTAACTTAAAAGAGGGAAATTAATTAACCATTTAATTATCAAAATACAAAGTGAAATTTCTATAGGATACAATCTCCTACGAAAAATTTATTGATTTGGGACAATTCGTTATAGAGACAGAGTGTCAGTTCAAACGAGCGGAGTGCTTTATGCATCAAGAAATAATTTTAAGAAGAGATCGACTATTATAAGTGCACCACTAGTCTACAATTACTACATGTGAAGTTTCTCTTTTAAAAATACACACTCTTAAATATTAAGTTAAATTAATTTTTTAGCATTCATTCTTTTTAAAGCTATTCCGTCATCGTAATCTTTTTAGTGATAGATGTTATAATGTTCTTGATCTAGTCAGCACATGCCCATTTTTATGAAAAAAAAAATACATAGTATGCTGGCCATGACCCAAACGCAAACTTTTGATTCTAACAAGATGGAGCACCACATTTTGGAAATGTAGTGAGGAAATGCAAGGTGGATAGGTCACTATGACACGTTGAATAGCCTGGTAGATCCTCGGATCTCACCCTACTAGATTTTTGTGTGGTTGCCATATATAGATAGACCTGGCAAGTTCGAATTCTCATAGCTTCGAAAAATTGGATGCAGGAAAATTAATTTAACATAATAATGTGTATTTTATATAAAGAAATTCGACGGTTTTAGGATTTTTCAATAAGCATCAATTTTATGCATTACTTTATACTCGCACTGTATAAAAATTTGTTTTTTCACTTTTGAATGTCACCACGAAGGCTACCGGTCAATGCCAAAGACAGTGAAAACAAGAAAAGAATGTCGTTGTTTCCTTACGGAATATGAGAACTATTGGCCGTATGTGGCCATACGGGAAAATTAAAAAGTAGCTATATTTTCCGATTATCGAATTGTAATCTATTGGAAATTGTCTTCGTCTGAAGCTACAGCTTGGGAACTCGGGTTCCAGGGGCCGTAAAAAATTACTCAACGGCATTACAGATTTGCTAAATTACAATGAAAGAAATGTTTGCACAAAATTTACATAAAATGCGCAAGCGTTCGTAGATTTGTGCAAATTTTGCATAATCTTTTCAATAATTTTGAACAAAAAAAGTTAAAACCTCATTTCTAATAATTGTTTTAATCATGCAACAACAATCATATTTTAATATGCAATGAGAATTTTTATTACGAAAAATAATTATTAACTATTATTCATTATTCAATAATTATTAACGACTGTACGGAGGGCGTGGCTAAAAAATATTCCCTTGGCGCCTTAAAAAATGGTAAATCCGCCCCTGGTCTTCATGACATTGGTTGTGACGCTGTCAAAGATGGCGCTGTTATAAGTTATCGAGACGAGGTCACGAGGTTGTCTGGAATTCACTTTATGTCAAGCAAATTAATCAAGTTTAATAATAATGTTAATAGTGGGAGCGTGAGAAGTTTTGTGCAATTAAGGTGGGACACTCTGTATAGTCTAGTTTTGTAAACTGTATATCTTTTTAACGGAATCACATATTTAAAAGCGGTATTCACTGAAATGTTTGGAATGTGCAGGCAGCAGACAAAAATGAATTGTTATTTGATTTTGTTAACACCATATACACTAGTAAGACAATTTATCATTATAGAGTTTTACTTTATTTTATCTTATTGTAGGAAGATACCAAAGGATTTGATGAGGATTGAAAGGTCTTTGATGCATTAGTAATGTTTAAACAAGAGCAAAAGAGACAGACCCCTTGCTGGTATACAAATGACTGGAAAAATTTACAATAATTTATTGTCTTATTAGTGTATATGGTGTTGTTAATAAAATCAAATAACAATTCATTCTTGTCCGCCTGCACATTCAAAACATTTCGGTCAAAACCATTTTTAAATTCTGGTCCGTTAAAAAGATATACGCTTTTGAATTTTGTTTATATAAACTACCAAGCTACCTGGTGATATAATTTAAAAATTTATATGTATTTTTAAGATTATCTCGCACACCCACCATTAACATTTTGCTTAACATAAACAAAATTCTCGACAACCTCTCATGTCACTTTGAGACCTGTTCAATTGGCGCGTCACTTACTTATGTGAGTAACGTGCCACCTCTTCGCACTGGCAAGATCGAGGTTTGCTATCAAGCTATTGCAGGAGCTATTTTACTTGCTCACTCGTCGGGTAATTTCCGTACCCTTTGTTCAGCATGCAGACTTTTTACTGTCACATCGGACCCACTCCAAACGTGGACAACTGCTCATCCGATGTTACAGTTATAAGCTCGGCCAGCTTTCGATATCGCTAGCTTCTACGTTAGCTTCTACTAAACTCTTAACACCTAACACGTGGGTATGAGGTTATCTCCGACGATAGAGGCCGTTGAAATGCCATCAACTGTCCATTCTTAGATATCAGTCGATAGTATAGGCTTTCTAGGATTTCATTGCGGATTTGAACGGTGAGTAAAGCTAGGCCAATTCGTACGAAGCATCCACGATTCCGCGGCACAGCGACCTCCTAGGGTAGGGGGGCACTGAACGGGATAAATTTAAGTAAACTCTCTGTACCAGAGGCAAACCCTTATTAGCAAGCAACTGTTGACGGAGGCCCGCACGAGTTCAGCCCTGGTAATGTCAAGAGTCATAATCACCCCCCCCCCTCCCTTCCTTCCGATTCTAATCTTCTAAGGGAAGAGATAAAGTTTGCGACCGACAAAAATTTGATATGTATTCGACGTAAATTCCGATTTTCTTGACATAAAAATTCAAGACGGCCGACTTCTTTCTTATTTTTGTAAATTCTTGTTTTTGAATGAAACACCCTGTATATTTCAAGTAAGTCAAAATTAGTATAACCATGTTGCCAAATTTAATGATAAACCTATAAAACACAATTTCATCAGTTCTCTCGATTTTTCGTTTCTATTTAAATTATTGAGGGATTAAAGCATTTAGATTAAAGATTTTAATGATTAAAGTAAAGTAGGCCTTATTGTATATCATTGATTTTGCAATTTAGTTTCCTATTTAATCATATTATTCCTATTTAAGAAAATTAAGTGACTTAGGAATTATTTCTTAATATTTCGGATCCTCTAAAATGAAAAGAAATCTTTTTCGGAAAAAAATGTTTAAATTTGGCAACATGGTTATACCAATTTTGACCCATAAAATCCAAATATACAAAAATATATAGGGCATTCCATTCAAAAATTGGAATTTAGTCATTTTCCGCGAAATCGGAAGTCTATAATGGTGGTGGAAGTGGATATTGGATCTGTGTGTCAAGCAATCAGAATTTACGTCTATCATATCCATAAAAAAATTCCATTAAAATCCATATACAGGCTGTTTACTAAAAAACGCTGCAAGTGGTAACTCCACTATTTATGGTCCGATTTCAATAAACCAAAACCAAATAAAATGGTTCTTTAAGTACTACAAAACAGTCTAGGTATAATTCTCTTTCTAGTCCAGTTATAATGTCAGCGATAGTCAACTTTTTTTCTTAAATAGAGACATAGTATTTTTTTTAATTTAATTTGGTAGACAGAATTTTTGTAAATTTAACCATGAAGTAAATATTCAACAATTATTATCATTGCTTGCCATGGCATACTTGGAAACTTTGTGAAAAATCTAACTAAATACTGATACAACCGTTTTTATATTTTTTTTTTTTTTCAAAGAAATATTACAGCAATCAGAATGTGTAAGACATGATTGAATTTAGAAAAAAATACTGCCTACCAAATTAAATTTAAAAAACTATCTTTCTATTTAAGAAAAAAAAAGGTTTGACTATTGCTGACATTAAAGTTGGCGTAGAAAAACTAACACGTAGATTGTTTTGTAATTATTCTGGAATCATTGGATTTGGGTTTTTGTTTACCAGAACCGGACCATAAATAATTCTTCTGCGAGTGCAGTGGAATTATCAATTGTTTATCTTGAGTTACTAAACGTACAAGTATTGTTGACTTTAAGAAATTTCAAACACAATTTAGGTTATTGTGTCAAAAAGACAGACGTCAAATAACTTTAAAAAATTTAATCTGTAGCACCAACCTTACAAAAACGTTACTAGTTATAATTGTAAAGTTTGGCAGGTATGCGCTATCTATCTTTCTCCACGAAAATAAGTGCTTACTATTTTGCTTCGCTCACACATGATAACATAGTTTCTAAGCGAAGTTTTACTAATGCTATATGAGAGGTTATGAATAAGTTATTGGACATGTGTGTTGTTGATATCAATAAGAATACAAAGAATTATTGCTTTGCCAGCTTCAGTGAATTAGTGATGGCTGAACATGTTGATTTAATATTCCAAGAGTCGCAAGTTCGATCCGGCATTAATTAAAGCATTCATCGCCGATAAGGAAGTAAAATCGTAGGCCCCGCACCAATACGATATTTTGTAGGGTAAGGATCCCTCTCTACTGGAGAGTGAATTAGGAGTTAGTAAGGTAATGCGATCAAAGCAATCGGTGTCATTTATAAAATATTTTGGTTTTAATATAACTTTTTAGACACAAAAATGAAAAAGAGACGCAACTTATCAGATCTAGTTTTTTTAGCCACTACCCATACAATAAACGTACGAGTGACTTTTTTCGTTAGTACGGTAGTTTCATTTTTAAAAACATTAACAGTAATCGAATTCCATACTGTAAAATATTGGAAGAAATCGACACCCATGCACGCAATTGATTTTTTTGCGTCTATGCTCGCGAAAAAATTAACGTATACATTTGCGCAATCTATAACAGATTGCTTTGTATGTTCGTTAGTTATTCTGTTGTTTTTGGAATTTATGTCATACATTTTTAATTTCATACTTCTTGAAGTTTAATAACAGCATTATTCGTTGATAAAGTATACAACTACGGAATTTTTCTCTGTTAAATCGTACCTCAATCATGTTTCGAATAATAAAATACATAAGCGTAACAATACATTATTACTCGTAAATGTTGACGTTCGGTGGAAAAGTGCGTCAAAAAAGACTAATATTTTATTCTTTTTGGATTCTTTTTAATTCGTATCCTCTGTTATGAGGGTGGGTGGAGAGTAGTTTTAATTAAAAGATTTCTCACAACAAGGAAACTTGTGCAATGTAATTTCTATCAAATTAATTGGATTGCAGTATGCCTAAATCATCCAAATTAAAGATGACGAAAGCTATATTCAAGCTTTCACGCACCTTCTCAACCCTACTTTAGACCTCTTGGATACAAATTTAATTTTGCTCTCTATGCTTCTGTTGCTGCTAAGTTATTAAGATTTACACCCTACACATTAAAATAAAAAGAAACAATAAATAAAACCAAATGATTTATAATATTTTTACTACCCGCCTCTGTCGGTCAAGCGTTATTGTTATTTTGTTAACCCACCTCGCCACAATCTGTCTGTAAGTAATTACCAGTACACCACACTCACTTTACTAAAACTTGTTATAACATAAATGCTTCCTTCAATCCTTTCATTTCTTCTGTTGCGTTAATATCATCAATATCATTACACGCAAGAGTTTTAAATTTTATTCAACTGATCTTGTTTTCAGAAAGTAGTACTCTTATATTAAAGCATTAGTTTTATAAGGCGCGAATTTCTTAGGGAAACTTTGTTAAGTACTTCGACAGTTGGCATCACTGAAAATTCTAATTCTGGATTTGTTTTTCAATATATAAGTTTGACATTTTAAAAACAGCTATTCAATAATGGTATCAACGTTAAAAATAAAATGTTACTGTTTTCGGTGTTCAAATGAAAAAGTAATTTTGACCACATCAAACCAAGAAAGTGTAAGCACAAAAATATCGTAACCCAATTTGATTATACTAGTGAAACAATAATCGAGGAATTTTCGCGCCATTTTCATTCGAATATTTTAATTTTCCGCAATTCTTTAGTTTTCTTTTGTGTTATATGTGCCTTTGTGTTTTTTTGCTATAGATGCTTTTGATGATTCTGTAAGAACCATGACGGACGAGTATGGAAAGCACAGACTAACCGGTAGGTATTTTTTTTAATAATAGTAAGTATTCTTTAATTTTTGTTTTTTCTATCATTAAGTTGCTCTCAAAAGAATTCCTTTTATCCCAAAAGTACTCAAAATAATTACAGAAAATTTAAAGAAGTGTGAAGGTAGATTATTATTCAGTTTAGATTGTTTGTTGTTTGTGATAAAGTACATTTTTAGAAGACATAAAGCAATATTGTAAATTTTATAAAATTAACCGTGGATTATAGTTTATGCATGATTGGATTTTATTGAGAGAATGAATTGGAAAAGAATGCTGGGAATACTATATGGATTAATGTTTTTAACAATTGTTCGAAATCAATTGACAGATTTGTTGTACCTTTTTAAGGTAATGCCAACTGAAAATTCTATACTAAATTATTTTGTACCAATTCATTTAGAATCCTTTCTGTTAGTGTTTATCAACTGGGAATTTTGGCATTTTTGTTATTTATATTACAGAGGCGAATCAGTATTTGTTATTGTTTTTGCTTAAAAAGCTCCCGGATGGTTTCAAAAAATTTATAATACCAATTTTTTAAAGAATTTTTGTTGATTAAGGAATTAAAACCTAGGGAGACTTAAAATTAATTATGCTTCTAAATCTGCACAACAGTCTGTTTAAGTGAAGACGTTCCACGTTGTAGAAATATCAAAAAATAAATGGAGGTGCTCCATTCTGTTGAAACATAAGATTGTGTAATTTGGATGCAGGAATTTTGAAAACGACTATTACAATGTTGCGTCTAAAGAAGTAATCAATGCTTTTATTATCTGTGTCTTATTCTTACTAATTGAAACTCATATCTCTCATCCTTTATTAAGAGAAGTAAAAGAAAAAGAAAAGAACACATTCTATATACTACATTGAACGAAAAAAGTATGGAACTCGCTTAATAAAAGTGAAACAAAGCATTTTGGACATTATCTGAATACTAGTTACCACATGTGACACGCTTGAAAGCAGCTTATCTTTACCAATGACCTCATTGGTTAAATGTCTCGCAGAAAATTAAAATGTTAAAATGAAAAATTGGCACCATGATCGGATCTTATTTCACTCATAGATTACAAAAGCTGTAAAATATCCAGGGTGTTCTATTTAAAAAACATTGCATTGGCATTTGCGGCGAAATCGAGATTCGGTCAAACTGTCACTGATATATCAGTGCCAAATTTCACATAAATCGATTCGTAAATATTGATGATATAAGCACAGCACAAACATATATAGCATATTCACTCGATTGCCGGCACTTTGAAGTTGTTAAGCTAGTTTCAAACACACACCACGATCAGTTCGCCGAGGCTTGCTGATCGTCATCGACATTGCATGCTAGTAATGACGAGCAGCGAATATCACAGCATAACTGTTAGAAATATTAACTGTTAGAAAGAGAATACAACAAGGTCACATGCGGCCAGTTGAAAATATTTCCGAGAATGGACCTACTGGTTATTATTATACTGTTATATAAGCTTGGCCCTAGTCCGTAATGTTAGGGACGTTGTGTGCTTGATGTCAGTTTCCTTTTATCTATAACAGTGTTTGAGCTGAATCAGCACAACAGACAGAGCTTCCTCGCCAATAAATGCTTCCTATACTAGTATAACTGATGAGCCCATAAGTTGAGACACAAAGTTAAATTTGATTTATTTTAGTAATAGTTCATAGAAAAGAAACAATGAACACCGTACACAAATAGTAAGCTTTGGAGTCACTAGAGATATAACTGGTTTGATTCGAGAGCCCGTTTCGTCGAGTCCGGACGCGAAGATACACTAAAAGATTCATTTTTAACATTTCTTTGTTTTGAAGTAATATTATACGTATCATCATACATTTTTTAAATGGTTACCTCAATCTATGTCTTGATTTCGGTAGAAGGTTTTATTATCCAAATGTACGCGTAAAAAATTAACGTATCACGTAAAATGTCACCGTTTTGCTGAAACCATATAACTTTATTTGGTATATTTAGATAAAGCACCAAAAGGGCTGAAATTAAATTATCCTGGAGAAATTGCAAATATCTTTCTAGGTTAAGATTTCCGAGAAATTGATTTAATAATCTGTCGTCTAAAATTCCCATCCAAACGTTTGTTGGATGATGAGTATGTGCCTCAACCTGCAATTCTGCCAGTGACGCTTCCGTTGAATCAAAAAGTTGCTTCGTCTGAAAGAACAATCTGTTTTTGAAAACACGAATTGCTTTGATGCATATTCACCATTGTTTCACAAAATTGTAGTCGCCGGTCAGGTTCATATTCATAAAACTCTTAAAGTTAATTGATTCTATAGGGATGATATTTTCTTTTTCAGTAATTGTTTGAATACTGAACGCTAACAGACTTTATTTTCTGGTGCGGCCAATTGAAAAAACACAATGAGAGTTCTCTTCAAATTGTAAAACAATGCCAGTTCGCTTATTTACACTTATCTTTGAACCGTCAGTTTTTGAAATATCTTTAACGTATCTGTACAGCGTGTCCCAAATTTGGAGTCTTCTTCTAGTAGTGCCTATCCGTTTCGGACGTTGGCTATTAACATGGCTATCCTGGCTTTATTGGCTGCTGCTCGAAAAAGCTGTGCAGTAGTTAGAGAGAACCATTTTCTTAGATTCTGCAGCCACGATATTCTTCTTCGTCCCGGGCCTCCCCTACCGTACACTTTTCCCTGTATAATGAGTTGTAGTAGGCCATATCGATGTTCATTAAGCATTATGTGGCCAAAGTATTCCATTTTGCGTTGTTTCACAGTGATAAGTATTTCACAATCTTTCTGCATTCTACGCAGTACTTCCTTGTTTGTAATACGGTCGACCCATGAAATTTTCAGAATGCGTCTATAGCACCACATTTCAAACGCTGCTAATTTCCTGCTAGATGCTTCGGTCAACGTCCAAGACTCCACTCCATATAAAAGAACTGTGAACACATAACAGCGCAGTAAGCGAACTTTTATTTGCAACGGGAGGTTATGGCTCTTAAATATTATGCTCATTCTCATGAACGCCGTCCTGGCTTTTTCAATTCTCTGCTTTATTTCAGTCGAGTGGTCCCAATGTTCGTTTAAACTTGTCCCCAGGTACATATATTTCTCGACTCTTGTTATCTGTTGTTGGTTAACTATTAGACGTCCCGGTGGTATTGGGTTCTTGCTGATGACCATATATTTAGTTTTTTATGTGTTAAAGTTCAGACCGTAGTTTTGGCTTGATTCTGCTACACGTGATACTAGGGCTTGTAGACCCTCTAGCTAGGCTATCTGACAGTATAATTGTGTCGTCTGCGTACCTAATGTTATTCAGACGTTCTCCGTTAATCAGTATTCCCTCATCGATATCATCTAAGGCTAGTTTCATAATGTATTCGGAGTAGATGTTAAAAAGTAGCGGGGATAGCACACAGCCTTGTCTCACGGCTCTTTCTATTTTGATCTCCTCAGTTATCTAATTATCTACCTTAATAGTTGCTGATTGGTTATAATAGATGTTGCTAATGATACGTAGATCTTTTATGATCTATGATCTATCGTCCGGTCCCGTCGCTTTGGAGTACATCCCACTTATTATGAAAGATGGTTAAATGAGGAAAGTTTTAAATATTTTATGCCAATTTGTAACCTGCTTTCAAATTTTCTAAAATGTTCTATCGTCGTTTGTTTTTAAATTACTCCTATCAACTTTTTATTTTTTTATGGGCGTCATCTTGAATTTTTTCAGTTTTAGTTACTTATATTAAAGAGCTTTTCAACGATGTATCGCAGAGCATAAAAAATGTTTTTGTTGCTTAAATCGAAAAAATAAAGGTTTCGTGAGGTAGGCCATGGATGAATTATAAAGTATTACCACTGGAGCTGCTTGTTCTAAAATAAAAAACGAATTTGCCGAAAAAAGAGGAAAACATTTTGCACGTGTTGCATGCAATATCTTTCAAAAATGTTGTTAATTTTCTTAAGAGCGAAAAAAGTATTTTTTTCGCTGTTTTGTTTGATATTGAATGCGTAATAATTGAAAATTGATATGGCGTCAGTGCTTAAAAAGAATTAAATACGTATTAGAAAATGAATCTACTACAAAAATGTGTGTTTTCAATATATATCGGAGGTTTTTCAAAAATGCCTTGTTTCACTATTACTGGTTCCATACTTTTGCCGCTCACTGTATAATATGTAAGAAAGTTTTAAGCTATTGAGAGAATGGTTTAATAGAATATTCACTTATTTAAAAACTTCGTCGCCGAAAGTATATATCGCTCGATATTTGTTATTAGAGTGGTGTATAATAGCAACATAAAAATATAGTTCCAAGTTTATATAATTTGATAAAATGCAGCGAAACAGAAAAGAGGAAAAAGCTTCAAACGTAGGTAGACAGTTAAATAATCAAATTTGAAAAAAAGTCAGAAAGACACATTAAATCCAAAACAAACGCCATAAAATGATTTAAAGAATAGTTTAGAGGGAGTTGTGGCTATTCCACGACAACTGTGTAATGTCGTTTTCTTAATCAAAATTCAAAATGCAGAAAACTGTGCTTTTATTATCTGCACAATTTGATAATTTCTTTCCAATTCTTAAATTGTAGTGTTTGGCTGTTCTAAAATAAAATTTCTATGCTTTAGTGATTGTTTTGTCCGGCTTATTTAAGAAGTTATATGTATATAGTTTGCTGGATATCTTCACGAAAAATATTTTACAGTTAGGAACGTTTTCCGCCAACTAGACTGCATACAATATTTAAACAAATAGGCAAATTTGTCGTTACTTTTCAACTCACTATTGCTATTAAAAAATTTAATATAAGAGAATTAAAAATTGTATCTTACCGTTCATGTGTATTATTAACTCTTCAGAAAATGCCCATTATCACTAACAATTGCCTTTGGGACTCCTTTATGTTTATATGTATATTGTTTATATGTATATTATTCTTCTGTTTATACTTTCTATTATATGTTGCATGTCTTTAATTTTGCATGTTATCAGACGTTCAAGAAGAAAATGAAGATGATAGTTATGGATCTTCCTTTATCAATCGTAGAAGTAAGTGCACTCTTAATGAACCATCTTTACAATATTTTTTTAGTATTAAGAATCATTTACTTTTTCAAGTTCACAGTTGCAAATCTTCAAATTCATTTCTTAAAATTTCTTATTTGTTTTCGGCAAAAGAATATTTAACTGTTTATATTCTATTTATATCATTTATTAAACAATTTAAGAATGGAATTTATAGCATGTATATTAAGTACGTTGTTTTATTAATTATAGTTCTTCCTTTAGTTGACATTGTTTCAGTTCTGGTTGATACAATGAGAATGACAGCGGTGGGTGTCTATTGATTAAAAATGATTAATGCAATTATATGCTCTAATTGTTTAGATAAAATAACATACCTAGACTTGATCGATTCGTATTCTCAGAAAATCCTATGGGTTTATATTAATATGAGATAAATGAAAATGTAACTATCTTGTTGGAATTTACACATTTAAGGTGGTATTTACAAAATACACTGTGAGCAGCTTTTTTTGTTTCGTAACCTATAAAATATTTGTTTTGCAATAACCCATAAAGCATGTGTTTAAAATGTATCAAAAAACTGAATGTTTTGTATTATAAAGAATGGAATGAAAACATTCCTCCATTTATAGACATTGTGGAATTTTATTTATGAAAATGGTTCTGTGTGTAAGCATAAAGAAACTCATTTTGGATTTTTTTTGCAAACATTTACAATGCTTTGGTATGCCTGATTTTTCTTCCTTCATTTTACTATTCCTTATATACACCGTGTCCAAGATAAGAATGCACAGCATGGGGGGGGATCTTGAAAACGGTAAAAGATACAGGTTGACTTAAATTAGGAAAAAGTTGCACTATTTAAAGTATGTTTACATGCCGATCGCAGAAATCCATGATTGTTTATCGTTTTCGAAATTTTCTAAAAAATGCAATTTTTCGGATTCTCGATTTTTCCAATTTTTGTATTTATTTTAAAAGATATTAAAAAACTAATGACACTTTGTCATTGACACTTTTTAAGCTCTACAAAATGGCGTCTTCAAATTTTTTATCCGATGTTTCATCTTCGAGAAATCATCATCAACTTAATGTTTTTATATGGCCACAAAAGTAGAAACACCTTGTATACGATAGCATTTTTTATTACAACTTCAACGATGTATCACACATTATGCTTCTAAAGCCAAAAAACAGAGAAAATGAATTTTAATATTTTTTTTTCAAACGTCAGAATATTGACAATTTTGTGACTTGATGAAAAACAGAGAAGTGTCGTTTTATTGATTAAACAGATAAAACTATCACCTGCTGTCACTTTATCTGCTTAAGCAGAAAATGCTGTCACTTTATATGCTTAAGCAGATAAATCTGTCACTTTATGTGCTTAAGCAGATAAAATCAAAACCAGTAATCTTTAGTTTTTATTAATATTGATTACAAATTTGATTTTTTTTATTGTGCCAGTTAATCTCACCTGCAACTGCAGCGTTTGAAAAAAAAATCGTATATGTTATTCGGCGCAAAAGTGCTTTGTGTGCTTCAGCTGGGAATGGCTGCCTCACTACCGTTCGGCAGTCAAACGCCCAGCTTCAGCACACAAAGTAACACTTTTGCGCCTAATAACATAATCTACTATTTAGATTCTTAATCTAGTAGGCATTGGAAAAAGAATTCAAAGATTATTGCAAGTGTTGAAATAAGTTCCCATTATTTTCTAGACACAAGTATGCTCTTTGTACAGTTGAATTTAAAACTTTGGCTAACATTTCTGAGCAGATTGTGTTAACTTCTGCTATAACCGATGCCAATAATTGTTCTTCAGTTTCAAAAGTTGAGTCATACACTTGATTTTTTACATAACCCCACAGGAAAAAGTCTAACGGGCTCAAATCTGGTGATCGGGCTGGCCAAGCTACTTCACTGTGAGTTCCAATCCATTTTGCAGGAAACCTCTGCGACAAATACTCCCTTACATTTCTTGAGTTATGTGCTGGCGCACCATCTTGCTGAAACCAGCAGTTGTTAATTATTGCTAGAGGTAATCCATCCAAGGCGTCTTCCAAATCAGTCTGCAGCAGGTCAAGATACCGCTCGGAATTTAAATTGTGATAAATAAAGGGTCCTATTATTCTGCTACCTAAAATACCTATCCACATATTCTCCAATCCAAATCGGTGTTGATGCCTTGCATCTTTTTTTAAATGAGGATTGATGTTTGTTACGCCGGTTGAAAATGCCATCATGCTTTCATCAGACCAAATTACTTGAAAAGGGAAAGTTTGATTTTCTTGACATTTTCTGGTATACCATTCACAAAAACTTGCTCGCCTTCTCTCGTCACCAGGTCTAAGACCCTGACAAATTCTAAATTTATATGGATGAAATTTATTCTTTTGTGAAATGAAGTGGGCTGTAGATCTAGCTACCCCAGTCTGACGCTCAATTAGTCTTGTGGATATTTCAGGATTTTCAACAACGGCTAGTAGAACAGTATTCGCTTTTTCTTCGTTGGATTGTTTTTTACGAGATGAAAGTGGTTTTTTGAATGAACCAAATTCCTTTAAATTAGATACCAAACGTCTAAACATGGATTTCTCAGGTTGTCTTCGTTCAGGATAATTATCAGAATACATCTGCTCAGCAGCTACACAATTTTTGTGGCACAAGATGTAACACGTCAACATATCAAATTTTTCTTCGTTTGTGAAATTTCCTCTTTCCATCGTAACACAAATAAATTAAAACACTTTAACTTCTTATAAACAAAACAAACAACTTCAAAATACGTTAGAACGTTTTTAACAATAATATTTAAAAAGTAAAAAAAAACAATACTTAATTACATTCTCGGCAGAAGTGTTAGACCATGTTTTAAATTCAGCTGTTTTTTCTAGGCTGTACTTGTGTCTAGAAAATAATGGGAACTTATTTGAACACTTGCAATAATCTTTGAATTCTTTTTTCAATGCCTACTAGATTAAGAATCTAAAAAATATTAAAATTATTTTTTTTTCTGTTTTTTGGCTTTAGAAACATAATGTGTGATACATCGTTGAATTTGTAATAAAAAATGCTACCGTATACAAGGTGTTTCTACTTTTGTGGCCATATAAAAAATTAAGTTGATGATGATTTCTCGAAGATGAAACATCGGATAAAAAATTTGAAGACGCCATTTTGTAGAGCTTAAAAAATGACAAAGTGTCATTAGTTTTTTAATATCTTTTAAAATAAATACAAAAATTGGAAAAATCGAGAATCCGAAAAATTGCAGTTTTTGGAAAATTTAGAAAACGATAAACAATCATGGATTTCTGCGATCGGCATGTAAACATACTCTAAATAGTGCAACTTTTTCCTAATTTAAACCAACCTGTATCTTTTACCGTTTTCAACATCCCCATGCTGTGCATTCTTATCTTGGACACGGTGTATATGCACGGATACCTAGTTGTAGTCTGCATTGTAATGGAGTACTAATAGTATTTACTATTAAGAATAAATATGTATTGCAACGTGATTAATTGTTAACAATAATGATAAACATATATACAATTTATTTCGGCCATCGTACAGACAATGGAGATACAATAACCGAGACATGCATGTATAATAATGACACAAAAACGGTTGAGATTGAATTAGAACACTAACTTGTAATATTATTCGTTACATATGCAGTATAAAAGTACTTTATTCAAAATCTCAATAGCTTTTAAAGTACTTAGATTTATAGTTCCCGAACTTTAAAGTTTCATAAAATGGCAGTTTCGATATCTTAAAAGTTTCAAATAGTTAAATTTTCAATCTCGATATTTCAAGATCTTTCAAAGACCTAAGATCTTTAGTTTTGCAGATTTAGAATTTAAAAAATCAGATAGAATCTCATAGATACTTCGATACCTATAGCATCGATACTTTTAGAGTTCGAATTTTTCCCAGGTTTTTAAATTAAAGTGTCTTGAACGTTTCCCAGATTCAAAGTTAAAATATCCAAAAGATTTTAAAATTTAAAGATCCTTTAGAGTTTTCATCAGTTTCACATCACTTCCGAGGTCTTGAGATTTTCAAACACAATTTGAATTTCAGGAATTTGAAATTTTTAGTTTCAATCATTTATCGTAGCACTCAGTTTCGTTCCAATGTGTCCATTGACACTTTAGGGACTATCATTTACCAAGATTTACAGAATTTTGGCCGAGAGATATTTCACATATTAATTCTGCTGGGTCTTTTATAACTTGTAATAACTCGATGTATTTACAAGTTTGCAATGCCTCAAAGATATTAGTCTCAGCTTGCTTGAGTTTCACAATTTCAAGAAAAAGGGTACAACTGTTGATTACTTTAATAAACCCGCCAGGTTTACTGTATGTGACACATGTTTTGAAATGGATTTTCAAAATTTTTTTATTTGTATCCTAGTACTAATTCTAAATGGAATGGACATTCGAAGTAGACTCACTACATCTAATCAGCCGGATCTGGCGGAGCAGAGTACCACAAACGACGACGCCATGTTAGGTCAAAGAAAACGCTTAATTTATTAATGGGCAAATTAAAAAAGCATTTTACATATTTGGTTTAAAGCTTTTCGAATAAAAACTATGTAGAAAAACCTTTTAAACTAAACTCGAATTTAATTAAATTCAAGATAACAATATCTTTACAATTCTGGGGTTTGGAGCCTGTCGTGTTGTTGGGACCCTTTTTTATTATACCTTATGTATTTGTGCACCTGCTGCCATATCTTAATTTTACCCCCGCCTCAACACTCAACGAATCGGAAAGCAGTCTAGATTTTAATATTTTGGTATATCTTTAGTTTACTAGAGTTCCAACTTCTGGTTGTTAACATATTTAGTTGAATAGATGTAGTCAGAAAAAATAGTTTTTTCACCCGTGTTCAACAAAATAAATAAATTATTGATATATTTTTATTATGTATGCTTTCGTGTATGAATAAATGGCCGCGAGCGTGTGACCATTAAAAAAAAGAAAATGCAGAAAAACCTAGCTGGGAACCTGGGACCCTGGACTCCATGGGATTCGCCCTAAATGTAGGCCTGTCAATAATGAACAATTTGAATGAACATTCTTCGCCTATACAGTGAGATTATAAAGTATGGAATAAATTCGATAAAAGGGAAAGTATTGATTTTTGGGAAAATTCTAAAAACACGTCTATCTTGTTTTTAAAGTCTGCATTTTCTGACATAATATTCGAATATACAGGGGAAGCGTTTAAGTGTGGTGACGTCATCGGCATTTTAGTTAAATAGCAACTTTTAATTTTTATTCCATATTCTGACACTTCATCCAATTACCAACATGGTAATGTAATAAGTTTGTTACCTTACATAAAAAGAATTTTGAAAGAAATAATTATGGAGACGGGAAAGTGCTATAGTCACCACACTTAAAAGCATCACCCTGTATATCCGATATGTCAAAAAGTGCGAACTTTAAAAACAAAATTGTGTTTTTGGAATTTTTCCTAAAAACAATACTTTCCCTTTTATAGAATTTATTCCATACTTTAGAATCGCACTGTATAGCGTCGTTTGCAGTACTCTGGTTCACATGGCTGATTAGATGCAGTTGGAAATAGGACAACCACGCTATCTACCGTCCGTTTCTATTTTCTATCTTCTCTTTTCCGGTTCTATTTCAGTCTATTTCTTGTATTGCATCTGCTTTTAAAAACTCAACTGAAAGACCCCAATTGGAATCGGTACATAGATACAAAAAAGGAATGATAGGATAATTAACGTAATATATCTTGTGATGATCTATTTGCTATTTTCGTATTTTATTATTTATTTCTGCTCAACTGTCCACCAAAAATGTTTAAATAAATAATTTTGACTTTTTGGTTTTCCATTTCGCTAGATCATTGTTCCTTGTCATTGCAGCCACATTAGACATCGCCACCACAAATTGTGATACGTTTGTAATTCATCCAACAGGAGAAAGTTTAGGATAATTAGTTGAAATGTAATTATACAGTAAACGTCAAAAAAATTTCAGACGATAGTAAACTTATTTTCTAATATTCGCTTGTTTTTAGTAATACTGTCATTATCAGTTTTTCTAAGTGGCATTCCAAATTTGTTGCATTTAGTTTCGTGGCTGATTCGATTTTTCAAATCTTTAATATGTTGTGGTTTATTAACATAAACTTTGAACCTTAAGTAGCCCTATAAAAACAGTCAAGTGGTGTATGGTCAGGCGACCCAGCTGGCCAGTCTAACATCCCTCGTTTTGTGATGCCAGAAGCTATTGTTATTGTTATACAATTCGCAATTTTAAATTTCAGACCATACTTTACATGCGTAAATGAATTAATATCAATGTTGTTAATGAATTTTAATCAATTAATAGGTTAATGTACTAAAATTAGTAATCGTAATTGTTAAAAAGTATTTTATAATAAAAAAAAACAAACAAAAAAAGAAAATGATAAATGACTAAATAAATTTACTAAAGAAGCAAAATCTATTAGACTGGAAGGCGCGGTAGATTTCTAATTACAAAAAGCGGTTCTGTTCCCGGTTTGGGTAATTTTTTATGAAATATTTAATATATTTTATAAATAAACAATTTTTTATGAACATAATATTTATAAAGAATTACATAAAATTATTCTTATATTTTAATCATATTCTATATTTAAGTTAATTGAAAATAAAACTAAATTATTATACATGTGATATTAATATTTAATTGTGAAGTGTAATAAATAAAATGTAACATTAACTCCAATAGCATACAATATCGGCATATTGTATAGAGTAGGCTTTAACTTTAATTTATATTATAAATGTTTTAAGTAGTCAATAAATTTTTATACATAATTTCCAAAATTCATTTAGTGGTGAATACAATATAATATAATTTATATTTCTAAAATAATAAAATTGTTCTGAGACTATTTTTTAATGTTTTTCAATGTATAGTAAGAAACACATATGAAAAACAATATCCATGTTAATTAATTGGATAAAAATATATATCAAACGTTAATACATTACATTTTATTTATTATACTTTACAATTAAATATTAATATCGTATGTATAATCATTTAGTCTTATTTGCGATTAACATAAATATACAATAGGATTATTGTATGAGAATTATAAAATTAAAGGATAACTTTATATAATTATTCTTCTTTACGAATATTATATTTATAAAAAACATTGTTTATTTATAAAATATATTAAATATTTTATTAAAAGACTATCCCAACCTGAATCAGAACATCCTATCGTTGTGTTTGCTTTTTATTATTAATTTTATTTTACAATTACTAATTACAGTACATCAACTTATTAATTGATTAGTATTAATTAATTAAAAATTAATATTAATTCGTGTACGCATGTAAAATATAATCTCAAATCTAACATTTTGGGTGTTGGGGTGTGCGAATTGCGTAACATAGAGGGTGGAAGAGATCGTAGGAAAAGATACGTTCGACCCTCGAGTAATGCCGAATATGTAGCGTGAAGCCGCGGTCCGTTTCTGGGGACATCGTTTTCATTTAATTCACCTTCTTTGAAAACGATAATCCAAAAAATAGTTTTCCCTTCTCAAGTACAACATGTTACTTTGCCAATTAACGCTGTTCTATTCTGTTTCTGAAAATTTTCTTTGATGATGTGTCAAATTTTCTTACATAGGTTTCTAAGTAATTTAAAAATTTACTGGAATTAAAAAAACATTGAAGGTTACTGTCATAAGAAACTGACGATGAGATAATTGCTTACAATTAAGTAGACGTTAGAAAATGATTTTGCTATCAAAATTTACATTTTTAATAAAGAAAATCAAGTTTTTAGAATTTTTCCCAAAATTGTTTTGTTTCAATAATATTTAATTATATTCATATTAAATATTATTAGCATTATATAATTATCGAATAGACAGATTATTTGAAAATGAGTTGGAGTAGGCCTGAAACTGCATATTGCCTGCTTTATTCACCGCCTACAATACCTACACTTCGTTCATAGGTATTTGCAGTTAAATTTTTGCAATTCTATGTATTCATACGTATTCTACATATTTGATTCATCTCATGGAAAAAAATTATTTTTATAAATGATTAATAAGATGTATTTAAAAAAAATGTTAGTTTAACAACTTCTATTTGACAATAATTTGAATGTTGGTATTTTTAAAGGCGAAAGCTAGAAACTGTTAAATTATAACGTTAATTATAGCATGAGACGAAAAAAAAATCAATACGATATGTATTATCCACGTGGTAAGGTTTATTATCACTTTCAAGTTTTAAAACAATTGGAAATGAACTAAAACTTTACAGTTTTATTGGGAAAGACCTAGTTAACAATAATAGATTTTTTTTTCATTTTCCCTCAGTTTTCCTCATATCAGCTCGGAAAGTGCAAGTTCAAACGGAAAACAACGGACAATAGCTTGTGGTTAATAAATATGGTACCAATAACAATGGTTTACATTCGTATATGGTTGTCCAGTTTTTTTTTTATTTTTTATATTATTTTTTCGTCATATTCAAGCGGAATAAACTGTAGCCTAGTAAATTCAGCTTCCAGTCAGCCTGGTGGGAGTTTTCCAGAATTGTGACATTAATCAAATTTCCCAATAAAAAAAACTAAATCGGAAGTGTATCACTCGGACAAAGCTTATAAGAATACTTCTTACGATCATTGAAAAAAAAAGTATGCTAACTGCAGAACTGACAAAAATAACCTGAAGTATGTACATTCCAGCTGAATTCATGAATTAGAAGTTATGGGTTAAATTAGATATGCAATGTACGGATTAATTAATCAATTATCATCAAAGTTGCTCTTGTTATATTGTAGTATATAATTGGAGTTTTGATTTGGTTCATTTATTACAAATTCTGCATGAAGTTTTTTTAAAGGTTATTTCTAACAATTTATCATAATGTGTCATAATATAAACATTATCACATTTGTTTATAATCACCTTTTATTGTTTTCTTAATAAGATTTGTGTAACAAAAATAAAGATATTTTATGGGTTACGAATATTCCTGCTATTACAAAAGGCATTGAAACAAATTATAAACAAACTGTTACAACAATAGGACCATCAGTCATTTATCAGTTCACAAATATTATTAATCAATCCCTAAAAAATTATCATTTTATTCATTTTCTACGCCTATCGCTTTTTTATTTTTGTTTTATTATTTATATTATTTAGCTCCTCATTTGTTTTTGCTTGTTTTAAATCGTTAATGTGTTTGTGTGTAAATAAACCTCCTAGTTTAGAGCTGTATGCCAGAACAAGAGGGCGTAGTAGTACATTGAAGTCATGCACTTGCAAAGCATGTGTAAAATATTGCACTGGATCGTACAAGAAACGCTATCCAAGTTTAATAAGGCGGTAACTTAATATTTTGTGATGTTTTTGAATGTGTATGAGTTAACACCTTTGACTCTTTATTCAGCTGAGGCAGCGGCGGCCGATGCATACTAAAACCCGGACAAACAGCGCAATGGCACCCCTGTATCTGTTATTTGTAATCGTATTTATTACAAATTTGTCTAGAACCCCTAAAAGGAGTTTTGAGTATAATTAGAAACTTTATTTGTTATAATCCGCCAGCCTACTACGATCAAAAATGCAAAAAAAAATCGAAAAACATGGTAGGCCTTGTTTAATCGTAGAAGTCATTACGCATATTGGGATTTTAAAGTAGTCCAGAACAAATTTCCGCAACGACTTTTACGTTTAAACAAGATCTACTATGTTTTTGGACTATTTGCATTTAATTTCGATCGTAGTAGGCTGGTGGATTACACATTACCCAAATAACTAAGAAACAGAAGTGTCAAGCTGTGAAGTGAAACACACTGTATATTTATATCGTGCTCATACGGAAACATTACATGCGAGCTGTCGCTTCTGAGCTGACGAGTAAAAGCGTCAAATTTGGAAGACGTTTCGATAATAATTATTATGGCATTTAGTTCTTGCAGCAATTGCACCTTGCATGTAACCTATGTTTTGCTTTTGTTTGTGCTATGTTAGTTGGCTCCATCGACGCCCTTTGGGATATCCATCATCAACGCCTTAGCGAGGCTGGCCTTATCCGTCATTCAGGTACATACATCGATATTTGTCGCACCCATTTGCTGCTTTATGTGTTTCATCATTCAAGCTTTTACATGTACTTTCATCTTCTTTACCTCTAACATCCATCATATCGCAATCAAATGTAAAATTATTAAATGAAATTAAATGTTGAATGCAGACAGCAGCGTCTTAACCGAAGACACCGACAGCTTCATTATTGGAGATCGTGTATGGGTCGGCGGCACAAAGCCTGGACAAATCGCTTATATTGGTGAAACACAATTTGCTCCAGGAGACTGGGCAGGAATTGTGTTAGATCAACCCATAGGTAAGCATTGAAAGAAGAGGGAAAAAAACAAAACAACAAATACACACTTAAAAAAATATTAATGAGTTATTCAATTCTGAAAGGACTTTTTCAATAAGCCGTGAAATGAACAAATTTGGCGTTGAGATTTTATTACATAAACAACAAAAATAGTTTATTAATTCGTTCGCAATTCTCTGCAATCAAATGCATTGCTAAATTAATTTTCAGGCAAAAACGATGGATCTGTTGGTGGGACTCGTTACTTTCAATGTGAAGCTAAGCGTGGGGTTTTCTCGCGTTTGAAACGTTTAACTAGGATACCATTAGGTGGTGCTGACGATTTATCCCTTTCGTCATCTTCGTTTACTTTTACTTCGACTCCTATTAACAATGGGGTTAGAAGAAGAGTTGGAAGTCCACTATCACCTACTGGAAGCACCAAGAGCTTGAGAAAATCGCCACCATTGAGTAAGCGTCTGATTATTAACACTTTGCTGCACGTGTAGATCATTTTATATCGTACGTGGGAAACTTGTTTAAATTTCTCTTCAATGAAGTTGTTTGAAATAATAATAATATGCAATGACCGATGTTTCAAATGCCCGTCTACCTACCCGAATCTTATCGTTGTTATAGTTGTCCTATACTCCTCAATCAGTCATGGATGGGTATTGGGTTGAACGATCAGTTATAAAGATAAAATGTTAATAATAAAGTTCATTGGACCTAAAAAGTAGCGAGTAATGATTTTTTTGGCCAATGTTGTATGTAATTTTAGTCATTACACACTAATTTTGAACTTTATTATATGGCGTTCTTTTAAATTAGTTGTCATTTTTCATTAGTTAAGGAATTTTTATGCAATATGATCACACCTGTAGGTTTACCGAAAGAAAACCAAACATTTCCCAAAGATTAAATATTTGAGTACCCAGAAGCGCGTATGTGCGATGTACGTCATTTTCTTGATACGTTCCTGGCACAAGTAGAGGATATGATCAGTATAATTCGAGTCTGTTAAGTAAGTTTTTGGACTTTTTCACTTATAGTCAAGTAGTAGTCGCTTTGGCACGTAACTTTATAGGCTAACTCTAACCTGATTGGATGCAATCCGACATTTCAATTAACAATGTCAAAAGAGGTAGTAGAATGGTTAGTAATTACGAATCGTAATAGAAATTGAATCAGAAAAATCTTACTTCAGAGTTTTTGGAATTTAAAAGAGTTCAGAACATGTTTGAATGTTACAGAAATGCTGCCCATGCTTATGCAGTATGCTGATGCTTATATTAAGCAGTTGAATTTGACCTTTATCAGTGACTTTGGTGGCAAATGCTAATGCACGCGTTTGTATGTTCAGTCTCCTTTCATTTCATATTACTAATTTCTAGCTGTCCAAATATTTCTATTATCGGCGCCTTCGGCGGCGACTATCTCCATCTGTTAATCATCGTGTTATTATTTCATGTTCCGTAATTCCTGTTCGTGAATTAACTCCTATATCATTATTCTTGGCGGCGTCTGCTAGTTCTCTTGCCCTCATTCTCAAGTTTTTTTAATTTTGTTGGGTTAATGCCGCCAGCATTGGCGACGCTTCTTAACTCGTAAAATATAAAAAACAGTAAAAATATGTCAAGGAAAAAATATTGTCGAAAAAATATTTTAGGTTAAACATATTGCGGAAAAATATATTCCGGAAATAATATTTTAAAGATTAAGTATATAACAGAAAAGTATTTTAGGGATAAAATATATAATGGCAAATTATCTCGGAAAATAAATTTATTATTTTCTATTTATTTATTTCGGTTATTTATTTTCTAGAATTATCGTTTTGAGTGTCAGTCAGTAAATGAATTAAACTGACATTAAACCCATATTGATCACCGGTTATTGTTTCCACTAAGTTAGGACATAATTATTAGTATATCTACGTACATCCTTAAAACGGAATCGGCCATTTTTTCTTGATCTGTTTTGTAGCCGATATTACGGCGATATTTTTTCTTGATATATTTTTCCGCGATATTTTTAACCTAATATATTTTTCCGCGATATTTTTAACATAATATATTTTCCGCGATATTTTTAACATAATATATTTTTCCGCGATATTTTTAACATATTTTCCCGCGATATTTTTAACATAATATATTTTTTCCGCGATAATTTTTCCTAGACACCCAATGATTCCCGTTTTCTCATCTTCATATTCCTCAATGTTGTCTAATTGCCTTTGACCGTTATTTTAAGTATTCAAATCTGAGTTATACATCCAATACGGCCGCTTTTGACGAGCGTCTTACTACTTTTCTTGTTGCTGACGCCTGTATTATCCATATGAAGCTGGGTAAGATTTCAAGATTGTCGACGTGCCGAACGCCGATCATCTATTCGTAGTTTAACAAAACCTTTAATATTACCACCCTTGTCGGCGACTATTGCTTTGTTGTTATTTCTCACGTTCCTGAAATCTGACGTTGTTTGGTCATTGGTTTCAGCAGCGAAAGCTATTTCTTGTAAAGACTATTCGAATTTGTTTAGGCAACAGAACTTTTAAGATCCCAGGATATGAATGTTTATATCGCTGGAAGGTCTTTCTCCATTTGACCTCGCCAGTATCATTCATTTCCTACTTCCCGTTTTCTAGTCTTCTTTTTTTGACAACGTTAAAAGATTACACAGCAGCAGAGTGTATTTTTCCTATTACAGAATGCAACAATCATGATTTGCAAATTTTTTTATCAGGCACCTCAAATACAAGTTTATCTTCCTCTATCCACATAGTAGATTTCAAGGTGGGCGATCGCGTTATTATCAAATCCAGTCAAGGTTCTAAAATCGGTGTCCTACGTTACATGGGAACCACTGATTTTGCCGCTGGGGAATGGTGCGGTGTTGAACTCGATGAGCCTAGAGGCAAAAATGATGGATCCATTGAAGGAAAAAGGTGTTTATAATTCTATAATTTTTTATTTGCCTCTCCTAACATTGAGACGCTTTTTAGATATTTCGAGTGCCGCCCGCACTTCGGCCTTTTCGCTCCGATATCAAAGGTTAGCAAGTCGCCGCTAAAATACAAGCCAGGAAATTGCGTTGTTCATTCCGGAGCTGGTCTCCCACCGTCAGGAATCAGAAGGGCCGGCTCCAAAGAGTCGATGACGTCTATGACGTCATCGTTGGCTAGTGCAGCGTCTGGTGTTCGAAGGGTAAGACTTGGGGTGAATTCTTTAACACCACAGGTAGGTGTAATTGTTGTTTGTAGATAAGGAGTTGTTTTCAAAAGTTTTGTTGTTTTTTAATTGATGATTACAAAAAAAAGCTTTTGAATCTGCTCTTATTAAAAAGGTAAACAAAGACAAAAAAAAGTACATGAAAACATGAGAAAAAGCAACACCAGCCCATAAGATATGCAGATAAGTGATGATTGTTTTGCATGGTAGAAATTGTGGTAATAATAATAATCCCAAGTACTGGCTAATTTTATGGTGCATTGTAACTGTTGGAATTGCATGGTTTTCACGTATGGCTTAGTTTGTTTATATTTTGGAAATGTTAATTTTTAATGTTTGGATTTTTTTACCATTGTCTAATTATAATCACTTATTGTGTTTTTTGTTTGTCAAAATATTTGAAAATAATAAATGATTAAAAAAAGTAGATGTATAATAAACTTGAGATTCAAGGTCAAGTAGTATGCAATCTAATAAGAAAAGTCTTTTAACAATTCTTGAGACGTTAACATCTATCGGATAACTTTTTAATGCAGGTGGTTTTATTGTTCCGTTAAATTGAAATGTCTTGAAAAAACGACATTTAGAAAGAAGTGCTATTATTGAATTTGATTTATAGCTGTGGAACAAGTATATTTTTAGTCAATTTTTTGATAAAAAAAATGACTTGAGCTTGAAGAAGAATACACAATGTAATATTTTAGTAACAATATCGTCTTATAAAGAAGGGGGAAAATTTTTGAAAATTATCAATCTAATGCCAATACGTAATTCTAATCATGTTGAAAAAGTTGTATTAATGGTTTTCTATCATACCACACAAACAACGTTCGTTAGGAATGGGTGTAATAATACAATACGATTAGGTGCACTATAGGTTAAAATGTGTGGTTGTGATATTATGATATTTTTGAATTTATGGTCGCCTTTTGTGTTTTTTTTTATTGTTAATTCTAACTTCGGTTGATTGTATTTTGAGAAAAAAGTGTGTGTGTGTGTATTTGAATGTAATTTATAACTCTTTATAAAATAGAGAAGATTCAGGATTTGAATGTTACTTTTATTCAGTGCTTGTCCTACCGACTGCGCCAAACATGAAGCAAACGTTTTTGTAATTTTGAGTCTTCTTTATAGTGCGTAGGTTTTGATGATTTGTGTTGCATTTTCTTAATTTGTTTTAAAATAGTAAACCAATCTTATAACTAAAAAACAATTTATTTTGTTTGTGAGTTTATTTAAATAAATTATAAAATGTTTTATATTTAAACGTATTTAAAAATTAATTTTTAAGTCTGATTTTTCGCAAGATTTTACAAATGTTATTGTTATGAATAAGAATTTGTTACGGTTTTCAAGAGAATTTTGTTCGTGGTTAAATTTGTTTTTGGGCCAGGATTCGGGATAGAAGAAACAGAAAGCATGTTTAAATTTTTTTGAGCTATGAAAAATGCACAGTATTAAGTCACCTCGAGCCTGTATTTTTAATAATTATTATTAAAAATATAATTTTGTTACAGGATTGGTTTACTTTTGTATTAAATGTCTGTTTTTTTTGTTTTCAACTAACAAAGATTGTGTGATTTTGTTTTGATTAACAGAAAGTAACAACTAAATCCCCAGCAACGTCTGGATATCCTACAAGAACTGCTCTGCAGGTAATATACTAAACGGATTTATTAAAATCTACACGGCACCACTGCTGGCTTGTGCAGCTTCATTGTGTTTATCTACTGAATTGAATTTAATTAAATCATAATTACAAATAACAATAAAAAATAAAACACTTTATTAATTCCACCGTTAGTTATATTTTTTTGGTGTTTTAAACTGATTTTTATTATTACTGTTAGATTTTTATATTTATATTTTAACAATTTTATTGTTGTTGTTGTATGTTATAATGCTTTAATTACTAGTGTTATATAATTTTATTTTTACGTGCAATTAATATTTGTGTTTATTACTTATTTTTATAGATTAATTTTAATAAAGATGTAATTTTAATTTTTATCCTTATTTAATCTATTTCCTGCTTATCAACCTGACTGTGAGAGAAATTTCCACAATTTATTTAAAATTATTTTTAAACAATTACTGTTAATACTTCAGTTAATGTTGTCGAATGCTTTTATAATTCTTATTATTTTATGAACAAACGTATGCATATTGTTTGCAAGTATTTTTTTCTATATGCATTTTTCCTAAAGAAATTGTCGTTTTGTGTAGGTAAATTATAGCTGTTTGCATGAGAAAATAATTGAATTCTAATAGAGTGTATCATAAACGTACTTGAACTTTGATTAAACTTGAAACTGATTGAAACCCTCGCTTTGAAATTTTAATTGTTTGATAACGTGTTCGACCATAAGAAAAACTCTATTTCTTGTACTTTACCTATTATGGGTAAAACTTCATTAAGTGAAACTATTTAAATTGTTTAATATAGAGTTATATGCGATTAGATTGGAATGTGAAATCGTACCATTAATTTTGGATGTTCATAGCATGCCACCAATAAATTAAAAACACGAGTTACATATATTACAAATTTTTGGATAATTTGATACGATTTGAACAGTATTATAATTAGAATTGTTCGATAAAAAGTATTTATACAGGTAATAAATCTAGATTAAAATCTCATGAATTAATTTTGTAAGTATTTCTGTGACCACCTTCGCAAGTGACCACTTTTAATGCATTGGTGCACCATCATGTTGAAATTAGCGTAAGCTAAGCGTCTTAATTTCTTTAGTAAGAAAATCGCAATAATCAGTGTTTAATCCAGAGCCAGTGGGAAGAAGCGGAGTGGGGCTTATAGTTCAAGTATAGGGAGAACTTGCGTTGAATTTTACTTTAATTGTAGTTATAGCACAATTAATGTTACATTGTTACTGAGTATAATTAAACAATACATGGGAGTAGTTTTAATAAAACATGTTGTATATAAATGTTTCCAAATAATTGTATATATTATATTTCGACTTTTGAGGACTTTGTCGTGGCTTGGTGAGAAACATACTGAAGCGTACGCGTAGGCCGTAAGTCGATCCTTCCTATATAATCATTACAATATACTCGTATGTTGAAATTTCCAGAAATTAAATCTGTTATTGGAGTGTTCGTAAAATGCGTCATTTACAATAAATATATTATTATTATCAAGTGATTTTTTCCGTTTTAAACGTACTTACTTTATTTTATCGAGATGTATGAAATTATTATTGTTAATGCAGTGGGAAGCCATTTAGTTTGTGTTGTGCAGTGACGTCCCTTCCACTTTGCCCAATATAAAACGCTTTGTAGTCCTTACAGTAAATCTTATATATACTAATAGTTTACCCATGTTGCTTTTATTAGCACGGATTATGTTAGAATTTACGTTTTAGTTAAGTTTGTTTACTATCTTATCACTAATTCGGAGGATGTAATTTACATATTTAAACATGTCCTTTGCTTTAGTGTTCCCATTAGAAATAGGTTTGTTTATAATTTTTTCTTTTTCTTTAAAATCAACTTGCCAATTAAGTTATCTCTGTAGCCATTATTTTTGACCGTTTGTTTAATAATATAATGTTTATAACGGTAAAGGAATATTATTATTAAAGAGTTCAATATTATAAAGCAAATAGTTCAAAAAATAACAGCTACAGAGAGATGATTCAGTTGACAGCACGATTCTAAAGAAAAATATTATAAACAAACCTTTTTATAATGGGAGCGTTAATTTAAAAGAAATGCTTAGACAGATAGATAAATTGCAACAGATGAAATATTAGTTAATAGTAAAAGCAAGATGGATTAGTCTGGTGTATATAAGATTTACTGTAAGGATTGCTGAGTGCTTTATATTGGACAAAGTGGTAGGAACGTCAAGAAGTCGCTTTGCAGAATACAAGATGCAGGCGTGATATTTTATAGAATAAAAGATTATCCGAAATGGTCTCCTATTGTATTTGACAATCATGATTTCATAGACGTTGATAAAATGAAGTTAACAGTTTTTACATCAGGAATCGTAACATGCGTAGAGGAAACATTCTACTGAATCATTTTTTTTAAATTAATAAATAAAAACTATTCAACACAATGTACCCCAAGAGGCCTACCGCGAATTCAATTTCACTTGTACTCCTAATAATAAAAACTCCCGATGCTAACTGAGCTATGTGGTAGTCCAGGTTCATACCTGGTCGTAAAATAGAATTACACTGCACATCCTTTATGCAAAATCTTTTAATGGATAGATGTGTACAAGCACTCATTAATGTAAGACAGGAGATGATCTTTGCAGGAGACACAAGACACCTCTGGACCGACTTTTATGCCAGATGTACTTAACGAAAACTTAATTCTCCACCAAATGCATAAAAGAAAATAGGTTTATCTTGTCGGATAATACCCTCTGCGTTTGTTGCTTTATGTTGAACCAAACACAGAAACGTTTATTTGTTTGGTATGCATCAATTGTTTTACAGTAGCCAGTTTGATTATATTATTTACATCCGTTGATTCATCTGCCTTTCAGCACCAAACGGTTTGTTTAGTAGAATTATTGTGCATTGTTGTTTATGTAAGACATTCCATGCACACAATGATTCTCATATCCGATGTGCTCGAAAAACAGGTCAAGCCGCCTAGGAATCACTAGTAACTAGAAACTACACCTACAAAACCATTCTAGTTTATTTATTTTTTCAAAATGATAGTAATAGTATTGTTCTAGTCAATTCTTTTATAGTTAGTTATTTTTATTGTACTTATAACCTTGCGCATTTATTTTTCTGGGATCATTTTAATTGCCAATTTTCCCATGCCTCTATCTGCTGTTCACATTCTTACTATTGTTATCTATCTCTTGTTCTATGTTCTCTTGAATATTCTACATTCAAATATTGAGATTAACTTGTTTTCAAAAATTGTTTGATTAAATGCATTACATGCATTATAGTAAAACCTTTTTTTGCTCCCATAATTTATAATTGTTTGGTTGATTCTGTATATCTCCATTAAGATAATAAACTTTTTTTGTTCTGATCATTAGCTTTTTTTCTGTTTTGGCCTTAACTGGAGCATAACGACGAAACAAAAGAAATAAATAAATAAAAGGATGCCAATCTAGAGTAATCAATCGTTCCGATTTTATCTTTAAAGCTAACTGCTTTATATATTATTTCGTACTAGCTTCTGTTAATCGAAGCTTTACTGAAAGTAGGCCATGAGTTATAAAAAAAAGGAGATGAAAAAACTATTGAGTCTATTTATTATTGATTAATTAAGATAATACAATTATCGTAGTTCATTTTTTTAACTGTTAGGTAATGAAATCATTTACTACCTTATTGTAATATGATTATTGTTTGCAGGGCCGCATTGAGGGTATTTAGCACTCCTCTGCACAAAATATAAACAAAGTAAAGTATAAAAAATTTATTTTTTATTACAATACATATTTTAATCCCGTAATTTGAAGTAGAATAAACACATTAAAATGCATTTTATTCCCGTTCCATAGGGAGTAAAGCAGCTACTTTACTCCCTCTTTTGAGGAAATCAAATATATCTTAATTTATATATAGAATACTTAAACGTGACATATTTTGCAACTTAAGCCTAAATTAAACAAACATATTGTTTATTTGGAAACCTCTTCATTCCGCAGGTAAGGAAGTCTAGACTTAGGTGTGTTTATGTCATATGTAGTTTTTGTGATTATATGGGCCATTTTTTGGCTATAACCATACTGTAACTTTCTAAAAATTACACATTTAGTTGTTTCGTACGAAATCAGTTTGTTACATTTATCGCACCCATAGTTTCCATGCTATACCCCTTACATTGTTACTATAAATAGCTTAAAAAGTAGTAAGACTAGTTTGTTTACATTGAATGTGGATCTTTCGTCACCTCTTCCGTGGAACAACTTCTATTGGACGCCCCAAGGAGAGATAGTCTTTAACAGTAGAGCAATAACTTCCGAATGACTACATTTGATTATTTACCTTGGATTTGTAGAAAACGGTCAGTATCTTTTGAAAAAAATCGCACTTGATTATTAGCTTTAAATTGGATTTTTGATTTTTGGCGAGCGTGTGTTCCAGCGACTAGTGAATGTGACCAGTATTCTCTAGAGGTCACTTGAACACTCTTTACTGTATACTCATTGTATATTATTTTTGAAAATATCAATGTTAGCACACGAATGACGCCACATTTGATTATTTACCTTAAAATTGTCCTTTTGATTTTAGTGATCTCTACGTCACCAAAGGGTCACTGGGGCTTTGCTATAGGTAACCCATAGACCTATAGTGACTATATCTTTTGAATGACACCACACTTGATTATTCACTATAAAGTTGACTATAGTGAAAGATAAAGATAAAGTTGGCTCTTGACCTTTGGTCAGCTATTCAGTTCATCGAAACAGTTTTTACTGGATACCCGTTGCAGGTCCATTTTCATTGGGCCAAAGGTTTTCAAATGACACCGCGCTTATATATTTGTCTTAAAGTTGGACTTTTGACCTCTATAGGATTTTTACTAGGTAACCTCTTGTATGGACGTTTTAGGTAAGTCAATAGCATTTGAATGATACCGCACTTTATTATTTACCTTGAAGTTGGATTTTTGACTTTCGATGACGTTTAAAGTTACTGAATGCTTCTGTGTGACCTTTTACAGCAAATGACACCTCAGTTAATTATTCACTTGAAAGTTGACTTTTGATGTTTGGTGGCCTCTAGAGGCCATTGTAACTTTTCTTATTGGATTGTAGGGTCATCTTCAATAGGTCAATGACACCAAACTCGGTTATTTATCTTAAAATTGGATTTTTAATTTCCGATGACCTCTGAAGTTCAATCTAATACTTCTTACTGGATACTCCTGTGACAACTCAGTTAATTATTCACTTTAGAGTTGGACTTTTGATCTCTGGTGGTCTCTAAAGGCCATCGAAACGCTTCTTATCGGATTGTAGGGCCATCTTCAATAGGTCAATAGCTTTCGAATGACACCAAACTCGGTTATTTATCTTGAAGTTGCATTTTTGATTTTCGATAGCGTCTGAAGTTCAGTCTAATACCTCTTACTGAATGCTCCTGTGTGACCTTTTACAGCAAATTACACCTCAGTTAATTATTCACTTTAAAGTTGGACTATTTATCTTTGGTGGCCTCTTGAGGCCGTTGTAACACTTCTTATTGGATTGTAGGGTCATCTTCAATAGGTCAATAGCTTTCAAATGGCACCAACCTCGGTTATTTATCTTGAAATTGGATTTTTGACTTTCGATGACCTCTGAAGTTCAGTCTGATACTTCTTACTGCATGCTTCTGTGTGACCTTTTACAGAAAATGACACCTCAGTTAATTATTCACTTTAAAGTTGGACTTTTGATGTTTGGTGGCCTCTAGAGGTCATTGAAGCGCTTCTTATCGGATTGTAAGGCCATCTTCAATAGGTCAATAGCTTTCAAATGACACCAAACTCGGTTATTTATTTCGGTTTATTTCGTTTTTTGATTTTCGATAGCGTCTGAAGTTCAGTCTAATACGTCTTAGTGAATGCTCCTGTGTGACCTTTTACAGCAAATGACACCTTAGTTAAGGTTAAAAGTCCACTTTAAAGTTGGACTTTTTATCTTTGGTGGCCTCTAGAGGCCGTTGTAACTTTTCTTATTGGATTGTAGGGTCATCTCCAATAGGTCAATAGCTTTCAAATGACACCAAACTCGGTTATTTATCTTGAAGTTGGATTTTTGATTCTCGATAGCGTCTGAAGTTCAGTCTAATACATCTTACTGAATGCTCCTATGTGACCTTTTACAGCAAATGACACCTCAGTTAATTATTCACTTTAAAGTTGGACTTTTGATCTTTGGTGGCCTCTAGAGGCCATCGAAACGCTTCTTATCGGATTGCAGGGCCATCTTCAATAGGTCAATAGCTTTGAAATGACACCAAACTCGGTTATCTTAAAATTGGATTTTTGACTTTCTATGACCTCTGAAGTTCAATATAATACTTCTTACTGGATGCTCCTGTGTGACCTTTTACAGCAAATGACACCTCAGTTAATTATTCACTTTAAAGTTAGACTTTTGATCTTTGGTGGCCTCTAGAGGCCATCGAAACGCTTATCGGATTGCAGGGCCATTTTTAATAGGTCAATAGCTTTCAAATGACACCAAACTCGGTTATTTATCTTAAAATTGGATTTTTGACTTTCGATGCCTTCTGAAGTTCAATCTAATACTTCTTACTAGATTCTCCGATGTGACCTTTTACAGCAAATGACTTTGGTGACCTCTAGAGTTCACTGAAACGCTTCTTACTAGATGCCCATTATAGGGCCGTCTTCAATAGAGTTCAATATCTTTCAAATGACACTAAATTCGCTTAGTTATCTTGAAATTGAACTTTTTACCGTCCGTGAGCTTTGGAGGGCACTCTAACGGTTTTTACTGGACGAATCTTGTATGACCTGTATCAGTAGGTTAATAATTTTCGAATAACACCTTATACTATTATTTACCTTGAACTTTTTACTTTGATGACCTATAGGTCACTATAACACTTTATACTAGATGTCCCCTGTATGAACTTCTTGAATAAGTTTAATAGCTTTTATGAGACACCGCTTTGAATATTATTCACCTTAAAGTTAGGCTGTTAGGTTATTGGAACACTTTTTACTGGATGTCAGTTCAACAGATCAATAGCTTCCGAATTATGCCAGGTTTGATATTTACCTTGAAGTTAGACTTTTGACCTTCGGTGACCGTTGGAGGTCACTGACGTTTGATTGATATGATATATGATATCAAATTATTTTGTATAAAAAGCAGGTCTTTAGGAACTGCTACTGGTCACCATAGCAACAAAATGTAATAATTTTTTTGTATTAGGACAAAAAGTAATTAGACGTTACGTGACATTTTTCACAATAATTAATACACCTTAAAAGTTCTTCGAATTTTCAGTGAAATCGGAATGAAAATTACAGATTTGCGAGTACATATTTTTTAATTATATCGGTATTAAAATTACCCCATTTTACCCGGAAACAAGATTCGATAACAAATTGCAGTAAATAAAAAGTTTAAATTCATGTTGTTTTGCTCTAAACGGTTATTCCATGCAATTTAATAAAAGCAGTTGGAGAAAAAATACAATGTTTAATTCATGCAAAAAATGTGTTTTTGAGACTCATAAGATTGCCAGCCTCCGCTGACGCCTCGTCCGGCAACTTTCTTATTCGTCCCAAAAACATGTATTTTTTGTACTAATTAAATAAATAACTATTAAGCTGTTTCTGAAATAATGTCTATACAAAATTAGCTAATTATAGATTTTTTTTCTATATGCAGTGCGTAAAATTATAAAAGTATGCATGTAAAATTTAGTTGCTGTCAAAAAAAGTAACTGTGCGGGGAGGCGGGAGAGGAGATTTTAGTAAAAAATGGGTGAATTGAATTTTGATGTTATTTGTTACAGGACATCACTGGTTATGTTGCGACAAAACTGTGAATGGTAAAAAAAACTTAAGATATTCATTTACATTGTTTCTTGCGAGAACTCCTACTTTTAAAGACGATTTTCTCGAAACAGTACTTTTAAGCTTTAAAAAATTACATTTATTGCATACCAACGTGCAAATGTCCTGGAGGATGCAAAAACAATAAAGTTTACTAAAGTTAAGTAGTTTACTAAAAGCAGACAAGGTTATTAACCCCTTTGCAACGAAATGTAAACATATTTTGGCATTGCAGGTATTGTGATGACAAGTAAGGTAGCTTTATGTAACAAATTATAGTAGCTTTCATTGTTTTTATTGTAATTTAGCAATAATAATGAATGATATTATAATATCAATTATATCATAATGCAAAAAATAATCAATGTTACGTTAATTGAATAACAATTTTATAATAACTTTATATAGTAATAATAACTAAATTATGTTAGGTCGTCTAAATAGGTGAACGCTACGAGGTCTGGCTTAGCAAGCAGACGATGTAGGGTTTGACTTCCCGCCGAAGCGATAATTTTTCTAGATGGATTTGCATTCAAAATACAATTTAATGTAAAACATTAATTAAACAAAATAAATTAACCTTTATCTAAAATTTATAACCTTTATATTTCAAATAATTAATAATATTACAATATTATGCATGTGCTGTCATCTATGGCGTTTTAATAGAACTATTAATGGTGGGAAGTCATTACTGTTCAGCTTAGAGATTGTGAGCAATGAGTCGTTTTCACGGTTACTAGATTGTAACTTACGAGATTGTACAGCAATGTGTAACTTTCTGTAGTGGTCATAAATAAATATTTCGTTTACCGTGGGTGAGACGTCGCTTCAAGTATGCATTATTAGCGTGTTAAAATCCCTCTCCTTTTACCCACAGCAAAAACGAGACGCGGGCTCGTTAAGTTTTTTTTTGCAAATATCTTTGCTTGTATTATACTTACCTATTACACAAATAAAAGCGCCATAGTGTTCACAGAAAATCTACGCAAAATCATTTTTTCAAAATATGTACTAGATTAGAAAATGTTCGGTGTTAAATGTAATTTTGTTAAACCTTAAAAGTGCTGTTTCGAGAAAATTACTTTGAAAGTATGAGTTCCCGTAAGAAATAATGTAAACGAATATCTTAGGTGTTTTTTAAACAACTTAAATATCGATGTAACCATTTGACAAATAACCTAAAAAATTCAATTCACCACCCTTTTTTTTTACTAAGATTTGTTTTTTACAGTAAAATTCTACTTATTTGACGCTTGAACACTTGTTTGGCTGGGCCAGATTTCAGATGAAAATAATTTTTCTGGATTGATCCTAGATTCTGCAATCGAATTACATTTTAATTAAAAAGAATATGTTTACATTTTAATTTAGCGATTTTCCAACTGCCCATATCTCGCTGACCGGTGCTTATCAGCAACCCTAATGTGACCTACCTGATTACTTAATGTGCACTCAACACTACCCCCTAATTGTGTTAGTTCTTTAAGGCTGATTTTCGTCTGTACCTTTTCCCATCGCTCGGCTAAACATGCTAAAATAAAAACAGAAGTAATATTTATCTGTTGGTTGCCAAGGCCCAAAAATCAACTGGTTTTATTATCACTTATCTGTTATTCGCCTTTCATTTTAATGTTTATTGGGAGATTTAGAGAAATAACAATGATTATGAGTTTTAAGATTTATTAGCGTATTCACATTTAAGAAAGTATACCAAACAAATAATAAAAAAGATGCCAAACCTTCGCACTCATGCACTTATAGTGCCTTTTGTTTTTATGGGAATTGATAAAATAGTCTGCTACCAATTGCTACATGGGTTTTATACGGTCATTTTTCTGTAATTCGCTCTACTTCGTTTGTATCTCTCATGAGATTATAATTATAAACGTTGTAATAAACTGTGGTATTTTGTTGACGAAATCGAATAAACATGTTAATGTTTTGGTTTAACAACTAAGATTTCTTTATAGTACTTAAATAGTATGAACTGTTTGCAATCGATTAAGTCAACGGTGTGTCAATACAAAAAAAACCCATTAATTTCGAAGATGGACTTTTGAATCATTTAGCAATTATTGTTTGTAAGTTACAATATCATAAAATTAGAGAAACTAACAAATAAAGAAGAATGATGATACAGGACCAAGTTTTATTATCTCTGTTGGGGTCTCGGAAACTATAAGAGAGTTACGAGTTTGCTTAATGAGAAAATATGTGGGCAATTGGGAGACTAGATTAATGAGCTAATCACTTGTCTAGAAATATTCATAGTAGCTGCAAAAGATCCAGATTGTATTATTCTTTTTTATTGTTTTGCCGCTTTTATAAGTGAGTGTAGAAAAATGATTATAACAGAAAAAGGTGTACAATGAAAAATCTAGATACTTGTAGTTTATTAGATGACACAAATTTTCATTTTGTATCCTGAGTCTGTAAATAATATGTATGTAGATTTTTGTAATGCACGAAATTAACCATACATTTTGAAAAACAGGTTTCGCTTACAGGCACGTCGTATAAGATAGCTCAAAGGATGTTAAGAGAACTGTTTACCCGATTTCGTCGGTGCAATAGTTATCAGATTTTCATCGAAGAATTCAAGTTTGTCAACGATTTAACGCTAATTTATTTATTATCACGTTTTACCGCGTTGAAGCTTGGTTCCATCTGTCGGGTTACATTAACTCACTGAATTTCCAATTTCTCAATCAATTTGTCGAAACACCGATGCATTTATTAAAATTTTGTATTTACTAAATCGTCGAACTTTTTTTAAATTACATGATATGTTTTTTTTACTGTAATCGATAGAATATTGTGTTCTCTTTTCAACCATAATAAATATTCATACCCTTACAGAAGTAAATTTTCAAGAAAAACGCCAAAAATGATTTATGACTAGTAGGCTTTGATTTCTGGTTCTCCAATTAAAAAAACAGAATTATTTACAAGCTTAGGTAAATAACGAGACTTTAGTTATTCTGATAGTCTTTATTATTCAATTAGGGAAAATAAAGGAAAAAATGTACAAAGTTCATGTAGAATTTCACTAACTGGACAATTAAAAAACAGTATTATACTTAAGATTGAAAATAAAAGGTAATTTTCTCACTCATTTCAAGTAACATTTATTCATTAATTCACTTAGAAATTAAATACACATAAAGTCACAATTAAATAACTGAAGTTTTATAGTAAATAGGGTTCGAACAACACTAGTACTAGTAGTAGAACTAGAGTAGAACTCTTTTGTTGTACATTTTCCCTAATTGAAGATTAAAGACCATCAGAATAACTAAAGTTTTGTTATTTTATCTAAGCTGGCTATATAATTCGGTTTTAATCAAAGTAACCAGAACACAAAGCCTGGTAACCGCAAATTCATGTTTTTCTTGGAAATTTTCTTATGTAAGAGTTGAATATTTATTATGGTTGAAAAGAGAACACAATACTCTATCGATTTCAGTAAAAAAGCATCTGAGTGATTATAAACTGTCGACATCTTGGTTGCTGTGAAAAATAGAACGTAGGTACTTTATATAGTATGCTAGCACGCTACACTGACATTGACAAGTAATGTAATTTATCAGACGTTCAAAAAATTATTATCGTGGAGTAATAAAACACTAGTGTTTTAAGTTTCACAGCAACTGAGATATCGAGGGTTTACAATCACCCGTTATCATCTAATTTAAAAAGTCCGTTTGCGTCATCACTTTCACACCGACTTGTTATAGTGTTAGCTATTCGGAAGTATTTAAATACAGTGTTTCCAGATCGATGGATTGGAAGGCGTGGAACAATTGACCCCTGCACAGTAAAAACTTTAGTGTAAAAGAATTTCTCGCCTTGCTGACAGTCGTTCTCGGTAGCTCATTTGGTAGTGATACCACCTAGACAGTGGAGGGTCCTGGGTTCCATTCCCGGCCGAGACGATAAAACTTTTCTAGATGAATTTGCATTGAAAATATAATTTAATGTAAATCGTTAATTAACTTAATAAAAATTAACTTCATCTAAAATTTATAAAAATCTATTTCTTTTCGGAAAGATTCTATTAGGAAATTCCTTTGCAGCACTTCGTGACTCTGCCAAAGTTGGAAATTACTACAATTTTGATGTAACTGCTCTTTTGTTCTGCAAATCAGATATAATTATAATTATTGCTCATCTCTTACTCTTCATAAGTAACACTAATTGCTAAAATTACAAAATATACAATTTTACATGTTGGTATTAATAAAATGCTTAAAATGTCAAAAATTGCTTCAAGTTACCTTATAATAATTATTACGACAACTCCGAAGTTTCACGTTCACACGCAGTAAAAAGGCATGAACATATTTGCACTAAGAGGTGTCTAGTTATAACTGTTAAAACTTTGCAATTCGAAAAGTTTCGAAATTTTATTTAATTTAAACTTTACTTACTTTAAACAGAAATTTAAACTTAAAGTTGGTACTATTATTTATGTACAGATACCTGTTTTTGGTTTAGTCAATATAATTATATAATCATATTTAAATATTTTGTTTCTTTGTCTGTATATGTATATGTTGTGTCTGTTAATGTAGGATTACCTATTTAATACATTTCCATTCTATTCTAATATAATTATGATCACTAAATTTTGCTTGGTTATTCATTACGTTTTAAATTGTACAGCTACAAGTTTCAGCAGTTATAACTATCAAAGTCGAATACGGCAGCAGCTGATTGACGTTATTGCGCACACGTTTCTCTTATAAAATACACTGTCAAGTGTATATTGATGCCAATTCGTTTTATTTACTCTAACTAGAGTAACATGAACTCTAACAAAAATTTTTTTACCATTTTAGATCACTGTTTAACAGCATTTCTTCTCGTAAAAAATAAAAATTAGATTGGATTCTTTTATACTTTTAAAGTGGAATATTATTAGATTGAATATTCAATTTATATAGAGTTAATTAATAATATAGAGCGAAAATGAATTCCACTAGTAAAGAATTATGTTTGTTATGAGAATAGAGGGAAAATAATTTATTATATACCCAGGGACTAAAGTGCATCTTTGAAACCCGAATGTGAGTTTATTTTCCGAGCGTCAGCGAGAGATTAAAAGGCACTTTAGTCCAGTGGTATGTACGTTATTTTTTGCACGTCCTAAAGGACTTAATCGCAAAAATTCACGGAATTTCCGAAAATTTCGTTACATGTCATTCACTCTGCAAACGCCAAAATCGCATAGTTTCAGGATAATAAATCTTGAATCGATAAAAACATGTACCGCGATTACTTTTTTTTGTTGTTTACTTGTCGTTTCATGGAAACACTTTACTCCCTCAGGGAGTAAAAGTGCTACTTTACTCCCTCTTTTGTCGGACTAAAGTAGAGCCTTATATATAAGACGTGCAAAATAGTATATTATATACCCAGTGACTAAAGTGCATCTTTTAATCCCGAATGTGAGTTTATTTTCCGAGCGTTTGTTAAGAAAATAAACACATGAGGGATTAAAAGGCACTTTAGTCCAGTGATATATACGCTATTTTCTGCACGTCCTAAAGGACTAAAGGAATCGCAAAATTCACGAAATTCCCGAAAATCTCGTTACATGTCATTCGGACAATTGAACTTTACAAACGCCAAAATCACATAGTTTCAGGATAATAAATCCTAACATATACCGCGATTACTTTTTTTGTTGTTTACTTGTTGTTGTTGTTGTCATGCAAACACTTTACTCCCTCAGCGAGTAAAAGTGCTACTTTACGCCCTCTTTTGAAGTAGAGCCTTATATATAGAACGAGCAAAATAGTATATTGTGTTACAAGTGCAGAAAAGTGCCAATTTCTCACCAGTGTGAAGATTTTGCAGTATGAGACGTAGTCGAATGCCGCAATCACACGAGTGAGAAATTGGTGTTTTTGCACTTACACTATACTTTATCTACGACAACAAAAAAAGTAATAAACCACCAACAGATAAGAAAGTTTTTTAACCTAGAATTTATACTCGCATTCATATTTGAAATATTTGGAAATAAATTAAGAAATGTAATGTGAGCCGCTTCCACGATGTTTGGAGGTTTGTACGAGTGTACACCCCAGTTTTCCTTCATCGGATTCACTCATGATACATCTAGAATTTTAAAAACGACAAAAGTAAACATTAAATTTGTAAAGACAATAGTAATAATACGTTTACAATTTGTATAATTTCAGTCAATCTACTATTTAGTACTTACAGCTAAATAATCATACGTATGTACTCGTTTTCAAAAAATAATTTATATGTACAAAAATCACAATTCAATTGTCAAGGTTATTAACCTCTGCGCAAAATGTCAAATATTCTCTCATTATGTAGCAAATTATAAATGTTTTCAATGTTTTTATTGTAATTTAGCAATAATAATAAATAAAATTACATTAAAAATTATATAATAATGTAAAACATTAATTAATTTTACGTTTTAATTGAATAACAATCATTGTAACTTTATATAATGAGAAAAAAACATCATTGAAAGGCGTCTCGCTAGCTCAATGGTTACGCTGTAGCTACTAACCGAGCGATCCGGGTTCAATTCCCCGGGTCTGACCTTAATTTTTTTTCTAGATGGATTTCCATTCGAAATATAATTTAATGTAAAATATTAATTAAACAAAATAAATTAACCTTTATCTAAAATTTATAACATTTTATATTTCAAATAATTAATAATATTATAAATATTGCAAGTGGTGACATCTATGGCGTTTTAATAGAACTACGGATTATTGAGAACCCCTTCCTCACATACTTTACCGTTGAGTTTGGAGATTGTTTGCAATTGGTCGTTTTCACGGTTACTAGATTGTGCGGAATATGTAACTTTCTATGGTGGTCGTAATGTTTTCCTACTCTAAATTTTAATTCTAAAATCTTTACCAAGTACCCTGAAAATTGTTCTCGGGACTGATTTTTTACTGTATAAATTGCACTGACTTATTTCTGTGTACTTACGTTGTTCATCGGCTAAAAACTGAAATTTCAATTTACTACTTAACAGCGAACCATTTTTAATTATTTACCATTTATTATTATACAAGATTAATTGACAAAAATAGAAATGCAGAACGACTACTTTCTGCGACAGTTGTATTATTAAATTCGAAACGAATTCGTTTTTGAGAATAAATGGTAACCGAGATTTTATTCCTTTTATTTCACTTTCCCAGCTTTGTAAACTTAAAATGATCATAATTTTGTCAAATAACAATTAAATATCAAAAAATACATGCAGTAAGTTAGTATGCAGAATTTTCAGGAGAACCAAAATTTGCAAGAAAAAGTAGGGGGGTTCCTATTTTAAAAAATATGATCACGTCATTGCAGAAAAGGCAGGTGGGGGTAAATTTTTTTTAATGTAAAACAGATGAGCTGTCAAAAATTAAGATTGACCTGTCGGAGGATTTCGGATTACCAGATAAGCAGATACTCTTTTATTTAGAATATTCCACAGTCGACGCCGCACTATATAAAAGTCGTCCGTCAACCTTCACTGTTTTGGATTTTTTTTATATTAGTTTGCATGGGCGTGCGAAAATTTCAAATTTACTTTAAACTCACTCAAGATAACATTGGATATTATTAATAAAGTGACACACTTTCCGTTTTTGGTTTGACAAACATTGATTTATGCTTCATGCTACACTCTCATCATTATTATCAACTCTATATACCCTGGCCTTTGTTCTAATTAATAAAAGTTGCAATTTTGAAAGTGCCACCAAAGAAGATATCCATAACTCATTCGTACAAATGCTTATTATCCCATAATTTAACACTTCCACGTTTATGATTAGAAGGAAAATAACTTCCTTTATTGTTTCGATGTTATTACAGTTGATCAAGATGGGGAAATCTCGTAATTGACTGTGAGGGCGGATACTAACGTACGACTGTGATAATAGTTAAAGAAAAATAATTTCAAGCAGCATCGACCTAAAACAATAGAACTTAATGGTTGTACCATTATAGAAAAAAAATGCATTTTGTTCGCTAGGTGCGTGGAAAAAGGGTATTTGTTTGTTAGTAATTATCAAGTTTGTTAGGAAGTCGTGGTGCCAATTCGATGGTGAGATGGCAATTCTTGATAAGACAATTTTGGGAAAAAGATCTCGCCGACAAATACACACATATACATCACAGAGCTTTAGACGAAATAGATAGTGGTATGTACACTTGTCATTAATTGTTATGAATCGAATGTTTTGAAGTTGTAGGCGATATTGTTGTCGTTAGCAGAACTTACTGCTAATTTTCTGGCTAGAACTCATATTGTTTAATTCATAAAATCGTTTGAATTCCAGTTGCAATTCCCACAATTCTAATCCCTAATCGTTTTTATAGTTTTCTGAAGAAAGTTTCGCAATGACCTGTAATAAACTCCCACACGAAAGTTATGTTTTTAGAGTGTACTCTCTCAAGCCTCACTTTGTGAAACTTCATAATCATGAAATAAAATGATTATTTATAAAAACCCCACAATATTTTTTAATTTGTCTATACTTGACAATTATTCGCCTTGTGACACTTATTGACGACGCTGCTACGCACAAGAAATTTTTTATTTTATATACTGTATATCGTGAAATCCATCATATATTGTTTTATTTGTAAGACACAAAGAATACGTACTCTCTTACAAACTAACCACACAATAATACCTCAAAATAACATCAAGTTCTTACGCTTTTACGACAACAAACACAAATTAGACATTTTAGAAGCCAGCGATTTTTAAAATTATTTTACGAAAACTCTGTATCCTTGGTGATTGAACGTGGAATTTAATGAAATTTTGTTGAAATAGAATACGTAAACATACCCATTCAATTAATCATATTGTTTTTTAATTTAAAAAATTTAATTAATAATAATTGATACCCAAAAAACATATACATAAAATTAATTTTTCATATAATTATTTTTTGTTTTATGCGTAAATTAAGTTAAAACAGACAAAACCGTGTGCCTCTGTGAATTTTTAATGATACAAACGATTTCTGCTCAACATTATCAAATTAACGCACCAGCGGGTAGTTGATGCAACAGTGAAAAAACCTCATGTAAAATAATACTAATATATCTTTTCCTTTTTATTATAACAATCAAATATTTCTTCAAGCTACTAAATGTTTAAACTTTTATTATAAACTTTGTAATTTTGAAATTAATAGATATAAATATATACAGCTCATCAAAAATCGAATTTTACCGATGTACGGATTCGACATTGTACTCATATACGGGATTGGGAGATATTAAGAACATTTTACAAAGAAGAATGCTTTAATGCTTTATGACACTGAGTAGGTATCGCACCGCTAGTTCATTTTCTATACGTCTATTGCTTAATAAAGAATGATGAAGAAGAAATGCAAAGGATTTGATTTGGCCCTACAATAAATTCCCCCCAAGGCCCCTCAAAAATCAATGGTAAAATTCCGTTAGAATCAATTCTGAGATAAATGGTGTCCCATCAATCTCTATAGTGTTTTATTGTTTTTTTTGCTAGAAGTAGAAGAATATCATCAGTCGTCTTCGAGTCATTGCCACTTAAAAAAACTTGAATGTCCAGGACCTACATTTTAGGAAATCAAAATATGTGTGACAATCTTTTGTAGAATGCGGTTGCTTTCAGATCAAAATAAGGGGGTTAGTTTAAATTTTAACAATTAAGAAGTCGGAAAGGTTTTATCCCATTAAAAAAATAAAAGATGAACATGTTTAATAATAAAATTGGCACTACCAATTGTTGCAACATACATATGTTTTACTAGTATCAATTGCTTTTCTAGAGGTGTGCAAATATGCTACCTTTATCTAGGAGTTATTTACTATTTTCTGTCAATAACCAAAATTTAAAGCAAGTCCATAGAAACAAGTACATGCGCACATAATAATCGCGTAGTAAAAAAAATTAAAAAAGATCGTTCTTTATTTATTTCATTTAGTTTAATTTTATTTTATTCTAAATTAATTTTTGTTTTTGAATATTGATTTCTCCGTGAATTTCATCTTCTATTTGTGGAATTGATTTCAACTTATTTGAGATGTTTAACAGAAAAATAATAAATTGCGTTTATGATCCAGCAAAAGTTTGAAAATATTTTTTGTATTTCTTTAATAAGCAATAATTGTCATGTAGAAAATGAACCAGCGGTGCGATGTGTACTTCGGCGCTGTCACGAGATCATGTAGCGGTTAGTGCGAGTGAGCTGATGGTACTGATGTTGAGTAGAAACCGTTTATATTATTATTCAAAACAAAATACAAAAATAAATAATGAAAAATTTAAATTTACGGATATGTTTTTTCAGTATTAATTAATTGAGTTGATTTTTAAAATTAAGAAATGATAGGATTAATTTAATCGGTATGTTCACTTGTTATATATTATATCATTTTTTCTTTTACTTGGTATCGAAACATTGTACAATGTATGTATAAATATTAATAAATATTATGAAACTTTAAATAATTACTTTATTTTATTTTATTTCATTTCACTAATCATTGTCAATCGATTACAACAATTTTTTACAAATCTTCTCTATGCGTAACTTCAAGTTTATAGGTTGTAAAACGTAGGCAGCGATCAAACCGCCTATTCTAACTCGAGTAAGTTTACAACTTACCTGAATGATCAAATGGCCTATAAGAAAAGGGTTTACCAGTTACAATTTTTTTAAATAGTGTCGTAAATTATATGTGGCTTCGGTCCACGCAACGGCTTACATTATATTCTTAGCAGCTTCAAACCCACTAAATTAGCAGGTTATTGGTAACAACTAATTGTCTTTTTTGTTTCATTGTTATCATCGTTTTTAAATGCTTTTTGTTATCAAAAAAAAATTATAAACAAGCTGCTTGAAAATCTTAAATAGGGTATCAGATGTACATATTTCTAAGTGAAACAAAGAAAAGAAAGAGTATTACATAATTAATGCTAATGATTAAAGTTTTTTATGTCTTTCTGAATTCAAGATTGAGTTCAATACATTTTTATGTTAATTTACAAAATACAGAAATCTAATTATCCTTATTTGGTATCATCATCTATGCCAAGCACTTCAGTTTGCTGTCTTGTAATTTATACAATTTCAGAAATAACATGAGCTAGTTAATATGACGTATATTCCATTATTCCATGCCAATAGCATTCTAACTCATTGAAAGTTATTATTAATTAAGGACACAAATAGTCTAGACTTTACAATAAAGTAGGTACCCCTCAATCCAACATAGGACCTGGCCTCTTTTGTTTTTCGTTATATATCAAGATCCATCTGGAGCAGGTCTCCGATAGTACAATGTTGAAAACTATCTTTAACGTACAAACAATCATCATTCAAATGATCATAATCGAAGGGTATTTTCGGTGTCACCTACTTTGGCGCCCATCAGTAACTCCGATATGGATTATTTAAGGTCGATCAACATTATGTCGAGCATTCGAAGTCTAGTAAGAAGAAGAATGACGAAGCCTAGAATATCACTGCATTTAGAACTGATCTAGATTTCCCAGTGTTGGGCCCTTAGGAAGCGATTACTAATCCAATATTGACTGTTTAAGACTGACTAAGAAGTATAATACTGTCGACTCTGACAGGTATTTGTAATTATTGTGGTGCTTAAGTGCAAAAGAGGTGGACAACCTTTAATATTTCTACCATCACTGCATTCACAATCCATTCGAACATTTGATTACAGACAAATTAATATCCATTGAGAATTCAATAAATATTTTTCATCACCTAAAGTTACATCAGTTTTTATAAGGGTTTTATTAAGGTTGCGAAGTTATATAGTGGGTATATAAAATTACTAAAAGGCCTAAGAGCTTTAGGTTTTATGAAGTGGTAACAGAAACGTTTCCACCATTAACTTATATTAGTTATAGTAACGGTAAGTTACCAAAGGTTATATGAGTTTTTATAATAGTTGTAATTACCAATTTCTAAAACCAATAGTGTTGAGTTCCTATGTAGGTGTAGGTGGTGATAAATATAAAACTTACTCAACCCACAGTAATATCACCGTTATAAAAACTGAGGGATGTTGGTGTTGAAAACATTGTAAAAAACTAAAATTCATATTTATTTTTAAGTTAGTTTTCAAACTTGTATCCATAGTTTCTCTTAAAAAACCTTTGGTAACTCACAGAGACGTCAATGAAATACTACTATTTTAAAAGACATTTTTACACAATAATCCAGCACAACAAACAATATAGAGTGCGAAATACTTTTGCGAGGTTATGAATGTTGAAAATGCGACGACTGGTGGGAACTTGCAAGTTATATAAGCAGCGTTGCAGTGGAGGCTCGTACATTAGGAGATTACTATTACTCGCGTTACCATAACGTCGCCGTCACTTTTGGAAACTGCGAACACCGTAAAAATTATATAACAACACCTTAGCTCCGTAATGTTCATTAAATTTATATTGAGTTACATATTGGTTTTATAATGTCCTCTTGACTCTTTTAGATACACTCGCCATATTTTTGATACATTTATGTAGAAACAAGCTAAACATATTTTTTTACTGAAATTCTAAAATATTAATGCAATTGGCGGCGCTCTAAACTTTTAGAGGTACAAATGAAAACCATACGGTCCAAAAAGAATTGCAGTACAATGCAGTAGATGCGTTTGTTGCGACAATTATATCCATAGTAACTAACGCTCAGTTCAGGTAGAGTTAACCAGTGATTGAAAAACCAACCATAACTGTCATATAAGGTCACCAAACATTGGCAACGGTAACCCTCATAGAGCCCGGCTATTAAGTTATTTAAGGAGTATATAGAGGTAACACTTTGTTATCAACAACTTATATTACCAAAGGTTTTATAACTTGGTGATGGTGATATTTTGGGAACCTTTATAAAACAAAAATTATTTATTGCGTAAGATCTATATCGGCCATTCGATCACATCAGAGGACGTGACCAGCATAGAATATCGCTGCAATTAAGTTCCACGGAAGAATCAGAATCCTTCGAGGCTGAGACGATTAGTAACATCAAGAGCTAGGCAGAGCAAGAAATATAACAACGCCGCCCATGGGAAGATTTGTAATCATCATTTTATACGTCAGAAGACATGAACTGATAATTCTTGTCATGGATAATTTCACCATTCTGACCATTCTACGTTGAGAAAGAACTGTTATATCTTACTTGTAGTGATCGTGTTATAATTAATCAACCTGGTTTCATCAGCTCGTTTGTACCCGTGCGACCATTCTCACTACGTTACAACCACTTATTTAAATAGCCTAATTATGTACAAACAGTAATGAACACAATTCAGTATATTCAAAACAAGCTCCGGTTGTTCATGAAAACACCCACCAGGATCCTTGCCTCCAAGGAGACTTCTTTAGATTATATCAAGCTTCATGCAGCCAGCAGTTTTTCTAGCACACTTGCGGCATTGTAGGATGAAGGCATCCAGAAAATATTCTCAAAGGTCACCAGATGTTAGTAACAAAACATGACAAAATATAATGGTTTCAAAAATAAATATAATTTTGCAAGACTGGCAAGAATATTTGCATTGTTCACTGGCGGCCTGAAGTGCCGACAAGCATATGTGTGTTTTAGTGCTATAGCTTTCGTATTTTTTGTCCCATATAGAATATCTGGCATAATAAGACCAAAAAAAAACTATATTTTGAAAACTGAAGTGCGTTGCGTGATGTGTAGGTAGATTTAATCTTCTTGAGTGCGAAGGTAATGTAGGTTGAAAAAAATATTCACAAATACATGAAGTGCGTACTATAAATAGATGACGCCAAATACATAATATGATTTGGTTTGTTTATAAGTCGAAGGCAATTTGAAAACATTGTTTTATGCTAATGATCTAATTAAATAATAAATTAATTAATACTTAATAATTCGGGTGCCAACAAGGATCGTGGTCGCCATGTACTGATATACAATTACTCAATTAGTGTTCAAGCCAATCAGAGAGCATCTTTAGGTTTTGCTCTGTTATGTTAATGAGAATACAGTCTGACATCGAAGAAGTGGGCTTAATAATTAAAATAGTACTTTATTATACTATATTCTACTTAGCTTGGCACTTACGGTGTGAAAATCTGTATCAAAACACTTAAGTTTATGGGGGTTGTTTTAAAATCTCAAACCTTGACATGCCGATAATATCAATATGTTTTGATGAATATTATCTAATTCATTAATAATTTAAAATTGATTATTCATTAATAATATAATATTATCATACAATGTAATACATTATTATAATAATTAATGTATAATTAATTTCACCAACCTCGGTTATACACGCCTAACTAAAGGGATCGGGTGGGTAGTATCAAATTCATCCGATTTCCGTAGCCACAATATGTAGTAAAAGCAGGAAATGCGGTAACCGGTACGTGGTATCAAATAGGAACATCTAAAGTACTGTTTTCCGCTAGCATGTTCTAAATGGTTTCTGCTAGTATGCGAAAATCCCAACTTTGCCGCACAAGTGCGGCGAAATAGGCCAATTAAATAATAATAATTATTAATTAGTATTAAAACAATTTTTTTACATTTGATCAGTATATAATTCTGGGAGCCCCTTTCAAAAAGTAGAGCTATTAACCACTTCTTTTTGATCGATCCAATAATTTGAAAGCTTTTGTTTTTACGAACGAATATCTTCTCTAACATTATTACAGGGTTCTCAGTCTTTCGAGAACCATTGATTTTTGTTCAAAATATCCTTTAAGTTACAACTTTTTTCTTTACGTACGTTGTTCAAAAACTTGAACTTCAATCGTGAATTCTTTAAGAACAGCTTGATCTCCACTAAAACAGAAAAAGAGTTTTGAGAGATTTGAGATCGTTAAACCCACACACTGTCATCACTGTTTTTATGCGGGTTGATGGACCGTAATGATGCGCGGTTTACATTTGCTGTAGTTTTACCAGCTAGGGAAAAATTCAATTATACTTTTGTCTAAAACCACGGCGATATCTTTGATATATTTGAATGATGATTGTCAAAGGTATTACATATCCAGAAATGTAGTTGTAGTAAACATAAAGCATAAAATCCAACAAACGAGTGCTCGCCTTACGCATCTAAGGGAAACGGGTTAATGTTCTGAATATAAATGAATACTCGAATAAATCGAATACAGATCGCGAGAAGGTCATCGTACACAATAGGACTATATAATATTGATTGCAATAATGTCGCTAAGGAGTATGAAGAAGCTTCAATACGGTGTTGGTGCAACAACCTACAAGCAAATAAAGTAATAACTACCGGTAATAATACACCCACTCTTAGCAAGTTATCTAAAAGTAAAGCCATTAATGCGCGGAGGGCGATATTCAAACCATTTTGTATCGGCACACGCATGTTTGTTTCAAAAATCTTATAAATTTGGCTATAATTGTGGAAGTCATTCTTTCAATCTTGAAAACTTTGCATTGTTACTTAGTTACAACCGAAACATTTAAATTCGATGAAAATATTCAATTTGATAAGAACTGAAAAGAGTTCGAAAATTTGAGTTTTATCTCTTTTTTTAGCTAAAAATTAAATCGGTTTGTTCTTTTGCAATAGTTTGTGGAAATTTTGTTGGTTATGTTATTATGTAAATCACATGATGATTAAGTGCACAAATTCAGTGTTACAAATTTAAAACTACATTGTTCCCTGACTTTGCGTGGTAATACATTTTAGTGAATTAATTTATGACGGTGGGTGGACAAAAGAGTCATTATACTAAAGGTATACATAAGCCATACAGCGTGTGAAAGTGTATACATTTCTATATTATTCATTTTATTCACGCTTTTATATAAAATTTATTTTATTAACTTTAATGCAATATTTCAAATTAAGCATTATCCGAATTTTAGGAAAAAATGTGGACTTACAATAAGTCATATAACAATTATAATTATGTATCTCGGGTATTTTTTTTTTTATTAAAATAGATTATATTTCAGAAATGATGAAACCCTTGAATAAAAAAAATAAAACATGATTTCCATAACGGCGAAGGTGGTACAGTTCTGCCAACGCAAGTTGACTAAGTACAACACACAACAGTGTTAGATTTGATGTCCAGGGACTGCTTTTAAAATATCAATAATTTGATTCAATCAAATTTCATCGGACTTAATTTAAAATTTAATTAGTTCACGTTATAAGTCGTCAGTGTGGGATTAGTAATCGATTATTTTTTCATATTCCATATAAGCTGGTTAAAAACATTGATTTGATGGTTAATATAAAAGCAATTGTGGTTTCGTGTTGTAATTAAAAACTACAATGTCCTAATATTTTCACTTCCCAGTTTTGACGAAAACCGAAGTGTCTTTAAAAATTCCTTTTATAGTAAATATAAAAATCGCATTTAAAATGACCATCATCATCATCGTCAGCTCAATAAAAAAAAGAATCATTCATCGTTTAATATATGTATGCATTGTATTGCTAATAATAAATTTTATCTAGATTAATATGTATTATTAAACATTGCATGTAGTAATGATAATAATATTTTATTACCGGTTAGTGATCCAATAAATCTTGTTTACTCTGCATAAAAATTAATTATTTTCATTAATAAATTCTTATTACGGAAGGTAGTAGTTATTAGTATTTTTAAATGGACTGACAATCTTCAGAAATAAACCGATTGTCCGATTTCATCATCAAATCTCTTCAGTTGTATAACAACGTACATTATACTATATGTATGTATAACAACGTGGGAAACATTCGAAATATTCTAAATGTTGATATTTTTCAGATTTTCCACACCTTGTCATACTTTCATTATCGCCTAAACAAGCAGAAATGTGTAAGAAAGCGCTAATTATCGTGACGATAAATAATAGTAGAGAGCATGATACGAAATTAAATCCTGCCAATTTCTTCATCTTCTTGTTCTTTTCATATATTGACAAAGTAGCTGAAATAACTAAGTTTTATACCTATGTAGGTTTCCTAAGAATTGAACATATTTTTTTTTCAAATGCAGCAAACATTAATTCGTGAATATTTTCAAAATTTGTTAAATTATTTGTTGTTTTATTAAAAAATATCTTTTGTAAAAAAAAGATCTTGATTAAGGCACTATAACACAAGAATGCATTATCGTCTATTCCATAGAATAACTTGAGAAATAATACAGATATCAAATTACAAATAAATACAAGACTATTAAGCTACTTGCATATAAAACATTCAATTCTGTCGAGTAGTTATTGATATATTAATTATTAAAGACTCGCTTATTTGTCAAAACTCCCAAGAAAAACCGGACTTTTTGTAACATAATTCCCAAAAAATTCAAAAACCTAAAATTAGATAACTTTACAAATTTACTATTTTATACAAAAATAAATTGTCCATCTAACTGTTAGTTGTTTTAATACAATTAAAAATATTAAAATATAATTTTTGATATTTATTTTTTTCTAAAGCCGACGCTAGAGGGCGCTGGATAGTAATATTCGCTAGAGTCACTATATCTATTTCGTAACAAAAAAACTTTTTTTTTGTATATTTGCGTGCCCAAAAGAATTTAATTGAATACTGGTAACAGTAACATTTTATTTTTTAAAGTTGATATCACTGTTGAACAGCTGTTCTTAAAATGTCAATCTTATTTATGTAAATTTGAAAAACAATTACAGAATTAGGATTTTCAGTGTTGCCAACTGTCAAACTATTTGACAAAGTATCCCTAACAAATTTTACGGACGCGTGCACTAAAAACACGTCTTATGAAACTAATATACTTTAATACTACTATTTCAATACACTTTTTTGACATTTACTTTTATAGCATTTTGTTTTATTACTTGTATTTTACAAAATTACACAAAAAGAAATCCTAAAGAAATAATAGAAAACAATTGATTTAAAAAAAGATAAGTAGTAGAAAACAATAATGAAAAATAATTTTTATGAATAAAATTAAAATTTCGATAATATTTATTATCTTTTTCTCTTTTTGTGCGGGTGCAGGTTGCGGAGAATTTTTATCGCTACTATTATTGTCAATAGCGGATTGTGTTCGGTATCTATTTCTGTGTCTACAATGTTGGATTACTCAATGTTTTCGTTATCACTATCGTCATCTGCGCCACCAACAAAGCTCACCTTACTTAGCATTCAAATATTTTTGTCTGTATTGAGTTTCTATTGTCAGAACCACTTGATGAAATCTTCCGACGCTCCAAATAGTGAATATGGTGGTGCAGGAAATGTACTTTTAAGTACATGCACACACCTAATTCTTCGAAGGCATCAATCATATTAAGTACATTCTTACTGCTTATAGTTTAAGCGGTCTTTTAATTTTACCCAGTTTGGAATGTTCATTAGGGAACATATGTACTCCAAATATATTCAGTAACACTCCGCTTATTCAACTTCATACCAATCTGATCTTTTGTTTCGGTGCATTTAATACTCAGTATTTATTAGTAATGAAAATTTTATATAAGGCTGATTACATAGGAAACTTGGAATTACTGAATAATTTTGAATATCCATATCAGTTAAGGTTTTCCTTAGTAATTTTGTAAGTGTTAAAAAAATGGCAGGTAACTTTTTTGAAGTGACCTAAAGCACTTTACCTACGCCAGGAATCACAAACCTACAGTACGCCAAGGAACTAAATCAATGTAAAAAATGAATTCCTCGCCCAGAAAAACCTCCAAATACACTTTTCTCTGTAAAAATATGTTAAACTTAGATAAAACTAGGCGAAAACTACTAAGCAGCGTCCTCTAGCGCAAGTCTTCAAAAAATTCTTCAGCTTCAAAAGGCTTCGGATAACCTGCGAAAGAATAAATAGAATAATTTCTCATTTTACGTTTTCATTTGAATTCTATTGGGAATGCCAGATTTATTATCTTCTAAATCGTTTAAATTTGCAACATCCCTTTTAGGAACTAATAATACAAAAAACCGAATACGTCCCGTTTACGACGACGAGGAAAATATTATTTATTTGTGTTATTTATAACAATTGAATTTTCTCAGAAACCCGGTCAGAAATTGTGCCATCAACCGTAATATTTTTCGTGCTCTATCATAGAACAAGGACAATCTCTAAAATGGGCTGCATTTGGCAGCAAACAGCAATCCTTATATTAGTCAGCAAAAATCAAAGATAATTTTTACTCATATAGCAGTTTTGGTGGTGACCTTAATAATCTCAGCACAATATCAATAATTAATTGTCAATAAACAGCCTTTAATATAATATGAGAACAATTCGCATATTCTACTATACCTTTTCAACTTCAATTTCAGAAAAAGTAAATTTAGTTTCAGAAGACATAAATAGCTAAATAAGTTACTTGAATTCAATTATATTTTTATTTACTGAAATTAAATTTACTTTTTCCGAAATTAAATTTAGTTTTTCCGAAATTAAAATTACCTTCTCTGAAATTAATGTTTTGAAATTGAAAAGTATTCTGAAAGTGAATTCTGAAAAGTATAGAAGACAAACATACGCTTTAATAGATATCGCTGCTTTTGGTAGCGAATACCAGTCACCAAAAGCATCTCATTTTCTAACGTTGCCATATGTATATTGTTTCCATTATTCAACAATAACTAATCTCAATTACCAGTATTTGACGGCTTCTTACCGATAATCAGAAGCTATATCTTCTAATACCACTGTCGTTGGCGACGTCTAGTAGTTTCGTTTTATAACAAGAATTAAACATTATTCTTAATAATATTGCTCCCTTTAACAGTCTTGTCGCAGCCTTTGGTGGAGATAAATGCAGTTGACACGGATTGACAGTCTTTCAGAACATCATTTTAGAACACGTGCTGGTACCGCACAAACATGATGCCATCGAAAATTTTTTTTATAAAATCATCGGAATTTATTTTACGAAATCGGGAAAGAAATTTAAAACATGTACTGGACCACACATGACGTCGTCGGATTTTCTTTAATAGGAACCATTCGATTTTCAGTATAAAAATCGATGGTAAGTGTGATTCTGATTAAAAAAAGTATTAAGGTACCACAAATCTTAAATGCATAATAACGGAATTAGAATCAATTAACGGGATCTGTCTCGTTTAATAGTCTACTCAAACGGCAAAAAAATTTAGAACATGTGCTGGCACGCATATGAGGTCATCGGATTTGTTTTTAATTGGAACCATTCCATTTTAAGTATAAAAATCGATAGTAAGTGTGATTCTGAATAAAATAGTATTACGGTGCCACAGATCTTAAATGTATAGTAACGGAATTAGAACCAATTAACGGGTTCTGTCTCGTTTAACAGTCTACTCAAACGGCAACAAAATTAGAACATGTGCTGGCACCGCATATGAGGTCATCGGATTTTGTTTTAATTAGAACCATTCGATTTTAAGCATAAATATCGATAGTAAGTGTGATTCTGAATAAAAAAAAGTATTAAGGTACCACAAATCTTAAATGCATAATAACGGAATTAGAACCAATTAACGGGTTCTGTTTCGTTTAACAGTCTACTCAAACAGCAAAAAAATTTAGTACATCTGCTGGTACCCATATCAGGTCATCGGATTTTTTTTAATTGGAATCATTTTAATTTAAGTATAAAAGTCGATAGCAAGTGTGATTCTGAATAAAAAAAGTACTAAGGTACCACAGATAATGAAAAAAAAATTTAGAACATATGCTGGTACCGCATATGAGGTTTTCGGGTTTTTTTTTTATTGTAACCATTCGATTTTAAGTATAAAAATCCATAGCAAGTGTGATTCTGAATAAAATAGTATTAAGGTGCCACATATCTTAGATGCATAATAACGGAATTAGAACCAATTAACGGGTTATGTCTCGTTTAACGGTCCACTCAAATTACCAAAAAAATTAGATCATGTGCTGGTACCGCATATGATGTCATCGAAATATTTTTAATTGGAACCATTCCATTTTAAGTATAAAAATCCATAGCAAGTGTGATTCTGAATAAAATAGTATTAAAGTGCCACCGATCTCAAATGCATCTTAACGGAGTTAGAACCAATTAACGGGTTCTGTCGCGTTTAGCAGTCTACACTCAATCATCCAAACAAACTTCTGATCTTACCAGTGGAACTAAAAGAACTCGGTACTAGAAACCATCTTAGAATAATTCTGGTAACGGATATGACGTCATGGTGATTTTTTTAAATGAAACTATTACTTTTTCAGGATTCTGAATAAAAAGGCTGAATAATTACCTTGTGTTGGCATGTAGTTTTTAAAAACCTGCCTTGTGGGTGAACTGATAATTAAATTTACTTATCTTAGGCGTCATATATGTATGCCCAAAACTTTTATTCAGAATTAACTTTTTAAGTGTAGGTATATGGGATTACTGCTTACTCGTTAAATAATTTGTTATTGTTGTGTTTCTAATGTTTTGAAAAATTCGTAAATGAAAAGCCAAAGGTATCGCGTTTTTATATTAAAGTGTGGAGTAAAGACCAAAATAAGACAAAAACGTAGTTGCCTTTGTGAATGACAAGTTAATATTTAAAAACAATTCATTGACCATTGATTCTCGTTTTGATTTTGAAGTATAGATCATTCAAATGTCATCGAATTTGGCTGCGACTGAGAGTCGAGTCGTTACAACACCACCTACATAACAAGGCCTACCAATCACATAGTGACGTCACGAGAAAGAGGCAATCCTCGAATCTTTTATTCCTCATTTTACATTTAAATTTTAGCTAATAGACTGTCTTATTCCACCAAAAATAAGAGATTTCCCATAGTATTAATTAAGAATTAGTTTTTATTTGGCAGGAACCCATTTCCGTATGAAAATCCTATCGTAAATATAAAATACCAAGTTATGTTTATTATGTATTCGCAATTAAATTTCTTTAAAAATAAAATTTTTGTAGTAGGTAGGCTAAGTCGATCGTAATAGGTGTGTAAAATAACTCAGAGAATAGGAATCTTAGGAATCATAGGAACCTCCTTTGGTAAGTTTAATTTCTACTGTTAAGACGCCAGAGCACCATCGCTTTTATCAAACAATTATTATACTCTTTAATAAAGCTTATTAGCATCTTACGAAACAGGTAAAAAGCAAACCAAGTAAAGACTAATAACTCACTACAGAATAATTCGATGGCATACAATTTACTCGGTGAATTTTATGAATCCACTTTCTTTGTGATTCGTCGTCTTTCGGAAACTTAAACAACACGTGCATTTTTTGTTCTTCATTGCAATTACCGTTGCACCAGGTACACAATAACACAACACTTGTTTACCATTTTTAAAAACTTTATTAGTCCTACATTATATTCATTATACAAGCTAATAATATGCTACAGATATAAAAATTACAATACACCAGCCAACACAATTACACAAATTGACATAATACTATTATTTATTAGTACATACTGTCTTTTGTTTGTTTTTTGTTTTGCCTTTTGTAGGTGACGTCACTATGACGTTTCCAATATGTTGTGAGGACTTAGTTATATACTTAGGTGGTGTTGGTCGTTATCATTCATTAAAAAACAAAGATGCCATTAAACAATCAAATTCGAAAAGTTATAAAAAAGCCGTCTTTGACCAACGACAAAGATAATTATTGATATTATTATATCGTCATCAATAAGTTCTAATAGTGTAGTAGTACTCATGCTTAACTAGCATGAACTAGCTAGAGATAGCCCGTGGTAGCAAGAGACAGTTTTTGTTATTTGAAAGTTATTTTTCAATGTCGCAGCCTTTACCGTCGATCACTCGCGTTGAGGGCGATTGAAGCTTTTATTACAGATGCATTTGGCAACAAGTCAATCTTCCATCAATAATCAATATTTAGTTCCAATATCGCCCCCTTTGATTACGACCAATCAGCAGAAGACAAGGATAGCTTATAATGTCGCGTTTGTCGGCACTGAAAATCCTTGTATCACTCATCAAAAGTGCAACCTCTATATTTTGTCCTGTAAACTGACAAATTTAAGAGAACTTTTAATATAGCGGTCTTTGACGACAAGCTAATTTTGATATCTACAGTCAAAAGTCATCTATAACTTCTAATAATATACCCGTTTTGGCGGCAATCGATAATCCTAATATAGTTCTTTATACTCCGGCCATTGGGGCGAGCGACCCAGAGCAGAGCAATAAGATGAACTGATGAAACGGTCGATGTTTACAGTTCAATGCAACTAGGGACTGCTGCAAATTTTGGTCAGAATGCATCCAAAAAAAGTGACAGTCACATGCGTTAATAGAAAGTATCAGTAAGCTCAGTTAAGCTGAAATTGGTCCTTTTTTTTGAAAATGACTTGAAAATCCATGTTTTGAATCCATGAAAAATTTATTGAGTTTAACGTCACTAATCGCATGAACGATATTTCATATTTTTCGTAGTTTTGTAATTTTGCACTCCATATCGACGTTACTGAAAGATTTTCTAAGATTCTTTTTCAAAGCATAGCTTAAGTATAGCTCTTGTCAAAACTGCGGAGTTTTTTTGTTAAGCCGTGTTTGACAGAGCAAAGCGGCAATGTTGTTTTAATTAAATTTTTAGAAGTTATTCAGAAGTAGCCAAGTACCATTGGGTATGTACGGCACTTTTCGAGTCCAATGGACGTTAAACGCAAAACCACGTCATTTGAACAAGTTTGAGCTGGCATATCAGTTTTTGCCTCTTTAGAGTACCTTCAAAAATTATTGGAATCGTGCAACACCACTACGCGATTCTGGACATTATTGGGCGTCCAACGCCCAAATCCGTCAGATAGAACCCAGAAATTCGGAACATACCACACTATACTCTTGGGACTAAATAAACTCAGCTTGAACCAGGAATGTTTCTAAACTAGTGGATAGCCCATAAATATTATCACACATATTTTAATTAATTAGCCTCCAATCCGTCATCTCTTTAGTAATTGTTTAATTCCTGCTCCGTGCTATTGTTTTATGAGAGTACTCTACCAAAACAGTTGAATCTTTTACGTTCTTAACGTGTGCGCTCCCGGTCTTTATTGTCTACATTGTCATTTTTGTGTGCACTCTGACCAACAAAAGATGAATTGCAATTACTACAAGGAAGTTTATCGATATGATTCGAATTGTTATTTGATTGATGGTTATTTTCACGCTTTTGTTAAAAGATTTCTTTTGATGGGATCGATTTTTTTTTCAACAAAAATGAATTACGCAAACATGTAAGCTCCTCTAATATATTTGTCTCTACTTACTGATGCAGATAGTCCGTCCATTCACAGTTTAACTGAATCTCTTTGTGAAACACATACGCACGATACGTAACACGCACCTTAAGATGTTGAAATAGTCCCAGGCTGTCCATTTTTTCTTGAAGCGAGACTAATCGCAAAATACACATGTATACATAACACCCCATTATCAAATTATGATGTTGCGATTTGTGAGGATGCCAAGAATGAAAGCGTGAACGCAGGCGGCGATTGCAAAGAACTGTAGCTGCAATGTTCAAAGACAAAACTGGTAATTTGTTTGGACAAATATTGTTGGTGTAGATTTATTTATTTTCTAGAACGAACAATTCGAAATCTTCACTGTTAATAAACTTATTGTTCTAAACAAACCGAACATTGATAAAACTAGTAGTTGATGTAACTGTTAGTGTTTTTTGTTTTGACATTTTTGTACTATTAGGGTTGTATCTTTTACTACGGGAAAGCTCATTGTCTTTTAACGATAACTTGATTCTCTTGCTCTAATAGCTACACCATTGTGATGATCGCTATGCTTATCATGTTTAAACGTAGCTGAAGTTGAGTGTGTACAAATTATATACAGTTAAGGACATAACATGTTTGTTATAAATATTTTCAATGAATTGGTGGAAAATTCTGGAAACCGTTATCAGTAGTACTAGCAAAATGGCGGTTGCAGTTTTGAAGCATCTTTAAAATATATTAAATATTTCCTATTTCACACTGAATAAACAATAGTGGTTTGGATTTATCAATGCTAAGTGCAGACCGTACTCTACAGTATGGAATTAACTATTACCTGTAGTTTAGATTTGTTTACTATATTTGTTTATTTTGTTTTATGATTACATGCATTAATCTTCATTTATTAAATTCTCAATATAATGAAATTAGTTTCAATCAAAGCAGTTATGATCAATTAAACAGATAATCATAAAAAATCAACACTCATTCCTACAATGAAAACAAAACGATCCGGTGATTGGTTGCCGCAATTAGTATAAGAAGGTACGATAGGCATTTCAGAATATTACAATGGCATCAAGAAGTTCCGGCAAACTACCATCTTAGAATTTATATTAGAGACAAACCCACTGAAGATTAGCAAGTACGAGAATGGCATTGTCACCCCGATCCACACAACTTCGAAATGTCAACTATACCGAGTGTACGGAAGCCTTACAAATAGTTCAGGAATTGCCAAACACAATTAGATCTGAATTTAATTGCTAAGGAAACTATTTCTCCAAAGTCACAATTCTTTCCGTTTCACACCATTAGTTCTTTTGGTCAAACAGGAAGAATATATTGTTGATTAATTATACGCACTAGAAAAAGAATTTGGTATACTACATTTTTTTGTATGGAACTATTTAAAAAACATGGCAAGTTTATAAATAATTTTCCAATTTTATCTTCAGTTCCCAATGTCATTTTGTTTGCTTATTGTTGGTTGCTGTTTGGTGTTTTCTTTTGGTCTTGTTTTATAAATTCTTATTCTTTCATTCAATCTTTTAATGTATCTGATTGAGTAATACTTCTTGTTTGTGAAGTTTTGTTGAACTTAATTAGTCTTTGTTATTACCTACTTTCGTGTTATGATTTTATGCTATTGTTTCTTTAGAATTGATGTAACTGGAAGTACTGTTTTTCATTAATTCTTAATATACACAGCAATACAAAACAAAATTTACGTACAGGGAAGACAATTCCCCGTACAAAAATTTGTTTACCATTACTAGACAGTATTAATAATCACTGTATAACTATTCAAAACTGTTTACACGCGAATCCAACGTTAGTATTATTTAATACATCGAATAAACCATTTGACGATTATACAAGCTAAATCAATCAATTCGAATTTATAGTGTAATACTAACCTAGAATCTTTCCAATAAACAATGCTTCCTGGAGGGGTGGTAGTAAGTGCCCGCGCGCAATCTTTTTTTACTAACAATAAGGGACAGGCGGTAATTTGACTTACCAAAAGGCGTATAACAATAACAAGTCAGCTAAATGTTATTTTAAATGTGTGATCTGTGTCTCCTGGTCTTTTGTCTGTTGACAGAATGACACCAATTACTATTATTATCTTCAGTAGGTACATTGACCCAGACACCGCCATAACCAAAAGAATATAACTCATACTCTGGACGAACGCTTCCGCATTACTAACTTCTGTGAAGATTTTTTTAATGTCAAGACTCAGAGACTTAAAAATTTAGAAAATATGAAATGTCATAATTGAAGTTTCAGATTTTAAAATCCAATGTTTCATACTTTTGAATTTTCGGAGTTTAACTTCACAGTTAGATTTCAGAATTTCTAATTCAAGTTTCGGATTTCATAGTTTAAGTTTTTTTTTCGATTTTATGGGATTTTTATAATGTGTATTTGTAGTTATCAATTTTGAAGTGTTTCATTAATACACTTGCTTCAGAGAATCAATTGCATTGTTTCAATACTTCTTAATTTTCAATCTCGATTGTTTCGGAACTTCGGAACACACCAAGCTTTAAGGTTTCAGAGCTTCAAAGCTCTCCAGATATTGTAAACTCAAAGATTCGAAGCAGCAGTTTCGAGATTTGAAATTTCGTTTTCATAGGTACATAATGTTATAATATTTCCCAGCAGACAGACATGGATGTTATCTACACGTACGAGGGTGGTCTGAAAAGTTTCCGACCTAACAAAGATACAAGACATTTTTTCTTTAAATTTATTTTATTTTTCTACATAGTCTCCTTGTAAGTCTACATACATCTCGCAGCGATGCCCCCATCTCTTTAACCCATCCAAATAGTATTCGGCGTTTTTCTCTGCAAAATAATTGTTCACGAAGGTGATTGCCTCCTCATTTGACGAAAATCTCTGTCCTCCGAGCGCAATTTTTAGATGGGGGAACAAAGAGAAGTCGCTTGGGGTTAGATCTGGTGAGTAAGGAGGATGGTCAAGCAGTTCAAGCCGTAATTAGTGGATTTTCGCCATGGCAACCGCGGAGGTGTGAGACGGCGCATTGTCTTGGTGAAACAGGATTTTCTTTTTCTGCAAATGTGGCCGTTTTTCCGAAATTTCTGCCTTCAGCTTGTCAAGTAATGATGCGTAGTATGCTCCTGTAATGGTTTTTCCTGTTTGAAGAGAATCGATTAAGATAACTCCATGACTATCCCAAAAAACAGTCGCCATCACTTTCCCAGCCGACATAACAGTTTTTGCTTTTTTTGGAGCCGATTCCCCCTTCGCAGTCCGCTGTTTTTGTATTTCGGTATTTTGTTTCGGGCGTATAATGGTGTATCCAAGTTTCATCTACAGTAATTAATCGGCGCCAAAACTCTGATTTATTGCGCCTAAACTGCGCCAACAGAGCGTTGGAAATGTTCATTCTAACACGTTTTTGGTCTAACGTGAGCAAACGCGGCATTCAACGCGCGGACAGCTTTCTCATGCCTAAATCTTGATTCAATATGTGACAAACACGTTCTTTGGACATATTCATAGCCTCTGCTATCTCTCTCACTTTAATTCGACGGTCGTTTAGCATCATTTGGTGAACTTTAGCGATGTTATCGTCAGTGGTTACAGTTTTTGGACGTCCCGAATGTTCATCGTCTCCCAAGCTGGTACGGCCACGTTTAAATTCAGCTGCCCAAAATTTCACTGTGGTAGATGATGGCGCAGAGTCCCCATACACAGAGTCCAACTCATCTTTGATTTGCGTAGGCGTATTGTCTTTTAAAAACAAATATTTAATGACAGCTCGATACTCGATTTTTTCCATTTTTAAAAAAACACTTACATCGACTCACTCAAGCGATTGTCAAATAACAACTGCGCGTCCAAAATGGCAGAAATTTTGGTGAGTACCTGTCAAAAGATGCACAACTACATTCCCTAGCTTTTATTGACGAGTGCTGCCATCTTCACGTTAAGGTCGGAAACTTTTCAGACCATCCTCGTATAATGGAGGTGGTAACTCACTACTCTCTTACGTTAAATAAAAAAATTGCTCCCTCTAAATTAAATTTGTTGTGAAAAGTCTAACTCCACAAATTGAAACTCTCAGGCGGGTCGCTTCAATAGAACACTAAATGAAATATAAATCTAGAAACACAGTAATATACAACACAAATCTATTTAATAAAAACAAAGAACAAAATAAAGAAATAAAAAAACTTGGATATCAAAATTCTATTTAATATCAATCTCAAAATAGTCTAATTCTCTTTATTTGCGGATTAATATCTCTGACATTGCATATTTCTTACCTACTATAATTCACTATAACTCCTGTTGAAAAACTCACGTTTAAAGATATTTCAATCTTTGGCGCCACCAAAGCTCTCTGCTTTCATATTGTGGATCAACACAATAAAAGTATGTCATTGACCTCTTTCAAATATTTCCATAAAAAATGGCTTTAATAGGTTGAATTATAAATCCAATTGTTTGTCTAATCGTGCTAAGTCAATTAATTTTATAATTAAAATTCCACATCCATTCATCAAATCCAGTCATAAAGAAAATTTGATAATTATATTGTTATTATCAAATAAATAAAATCCATAGCAAAATAAATTATCACTTGAATAAATTTAAGCACTTGTTATTATTAAAAGAATCACTTGTATTTAATAATCTTCCTTAAAACTTTGAACACTTTTACGTTTCACAAATACAGTAACCTCAAAATTTTGACATAAGTTTTGTTTACGTGTTTTTTAACTAAAAACATAACCTTCAAATTATTTTATTGCTCTTCAATGTAACTGCACTTCTCTAAAGATGTAAATTGAAAGAGAATTTATTACAAAAACGGCCGGGTTTTTATAGCTTTCTGGTAAAAATTGAACTCTACAATTAATTTTCATTCAAGCAAAAAAGCAGGCATTAGATTTTTAATATAACCAAATTATTGTTTATAAATCTTAATTAATTCTAAAACTAATTAGAAAAAATTATAGTATAACAAATAGCCTATCTAATGATATATAACACTTAGGTTTTTATAACAAACTAAGGCCTCCATTATATGTCGATGGAACCTACTTTTAACACAACTATTTATTAACTTATTAACATAAAAATACCATTTCATATCTTTCTATCTTAATAATTTCATAATTTCAGACATCAAGAATGTGAAAGTTTCAACCAATTACAGTATTTCAATGCACGATGCATCACCGCCATATAATAATATGTTGTTTAATTGATATCATTTATAAAACTCCCCTACATTTAAGATAGTTTCAATTCTGTGGTAAAGAAGCAGCTTTACAATCCTCCATCAAGATTATTTAACCAACAGCTGTAAAACTTTGAAATCGAAAAATCTTTAGCCAGTGAATGATCTCGTTAACATGTAAACACATTTTCTTCTTATTAAATGCTTAGGTAAGGTAGTAAATACTTGTATACCTCCCTATTACAACATACCTTGTCTGTTTTAGGTTAGATTTTGCATTAACTATTGCCTAAACCTAATTTAAATGCTATATCAGGTCATAGTTAATGAATCAAGGAAAATTAACTAAATTCTATGGAAAATCAGTTTTACAAATATCCTTTATCTGACTGTAGTGTCCTAGTGTGCATATTTATTATAATCTTATTTGGATCATGTTGGTATTTCCATTTTCCGGGTGCTCATTTAATTAAAAATAAAAACTGAAAATTTTTAAGACCAATATGAACTTCCTATTTCTATTCTAATCATTCGCTGTAACGAGGAGATTTCCATTTAAATAGTTTAAATAATTTCTTAGAAAAAAAGACTCAATAAAATATTTTTGGATTTAAGATACTCTAGCCGAATGGTTTCAATTCAACTTCCAATAATAGAAAATTTCGGCTTTAGTGATTTCGAACTTCAAAGTTTAGTCAGACGCTTTCATGTTTCTAGAAATGCAATTCTTTAAGATTTAGAATTTGTAGTTACAATTATAGTCTTTCTAAATCCAAAAATCAATCCTGAACTCTTGTTTTCCTTTTTTAGGTTTTTGATAAGATTTGTAATATTATCAGAAACCTTTCATCTTAGTAATACTTTTAACTGCTGATGTTCCTAAGGTTGGGATTTCTAGAAACAACATTAAATTTCTAGGTTACAGAATTTATTATAACTAGGGAAACCTCGCCATTACAAGACGGTGAAAAGACTAATTTATTGAAGGATTTTCTTATATCGCGCATTCCGCGAAAAGGTCAACCTCCACAGATAAAATTAAATGTTCAATAATGCTTAAAGAGGCCTAAACCAATGCATTTTAGCATGTGTCAAATTCGTGTTATAACACAAATTACAATTGCCGCAGACAATCTGCGATGATAATCGCTTATTTCTTATACTTTTATGCAAAAATGTGTAAAATAAGATGAAAACCGTGATGTAATTACGATGATGGTTAAAGGCAATAATGTCACTGAGTTCAGTTTTAAATTGCAATTTAATGTTATTGAATAATATAAAAATGTGTAAGACAACTAAACATCGATTAAATTAAAAGAAATTGTGTCTTAACTTCAGTAAAAAAGATTGAATGAAATCTGCAGTTTTTGGCACGTCACAGTACGTAACACATGTCACATTATACGTAACGCCTTCAAGATCTAAATTGACCATTAAGGACATCTTAAAACAAAACCGTATTTTTGGTGTTTTCTCTAAAATTGTATAATTAATCAACTCGTAAGTTTTTTATGAATTATGCGCAGAACCATTGCAAATCTTATAATTACCTAGTATTTCATGTCTCCATTTTGTCATATGTACGTAACGCACGTTTTCGCTTGATATGCTCGTAAACGGTACCAGATATAAAAAACAAAATATATTTTTATTAAGAACAAAAAAATGTATCAAATTAAAAGTTTAGTTGCTTAAGAATAATCTCTGAGGATTCGCTAATCATAAAAATGCGCCGTAACGCGTCACGGTGTGTAAGCGCGGAATGCGCGATATACAACCATTCGATTCACGATTCCAAGCGTGATTATTTAATATTAATATTTATGAAATAAACGCAATCGAACAAAAACAATTGAAAATACTAAGCTTACCATTCTGAGACCGACTTTTAAACGCGTTATTTAACAAACACCTCCCGACATACCCCCCTTCCACCTTAAGTTACCACCGTCTTACTCTTTTATCCGGCTTACCTCCCCAAATTATGTATTCTACGGAGTTACCTCACGGCTTACGTTCCTCCTGACTTAGCCTCTCCGGCTAACTCCCCCCTCGGTCTCCTCCCCGATTTAGTTATTATTCTTTTTTAAATTATTCTTACTTTAAAATTCTATTTTGAATTCATACATCATTTATGCTTATTATACCAGTTTTCTCCACTTTAATTAATTATTTAATATTAATGTTTATTAAATAGACGCAATTGAACAAAACAGTTGAAAATACTAAGCTTACCGTTCTCAGACGAACTTTTGAACACGTTATTTAACAGTCACCCTAGTATTACCCCCCTCACACCCCGACTTAGCCTCTCTTAGTTCCCCTCGTCTTACTTCAGACTTACCGCTTCAACTTATCTCTTCTTCGGACTTACTTCTACCTTACCCCGCCCCCTCGACATAAGATCATAAGGTCATAGAGATAAAACATTAGTTGTTAGACATTCTTATTCTACTTTTTCATAAAATATCCCAATCTGCAGTCAAAATTTAAAAATTTCGAAAAAACGGAGACATTCAGAGACAGACAGAGATATCGTATTTCGTGAATATGCTCCACATACTAAGGTGTGAGCAACGGAATTTTGATTCAGAGAAGGCCTTGGAAATTTTAGGTTACATCTGATATTATTTTTAAGTAGGTAGTAGAACTACTACAGATCATTGAGAACTACTCTCAGTCACTAACTGACAGACCTACTTTAAATGCATTTTAGCATTTTGGTTCTGATTTCGGAGCTCTCAACAATCTTTAATCAAGAAATTTTTAAATAATACAATTAAATTAAAAATTTATTAAAGAAGATGATGATTATATAAGAGTTGGCCAGACACAAATGTCATCCGTGACATTGGATCCAAAACAAATGAATTCTCATGGCAGAGTCGGTAATTAATTATTATTGACTCTGCCATGAGAATTCATTTGTTTTGGATCCAATGTCACGGATGACATTTGTGTCTGGCCAACTCTTATATAAATATATATACAGGGTCTTTAAAATAGACTGTATTAATAGATAATTTAAATTATGACACTTCTTAAGTTTCATAGATTTATAGTTTCATACCTCGTGTCTCTAGAGTTTATTATTTTTAATGTATATAAAAAATCAAAATTTTTAAATTTCTACGATTGTTAGAGTTGGGATTGGAAATAACTTTGAAGATTATATAATTCCAGTATTTTAAAATATCAGACTTTCAGGACTCTACGATTCAGATATTTTATAGTTTCATAGTTCTAAAGTTGATATCACTGAAGGTTTTAAAGGCAATTCCTTCGGAAGAAAAAGCGACAGCAAGTAAAAGACTACATTGAATTGCTTTTATAACGATCCCCCGCCTCTGGGATCAGGCAGTGTTACGTAAATTCCCAGTTATTCCGCTGTCAAAGACAAATAGTCAGCTAACTTACCATTATGTTGAATAGCGTTAGTTAATAGGGTTAACACAAATAAGAAGTAACTTTGATTAGTATTGAATGGCCCGGTGTCAGATAGTTTAACCCTTACCTAGAATGTTTTTAGGTAACTAAGGTTAAATTGAATCTTAGGTTTTAAATTCAAATTAAACCGTGTTGTAGAAGTAGACGATTTTGGTACAAGAAATTGTGTTAGATTAGCAATTAAAGTGAGTGGCCAAATTAATAGTTACACTAAGAATTTTTTGAATGTATAAATTAAATTTTATTTAAAATCATAGATATTAATATATGTACATCTATCATAAACTTGGTTTTACAGATACAATACTACGAATAAATATATTTTAATTTGATACATTCAAAAGATGCTTAGTGCAACTATTAATTTGGCCACCCACTGTATACCGTGAAAGCCTAGAACTTCAAATTTTTACTTTACGCAATGCCCTGGTGCAATAGAACGCGACTTCCTGTAAGTTTTAAGTTTTTTCTCGGTCCCTCACTAGTGAAGAAACGCTCTCAATTTAGCCATCTTTTATAATTATCAATCAATATTTAGGTCCCCATTACAAGGAAAAGTAAATGTGTAGGGGATGGTTTTCTAGTTGTATATTCTGTTGTACAACCTACGGTTGGTACTGGGCAACTTATAGTTAAAAAACCTTTCAGATCTTTCCCGTTCATGTTTAATTATGTGATTTAAATTTATTTCTATCAAATCGAATCCTCGTCTTAAGGCCTTAATTTGTCTTTATTAAACAAAAATAGATAAATCTGAGAGCTGTAACTCAGTTTTTCCATGATCTTTAGTTTTATCCGAGCCTGCAGCTCTTTTAGCGCAAGATATATTTGAGCTTCCGTAAACGCCATATTGGAAAGATGGCCATCATGGATAAAGAAAAAATACAAAAAATTGGACTTCAGCACGTCGCTGTTGAATACATTCTCAAACAATTCACATTTACACCAGTGCTCCCCTTCCTCCACCTATAATATCCCACCTGGATATGATAGGTGATTGGATTAAAACATTTTATGAACAAAATTTATTTTTAAGATCTAGAGAGTAGTTCATACAAATTTAAAGCAAATTTTCACCGGTTTGATTTAGTCGATTTTCGTCTTTTTCCGTTTTATGACTTGAGAGTCTTAGATTGAAAGCTAATATTATATTATATTTCATAGTTTTAGATACCTATAATAATTTAGAGGAGTGTCGTTTTTGGTCATATAGGTAAAACTACTTTGATTTAATTATAACGTATATTTTGACTAATTTAAGGTCTTCATGCGGGTTATAAAGTTATAATATGGCCGAACTAGTTGAAAGAAGTCAATCAGATAGTGTCAATTAATAACAAAGATCGGTCATTTATTGTATTGTTTGCGCGAGATCATGAGAAAAACAAAAGAGTGTGTGCACGCACGGATCTGTATTCATATGCGTTTGGGGGGAGGGGGCGTCAGAAAGAGAGAGATATAAGCAGAAAGAGTTTACAAAATATATAAAACTATAATTCAATCTAACGCTAACATTTAACCTAGTTTTAAAAGTCTATAGGCTAAATTAAGTCCGTGAACGTCTGATTTATGGTTCCTAATACAAGAATTTTGGTATCGTTAAAGTTTATCTTATGAAATTCATTTTTTACGTGTATAACCAAAGCTGTCAAATCTTAATTATTTCTAATATCCTTTTCATGTTGATTTTGTGGGCTCTGGCCAATATAGATTTGGTCACAGTTATTACAAGGAATTTGGTATACTAATTTTTTTCGTTGATTAAATAGAATTTCATCTTTTAATCTGGAGGTATTTATTAAATGACGTCTTATAAAATTTTGTTATTAATTGACAATTTCTAAGAGTTTATAATTAGTTCGGCCATGTAACTCTGCTAAAGACTCTAAATGAGTTGAAATATATATTATAATAATCTAGATATGTTTGGAATACTCGCTTTATAGGCTTTCGATGAACTTCTAGAATTGTTTGGAAATACTTTCAGCTTCAGAATTTTGGCTTTCTTTCTTGCTTCAGTGTTGCGCCACTCTTTGTTTAAGTTTTTGTCCAGTCTGGCCAATATATTTTTTGCTGCATTTTAAAGCTTAGTTTATATATTTGGTTAGTTGAGAAGCTTTCTTCAAAGCACCCCCAATTACCTCGAAAAATCATTTTGTAAAATTCCTAGTCTCCAGTGAAGCCTCTGAATATTATTGGTTAACCTGTGGGAAGAAATAAATGAATGGGAATTAAAATAGAAGCAGTGTTCTATTTTCTACCTCGAAATGGGTTTGATGAATTTGATCATAAAAATAAAATGCACAAACATTTGTTTAATGATCTGCTTATTATGAAATCAGAACAATAATACGCCAGATATTAATTTCTTTTTTTTTTAGTAATCTATTTCGTGGGTGTAGCCACTTGTGTGACAATGGTGTCTTTTTTAATTATTTAATTAATGGTGTGATAAGCATTTTTTAAAATAATATAGATACTTAATTATACTTCATGCATATTAGATTTTCGCAGGCGGGCCATCTTAAGTAGGTGAAACAAGAGCTGTTAAAATAAATATTCACTTACAAGATTACATCGAATTTTTGTGTAGATGGAGACGCGTATGTATGACGAAGAAAATATTAAGATCTTTTTTTAAGTATTAATATTTTGGAATTTGATTATTTTTTTTAATTGCTTCAACCATGGTGGCATGAACAAACAGAGCCATATCAAAATTGGTTTCCCAGGAATAAAGTCAATGTTGATAAGCATATTTTAACTATTAGTTCTATTAAAACTGTAGATTAAGTTGGTAGCATTTTTTATAAAGAGAATTTGAAAAATACTAAAAAGCCGTGTGTGTACAACGCTATACTGGCAACGCGATAGGTAGATTCCATTCTGCGATATAAGTAATTGTGTTTTAATAAAAATAATTGAATTCCTTTTTTTTAAATAATTATTATTATATTTAAAATTATGTCTATTTTAAGAAACAATATGCAACGTTTTCACATTTCCCACTCTCCGACTTTCCATTTCATGTAAAACCTAGGCATGCTAATTGAAATTTCGCAGGTTGATAAGCATCCACTCCTACACGAACTGTTCTTACAATGGGCTTCCCTATTTCAATTCAGTTATGATCTGGCCACTTAGGGTGACAGATCTTAAACTTTGCACGTTGTTCGCAACAATTCGTTTGACTGAACGTTACTGTATACGACTTTATATAATAAGAACAAGTGCTTCAGCTTAAGGTCTGCACTTCCTCGCCTTGATCCTTGCGGGGACATTGCGTTCATAAAATTGGGGAGTAATGTTGCGATAGCCAGTGGTGGTGCCGTGAAATGAGGACTTCTGGCGAACTCGTATTTCGAGTGTGTATGTTATTATTGGGACAGGATGTGCTACGGGAAAAACAACAACACATTGAACAACTGCTGAAGGAAAGGGATTTGGAACGAGCCGAGGTTACCAGGGCGGCTAGCCAAGCCGATGATGCTGAGCAGAAACTAACTACCCTTAGATCAGAATATGAACATGTAAGTACCCTTTTTTTATTTTATTGTTTATTTTTGAGCACTTGAATTTTAGGTGCCAAAAGTGTTTTTCTAAATTATCTAAAAATTAAAAAGTGATCAGATCGTGAGGGAAAAACGTTAAAAAAAATTTTTTCGTCATTAGAAGTAATTTTTTCGTTCTAATCGAAAGAAAAAAATGCGCGAAATCGCTTTTTTTTATTTATAGCCTGCTCAAAAGTGTCAGAAATCGTGCGTCAAAACCTTTTATCACGGAGTGATCACGTTAGATGTTTGTGAATTGCAAAACATATGGTTAGATTTTGGATTTTGCCGTGTCACGCGTTGTCAAAAAATGTATTTTAGCCGGAAGTTTTCATTCTGTTTATTTTTTTCAATACAAGAACATACAATGAACAAAAGTGTAATTGATTTTGGAATACAATTATGAATACTTTTTTGTTATTATAAATGGGCTTGAGATAATTTAGGCATGCATTTATTGTTCGAAATGAGAGTTTTGTTTGGCCAAAAGATAATGTCGGTATACTAATTGAGTTACGTACTTATATAAAGAGATCGTATTTTTGATCCAAAAAACCATTAGACAAAAATTGGTCAATCTTTTGCCTGCAAAGATTTAACCGTGGCATAATCTTTTTACTATTAAAGTAAATTCACGCAAAAATAAGTGCAAAGAGATCTGTTTAATAATGCAAATTAATAGACTTTTTGGGCAAATACAAGATGGTAAGAATGGTTAGATTCTGTAAAAATAATTTTTGAAAAAATATAAAAAGGTGTTTTTAGGCATATTCTATAGCAATAAATAAGTAAAAATTGTAAAAAATAAATTTATAATCTCGACCCAAAAATAATGGAATAGTGTCGGAATACCATAGTGGAGCCTTTCAATCCATACAAAATTATCTTTTATCGGTTCTCATAGATATGTCAAAATGTTGCAAAATTAAATCCTACGTGTTTAGGGTAAGGGAAGTCACGTGAACATTTAACCTTGTGCGTTGGTTAGGGGTGGGGGCAAGGACGACGGCTGGCCTTAATCAGATTTGGCCTTTATTTAGAATTTGTTAACAATTCTAGTTTGTGGGAAAATTCCTTCAGTTGACGCTCTGGCCACTGCCATAGACTGACCATTTGGTAAACCACCTTTGAAAAATTTTGATTTAGTTTTGGGTTTATTCGTTCAGCAGCATTGAAGTTGGAAACAAAAAATGAAAGAGAAATGAAAAATTCTATCACAATAATAGCTAAGTGGGTTGGATATGTAATTTTAAACGGTTTTAAATACGCCTATGCGACGACATTAATTTTTATGGGTTTTTGATAATATGTGGGTTCGAAAGTAACGATTTGATAAAAAAGTAATTTTTCGCAAATCTCGTTCTCGATTCGTTTGGGAAAGAAAAAACAACAAAATTTTATATCAGTTGAATGTACGTATGTTCTCTGTGCTTGTCTGTTGCAAAAGCCTTCTATTAAAATGATTTGTAGCCATATTAATTCCTTCGAGATAAGAATTTTGAAAACGTTAATTATTGTTTTCGTTTTTTTTTTTCATTTCTAGTTACGTAGTACTTATTCGCTGTATTTTTTGTTTGTAGATTTTGTAATTTGTTTTAAGCCTTTGTGTTGTTAGATGTTTAGTTTAACATGCCATGATGAAATTTTTATTTAACATTTATGTTGATAATTCGCTTTTAATGGCCACACAACAGTAAAAGTCTCGTGTCAGTAATTTATTTTCTTCTATTCTCTCCTATAATTCAGGCAGAACAGTATTAGATTATTATGCAAAAGTTTCATTTGATTGTTTATAAACATCCCATTAGATTTCTGAACTTGTAAGTAAGCAGCGATACATAACTATATGTATGTTGTGGTTTCCCAACGCCAATTTTTCTCTTCAAAAATTAAATTTCATTGTTTAAAACTTTTTTAAAGATTTGTAAAATATCTACGTGGGATACGTTTAAGGTTGGCGTTATCGTAAAAAAAATTAATTTTCGTTCTAATAGAATTAGATCACTGTAAAGTTATTTAAAAATTTAACGCCCGATAGTGGTAACTAATATAGTATATTGCAACTTATGAATTATTATTAAGTCCTTTGCAATTCACTGATTGATATTAAACGAAATTAACCGTGAAAGTAACGAATCGTGAATTGAAATAAGCTGCTTTTCTTTTGTAAGCAAAACACACAAACCTCGTAAAAATACTTTTGTACTCTTTTTTAATTATATGTTGTGATAAAATTGAAATGCATCAATAATAGCAGTTCAATCGAAGTAGGTATTGAATTAAAATATCTCCTTGTAGAGTATGTAGGTGAATATGGTATTTTTATAACTCCTCTCTTTTTTTTTATTTTTCACTAAGTTTCAAACTAAAATATTTAAAATGAAAATTTGAATCTAAATAAAAATACCCGTGCGAAACGACGATTGTTTCGTTTTTAATTGAATTTCTATATTTACTTTGCAATTTAAAATAATCATACCAGAGACCTTTTACTTAAATTAACAATAGCTGTTGAAATTCTGAGGCATGTAATTATTCTGAATAAAGCCAGAAAAATAATATTATTAGTACTTACTTTGCTTAGCGGGGACCTACTTGCAATTTTAGAAGTTAGCAGAATCAAACAGCCCAGTTTAATTTTACGAGGAATCTTTCTGGAGTTTCTTAGCGGCAAGTGCCCAGGTTGGATGTTTAAAAAAAAGAAAGAAAAGATGCTTACAATTTAGCTTCAATTATGCTTAATCAAAACTGATAAAGAAGGTTATTTTATTTTCTAATCGCATAAGACTACTACCAAAAAGTATCTACCTTGCAATTATAAATGTATATTTTTACACATACCCTAAAATTTTATAAAAACCTCTGAAAACATCCTTAGCAAATTATTTACGAAGATTAAAAACAGCAACTGGGTAATCGATTTATCTAATAATGGCACATATCCGTTTACAATACCATCTAATCGTTTAGACTGGACAAACGTTTAAACACAGACTGACGCAACACAAAAGCGGCAATACATCATTACCACAATTTTACCTCACCTAACCCCCCATATAAACAATCTATTTTTTTTTATTAAAACAACTTGTAATTTTATTTACATAACAGAAAAGATTCTGTTTACATTTTCAAAATTAGAAAGAAATTAGCTGAAAGCATGTATTAACTTTTACTTGTAACTTTAAATACTTTTCCGAACTAATTGCATAAGCATGTGTGTGTTGCAGTGTGTTTCATCAAATTAGAGAAAAATTTACTGTCTGAAATAAACCACCAGAAGACATCAACACCAAATGAAAAATTAATTAGCTACTTATGTTCAGGAACCATTTTTAATAAAAATCGCTATAAAAGATTTGATGTACTACCTACATTTGTTTAAAAGCAATCAAAACAAGATTAAAAAGTAACAGAACAGTTCTTGATATTCGTCCCATAAATACATTTAAAGCTTAAGCGTTAATCTGCAAAATATTATATAAATTATATATATTAAATAAAATTTAACATTTTTGTTTAATTTAATGCAATTATTCAATCATTAAAAATCTTCAAAAAAATAACAATTAAAATTGAAGATAAGGAAATCTTAAAGATCTTCTATATTTAGTAGCTGTGTAGATGTGAACAATAACAAGTAACCAATCATTAAACAAGGTACATTAACTCTATAATTAAACTCCCATGCTAATGTTACAACTGACTGATTTAATTAATTCAACACTAATTATCTAATTTAATTTAAATAATTAACCTGACCAGTAAGAGTAACGAAACCGATAAACTCATCCATGTTTCAATCAGAATGTACATAGCAACATGTATAACGTTAATTAAATAAACAGTTAAAAGGAATTTGCATATTTTTGCAAAACACTTCCCACCAGTTCACCTACCCCTATTTCCGGTTTTCTTCCAATGCTCGCATTCTCTGATTCGATTATGCGTGCACGTCTCGATGACGACAAGGTTGGAAGTGAAACAGAAAAGTTTGTGATACATAAAGCAAAGATGCTTTTTACTACATATAAACAATTCAGACTAAAAACCAAACAAAAACAAAATGAAACCTTGGGAATATTTTTATTTAACATTTGTTATTAATATTATTCAGCAATTATATACAGATTGATGGTAAACACAGTTTAATGACTTGTATGCGTTTGTCTCTTTGCCGCAAAGAATAAGAAATCTGCCGATTTTAATACAATTTTCCAGAAGAATTCACTTTCTGATTATAGTTTTACGTTATCCAGAACATAGAAATGATATTACTACGAGATAAGTTTTTGTCAATATTTGGTTATATAAATTTCTATTAATAACTTATTTTTTTAATTATAAGTTTTAATTAATTTTTATAAGATTATCCATAACGAAATATTTAGAAATTTAATTGAAAGTTACGTAAAAACAAACATTATTTATAACATTTATCAAATATTTTAGTTTTTATTATTTTATAATCTTTTGTATTTTAATAAAAATATTAATTTAACATAGCAAGCTTTATTTAAGTTCTTCTTAATTTTGGATTATTAAAAATATTACATAATTATTGTGATATTTGTTTTATTATCAATTATATAATTTTTCGGCATAACAGTGCTGGCTACTACAGTCCCAAATAGGAAAATTTTTGAAAATATTTCACATTAATTTGTCTTTGACCTCGAATTAAATACACTGATTGTTATAAATGTATCTATTGGACAAAACCATACAATTTGCGATTTTCTATTGAAAATTTAATCTGAATGGTTCTCAATACACTAATTTATCTTCTAGAAATTCTTGATTGAATATTGTTTTCATCAAGATAGTTGTGTACAGTTCATGCGTGTCATTAAAAACCTTCTCCATCTATTCATTTAAGATAACGAACCTGGATAAAAAGAGAAAGGAAGTATACAGTGTGCGGGGGCTGCTCAGCTGGACTGAGGTCGTAGGTATAGAACGAGATAATTGATGTATAAATATTCTTTATTGATATTAACTGAACTAAATTGACTGGAATAAATTCGAAGCAACATTTTGATAACTTTGTTTTGTTGCAAAACTGTATCATTTATTTGTTTTTTTGCAAGGCAATTACCGGTATATTGTGAAGTTGCACAAGAACACAATGATATTGTTCACTCCATAATATGTATGCATGTCTGAATGAGAAACCCATAGTGATGCCCATTTCAAATGGAAGACCATGCGATTATATAGTAATTATTGTGGAAAGAAATAGTACAAAAAGTAAACTACAGTAAAATTAAACTAAATAGTCTCGCTTAAAACGAATCAAGCTGCATAACAATGAAAATGTTTGTAATACGGGAAGAAATAGAAATGATTAAGAGATGATGATCAGTAAGATACATGATTAGTTTAAGTTTAAATGAATATGTAATAAAAATGTTTGTTAAGCGAATGGATATTTTAATAAAATTTTCAATCTGATTTATTATAATAAGTTTCCCAAAACAGAGAGATAAGCCATCAAACAACGCAATCACACAATTAATTCTAAATAAAACAACTGCATCGATTATATAATTTATTAAATACAAAACGCGTACAAAAAAAACGAATAAAACATGGTAGCTTAACGATTAGTCAAGAGTTTTTAAATATAAATATTATAAGGTCGATAGGCCTTGAGAATTAAAAAAAAATCGTCGGAAAGATAATCTAAAATAATTTCAGCAGTGCTGTACCGACGCATATGTAGTAAATATCAAATTGAATTGGACCACTGTATGTTTCTGTAGTTAATATTTATCATTCAACAAATAATTATCAGTGATTGAACGATTATGGTTTTGATTGTGCATGATAGTAGGAATAAATAAATGTCTTTAATTCCAGATGAAATATAAAATGTCAAACACAAATTAAAAGCAAGATTTACTGTGTGGTCTAATTCATATGAGACAGGGCTCGTACTAGGTAAAAGCTTCCAAATAAATATTAAAAAAATAACAAGAGACACGAGCTTTATTATTTATATTAAATCTCAATAGACAACGAGGGATAAAATGGAAAATCAATTTATTTAACAAAAATTATTTTATATAAACAAAAGATACCTTATGAAATATGAAAAAATATTTAGATCAGTAAACACCTAGATCATTAGAAAAAAAATATATCAACTTAGGGAAACATCGAAATGATTTGCCACAGCGTTCATTTATCAAGAAGATATAGAAGAGAAGGAACGAAATCCGAACAAATTGATATGAGAGATGATAAAACCCGATATCTGTTATCTATGACCACTACATATAGGTATATCATTATAAATAAATGAAAAGCAGTGATACATGATATACTATACCGATTTTTAGAATACAATAAATAAAAAAGATCAGTGCCTATCAAGTTATACCGTTAAAATTACAGTTAATTACCGTTATAACTATAACTATAATAATAAAAAAAATACGTTAGATTTGATTAGATTATATCATTTATATACAAAGATGTGAGACAACCGTTCATACTGTTCTCAGAGCTAAATATCATATATCTGCTGATATGAAAAAACAAAGGTAATTAATTACTTAGCAGTTATATAAAGCTTATATTATATACATTACAGTGATACAAAGAGGATATTTAGGAAAAAACAATTATTAATATTAAACATTAATAATACTACCAAAATGATTATGTAAACACATAGAGAAAACATAGCTTTAATATCGTTAATCTCAGTGCATCGTCATAATAGATTCCTAGATTTTGTACATATGATATATGTTAGAAGTGGATATGAGTATCCTAGAGATTTACATAACTCCCATAAGGAGATGCCTTTAAGAGGAATATGTCGAAGGAGAAAAAATAATTTACAACAATATTTGCGGACTAGATGTATGAAAGTATTAGAATAAAATGTATTAACCAGCATGCAAAGGTTGGAAATAGTAAATTAACCAATAAAATCAATATATACAGTTAACTGCAAAACTGTTAAACATAAGATGTTTAAAAGTTACAAAGAAATCTAATGTATACTGACGGCAAATGTGCGAAGGACTGAATTAAAACAGAATGTACAAATTTGATATCTCCTACATCAAGATTATGATAACACAATGTATTAAAAATATATATACATTGAATAATGATTCTGCTGCTCGAAATATTTACATAAAAGTATTATTATTATATTATTATGTCATACAAAAATAATAATTAGTGATTGTCGAAAAAAAATAATTTTATTAATTTCAATTTTATAAGTTTTATTTATAATTATATGCTGAAAATTATCTGAATTTGCATTTAATTAACCTTTAGGCCCACAATACGCCATTATGAATTATATGTAATCAGCTGATAATCTGCCATATTTAACAAGTGTATTGTTATATTTGTACATTTCTACATTATTGTTGTATTTCTAAACTTAATATTTCTCGCCTTTCTGGAGGTGGATTAATAGACTGGAAAAGCCTTGTGAAAAACATCTACCTAGAGTACTCAAAAGATTCCATGAGCAATACAATTTTAATGGAGCAATCTTAATCTCATCAATATTTCCGAATGAAAGGCCTAATTTTAAATTTGTTTATGGGTACTCTCTGAATTTCAAGTATGTTCTACCAAGTACTTCTCTAATTTTCAATATACATTTTTTTAAGATTAACTAGAATTTCTATGTTATGATTTTAATTTTAATCCAAAAGGCACTTTTGCCAAATATTTTCGAGAATATTTCTTGAAAATTATTGCGAAAAACTCTTCGTTGCATTATAGCCCAGCAAGAGAATGTCAACCACATAAATGATACATTGTATTTAATTAAGACATTATTTGTTTTCTTCTTATACCTACGTACTTTGTGTTCAACTTGGCATTGACATTACTAAATATAGTACACTATTGGCACGTTCTTTTTTATGTAGACACGTACAGTATTGTGCACTCTTCCAGCATCTCTCATGGCCTTCATAGTCATGATATCAATGTGAGAACGAAACATGATCTAAAAATAATCGAATAATGGATGGTCGACTTTGGCGAAGAATTTTTAGAACGGCCGAGTTAAATTTAAAAATTACGTGTGAAAGGTTTAGGGGTAGACAATAAAGTTGCTCTTAATATCAAATATTGTTTGCATATTAAAACATTTCCAAATTATTGAAACAGCGTTTGCAACTGTTTTATATTGAAATAAACACTAAAGATTTATTAGGTTTGGTTTCAAAATCAAAAGATTCATAGCTAACAATAGGCGTGAATTTTTAGATCAAATTCGTTTAGAGTGTGCTAGCTGACTCGTATTAGGGCTACGTTTAAATGTATGTTAAGCGCCACTGTGTTTATGAAATTTTTTATCGGTTACTATAATTCAATAAATGATTATTTTAATAAAATTCTTACATCATTAAACTGTTAAGCAGTAGAAAGATAACTAGAGAAGTAATAAAACACATCAACTATAAAGGCTACGAATATTTCTTACTAAAAATAAATAGGTACATTGAACATATTTAATATGATAGCTTAAAAGTTCTTAAAAATGATTTAAATTGAAAAGAGACGAATGAAATCTTGTCATAAATTATCAGAATATATAAAAATTGATATGGAAGATTTATGGTCATATTTTAATAAATATCGCTGTAAGAGATTTGATGCGCAATCTAAATTTTTTTGTTTAAAGTAGACAGAAAAAAATTAAAATCTATCTAACAGAAGAGTTCTTGATAATTTTTAACTACTTTCTATTTAAAATTTAATTATTAATTTATCATTTTTAAAATATAAAATCTAACTTTTTAATTTTCAGTTATAAATTATCGAAAACTTTCTAAAATTAACAGTTAAAAATTGAAGATACGGACATCTTAAAATTCTTTTATACTTAATAGCTGAAGTAATAGTGAACAATAACCAACCCTTAACGGAGTACATTAACTAATAATTAAAGAAATGTATCTCCATATTAATTTAATTAATTCAACAATAACTCACTAATTTAATTTAAATACTTTAAAAAATTAAACTGACTAGTGAGAGTACGAGTTATTATCGGTATGCCGTTCATTAAGTGCTAAGAATTCTCTCAACTGATTTTAAGAGGAAAACGCCTAATTTAGATATTTTATGTATCAGCAGAAAAATACTTTTAAACATAAGTTTCATTCATGATTCTTTAAAAATTTATATTTCGGACTCTTTTATTAATCTTCCTATCATTCAAATTATATTATAAAGAATTATGTAGGTATAGTAAAAATCGGAACCATTTATAATAATTTGCGAAAAAAGCGAAACAAGCAATTAGGTTTATTTGGCCATATGTCACAACGAAATTTACAATCTTAAGAAACTGTAATTCTATATCAGATTTCAATCGAGAATCAATAAAGTAATAACTGAAAGTCGATTAAAATAAGTTTTAATTTGAGTGAATCATTATCCGAACTGATAATAATACATAGGCAATTTTAAGCGGAAAATAACATTGCGGCATAGAGTGAATAAAGTATGAAATTGAAGTTTAATAAAGGTAGTGAATAAGAAGTACCTACGAACAAGTGGTTCATTGCTCCAAAAGAATTTATCTTTATTAAATGATACTATTTTATAAATAGATTTTGCCTTTATATTTGGCATATTGAAATGTAATTCTTTTTATCATTCCGTAATAAAATTCATAGAAAAATATTTATTTTATATAAATTATTATAAATAATAATAATGAACCTATCATTATCGATTCACTGACGAAATACCTAAAATAGTTAGTAGGAGTTTCGAATTATTTAAAAGAAACGCATTAACAAGGTTAAAGTTAAATTATTTCAATGTTAATTTTAACTAAATCAAAAATAACTTTTTATAATAAATAATAAATTGTTATCTTTAATAAAATAATAACTTTGACGCCCCCTAAGTGTTTAAAATTTAAAGCGTTTTAATTTCTTGAACTAAATTAACTCATTGTGACATTTCAGTTTTACTTCCTTCCTTATCCACTTCCTGTATTATTTTTTCCCAAAACTTTTCCAAGGGTGTGTAAAAACTTTTGTGGTGGAGTTATTTTTGAAACATTTATTTATCTCAATTAGTTACCGCAGCGTGCAAATCGTAGGCTGCTTGGGATCACGTAATTTTACATATTTTGAATTCTGATTTTTGACAGAATTAGTGTAGTGCTGTTATACATTTTCCGTCTCTGCTTTAAATAGTGTTTGCCACCAAAAAAATGAGCCTTGTGAAATTGGAACAGTTCTTGACGAAGGAATGGGGTAGATCTAAACAGTTTCGTCAATCAGTTGAAGATGATCTAACAAGCCATGGCTCTCCATCGCTGTTGAAAGCTCATGGATACTGTTTTTTGAAAAGTAACTACAAGAACAATATTTCGTTAGTAAATAAAACCTTCAATAATATTTATAAAACTGCAGTACTGGTGGCGGTTACAGAACAAACACTTTCTGTTGTGAAACATTCTGAAATTTCATTGAGTTAAAGATAGTTAACAAAAAGGACGTTGGCTTTGCTACCCTCAAAAGGTATACTTGCAATCCTTCATTGTTTTAATATTTCCTAAAACAAAATGATTTATGAAGTGCTTTCAACTTAAGACTAATTAAATGAAAAATGCCGTGGTCCGCATACGTGGTCTTGAATTCTCTTTTATAATTCTGTTTTGATCGAGAAAGAAAAATATAAAACAGAAGCAGCATTTAATTTATATGACAATTCACCTGGCTGGATAACTCAATCAACTTCAACCAGTGGGAAAGTTCAAATAATCAATTCACAGCCGATCGCATACGATTATACAGGAAATATATTAATACTACAAAGAAATCTTTTGAATGGATGATTGCATTACATAGAGGTGATGCATATTTTAAAACAAAATATTGGTTCTGTACGATAAACTAATAATTATGAGTAAGGTGGATTTTAAGATTGGCTCCAAAGCAAATAGCTGTGTAGACAGCAAATTTCCTTAATCTGTAATTTTTTGGACATCGACCCAAATTTCTTCTCTAAGAAAGCGCCTGAGGCGATGAGGCTTGAGCATCACCGATCATCAAGGTTCGTAATAGCTCCTCTCCGCCAAAGAAGCCAAAGAACTATCTTTTACATGCCAAGAATCACTACAATAGCTACTACAGTCACCTACTCTAACTCTTTAGAGAGTATTTACGTAAGGCTATCAGCCGACAACGCTCTGGTTTGTGTCAGTGCTTCGTACTCCGCGAGTGTAACATCTCTGATCCGAATATAATATAGTTTAAAGCTGGGCTGTGACTTTTTATTCATAGATCGTCATTTTTGCAGACGATAGCCAACTGACAAGAGGCTGTCGTTGCCTATAAATTAAGGCGTTCAATTTTTTCGTACCTAATAAAGTCATTTCAGGACTGGAGGAGTAAGTGCATTGAAATCGGGGCGGAGGGGATAGTATTGAAAAATAAAATTTATAAAAAAGATTCAATGTCTTTTGTTCCATAATTACCTGGTCCTCCTCGCAGAATGTTAATCGAGTCCAAAAAATATGTGTACTAAATTACTAGATTTATCCGCTTGGACGGAGGATAAGGATTGTTTTGTAAAACAAGTGAGTTTTTGTAACAATCAAGCCATTTCATTACCTGAATGAATTGTAGCATTACAAAACAATATCAAATCTTAAATTGGTCATTGTGACTAGTTCCCCCATTAATTTTTAAGAAACCAACAAAATTGCTTACCAGTGACAATGTAATACTCTTAGCCCTTCCAATTTATACCTCAACATTAGGCTGGCATTCATTGAATCTTTCATTATTTATTATTAGTCATAATAAATATCATTATCGTACATTAATTATTAGTATTATCTACAATTAAATTATACAATAAAAAGATAATCACAATACGTTATTATACGCATTTTTCAGTGACAGTGATCTCATTCTATAATTTAATCGTAACTTCCGTTTCCGGGACACATCAATTTTTTCTAAATGATCATTTTAAAGATTTTTTTATCTGTTGATATATTTTCTTATAAAGTTTAGATAATCTCGATTCTATAAATGAAATCACTTGTGGTCTTCCATAAGTATTAAGATTAATCATCTCTCTGTGTACCTTATACAGACCATACTTTGTTTAAATTGAGGTCTACGCGGTCGCTATGTACAACCCACCAACAACATTGTTGATTGGGGCTATTGGTAAGACATAAATACATACACTAACCCAAGCCAGGTCAAAAAGACTCAAGACAATGCGAGTAGGGCAGACTGGAGATATGAAAAAGACTCCTGATAAGTTCCAGCGTGGGATCGTCATTTCCCAGGGTTATGTCGCACATTGTATTCTTCGACTTTAATATTGGCTGATAACGTAATATAAACGATTATCAAAAGTGAATGCTCGAATCAAAAGATATGTATTTATACAATACTTAATGGTATTAAACTGGAATCCAAAAGATCATGAACAAAAGGACTACAATGTCATGGACAAGACGTGGGAAAGGCATTGGCTTTTATAAATGATCCGTAAACAAATAGTGATAAGGTTACAAAGGTAGCAACTAAATGACATTTTAAAGATTTCTTTCTTTCTCAAGTAATCTTCTAAAATACTATTATTATGTAATCAACGTGAGTTACAGATACATCTTACAAACTTTGAACAAATGGTCCTATCTAAGATTTTTGTAAGTCATAGACAAACATTTTCGGAATAAAATTATTAAATAACCTTAATCTCGACTTTGACCAAAAACTTTCAATTGGTCTTGCTTGAACACATTTGGGAGAGTGTCATTTGGCGATGTATATTAATAACCTGAAGTTATTTTCGGAGCTATATCCGAGTATAAGCATCAGTATCCACAGCCTTGCCCTTGCAACGGAAGGCTTTCTATAGTGTCATAAGTCACAATGTACGCGATTCTTATGTAGCGACAGTATGCATTTAAGATTTGTTTTTGGTGTTTATAATTGCTTTTGAATTTTGTTATTTATTGTCTTGAATGTGGGCAATGTGGCTTATAAAGAAAACTTTAAAAATCACAATATTTATAAAAGATAATTTCAAGTAAAGCTTAGTAAGGTTTAAAATTTTATTACAGAAAGATTGATTGGAGTATTAATAAATCGCTGTATTAATACCGCACGCGCCATGCTTTATCTTTCTCGAGAGGCCATTTTTCATTAAATTGATAAAATGTAAACGTAACCGGTCAATACACATAATTGAGTCTGTCACTACTTACTCTTCAACAGGGGAAGCATGCTAATTCTTCTTATGATCTAATGAGTGATATGCGAATCATCGATCTCTATCAAAAATTGCATCATAGTGAATTGTAGATGACAGGCGCTATTAGAGTTTATCGTGATGACACAATATCCGCCGGTCGCAGTAAAAAGCTGAAACCCTCTGTCTCAACTTTCACTGATTGGTGAAAATACCGATCACTAACAAAGGTGCTGGTATTGAGAGTTGTTTTTTGGTTCTTAGGCTGATACAGGATTCATGTCATCTGAAATCGGTCGAGCTCAGTGGTTTTGAAAAACCATCACCATCGCATTGCTAACTGGCAGAATTACAGAAGACTAGAACGGTTATGTCGAGGAGAAATTCGAATAATTGGTTCTAGAGGCAGAGTACACCTCTTGCTTAGAAAAGGAATTAATATCAGACTAGAAGATTTTTTTAACCTTAATGAAACTATTGTTGGAATCGATATTTCGGTTTCATTTTTTTATGAGGTTTAAATAGACTTTTCTGCTCAAGCTACGCATGTTTTTTTTCTAGTAAAGAAATTACTTACGTTTAATAATATTTTAAATATAACCAAAAAACATTATTCAGAATCTTAAAAATGTTGAAAGTGAACAATTGAACATGCGTAGCTTATAGAACCACACCTTCATCCTGTATGAGAATGTTTTGCTGTACATGCGATGTCCCTTAAAGGTTTCTATCACTTTTAATTATTAGCGATAAAATATGTTGTATTTTGCTAGAATCGAAGAGATTGTTATGAGTTCTAACTAATTAGTAATGAAATTTTTTGAATTTGGATAATTTGAACTTATTATTTATATAACTTTACTATTGATTAAAGGAGGCAATTGCTCTTTTATTAGATTATAAAGATGTATTGATGGTCGACAAGCACGGCAAGATAAGCATTTCCTATAAATTATAATTAATCGTTGCTGGCATTGGATTGTATGCCGCCAGAAGCGGCGACGTTCCGAATTCGGATTACTTGAGATTATTGATTATTTATCAAAGACGGCAATTTACCATTTAGCTACATTATGAAGATGTATTTGCACCGTCAAAGGCAGCAATATTAAAAAAATCTGAAATCTAATTAATCATTGATGGAGTTGTACCGTATGCCGCGGGATACTGCGACGTCCGATATTGGGATTCCTTGAACTGATTGACTATTTATCAAAGACAGCAATTTACTTATTGGCTAGATTATCAAGATGTATTGGACGCTGTCAAGGGTAGCAATATTTAAAAAAAAATAAGAACTTATTATTCCTGGAATCGTATTGTATGCCACGAGAAACGGCGATGATCGATATTAGAATTACTTGAACTTATTGATTATTCATCAAAGATGGCCATTTACATTTTGGCTAGATTATGAAGATGTATTGGTCGCCGTCAAGGGCAATAATATTTAAAAAAAATTAGGAAATTAATTATTGCTGGAATTGTATTGTATGGCACGAGAAACGTCGATGTTGGATATTAGAATTACTTGAACTTATTGATTATTCATCAAAGATGGCCATTTACATTTTGGCTAGATTATGAAGATGTATTGGTCGCCGTCAAGGGCAATAATATTTAAAAAAAAATTAAGAAATTAATTATTCCTGGAATTGTATTGTAGGCCACGAGAGACGGCGATGATCGATATTAGAATTACTTGAACTTATTGATTATTCATGAAAGATGGCCATTTACATTTTGGCTAGATTATGAAGATGTATTGGTCGCCGTCAAGGGCAGTAATATTTAAAAAAAATTAAGAAATTAATTATTCCTGGAATTGTATTGTAGGCCACGAGAGACGGCGATGATCGATATTAGAATTACTTGAACTTATTGATTATTCATCAAAGATGGCCATTTACATTTTGGCTAGATTATGAAGATGTATTGGTCGCCGTCAAGGGCAATAATATTTAAAAAAAATAGGAAATTAATTATTGCTGGAATTGTATTGTATGCCACGAGAGGCGGCGAGGATCGATATTAGAATTACTTTAACTTCTTGATTATTCATGAAAGATGGCCATTTTCATTTTGGCTAGATTATGAAGATGTATTGGTCGCCGTCAAGGGCAGTAATATTTAAAAAAAATTAAGAAATTAATTATTTCTGGAATTGTATTGTATGCCACGAGAGGCGGCGATGATCGATATTAGAATTACTTGAACTTATTGATTATTCATGAAAGATGGCCATTTACATTTTGGCTAGATTATGAAGATGTATTGGTCGCCGTCAAGGGCAGTAATATTTAAAAAAAATTAAGAAATTAATTATTCCTGGAATTGTATTGTAGGCCACGAGAGACGGCGATGATCGATATTAGAATTACTTGAACTTATTGATTATTCATCAAAGATGGCCATTTACATTTTGGCTAGATTATGAAGATGTATTGGTCGCCGTCAAGGGCAATAATATTAAAAAAAAATAGGAAATTAATTATTGCTGGAATTGTATTGTATGCCACGAGAGGCGGCGAGGATCGATATTAGAATTACTTGAACTTCTTGATTATTCATGAAAGATGGCCATTTTCATTTTGGCTAGATTATGAAGATGTATTGGTCGCCGTCAAGGGCAGTAATATTTAAAAAAAATTAAGAAATTAATTATTTCTGGAATTGTATTGTATGCCACGAGAGGCGGCGATGATCGATATTAGAATTACTTGAACTTATTGATTATTCATGAAAGATGGCCATTTACATTTTGGCTAGATTATGAAGATGTATTGGTCGCCGTCAAGGGCAATAATATTAAAAAAAAATTAGGAAATTAATTATTGCTGGAATTGTATTGTATGCCACGAGAGGCGGCGAGGATCGATATTAGAATTACTTGAACTTCTTGATTATTCATGAAAGATGGCCATTTTCATTTTGGCTAGATTATGAAGATGTATTGGTCGCCGTCAAGGGCAGTAATATTTAAAAAAAATTAAGAAATTAATTATTTCTGGTATTGTATTGTATGCCACGAGAGGCGGCGATGATCGATATTAGAATTACTTGAACTTATTGATTATTCATGAAAGATGGCCATTTACATTTTGGCTAGATTATGAAGATGTATTGGTCGCCGTCAAGGGCAGTAATATTTAAAAAAAATTAAGAAATTAATTATTCCTGGAATTGTATTGTAGGCCACGAGAGACGGCGATGATCGATATTAGAATTACTTGAACTTATTGATTATTCATCAAAGATGGCCATTTACATTTTGGCTAGATTATGAAGATGTATTGGTCGCCGTCAAGGGCAATAATATTAAAAAAAAATTAGGAAATTAATTATTGCTGGAATTGTATTGTATGCCACGAGAGGCGGCGAGGATCGATATTAGAATTACTTGAACTTATTGATTATTCATGAAAGATGGCCATTTTCATTTTGGCTAGATTATGAAGATGTATTGGTCGCCGTCAAGGGCAGTAATATTTAAAAAAAATTAAGAAATTAATTATTTCTGGAATTGTATTGTATGCCACGAGAGGCGGCGATGATCGATATTAGAATTACTTGAACTTATTGATTATTCATGAAAGATGGCCATTTACATTTTGGCTAGATTATGAAGATGTATTGGTCGCCGTCAAGGGCAGTAATATTTAAAAAAAATTAAGAAATTAATTATTTCTGGAATTGTATTGTAGGCCACGAGAGACGGCGATGATCGATATTAGAATTACTTGAACTTATTGATTATTCATGAAAGATGGCCATTTACATTTTGGCTAGATTATGAAGATGTATTGGTCGCCGTCAAGGGCAGTAATATTTAAAAAAAATTAAGAAATTAATTATTTCTGGAATTGTATTGTAGGCCACGAGAGACGGCGATGATCGATATTAGAATTACTTGAACTTATTGATTATTCATGAAAGATGGCCATTTACATTTTGGCTAGATTATGAAGATGTATTGGTCGCCGTCAAGGGCAGTAATATTTAAAAAAAATTAAGAAATTAATTATTCCTGGAATTGTATTGTAGGCCACGAGAGACGGCGATGATCGATATTAGAATTACTTGAACTTATTGATTATTCATCAAAGATGGCCATTTACATTTTGGCTAGATTATGAAGATGTATTGGTCGCCGTCAAGGGCAATAATATTAAAAAAAATAGGAAATTAATTATTGCTGGAATTGTATTGTATGCCACGAGAGGCGGCGAGGATCGATATTAGAATTACTTGAACTTCTTGATTATTCATGAAAGATGGCCATTTTCATTTTGGCTAGATTATGAAGATGTATTGGTCGCCGTCAAGGGCAGTAATATTTAAAAAAAATTAAGAAATTAATTATTTCTGGAATTGTATTGTATGCCACGAGAGGCGGCGATGATCGATATTAGAATTACTTGAACTTATTGATTATTCATGAAAGATGGCCATTTACATTTTGGCTAGATTATGAAGATGTATTGGTCGCCGTCAAGGGCAGTAATATTTAAAAAAAATTAAGAAATTAATTATTCCTGGAATTGTATTGTAGGCCACGAGAGACGGCGATGATCGATATTAGAATTACTTGAACTTATTGATTATTCATCAAAGATGGCCATTTACATTTTGGCTAGATTATGAAGATGTATTGGTCGCCGTCAAGGGCAATAATATTAAAAAAAAAATTAGGAATTTAATTATTGCTGGAATTGTATTGTATGCCACGAGAGGCGGCGAGGATCGATATTAGAATTACTTGAACTTCTTGATTATTCATGAAAGATGGCCATTTTCATTTTGGCTAGATTATGAAGATGTATTGGTCGCCGTCAAGGGCAGTAATATTTAAAAAAAATTAAGAAATTAATTATTTCTGGAATTGTATTGTATGCCACGAGAGGCGGCGATGATCGATATTAGAATTACTTGAACTTATTGATTATTCATGAAAGATGGCCATTTACATTTTGGCTAGATTATGAAGATGTATTGGTCGCCGTCAAGGGCAGTAATATTTAAAAAAAATTAAGAAATTAATTATTCCTGGAATTGTATTGTAGGCCACGAGAGACGGCGATGATCGATATTAGAATTACTTGAACTTATTGATTATTCATCAAAGATGGCCATTTACATTTTGGCTAGATTATGAAGATGTATTGGTCGCCGTCAAGGGCAATAATATTAAAAAAAAATTAGGAAATTAATTATTGCTGGAATTGTATTGTATGCCACGAGAGGCGGCGAGGATCGATATTAGAATTACTTGAACTTATTGATTATTCATGAAAGATGGCCATTTTCATTTTGGCTAGATTATGAAGATGTATTGGTCGCCGTCAAGGGCAGTAATATTTAAAAAAAATTAAGAAATTAATTATTTCTGGAATTGTATTGTATGCCACGAGAGGCGGCGATGATCGATATTAGAATTACCTGAACTTATTGATTATTCATCAAAGATTGCCATTTATCCTTTGGCTAGATTATGAAGATGTATTCGTCGCCGTCAGGGGCTGCAATATTTAAAAAAATAAGAAATCTAATTAATCATTGATGGAATTATAATGTATGCCGCGAGAAACGGCAATGCTCGATATTGGGATTACTTGAACTGATTGATTACTTATCAAAGACCGCAATTTACCCTTTGGCTAAATCATGAAGATGTATTGGTCGCCGCCAAGGGCAGCAATACTTAAAAAAAGAAAAGAAATCTAAAAAAATATTATTGATGTAATTTTGTTGTATGCTTGTATGCCACGAGAAACGACGATATTGGATATTTGGATTACTCGAACTTATTGAAGCAAAAACGGCACTAATAATAATAACAATGAAGTCATTTGTCACCGAAGTCATTGAACACTAAAAAGAAATACAAATACAGATTATTCACAAAATAAAAGTGTCCAAAGGGGCGAAGTTCAGTGTTGTCAACGTAGTTGACGTACTGGTCTTCCACTTTACCCCAGATTGGATATTATTATTCATTATTGTCTGCCCATCAAGAAATGTACATAGTTATATATTTTTAAATTTCTTAGGTAATGATTTATAAGTTTTAGCAATATTATATTTAAAAGATTTTTAAAGAGAGATTATTTCTTAAATTAACAGAGAATTTTATTTTATTGTAAAGGTAAGTCGGCAGTACGGCAAAGTGGTTATAGTGGATTTCTATCGCTTAACATAGTTAAGTCGAGTTTGTGGCGGTCAGTTGTTGGATGGGTAAACCACGAGCGCAGTGTACTTGCCTATATGGCTCCGCTGCCTCGTCTCACATACACATATCCACTTTGCGGCTCGGTGTGCCCGGCACTTCGACACCGAAAGGTATAAGAAGTTAAAGATTATGTATGTATGTATGTAAAGGTAAGAAGGTGTTTTGGTAGTTATTATTTTACAAAATATACACTCTGCACTGCATGCGAAGTTCTTCGATTATTCATATTAAGCCAATTTGAAATGTGATTACTAAATTTTAGGTTAGAGTCTATAGTTAACCCTAGATTCCTTGCAATGTCAGAACTCCGGATACAAGCATCTTTCACTCTAACATTAACAGAGAAGGAATCCTTTAGATTCTTCCTGCTTTTGACTTTACCAAAAAGCGCAACCACCGTTTTACTAGCATTGATACCTAAATTGTGAGATTCCGATATTTAATCAAACGTTGAATGTCTTCATTAATTAACCGCATAGCTAGTGCTGCTGCGTCATTATGAAGAAAAATGAAATGCAGTTGAGTGTCGTCAGCATAAAAATTATACTTAGAGAATTGTCATGAACTCCCAAAATTACAAGTGTATATCGTATATAAAAGAATAGACCCTTGCGGTACTCGGTACTAAATGTGGATGATTGGTTATTCAAAATAACTTGTTGCTTCCTATTAAATAAATAATCTCCAATAAGACTAATGGCTTTAGCATCAAAACCAATAAAATGTAGCACTGCCAAAAGAATAAAGTGAATTATAGTGTCGAAAGCCTTTGAATAATCTAACATTATAACAGCAGTCATTTTATTATTGTCGGTAGAAGTTAAGATATCATTTGTTATATCAAGTAGCGCTGTAGTACAACTATGTACTGGCCTAAAACCTGATTGAGTATCGGGAAGAATACTGTGTTCGGAAAGATGTCTACTAATTTGTTGGGATATGATTTTTTCAAAATCCTTCGACAACACAGGAAGAATACTAATAGGCCTCAAATCCTTAAGACTCTGTGGTTGTTTAATTTTTGGAAGTGGATTTACCTTATCACGTTTCGAAACCTCTGGGCTTACGCTATTTGTTATACAGAGATTTAATGGGTGATGATAGGAAGAATAATGGGAGAGCACATTTCTAACATGACTACACTGTCATCACATCCTACAGCTTTAGTTTTAATATTTCTAAGTATTTTTAATACTTCAAGATTCAGTGGTTCCAGCAAAATTTAATTTAACGATAGAATCTTTCAAATAGTAATTTGCTCGTGTGTTAGATTATAAGATTTATTGCCACCAAAACCATCCAATATTGGTTATTCTGATTGCTTCAGATTATAGATTACCGTCAACGACGGCAACTTATCTTTTATTTTGCCAGATTGGTCCATAAAGGAGATAATGGGCTATGTTGATTGCTTGCAGTTAATGATTTCGTGAAAACAGCAATTAGTCTTGTATTTTGTTAAGACTATGAGTATATATTGGTTGCCGAGAAAAGCGATATTGAATATTGCCGAGAAAAGCGATATTGAATATTGCCGACTTCTCTTGTATTTTGTTAGAATACGAAGATTTATTGGTAGCTGACAAAGCGATGATATTAAAAATCCCCAAGAATTTAAAATAATCAGAATCACTGACAGCAAAGTCTTTACTCGAATTCAATTGTTCCTAATTATTGATTGTCCCCTAATTTGGCAACTAGAACACGCACAATATTGGTCGCCTGCTAAAGGAGCGATGTTGACATCTTAGTTTTAATTGTTGATGTACTGTATTGTGTGTCGCTAATGGCAGCTGAATCAGGTGTTTCTGTCATTTCTAATTATTTTATTTATAGTAACTTTTTTAGAAATAACTACAATTTGAAGAAAAAATCGCAACAACTAATTGTTGATGTTATGATGTATGCGTTAATGGCGGCGATATCAAACATTCCAATCAATTATAATTAATTATTGATTGCCACCTAAGGTCTTGTCTTGTCTATTAGTTGCCGCCAAGGACGGTGAGAATTTTGTTGATCGCCTTCAAAGGAGAAATTTGTTGTTGTATTGTATCTACTAGAAGGGGGCTACATTGGTAGATGTTCCCTAGAGAATTTGCACCCTTCCAATCATAGATTATCTCATTTATGATGTGAATGCTGAATAAATGGTCACTGCTTTCTTAACATCTCACCACATTTCTCGGCTTTGACTAGTAGCGCACGTAAGATTAACTGATCGCCTTCGGCAACATGTTGATGCAGATGTGACTTTTGATGAGGATTGGCGGATGACAACAGGATAAATAGTTGCGACTTTTTAACTTTGTACCTGATGACTAGTAGAAATGATTCTTTACATTCTAACATTTGACACCGATTTCGCCGATCGTATCACCGATTCTACTAGAATTTAGTGAAATTTAGCGAAGTTTCTTCCCCCCCCCCTAGAGTTTTATTAGAGTAATTTTTATTAAATTATTATTTAGATTTTTTTTATACAGTACATCAAGCGAATGACATATTAGAAAAGTTGTAGATTTTTTTGTATAATGATTTCCTGGAAATTGAAGGGTTGACGGCGACAATATTGTAAATTGTGTACTGTTACTAATCACGCGACGTCTTGCTTTACATTCAACTACAATAGGTTAGTAGGCTTTTTTTATTAACTAATTATTTTTTCAGTTAATTGTTATTATCATTTTTAAATGCTTTTTGTTTAATGTGAACCGTAAACATATTATCGAAAATTTTAACTATGTAGGGTATCAGCTGTGGGATATACTTCTTGCTAATAAGTAAAACAAAGACACGAAAAATTATTGTATGTAATAGGAATGATACACCACTTCCAGGTAATATTTCTTAAACAATATCACAAAATCAAATTTTTATATAAATTAAATTAAACAAATCTGATAAAGGCTTCAATTTATAATGAAACTAATGGCATACTCTGTTAGGCAAGAAGGACCTATAATGTGCAAGGAGTCCATTTCTTTAGAATAAACGTGTTTTCAATCACACTTTCGTTATTAAATATTTGATTAAAATACTGTTACTGATTCGTACTTTAATTTGCACGACATTTTAATTCATTTTTTTATTCACGGTCCTCTATTCTTTTCTTCTTTAATTACACTCAATGTTTTGGGCGTCTTTAATGAAATAACCGTTTCCACCACCGGAATACGAATGAATCCTTGATCAGTTGCACCATGAAATTACTTTAATAACCTTGGTATCGAATCGTTAATAAATATAGTCACTTTTTGAATTAATGATCATTAAATGTTTGTTCTCTGATTCTTCAATCTCTCTACTATGGGATTATATTATTTTGGATGGTCATTCATTAACAATAATTAATATTTAGGTGCAGGTTATCTTTTCAATTACATTTTAGTAGGTGTAAAGATTTCTTAATTTACCGGAAAAGATATCATGTTGCTATGTTTGGCAAGAGATAAGGTATAATTAGTCATGTTTAATAACTAGTACATCATTGCGTGCGTAAAAGACGAAATCAATTCAAAAACATGTTCTGGAAGGGATCGAGTTATTAATAAATAATGAACCGCATCAAAACATCATTGTACATTTTTATATCAGATTTCTTCGGTTTTGATGTTTATAAAACAATATTTAAAAAAAATAAGCAACTACGCATTCTCTCGTAAACGGATCTAATTTAGTAAATTCAATTGAAGGTTCGAAACTTACAATGACATACCACACCGGGGTGGTAGTAACAATAGGCATGCCTAGGATGAATGAACTTTCTGTAGATGTTTAGCCCAGATTTCTTCTAAGCTATTGTTCCTTGGCATTGAGAGAGTTCCTTGTTGCCTTATTACTGTATAACCAACGACAAGTGTATTTTGCACACCCTGGTAAATTAATCAAAAGTATTACACACGCACAGAGAGAAATACTTCATAAGAGCTTTGCACAATATTGTTCAAAACGGTGTTGGAGAAATTTATATTATAATTGTAGAATCGTATTGTCCAGCGTTGTGTAGGTTTTCGTTACTGAATTGTCTAACAGGAACGTACGACAATTATTTAACACAGTCAGATTTAGTTCTGCATATTCTTTGGAACAATGTTGTAGAGGATAAGCTAGCATATTATGTTGAAGTATAATTGTAAAACATGTTTAGGAAAATACAATATTTTGCTTGATTGAAATCATAATCCAGTGTTCAAACTGCTTGCTACTAATTATTGTGTTTCGCAAAGTTTATGAATGACATCTTATAGATGTCACCACTTGTAATTGTCGCTATTAATGTAAATTCGAGATTTATATATAAACAGGCGACAGCAAAAGGGAATTTTAGTGCTATACCTGTATAAACTATACATTGTATAGTTATATACATATTAGTTACATATATTTTAATATATGTAAATATATATATTTTATTTGTGATACCTAACCTTCTGTATAGAATATTTGTGCCAGAGTCTTGCACAATTTGTATAAATGTGAACAAGTAATTGTGTTAAATACTATTAAGCAATTGTGGCACAACTAGCGCAACAATTGTACAATTTTGTATAGAATTGTATGCAACAACATTACACATTCTGTTTTAATAAGTAACACAATTTGTTATGGAAACTTATAGACAACTATTCATTTGATTCTACAAAATTACTATTGACTTCCACAAAATGTTATATTTGAGTTTATACACATCCTTACAAAAAATTGAAAACATTATTTAAAAAATCTTGACAAACTGAATGACACAATCTTGTTTTATAATTCTACACAAATTGTCCCTGTCACTTTTTTAAGACCAATTTGTTTTACAATACCACACAATTGTTGATGAAATTTAAATACATTTTTCTCTGTGCGGATGCTAAATATAGAGGAGTTAACAAAAGTTGGAAAAGATTAAGCTTTGATAGATCATATGAATGGGCTATTAACGTGCTTGAACATATTTCTTTGATATCCGTTTGAGTTTTTTACTTTTTCGCGCAATTACCAAATAGCAAATCAAATATTAATATTAACATGAAGGAACAGTGTTCAGAATTATTTTAAAATTTTTAAAATTCAGCAATTTTTTGTATGAATTCGAAGATTAAAACTTACAATGACATACCACACCGGGGGTGGTAACAATAAGCCAAGGACGAAAACATTTTTCTATAGATATTTAGCCCAGATTTATTCTAAGCTATTGTTCCTTGAGCTAGTTCCTTATTGCGTGATTACGGTATAACCAACAACAAGTGTAATTTGGACACACTTGCAGACTAATCAAAAGTATCACACGGATGCTAAATATAGAGGAGTGGAAAAGATTAAAGCTTTGATAGACCAGATGCATGGTCTATGTACTTCCCTGAACATATTCCTTTGATGTCTGTTAGAGTTTACGTAAACAGCAAATCAAACACTGATATTAACGTGAAGTTGAGTGTTGTAAAATTTAGCAATTTTTTTTTGAAATTCAAAGTTCAAAACTTACAATGGTATACTACACCTGGGCGGTAACAATAGATATGCCTACCTAGGACGAAAGAATTTTCCTATAGATATTTAGCCCAAATTTCTTGTAAGCTATTGTTCCTTTGAGACAGTTCCTTGTTGCCTGATTATAGTTTAACCAATAACAAGTGGTATGTGAGTGTGTGTGCACATTCTTGTGTATTTGTTAACATCGTAACATAAGTGTTACACATGCTTAATATATGGGGTTGTTTTATCAATATGTGTATTGGTATTTTAGAAATATTTTGAGTATGTGAAAATATGTAAGTCCTAGAGTATTTAACAAACGAACGAGATGAATGGAATAGAAGTTTTTGATTATTAATCTGCAAGGATTTGTTACATATTAAGATAACACCTTAAGATCGTATGTTACTTTGCCAATAGATGACCACGATAGAGCCCATCGAATTCGATACGGTACGTAAATTCCCAGTAGTTCATCATCTATACCAAATCACGTATTCGTACTACTGTGAACGCTAAAAACTTACAGAAAGATACACATAAAGGATATTTTGATCTATAATAATTGTTAGATTTGCTCAACTGGATTCTCCGAATTGGTAAAATCCGGAGATTTTGGTTTCCAAAATACGATTCCAAGTTCGCAACAATGATGTTGACTTGCAACGTACAAGAGTCTGGAAATCAAAAGCTTGTTTTATACAAAAATTGTATTACGATTTTTTAACCAAACAAAACTTTTTATCATACGAAGATCTTCGTAAGAAATCTGCGAATCTCTTATTCAGAGTCAAACTACTGCGCATCAATATGAGAGATATATTTTGCAAATTGCACATGTTATCTTGTATGCGTTAGATTATCTCCTAGACTACAAACAGAGAATTCACAATAAAGCGTCTTTATGATAAGGCGCCCTTGGGCACCACACAATATATGAACACCCACTCCCAACGTCCGTGCGTATTCTTTTTGTTTTTTCTTTCCAGTTCTGAAGTTTTGTTAACAAAACATATATAACATTCATTGAAGAATCACACTGAGCGAAATGTGGGCTGGTTTTTAATTTTTGAAAACCTGGTGGGATGATATCTGGCCTCATAAGAGTTACTAATTACGGAAAGCATTTCGAAATACGACTCAGAAATTATGCTTGATTGATTTCCGCGTAATACCAAGCAGCAGATATGAAAATATGAATTAAACTATTTAATAAACTAGTGATAACAAATCTCTATCAGAAGTTTCTATATCAATGTCTTATCAAGATTGTTCTAATAAAAAGCTTTTAGCAACAGACATGAGAACGTGATTTAGAGGAAGGACAATTGAGACAGTTAATTTACGTAGGTAAAAAGTTCACATGAAAAGGCCTTCAGAAAAGTAGCATAAACTAATTGGATAATAAAATTTAAAGGCTTTTTCATGGTTAATGTTTGTTTAGGAATACTTTCTTTATTTTTCCCATAAATATTCATAAATTTTCTTTTTTTTACCATCGCTGGGTCGAAAAAACCACACACCAGGACCATAATATTTTCGACATCTTGCCAGGAACTTTACAATAATTAAAACGGATGCTCTTGTATATCTTATAGTGAATGAAAACTCATTAATTTTTATTTTCTGCGGTGGAACGGTATGAGGGATTCGCGTGTAGGTACAGTTAATGACAAAACAAAAATATTAAAAAATTAATATGAAATATTTATGCGTTTGTTGTTTATTTGTCTTTTTAATAACTGCCATATATTTAAGGTGGGAAATATTTTGTAAAATTGCGACTCGCGACTGGAACATGGCAATAATAATAGTAGTCTTTATGGCGCCATTATAATTTACAAGGTCCGCCATTTTAGGGTCTTATAAGGCGGGAAATTTAAATGTTTATATATAATTAAAATAAATAATATAGATTTGGAATTTTATTGTCAACATTGTTATTATGTCGAAATGTTTAACGATGGTAAAAATTTAAGAAAGACAATTGTTTGAAAAACAATTGCTCAATTTCGAGCGAAATTTATACCTAATTCCTTTGCCCAGGAAAGTTGAGTCTAGTTAAAAAATAAATTTTGACATAAAAATTTTTAATTAAAAATAATTTTTACAAACATAAAATTTCATTAGTCGTATTTACCTAACCTTTAAACACTTAGGGGGCTTTCTATTTAGAGTAATATAAAATAAAAATATTAAATATATTCAAATGTAGAATTTGACTTGATATTGTGGCAGTGAATAGTTTTTGAAAAAATTTCCGTAAAAAATCTAATATAGATTAAAATTATATAAAAAAAAAGTTAAATCAATAAATGTTTTCACTGCTACAATAAGATTTTAAGGAAGAAATTAACTATTTTTTTAACTATTTACTTTCCGGGGAACAGGAATTTTGTAATTCCAAGAAATTATTGATTTAACCTGTAGATGGTGGTACGCTCAGGAAAAAGAATCCCAAGATATTAAAGAGCGTAGCTAATTAGTTTAAATAGTACCACTACTAATTTTCAGGGCCATCGAAATTGCAAGCCTACTGTTAATGCCTTGCGAACGAGCGAAAAACTAATAGGGATGTGGGAAATCAATTCCAGTAGGAGTTCCATTTTGCAAAAGGATGGCCTTGAGGAATGGATTTGATAATTGGAGAGGGTATTATTCATATTGAAACCTGAAGATCTCAAAGATATCCAAGACTGTCACAAATCGAAATATGTTTTTTTTTAATCTCATAAACAATAGTATCGAAATCAACTGTTCATTGTTTATAACACATTTTCTTTTTTGCACGATGTCATGATTGAAGAAATAAGCCTACAACACACTCGCTCATTATTTAATTGCTTTATGCATTCAGCCAACGAAGTGTTAAGGAATTAAGTGTTCAAGGTTCTTTAGTGAAAGAATTATGTCTCCAAGTTGAAGGGTTTAGGAGTTGCAGATTTTGTAAATTGCATATGCTTCCGGTTCACACTTTATTTTTACCAGCTTCAACTGATTTTTGATTACAACTTGTTCATTTAATTGTTATCGTCTTTTTTAAACACTTTTTGTTTAATGGAACTTAGCTAAGGTTAATCGCATATGCGATATATTTCTTAATGGAACAAAGAAGGGAAATTATTACATCGAATAAAAAGTAATGCCTTAAAAGTTAAGTCGTGTAGGGTTTTGCGGTCCCACCAACATTTTAGATTATGTATACACAATTCTTTTCGCGTGTAAAATCTTAAAATATAATTAACACTTCCACACGGGAAAGTTTATTTAAAATAAATAATATTTAATCTGCAGAATGATTATTTAGTTTTAAATAAAAATTAAATTAATCTTAAAAAATTAATAATATAAACGAATCCAGTAATTCCATAAATAAATACAAATTATTGAACTTCATATTTTAATAGGTTGTTTTTAAGAATTAGCAGTATGAGAATGTGATTCTATTGGCATTGTTAATTTTATTTTGACTGTCTGCTGCGCCATTTTTAAACGACCGGTGTCTATATTTGCTACTGCGCAGCCTGTTAAAAGATTTTATTATGTAGCGTAAGCAGTACGAATTTATTTGAGGAAATCTCCGATTGTACCTTCACTTTTAACAAGTGTCGAGAGCAGCGCCAATTGACAAAAGTGGCCAAAAACCATGCAAGAAGCGCTGTAAGGAAACCCCCTTGTAGAATTTTAGAAAACGTCGTTCTTTAGTACTTGACTTCTGGCTACAAGAAAGAATCACTTTCTAGGCCAGAAAAGAATTTCCCAGAAAAGTATGCGGGGGTGACTTTTAACGAATCAATATGCTACGGGGCTCGTATAACTATTATAATATAGTATAAAATAATATACAATTTATATAACACAATGTTTCCAAATAATCCATCGTTAGCACTTATAACCTTAATGTCTATCTTTGTTTCTGTTTACAGTATCGATCAGAATGCGAATCAAAACTAAAGGAGTACTCGGCAATATTATCGCAGCTAAATGTAGATCAATCTAGTTTGTTATCACAGTTGGACGATGAGAAACGAAGAAATGAAGATCTCCAGTTCAGGTTCGAAGAAGCTGCAATTACGAAGGGCGACATCGAGGTAAGTTAGTAATTAGACGCAACCAATTTTTGTTATTATCTCTTTTCATTAACTTAACACGCAATCTTTCTCTATATGTTATATAGGTAATTAGAAAGATTTTTTTAATAGTGTGAAAAACGTTAATTATACATCAGTTTAATTATTGTCAAACCAAAACCTTTTTTGTATCAAAACGTCCTTGTGATTATTGGGTATTGATGAAGTGTGTGAAGTAAAAAAATACCTGCCTAACAATAGAAATAAATTAATAATCATAAATCGAAACTACTATTTTTTTCTGTTCGATGTTTTATTCTGTTGTTAGGAAATCTCGATTGTCTCAATTAAAATATTTTGATTTTTTATTTCAGCAAAGCATTGTTAATCAAAACGTAAGTTCTAAATAGGTAATTTTTTCCTGGCTGTTTTAACATGGCAGAAGATTTATTGATTTTGAAAATAACATTGTTTGTTTGTTTGTTATTGTTGATATTATTATTTATTAATGATTGCTTGTTATTTTATGTTTAAGAAATATTGTATTGTATTTTGTATTTTCATTTTCGAAATGCACGATGATTATAGATTCTATTGAAGAAGGAGGTGTAACATGCAATTCACATGAAACTGTTAAAACAACTGGTTTGGTTACAATATATAGTTTTGGTATTGTGTACACTATGAAAAATAGCATTTAATATGCTTCAAATTCATAAAAGATGTTTGATTTCAAATAGCTATGTAGTAAATTCTATTTGCAATAGTTTTCCGAAACATTTTAATCATCGAAAATTCCATTCGCCAATCTTAATTTGTGCTGAATATTTGAAATTAATTTTCTGTTGCAGTTCGACTTACACATAAACATACGGTTGCCACTTTTCACAAATGAAAACTACCACAATAAAACGTAGCTTAAGGGAAAATTTGACAGCGCATTTAGATTCCGATCAGAACTTCTCGTTCCTGGCGGAAAATAGAGGTGCCTCACAAAGTGGTTTGAATACGCCAAAATACGTGCATGTTAAATGGGAATTTACTTTTTGAAATAGTATCCATGAGTAATTTTTAATCAGCTTTTAACTAGAAAGAAAAGTCAAAAATTTATTCTTGAAAATTATTTTAAATAATTTTAAAAACCAAAATGCACAAGAACTTATTATTAGCATAAAAATGTATTAAAATTGGATATGCGCTCATTTTATTTTAATCTTTCGGAGCAGAGTTTATAAATTATTTCTGCGCCGATTGCGAAAACTTCTACAGTGCGCAGACGAACAGCTGGTACGGCGTCTAATCTTACGTCACAACGATTTACCACAAGATTATCTGGTAATGTTGTGAATCAGGTAATATACTGGTAATCAAGTCGAGATAATGCTAGACTTCGTCACTTTTATTTTATAAATACATCAAAAGATGTCCAGAATTAATACTTCTGAAATACAAAAACAGGACCACGTAGCTATCAAACAAATGCGACTAGTACATAGAGAGAAAATAAAAAAAGGAATCGCGGTAGCTCTTGAAAAATGCCGCGAATGTCTATGATGTGCATTATAAAAGTGCATTTGGACTACGGTTAACTTATCATTATTAGTTCAAATTTCAATAAATTTAACGTAACTTCAAGTGTCTTCTGTCTTACAGATTAGACAAGTTTTAATGCTTTCTATGACTGCCACGATCCAGCTTGTTTTCGATCTCTGTGTATATAATTCAAAATTGTTCATAATTGTTACGTTCGTTGCTTATTTTTGCTTTTTATTTTTCAATAATAGTATATTTTAAAAATGTTCACGCGTTTATTTACCTATCCATACCTCTTCCCCCATACAGTGGGAGGTAAAGACACATACCTAACACACAATGCTCCTTTAGAAGGATTACCGACATAATTTTAAAAGAATGCAGAGTAAAAAATAAAACAATCAATAATTATCGTCGGCGCCGCGGAAGTCTAGGTTAGGATTCTACCCTAACAGGACAGTTTCGACATCTATCTTAAAAATAATCATTTTGAAAACATCCGAAAGCTGGACCTTTTGATGTCCTGTTTAGGAGTAAGGCAGACCGCTTTTTTTAACTTCCGAAAGAAAGATGTGTGGCAATCCTGCATACATGAAGAGTAGGCCTAGCATAGCACTGTTTGTAACAATGGCTGTGTTCGGTGGAACTTAACAAAAAGGGATAAATAAAATTGTTTTTTCAAGTTCAGCTAACGTAGCATAAAAATGACGTAGTTGTAGCAAAAGTGCAAGCTGTTTACGCTCTCTGCGCAAGTCACGTTGAACAAATTTGTATAAAAACTAAATTATGTAAAATGAGAAAAGTCATTAGCTAACAATGACCATTTGTGAGGTTAGAATATTTAATTCTTACATCTTTTGTGTAGACTTTTGTAGGATTTTCTCGCCATAAGGTTTTAATAATTTTAATAATAATTGTTTACGCTCTCTGCGCAAGTCCCGTTGAACATATTTGTATAAAAACTAAATTATGTAAAATGAGAAAAGTCATTAGCTGACAATGACCATTTGTGAGGTTAGAATATTTAATTCTTACATCTTTTGTGTAGACTTTCTCGGCATTTTCTCGCCATAAGGTTTTAATAATTTTAATAATAATTATCGAAATGCAATAAGTGCTCTATAATGAAATTAAATTAACTCTCAAGTATTATTTTTCTTTTGGTATCTTAATGAGTTTATTAATGAACTAATAAAAACTAAATTCAGCGCGCATGTAAATTCTCAATATAAAATGTCTGACGCACTTGTTGTTTGGAAGATAGCGTGACTAAAAACAAGTATTGCGAAGTAGAAAAAATAGTATAAACAATTTCAACTATTAATATCTAAAGGTTCGCATATTATTTTAAATTTCTAAAACGGTTTTGAGTTCAGAAATTTCTAAAGCACTGGCCTAGAATTCAAAGCTGTCAAGTTTAAACTTTAAAAACTTTAAGGAAATGTTTCAAAAATCACTACCAATCTTGAAAACGAATTATTTAAAAAAACTCTAGGGCAATTAAAACGTAAATTATGAAATTTCCCTAAAATTGACGGCTATGTACACCAGGCTTCAATGGAGACGACTCGTCTGATGGTAGGTTTTAAAAATATGTTATCAAACTAAAAATGAACGTGTCGTCGCCACCAAATCCTGGATATGAAAATAGTCATTACAAAATAACTTCAAATAATTCCAATAGCTATTTACACTCGAATGCGGTAAGTCGAACTTTACAGGGCGACAACTTTGTTTAAGGCACGAGCCCGTAGGGCGAGTGCCTTATTAGTTGGAGCCCTGTAAAATGACTTGACGCATGAGATTTGTATAAGATTTTTTGGCCGACAAGTTTTATAGAAAATAAAAAAAAATAATTCAAAACATGCACATAATAGTGTGCTCTTGGATGACATTTGTAGTTTCCAAACGTACAATAGATGGCGCTGCGGCGATTTAAATTAATTAAATTTTAATTTTTTCTATTAAAGCCCGAAATATTTTTAATAATAACTTAGGTAACATGTATTTTATTACATAAACTTAATTATTACAAGAATAGTTGGTTTCTTAAATATCTCTAATTGCCCAGTGTTTTTTAGTATTTTTACCACATCCGCTTGTCATTTTACGACATCATGCGTAAATATGAAGCTACAGTTGACGTAAACAAAACTGAAACAAACGTTTTAAAATACAGGAGGCCAAAAATATACTTAACGTACTGTGTACAGAAATTATCTTTTCGCCAAAAATCGTCCTTCGGATCTGATAGAAATCTTTACATTTTACCATCAGTTTTTTATTGCTCCTGTTTCTATGAACGCCGTTGCAGCTTGTAAACTGCTACCACAGCTTCGCTAAAGCTGATAGTCAGGTGTTTCGGCGATTTCTGTCCAGTTTGAGAACTCCTAAATAAACATTATTTTAAAGAAGAAAGGGTTATAATCATGGTTTATCGCGCAATAAAGAAGAAATTAATGAAATGAACGCGAATTAATACTTCTTGTTGTTTATTTAAAAGTAAAATAATGTCTGAGCACTTAACTATCATTTTTAGGGTGTTTGAAGTCGTTAAGTTTGTATCACTGAAACAATGAAATGCGTGTATAAATGTTTATTTGTTAAACAGTGGGCGTGGAAAAGTCAAAATAAATTTATGATTAACTAAGTACAATTATATTTTTTATTATTACATTTTTAAACAATTATTTCTGTTCAAATAAAATAATAGTAATTTATGTTGATATTAGTAATTAACATTCTATGCTCATATACGGACCTGACAGGATTTACAACTTTAAATCTACATTTGACAAATTTGTTACTAAATGGAAAAACCAAAATATTTAGAATAATATTTTACATTAGTGACCAAGTTGTAAAAGATTGGAGAGAGAAAGATATTTATTGCATTGTCTCGAGTCATAACAACAACAGCAAATTTTCATTTAGGGACTCTATCTAAATTTAGTTTCCCTCTCCCACACAAAGTCGGCATATGTAAACGCCATCTAACTTTATTTAAGAAATATACCTTCCAGATCAGTTACAAGTGTTACAACACTTACTTTTATGCACAGATGCATTATAATTCGACTATTATTGCAAGACTCATCTAAACATAAACGTCTTTTTATGGCCCAAGGGCCTCTTTATGGTCAGACGGGCAATAACGAAACGTCAATTAAATGTCAGAAGTTTCTTTTAGAACTTGATTGGTTCTTAATATAATTTGTAAACTTCTCACCAATGAAAATAAGCCGAAATTAAACATTTTGGAATAGTAACTATAGTAACCTACTTCGTATAAGCACATAAGTATACGCACAGCGGCTTGATGTACCTACGTACTCATTTAATTATATTTTTACACAATAATAGATTTGACATTAAAACTTAATCTGTGCATAAAATAGTGTATGTATGGCGGGTATAACTTGCTTTTATGGCCCTACAGCCTTTTCCTAGCCCGAGGCGTTAGCCGAGAAAATAACGCTTCTGGCCATAAAAGCTTCATTATGCCCTTAATACATAAATAACTATTAACATATATCAATACTTTTTAAATGCCAGGAATGAAAATAAGAAAATAATTTTAAACTTTTACAACTTGACTTAAGCTGTGATATTCAAAAATATTGCCAAAAATAAAAAGAAAGGAAAAACGCGGAACCCTGAAGAAAACGATTGTCAATCCCAACCAAAAAACGCAACAACTGATAGATCACATCAAAGTGACAAGCAGCGTCGCCCATAGGTATATCCGAGATTTGGCTACAAGAGTTAAGAGTTACAACAGTCTATACTACGCACCATTTTCTATCCTGTAGTTCTTGCCAAGTTAAGAATTAGATGTCCGTATTTGCATTTTTGCCAGAAAATTTTAATCTTCAGCTTAGCAATTAGCAAAGTCATCATGATAACACGTCCCTAAGAATCTAAAAGAACGACCTCCAAAATTGATCGTGAAAGTGGCCAGCATAATTACAAATATGAAGATTGTTTAAAAGATTCTATAAGGCGACGCAATTTTTCACTAGATCTTTCATAATTCTGCAAAACAACAACAATAGTAAAAATGTATGTTTTTACTTCATATAATTTTGAGGTTATAGTTGTAAGTAAGTAAGTAACGTATGGTCGTGGTGAAGCTTGATTGTCAGAGTTTTTAGGTAGCGCTAGCGCCTCTGACATGACCTAACGCTTACAATAGAACTGGTAACCGGGACCAACGGTTTAACGTGCCTTCCGAAGCACGACCAGTTACGATCTTCGCACCACTATAGGGGTCACCCACCCAACGTCTGACCCGGGCCAACGTAACTTAACTACAAATACTGCTTGACGAGTACATATTACATAGCGCTAGACCATGTAACCGAGGTTAATATTGATGTATGTATGTATACAAACGTCATTGATGAGGTTACTACTACGAGGTGAATACTATAATTGTAAGCTGACAATAGTAAACATTAAAGATTAATAAACAAAGTGACCTTGCCCCAAAAACTTTGACAGGATAATTACGGTAGCCTCTAGGGTATCTGGATGATGCTAAATTAACAGAAACATATTGAAGCAGACACAATTGTCAAAATTATAATTTTTAGGTTGACTGAACACGTGAATCACAAATGAAGACAGTGGCGTACGCGTCAAAGATAAATATTATTATCTATGAAACTATCCTTTGATACTTTTTTTATGTTATCTCAAATACAATAATTTTAATAATGTAGCAATAATTCTAATAAAATTGCTCTACACGATTCTTTTATGTTCACTAATTCGATCTGAGATTATTTAGAAAATTGTTGGAGATAATTTCAATGTCACTGCAGCATTGTCTAGCAATTTTGTGCGAAAAAATATATCTTATCTTTAAACTAGAAAAGGATTACCGATATAAATTTATACTTCTATCTTTTGTTAATTGGAATTTGTTTTTAATAATGTCCTTTAAAATATCTTCACATTACTGGTCAATCTCGTAACATCAAGGTACGTACTCTAGCCTTTTGCTTCATAACAACTAACAGCGCAGTGGGAGCTAACGACGCAATGTTCTTATGTTGGTACTATTAGAACTGCAAATAACATTACCACCCCGTGTTTGTTAAACATACAGCTGACCTTGACCTTTGTAGTTTGAATGTCGATAAGGTGATTAGACGTTCGGTATTTAACGGAACTTTTTTTGAACGATCAGTTATGTTTTTCCGGTTCCGTTTTCTAGATTGTGTCCCGTAATATTCCTTTAAATATTAAATTGCATATTGGAATGGATAAACGACTTTCGAGTTTTGGATCGTCTCATATTGTCTCATTTTGTTTTGTTTTGTTTGTTTGTTTGTTTGTTATTGAGCGAGGAATCAGGATGGCGGAGCATCCTCCGTACCTCATGGCACCGATTGCTATGATCATTTGGCCGACCCTACTAGAATTTAGCCGAATCTGGAGGAATTCCACCCCCAGTAGGGATTTTTAACGTGCCAAACATGGCATTGACACGGGACCTACAGTTTTACTTCCTATCCGAGAAGAAGGCATGTTTTTTGTATCATCGAACAAGTACTCAAGGTTTTCGCGTGTCGACCAGATATCATCAGGGCTGCGTATTCACCAGCCGCTGCACACAGATACGAAAATTTCGAATATTCGTGGCTATAATGCAATTCAAAGAATTTGTACGAAACAATAAACAAATACTTAACTGTCTTGAAATAAAATTAAAAAAATTAAACAGTATCAAAGTTAAATATTTGTTACTTTTACAATTGTTTCAATATAAAATAAATCATTATCAAAGGTAAAAGAGATCAACAAACACGTCTTTATGGTAATATACAATGCAACATAATGCAAAATACGATACAACACTTAGTATATTGTGTATTAAGGTACTACAGCGAAGTGTTTGTTTATTTCTTTTACCATTGATAATGATATATTTTATATCGAAACAATTGTCAGGTAATAAATATTTCATTGCGAAATTTTTTAATAGTGTTGTTTTACTTTGTTGTGTGATATATAGAGTTTCACGAAGTATGCTGTGCACAATAAACTCAACTGTCTCATTAAATATACAAAAGGCTTTTCTCAATAGAAGACTGTTTACAGTTACTCTACCCCACTTTACATTGCTTTTGCTTATAAGCATGTTTTAGTAACATTTTTGCCAGTGTCTTTGCTACTAGAGGTGCTTTTTTTAATTTTAAATAAATTTTCTTATAATGTTATAATTTTGTTAACATTGGCCCTTGGAACATAGATGTAACTAATATCGTTGTTTCAAGATTATATGAATAAATAGCAAAATAACATTCAAAATTTAAAAGAATTAAATTGAAGACATTTTATAATTTATATTTAGTTTTTAAAAGTAATAATAATCTTTCATTAAATATATGCACTCAGGTCTGGTTTTTATGTCTTATATCTAGCAGATTATTGTTTGGTTCATGCTAATATCGGAAGAAAAACGTACGTGACCTTGTGAAGAATACAACTTTAATATTATTGATAGTTCTGGGAAAACTATGAAAGAAGAATTTTAAAACTTTTTTTTAGTAGAATTATCTTTATGAACTTACAAACTGCCAGAATATGAATAAGAAAAGCATTGCTAAAAAGATACATTATTTGCATTTAAAAAGAAATGGCCACAGGGAGAGATTTCTTGGAAATAATAAAGTGAGTGAAAGGCAGAGTTTGTGTTGCAGTGCAGGTCAATTGAAAACCACAAACTAGACGTGACTTCAATTGCTCCTAGGGCATCTACGCAAATCTGCGATGAGATCACCAATGAATGAATGTGTTTCTCCTGATAAGGCGTTATCAGTTATTATTGAATGACAATTGACTCGTGATGGATATGAGATAGTGAGAAACTCTTTCAAAATTATGGCTGATTACCAAACTTCGTTCTGGGCTGAATATACATCGGGTTGGAAAACGCATGGGCTTGATACAGGGATATAAAAACGTTCATAAAAGTGGTAGAACAACACTAAAATCCGTTCTTGGAAACATTGCAGGTTGTTATACATGTTTATGTTATACGGCTACAGTTCGCTCGTATTTTAACCCAATAAACGTCTAATATAAATCTTGATGCTAGGAGACGTAGTCCAATAGAATAAAACTTTTTTCCTATTGCAATTCGCAGTTTTCACTATCCTCCACCACTTTTATGAAGGCTTTTATATCACTGGATCAAGCCTATGCGTTTCAAATCTGTATTATTTTGTTGTTGTTTTAGTTTTTTCTAAGTAAGAGATACTCAATGACCTCTTTTTTATACAAAATAATTTGATATTATACTGTAATATTAGTGCAGTTGAAGAAAAAGTTTCATTTCATGTCGAAAATACTTAGATTATTGGCCAAGAAATCTACAAAGCTTAGACCAAGCATTCCAAGCGCCAGTGTTGCCAATTAGTTTATTTACAATACCAACCATTACGAGGTCACCAACGTTCCGCTATTTGAAAATAAATTCCGCTTCCGTATAGCATTAATGAATTTTTTCAATGAAATAACAACATATGCCTTGACGATAACAACTACTAAAATTAATTTTTATAATAGTAGTTATATAAATAAATAGATGTGAAACATAAATAACCCTACCTACATTTCGAAACTTTCATTGTTCACACTGTCAGCTGTTGTTGTTGTGTTATGGTTATCTACTGTAGAGTTCCTAAAGAAAAGTCTCCAATTTCTTACGTCTTGCTCAGTAATGCAGCAGATATGTATATTGTATTTTATTTCTTTCTATTTAGTAACATATTGGTATATAGCAGTAGACCAATGATTAATTGATTACTAAAATCAATAGTTCTCAAATATCTCCATATATTTAGAAAACAAATAAAGAACAGGACATTTATTCTTACTTTTCTGGGTCACTGATTAACAAACAAACATCTGCATGCGTTTCGTTATTTTTCAGTGACACAAAACTTAAGAACTTAAAACACCCCAAGAAATGACAGTTATGTGTCTCGACTCTTTATTTTACTTTTAAAGATATGCACTTAAATGCATAATGCACTTAAAAATTTGTTGTTAAAATTTTATTCTTAAAATTTTCGATTTTTCAACTATTCGTAAAAACGAAAATAAGTTTTTGAGTTATTACACAGATTCCCCTATCAGATGCCAGATTTTTGTACACTGCGACATGAATCACAATTCCGCTACGGTTCGCAATACTGTCATACTTGCCGTATTTCATTTAACAGCTTTTGCCACCTTAAACATCTCCCGTTTCCTACAGTCCCCCAACAATTATAAGATATTCGAATAAACCTTGATTTACGTAGATTTATAAAACTTATTGTCTAGCTTTGACATTTTGTGTTATCGGCATGTAACATATTTGTTTCTCTTTCTTTTACATTAAAAAACAGCGTTAAAAGCTTTTTCATGGACTACTCGGATTTCTTATTATAATCGTAGACAGGTATACTGTCATTTTTGAGGGCGTTTTAAAATGTTAAGTTTCCGTCCCTGAAACAACGAAATACATGTGGATGTTTATTACTCAGTGGCGTAGTAAAAATAAATTAACTGTTAGTTTAGGGAGTTTTTTGATGATTTTACTAAATAGAAGAAACATACTGAATATTGATATATTCGATAAAGCCAACCTAGGCTTACTGCAATAGAACAAAAACAAAACTAATTGTGATTATGTTAACTAATAAAATAGAGAAAATTACAGATTGTATGAATGCATACGAAACCAAAGAACACAAGATATGAAAATGGCTCTGTAGCCGTTCCAATGTTAAAATCTGCTCCCTTTGTTTCTCTACAGATTAAATAATGGGGCATAGTATACTACACGTCAATCAATAATATAAAACACATATACTCTGAAAATGAATTGTTTGAATGCTTTTGTCAAAATGGTTTTGTAGTTGCACCGAATGTTTGAAAATTAATTTTTGTTTTTGATGATAGAAAGTTTAATTGTCTTGCAACAACCAATAGTATATTAAGTATCAAGAACAGTAAGGACAGTTTACCGATCGACGACAATGTTTGGCGACTTAGCGAAGCGAAGTCGCCAATATTGGAGAAGATCGTTAAACTCCTTACTGTTTGAGATGCTTATACTATTTTTTGTACGATCATTATGAATACAAAGGTATTAACTAAGGAAATATCTCGAAAATGGTAAAAAAATAGATTTAAGATAATTTATTTTGTATAATGTATATCCACCAAACATTAAGTAGGTTTTGTCGTTACCATGGATACGTTTGTAATTTTATTTTTGAATGCCACGATATTTTTATCGTTACCATGGATACGTTTGTAATTACTATTATTTTTGGGTATTTTGTAACAGTAAATTTAAATCAAAACATACATTTGTTTAAATAGTCCAATTGTTTAGAAAATAAATGATTTTTCACGAAAGAGACATCTAACGATTATGCATTTATTTTATAAATTACATATAATTTACTTACCGTTCTGTTTTTGACAGAATTAAACGGTAAGTAATTACTTACCGACGCGTTTTTGCTTAGCAACCAGTAAATATAACCTACTGTTCTAAAACCAAGTATGGTAAACAATCCGTAATAGCATGGTCGTACAAAAATTTATTAAATTTAAATTTTTGTGGGAATAACTCCCACAAGAGAGTATGTAGTCCACAAAGGCAGCTGCATCTGCCGCCTCTTATAATATATTTATCAATTAAAATACACGTTTCGTTCAGCATTGGTATGTTTAGAAGGCGAGCACTAAAACTACAAGGATTTAGGAACAGAGATCAGGAAGGCGTAAAAAATATAACCTAAGAATTATGATGGCCTAATCAATTTTGAAGTAAATATATATGAGTCAGTTTTAAAGGCATCAATTTGTTCTTTCCAATTTCTTCAATATTGGTCAGTAATGTGACAGATGTATTGCATTTTGTTCCTTCATATTTAGTAGAATGGTATGAAATTCTGTCAAATTAATACATGTAGAGTAATGATTTCTAACATCAAAACATCAAAAGAAAGTTTTATATGTGTCGAATAAAAGGTGCTCAAAAACTTCAACGTTTGGAGTGGGTTCTGTTTTAGTTGAACGCAGGCGAATGTACATATGTCTGTACAATACCCACCCCCGCTGAGAACCTGATATTTTAAGGTGATTGATATGCCTCGATTTTTAGAAAATGAAATGAATCTGGGCCAGTGTTTTAAAATGCATTTGATATAGTTTAGGGCATTTTAATCATCTTTTATAGCGAATTTTAAATTTAAATTTATTAATAGAAAGTTATTCTCTGGACGTTTAAATGTAAATGTAAATACATTTTCAGTTTATATAACATCCATTTATTTTTGTTGTTGATTTGTGTGTAAATGTAAGTGACAATATTGAAAGTTTGCAGTTTATAACCTCCATTATCTTGTTTATTTGTATTGCATATCAAGTTATGTCCAACTCCAAACATGAGATTTTTTAAACACTGGATATGTATAAAAACAACTTTAAATGCCCCCAAGGTTCACAGTAATAAGTGTAATGATTTTTTATTTCACTTTTAACACAAATGTTTATTTGGGAACTCTAGGTTATACTCTTTTAAAAAAGCTGATACAAATAAAGCAAGCGCAGATACAATAATAAACAATTTAATGAAAGATATAATCATATATTATACAACAAGACGATCGAAAATACTCGATTATACGAGACATATTGCCTGAAACACCACGAGACGGAACGTCGAGTGGTGTTTTAATAGGCAATATGTCGAGTTTCGAGTATTTTAGATCGTCGAGTTGTATACAGGTAGACTATTTCATGAATAAAATATATACTAACAACTTTAACATTTATTTATTATTTATATTGAACGTACAATTATTGTAGACATTGTGAATAGAGCCTGATGAGGTTTGTGGATCATTGCGTTGTTTACTAATCAATTATTTGACTGTTATGGAGTTTTTTTGATTATACTGTCATTTTCTGACAACACAGTTGGTAATACTTAAGTTGCGTTCGTTTTTAGGGTTCTGAACACTGTTTTTGCTCTTCAGTCTACAAGAAACGAAGACTTTTGTGCTCCTCTTTTAATTCGGAACTGAATTGTTGGCGATCTTAAAATACAAAACTGTAGGAAGAAACATATCATCTACCACATGCGACCGTGATGGGATCTCAATATGACGGAGTAGGTATTTCCGGTTTTGTAAGGAGATATTTGCATTGTCGGTTCTCGCTGTTTCGGAATACGCACATAAATTACATAACCTCAATTTGAAAACATATAGTATTTTGAAATTAGTCTTAGGACCGATCTATTCACCTCTTTGTAAATTTATCTGTTAGTTAATTGTCATGGATACAATTTTGGAAACAATTGTAACTATAGCAACAAAACCAGATAAATTTAAAAGGAGGTGAATAGATCGGCCCTTAGAATATAAATTTTGTATTTAATATTTTAAACCAACGAATACAAAATTAAATTTTTAGGTTAGGTTCACTTATATAAATAACTAACAGGTAACTATATAGAAATTTATTTTAACTAGGACCATAATTATAATATTGCAATTTGAAAATGTTGAATGTTTGGAATATTTTGGGTTAAAGGGCTATTAATTATTCTCCAATTTATCTGTGTCTTAGAGAATGTGTATAAATAAAAAATAAAAATTGCTAAAATATAAGATGAACTGCTAAACTTATAATATGCTTTTAGGAGTGCTGTTTTTCAATATTACAAATGCAGAAACACGCAGTTGACATTATTCTAACCAAGATTTGGAAAGACAATTTTGGTTTCATATTTTCTCAAGTCAATAAAATCTAGCACTCATTAAAAATATGGGTAAAATTACAGTGTTCCTAGTGTGCCTTTTTACAGCTGCTGCCTGGTACACTAAAGTCTGGCCATGGATGCTGTCAATAGTAGCTGCGTTCATTTAAAAGTTGCAATAACAGAACAAACGAAATTTGAAACGTACTCACGTGTCAAAATAGCACTCCGAATTCCGAACAAAACACTTATGTGAAAAATATACCGGATGACAATGATCATATGTTACACCCAAGATATATAGACGTCTGGTAGAACAGCTTGCCTATGTTTCAATGTAAATAATTGTGTCAAAAATGAGAGCTAGTAAGCCGTTTACTTTGTGGAAAATAGATGGCGCAACCTTACCAAGGTACTTCAAAAATTGACACAAATTTTAATTTTAGGTTATGTATCTATCATTTGCCACGAATGCCACGTGTTTAGAAATACATTAGTGTAGTTAATTATTATTATTATTTATTAATTTCTGTTTTAATGTGAATTGTGTTTTAAAATTCATCACTTGCAATTATTGCGAATCATCATTTGACCAATCCTGTTGTTGTGATTGTGTGCGTTTAAAAGAAAAATTCTATAACGGATAATATGTGGACCAGTGGAGGATGATCAAGGTGTAAATAGAATAAGATATAATCATGAACTGGCCAGATTATACCAATTACCAAGAGACAGACATCTTGGACAGACATAATGGGGATGACAAGGAAGGCAGTACTTCGATGGGCTGAACATGTTTCCTGAATGTCCGGAGACCGGAGAGAGAGTAATTTAGAAAATAATTGAGGGCGACTTAGAAGGAACTGGAAACTCCCTCAATTCATCCTAGCTAGGTGATCTAGAATAAGATAGGAAGATGCAGTGTTGGAAGTCTTAAGGAAATTGAATAAGGAACAGTGGAAGAGGCTTATAAAGGAGGCTAAATCCACTAAAACCCTAGTGGGTTGTAGGTGCCAGACCATGAATGAATCATTTAAGAAACGCTGCCAGTGGTAAATGTAAATATAACGAAAGTTTTTATCCACAACAAAAACAGTAAGTAGTTTGGTTAAAAGTTATTTATTAAAGTTAAAAGTTATTTTGTTTGAAATCGAATATTAATTTACATTTTACCTTTGGTACGTGAAAGAGGGCCAAATCTTCCTTTAAAAGTTTCACGAAGCCGCAAAATTTACACTTCTTCATTTTTCACAGTGGTAATAAATGCCACTTAAAATGAAAAAAAACACAGCAACAAGCTAACACTAAAGTCAAAATAACGCAACAAGCTAACACTAAAGTTAAAATAAGACAAATAACTTGCACAAGAAATTCGAATTTTAAAAAAACTTCAGAATTGTCAGATTGATGACAATTTATTGACAGATCTTGATATGATGCTGCAATCTAGTGTTTTTTTTTAAACTAGCAATTAGCTCCAACAAAATGGCGGCGAGCTGCTCTACCAGACCTGTATATATCTTGGTTACACCGAATAATATCGGTATTTAATACGGAGTACTGGTTCCCCATTTTTAATTTGTTTCTAAGATTTTTGTTTTTTCCGTTTTTTATTTTTTGGTCAAGTAGGCTGCGGTGCTTATTAAATCTTTTTTTTTGGCTCAGCTTATATTAATTCATGCAATAAAAAATTGGTGTCACGCGGTATATTTAAAGGTTATGTTAAAAAATATGAAATTATCACATTTAATAGGTTATAAATAGGTGCTTATGAAATTTGTAATATGCACCGCAACCAACTTGACCTAAAAATTAAAAAAAGAAAAATCTTCGAAACAAATGAAAACTAGGGCACCATCATAATGTAGATTCCAAATATGTGTAGATATACAGGGATATGTATTGGTAGATATGTGTATTAAGAAAGATGCGTATTTATGTCTGTATTCATTATTCCAAATTTAATAGGAATTGGTTGAAAAATAAAGAAATTATTCGACGTAACATAAATAATCATTGTCAACCCATGTTTGGCAACAAAAAAGTATTGAACGCAACCGTTAAATGTAAACGCTTTAGTCCACCTTAAAATGTGTGCGTTGAAAGTGTTTACCAAGTCGATTACATGCAAAATATCTCACACAAGTTATTGTCTCTGTTTATTATTAAACTGCAATGTAAAATTTTCCATTTTTCAAAAATATTATTTTCAACAAGCAGCTGGTACAAGTACAGCGAGAGAGACGAAAACAACTTTTAAATTCTGAAAGATTATAGTTTGGGATAATTGTTTTCACATATCCTTTATTGTATATTGGAATATTCCATACTGGAATTATACATATACAAAATCACTAACAATAATTGTGTTATGTTTTAGGATCCCTGTGCTGTTTAGGATCCCGAAAACTCCTAAAGCTCCATTTGCGTTCGTTTATTACAAACAGCGGACGCCTTAGCATTCGTTGAACACATTTCAGAACGTTACGAAATCTTCTTTTGACTTGGAACAGAAGAACCATGCTTTTAGAATTTCAGCATGACTTGACCAAAGTCTGTTCAAAAAAATAATAATCGAACGCAGTCTTTATAAAAAGGTAGAAAGTAATTTGTCTTATGCATTCCTTATTTAGCATCGAATGGTTGATTTTGTTTGAAACTATTAACGAAGATATAATAGATTTGAAATCCTGAAATTAATATAAAATTTGAAACATATTTAGTTTTTAGGTTAGGTTCACTTCATATAAAATAATTTATAAGCAACTTCACAAAAATGCTCGTTAGTGCACAAAAATCGTACAAGGACGTACAATATTGCATTAGCTAACTGCTGATTTCGCCGTACTTTAGTGTCTCTCTTACTTTATTGGCAATTAGAAAAAATAAATTTTTCATTTGTTTCTCAAATAAACGTTTAGAAATTGTTCGAAATACAACGCGCTCTTATGTCATGTGAGCTGTTTCTAAACGAAACGAAACCTTGTGTGAACGAACGCAGCCAACCGTCGGTTCAACATTCAAATGAACTAAGTCCAAAAACTCAATATTTACAGAAGACCTTAGAATATAAAACTGTAGGAAGAAGCGTAACTACCCAGCCCAATGTGCTTTAAAAGCGACGGATATGTCGTCACACTGGCCGCCATTAGACACCATCTAAATCTGCTTTTCTCTCAAACTCCGACAAATACGAAGAAGGGTATTACATTTCATAAGTTTGTTTTCATTCATTTGTTTGTGTTCGTTTCATAATTCGTTTGTTTAAAATATTAAATATAAAATTCTAAAATACTCTGTTTTAAAATTGAGGTTATGTAGTTTATGTGCGCTTTTCGAGACTGTGAGAACAGCCAATGGAAATATCTCATTACAAAACCGGAAACACCTACTCCGCCATATTGAGACTCCATCCCGGTCGTATGTGGTAGATGATTATGTTACTTCCTACACTTTTACATTCAAAGCAGACGACAAAACAATTTAATATTTTTGCAATATCCTATTTTTAAAATGCCTAATAATTAAGTTAGTTGGTATTAGTAAACATATCCACATGAATACCAATTTTAATTTTACATGGGACTTATTATTCAATTGTCCTTCACACCCGACGGACTTACATTTCTTTTTTTCTTTATCGGTTTTTCGATTTCGACCAATCGTATGACATCCGCCTACTGATCCGCTGCTGTGAGTACTTACCTTTAAATGCCTAAAGTTCCTTGTGAAGTAAATGAAGGCAAATCGAGCTTTATGAACATAATTATTTCTTAAGGTAGGTACTCGTATGACATCCTCCTGCGGATCCGCGGATACCTACCTTTACTAAAGCTGATCAACATCAATATTTTTCATGCGTTAATCAAATTTCTCTTTTTCTTTTTCTTTTAATAATGTTCGATTTTACTGAACGCACCTAGATTCTTCTAGAACTTTCTAGATTCTTGCGAGGAAACAGTTGTTGCCAACATTGCCAAACAAAACTCAATACTACCTTAGAAAATACCAAAATTAACCGAAAAGAGCAGGATTTTAAAAAAAAATCAGTTTTGAATAAAACTTTTGTTACTACAACAATTTGGTGTTATTATTCCCGGTACTATTTCGATTTTTTCAATTTTATTGTAGTGATATGAATTCTTAACGTTCTGAAATGTATTAAATGAACAACGTACGAAGTTCGCTCCTAAAGTTCGGAACCCTAAAAACGAACGCAACTAATATTTCAATTTTGTTATTATGTATCCAGGGACTCTACTCATGCCTACCTGTGATAAAATGACAGAGTGCTAACGTAATTTAGTTCTAACACAACTAAAAAATTGCAAAATATCTTAAACATTTAAATTAAACAAAGAGGTTAGGTTTGAGTAGGTGTGCCTTAAAGCTGAACTTACTTAACAAGACTCTATTAGAATTAAAGCAACACTACCGGTAACAGTCAAAAGCGTATTACATACCATTAGTTAGAATATACGAGGGACAATCATAAATTTCGAGAGTTGATAATGATAAATAACAACGAGTGTTAACTAATATTAAACAAAATAATACATAGTATATTTAATACTCTGCAGAGTTTTTAATTTTTTTAATTTTGCGTTTGTGTTATCGCACAATTGTTTGATTTAATAATCAACAACGAATTGTTCTTTGAACTGTGTTGATTAATGTTGCAAAATATTTAAATAAAAAAAAAGAGGAATATATTTAGATTCGAATTTAAAGTATTTAAAAAACTGCAGCTGCTAAGTAAAATGTGTATAGTACATCCATCCACTCGCTTTGTCCGGAATGAATGATGTTTACCTAAAGAGGCGGTCTGTTATGTAGAGAAATGACTATAGAATAAACCCACTTAAGATTTTTGTTCTTGTGTGGGACAATATAACGAGCTATGTCAAATGCAAGTATATCTTAGACAATGTAATCTTAAATATATTTATTATGTTGTACATTTATGTATGGGATGCGATTGATGAAATAGTTTAAAACACTATGGACTTCATATTCGTGTTTGTTAAATACCCCAAACAATACCTGATAGTGTGTAGTTAACAAAGAGATTGTTAGAAACAATAATTTTATCATTAAGGTTTTTATGATTTACTGTTACATTTAAGTATGGGGTTGTACTTATTTACGAGGGATTTAATCATCGCATTCTTAGTTGTGGGATGTATGTACTTGTATATACATAAGTATATAGTAATCATGTTATCGAATTTGAAAATAATATGTTATTGGCTATGAAATTGGCATTGTGTTAGTACATTAAGTTAGTGGGTGCAGAAGAACGGAAGCCACTTTATTTATTACACTGCGGATATAGTGTGTTCATTTGAAAATTTCCCGCCTCAACTATCTCCTAAACTGCATAAAATATCAATTTTGGCAAAAACATGTCGGTTAATTTTTCGATGACACTTAAATGTAGTTTCGCCAAGATTTTGCAAGTCGCCCCCTTTGTGACGTCTTATTTCTAAAGGGTGTAACAAAAGAAAAATCGAAATCGACCCATGAATTGGCTAGATAAAGGGAAAAGCTCCTTAACAACCCTCTTTTACACTGTTTGTGATATACAAATTGAAATTTTAAAGTAGGCACTGCTGGGGATGAAGGAGTGAGATGCAGAATTTTGTCAATCTGAAAAAATCAATGTGTTTTTGCTAAAATTAATATTTTATACAGTTTAGGAGTAGCGTTGTAAATGAAAGAACGTTCTGAAAATGCTGATGAGAACGTTCGCGCATGATAAAAACGTATCAAGAGAACGTTCTCTTGGAGAGCATAATTAAGCCCTAAAATTTTTCGTTTAAAAAAAGAAAAAAAAGTTGCTAAAAATGTTTATTTTTTCTTTTCCTAAAAAATACAAAATTTTTCATTTTTCAAAAATTTACCAAAATTTTCGGTGGTCATTTTGACCACTTTCCCGAAGAGATACAAAAAAATGTTTCAACCAAAAGTTCCTTAGGATTTGATCTGCTATAAGATTCCAAAAAGAAAAATTCAAACAAGTCAACAGGGAAAAAGGCGACAGACAGACAGATGGACTTCACGAATTCAGAGACGAACTTTTTGTTCGTCGAAAATCGAGAATAAAACAGAAACTAAACGATCTTAAATCGCGTCCCCACGCAAAATGTACACGTATTTCTCGCAGATGCTGTCGGTGTCGGGTGTTCAAAAGACAGATAGTTTTATAAGCATAGTTTGCATAATTTATGCCTTTGAAAGCATCATTGACAAGAAATTTGGGTTAGGAAGCACCTGTTTTGTTTTTTGTTCTGTGACAAATGTTTGTAAAGTTTTTAGCATGTATTACTTGTGCATGCGGTGGTTGGGTACTGGACACCGGGCGTGGACACTACGTCGACTGGCGGTTTTGGACACTTTGTCGACCGTGGACTCTACGCCGACCGCAAGCAATGGACACCTTGCGCGGTCAGCGTATTATCCACGGTCGGCAAAGTGTTCAGTAGCAAAATTTATTTTTAAGGGTTGGCGAAGTGTCCGCGATCAACGTTGTGTCCGGTAGCTGTAAAGATGTATACCTGAGCTTCTAATCTAAATATAACGTATTCACATGTCATGATTAAAGGTGTCTTGAACTAAAGTTCTAATTAAAATTAACAAAAAAAGATAGCTTTATCTGATTCTCATAGGTAGAAAAAGATAAGAATTGGTCACCATGGCAATTAAACACATTGTTAACTTAATGTGAGATTTAAATATGGTCCATTAATATTTTCCAATTTTCTATTATTGCATTATAAATGAGAAGAGGAAAATTGGAGAACATTCGAGCATTTTTAGCATTTTGAGAAATTTCAAGAACTTTTGAAATTATCTTTATTTTGAGTATATCTTTGCCAGTTAAAGGTCTCCAGTCCTGCTCACTTTTGAGGGTTTATTCTCGTTTTTTCTCGTTTGTGCTCCGGGAATATTCTCCAAAAATAAATGCTCGGCCATTTTCCAACACTATTTAGGAGATATTTTAAGTAAGAAGTTTTCAAATGAACATACCGTATGTAACTATTTAGGTAGACAGAATTCCGATAACACCTTTTATTAATACGATCAAGAAGTTTGTTGCCTTCAAATGGAACAAGTTACCTTGAATATTTATGTTTTTAATATAATGTTATTTACGAGTTAATAAACTAGCTTTTGTTAAGAAAGTGATATTTATTTGTGAGAAAAGCCTACCGCTTTATAATAAAATAACAAACATTAGATTATACCAGGAATTAATAAACATGGCATTTGTTTTCTCGTGGGAAGGTTTTCTGTGAGAATTATTGATTATTGAATTTGGTACACTTCAGTTGCACGTGCAAACCTAAAATTGTCTAGAAATAACTAAAAACATTTTGAAAAGAATTGTAGATGAAGAAAAATCCAAACTTAGATTTAGAGTGGTGGTCATTCTGACAATAATTGCTAAGAGTATCATTAAAGTAGTGCCAAACAAGAGTCAATTACAAGAAACTCTCAATTACATATTTGTACTAGAATTTAGGCAATAGTACTGTTCTGTTGCACGTTCGATTTCAGATAGCGTCAAGGAGAACGAGTGGGCCAAAAATATTCATCTCTTTGAATAATCACATGCACAAAGACAGTTGTCTTAGAACAATTATGCTTAGACTTGACGTATGCGGTATAGCACTATCCTGTTGAAACTAATTGTTTAATAGCATTCATTATGTATACAGAGAGACGAAGTTTGGAAACAACCAAAGCTAGTAATAATTTCGAGAATGGAAAATTAACCAGTTCCTTGTTTAAATCACTATCTCTCGTAACAATGGAATGTCCTTAGACATTCATTTTTATAAACATATTGTTTACTTCAATCTACATTGGTTGAATTTATTTGTTTTTCTAAACATCTTATTATTCAAACAAGCTTCTGAAATGTTTTACATTCTTATTCAAGAAGACAGTATTTATTTTTGTTAGGTCTATTTACTATTACATATAGTTATATTGATAATACAATAATGGAAACTAGGTCAATTCGTCAATATAATAATCAATCAGACACTTATCTATGACATAAGTTTAATCCTTATTTTAATTTGGTATATTATGAGATCTCAATAATATAACTTATGAAGCTCTCATGAAAAAATAAATAAAACAAAAATATCCATTATAAGGTTTATAGTATATATGTTCCGTTACCAATTGAAACAATTTCCTCTTAAATAGACCTTAATCGGAAGTGGAAATGATACTAACTGATTCATAACCTATTTATATGTCATACAATGCCACCCCCCTCCTTTCTAATGTGGATAGTTGTAGTTTCTTAAGAATGATGTTTGCATACTTTATAGTCATATCTTGCTCTGGTTTGATACATCTATTCCAATAGATAATACCACATTAAAAAAATGTTGTCCAAACCTACCCACTTAGGAGATAAACAAAATGGATAAATACAATGCTACAGACAGAATTATTACTTAATCCTAATTAATTATATTCATAAAAATGTAAACTAATGTAGACATTAAGATTCACAATTGAAAACATTACACCTAGTGGCCTGACTTATATAGATTTGCCCTAGTTTTTTAAGCGTTATTTCTCACGGAGTATTTGAATTTTAACATAAAATCTTATTTGGTTTTAAGATTTTCTAATCAGCCATTACTCTAAAGTGATAATAGAACAAAAAAGAGAGTTGACCAATTATGATTAGTTTTAAATATTAGGTCGAAACGTAGTAACTAACAACGTAACACCTACCCTTCTAAAATTCTAAAAGAAGGGTCTTTCGGTTCTAAATTCGAAGTGCAAGGGGCTTTGAAAGTGTTCGGAACCTTAAAATCAAAAACACAACTTATATTTCTACACACTGCTAAAACTGGCCAATATTTTCTTGATGATTTCTTAGGTTAGAATGTACATGTTGTATACTATTTTGAATACGGGGTTTTTTACTTAAATTAACACAGATACAGATGCTATCGTAATAAAGATTCAATACACAACTCACTACTGGCTTACCTTTAATTGAAATGAATGCTCCTGTTGAATATATTATAGTGAAAAGTCTAATTCTCTACAAATGGAGACTTTCTCAGGCGGGTCGCTATTATAGAGATCTAAATTCATACATACATGGACACAGTAATATGAAAACAGATGCAGAAAGTAATTTTTTAATAATAATAACACAACTTGAGTTTTATAATTTAATAAAAACCAAACAACAACAAAAACGAAACAAAAAGAAAATTGAAACTAGATACTAGAAAAATTTAGTCAGTTAAAAGATAGAAACGCTGCTTAATTTTGAATTTATCTCGAAATATTTAACTGCAATCTTATGCAAAAATTTGATTATTAACTTTTATCTTTTTAATCCCATCGTTATATTCTTTCTTTATATTAATCCCAACATAGTTCAGTATTCTTCATTTCGACATTAATACTTTTGGTATCGTCATATTTCTTAATTATTAAAATTAAAACTAAATACTGTTAAAAACTCACGTTTATATATTTAAATCTTTTTTTTTAATTTGCCGCCACAAACTTGCCAACTGTATTTTTATAAATTCTCAAATATCCGCTTTCTGTTTTCATTCGTCTCGACAATGAAATCAAGAAAGTATGTCATGGCCTTTGTCAAATATTTCCACATAAAGGGCATTACTAATTGGAATTCCAAATCCATTTATTTTTATAACAGTGGTAAGTAAATCAATTTTATACTTAGAGTCCACATCGATTTATAATTTAGTTATAAAATCTTTTTCTTTATTAGCAATTAATAAAATTTCCATCGCAGAATAAATTAACATTTGATTAATTTGAAGCACTAGTTGAATAACCAATTAGATTTACCTTTCTTAAAACTTTAAACACTTTGACGTTTCACAAAAATAACATTAACCTCAAAATTTCGACATCGCTTTGTTTATATTTTTAACTTAAAACATAACCTTAAATTACATTATGCTCTCCAAAAGGTTGTGCACTTCTTGAAAGATTAATTAGAAAAGAGAGAGTTTATTACAAAAATGGCCATGTTTATAGATTATTTTGGCGAAACAAATGAATGTGGTACAAGTTTTGCGTAAAACAAAAGATACTTTGACAATCAATTTAACATAACCAAATTATTGTATATAAATTTTAATTAAAACAAAAACTAATTAGATAATCTTATGTTTTTATTACAAAGTCAACCCTGCTTTGTATGTCGATGACATCCCTATCTACTTAAAATGTTTATTAATTTAATTACTTAAAAATACCTTTTCACACCATCCTATTTTCACAAATTTAAGCATTATATTCTAACAAACATTGTCTACATGTTTTTAGGCATCAACCATATGAAAATTCAAACCAATTACAGTATTTCTTTGTATAATCGAAAACGCAACATAATTACATGTTGTTTAACTGATATCATTAATAATAAAAAGCAGCCCTTACATTTAAGATAGTTACAATTATGTGGTAATGAAGCAGCTCCACAGACCTCAAAATTATTTAACCAAGAGTTGTAAAATTTTGAAATACAAAATACTCATGCAACTGAAGAATCTCGTTAACATGAAAACACAGTTTTACTATTAAATACTCAGGTAAGGTAGTAAATAATTGCATACCTCCCCATTACAATGTCTGTTTTAGATTATATCTTACATTAACTTTGACCTAAACTTAATTTAAATGCAAAATTAGATAATCATCTCCCACATTGTTAATGAACAATATTCAACTTTATAAAAGAAAAATTTTTCAAAATTATATTATGTTATGCAACCTCTAACATGCCGCTTTAAAATTTCAGAAATAAGCTTATTTAACACTATAGAGTGGAAAATATCCTGACAATATGAAAAAATGTTTAACATTATTTTGTTTGACATGCCATGCTAATAATAGCTGCGTTCGTTTAAAAATTTCACCTAACCTAATAATTAAATACTGTCTTAAAATCGCGTGTTTAATGATTTCAAATCCATATCTTCGTCGATAATAATTTAAAACGAGCACAATTATTATTAAATGCAAGATTTTTTGTAGTTTACAGTAATTTTAGATTTTCTGAACCTACTTTCTCAGGATGAATCAGTACCGACAATACAATCTTGTTAAATAAAGCCTCCCAATATTATTTTAAAAATTCCCAAATTGCCCAAATATAGAGGGATTTCTAATCAGGTTAGGAAGAACGAAAAAATTTGATTCACTCGCAAAAGAATAATTCTTAGAAGAATTTAAGTTTTCATTCGTTCGCGAATTTTATTTTTTAATTCTATGGTGTAAATAAATTCTCGTTCCCCAGCGAATCATATTTATTGTTGAGTTAAAAAATATTTATCGTTCACGAGTTTCACGATTTAAATAACAGCGCATTTAATATGTAAAGATTCAATTTTATTAAAACACGGATAGCAAACCTGTATGGCGTTGTATGCGAAGTGTCGAATTTTGTTTGATAATTCTTCATTAATTGATACCTGTTTTCGATTTATTTGTTTTCATCAAGAAATTTTAATTGATTATGTACGTTAGCTTAATGCCGCTTAATATTTCGAATTAATAGATTTCTTTTTAAATTCTTAGAAATTAGAATTCTAAGAAAACAAACCAACAAAAATTAAACCCCCTAGAAAGAATCAGATCTGGAAAATCATTTTTACTGTCATTAGCAACATGTATAGTTAATTGTTCGACAACGCATTCTATGATGCTATGTAATTACCACATTATTATCAAAAACAGTGTTTTTCTCATTCTTGGTCAGAAGCTTTTTTTTAGTCGTTTTTCAATTGTTCTCTTTGAGATTTCCATTATCTTTTGCAACCGGTAAAATAAGTTGGTCAATAAGACAATAATTATGACATCAGGAAGGCAATTTGTTGTGTGTAAAACTGTCTGTCATAGTCCATGGGATTATGCCTGTTTATTTTGAGTTGTTTATTTTGAATACAGTATAGTATGGGTATGAAATTGACTCACATATAGTATGTGTGTACTTTAAAATTGTTGACATCTGTCACATTTTGTATTTGTGTTATAATGATTTTTTATTTACGCATTTTATAACAATGCTTTTTCAACAACAATAAGTTTAGTTAGTAAATAAACGTAACGCTTATGTGTCAGCATCATTTTTATTTTTCGGTTAGATTTCAAGTTATGTTTGTTTGTTTGTTTTTGGGTGAGGAATCAGGATGGCAGAGCATCCTTCGTACCTCATGGCACCGATTGATATGATCATTTGGCCGAGCCTACTAGAATTTAGCCGAATTTGGGGGAATTCCACCCTCTGTAGGGATTTTTAAAATGCCAAACATCACATTGACACGGGACCTACAGTTTTACTTCTTATCCGAGAAGAAAGCATGTTTTTAATTTTTCTCCGCTATGAAAAACTATCAGCTCGGCCAGGGATCGAACCTGCGATCCTTGGATGATAAAGCAAACATGCAAACCACTAGTCCACCGGGGCTTTCAAGTTATGGATTTATTTTAATTTTATTTGACAATTGTTATTTGAAATAGCGCATTGAAGTGCGCATGTCTGCCAAGAAAGTTTTTGCGGATCACAATCGCTTTTCTTCATAAAGGGGGTGATTTAACAGTGTTCTTGTGGGATCATAACTTAAAATTATTGCCTGGGACACTTTATCCGTTAGATCGAGCAGGCACAGTCACAAGAGCCTACAATATTTTACTTGAAAAAATTAAATACATAAACAGATAAAAAGATGAATGGAAAACCAAAAATAGGAAAAAGATTCAGATGTTAGCGCATAGATGTTAGTTCAAATATATTAGCGCGAAGCTTTCCATCTTGTATCTAAAGAAAGAATATTACTATAGAAGTCCTTAAATCAAAGAAAAATCTTGTCCATTTTTTACTTTGAGGTGCTTTGGTGTGGGCTTTTTATGAATCGTATCGTAAATAATACCAATTCAGTTCTTCAAAAAGTGCTTTCATCCTAGTACACAACCTTATGCGTAAAAAGTTGAACTTATCGAACTGTACCAGTGGCGGACATCGAATTTTGAGTCAGCAGGGGTGCATTGTAATTGACTGGTACATACCCATACAACTACAGATTGATAAGAAAATGTAATACGCGCGTGAAAACAATAAGATTAGCGTAAAAATAGATTTTTTACTTTGAGGTGCTTTGGTGTGGGCTTTTTATGAATCGTATCGTAAATAATACCAATTCAGTTCTTCAAAAAGTGCTTTCATCCTAGTACACAACCTTATGCGTAAAAAGTTGAACTTATCGAACTGTACCAGTGGCGGACATCGAATTTTGAGTCAGCAGGGGTGCATTGTAATTGACTGGTACATACCCATACAACTACAGATTTATAAGAAAATGTAATACGCGCGTGAAAACAATAAGATTAGCGTAAAAATAGTACAAACTAGTAAAAATAGTAGGCGTAATAAAAATTTTACTACCTAATTTAAAAATGTACTCTTTTTGGTTTTACAATTTCTGAACACCTTGCACTTATGTACTGAAATATTCAACGTCAACATAATCATTGTATTCACCAGTTGCAAAGCAGCTCACAAGTTTTGTATTACACGCCCTCTCTCTATTCATATATTTGTTTGGAAACATGGAGTCAGCCAAGGTTTAATTCCTGTTGTTTGATGACTAACTTTTTTTGTTTCATTTTGAAGTTATAAACATACGCATTTTCTGTTAAGTTTAAGTCTGAGTGAACCTGCAAATAGGTCTAACCTGAACAAAGGTAGGCTCAGTTGACGCCAGAAAAATGTTACAACTGGAGATACTAATGTTATTTCGCGGTTAATATAAATAGAAACTGCAATATGAGAGGTAGAGAATTTTAAATAATTTAAACAACTTTTTTATTGGTGAGCCCAAAATAAAGTCGAAATAATTGTCTAAGGGTATTTTGTTTGAAATTATGTACCGTATTACTGTATTTAAGTGGGTTTAATGTAGGATTTTTATGAACAAATTTTCCCAACTAAAAACAAATAATAATAACATATCTTTAAAGATATATTTTAAAAGTAAAATCCCAAACTGGAACTATTTTATCAAATTTTGTTACCATTAAAAAAATCTATATAATTATTTTGAATAAATTGAAAATATTGCATAACATTTTTAATATGGGCTTTTTTTAAATTCAAACGTCGTCAACATTCTATAATTTTTGTAACCAAAACTGTATTGGCGCCAAAGATAGACCTGCATTCTAGCGGAATTTTATTTAAACTAATTATGCTGTAGGATAATTATCATATTAGAAGGTTATGTTGCAACTAATGAGTGCATCTCATTGGTTGCACGCATGATCGGCGTTATTTTGCTTAACTCTGTTGCTGCACAACACCATCTAAATATATTTATTTCCCCCTTCTATGTAAATGACACTTTACAGGCCTTTATGTAACTAAGTAAATGAGTAATTACAGCCACAGCCCTGTAAAACTTTACGGGCTCCTAAAAGAGACCTGTAGAATTTTACAATGCTCATCAACAAATTGCTATGGCAACTAATGTGTTGCTTAACCACAACACCATGGCAACACCTAGTATAAATTGTGCTACCGCCTTTGATTCCAAAATATACAATTCATAAAAAAAATGCTGGTGAAGGTGGAAATAAAAGTTTGTACGCGACACGCTTTGCAATTAATCGTTACTGGGCTCGCTGGATTATGTAGGCTCGCTCCTTCGTCGCTCGCCCGTAAAGATTAATTTAAAAAGCTTGGCACGTAAATAACTATTATTGGCGCGTTCCAATAATTAGCTGTTTTTTAAGAGCACTAATTAGTGCTTGCAAGGGCAAGGGCGCTAAGTAAAAGCGCTTTTTTAAGTTGGTGAACTAGCTTAGCACAAAGATGACGTAATTGTTTAATGATTGTATAATGCAAAGTCTTGCTGAACACAGCCACTGTTTTGTTAACAAATATGTAGATCTATGGGTTGCTTTGTTAGTTAAAGTGAAATACATATTTTGTTAAGATTTCCAGTAATTCTTTTCTAATAATATAACTAAACCTATTTCTTTAAAATGAATAACTATCAAATTATTTTCATTTTAAATAAATTATAATTTTTCAAACCGAAATAACAGTTTTACACCTTCCTTCTTCTAGATCGTAACTATAATTATCAATAATCCACTCACACGCACACAATAATTTTGACGAACCATGCAATATTTTTTAAAGAAATCTCTCTTTTTTTACCCAAAAGGTTACGAACGAATCAAATATTCGCCGAATAAAAGATCTAGAAGACCAATTAGCACAAGAGCGGCAAAGAGTAGAAACATTAGAAGCGGATTCTAGTAAACTTTTCGAAGCGGAAGAAGCCCTAGTAAAAACCCGCGAGGAAGTCGACGTACTGAAAAATGAGCTGGATCATTCCCGAACAAAACGAAGTGCCTTAGACGAACAGAATGAAGGTAAGTTGTGAAAAAAAAACGGGAAAATGTAGAATTTATTTTTTTGAAACGGTTTTAAAATATGCAACATTACCTTGAATAGAATCTATAAAGTCGATGAAGCAGCAACTGGAAACCACGCAGCAGCAACTAGAACAGACACGAGTAGAAAGTAGTAAGACGATAGATCAGCTGCAAGCGGATATTCAAGCTAGTGCATCGAGCATTAAAACAACGCAAAGCACCTTCGATAAGGAACTGGAAGAGTATAGAAGTCGATTGCAGAAGAAAGAAACAGATTGCAGTAAACAAGATGAAGAGATTGCTGCTCTTAAAGAGGAGCTAGCTCAAACCAAGGCATTGTTAGCTGAGAAATCTGCTGCTCTAGACAAGAAGATAAGTGAAAGCAATGAAATCGAAAATAGTTTGAAGACCGAATTAGAACGATCGAAGAGGGAATTGAGCGCTAAGATTGTAGATCTTGAAAATAACACAGGCGAAATTAAATCGAAAGAACACGAAGTTAAAACGCTAAGGACGCAATTAGAAACCACCGAGATTGATTTGAAATCGAGAGTTTTGGATGTCGAAAGATACCAAAGAAGCTTGCAAGAAGCAGAAGTGAATTACAAGAGTGAGATCGACCAACTCAGTAAAGACATGAAAGCGTTGATCTTAGAAAAAGAAGAGCATGATAAGACATCAGCTATTGCAATTTCTCAGAGAGATGCCAAATTGGAAGATGCCAATAAGACTATTTCGCAGTACATGTCTGAAGTCGACAAGCTTAAATCTGATTTAGCAGAAGCTAAAGAAACTATTGAGCGCACAAGCACTGAAATTCACGACAGACATGCTAGGCAAATTGAAGTCCGAGAAGCACAACTTATGGCTATGGCCGCTGAGATTCAGCAAAAGAACGATGAAATTACAAAGTGCTCGATAGTAACAACTAAATTGGAAGATGACATATGCACGAAGAACGGTATTATTGAGAAACTAAGATTGGAATTAGACTCATTTAAGAGACGTTTCGAAAGTGAACAGATGTCGATCTCGAGATACAACGAACAAATCAACGCGTTGCAATTAAACCTTGGTGATTTACAACGAAAACTGATATCGGCTGAACAGAGAATAATTGAGTTAAATGAACAGAAACAACGACTAGAAACAGAAATGCAATCAATGATGGGAGCAAGCGGTGATTACAGCGCCAAATTGCAAGACTTGAGCACGAAATTGTTAGAGAAAGATCGCATATTTGAAACAATGAGAGCCGACTTTGTCGAGAAACTTCAAATGGCTCAACGTGTCGAACAGCAGCTTAACATACAACTGCAGAAATTCCGAGAGGAAAGTGAACGCAACAGAATTAATTATGAAGAGAAGCTAAGGACGGCAGTTGAAACCGAAAGAATGTTACGACAAAGATGCGAAGTTGCCGCCTCAGAAACCGCAAAGGTTAGAGATGATCTTATGTTAAGAGTAAATGAATTGACACGTTCGTTAGAAGAAAAAGATTTCATCTTAAAGAAGACTGTAGGAGAATGTGGCGAGAATCAGCAGTTCCTCAAGGATCAATTGGGTAGAACCAATGCAGAATTGCAGAAAACAATCGAATCGTGTCAAAGAAGAATCGATGAACTTACAGCAGATAATATTAACTCCAAGAATGTTATTGCTCAGAAATCAGAAATGCTTATTGAATCAGATTCAAAATTGAAACACTTCATGGCGCAAGCACAACAGGGTGAAATGGAATTACGTAGAACATTCGAAGAACAAATAAAGAAGATTGAATTCCAACTTGGAGAAAAAACCGCCCAATTGCAACAGTTTATTGCTGAGACTGAATTGCTGAAACGTGATTGCATGGCTCAAAACGTGAACATCGCCGAGAAAGATCACAAGATTGCTCAGTTGATTAACGAATTGCAAGCAACACAACGATTAGTTGTTCAACTGCAAGCTGAAAAAGATCGAATTCAATTAGTACAAGTGGAAACGGCTAAAGAGTGTGCTGCCCATTCCAAACAACGAAACGACCTACTCAATCAAGTAGCCATTCTTACTAACAAAGCTGAAATGGCTGATAAGATGGCGCAAGAGCTTCACATGCAGAAGACGGTTTACGCCCGTTTGTTCGACCAACTCCAGATAACCGAAGTTCAGAAACAAACACTGTTATCGCGCTTACAGGAAGCTGCCAATAAGAATGGAGAAGCTGAGAAATGTTATTATATGTTAGAGCTGGCAAAGAACTTGCAGGCGACTAACAATGATGAGCAAGCCAAGAGAATTGTGGAATTGCAACAAACTATTACGATGACGCAGCAGCAGATAGCGGAACGTCAAGGTCAGATTCAGGGACAGAAGAACGAAATATTGAAACTACAGGAAGCACTACTAAGGGTTAGTATGTACTATTTTATTCTGCAGCAAGATGTGTTGGTTTAGAACTCATTAAGTGGCCAGCAAAATGATGCTTTATTCGCATTAAAATGTATAGTTGGGAACAAACAAATGTGGAAAATTGTAAACATTTCTTTTGCAATGCATCATCAACAGAATGAAAATCTATTTTGCCGACTTGACATGGTAAATACAATTAAATTAAAGTTCTTATCAATCTGAAAGACGAAATATTTTCATAGTAGTTATTCGTGTGGATGTCTCAGGTTCGAATCCCATTGGGGCATAGTCTTTTTCTTATTTTCTAATAAAGTTATTGTTTGTAATTCTTTTAATTTGTGGTGTATTTATTTATTGTTTTTTTCTTAATTTAAATTTAAAATTATAAACAATAAAATTTTAAGAAATAAAAAATAGTAATATCCTCGATGGGGTTTGAACCTGGAACTTCTGGGTTACTAATAACTGTATTCGGTCAAGGAGATTATAGTGGGCGATGGTTTTCTGTGAACTATTTAGTCTCTGAGATTGTAAAAACTTTAATATCGGTTTCTTGTGCTTATTAAACACATAAGTTCTTCTTTGTTAAATAATTATAACATTAGATATTATTAAATCTTGTTAAAATTTCCGGGTACTTCATTGTTAGAAGAGAAACGCTTTAAAAATGGCTCTCGCAATAATAACGATGACCAAATCTTCTAGTCAACAACAGTGTCGTTTATCTTATCAACCTATGCATTGGTTGTGCTCAAACAATAACAAAGAAATAATTATTAAATACTTTAGCAATCCAATATATCCCACAAAGATAAAGAAGTTATCGTGATTTATATAAGATAAATAAACAATGCTGTAATCATTCTATTGTAACTGAAATATAACACTTTAAAAATGTCAACTACCAAAGGACATCAATGTTTCTACATTTTTCAAAAGTTGCCTAGAAAGGTAATATTTTATGACGTCAATTTGCTGGCTGTGCAGACGTAACAACAATTTTTGCTGCAGAACGATTTCCGAACTTTTACCGCTTACAAAATATTAACCAAACTCAACATTTACAGGCCCAACAAGAGTGTGTACGTCCAGGACCCGGACCTCAAAATTCAGTAAGCTTAGTGAATGGACCCACACCAAACACGCCACTAAACACACCACTTGCAATCCCAACTCCTTTACAAAACACACAATTGTTAGAAATTCAATTAATGACCGTTAAGAATTCGTTCGGTGCTTTAATGCAGAGGTTCCTAGCGTCTCAAAGACAGAACGCCCAACTTTTAGCTCAATTACAAAGCGCAATAGGAGCCGGTGATAGAACGCGCATACATTTCTTATTGCAAGAAATCGCGAGACTAAGACAACAATACGGTTCATTCAAAAACTCGCTAGAGGCAGATAGGTACAGATTATTGAAATTCGTTTCTTACGCGATAATAAATCTTCAACAAAAACAATACACTATAAACGTTTTAATAAAACAAGTTAAACAGTTACATAATAATTATAATAATCTACCACTGCAATGTAAGTTGGCACCTCAAGGTCCAGCATTCCCATATAATTTAGTAGATACTTCATTAAATAATATTAAAATACAATTAGAGGAAGCTCAGCAATTACTTGGCTTGAAAGATTTACACATACGCAATCTCCAGAATCAGGTAGGTTCTTTGCAACAAAATATCAAAATTATGTTTGAACAGTTTGCAAGTAAATCTGGTAATATCTGCTCGGGAAGTGTCATGGTCCCACCTCCTAGTGAAATTGTTAATACTGTTACTCCACCACCAATCCCAGGAGGCCAATGTCCTCCTCCTCAAATAATAATTAAAGAAGTTCCGATATTCCCAACTAAACCTCCATCTCAAGCCTGTACGCAAATCTTCCCCCCGTATATAACAAATCGCCCAAGCAATATATTCGGACCTGTACAACCGGGTCAACAACTACCCGGAATATGTTCACCACCAAGAGTGATTATTCGCAGAATTCCAATAGTTATTCCTAGGTTGCCAAACACTATAATTAAGGAAGTGCCTGTTCCTATAATAAGAGGTAATGCATGTCCATCTCCTAGAATAGTTATCCAAAAAGTACCAATCTTCTACCCACCGAAGACTATTATAAAAGAAGTTCCCGTACCTCAGCCTCCTAAAGTTATTGTAAAAGAAGTGCCCGTTCCAATAATATACGGTAAGAAATGTCCTGCACCTCAGGTTATAGTACAAAAGGTGCCTATACCTCAACCTGCAAGAGTTATTGTTAAAGAAATACCAATTCCACAACCTCCTCGTATTATTATCAAACAAATTCCAGTACCTTTACCACCCAGAACTATTATTAAAGAAGTTCCAATTATGCCTGGCTCCGCATGTCCACCTCCGCAAATAATTGAAAAATCCATACCGGTACTTCAACCGCCAAAAGTAATTGTAAAAGAAATCCCTGTGCCGCAACCGCCAAGAATCATTCAAATACCATCACGTCCAACTCTGGAACAATGTTCCTTGTTATCAGGGCCTTCCCTCTCACCTCTAGTACAAAGACTACGAAACGAGATAAATTACCTAAAATTACAATTGCAAAATGCATTGTATTCAAACGCACCAGGAGTACCAACTGCACCAACTACTGGTTCTAATACTCTACCAGGTTCAGTCTTCCCATCCTCTCCGGTATCCTTACCTCCCCTGGCACTGATTAAACAAATAAATTTCCTCAAACAACAAATACAGAATCTTTTAGCACGTCAAAGACCTACTTACCCAACCGCTGTTGGTTCTGGAGAGGCCAGCTCTCTTATCATACTAATAGAAAAACAACGGAATCAAATCAATCTCTTACGACAACAAATCGTGAATCTATTATCACGCCCTGGTTCTTGTGCTGGTAGTGAGGGTATCATAAGTTATCTTCAACAACAAATACAGAGGCTTTTAGCATCTCCACAGTCTGTTATACCAGGACCTGATGTTACAGGCCCATGGCCAGTTCCAAGTCCAGGTGCTCCAAGTGAATTGGTGGAACAACAAAGAACTTTAATTAATTTCTTGTCACAACAAATTCAGAATCTGTTATCGAATGCCAATAATATTCCTGCACCAATCCCACAACAACCAACCTCAGGTTATCCTTTGATAATAGTACAAGAACTTAGAAATCAAATAAATTACTTAAGACAAAAAATACAAAATCTGCTCTTACATCCTAAAGTTATTGTCAAAGAAGTTCCTATAAACCAACCAGGTGTATGTCCTTCTCCCGAGACACCGCGAAAATTATATATCTACCAGAAACCAAATGTTGTCATTAAAGAAATTGTTAAACCGTGTCCACCTTTGCCAATTCTTGTAAAACCTGTTGCTTGTTTATTACCTGCAGATGTAGTAAGCACCGTTAACTTGAACGGATTCTCTGATTTAGATGTGTTTAACTTTAAAAAAGGTTTATATAATCTGTTGCTACAGCAAGCAATCTGTAGTGTTTCAAATGTCCAAGCTGGCAAGTCTGGTAGCTTAGATCTACAAAATAACTGTTTGCAAATGCTAAATGGAATAGGAGGGGCACCAAGAGTAATAATTAAACAAGTTCCTGTTCTACAACCTCCCAAAACACTTATCAAAGAAGTTCCACTACCTATACCAATTGGCCAGCAATGTCCTCCTCCACAGGTAGTACTTCACAGAGTGCCTGTACCGCAACCACCTAGAATTATTGTAAAAACCGTTCCAGTCACATTACCTCCTAAACTGATTGTCAAACAAATCCCAGTACCCGTTATTCAGGGCGTGAAATGTCCTCCTCCTAATACGTTAATACAACGTGTTCCTGTTCTTCAACCTCCCAAGGTAATTCTAAAGGAAGTCCCTATACCGCAACCTCCACGAATCGTAATCAAGGAGGTTGCTGTCCCACAGCCTCCTGTTGTAAAATATGTACCAACTCCTGTTCCTATCCAACCAGGTATAACTTGTCCTCCTCCTAAAGTATTTGTACAGAGAGTGCCAATATTACAGCCACCAAGAACAATAGTTAAGGAAGTACCAGTTCCACAACCACCACGCTTTATTGTAAAAGAAATACCGATACCTCAACCTCCTCGCATTATTCTAAAAGAAATACCTCTGATGCAACCATGTCCTGCTGGACCACTAAGTGCCGGTGAATTAGTAAATTCTGGTTCTCAAATAAATTCTGGTGCAATTGAAGGTGGAGCTACATTACCACCAAGAATAATCATTAAAGAAGTTCCAGTGCCAATTGCTCCAGGAAGACCTTGTCCTCCGCCACAAGTGGTTCTCCAAAGAGTTCCTGTTCCTCAGACACCAAGAGTGTTTGTCAAAACTGTTCCTGTGGTACTTCCTCCAAAGATAATAGTTAAAGAAGTTCCCATCCCTGTTTCTCCTGGAATACAGTGTCCTCCACCACGAGTGGTAGTACAGAGAGTGCCTATCTTACAACCACCTAAGGTTATTTTGAAAGAGGTACCTATTCCACAGCCTCCACGTATAGTTATTAAAGAAGTTCCAGTTCCGCAAAGTCCTCGCGTTATTGTAAAACAGGTGCCAGTACCATTCTTACAAAAATGTCCCTCTCCAAATGTCATAGTTCAGAAAGTACCAATACTTCAACCGCCTAGAATCATCGTGAAAGAAGTGCCTATTCCTCAACCACCCCGTATAATAACAAAAGAGGTTCCCATTCTACAACCTCCTCAAACGATTGTTAAGGAAGTAGCCGTACCCCAACCGCCAAGAATTATTATTAAACAAATACCAATACCTATACCTCCAAAAACACTTATAAAAGAAGTGCCGGTACCAGTAATTAGAGATCAAGTTCCAAAAATAATCATACACAGAGTGCCTGTTCCACAACCACCCAAAATAATTGTTAAAACAGTACCATTTGCATTACCGCCTAAAATAATAATGAAACAAGTTCCAATTCCTATAATTCGAGGTACTACTTGTCCTGCTCCAAGAATAATCCTACAACGTATACCAGTGATTCAACCACCACAAACAGTCCTAAAAGAAGTTCCAATTTTACAACCACCTAGAATTATTGTTAAAGAAGTCCCAGTACCTCAACCGCCCCAAGTTATTATTAAAAAAGTTCCGGTTCCAATTATAAGTGGAAGAACTTGTCCTTCGCCACGGGTGGTAGTCCAGAGAATACCTGTAGTACAGCCACCAAGAACTATTGTGAAAGAAGTTGTGGTGCCACAGCCACCTCGAATAATTGTAAAGGAAATACCTATACTGCAGAAACCTCAGATAGTTGTGAAAGAAGTTCCTGTTCCTAGTTCAGATAATTCTTGGTTAGTTCAAAAGCTACAGCTGATAATAGCTTCTTTAAGAAATCGAATAGACGAAATAAGACAGGAGAAAGTATCAACAGTTCCTGTAATACAACCACCAAGAGTAATTATTAAAGAAGTACCTGTGCCAGTTGGAAAGGAAGTTCCTAAAGTTGTTATTCAGAGAGTGCCAGTACCAGTACCTCCCAGAGTTATCGTTAAAACAGTACCATTTGCATTGCCGGCTAGAGTTGTTGTAAAACAAGTACCTGTTCCAATTATAAAAGGTAGAATATGTCCTGCTCCTCAAATAATAACACAAAGAGTGCCAGTGATGCAACCCCCACGGGTAGTTCTGAAAGAAATACCAATTCCACAACCACCGAGGATAATTATTAAAGAAGTAAAAGTTCCACAAGTAATAGTTAAACAAATACGAATTCCAGTGCCCATTAGAAGTCAAGTTGCTGTACCACGAGTAATTGTTCAGAAAGTACCTATAATGCAACCACCAAGAACGATAATTAAAGAAGTTCCTGTAATGCAGCCACCCAGAACTATAATTAAAGAGGTGCCCATTGTGCAACCACCAAGAGTTGTAATCAAAGAAGTACCTGTACCTATACGAACGCCACCAGTAATACAAAGAGTAGCTGTTCCTGTGCCACAAATAGTTGTTAAAAATGTGCCCATACCACAGCCTCCAAGAATAATAGTAAAGACAATACCTCTGCCTCCAAAGATTCAAATTCAGAGGGTGCCAATACCACAGCCTCCAAGGATAATAGTACAAAGAGTACCTGTACTACAACCACCAAAAGTAATAGTAAAACAGGTACCTATACCACAACCACCAAGAATAATTACTCAACAGGTAAAAGTGCCTGTACTTCAACCTCCGAGAATTGTTGTAAAAGAAATACCTTTGCCACCAAGAACAATTGTTCAAAGGATACCCATACCTGTGCCTATACAACAACCTCCAAAAGTTATAGTTAAAACAGTACCTATAGTACAACCGCCAAAGATTATTGTTAAAGAGGTGCCAGTACCACAACCACCACGAATTATTGTACAGAAAGTACCAGTTCCTGTGCCTCAACCAGTTATCAAAGGAGTACCTGTGCCTCAACCGCCAAGAATAATAATTCAAAAGGTACCTATTCCTATACCTCAACCACCAAAAGTCATTGTAAAACAGATACCTATTCCTCAACCACCTAAAATTATTGTAAAAGAAATACCAATACCTCAACCACCCAAGATTATCATTCAGAAAGTCCCACAATTGATAATTCAGCCACCAAAGGTGATTGTAAAACCAGTAGTGATACGTCAACCACCTCAAATAATAACACAAAGAGTAGCTGTACCTGTACCTCAACCCCCACGAATTATTACACAAAATATACCAGTTCCTGTTCCACAACCTGTGCCACAACCTGTACCCGTAATACAAAAGATTCCTGTCCCAATACCACAACCACCAAAAATTATTGTTCAAAAAGTGAGGGTACCTATTTTACAACCACCTAAGATTATTGTGAAAAATATACCAGTTCCACAACCACCAAGAATTTTAACACAAAGAATACCTGTACCCATTCCACAACCTCCAAAGATTGTAGTCAAAGAAGTACCAATTGTTCAACCACCAAGAGTTGTAGTAAAAGTAATGACAGTACCGCAACCTCCAAGGTTTATTATTCAAAGGATACTAATACAACTACCACCTCGAATTGTTTTCAAGCAGGTTCCTATACCCGTACCACAACCACCTAAAATAATAACAAAAGAAATTCCAGTTCCGCAGCCTCCAAGAATTATAGTTCAAAATATTCCTGTACCACAACCACCAAGAATTATCGTGAAACAAATTCCAGTACCAAAGATTATTATTCAAAGAATACCCATGCCGCAACCACCTAGAATCATTACCAAGGAAAGCACGCTTCCACCAAAGGTTCTCATAAAGCAAGTACCCGTACCACAACCACCAAGGATTATCGTTCAAAAGATTAACGTACCTGTACCTCAGCCACCGAAAATACTCATTAAACAGGTACCTATAGTACAACCGCCAAGAATTCTTGTTAAGCAAGTACCGATAATTCAACCCCCAAGAATTATAGTTCAGAAACAGACTGTGCCTCTTGTGTATCCTCCAAAGGTAATTGTCAAGGAAGTACCAATAGTACAACCTCCAAAGGTTTTGATAAAGCAAGTACCCATAGCAACTCCACCTCGAATAATTATTAAAAATGTACCTGTACCCATTGCACAACCACCAAGAATTGTTGTTAAAGAAATACCAATTCCACAACCACCAAGAATCTTAGTAAAACAAGTCTTTGTGCCTCAACCACCCAAGATAATATACCAAAAAGTACCGGTAACACAGATCAAACAGGTACCTATTGTACAGCCACCTAGAATAATTGTAAAGCAAATTCCTATTCCTCAACCTGCCCGGGTTATCGTTCAGAAGATTCCTGTACCAATAGTGCAACCTCCAAGGATAATAATTAAGACAGTTCCAATTGTGCAGCCTCCACGAGTTATTGTCAAGCAAGTACCCATACCTCAACCTCCACAAATTGTCACTCAGAGGATACCTGTACCCCAACCGCCTAAGGTACTAACCCAGAACATACCAGTTCCTGTACCTCTTCCTTCACGAGCAATAGTGAAAGAAGTTCCTGTACCACAACCACCTAGAATAATTGTACAAAAAATACATGTTCCAATACCACAACCGCCAAGGATTATAATTCAAAGAATTCCAGTACCAGGGCCTATACAACAAGTTCCTGTGCCACAACCACCTAGAGTAATTATACAGAGAGTACCCGTACCGATGCAGCAACCTCCACAAATAATTGTCCAGCGTGTGCCAGTACCTGGACCAACAAGAGAAATTCCTGTCCCACAACCTCCAAAGATCATAGTTCAACGAATTCCAGTACCAGGACCTACACAACAAATCCCTGTCCCCGTGCCACAACCACCTAAAATAATTGTACAAAGAATTCCTGTACAAGTACCACAACCTCCAAAGATAATAGTTCAAAGAGTTCCAATTCCAGGCCCTACACAACAAATCCCGGTACCACAACCACCTAAAGTAATTATACAGAGAGTCCCGGTACTTGTTCCACAACCTCCACAGATTGTGGTACAAAAAATACCAGTACCAGGGCCGACAAGGGAAATTCCCGTCCCACAACCTCCAAAGATCATAATTCAAAGAATCCCAGTGCCAGGACCTACACAACAAATTCCTGTACCACAACCGCCTAAAGTAATTATACAGAGAATACCTATTCCACAGCCTCCAAAGATTGTGATACAGAGAATTCCGGTACCAGGACCTTCTCGGGAAATTTCCATACCACAACCGCCTAGAATAATTATACAGAGGATACCAATAACAATAACCCAACCTCCAAAAGTAATAGTTCAGAGAATTCCAGTACCAGGGCCCTCGCGAGAAATTCCCGTGGCACAACCACCTAGAATAGTTATACAGAGAGTAGCACAACCTCCACAAATTATTGTTCAAAGAATTCCAATACCGGGACCAAGAATTCCTGTACCACAGCCACCTAAGATAATAGTACAGAGAATACCTTTGCCGGTACCAATGCATACTAAAGAAATTCAAGTGCCCCAACCTCCACGAATTATAGTACAGAGAATCCCAGTACCAGGTCCTACCAGAGAAATTCCTGTACCACAACCTCCAAGGATAATAGTACAAAGGATTCCTGTACCAGGTCCTACCCAAGAAATCCCCGTTCCACAACCACCTAGAATAATTGTACAAAAAGTACCTGTGTCAGTACCGCAACCTCCAAAGATTATAATACAGAGAATTCCTATTCCTGGCCCTGCACAACAAATTCCAGTGCCACAACCGCCTAAGATAATTATACAGAAGGTTCCTGTATCAGTACCGCAACCTCCACAGATCTTAGTTCAAAGAGTTGCAGTACCAGGCCCTACGAGGGATATTCCTATACTGCAACCTCCAAAGGTTGTTGTTCAAAGAATTCCTATACCTGGTCCTACGCAAGAAGTCCCCGTTCCACAACCACCTAGAATAATTATACAAAAAATACCGATATCGGTACCACAACCTCCAAAGATTATTGTTCAACGAATTCCTGTACCAGGGCCAACTCAACAAATTCCTGTGCCACAACCACCCAGAGTAATTATACAGAGAGTACCTGTTTCAATACCACAACCACCACGAATTATAGTGCAAAGAATTCCAGTTCAAGGTCCTGTGTTGAAAATACCAGTAGCACAACCACCTAAGATAATTGTACAAAGGATACCTGTACCAGTTCCAGGACCTACTCGAGAAATCCCTGTACCACAACCACCTAAGATAATTGTACAAAGGATACCTGTACCAGTTCCAGGACCTACTCGAGAAATCCCTGTACCACAACCACCTAAGATAATTGTACAAAGGGTACCTGTACCAGTTCCAGGACCTATACGCGAAATTCCGGTTCCACAACCGCCTAAGATAATTATTCAGAGGGTACCTGTACCAGTTCCAGGACCTATTCGAGAAATTCCTGTACCACAACCACCTAAGATAATTGTACAAAGGGTGCCTGTACCAGTATCGCAACCTCCACAGATAATTGTACAACGGGTACCTGTACCAATACCACAACCACCAAAGATTATAGTTCAAAGAATTCCAATACAAGGTCCTACTAAAGAAGTACCGGTACCATTGCCCCCAAAAATAATTGTGCAGAGAGTTCCTGTTCCAGTACAACTACCTCCTAAAATAATTGTACAGAGAGTACCTTTGGTAGTACCACAACCACCGAAGATTATAGTTCAAAGAATTCCAATCCAAGGTCCCACACGAGAAATTCCTGTTCCACAAATAATTGTACAAAGAATTCCTGTACCAGGTCCTATACGACAAATTCCTGTTACACTGCCGCCGAAAATAATTGTACAGAGAGTGCCTGTACCAGTTCCAGGGCCTACACGAGAAATCCCAGTACCACAACCTCCGAAAATATTCGTACAGAGAATACCAGTACCAGGACCTACACGAGAAATTCCTGTGCCACAACCTCCTAAAGTAGTCGTACAAAGAATACCAGTTCCCGTACCTATACCAGGACCAATACAGAAAGTACTGGTACCTCAACCACCTAAAATAATTGTTCAGAAGGTACCTGTAGCCGTTCCCGGACCTGTCCAGCAAGTTCCCGTTCCACAACCACCTAAAATCATTATACAGAGAGTACCCGTTCCAATTCAACAACCGGCCAAAATAATTGTGCAGAGAATACCCGTTCCCGTACCACAACCTGCAAGAATTATCGTGCAAAAAGTTTTTGTGCCAGGACCTACTCAACAAGTTCCTGTACCACAGCCTTCTAAAATAATTGTACAAAGGGTATCTGTACCAGTGCCTCAGCCACCGAAAATTATAGTGCAGAGAATTCCAGTGCCAGGACCTACACAGAATATTCCAGTACCACAGCCACCCAAAATAATACTACAAAAGGTGGCTGTCTCAGTACCAGGACCCATACGAGAAATTCCAGTGCCACAACCTCCGAAAGTAATTGTACAGAAGGTATCTGTACCAGTACCTCAGCCACCTAAAATAATCATACAAAGGATACCTGTATCAGTGCCAGGACCTACAAGGGAGATTCCTGTACCACAACCTCCTAGAATACTTGTACAGAGAGTACCCGTCCTCGTGCCAGGACCTGTTCAGAAAGTTCCTGTACCACAACCTCCTCAAATAGTGATACAAAAAGTAGTTGTGCCCATATCTGCATCGGCTCAGAAAATACCCGTACCACAACCTCCTCAGATTGTTGTGCAGAGAGTTCCTGTTCCCGTACCAGGACCTACACGAGAAATCCCCGTACCACAACCGCCTAAGATAATTATGCAAAGAGTACCAGTGCCTGTTGCCGGTCCCGTACAACGAATACCTGTACCACAACCTCCTAAAATAATAGTACAGAGAGTACCTGTACCTGTACCCGGGCCTACACGACAGATACCCGTACCACAACCTCCTAAAATAATCATACAGAAAGTGACCGTGCCGATACCACAGGCTCCAAAGATCTTAGTACAAAGAATTCCAGTACCTGGACCTATACAACAAATACCAGTTCCTCAACCACCAAAGATAATCATGCAACGAGTACCTGTACCTGTGCCAGGACCTGTTAGAGGAATCCCTGTACCACAGCCACCAAAAATTAAAATAATGTTACAGAGAGTACCGGTGCCTGTGGCAGGACCAACACGAGAAATTCCCGTGCCTCAACCACCTAAAATAATTATACAAAGGGTACCGGTGCCTGTCCCAGGACCTGCCCGAGAAATTCCCATTGCCCAACCACCTAAAATATTTGTACAGAAAGTACCGGTACCGGTACCAGGACCTACTAGAGAAATTGCTGTTCCACAACCTCCTAAAATAATTATACAACGAGTGTCTGTACCGGTACCAGTAGCGGTCCCTGGACCTACACGAGAAATTCCTGTACCACAACCTCCTCAGATAATTTTGCAGAGAGTACCTGTGTTCGTACCAGGACCTACACGAGAAATAGCCGTACCCCAGCCTCCTAAAGTAATTATACAAAGAGTACCTATACCTGTGCCTGTACCTGGACCTACTCAACAGATTCCAATACAACTACCGCCAAAGATAATTGTACAAAGAGTACCGGTACCGATTCCTGGGCCTATTAGAGAAATACCTGTACCTCAACCACCACAAATAGTTGTACAGAGGGTGCCAGTGCCGGTACCAGGACCTATACGAGAAATCCCAATACCACAACCCCCTAAGATAATTGTGCAGAGAGTACCTGTAACAGTGCCAGGACCTGTTCGAGAAATCCCTATACCACAACCACCTCAGATAGTTGTAAAGAGAGTACCTGTACCAATATCAGGACCTATACGAGAAGTTCCTGTACCGCAACCGCCTAAGATAATTGTTCAAAGGATACCTGTTCCTGTACCAGGACCTACGAGGGAGATTCCTGTACCACAACCTCCTCAAATACTTGTACAGAGGGTTCCTGTAGCAGTACCGGGTCCTGTGCGAGAGATTCCCGTACCTCAACCTCCACAAATAACAGTACAGAGGGTACCTGTTCCAGTACCAGGGCCTATACGAGAAATACCCGTACCACAACCTCCTAGAATAATTCTACAGAAGGTAACCGTACCAGTACCCCAACCACCAAAGATTTTAGTTCAAAGAGTGCCGGTACCGGGACCTACAAGAGAAATTCCTGTGCCACAACCACCTAAAATAATCTTACAAAGGATACCTGTACCAGGTCCTACACGGGAGATTCCAGTACCCCAACCACCTAAAGTAATAGTACAGAGAATTTCTGTGCCAGTACAAGTTCCTGTTCCACAACCTCCTAAAATAATTGTACAAAGAGTACCTATACCGGGCCCTACACGAGAGGTGCCAGTACCACAACCTCCGAGAATTATTGTTCAAAAGGTAACTGTACCCGTTCCACAGCCTCCAAGAATTCTAGTTCAAAGAATTTTAGTACCAGGCCCTATACAAAAGGTTCGTGTGGTTCTGCCACCGAAGATTATTGTACAGAGAGTGCCAGTACCACAGCCTCCAAGAATTATAGTTCAAAAGGTGCTAGTACCGGGCCCCACACGGGAGATTCCCGTTCCTCAACCTCCCAAAATTATTGTACAAAAAATACCTGTGCAAGTGCCAGGACCTACACGTGAAATTCCCGTACCGCAACCTCCGAGGATAATCGTACAAAAAGTAACTATACCGGTACCACAGCCCCCACGTATTATAGTTCAAAGAATTCCAGTACCGGGACCTACACAAAACGTTCCTATACCACTTCCACCGAAAATAATTGTACAGCGGGTAACTGTACCAGTACCACAACCTCCACGAATTATAATTCAAAAAGTTCCGGTACCGGGTCCAACACGAGAAATTCCCGTAGCTCAACCTCCTAAGATATACGTGCAGAGGATACCTGTACAAGTACCAGGGCCTACACGCGAAATTCCTGTACCACAACCTCCTAGAATAATTGTACAAAAGGTAACTGTACTGGTGCCACAGCCTCCAAGGATTTTGGTGCAAAGGGTTCCAGTACCAGGGCCTACGCAAAAAGTTCCTGTACCACAACCTTCAAAGATAATTGTACAGAGGGTACTGATACCTGTTCCACAGCCTCCAAAGATTCTTGTTCAAAAAGTACCGGTTCCGGGACCCACACGTATAGTTCCTAAGATATTGATACAGAGGATACCTATACCAGTACCCGGTCCTACACGAGATATACCAGTAGCACTGCCACCTAAAATAGTAGTGCAAAGAGTGTCAGTGTCAGTACCAGGACCTGTGCGGTATATTCCTGTGTCACAACCGCCTAGAATAATCGTACAAAGAGTATCCGTACCGGTGCCCCAAGCTCCAAAGATTATAGTACAACGAATTCCAGTGGCTGGACCTACACAACAGGTTCCTGTACCACAGCCACCAAAGATTATTGTGCAGAGGGTGCCAGTACCTGTACCACAACCTCCAAAGGTTGTTGTTCAGAAAGTACTAGTTCCAGGACCCACACGCGTAGTTCCTAAGATATTGGTACAGAGAATACCTATACCAGTACCAGGTCCTACACGAGAGATACCAGTTCCACAGCCTCCTAAAATAGTAGTACAAAGAGTGCCTGTACCAGTTCCAGGACCTGTACAACAGGTTCCGGTAGCTCAGCCTCCTAAGGTAATAGTGCAAAGAGTGCCTGTACCTGGACCTGTGCAACATATTCCTGTACCACAGCCTCCTAAAATAATCGTACAAAGAGTATCCGTACCAGTGCCTCAACCTCCAAAGATTATTGTGCAACGCATTCCTGTACCAGGACCTACACAACAAATTCCCGTACCACAGCCGCCGAAGATTATTGTGCAAAGGGTACCAGTAGCTGTACCGCAACCTCCGAAGATTCTTGTTAGAAAAATACTAGTTCCGGGACCTACCCGCGTGGTTCCTAAGATATTGGTTCAGAGAATACCTATACCAGTACCAGGTCCTACACGAGAGATACCAGTGCCACAGCCCCCTAAAATATTTGTGCAGAGAGTTCCTGTGCCAGTTCCAGGGCCTGTGCAGCGGGTACCCGTACCACAGCCTCCTAAGATATTGGTGCAAAGAGTTCCTGTCCCAGTGCCAGGACCTGTGCAGCGAATTCCTGTTCCACAGCCTCCTAAACTAATCGTACAAAGAGTATCCGTACCAGTTCCTCAACCTCCAAAGATTATAGTACAAAGAATTCCAGTACCAGGACCTACACAACAGGTTCCTGTACCACAGCCACCGAGAATTATTGTGCAGAGGGTACCGGTACCTGTACCACAACCGCCAAAAATTCTTTCTCAAAAATTACTGGTTCCAGGACCAACGCAAGTAGTTCCCAAGGTATTGGTACAGCGAATACCTATACCAGTACCAGGGCCTACACGAGAGGTGCCAGTACCACAGCCTCCTAAAATAGTTGTGCAGAGAGTTCCTGTTCCAGTACCAGGACCTGTGCAGCGAATTCCTGTTCCACAGCCTCCTAAGATAGTGGTGCAAAGAATACCCGTTCCAGTACCAGGACCTGTACAAAGAATTCCTATTCCGCAACCTCCTAAGGTAGTGGTGCAAAGAGTACCTGTTCCCGTACCAGGACCTGTACAGCGAATTCCTGTACTACAGCCTCCGAAAATAGTAGTGCAAAGAGTACCCGTTCCAGTGCCAGGCCCGGTGCAACAAGTCCCTGTACCACAACCACCTAAAATAATTGTGCAGAGAGTAACTGTGCCGGTGCCCCAACCACCAAAGATCCTAGTTCAACGAATTCCAGTGCCAGGACCAACTCAGACAATTCCTGTACCACAGCCCCCTAAGATAATTGTACAGAGAGTGACTGTACCAGTTCCACAACCTCCAAAGATTATAGTGCAAAGAGTGCCGGTACCAGGGCCAATACAGCAAGTTCCTGTACCACAACCTCCTAAAATACTGATACAGAGAATACCTATACCAGTACCAGGTCCTACACGAGAAGTGCCAGTGCCACAGCCTCCTAAAATAGTTGTGCAGAGAATACCAGTGCCCGTTCCACAACCTGTACAGGTTCCGGTGCCGCAGCCTCCTAAGGTAGTGGTGCAACGAGTTCCTGTTCCAGTACCAGGACCTGTGCAGCGAGTTCCTGTTCCTCAGCCCCCTAAGATAGTAGTGCAAAGAGTACCTGTTCCGGTACCAGGACCTGTGCAGCGAATTCCTGTTCCTCAGGCTCCTAGGGTTGTAGTGCAAAGAGTGCCTGTTCCAGTACCAGGACCGGTGCAACGAATTCCTGTTCCACAGCCTCCTAAGATATTGGTGCAAAGAGTGCCTGTTTCAGTACCAGGACCTGTGCAGCGAATTCCTGTTCTACAGCCTCCGAGAATAGTGGTGCAAAGAGTACCCGTGCCAGTGCCAGGACCGGTGCAACAAATCCCTGTACCACCTAAAATAATTGTACAAAGAGTAAATGTGCCGGTGCCCCAACCTCCAAAGATCTTAGTTCAACGTATTCCAATGCCAGGACCTACTCAGAAAGTTCCTGTACCACTGCCCCCTAAGATAATAGTACAGAGAGTGACTGTACCAGTTTCACAACCTCCAAAGATTATAGTTCAAAGAGTGCCGGTGCCGGGACCTGTACAGCAAGTTCCTGTACCGCAACCTCCTAGAATAGTGATACAAAGAGTACCTGTACCGGTACCAGGGCCTGTACAGCAAATCCCTGTAGCACAGCCTCCTAAAGTTATCATACAAAGAGTGGCTGTGCCCGTACCAATACCAGGGCCTGTTCAGCAAATTCCAGTACCACAACCACCTAAGATAGTCGTGCAAAGAGTGCCTGTACCAATACCTGGGCCTGTTCAGCAAATCCCAGTACCCCAGCCTCCTAAGGTTGTTGTACAACGAGTGGCAGTGCCGGTACCTGGACCGGTACAGCAAATTCTGGTACCTCAGCCACCTAAAATCATTGTGCAAAAAGTATCGGTGCCTGTGCCTGGACCTGTACAGCGAATACCTGTGCCACAGCCTCCGAAGATTATTGTACAAAGAGTATCTGTACCGGTACCTCAGCCTCCAAAGATTATGCTACACAAAATTCCAGTACCAGGACCTACTCAGACAATTTCTGTACCGCAGCCACCTAAGATTATTGTGCAGAGAGTTAATGTACCAGTACCACAACCTCCCAAGATTATTGTTCAAAAAGTACCAGTACCTGGCCCGATTCAACAAGTTCCAGTACCCCAACCTCCCAAAATAATTGTTCAGAGAGTGCCTGTTGCAGTTCCAGGGCCTATTCAGCATGTTCCTGTACCTCAGCCTCCTAAGATAGTCGTACAAAGAGTAGCTGTGCCGGTACCAGTGCCAGGACCTGTTCAGAGAATTCCCGTACCACTACCTCCAAAAGTAATCGTACAAAGAGTGTCTGTACCAGTACCTGGACCTGTTCAAAGGATTCCTGTACCCCAACCTCCTAAGATTATTGTACAAAGAGTACCTGTACCGGGACCAGTACAACGGATTCCCGTACCACAGCCTCCTAAAATAATTGTACAAAGAGTTCCAGTTCCTGGACCAGTACAACGAATTCCCGTACCACAACCTCCTAAGATAATTGTGCAAAGGGTACCAGTACCAGGACCGGTTCAGCAGATTCCAGTACCTCAGCCTCCTAAAATAATTGTGCAAAGAGTGCCTGTACCAGTGCCTCAGCCTCCAAAGATCATAGTTCAAAAAGTTCTAGTGCCAGGGCCAACGCAACAAGTCCCTGTTGCACAGCCCCCTAAGATAATAGTACAGAGAGTAACCGTGCCGGTACCACAACCTCCTAAGATTATAGTTCAAAGGGTGCCAATAGCCGTGTCAGGACCAACACAAAAAGTTCCTGTACTACAGCCTCCTAAAATATATGTGCAGCGAGTACCTGTACCAGTACCAGGTCCTGTACAACGAATTCCTGTACCGCAACCTCCTAGAGTTATTATTCAGAGAGTACCAGTACCGGGACCTGTGCAACAAATTCCTGTACCTCAGCCTCCTAAAATAATTGTTCAAAGAATACCAGTACCAGGGCCGGTGCAGCAAATTCCCGTACCACAGCCTCCTAAAATAGTTGTGCAAAGAGTATATGTGCCAGTACCGGGACCCACACGAGAAGTCCCTGTGCCTCAGCCTCCTAAAATAATTGTACAACGAGTACCTATAGCAGTACCACAACCTCCAAAGATTTTGGTTCAACGAGTACCAGTACCGGGACCTATACAGCAGATTCCTGTACCACAACCCCCTAAGATATATGTACAAAGAGTACCTGTATCGGTACCAGGACCTACACGAGAAATTCCTGTACCCCAGCCTCCTAAAATAATCGTACAAAAGGTAACTGTACCAATACCTCAACCACCAAGAATTATAGTTCAAAGAATTCCGGGTCCTACCAGAGCGGTTGCTGTACCTCAACCTCCCAGGATAATTGTTCAAAGAGTTAGTGTGCCGATACCACAACCTCCAAAGATTATAGTTCAGAGAGTACCAGTACCTGGGCCTACACGAGTAGTTTCTGTACCTCAGCGTCCAAAGATAATTGTTCAAAAAGTAGCTGTACCAGTACCTGGACCCGTAAGGCAGGTTTCTGTACCATTGCCTCCTAAAATAATTGTACAGAGAGTAAGTGTACCTGTTGGCCAGCCTCCAAGGATTATAGTCCAAAGAATTCCAGTACTACAGCCTCCCAAAGTTATTGTGCAACCACCACAAGTTATACGTGTACCAGTTGTGCAGCCACCGAGAATTTTGGTTAAACAGATACCTATACCTCAACCGCCAAAGGTTTTGATACAAAAAGTTGCTGTTCCTATACCACAGCCTCCAAGAATATTAATTAAAGAAATACCGGTACCACAACCGCCAAAGGTTGTGGTGCAACCTAGAATCGTCATTAAAGAGGTACCTATTCCACAGCCTCCTAAAGTTATTATACAGAAGATACCTGTACCAATTCCACAATCACCGAGAATTTTGACTAAAGAGATTCCCGTACCGGTGCCCATATCACAACCACCTAGAATATTGGTGCAAAAGATTCCAGTACCAGTGGTGCAACCTCCAAAGATTTTAATTAAAGAAATAGCTGTACCAAGAGTCATTATTAAACAAGTACCTGTACCACAACCACCTCAGATTTTAGTTAAACAAGTACCAAGAATTATAACCAAAGAGATACCCATACCGATTCCACAGCCACCAAGAATTTTAACTAAAGAGATACCTATTCCTCAACCACCTAAGGTTGTGATTAAGCAAGTAGTTGTACCTGGACCACCTAGGATTATTCAAGTGCCCGTTCCAGTTAAACAGGATTGTGTATCTTCTGGAAATCTAATTAATGGAGCCGTAGTGCAACCACCACCTAGAGTTATATTAAAAGAAATACCGATACCAGTTGGAGGTCAATGTGGTCCTCCAAAAGTGATTATACAGAGAGTTCCAGTTCCGCAACCTCCGGAAATAGTGGAAAAGAGGATACCGGTGCCACTTCCCCCGAAAATAATCGTAAAGCAAATACCAGTTCCAGTTCCTCAGGGTACAGTATGTCCAGGTCCCCAGGTCCTGGTACAACGAGTCCCCGTCTTACAACCTCCACGTACTGTAATAAAAGAAGTGGCGATACCTCAACCTCCTCGGATTGTTATAAAAGAGAAGGTTATTCCTCAACCATCTCGAGTTATCATTAAGCATGTGCCTGTTCCCATTCTTAAAGGAATAAATTGTCCCTCGCCGCGAGTTATAGTACAAAGGATACCGGTACTTCAACCGACTAGTAGCATAGTCAAAGAAGTACCAGTGCCACAACCACCTAGAGTTATTATAAAACAAGTGCTTGTTCCTCAACCACCACGCATTATAATTAAAGAAGTACCTTCATTTATGAAGTTACTGTCCCAACCATGCCCTTCATCAACTAAATCGATCATCAGTGAAATGCCTGTACCAGTTCCCATTAGTGGGCCATGTAACGTACCAAAAGTAGTAGTACATCGGGTACCGGTGCCACAACCACCACAAGTAGTAGTGAAAACAATCCCTGTAACGTTGCCCCCGAAAATAATAATCAAACAAGTCCCTGTACCCATCATTCAGGGTAACGTATGTCCTGGTCCGAAAATAATAACACAACGTATACCTATACTTCAACCTCCTCGTACTGTTTTAAAAGAAGTTCCGATACCACAGCCACCTAGAATTGTCGTGAAGGAGGTTCCAGTTCCTCAACCACCTAAAGTTGTGATCAAACAAGTACCTGTTCCTGTCATAAACAGAGTGCAATGTCCATCTCCTCGTGTAATCGTGCAAAGGGTGCCAGTAGTTCAACCACCTAGAACAATAATTAAGGAAGTTGCAGTACCTCAACCACCACGAGTAATTGTTAAAGAAGTACCTGTTCCTCAACCACCAAGGGTTATTGTTAAAGAAATTCCAATTTTACAAAGACCTCGAATAATTGTTAAATATATCCCATCACCACCACAGATTAAAGTTGTTCCAGTATATCAACCACCTAAAACTGTTATTAAAGAAGTTCGAGTACCAGTTCCTATAAATAATAGGTGTAGTGTTCCAAAAGTTCTAATTCACCGTGTTCCTGTACCACAACCTCCTCAAATAGTTGTTAAAAACGTCCCGGTTACTTTACCACCTAGAATAATTATAAAACAGGTTCAAGTTCCTGTTATTTCTAGAACTACATGTCCTCCTCCCCAAGTAGTAGTTCAAAGAATACCCATACTCCAACCTCCAAGAACTATATTGAAAGAGGTTCCTATTCCACAACCACCGAGAATTGTAGTAAAAGAAGTTCCGGTTCCGCAACCACCACAAGTAATCGTGAAACCCATACCCGTTCCAGTTGTTGACAAGGTCCAATGTCCAACACCACGTGTTATCGTACAAAGAGTTCCTGTCTTGCAGCAGCCGCGAGTTATAATCAAAGAGGTTGCGGTACCACAACCACCACAAGTAATTGTAAAACAAGTATTTGTACCTAGAACTGTTGTGAAAGAAGTTCCAGTATTCATTCAGAGTCCTCCTAGTATTAGAGTGGTTCCTGTAGTTCAACCGCCTAGAACGATCATTAAAGAGTTACCTGTACCAGTAAAGACTGATGTGCAATGTAATGCCCCAAGATTAATTTTACATCGAGTGCCTGTACCTCAAGCTCCCAAGATAATTGTCAAAGTAGTACCTATACAGCTTCCGCCAAAAATAATTCTGAAACAAGTTCCAATAAGTAACATATGTCCTGGTCCTAGAATCATTACCCAACAGGTTCCTATAGTTCAACCACCTAGAACTATTTTGAAGGAAGTACCGATTCCACAACCCCCAAGAATTATCGTGAAAGAAGTTCCAGTTCCGCAAATTCAACAACCTATTGTTAAATACATTCCTGTTCCTGTTTCTCCAGACGTAAAGTGCCCAGTCCCTCGTGTAATATTCCAGAGAGTACCTGTTGTACAGCCTCCTAGGGTAATTGTTAAGGAAGTTCCGGTGCCACAACCTCCTCGAATAATTGTAAAAGAAGTACCTATCTCAACACCGCCCCGTGTGTTTGTAAAAGAAGTTTTAGTACCTCAACCGTGTCCTGCGAATAACGTTGTTCAGCCTCCGCAAACTATTATTAAAGAAGTACCGGTACCTGTTCCCTATGGTGAGAAGTGCAGTATACCGAAATTTGTTATACATCGTGTTCCAGTGCCACAACCACCAAAAATATTTATTAAGACCCAACCCGTTATTTTACCACCTAAGATTGTCGTAAAGGAGATCCCTGTTCCTATTATCGAAAAGAGAACATGTCCTTCCCCACAAGTAATCGTCCAAAAGGTACCAATATTACAACCACCTAAAATTATATTTAGAGAAATTGGAATTCCTCAGCCACCTCGCATTATTATAAAAGAGGTGCCAGTTCCACAACCTCCGCGCGTGGTTGTTAAAGAGGTACCGGTCCCTGTTATTCAAAATGTCAAGTGCCCAGCACCAAGAGTAATTCTGCAAAGAATACCAGTGGAACAGCAGCCACGTATTATTGTTAAAGAGGTTCCCGTTGAAAAACCACCAAGAATAATCCTCAAAGAAGTGCCAATTCCCCAACCTGCCAGAATTATAGTGAAAGAAGTGCCTGTTCCTATAGCTCCATGTCCAGTTCAGCCACCTAGAATTATTGTGAAAGAAATCCCTGGTCCTGTACAGCCATGTCGACCACAACCACCCATTACAAATGTCAGAGTAGTACCAATACTTCAACCTCCAAGAGTACTTCTTAAAGAAATACCCGTACCAGTGAGGAGTGGAAATGTTCCGAAAGTTATAATACACCGGGTACCTATACAATTACCACCTAGAGTTGTAGTAAAGACTGTTCCAGTTCCTTTACCTCCTAAAATAATTATTAAACAAGTTCCGGTACCTATTATTAGGGGTACTACATGCCCTGGTCCAAGAATAATAGTCCAACGAATACCTGTACTTCAGCCTCCTCGTACTGTCTTAAAAGAAGTACCAATACCTCAACCTGCACAGATAATCGTAAAAGAAGTGCCCGTACCACAACCGCCACGGGTAGTAGTCAAACAAGTACCAGTTCCGATAATTCAGGGGGTAAAATGTCCACCACCTCGTTTGGTAGTACAAAGAGTTCCGGTTTTACAAACACCTAGAACTATTGTTAAAGAAGTTCCTGTTCCACAGCCTCCACGTGTAATAGTTAAATTAATACCACAGAATCCCCGTGTAATAATAAAGGAGGTACCCAAGATTATTATCAAAGAAGTACCAATACCAGGTCCAAATTCGTTAATCGGCCCTTCATTGCCTGATCTTAATATACCAGTCGGCGTACCGGTTGCTAATTACATTAATAATTTATTAATCACGGGTTATAACACACTACAGGTTAGCAGGTTTAAAGAGCAACTATTGGCTTTAATTGAATTAGGTTGTCGTCCTGCAGCGGCTCCAGTATGCCCCGGCCTTCCAAACTTAAATATTCCTCCAGGAGTACCGCCTATCGAGTTTATTACTGGTTTAAAACCGATTGGATATAGACCTTTGCAATTCTTTATGTTCAAGCAACAGTTATTGAATTTACTTCGCCTGGTTCAGCAAACAACTAACATTTCACCTCTACGACCATCATGTCCTATATCTCCTCCATTGCCGGACTTAAATGTACCGGTGGCGGTATGCAATAGTGTAACGCCAAACGAGTTTATACAAAATTGGGGAATTATAGGATTTAGCCCTCCAGACGTAATTCGATTTAAACAACAGCTGCTAGACTTGCTTCTTCAGTGTTCGCGATCTGGCATTGGAGGAAATGGTTTCTTGCCTTTACCACAACCACCCAAAACCATAATTAAAGAAATACCCGTTCCAATCCTTTCTGGTAGAACATGTCCGCCCCCGAAAGTAATACTTCACCCGGTACCGATTCCTCAAAATCCTAAGGTGATCATAAAACAAGTACCTATACCACTTCCTCCCCGTGTAATTATCCGAACTGTACCAGTGCCTTTAATTCAAGGAAACCAATGCCCTGCGCCGAGAATAATTAACAAACCCATTCCTATATTTGTATCACCCAAAACGGTAATAAAAGAAGTCCCAGTTTATCCACCGCCGCGTATTATAGTAAAAGAAGTACCGGTTCCTCAACCGCCACGTGTAGTTGTGAAGCAAGTACTAGTTCCTCTAATGCAGAAATGCCCAACACCACAGGTTATAGTACAGAGGATCCCTGTACAGCAACCTCCACGAATTATAATAAAAGAGGTGCCACTTCCGCAACCTCCAAGGGTAATTATCAAACAAGTGTTGGTACCGCAACCACCTAAACTTCTCATTAAAGAAGTAGCATCTCCGATTACGTTTGGAAATCTATGTAACAATAGCGGCATCTCGCCGCCAATTCCTTTAATTCCAACGCCTTTGATGCCAAATCATATAGTCCCGACTTTACCATCTCCACAAAACTCTGGAGATTGCGTATCAGCAGCTTCCTATATGAGCACCTTAGCCGTGATTGAAGAACAGAAAAATGAAATTAATAACTTACGATTGAAAGTTAATACGGGCGGTGGTTTGTCACCGTCTCAGTCAATCCCAATTATTCCAACTTCTGGATCTAGGGTATCAATTCAATTGCCAATGAGGACAACGGAAGAACTCCAAGACGCGCTTGGTATACAGGAGAATGTAATTCGGTATCAGAAAACAGAAATTTATAAATTAGAGCAGGAGGTTCAAAAACTCCTGCAAAAACTGTCGGCCTGTGCTCCGTATATTAGCGGTTCTAGACTTCTTCCGGATGTAACTCGATTAGGAAATCCTCTTTACGATGCAGAAAGGTATCCCATGTCTCCTGTACGTATGCAGGGATCATGCTTTACCCAACTGCAACAACAAAGACTCGTGATTCAAAGGTTACAAGCGCGAATAAGACAATTATTAGATCCTCGGGCACGTTTGCAAGCTTGTCAACAAGACCAATCTATCATTCCACAACCAGCACCAGGCAGCACCATTCATGCTCCTATCCCACCCATAATCCCCAACGCAACCTCCTCACCAACCATACCGATACCCATGCTGCATGTATTAAAATCCGTGTCACCAACATCGTCGCCGTTATCGTTTATATCGCCGTTCCTTCCCAAACTTCCTACTAGCGGATTGCAGGTATCCTTCGTGAAGGCGTTGCATGAGGCCTTCAGTCACACACAACAAGCTTTAACACACTGCATGAACGCTGTATTAATTCAACAATTGGCTTTCGATCAGTCACAGATCAACAATAACGGGATGTGCGTCGACCATCAGCAATTAATTGAAGATAAGCAATTAGCGGAGGGCCAGGTGCAGTTCTTGAATTCGATTATTGTCGATATGCAGAGGAAAAATGAAGAGCAGCGGGCCAGGATAGAAATGCTGGAATCTGGCTATAGTCCAATGGCGGTAGACGAACTAAAACTGTAAGTAATTCATATAAACAGTTGAACGATTGAATTGATATTTATTAGATGTGTGTAAAACAAACCCCAGACAAATGGCAGGATAGGATGGGCAGCATTGTAATTGTTGAGTTTAGATCAGTCGAGAAAGAATCATGATGACAACACGGCTCAATTCAACATCCTTACCATTATTTTTAATTAGTGTCATGGCGTCCCGGCCTCCTATCAATGAGTCATATGAATAATATGATTATATCTTTCTCTTTTTTACTAATTTAAAATCATATCTTTTTCCTTTATTAATAATAGGAGTAATAGCTATTTATGTAACAAGTACATAATGTAGGACTTTATAGACAAGCCCAGTTTATGGCCGAGCGAGCGAAGTGAGCAAGGCCTATAAAAAGGGCAATTATCAAAAAAAATCAGTTTATAAATTTGACATCTATTCTTGACAGAAGAAAATTTGACATGTAATATACAGTTGCCATACTTTATTTTACTACTACCACTTTATTTTACGAGTACAATAATAAGCCAGTTTACTGCCGCAAAGCAATATAATAAACAGTACTTTATAATGCAATCGGACATAATAGCTATTTATGTAACAAGTAGATAATGTAGGACATTATAGACAAGCCCAGTTTATGGCCGAGCGAGCGAAGCGAGCAAGGCCTATAAAAAGGGCGAGTCTATAAGGTCCGATTATGTAAGAGTTGCATACAAAGCTTTATGTTCGATTCCTAAAATTGGCTAATTATCAAAAAAAATCAGTTTATAAATTTGACATCTATTCTTGACAGAAGAAAATTTGACATGTAATATACAGTTGTCATACTTTATTTTACTACTATATACTTTATTTTACTACTACCACTTTATTTTACGAGTACAATAATAAGCCAGTTCACTGCCGCAAAACAATACAATAAACAGTACTTTATAATGTAATCGGACATAAAAGCATTTGTTTGTTTGTTTACTACATTTTATTCGTAAGACCCAATAGCCAATAGTTTGATAGATCTCGCAAGCTTAAATAATATTCAAAAGGATTGTTTTTTTAATTTACGTACGGATAACTATCTTGATCCTAAATGAGGTTCAAAAAAAGTGTAAAGTATATCAGCACAAAGACGACACTCCAATATCTTTCCTTTTCCTGTAGCTACCTTTCTCAACTTGTGGTACTTCTTATATGATGTACCAGAAGTGTATAAAAGCAAATTTACAAAAGAGCATGTGAAGATTGATCCATAAATGTCAGGGTTATAAGTTTTCAAGATCTCAAGATAGATAAGCAGAAAATGACGTCTGGGACGTTTTAATCAAGTTTCCAGTTTGGCCCAAGTTTGTGTCCTTACGGGTTTTTTCGTATGCTCCCATTATACAGGTTCTTGGCATTGACTGATTCGTCTTTACTGAGTAAGATAGTTTTGAAGCACTTCGTTAAATTTGTGCAGCTCAGCTTAGCCAATACCAAGACGTATTAATGGCTTCTTTTTTTACACACAGATATCAACATAGATTGTCACCACGTTCGATTCCTCCACGAGTCTACTGCGACATATGTGAGGAGTTTGATAAACACGAAACGGAAGATTGTCCACTGCAAGCTACAGACGACGATCCAAATCCTTGCAGTCGTCCAAGGACGAAGAAAGAAGCTCCGCCTGATAGACCTTATTGCGAAATTTGCGAAGGTTTGTGAAAATTAATTCATTATTATTGTATAATTATTATTTTTTACAAGTAAAAATCACAAAGTGTCAGGTAGTTATCAATCATGGTCCACACTAAAAGTTTATCTTGAGATTACTTGCCTTTTGCTTGAGCATTTTTGTTCTTTTATTGTATTGTTATATATCGTAAATGATGAATTTACTTGTTCAGAATATTCAGAAATGTTACTCGAAGATATGGACGTATATCAGTAGCAACATCGAACTGTAACAATTAAAATGTTTGATTAGAGAATAATACAATAAAATTGAGAATTGGGTAAAATGAGAATCGTTATTAATAGGCTTTGCCATGTTTTTAAGTCGAATTACATGTGCGCGGGCATGCTCTACCCGTGCTCGTTGAATGTTCTCATATCCGCCCTTGCCCGGTAGCAAGGATATCAAGCCCGTCTGTACCCAAGGCTCGTGGTCCGTGACGTGGCCCGTTATAACCATCCGTGATATATCGCAAATATATCGCAGCCCGCTGTTCCGAAACTTCGTGAGTAGGGGCGGGCACGAACTTCAACCACTAAGTTCATTTTAGCATTTGTTTTATAGTTTGCATTTAACAGCAGGTGGCAGGCATTCCGCAATCCTAGATGCGGGTATTGTATGATTAATTGCATAAAAAGCTATCAAGCAATCCTTAAATTCAGTCAGTATCGAAAAATGGCTATTATTTATTAATAAGCAGAGGACGCTACGGTCATTATAGGCTGAAGTAAAGCATGCTCGCCCGCACCCGGTCCGTTATTTATGAGCAGAATCCCTCCCCCAATCGCTTGATTGAACAATTCGAGATGCCCATCGACCCGTTGCTCGCGGGCACGGGTAAGTTCGGGTTTTCTCCTTAAATCGGGCTGCCTCTATACTTCTAGTCTGATTGTTGAATTATTTACATTTATACACAGATACATAATAATTAGACTATTATTGCTAGACTCATCTAAACATAAACGTTTCTTTATGACCCGACGGGCAATAAAAAAGCGTCAATTAAACGAACTATTTCTTGTATTAGTTATTTATATTGCAAGACCGTTACTTACAACTTTACGTAGGGTTCGCGTAACGGTTGATCATTGTACAATGTTTTATGGTATTCTGAATTATAAATCTTTAATAAATAATTCTTACATTTACTGAAGCAGTACAACACAATACCTAAGATATATATGAATATTTTAAATAAATATGTAATATGTATGTTGCTATGGTATTGATGACAAAGACCCCGTAATAATTTTTTTCTTCAAACGTCAGAAAAACATGACAGCTTAAGATTCAGTTGACAAGGTAAAAGTCTGTCCTTTTTGACGTTTATCAGCAGCAGCAGATAATAGCTATTTATGTAACAAGTACATAATGTAGGACTTTATAGACAAGCCCAGTTTATGGCCGAGCGAGCGAAGCGAGCAAGGCCTATAAAAAGGGCGAGTCTATAAGGTCCGATTATGTAAGAGTTGCATACAAAGCTTTATGTTCGATTCCTAAAATTGGCTAATTATAAAAAAAAATCAGTTTATAAATTTGACATCTATTCTTGATAGAAGAAAATTTGACATGTAATATACAGTTGTCATACTTTATTTTACTACTATATACTTTATTTTGCTACTACCACTTTATTTTACAAGTACAATAATAAGCTAGTTCACTGCCGCAAAACAATACAATAAACAGTACTTTATAATGCAATCGGACATAAAGTATATTACATGCCGCTAGATTTGAGTCAGGGACAAGTTATGTCAAAACAAGAGTATATTATTTTATAAAGAGCTTACGTGAGCTATTTGTGCTAAGGCTGTTAATTTGGCTGCCGAACGTTACTGAGGCAGGTAAAACAGCCGAAGCACAAAAAGCCACTTTAGCTCCGCATAAAATATGTTATTTTGTCTTCCAGTGTAAAGAATGAATTGAAATGTAAATTGTCTCAAAATTTTATGTTTTTTGACGTTTGAATATTTTTGTTTTGGTGTAAGTTGTCCCTGACTCGTCACTAGCGGCACGTAAAATAAAAGTAATTTATGGTCTACTGACTCGTAAACATTTGTTTATTGAGCTGTTTCCATGCATAAAGATTTCTTTACGGGCTAGACCGTTATGAAGCCCGTAATAGTTGTTTACGTGCCAAGCTTTGTAAATTAATCTTTACGGGCGAGCTGGAAAGCTTGTGGAGCGAGCGACGAAGGAGCGAGTCTCCATAATCCAGCGAACCCAGTAACGATTAATTGCAAAGCGTGTCGCGTACAAACCTTTATTTCCATCTTTACTAGCATTTTTTTATGAATTGTGTATTTTTATAAAAAGACATTTTGGAATCAAAGGCGGTAGCACAATTTATAGCTAGGCGTTGCCATAGTTTTTTATTGATGAGCATTGTAAAATTTTACAGATCTCTTTTAGGAGCCCGTAAAGTTTTACAGGGCTGTAGCTGTAATTGCTCATTTACTTAGTTACATAAAGGCCTGTAAAGTGTCATTTACATAGAAGGGGGAAATAAAAATTATTACGGGCTCGTTTATCATCGATACCTTAGCAACATACATATCTTACGTATTGTGCTGTTTCAGTAAATGAAAGAATTATTTATTAAAGATTTACGAGTCAGTATACCATAAAACGTTGTACAATGCTCGGCCGTTACACGACCCCTAAGTGCTTGCACGGATAACAAGCTCGCTGATCGCTCGCTTGTTAGGTACTGGTTAGGTATGCTCGGACGTAAAATTCTAAGTAACGGTCTTGATAAGATAAAGATTTGCCGCTGCTGATAAACGTCAAAAAAGACAAATTTTTACCTTGTCAACTGAGTCTTAAAATGTCATGTTTTTCTGACGTTTGAAGATAAAAAAATTCATTTTGTCACAATTTTATTTTTTTTTCAAACGTCAAAAACAGGATATTTTGAGAAAGGTTACATTTCAACTCATTTTTACGTTTGAAGATAGAATAGTGCGGCAAGTAAAACAGCCGAAAAAGCCATATACTATTGTTTCCAGTTTTTAGGTACGTATGTATATAAATGACACTTTATAGGCATTTATGGTAACTAAGTAAATGTGTAGTTACAGTTACGGTCCTGTAAAACTTTCGGGGCTCCTAAAAGAGACCTATAAAATTCTACAATGCTCATCAACAAAAAGTTAACGGAAGCTAGTTTGTTGCTTAATCACTTGCACCATGTCAACGTCTAGCTATAAGTTGTCCTACCGCCTTTGATCACACAATGTCTTTTTATAAAAAATACACAATAAATTAATAAAAAGAACGCTTGTGAAGGTGGAAATAAAACGTTGTACGCGGCATGATTTACAACTAATCTTTACTGAGCTCACTGGATTATGGAGGCGCGCTCCTCCGTCGCTCGCCCTACAAACTTTCCAGCTCATCCGTAAAGATTAATTTACAATGCTTACCACCGTAAATAACTATAAAGGGCTTCATAACGGACTAACCCGTACAAACAATCTTTACTCCTGGAGATAGAACTCAAAGTCTTAAATGTCATGTTTTTCTGACGTTTGAAGATAAAAAAATTCATTTTGTCACAATTTTATTTTTTTTTTCAAACGTCAAAAACAGGATATTTTGAGAAAGGTTACATTTCAACTCATTTTTACGTTTGAAGATAGAATAGTGCGGCAAGTAAAACAGCCGAAAAAGCCATATACTATTGTTTCCAGTTTTTAGGTACGTATGTATATAAATGACACTTTATAGGCATTTATGGTAACTAAGTAAATGTGTAGTTACAGTTACGGTCCTGTAAAACTTTCGGGGCTCCTAAAAGAGACCTATAAAATTCTACAATGCTCATCAACAAAAAGTTAACGGAAGCTAGTTTGTTGCTTAATCACTTGCACCATGTCAACGTCTAGCTATAAGTTGTCCTACCGCCTTTGATCACACAATGTCTTTTTAGAAAAAATACACAATAAATTAATAAAAAGAACGCTTGTGAAGGTGGAAATAAAACGTTGTACGCGGCATGATTTACAACTAATCTTTACTGAGCTCACTGGATTATGGAGGCGCGCTCCTCCGTCGCTCGCCCTACAAACTTTCCAGCTCACCCGTAAAGTTTAATTTACAATGCTTACCACCGTAAATAACTATAAAGGGCTTCATAACGGACTAACCCGTACAAACAATCTTTACTCCTGGAGATAGAACTCCATAAACGGATGTTTATGAGTCAGTATACCATAAAACCTTGTTTCTTCTTAATATAATTTGTTAACTTATCAACAATGAAAATAAGCTGAATATTTTTGAATATTTACTATAGTAACGTACTTCAAGTGTAAGCACAGCGGCTTGATGTACCTACTTACTCATTTAATTATATTTGTCCGCGACTATGATACAATATACTCATTATAGTTGTGTTTCTACAATAGTGATGGACTCGAGCCCGAGCCAAGCTCGACCCGACTCAGTTTCGAACCGAGTTTCGAGTCGAGTTCAACAATAATTCTTTCTCGACTTGATTGTGAGCCGAGTTCAACAATTTTTTATTCGAGTCGAGTCGACATCTCTAGGAAAGCTTGGCTCGAGTCCATCACTATTCTTCAATTTTAATTATATCATTGTTGACTAGTAGCGGTGATTAATATATCATAATTCTATAGGTTTTACTACTAGTAACTACTAGGTTTTAATTTATTTTTAAGATTTTATCGAGTAGGTCGCGATGTGTCAAAACAATGGCTCGTGGTATATAAAACTCATTGATTAAATTGTAACATCAACATCGTTTATACATTTCTAAAAGTATTTTGAAGTATAACTCAAATCAAGAATATTTAATAGTCGTGGATAAAGTATAGTATTCTACTTGTATATATAATGGCTGTCATTATATGCTCGTTGAATAATATACTAATTTCTAGACAATAATAAATTTGAGATAAAAACTAGTCTGTGCATAAAATAGTGTATGTATAGCGGGTATAACTTGCTTTTATGCTTTTCCTAGCCCTCGGTGCTATAATGCTTCCGGCCATAAAAGCCTCTGTACGCCATTAATACATAAATAACTACATAATATTGTTCTTTTCGAGATTATTAAAACATATATTTAATAAAATGTTTAATTGATAATTGTTCGAGATTCCAAGAAATACAACGGCATAAAAAATAAAAACCATGCGTTACATGTAACTGTTAATTATTATTTAATAAAGATCTAACCTCAAAGCTTGTCAATTCTTCGTTATTCAAATTTAGTGAATTTAGTTTTCAACAAAAAAAATTACCAAAAAATATATACATATACACCTCAGTGCAAAGATGTTGGTTGGAGTCTAGGAGGATTTTGCACTCATATGATCATTCTAGGCGTGGATTTCAAGGATTAATATAGGATTCAAGGATAGACGACCAAATTCTGTCACCTTTACATAAATATTTCTAATCTATCTCTTACAGTTTAGAAGGTAGCATCGTACGAAAATCATGACGACAAATACATAAACGTTTCCTCCATTATACATATGTGCCTGTCGCCAACACTAAAAATAGACATCGAAATGTATCTCTCAGCGAGACTTGATGAGCTAAAACAATAATTATAAATAAAGTTTGATGACGTACTGCTACAAATTCATGCCACATGAGAATAAATTGTATAAGCAAATCATGTTTTGAGAGTGTAAAAAAAGAAAATGACGCAAAGATTTTGTGGGCGCAAGAGTTTGATAAGATATTATCAAATTGATAAGATATGATTTTAAATGTTTCCCAGCTTATAGAATTATGTCATGGCGATCACTACTTCTAGGCCACGTTAATGAACGTACAAGGTGGCTATGATTTTGTCTATTAGTGCCTAACGCGAGCAATAATAACTTTCAATAATTTCATAATTTTAGAATGCAGTCTCGGTAATTTACAGAAATCTAAACACATTCTGAAAATATTAAGAGGGCAGATTCAGTTTGTAAACCCTGTATGATTTGAAGATTCTTTTTTCCAAATATAGTATTCCCTTTACATTTTTTGTGATTTCGATGATTTGGAGGTGCTTTTTAGAGTTTAATTAGTTTATACAGAAAATAAATCCTATTATAGCCCATTTTCGAAAATAAAAAACAAACGCAGAAAGTTCGGATAATTAATTCGAGAAATGTCTGTTTCTTCACCTGTTTCCAAGGCAAAATTTTATTTATAACGATACGATCACGAAGTTCAGATATTCTGAGAAGAACAATTCTGGATTATTTAAATCAGGTGACCTGGGTAGCCATTTGATATATTCTTTCCCGACTCTTTACTCCAGGCGAATGTTTCATTAAAAAAATTTCTTAGCGTTTCTACCATGTTATTGTGAACACAAGTTCACTTTGGAGGCGTTCACAGATTCCTATACTAACCGTCGAAATTGATAAAGCTGAAACGAAGCCACTTTGACGACGATTAGTAAATTTGTATTAATCCACCTTTGGCAATAATCTCCCTTCTCTTATCTCCGCTGAAACAAGAAAACATTGAATGTCTTTCTATGGCTGCATTTGATTGGATAGCTACCATTACTATTCAATTCAACCATAAGTCTCAATATTGTCACTTTTGCCAATCCTATGTTAACCGGCAAGGCTTAGAAATATTTTTAATATATCCGCCTCTAATAGTGAGCACCAAATTCTTCTATCAGAAGTCTGTTAGCAGCGTTCACTAACTGCTGGATTAGCCAACTGAAGAAAAAGCATAATCAGCCATTAGAAGTTTAGTATGTTTTTTTTGTGGAAAAAGTCTAGGTCTAATGACAGACTGGACTGTGCCTACTGATTTGGAGGTTTGCATTGCATTAGCTTGTCTAAATCTTTTACTTCTATCTCACTACGTAATATTTTTACATGAGAATCGCCCAATCAATTTAATGGTTATTCCGCCAATGCACTTTTGTCTTGAACTGTAGATATTTCACCAGGTTTTTTCTTCAATTTCCATGTTTTATAGACCAGTATTGCTGTATCAGTCTTTATTTCAGACAATTTGAGGAATTCTACTCCTTTAGAATGACAACACCATTATTTCCCCTATATCACTCTTTTACAGTATTGGAATATTGTGGCATAGCTACGTCTTGCTAAATTAGAGTCTGAGTCTGGTGTTGCATCAGGAAAGGTAAAAGTCGCTTTCGAAGACAACCAGTTCGATATATTTCTTGGTTTATGGTACCGACGGTAACGAATACTGTACTCCTGAGTTCATAACATCATATCGCTTGTCAAAGCAGAAATTTCTTTTTGGAAGCTTGGACCCCCTTTTCACTTTACAGCTATTTAGAGCTTTTTCGGGTTCAATCATGGCCATCAATTTGTGCAAAAACAGCCTTACCATATGTTTCATTGTCCATCACTACACAATCATGTTATTCGTGTAAAACTAATTTGCGATATTCCTCTTCGGGTGATGGTATTATTTTAACTAATTATCCGATCTGTTAATAACGCTCAGTTATTATTCCTAGGTTTTTTTTACAACACAGTTTTAAAGTTTTGTGGGTCTTAGTGTATTTACTTAATAGTTACAAATCCTTTTAGCTGACCAGATTTTGGCGCGAACAAGCTTTATTAATTAAATTTTATTCAAATTCAGTTTTTTTATTATTTAATATACCCTAACACTTATTATGTTAAAATTTGTTTCTAATACTTAGTGCAACAATTTTTTTGACTTTTAAAATGCGATGATTTATGCGCGGCACGATTCACGCAGCGCGCCATTTTGCTGAAACCAGATGACGTCTCGAAATAGTTTGAGATTTTCATTTAGAAACAAGGTGGACATTTTTTTATAATTATAGACTGAAACAGATAAATAGTGTTTCATTCGTATCTTATCTAGTGCAGAACAGTAGCACCATTATTTAATTGTTTAAATTATTTGTGTTAAATTATAAAATAATGGTGTTTGTAGCTTTGTACCACTTTATCTGCTGTACATGCGTTAATATTGCAACCAATAAAAGGTTTTATTGTTTTTCCTGCAATTGTAAAATTCTCAGGAAGCGCATAAATAATCCATGAAGGTATCAACTATTGTGTGTGACATCAGTAATAATGTATGATTGGGGGTGTCTTTGTAATATTTTCCATTATTATTGTATAATTATGCACGAGAAAACGTAAACGGTCATTATCAAACTCATTATCTAGATAATTAAATAAATGAAATCTATTCAATTACGCTACCTTTGTTAAATAATAATAATTCTATATTAATACGTTCATGATTATAAAGATTATTTATCAGAGTTAACACATGATCTCAGTTGGCGGTGGCATAAAAGAAAATAATCACACGGCATTTTTAGATTTTTCCCATTAAAGTTCAACAATTTAATTTTGGAAAAATATGAAATAGTTATAAAATATTTGAAGGCACGCGAATAATCAATACATATGTATATTATGAAATCTACTGTACAATTCTGTATACAGTATGTGTAATAGAAATAAACACGTCAATCTATAACGAGCATTTTAAAAGTTTCAAATCATTTTATATCGTACCGTAAAGCGTCGCTACTTTAGTGTTTTATTTGATGGAAAATTCAACTGTTTATATACAGGGTGTCCCACAATGCTGTTTACACGCAATATCTCCCTTATTTGAAAAGATAAAGAAATCAACCAAAAACTATTGTGAATGACTCAAAATGGTCCTTCAGAAAACGTTCTTAAGCGCTGGTTGCATAGCAACGTTTAAGAGATCATGCCAACTAGATTAATTTTTCAAATTGCACCCTCTTTTTTTTTCATGGAAATGTATTTTTAACTTCATTCCGCATACGGTAGCGTGTCTTACTTAATTATCTAATGTGCATTTAAGGGTTGAAAAAAATATTTTTTATAAGTTGAATTTATATTAAACTTAAAGCAAATGCTCAAAATGCCCTCCTGTGGACTCTACACGGGTTTTAAAATGCCTCAGTAGTTCTCTTGTAGGCACGGCTCTAATTGATATTTTTTTAACAAATAATTTAGTTAGTGAATATGAAGTGTACAATTTATAAAAAGTATTTTTTTTTCAACCCCTAAATGCACATTAGATAATTAAGTAAGGCATACTACGTACATTTCCGTGAAAGAAAAACAGTGGGTGCAATTTGAAAAATTAATCTAGTTGGCATGATCTTAAACGTTGCTATGCAACCAGCGTTTAAGGATGTTTTCTGAAGGACCATTTTGAGTCATTCACAATAGTTTTTGGTTGATTTCTTTATCTTTTCAAATAAGAGAGATATTGCGTGTAAACAGCATTGTGGGACACCCTGTATATATTTTTTTCACTTTTGACCCCTTAACCTATATGAATTCGGTATCGATGTTCTGTCCTAGGCCCGTACATATAATGTCCAAATGATCAAGATCTCCACAGATTTAAACTGAATACTTCTTGGTGCCAAATGGGAAATATCTGATGGGCGCCGTTTAAATTTTTAACCAACAGGATTTTTTTTATTTGATTAAGAAAAACCATGGCGATAAAAACAACAAACAAACGATGCTGACTAGTTTTGAAACTGTAAGTCGTCAAACTTGCGAGCAAAAATAAATTGTGTTCTTTTAACGAGCTTCATTGTGACTGTTTTTATGAATAAGTCAAATTAAATTGGCGTGACTCTTAAAACAAGGCCTTTTTATTGTTTATGTAATTAATTGCAACACTTAAATCGATCAACACCTGATTTTACAGTTATTTAATTGAATCGCATACTTACACGACTTACTGACATAACTGACGCGCTTAACCACTTTGCTTCAAAATGGAATAGTCCATCTTGAACAAAAAATATATATTTCCATTAGAACAATTTAATATATTTTTTTAACATTTGATAAAGACTGTTGCTCTTCTTTCGTATTTTCAAATCTCAGAGATAAAGGGATAAAATCATGGCACTTTGGTATATGAATCAGCTCAAACTTTGTACAATAATAGATCTCGACCTCCTGAGCAATGTGGAATAAGGTCCCACAGAGTTCTGTCAGTTTAACCTCCAGAGGTCATCAAAGGTCATGTACGTACATAATAGTTATTTATGTGTTAAGGGTATAATGAAGCTTTTATGGCCAGAAGCATTATTTCTAGCCCGAGGCGTTAACCGAGGGCTAGGAAAAGGTTGTAGGGCCATAAAGGCAAGTTATGCCCGCTATACATACACTATTTTTCCTCAGATTAAGTTTTTATCTCAAATTTATTATTGTGTAAAAATAGTATTTAAAGAACAAGTTTTATAAGGGTTGATTTGGCGCACGAATCCCAAGTTAGAAAACGAGCCGCAGGCGAGTTTTTCTATGGGATGAGTGCGCCAATGCTCTTATAAAACGAGTATTTTATGTTATTTTTTCTAATTTGCGCCCCTTTTTTCTTATTTTAATACAAAAAAAATATTTTGGTCGTCTAGAGACTTTTGTGTTAGTTGGTAACAGTTGGTAACACTCGGCGCCCACTTGAGTTTTTGAATCATTTATCATCATCCGTCACTTCAAATAAATTAGTTATTACTTTTGTTACTTTATTAGTGTTAGAAATAAATAAAATATGAGCGAAGACAACTTAATTTGCACTCCGCCCGAAATTCGCGAAATTGCCGAAGCAACAACGCAAAATTTGTTGCCTGACAAATCAGAAGCGGCATACAAAAAACAATTTGCCAAATTTGAAGACTGGCGAAAAGAAAATAATATTCAAACTGTCTCAGAAAATGTTGTGTTGGCATACTTTGAGTCCCAGCGTCAAAAATATAAACCTTCCACTTGATCAATTTCTTGACATTTTTGAACTTGGATGCTTCATATTGCTTGAAACGGCTACAATATTGGGTGTCATCGGCACTTGTTCCTTTTACATAGCAGAATTTGTCTTTCGAGTAGCTACTAGAAAAGAAAATAAAGAAGGAAAGATGATTAAATCGATGATACGTGTCTTGTTTATAGTACCATAAAATTACAAACATGAATTGGACTTACTGATTTGTCCAAGCAGATTTGATGTAGGTACGAGACTTGTTTATGTTACTAATTAGGAATATCCAAAACCTAACCTTCTCTCCAAGTAAAAATATACCATAACTTCAAGTGAAATTTCATGTAAGTAACAATCAACAAACAGCGAACCAATTCAACGATATTAATTAAAAATTTATCGGAGGTTGGCAATTTTGACAGATACTTGCAGTTTGAAATTGTCACATTCCACGCATTACCCATCCAACCCTTAAAAACTAAATAACCCTATAATTCATTAAAGTACAGTGTACTTTTATAGATAGCCATAAACGACTCCTACTGATAGACGTTAATAAACGTATTACAAACGCAAATTAGAAAAATATAATTAAATGAGTACGTAGGTTACATCAAGTCGGTCTGCGTATACTTATGTGCTTATACGAAGTACGTTACTATAGTTACTATTCCAAAATATTTAATCTCAGCTTATTTTCATTGGTGATAAGTTTACAAATTATATTAAAAACCAATCAAGTTCTACAAAAAACTTCTGACATTTAATTGACGTTTCGTGTTATTGCCCGTCTGACCATAAAGAGGCCCTTGGGCCATAAAGAGACGCTTATGTTTAGATGAGTCTAGCAATAATAGTCTAATTATAATGTATCTGTGCATAAAAGTATTAAAATCCTAAAATAATTCTTCATACGTTGAAAAATGATCCGATACTCAAATAATTGAATATGCAATTCCATAGAATTACTTCAGACTTGGTAAACTTATAAAAATTGATCTGCTGAACATTATTTACAACCGCGATCTTCAAAGACCAATAAAGGTTCAATTGAAATCGGTAAGCACTTATAGAACTAAAATAATTGGAAATACTTTCAATTGCTCAATGTAAGGCTTTGGTTGATTTAAACCGAACCCTTTATTATCATATGGCGATCTTTGATGATCATTGGATTGCTTCTAAGCACGTTTAATAACATCCAGCAGGCTAGATTTTATAAGCTTCAAGCTTGAAGCTAGAAATCAAGATTTGAATCCATCTAAAATTTTAAGATTCATACCTCAGTACCTAGGAAGAAGTCAGGGAAAAAGTCATTTTAAAATTCCCAACTTATATGAAATTTTAAAAGTTTTCAAATTTAGAACTTAAGGATTCAAGTTGGGAAGTTTCTGATATTGCTCTTTCAAGAAAATCTAAACGCTAAAAGCGTAAGGTTGCGCTAAATGCGACTACTTACGGAAATACTCCATTACAATATACAAATACCTCACCCTTCCATCCCAAACCCTGTCTATTCGATGCATCACTTTATAAAAGAACGATCAAGTGGTCAAAATTGGAATTAGAGTTTCCAGAATCGAAAGGTTTTCATTTTCCATCTTTCAGCGGCAGGACTTCCGAATGCAAAGTTTTAGAAATTAATCTTTAGAATTTAAAAGTTTCAGATTTTCAATTTAAACAACGTTCCGAAACTTGGGAGTTTTGGGAAACGAAGTTTTCAGAATTTGATAATTTGAGATCTCAGTAAGTTCTGAAGTCGCAAAGATCAAAACTTTAGAGCTCTAGCTTCAGAATTACCATGCGTTGCAGTTTTAGACCACTTAGGTTATGTAGATTTAAAGTCTGGGTATAGCCAACTTTGATAACTTCAGACTGGGAAATTTTACAGAAAGAGAATTTTTAGATTTCTATGTAGGTTTCAACCCCAAATACTTTACTGTTAATTCTCACATGCAGTAAAATAGACTTTATTCACGACCACTATAGAAAATTACACATTTCACACAGTCTAGTAACCATCAAAATGACTCATTACTCACAATCTCTAAACTGAATTAATTAAAACGTCATAGACGTCAGCACATGCAATATTATTATTATTATTAATTATTTGAAATATAAAAGTTATAAATTTTTGATAAAGGTTAATTTATTTTCGTTTAATTTTGTTTTATATTAATTAATATTTTACATATTTTGAATGCAAATCCATATAGAAAAATTATCCCCTCAGCCGCTAGCTTGATAAGCAAAGTCTGTGATTGACCTATCAAGGCGACTTACCGTAATTTATTTATTATTACTATATAAAGTTATTATAAAATTGTTGTTGAATTAACGTAATAGCTATTTATGTAACAAGTACATAATGTAGGACTTATTAGACAATCCCAGTTTATGGCCGAACGAGCGAAGCGAGCAAGGCCTATAAAAAGGGCGAGTCTATAAGGTCCGATTATGTAAGAGTTGCATACAAAGCTTTATGTTCGATTCCTAAAATTGGCTAATTATCAAAAAAAATTAGTTTATAAATTTGACATCTCTTCTTGACAGAAGAAAATTAGACATGTAATATACAGTTGTCATACTTTATTTTACTACTATTTACTTTATTTTACTACTACCACTTTATTTTACGAGTACAATAATAAGCCAGTTCACTGCCGCAAAACAATACAATAAATAGTACTTTATAATGCAATCGGACATAAAATTATTTAAATTTTTTAACATTATATAATTGTTAATATCTATTATTGCTATAAGTTTTATTATTGCTAAATTACAATAAAAACAATGAGAACTTTTATAATTTCATTTATATAATTCACAAGTGCAAGCGCGATGGGTACACTTAAAGCTCTTTTTCCTTGTCACCCACAACACCTGCAATGCATGCCAGAATATATTTATATTACTGGGAAAACGGGTTAGATAAAAGATCGCGCTATGCAGATGACAGAAATAGATGGCACGTTTTGTTTAACTATATTGGTTATAGCCCTATTTTATTTTATAATTTAAAAACATGTTTCTAAAAGTTTGCTTTAAAAAATAACATTGGCAATTGAATTGCGATTCAATTTATTATGAGTTAATCCGATGATGAGAAAATGAAGTGTAAGTATACTGTACAGTTGCGATCATTCGCTAAGGAACGATGAAAAAATCATAACCGCCGATTTTCCAGCTTGTTGTCCATTGTAAATGTAAGTGTATTACATGGTATTCAAGAACATTTCATTTTTGAATATAATAATTGCCCAGTTCATAAATCAGGCCGAATTACAGCCTACATTGTAGAAAAAACTGAAAAACCGGCGATCATTATTTTTTTAACGTTCCTTAGCGAAAGATCGCAACTGTACACCTCCAAACATCGAAGCGAACACGGAAGCTGCTCACATTACAATCTCTTAATTTATTGCCAGAGATTTCACGTAAAAAATATGAATGCGAGTATAAATTTTTACATTAATGTTTGGTGTTTTTTTATTACTTTTTTTGTGGTCGTAAATAAAGTATAGTGTGTAACGCGTGCAAAAACGCCAATTTCACAATTGTTTGATTTTGTGTGAACTTCTTCACACTCGTGAGAAATTGGCACTTTTTTGCGCTTGTAACACAATATAGTATTTTCTTGGTTTTATTCGTGTTTATTTCTCAATTTTTTTTAATAACAATAGTGTATGTTTACATAACCTCATAAGTGTGTACCTGACAAGTTCACATTTGCCAACCTTCATCGTCAGACGACATCTCCTCTAGTGCTCTGTATGCAAAACCCTTGTAAAATAATCCGTTCCCACACTGATTAGTCAACTTATATAAACTAAACATAACCTAAAAAGAAACAAAAGTTAATAAGAATAACTAGCACTCATTTGCATGCTATTGGACGATGATCTTTCCTAATATGAATGTCGAGGTATTCAATAATCTTGTTGCCTTTTGAGTAGGGTTGCCAAAATACTGGACGTCCAGTTAAATTTAAATGGACATTTCTCATTAATATAAGGCTCTCATTCTTTTATTTTCTCGATTTAATGTTCCATTTTCTCCAGATTTAAAACTAACGTTACAAGGTATTGCTTGGGTATAATATCATTACTTGGAAAGCGTTTTCCATTGGTTCTTTCCGTGGTGATAAAACTAAGTTGTTAAATTGTTGTTATTGGATAATAAGACAGAATGGGATATAATCAGAAACAAGAGAGGTGGACATGGTAGGCCAGGAATCAATATGTAGAGAAGGCAAGGACTGGTATGGACACCTGTTAAGGATGGAAGAAAAGGAGAAGGGATAGACATAGTAAAACCTGGATGGACTTAGCAAGGAAGAGAAGGAAGACGCTGGAAAAGAGAATGGAAGCACTGGGTTCACAAGGCTATGGAGACCTAAATCTGCAGAAAGATAGGAGAAGAAATATTCAGAAATTGAGTTGACAAGAACCATCTTTCCTACACATATTTTATTACTTTTCAACCCTTTAATGGATACATTCTTTGAAACATTTTGCTTCCGAGAGTTGCACAATTGTGTTGGGATTGTCGACTTTTCATCATTCGTTTTGATGTTTATTAACAGCTGCTAACAAAAGAATAGTAAAACAAAACATCATTACTTCATTCGGCTAATCACATGCCTACTTTCTCATGGCGTGTAACAATAATGCCTTTATTAGTATTTCTTAAACGCTTTCGAAATTAGAAAACAACGACCACACAAAGGATAATATCCTTTATGAGCCGACCCTTATAATTGCACGTTTATTAGTTTATCAAATTGGAACAAAGCTTTTGGTTTAGAAGAAACATCCTTGATCAATGTACTGGGTGTTCATATATCTGTGATCAACAAGGTGGAGGAAGAGAAAGAGAACATTGGGATCCAAAACAAACTCAAGAAGCCTTCGTTAGTGACACATCGTTATGGACAACCTGTCACAAACAAAACCATATTTATACCGAAGAAATCCCATAGGGACAATAAAGCATTTGTTTATTTAATTCTAGTGAAGATAATTGCTTTAAAACGGTACTGCCATAATCTAAGGCTGTATCAATTAACATCCTCCTTCATCGCTTTGCCAAAACTAAACATCAACATGAAGACAAACACGCTTAATCACTTTATGCCCAAAATACACAACATAAAAGATGTTACAGTAGATGAAGAATCGTGTGAACCCAATTTTGATGTGGTCCCACAATAAAACACCCAAGCAGTATTCACCTGCTTTACCTGCGGGCGTCTACATTAGTCTGAATTCCCAATAATTGTTGGATTCCAAATAAATTTAAAGATAACTGCCAAAGCTGAGAAAAAAACACGATTGTGACATATTTGGCACTTAGCAATTTATGATAACACAAAGCGTGCCTCTGTACATACATACTACATACTCCATTTTTATACTTTCTTATATGTGCATATTTTTTCAAATTGATTCGTTTTGATCCAATAAAATGTAGGAGTTTCGAGGCATTGTTTTATAATCAATGTAGTTTAATGTGAATTTTTGAAACAATATTCAAGTATTCTCTATTATACATTTCTGAACAGAATTGGAGCCGCCCACTTGAAAATAAATTAATGCATTAATCTTTAGTGAGAATATTATTAAAACATTTGATTCTGGTAGATCTTTGAACTATGGAAAAATTAATAGTAAGGTGTAGGAGGATATTTGAAGCAAGACCACTGCAACAGGTGTGCAGATTGCACAGAGCCTATTTATTTGTTGGTGTATTTTAATTGGATAGCATTGATTTCTAAGTGGAGTTTAATCTTCTACTAATAACTAAGTTTTAATTTATGGCTTTTTTTATTGTGCAATATCACAAAGTCTATTATTTTAATTATGATTGACTACAGGAATAAAAAAGAAATCAAAGAATATTCAAGATACACAATGATAAGTTTTCGAAACTAAGATATACACTTTTTAAATAACTGGCCATAAGGATCAACTTTGGTTATAAACTTTATTATTCAAACTAAAGGAGTGTTTGAAATTCATGGTCGATGGCAATTTATTGGTGTTGTGCGAGAGTCATAGATGACTCTGATTGCCCCATAAAATGTGACTAAATTTAACAAAAATCTTTACTTCATAGCCAAAAATGATAATTAATGACTTTATTTTTTATTAAGAATTTTTTTAAAATTTTGTACAATTGACAACATGAATTGCCATAGTTTGACATTTAATAAAACAAATTAGAGTTTCCACACAACATAAAAAAAATCTTGGCTTGTCCAGATATCAAATCGTAGACAGATTACATTTTTGTCCTCCAACTTAAGCAATCTAACTAATCAAATTTACTAAACAATATTAAAAAAGTAAGGTTAGGTGTCTGCATTGTGTTCTATGCAAACAGACAAAATACAAAAAAAACAGAATGTTTTAAAATAAAAAAAAATACATATAGTTTAGTTTGATTGTTGAATCTATCACCAATTTGACAAGTAAATAACATTAAATTTAAATAATTATGAATGTTTCATGCTAAAGTTCTCAGGTATCCAATAGAACAGACTGGGATAATTTGATAATGATAATTTGGGATAATTGACTGGATATTGCATTGTTCAATTAGCTCAATGAAAAATTAAATTGATCATATGAATGCTTTCTGAAACTTTGTAGGAGACTCTATAAAAACATTCAGATTGTTTGATATTATCATGGAAGTGTTAACTTGTTTATTGTTACAGCAATTCATTTAAATTAATTAATAGTGATATTATGTCCCACTTAGAACTTTGCAAGGCAATAACTCGTAAAGCATAGTATGACAGCCATTATAAAACTATTTTATTGAGAATTCAAGGGCAGACAACTATACGGCAATATATTGACATTGAGCTGATTGATTGACCCTGATATCAATGATCTTGTTAAATTGAGGATTGGGGTAACATAGAATCATAAATACAGGTTGCCATTTAAAAGATCTTTGTCTCTTATTAGGGTAACCAGATCTCTTGAAACCAAAACTGGGACGCAGACTAAAACAACTTACATGGGGTGTGTTAGAAGAAAAGTAGAATATTATAGACAATGCGATATTCTTCAAAGTCAAAATATCGCTTGATATCGCATCCAATTTCGCCAACCTCCGCATTTTCAATGCTCAATCTATAAATAACTAAATATCTTAATAAGTCATGGAGTTATACGTAATTAAACATTAATGCATTCGGCGATAAAACGATAGAATACTTGGTAAGTTTAAAAATAAAAAAATTAAAAATAAAATGTTGGTACTTGTATTCAAACTGAGTGCTCAGTTCATTTGAAACAAAAGGCTAGTATCACCATGTGAGAGAGTGGATAATTGCCATTATTATCGATGCGAAATTTGCCACGATGTTATATTTTCGGCGACAACTAACGATATTTCGCAAATTATCGCAATTGTTATTCTACATACATACACTTATATTACATCGCTGTTGGTTGAAAAAAAAGCCTATCGTAAATTCTGCACTTAAGTAAATTTTCGCTAAATATCGCACGGTCATTTCCGGCGCTTAATTACAATTGCACGTGTTGTGTGCTATTATTGAACTGTTTGTAACCAAGAAAACAGGGATCAAAACGAATAAACTTATTTATATTTTATTTCAATATAATTTGTTACACTAATCTTTGTAATTTCAATAACCAATGTTATGTTTGTATTGTGTTACCAAGAACACCTCAAAATTCAACAAGTTATATCTCCTCTTATTAAGCAATATAAGATACTTACTCATTGCGAGTGGTAATCTCAATATCTACATTCAATAATTCGTTTACGTTTTGTTTCTTAAATTAAATTGTCAAAATCGGGACAAAATAGGACCGATTATCCACCTATCATCAAGGCACATCATTGATAACAATAACAAAATATTTATTCAAACAATATTGTCTTTGAATTCTAAATACTATAATTTTAAAACTGCTGCTTTAAAACTTTTCATTCATGAATTATTGCTCTATAAAAGTTTCAAATGAAACAAAACACTCTGTAGATTTGTGTTCCAGTGTTCCCGCACTCCATATGTACGACTAGTAGAACTGTTTCATTTCGACAAAGTTGGCTTATCTTTTTATTCTTGCCTTTCTTCTCTTTTTTTTAACAGTGCGATCAAAATTTTTTTCTAAGGCTGTGCAAAAAAAGTAAATTAAACACACAGCTTAATATTGCATCCTATAATAGTGGATCAAAGGCATTTTCAACGTTTTCTTTTGTTAATTTGACAACTACCCCTCAAATTCTTGCTGCTGGTTTGAATGACCTTGAAATCTATCCAACCATCCAATGTTTTTCAAAATGGTGGTCTTAATTGCTATTATTGATTACTAATAAGTAGGCCGGATCAGAACGTTGCATTACTTTTAGTGTGAGGGGTTATTGTTGTGACTTGATGTTTTTTACAGCTTATAATTGTTAAGTTTTTTTTTGTTTTTTTATGTATACCTACCTTGTATTTTTTATATTTTTTTTCTACAAGCTCATAATTATTGTTCGTGTGTAGGATGTCAAAAAATAATAACAGGTTTTATAAAATTCGTTATTGTTTTTAAGAATAACATTGAATTATATTTTTAATGAGTTTTCAGATGGGTTTATTTATAAAACAAAACATGTCTGCGCTGTGTGAATGTTGATTATATACCGGCCTATCATGAACTCAGTGTGTACGAATGCCTTGAGTGTAACGAATGGTGAATGCAAAGCAAACAGAACTAGTCATTGCCATTAGTTTTGTCCCTCATATAAGTATGACTTTTAAGAACACAAACTGTCAAAAAATTGGAAGGTAAACCAAATAATAAAATGAGTATTAATCTGTTTCTTATGGTGTACATAACGTCCTTCTATTTTTAAAATTTTTTTGTATGACTTTGCCGCTATGTGTTACCATTGTTATGAAAATTATTTAAATTAAACTTTTAAGTTAACGGTGAACAGGAAATATATCCATTGCCTGCAAACCCAATCGTAGATAAACTATAGACTGTGGGAGTTAAAGAATAATCCATCTATTATTCTAAGTTAGAAAATAACAATTCTTGCCAAGGTTTTATAATTACATATATCGAAAACAATATTTCATTAAAAATAGATTATTTATTTATATTTCCTTGAAATTGAATAATTTATTACTGGTAATGATTAGAGCTCCAATAGGAGCCCACATTCTTATCTAAACAAAGCAAAAATTATTAAGTATTTATATAAGAAATATGCAATAAAAATATAAAATGTAATCGAGGTACAAATTTATAATACATTTAATATATAACATATTTACAAATAAATTTTTTAAATGTTTTCTTGATGTTACTCTGTTCATTATTTTATTGTATATTCGGTAGAGGAATATAAAACTACATCATTAGGAAGGGCATGTTCTGCTATCAAACAATTTGAATGGTTTAAATCGTAACCTCAAATAGTGCATCAATAAATTCATTGAAAAAATTCAGCCTGTTTAATTGCTTCACTAATGCACAAAACATGAACGTGTAGTAAATATACGTTTCTACTTTGTCATTAATCACAATTTGAATTATCTTTCCTACAATCTGGTTTTCAGATATTATAGGTTATGTATTTGGTTTCATGCAATTTTATGATTAGATGCTTAAAAATGTATTTTAGCAGAGCATTCAAATTGCTCAAATAATTCTGAAATGCATGATTACATGTTTCTTTCATACTAAGTATGCACTTTGTTTGCTTCCACTCACATCATCTGTTATATATAATTTTGGCCCCATTGGTATAATGTTTTTGCAGTTGGTTTTCATTATTATAATTTAATACTTCATATACTTTATACCATATGAAAATAGGCAAAAGCGCCATATTGCCAGATAGATGTGCTAATAACCGCTGTTTTTTCAATTAGTAACCTGCATCTAATTAAAAAATAGCACTATTTCTTTTAAACGGTGATTTACTACTGTTATGCTAGCATATACCTATAAACGTTTACAATTTATCTAAACTATTCAATCTTTCATCACAATGATTATTTGTTAATTACACTTCAAATATTGTAAAGGCCCTCCGTGGTCGAGTGGTAGATATCCTACCTCTCGTTCAGAGGGACAGGGGTTCAAATTTCGGTTGCAACTGAATTTAAAAAATTTGTACTATCGTGTTTGAGCTCCTTAGGTTAAAGTATGAAAGTTGTATGAGTGATAAAGTATGGGGGAGCGTAATGTACTTGCTACAATAGCTCCATTACCTCCGTTGCACTACCTGCATAAGAGTTTGTATGGAACCTCGACACTGCGAAATGCGGTAAAAGGGGAACGGATTATGTATGTATGTATATTTTAAAAATGTCAAATTTAGATGCACACCGCAAGAGGCGCTATTGAATTTTGTCTACCATTTTTCTAAATAAGTTTTCGGTATTAATAATATTAAAGTATTTATTATAATCATGAAATGAAAAGTCTCATTTAGCACCTGTGAATGTAATTTTTATTGTGCTTGTGAATTGAATAGAAAATTATGATTGCATTAATCTAAAAATTTATTCTATTACCAATTTTCTTTAACAGTTTTTGTTAATTTTCCGGTTAGAATTAATTATAAATGTCATATTTGAGGTTAGAATTGAAATAGTAGCCCATTTCACCATTATAAAATGAGATGTGTACAAATTAAAGTTTTACGTGTTACGTGTGACAAAAACAACAATTTTTATAATCACTTCATACAATGAAGACTAGATTTTAGGGTAATTAAAGTTATGGTACGCATATCATCTTGTGTTTATAGATTTTCTTATGTGATATCTTATTTTAATTTTGATAAATGCAACCAATTTCTCAAATCTGTGATTACAGTAACTCATGCATTTTGATAACTTTCTCAATTATACATTTGTGATCATGTCAAAACTGAAGAAAATGAGTTACTGCAGTCTTTGTTGAACGAGTTAATATTTGTACATTCTATAGGAGTATCATTATCGTTTGAATTTCTAGAATTATTACATAAATTAGTTTAACATTTGGTTAAACAGTAAATTTAGAGAAACTGAAACCAGCAGTTTTGAGGTTAGAATGTGTCATTTACATTTTTTTAATGTTGGAAAGAATCCTTTATAAAACCAGTAATTCAATAAATTATTTGGCATTAAGTGGGTATTCCTCACGATGTTTTGCCGCGCAGCTTCCCCGTTTACAACAAAACGGCGGGGAAACTGTCGTGTGGAATAGTAAAAAAACTGATGGTTTTCCCCAGTATCAGGAAAGGATGGGAATTCCCGTGCGAATCGGTCGTGACCGATAATACCGCGCGGTTTATCGCTCAACTTCCCAAAACTTTTATGCGGAATAGCAACGAACATCTTCCCCGCAAGTTTTATGTTTATGCGCATGCGCATTTGAACCCGGCAAATATACATAACGCGTTGTTGGTTATATTACAGTTTACATTAGTTTATATAGAGGTTATTAGTTTTAAATACATTTACAGATCTTTTTAATCGAGTTGATAAATAAATAATAATAATTAAGATGTCTGGTTCACGTTATTATTCTAGAAATTTTATGACTGAAGTTATTAAAATGTATAAAGGTTGTATGTGCTTATAGAAAGTCAAGAGTAGAGAAAAATTAAATGATTGTCAATGCTGTTACTACTCACTACAACGGATACTCCTACTAAACAAAATATTTTAATAGTTATTTATGTACCGAGGTCGTTAGGATGATGATAATGCTAGGATGGAAGTCGCCCGATGGGCATTATCATCTAGTAGCGCTCGTGGTGCATACAATAGTTTACTTTTCACGAGAATGTATCGTACAAGTAGAAAATTAGTTTTAATTTATAATTATTGGTGTTGCTAAGGACGTTGCTTATATGTATATTTATAAAGCTTGGAATTTTTATGTTTGTCGGATGGCAACAGCTTTTACTAAATTTACAAAAGTCAAACGAGATATGACAATTTAAATTCAAATGTTTTTGTTGTTGTTACCAACATGAAAACAAAAAAGTCCTAATAGCACTAATGTCATCTAAAGAATAAGTTAATTTTATTTAAGAAATTTTTGCAGAAGTCTGCACAAAGGAATTCGTGGATCACGCGCCCAGAAACTACGTTGCAAATACTCGTTATTTGTTGTGTTGCAACATACTCGTATGCAAACATGGCACAGTATTGTTTTTGGCCTAATGATCTAAATTACTATTGAACGTAATGCTCGCTCCGATTGCAAAGTAAACGGTGAGCGGGCGTTACAGATTAAAACGCCCGCTTATAATGCCCTGGTTGTTATGGAGTTGTTTATATAGTTCGTATCACAGGTATAATCACCAAATAATATGCAAGTGAAACATAAAAATAATAATAAGAGCTGAAGGAAAATGGGAAAAATTTATTAAACATCTTCCCCGGCTGCTTCCCTGCTGGGGAAAGTGAGCATCTTCCCAAGTGGTAAAACATCGTGTGGAATACCCACTTTTAACGATTCCTACATTTTTAACAAATAATTTTGTGACTTGTTTTCTTCACTTTTTTGACATTTAAAACAATTACAAAAAATTAATATTAAAGAAATATTAATTTACAATCACTTAAAAAATAAAATTTAATATGATTTTTTTCTACATTTAACTATAATTGTAGCTATTAATAATAATTAAGACAGATCTCCAAATGTAAATGCATTTTTTAAGAATTAATTACATTCTAACCTCAAAACACATCAGTGTTATGTACCTGACATTATTTTTACATTGGCAAATTTAGCTTCACACAAAAAAATAGCTAAAAAGAATGTGTACATATCACTACAAAAGTTTTGGTTCAAGTTGAAGCCTGCCATATGATTTATGTAAAATATCCTTTTGGGGACTAGGAGACTAATATTACCAAAAGAAATATTAAATGTTAGTCAATATAAATATTTAGTTGACGCATACGTACAGCTAAAGCTGAAATTTAGACTAGGTACCTCACAAAGAAAGGAAAGGAAATCATTAAACAAAATTTACAAAAACAAAACTCGTGCTCTTGCTTAGTATAGAGATACATACTATATGTACTATTCATTTCATAATGATCTAGGACAGCAAGACTAATACAATGCTATTTTATTCTTTTTTTTTAGTGTAAATGCATAGGATAAAATAATAAAAATAGCATCACATTAGCCTTGCCGTCCTAGATCATTATGAAACCAATAGTAAATCTTCTACCTGCAATTCTCAGCAGCATGATATAACCAAATATTTCAAACCCACTACTATTTTAAATATCGACACTCACTTCCAAAACAATGAAATGTGCAAAATGCTTGTTTTGAGATATTTAGCATCTATATTTCTGTTTACGTAATCCTACATGTGCATTTTGTTTCTTAGAAATGCTATTTATTGCAGTAAAATTAGTAAACATAGACATTTGTTGCTTTACCGTAGGACTTCTCTTGAGAAAGCACTTTTATTGTATAAATCGCTGCATCACAAAGGAGGGAAGTTAGTGTAGAGGATGCGTAGGCAGCTCAGTAGGACCGAGGTCTTAGTCCAAAAGGAGGGTTCAGTTCTTACCCAATAATTACAGATATAAAACAATAGATTCATCACCATTCAGACTCATGACACTCAAATTAAACTACGATAACGAAACTGAGAAAATCAATTTGGTTAAGAAGTTACTTTCGTAAGAAAGAAATTATCACGAAAACTATCACATGGTTCAAATAACAATAAAACAAGTACAGAGAAGCTAATAAGAGATAATTTAAGAAGAAATAATAACAATCAAAGAACTAAATACAATATCGATAATAATCTGTTCAAAACGATAACAGTCCATATAGAATTTTAAAATAATTAAATATAATAATTATGAAAGTTAATAAACAATCTGCAAAGGTTGATGATATTATAAATGAGCTTAAATAAGCCAAGTTTTCAATTGGTTGTTTAATGAAATGTGTTGACTTGCTGATACTGCATTCAATTAATGGTTTTGTTAACCATTTACTTACACTCATCTGTTATGTAAATAGCTCAATGATAAATCTTTGCCCTTGTTAAGCCAGCATCTAAATAAGCATAATTTGAATTACGCGAAGGTTATATGAGGGAATGCACTCACAAAATCAAGATTCCTTATGATTCATTAAGAAGATACGAAATAAATTCCAACACAGAAAAATTTAATATCCATCTTCCTTAATGTCTGTTTTTATTATCACATTGTTTATCTTGATTATGTGATGACTGTGAGATGCTGTTATAAGATTGCTGTTATAGCAAAGCCTATACGTGTGGAAGTGTAGGCCATGCAATTATCTGTGCTAATCTCTCAATCAATATTAATGTTTAAACATTGTACATTTTTATAATTTTTATTAATTTAAGTTAATAATGTATAATTACGCTCACAGAGAAAAATATCGCAGGTGTTTTTTTCTTTTTAATTCTTCTATAAGATATACGTAATTTTTATTGTTAAGTGCCTTATTTCAGTGTCCTGCGTGAGTTTGTATTGTCTACACCTAACAATAAAAAATTACATAAACGTTATAGAAAAAAAAAACAATTAGACAATTAAATATGAAATATTCTTGTCTGGGAGTACGAGGATAGATCGGAATGTTTCTAGAATGAATCACAAGCTGATCATTGTTCGTACAACAGTTGTCAGATCTTCAAACGGATTGGATAAACAATTTTTTCAATCAAGTTTTAAAACATTATTGCCGCAGGAGTAATTTGTATACAAATGACTTCACAACATATAATTTACAATAAAATTACAAATAAATACAAATTATACCACCATAGTCCAATGCAGGACACATTGGATTTGCATTCACAAAACCCAGGTTCAAATCCCAGTTTGGCTAAATTTTCATAAATAAACATTTTTTTATAAATATATTTATAATTCTATTTTTTCAAATTAACATAAATATACATGGTTTAAGGACGGTCAGTACAATCTTGTGGTGAGAAAGTGCGGCGAGGGGAAAAAGAGAAAAACTTGGTAACTGCGAAAACACAATGCAAAAAATATATTAGTCAAAAAAATTGATAGAAGTAAAAATTTTATTATTTTCATTCTATATTTCATATTTATTTTTGTTCAATATTTATTTTTATTTCTTTATCTGGTAATTATTTATTAATTTTGGTAAAAAAAATACCTAAAACTTTATTAATCAAAAAATGTTCACAACCACGTACATTTTAAAAATTTCATATACTTGCGCGCTAGATCACTAAATATGTACTATTGATTTCATAATGTTCTAGAACAGCAAGGCTAATATGATGGTATTTTTGATTATTTTCTCAGTGTAAATGCATAGGATAAAATAAAAAAAAATAGCATCATATTAGCCTTGCTGTCCTAGATCATTATGAAACCAATAGTACGTACCTATACAGCTGTGTTATGAGCGCTGTTCTCAAGTATGTGAATTATCTTAGTTTTTAGATAATAAAAAAGAATTAGCTGGTAATGTCAACTTTTCCAACGGAATTACATTTATTGTATTTAACTAATCTTAGTGCAAAATTTTAAATAAAGTTCAGTATCTTTTAGGTTTTTATAGCATTATTTCAAAGCTCCCATAAAAGTTTATGTTAAATCTTAAATTTCTTAAAAATTGAATTTTCAAAATCTATTTTCTCATAATTTTACCTGATACTGTCAAATTAAAAAACGTTACAAATTTTTATTTCTATTTAAGAATATTTAACCAAAGTTTCATGAACTGCTATGTATTTTCATTTTACCTACTGACCATTCTTAAACAATGACTATAAAATTAAGGGATAATTATTTATAAAAAATTTGCTTATTTATAAAGTATTTAGTACATTTTATAAATAAATAAAGTTATTAATATTTATATTATTAAAAAACTTTTTATCACAGCTGGGATTGGAACTCGAGTTTTTGAACTCGAAATCCAGAACGCTCTGCATTCTACTATTGGGCTGTTGTCATACATTTGTTCTTTAATGAATGTCCATTTATCATACTTTTTTGGTTGTTTCTTCTTTTTATTATTAATTACTTTTTAATTCTTTTTCACAATATTACTAATAACAGTATATTTACTTATCAATTAATCCATCTACGCATGTAATAATGTAAAATATCCTTTCATCTTTTGCTGGAATTCTATAACAAAGAGGGTTAATGAGTAGGAAAGAGATGGATGATTCCCAATACTCAATATGGGGGTGTAATTTAACAACTTTAATGGGTTGGATCCCCGTGCCGAGCTGGTAATTTTTCATAGCGGAGAAAATTAAAACGTGTCTTCTTTTCAGAAAGGAAGTAAGACTGTAGGTCCCGTGTCAATGTGATGTTTGACACATTAAAAATCCCTACTAGGGGTGCGATTCCCCAAATTCGCCTAAATTCTAGTAGGGTTGCCATATGATCAAAGTAATCGGTGCCATGAGTTATGAAAGATCCTCCACCACCCCGATTTTTCCCCAAATAAAAATAGAAAATAATGGAGTGGTAAAATAAACGCCAAATTTTACATTCACGCAATCATTGTATTTGGTTCTACATAGTAAGGAATCAGCCTGCTTAAATTTGACATGTCGTCTGGACTCGACGACATACGTGTTTTGAAAACTGTTTTTTATGTAGATTTTCCTGCTGAACTCGAATCCGGAGAGCGCCGGTCAACTTGGAGTGACCTTAAAAAGCCATAGCAACCAAATCAGAAATTAAACAATCGCCGTAATTCTAATTTTAAATTGAGTTATTTTCAATTAACTATGGCGTTTAGATTGATTGTTGTTAGATTGACCAACAAGCTTAATATAAGCGGTTTAAACCTACATATAACCAACCTTAACAGAATTTAAACTGGTTTACTTAACCTAATCTAATCATCAAACTTGATTTATTCTAACAATTTACATTTTAAGATTTTGATAAGATTTTAGTAATGGGGGCCTGGAAATGGTTCTGATAATTGCTATAGAATTTCATGCGAGACATATAAATACTCTAATTTTAGAAAAATCAATACTACAGATGAACCCGAGATATTGATGTAAAAGTATGAAGATTTATGTTAACAAAAAAAGATCTATGTAAACACTCGACTGGCTTGCAACAATAATCAACAAGCTTTTGCAAGTATAATTTAATCACAAGTAGAAATTTGGTATTCAACCAACCATGTATTCAGTTTTGCCAATTTCGAAATTGCGATGAAATATGTTATCGTCACATAAGACCCGTATAATATATAATAGTATACTATGTACTTTGATTGTATTTTTAATTCTGTTTTGTACATGGTTGGCTTCTATTCATTACGGGCCTTTTAAATAACTTACAACGCATACCAAATTTCGAAGATATTCCCACATATGCCCAATTGGTATGTCTTTTAAAAAAATTAAAGCTTTGAAGTCATGTAACTTTTAATATGAATTATTTAAATTTTTCTTGCACATTCTAAATCTAAAGCTTGCATTGCTTTGTAATGATTAATCTTGAAACTCTGCAAATATAGCTTTTAAAAACTTTCAATATTCGAAATTCTAAGTCTGAAATGTTGAAAATCTTAAACTGTGAAGCATTATGCATAAATTTCATAACATTAAAATTACATATACTCTAGCTCTAGAAGTTCCAAATAAAATTCAAAACTGAAGACCTTTAGTACTTTAAACTAACTAGAAAATCTTTAAACCTTGATATTCCTGAACTTTTGAAAATTTAATTCTCCCAAATTTACCTTTAAAATTTTATTTTAATTTAATTTATTCTATACAGTGAAGATCGTTGATCCGAATCTACATTAATCCGAATACCACTATAATCCAAATCAACAATTTATTTACATTGCAATCCGGATTTAAGGTTTTGATAATCTGAACTTTAGAATTAATTGTTTTTATTCATCAAGGTTTGTTTATAGTAAGGAATGCAATGGGTATTCAGATGTGTAATTTGATACAAAACTACCGTTGTAGATAAGATAAATAAGATTTTATTTTATTTATGTTTACATTATATTTATGTCTGACAAATTCTTAATATAAAAAGCCATGTATTTTTTAAAAATGGTTACATTGCAACTTTATAATTCATATTTGTAAAAAAGGTTTAAGTTAAAAAAGAACTGATACTTCTTTTACGAATTATTTCCAGCATACTACATGTAAAAAGATTTTGTGCTAAATTTAAAAATTGTTAAATGTAAAAAGGCGGCATTTTATCTTTAAATATTAAACATTTCCAAATTCGTTACAAAATCTAAAGGATCATATAACAAAGTTTAGAGAAACGTTAAAACCTGCGGAATATCCGGAGATGTAAGAAAAGTTGTTTGCATTGTTGTTTTATATATGTCACCGATATCCTCCGAAATTTTGGCCGAAAAGGCAAAGCATCTATCAAGCAGTGTGCGGTGCATACGAAACAGTGGAAGTAGTTGTGATACGACGTATGGGCTATCACGCTCGAACGCTATAGCGTGATAGCACATACATCGTACCGCAGCTAGTTGCACTGTTTCGTATTTTCAGCACGCTGCTGTGACTTTATAAAAGATGTTTTCAAAAAGATGACATCAGGGCAAGTAAAGTTAATTTTAAAAAGACACAATTTGCGTGTGTTAAAAATCGGAAGAGAAAAGCTATGCAAAGATTCGCATCTATGCACTGGGCGGTAGAAAATTTGAAACAATTGTGATGCCGGAAGATTTAAAAAAAAATCATATCTAACGTATTAAGTTCAAAAAACAGGAAACAAGCAAAAATTACCGCCTTTTTTGGTTAACGACATGTTAATGCGGAATATTATTTTTTGTGTCTATAAAACAGTTTTTGCGTAAATATTTTTGTAGTTTTATTTATTGTTAAATAAATGTTTTTGCTGAATGTTTTAATTGCATTTATGTACAAATAAAACATTGTAACTCTGCAGACGCATTAATCCGGAAACCGCGATGATTCGGATTACCCATTTTAATTAGTCCGAATTAGTGAGGCTTTACTGTATTTTGTACATCTTTCAGATGCCGATTTTTCATACTAAGAGTTCTTTTCTTCAAAAGTTTGTTTTATAAAAGGAGACCAAATTTCGATCTTGCATAGCTTCTCTGAACTTCACGAACTGTAAAATTCAGAACACTGAAACTACATACACTCATGGAACTCATGAAAGATTATGTTTGATATTCAGGAACTATTTATAAAATCCAAACACAATTTGAAGCTACCAGTTCCAGATTTTAAATTTCTGATTTTCTGAGATTATATAAATTTGATAACTGTCACACTTAGAATTTGATATCCCTAAATGATGAAGAATCTTAATATACTGAAATTATGCAGATTCTGAACCTTTGAAACTCTATATGTACATACTTAAAAAAAAATCCTGCACTCTGTGGTTTCATTGGTGCTTATGAAACTATTGAGTTTTGAAGCTATAAAGCTTTAAAAAGCTAAAGTTCTGAAATGTGTTTGTCGCTTTGAAAACTTAGATTTTTATTTCACACATTTAAAAAGTTTTAAAAACTTGTGCAGCTTTGAAAATTTGAATCTTTAATTCTAAAAACCTTGTAACTTTAAATATTTGAACTTATAAAAGTCTGAAATTCTGATACTTTGAACAAAATCATCAATATCAAATGTTTGGAAGGCACAGGGATTTGAGGACCTTGATACTGTATGTTCATTATAAAAGCTACCGAATTTTTCATATTATTATTTTTTGTTATTGTATTTTTTAAACAATCTATAAAGCGTCCACTCAGAGAAGCCCCATAGTGACTATAGCCTCTAGTGTGGAGGTTTCCTCCATAATCCAGACCTGGCTTTGAGGCTTTGGAACTGTCAATATCTAAAACTCAGGAAAAAATCAGAAAAGTGAATGTCTAAAATTGATTATGAATTATAAGAGTAAAACAAGATTTTTTAGAATCTTGTATTTTCCATATTTGAAAGCTTCAAACACTGAATAAATGTTATTCAAAGCTATGATGGGACCTGTTGCAAAAGTTCAAGCGCCGATCCTGCCTTGTTTCAACACACATTATGCACAAACAGATATCAGTGCTATTTTAATGATTATTAAAGATGTCAAAGCGCTTTCAAAAAAGGGGTGGGTCATCAGCCCAAGAAAATCTCATGCTAGCTGGGATTGGCATGGGCACTTGAACTTGTGCCCATGAAAGTGATGCCACTTTAGTGGTTGGTAGTTTTTACATTTAGGTCTTTTATAACCATTATCCCCCCCACCCGTGTTTCCAACATAATACTTTGATTCTGCGTTAAATGAATAGATAATAAATTGGTTTGACTGCCTCAGAGATATCGTACAATGAACAAGACTGTTTTTAAATAATGTAAAATGCTTTTGTTAACCAAAATTGACTTGTGTACTTCTTTTGTTTCAGTTTTTGGACATTGCACTGAAGACTGTAAGGATGATCAAACATTTTAAGAAGTGTAGATATGAAAATAAAGTAATGTAAAAAGATTAGTAGTATTCTTTTTAATTTATAGATCTTAGTAGCCATTAGAAATAACGTGATATTTGTATAAAAAGAAACTTAGGCAAGTAGATAATAAATATAGTTAGGACAATTTAATAAATTGATAACTCGCTTAAATAATTAATACTATAAATAAAATGTATATTTTTGTTATTTGTTACCTTTATTTCCCCATTTCATTAATAATTATTACTCTCTTATTAATGATAGTAGCTTGATTGATTGATGATGATGAGGAGTTTCACATACAATATTTATATATAAATACTTAAAAGCTCTATTTTTAGTTATACTAGAATCATTTGTGTATAAACTTAAATTTACTAAATGTAGAGCTTTCGTAATTTAGTTAGTATTTAAGTTATATTTTGTAATTATATATGTAAGCAAGACTGTTAATCGTAAAAATACTTTTGGTGTAACTGAATTTTTGTTTAACATAACTTGTTTTTTTTTTATAAAACTTTTAGCTTTCGTTGTTTCTTCTTTAATGCAATGGCATTCATTCTTATTATGTAGTTTGAGTCTTCTGTTCTTGATAGTGTTAATTGATATTTATGTTAATAACAAATACCACATAATAATATCACAAAAATTACTTAATCTCTTATAATTAAATTACATTTAATACTAAATAATCGATATAATATAAATTACTGATAATTCCTTAATCTAATCCTTCCTTCTTTTCCTTAATTGCTTCCTGTAAAAAAAAGAAAAAATAGCAATTAATAATATTGTAGTGATTATTAGAATAAATAAAAAAAAACTTACTTTAAATCGTTCTTCAAATAGTGATAATTCAGAAATCAAATCAGTGATAGCATGCATAAAAGCTTCTTGAGGTGAGTAATCTGATGTCGTTTGAATACGCAAAACAAATTTGTGTTCAAGTGGATGTGGCAGCTTGTAACCAGCAAAAAGTACATTGGGATCTTTCAAAAGCTGACTAAAAATTATGCATAAAGTTAATAGTAAACAAGCTTAAAAGTTTAGTCCACAACTGCTTATTAACGATGACCAATGTAGTCAACAACAATGATTTAATGTTAAAAAAACAATAAACATCACAAGTAATTATTTCATCTTTCCTCCAAATTATTCTTCATATTTTGTTGATAATTGTAGAAATGATTATCGACAGTGAGGTTGTGGTTTCATCATCGTTACCTTGCAATATGTGGACTAGACTCGTTATTTACTTTCTAATCATGTTTCCCAAAGTGTGATCTTCTTTATTTACGGTAAAAATAGCTGCATTTGGAACTTTTGTATCTTGTTCGCGTATAATTCTAGAAACCAAAAAGAATGAGGTTATGTTTCAGGAGATATTCGCAAAAGTTTACTTACTTTTTCTCTCCTTCGTACAGCAAGAACGATTCGAATGTCGGAGGCGCATTCATCTTGATTTATTCTTTATTAAGAGTGACACTAAGTCTGACTTTAACCGTTATAATATTTTTATTCAATTGGAATGACAATACGTACAAACACAACCTTAAAACAAACGTTTATTATTATCATTATTATCGACTGAGCAGTTGCTAACAGTGTTGTCAGATCTAGAAGCATTTTATTCTAAATTAAAATGTTGAAAATAGAAAACCATATTTTCTAAACAAATCAAGAGACTTTAATGAAATATTATTCAAAAAAATTGCTTTGTCATCCTGAATACAGAAAATTTAAATAAACATTAATAAATTAAAATTTTTATTTTGATTGGAACTCAACTACCAGTAATCTTGTTTTCAAATCAGACTCATTTTTATTGAGAAAGCGATCAAGTCCGATTAAATATTTTGAAACTATTTATTTGAATGTTGGTGATCATGAAAAATGGTTTAATAAATTAAAATGTCAATATGACAATTCTGAAATTTGGTACAGTTAATACTTTGTTAAAAGCTTGGTATAACTAAGTAGTTTAAAAAATAACAGTAAATAGAAATATTAATGTGTAGATTAAGAACTTTTACATGCATCAACATAAACATGACAGCATAACTTAAAATTTATAACTGACCACCTGAATATATGTTTTTTTTTATTTGACGCCTACACTACGGGGGAACCAACATCTAAGGTCATCTGTCCCCCATCTAACATGCAACACGAATACACACATCCATAGTTGAGGTGACGGAATTTTCCAATTAGAAAAATCCCGCCGCCCCAAGTGAGATTCGAACCCACGACCCTTGGAACACGAGTGATGCACTAACCACTAGTCCACCGCCGGCCCTAGCACCTGAATATTGTCACTAAAGTAAAAAGAGACCAAGAAAGTATCTCTGTTTCAAACAGCTTAGTTTTGGCCTAGAAAGATATATGTAGATTGTGACATCCGTGTCCTAACTCTTAAATAACACAGTTAAAGTTGTCATTTAGGAACTCTAGTCAATTCTAGTAGCACTAATATTAATTAGTACGCTATTAATAGGGCCTTTCGTAGCAACGAGTGCGCATGCTCAGTTGTTGAAACTGCATAGTTACCTAAACGGTTCATAGAGCGCGTTTGAGTCAAAAAAATGATCTGGCAACATTGTCCAGCAGGACATCGTCAACTGTCATTTGAAACAAACACAATAACAAAAAGATGGCTACTTCCTTGCCTTTTTATAGTGTTACTTTAAATGAAAATAACGTGCCTGGTGCTTCATTGGGAAATAAGAGACCATCAGAACTGACAAAATTGCAGCTTCAACGGTTTTTAAAGTGCAGAAATGTTTGTACAAGGGGAAATAAAAACGAACTGATTGTGAGGTTAGTATAAAATTCTATACAAGATATACATTAAACATTACTAATGCACATTTTTCTTATGTAACTGCCGAGAATCGCGAATTACTAATGCATGTGCAAGAGCAAGTGCAATATTATTTTTATTATTTTCACCGTTTTCACCATTTAACCTAATACGTTTGACAGTTGTCAGTTAATCGCAATCGCCAATGTTGCCACATTTCTGCAAACATTCATAAAATTCACTTTCGCGCGGCGCATGCGCCACTAATATTTCTGTAACGAAAGGCCCTATTATGACGCCACAAGTCGCATTTCAAAACAAATTTGGTTAAGTTGAAAAAGTGCATTTTTTTTTATTTAGAACTGAAGTGATAACCTCTTCTGTCAAAAAACTTTTCGAGAGAACTGTTGCAAGTAAACAAACAATGGCACACATTAATAAGAAAAGTTAATCAGCTCCATTTGAATGGCTGGAGATGAAATAGTACCTAGGCAAATACAAATGCATCATTATTGTTATCGATTGCTGCTGAAAATAATGCAGCTTTTTATCACATAGAAGGAATACATTGTTTAAAGTAGGTAATTATGAGGATTGGATTTCAAAACATACTAAAATTATTTTTTTAGTCACTTTTGTATGACTGGACAATATGACAAGATAGTACTTGAAAAGCAAAGGTAGAAGTAAAAGATGCCAATATAAAGGCAAAGATGAATCTACTTATAGCTCTTACTACTTGCACTTTGAGGGTGGGTGCGTACGGTTGCGGTTTGTGGCAACGCCTTATTTTGCAACACTATTTCTCCCGGGAAGGTAAAGGTTTCGAAGCTCAGGGCTAGTTCTGAATGGCTTCATGGTCAACGAACTTATCATATTTCGGTTGATAACCGAGATGCGATAGGAACACTGAAGTGTTTCGAAGGAAATATGGGATAACCTCTTGTATTGTAATGATGCATACATAACTCCTCCTTGGAAATGGTATAACATCATCTACCCCACCGTGTATAAAGCATCTACGCCTGTTTCTAGTAAGATTTTAAAAATAAATAATTCTCTCGTCACAAAGTAATTTTAACATAGCAATTATGAGATAGAAGTTTCTAGCTAGAGATTAAATTTTACCGTCCAGGATGATGGGATCATTTCATGTCAAGTGAACCTGGAGTCCCCATTTAGTCATCTCTAAATTTCATGAGCTTTTGCCTGTAAGCTTTCAACCGATACAACATGTAGAAATCTTATTGCAAGAAATGCTTTAGTTGTTGCCCTAACAGCCCTTAAAGTTACTTGTGCACATTTCTCATTACAGGCAAAAAATGCAAAAAATTGGTTCCGCTATCGGTTCAAATCTCAGGGCACTATGGCAAACCAGGTAGCAACTTAGCGAGTTAGTTTTTGGTTCGATTTCTCACCATTTTTTTGAAGCCCCCTACACCTTTTAGAATCTTATAGAATTTGGCACGGGTAGTTTACTGATCTAAGGACTACCCTGTAAAGGTTCGATTTAGGTTATCTAAAAGTGTATCTAGAATGCAGTTTTATTACTGTTCTTATACTATATTATGGTCACCAAACGGAACCCGCTGCTTGACTTAGGTCATTTATGGTCATCTGCGGAATCCGCTGTTTGGCTGAATCTTAAGGAGGAGAATCGAAGTGAGGTTTATCCCGGTGTGAAGGGGTAAATTCATGCCAATGGGAAACTGCATGCCGCCAGGTAATTGTGCTTAGGAGCTATCCCGACCACCCTATGATCCGGGCTGCAGCCGGGTACAGTGGTTGGGAGAAGTTCTAAAAGCCTTTACGCTTAAGGATTGTTGAAGCGAATACATAGCCTCTCACAATCAAGACAACTTCACCTTAATTAGGTACACACTGGGGGTCTATAAGCTGTAGACTTACGGACGAAGCTCTGTCGAAGGCCCACCAAGCCTATATATTGGTAGATCGGGGTGGCAAAACTATTTAAAAACCAAGTCCTGCCACAATTGAGGTTGGATTCGGTCGAGCAGTGGCTCCCAACAGCTTGGGACAGTATGTTGGGGGAATAGTCTGAAGCTAGACTAGGTGAAATCTCCTTGGTCGTGTGATACGTCCCTCACAGCCTCCTCGGAGATGGAGCCGACGGGTGAGCACGTTTATCGCTCCGGTACTAGCCTGGAGAGCTAGTAGAGTATGGATAGTAACTCGCTCCCACCAGTGAGTTACTGGTAGCATTGTTTAGTGTAGTGACAATGCGCGCTAATTGAGCGTAACTCAATTATTCATGCTTCGGCATGTCTTAAAGGCGGGAAGGAACTCCCTAAAGTTCGTTAAATTAGTTAGTCATGAATCAATTACCTAATAGACAATTACTACGGCCTATTGTATATTTTAAAGGTAATAGGCTAATAGATCACTGTAGAAAAGGATTCAGTTCTTTTTCGCGGACAGTTAGCCTTACATGTTCTTATACTATCCATCTAATTTAGTCTGTAAGCAGGGAAGAGCATGGGTATCTTTGAATCAGGGGGTCCCAGAACAGCAAATACAGCAGATACTGCAGTAATATTTTGCATAATTCTTTTTGAGATCTCAAGATGTAGGAAAGTGTAGATAGGCTTAGATTTATGTATTTTATACGATGCTTTCAACAAACATTACCAGGTGTTATAAATGCAATGTATATCAACATTCTTCTAAAAGCTGTACAAATAATGTCAGTTGTCCTGAATGTGGAGATTTTATACACTTAAAAATGTAAAACTGAGGAACTTGCTGCACTAACTGTAAACATTTAAAAATCAAAAATAAACAGACAGATATTAATATCTCTCAGCCCGGGATCAAGTAAGACGGTTGGCTTGTAAGCAACTTATGTCTAATCTAGTGTAAATTATCTTTGTGTCGAAGCAATACCAATTATGGTATGATGATGTGCCTGTCGAACTTAGCCATTGCTTGTTTGTTAGCCACATTCGAAGATAGTTCTATACAAATGTGCAGGGTTAAAATAGGGTTAAGTAGTTGATGTTTTTGTAATTTGTCAATTGGTGTTATGGTTAAAAATAATTTAAATAAAAATGACTAAATAAATCTAGCATTCTCTTAGAATATAAAACTGTAGGAAGGAGCGTAACTACCCGAGTAGCAAAATTTGTCTATACCAGGAAAAGATTGCGCACACGTACGAATAAAAATATATGTGATGTTATTGATGAAATGTAAGCACGTACACGCAGTCTGCATTTGGTATAGACAGATTTTGCTACTCGGGTACCCGGCGCAATGAGCTTTAAAAGCGACGGATATGACGTTATACTGGCAGTCATTAGACACCACCTAAATCTGCTTCTCTCTCAAACTCCGACAAATAAGAAGTAGAGAATTACATTTCATAAGTAATTATTCGTTTGTTTAAAATATAAAATTTATATTCTAAAATTAATTTCAAAAATACTGCGATTTAAAATTGAGGTTATGTAGTTTATGTGTGCATTTCGTGACAGTGAGAACAGCCAATGAAAATATCTTATTACAAAACCGGAAGCACCTACTCCGTCATATTGAGACCCCATCCCAGTCATATGTAGTAGAAGATTAAGTTCCTTCCTACAGTTTTATATTCTAAGAGCATTCTATATTTGTAACTTAATGTTAAAAGAAGTTTAAAAAGCTGTCTTTGTTATAAATGCTTTCAAATTGTAAAAGGAAATTATACATATTGTATAGTGTATAGCGTTCCGTAATAACATTTCTTGATTGTTTCGCTTAGTTAAATGAGAGTGCTGCATCTTGAGGCGATTTAATTCCCAAGTTTTGAACATCTAACACCGCTAGTATAACATAATATATCAATTAGAATAAAATATAACTTCACAGTAGTTGAATAGATTCTTATAGTAAGAAGAGTTTAAAGAAAGAAATTAATAAACTACAATCGTTTTGGAAGTTCGGCAACGCTGTCTGTACATTTAATTTTACAGTTATTACAGTTATTATGTGATTCGCCATCTGGCGTCATCAATGCCAACTGCTTAAAAATGTTAAAGGGATTCACTAGATGGTCCACTTCTAATTATTATTTTTGCAACTTGGAAAATATTACCAATTTTATAAATATTTATATGATGGAGAATTATTCTTTTAAAAGCACACAATTAAAATAAACAAGAAAATTCCAATCCAAATACGTATTCATTCCTAATTTTAAATTAACAAAAATTTCCTAGAAACCACTTGCGGTAACTTTTATCAATATTATAGGGATGGAGTATGGGCATTCAGTTTGCGCGAGTTTGTTGAAGGAGAAAGTCGTTTTAGCGAACTCCCTGAAAATGGCGGAGGCTACAGGTACATCGAGTGCCAATCCAAATGTTGAAATTGTTAGAGGGCAAACTTTCGAAGTTGGTCCACGTTATACAAATTTATCTTATATCGGAGAAGGCGCATACGGCATGGTGGTGTAAGTACCCCTTCAATTATTGTGTATTTTTTTTTATTTTTAATATCTTACGTTTTCATTTGTTTTAAACACGCCCCTTGTTTTCGGTTGTTATTATTATTATGACACCTGTTTTTAGATGGCATGAAATCGTACCGGATGCATAATTTAAAATGTAGGTTGATTTATGGTTACGTTTATTCATAAATATAGTAAATCGTAAAGAGAATTGTTGAGGTTATGTTAATTGTATGTACATAGTTTAGTCGGTTACAATCGATTGCACTCGAGTGAACTTTTAGTTTTCACTTTCACTGGGGTTTTATTATGAGAATTACGTTATTTTAGAATTGATAAGTGTCCAAGCGCAAATATTAAATAATAATCAGAAACTTAATGTGGTAAATTAGGTTGTGACGAGTGTTGAAAAAGCATTCACTGCTCGAGATGTTTTTTAAACCAGAAATTACCGCTTCAGTTTACATTTATATTAACGAATTAGTTTCTGTTTTAATAACAATAAAATTAATGTAATTAGACTAACTTAGATTAAATGAATAAAAATAGTACCTTGGTATAATTGTTATCAGTAGCGCGCATACTAATAGCAGCGGATGACTTCTCACGGTTCTCAACTATCCCAAGGTGTATTAATGGAAACATAATAACACAGTTATTTTTTTTATATATGTAGGTACATTTATTATCTACCAGATAACACCAAAATAAATATGTCGTTAATGTATATTGTACAATGCCTGCAATTATGATTGCACGGTAATCCCACACGAACGCAACTCCACAATGATAATGGGGAATCTAACTTTTTGATTGCGTTTGAATTAGATTTGTTATTACATTGCACCATTAATTACATTGGGGTAGATATAAATCACAGCCGGTAGGTTAGGTCACATTGATGTGCGCTTCGTTGGGCTAGCGCTGCATTATTGCAATGAATCTCACGTAATATGTTTCTGAAGTTCTGTTCCTAAAATAGCTTGTAGTTTGTTATTCACTTCAGCACTTCGATATCATTGGTTTTAAGACGAATTAATTGCGTACAAAATCTTAAAATTTAAAAAAAAAAACAAAATTCTAACTGACCTGCCTAACGTTCTCCCAGCTACTCACGTCGGACAAACGGGACAAAAACTAAACTAAAGTCTTACCCAATACAAACATGACGATTGGGAAATAATAAACAGCACAGTCTATGCAGTGTTTATTCCAGACTCGCTACATCCAGTATTTTATGAACCAATGGAAAAAGAGTTCACAAGCTTTTAGATGTTCCGATTCGATAAATAGTGACCTTAACATTTAAATCAAGATTGACCTTGATCTTAATTTCTAAAATTGTATGTTTTAAATGTGACTCTACCACATCAATTCTGAGCTAGACGGATAGTTTATAATAGTGGACTTCCAGAATCAAACACTGATCGTGATCTCTATGGTCTTGTGTTTATCTTTAAATTTAATTTCTAAAGCCTAGCCTTTTTAGAATGACCTTAATATTTCAATAAAGACGTTAGAAAATACTTGATAAGTAATTTATTTTAGCGACCTTCACCTTTAATGCACGGCCTTGACCCTGACAACGGAGTCTGATGTTGCTCTTAACCCTAATTTTCTCAATTCAATATTTCAAATTCTAGAATTCTACCGACCACGTTGGAAAGTACTTGATGGGTAGCTTACAGTTGTGACATTGCTCTTTGGTTGCGGCATTAACCTTGATGTTTACAGTCTGACGTTTCGTTTGCATTTTTTTTTTTCAAAATTCAATATTTTAGGGATGATTCCAGAATTATACCGAAGATGTTAGAAAGTACTTTTTGGTTTTTCTTTGGTTCTTGAGTTCAATCATCATTCATTTTATTTCATAAGGTTTATAAGTAAAATAAACTTGCTCGTTTCATTCACTGAACTCAAGAACCATAGAAGAAAAACCAAAAATATTTTCATCAACACATAGTTCAAGAAAAAACAAGTTAGAAAGTACTTGATGGCTAGCTTACAGTTGTGATCTTAGCTTTCAGTATCCGGTGTTGACCACGTTTATAGAAACTTTACTTTCTACCCTTGACTTTACTTTCCAGAATTCAATATTTTAGGAATGATTCTAGAATTCTACCGAAGACGGTAGATAGTACTTGATGGATAGCTTACAGTTGTGACCTTAGCTTTCAGTATCCGGTGTTGACCACGTTTATAGTAACTTTACTTTCTACCATTGACTTTACTTTCCAGAATTCAATATTTTAGGGATGATTCTAGAATTCTACCGAAGACGTTAGATAGTACTTGATGGATAGATTACGGTTGTGATCTTAGCTTTCAGTATCCGGTGTTGATCAGAATTCAATATTTTAAAGATGATTTTAGAATTTTACAGCAGACGTTAGAAAGTACTTGATGGATAGCTTACAGTTGTGACCTTAGCTTTCAGTATCCGGTGTTGACCACGTTTATAGAAACTTTACTTTCTACCCTAAACTTTAATTTCCAAAATTCAATACTTTAGGGATGATTCTAGAATTCTACCGAAGACGTTAGAAAGTACTTGATGGATAGCTTACAGTTGTGACCTAGCCTTCAATATCCGGCGTTGACCACGTTTGTAGTAATTTTCCTTTCTACACTTGACTTTCCAAAATTCAACATTTTAGGGATGATTCTAGAATTCCACCGAATACGTTAGAAAGTACTTGATGGATAACTTACAGTTGTTACCTTAGTCTTCATTATTTAATGTTGACCACATTTGTAGTAACTTTACTTTCTACTATTGACTAGTTTTAAAATTTCAATATTTTAGGGATGGTTTTAGAATTCTACCGAAGACGTTAGGAAGTACTTGTTGGATAGCTTACAGTTGTGACCTTAGCTTTCAGTATCCGGTGATGACCACGTTTATAGAAACTTTACTTTCTACCCTTGACTTTACTTTCCAGAATTCAATGTTTTAGAGATGATTGTAGAATTTTACAGAAGACGTTAGAAAGTACTTGATGGATAGATTACAGTTGTGACTTTAGCCTTCAATATCCACCGTTGAGCACGTTTGTAGTAAGTTTACGTTCTATCCTTAATTTTACTTTTTAGAATTCAATATTTTAGGGATGATTCTAGAATTCTACCGCAGACGTTAGATAGTACTTGATGGATAGCTTACAGTTGTGACCTTAGCTTTCAGTATCCGGTGTTGACCACGTTTATACAAACTTTACTTTCTACCCTTGACTTTACTTTCCAGAATTCAATATTTTAGGGATTATTCTAGAATTCTACCGAAGACGTTAGAAAGTACTTGATGGATAGCTTGCAGTTGTGACCTTAGCTTTCAATATCCGGTGTTGACCACGTTTATAGAAACTTTACTTTCTACCCTTGACTTTAGTTTCCAAAATTCAATATTTTAGGGATGATTCTAGAATTCCACCGAATACGTTAGAAAGTACTTGATGGATAACTTACAGTTGTGACCTTAGTCTTCATTATTTAATGTTGACCACATTTGTAGTAACTTTACTTTCTACCATTGACTAGTTTTAAAATTTCAATATTTTAGGGATGGTTTTAGAATTCTACCGAAGACGTTAGAAAGTACTTGATGGATAGCTTACAGTTGTGACCTTAGCTTTCAGTATCCGGTGTTGACACGTTTATAGAAACTTTACTTCCTACCCTTAACTTTACTTTCCAAAATTCAATATTTTAGAGGTGATTCTAGAATTCTACTGACGACGTTAGGAAGTACTTGGTGGATAGCTTACAGTTGTGACCTTCGTCTTCATTATCCGGCGTTGACCACGTTTATAGAAACTTTTCTTTCTACCCTAGACTTTAGTTTCCAAAATTCAATATTTTAGAAATAATCTTAGAATGCTACCGAAGACGTTAGAAAGTAGTTGATGGATAGATTACAGTTGTGACCTTAGCCTTCAGTATCCGGTGTTGACCACGTTTGTAGTAACTTTACTTTCTACCATTGACTTTAGTTTCAAAAATTCAATATTTTAGGGATGATTCTAGAATTATACCGCAGACGTTAGAAAGTACTTGATGGATAGATTACAGTTGTGACCTTCGCCTTCAGTATCCGCCGTTGATCACGTTTGCAGTATTTTTACTTTCTACCATTGACTTAAGTTTCAAAAATTCAATATTTTAGGGATGATTCTAGAATTCTACCGCAGACGTTAGAAAGTACTTGATGGATAGCTTACAGTTGTGACCTTAGCTTTCAGTATCCGGTGTTGACCACGTTTGTAGTAACTTTACTTTCTACCATTGACTTTAGTTTCAAAAATTCAATATTTTAGGGATGATTCTAGAATTCTACCGCAGACGTTAGAAAGTACTTGATGGATAGATTACAGTTGTGACCTTCGCCTTCAGTATCCGCCGTTGATCACGTTTGCAGTATTTTTACTTTCTACCATTGACTTTAGTTTCAAAAATTCAATATTTTAGGGATTAATCTAGAATTCTACCGCAGACGTTAGAAAGTACATGATGGATAGCTTACAGTTGTGACCTTAGCTTTCAGTATCCGGTGTTGACCACGTTTGTAGTAACTTTACTTTCTACCATTGACTTTAGTTTCAAAAATTCAATATTTTAGGGATGATTCTAGAATTCTATCGCAGACGTTAGAAAGTACTTGATGGATAGATTACAGTTGTGACCTTCGCCTTCAGTATCCGCCGTTGATCACGTTTGCAGTATTTTTACTTTTTACCCTTGACTTTACTTTCCACAATTTTATATTTTAGAGATGATTTTAGAATTCTACTGAAGACATTAGAACGGATTGATGGAAAGCTTACAGTTGTGACCTTAGCCTTCAGTATCCGGGGTTGACCTCGTTTGTAGTAACTTTACTTTCTACCCTCAACTTACAGTTGTGACATTGCTCTTTGGTTGCGGCATTGACTTTGATGTGTACAGTCGGACATTCCGTTTGGATTTACTTTTCAAAATTCAATATTTTAGGGATGATTCTAGATTTCCTCGGAAGACGGTATTAGCAAGTACTTAACGAGTAGACTACATAGCAGCTCAGTTGTTACATGCTACATAGCTTATGCTCTTAGTTGCTGGAGTTGACCTAAGGTTACCCTTGACCTTATTTTCCAAAACACAATGTTTTAAGAATTATTCTAGAATATTACCGATGTCATTAATAGAAAGTACTTGACGAATAATTCACATTGACGACCTTGTTCTCAGTTTACAGAGTTGACTGCGACGTTTACAGCTTAAGCTTACCCTTGGCCTTAATATCGAAAATTTATCGTTTTCAGGATTATTCTAAAATTTTACCCAAGGCGTTAACAATTACGTGATGGTAGTTTACGGTCATGACCTTTACCATAAGTATCTGGCGTTGACAGTGGCATTTGAGTTCATGTCAAAATCTTTAATATTGAGATATCTCAAACTTTTTTGTGCGATAATTACAGGCTGTTTATAGGCTCTGCAACGCGTCGAATCATGGTTTATAGGTTGCACTCCTATTTGTATAACCACCTCAAAAACATCAGTCGGTCATCAATTAATCATAATTATAATTATCGCACAACGAGTTTGACATATCTCAAAATTAACGATTTTTGACATTATTTTTGTTTATAGTTTCGCTATTAAGGATCTGGCCTGAAAGTCATGATTAGGCGAGTTGTATAGCTTATAAATAGTTGAGATACCTCAAAATTAAAGATTTTCGATGCCTTTCTAGAATGGTTTTGCTATTCAGGGCGAACTCTAAAAATCGTTATTAGGCGCCTTGTTGGGTGGAACTTCAAAATCATTGTTGGTACTCTAAAAGAATAGCGTATACTAAAACTATAGCGTTTAAAGGCCTATAAGTAGCATGTACTTTTTGCGAAAGAAATCTTGATTAACGATTAAAATTAACGATTATTGATAGGTGTTGAATATCTTGAATAGGCTCGTTGTAGAGCCTATAGTTTGTAATTATCGCGCAAGTGATTCTGAGATACATGTATCAAAATTAACGGTTTTTAGTATGTCTTCGGGTATGGTTTTGTTCTTAAGCATTCCGTCTAAAAATCTAGAATAGGCGCGTGGTAGAGCCTGTAGTTTGTAATTTTCGCGAAAGGAATGTTGCAATATCTCAAAATTAACGATTTTTAATGTCTTCTGTGGTAGTCTTGCTATTAGGGTTGGGTGGAACTTTAAAATCATTGTTGGTACTATAAAAGAAAGCTATAGCGTTTAAAGGCCTATAGGTAGCCTGTACTTTTTGCGAAAGAAATCTTGAGCTACTCAAAATTAACGAGTATTTATATGTGTTGAATATCTTGAATAGGCGCGTTGTAGAGCCTATAGTTTGTAACTATCGAGCAAGAGATTCTGAAATACATATATCAAAATGAATAGTTTTTAGTATGTCTTCGGGTATGATGTTGCTATTAAGCATTCCGTCTAAAAATCTTGAATAGGCGCGTGGTAGAGCCTATAGTTGAGATACCTCAATATTAACGATGTTTGATGTCTTCTGGAGTAGTCTTGCTATTAGGAGCGGAGGTAGGTAAATCATGGTTGTAAAGCCTATAATTGGCCGAAAGAAACTTTGAGGTACATCAAAATTAACTATTTGGATATATCTTGAATAGGCGCGTTATGGAGCCTATAGTTTTTTATTATTATTACAAGAGATTCTAAGATATCCAGAAATTAATGATTTTTGGTATGCCTTCGACGATGGTTTTGCTATTTAGTATTCCGCCTGAAAATTTGGAATAGGTACGTTGTAGCGCCTATAGTTTCTAATTATCTAATATTGAGATACTTCAAAAGTATCGTGGTCAGCTCTGTTGTAAAGCCTATAAATAGCTTGAGATGTCATCTCAAGATTAACGATTTTTGATGTATTTTGAATATCTTGTATAGCCTATAGTTTGTAATTTTACTACAGAAAGAATACTATAGATATCTTAAAAATTACGATTTGGTAATAATAATAGTAAATAAAAATTTGGTATGTATATCTTCGAGGGTCATTTTTCTATTAGGGACATATCTTAAAAATCATGATTAGCCTTGTTTTATAGCTCAAAATTAATTATTTTTATTTTCTAGCACATTTAGTTACATCGAAAGTAGATTACATCAATAAAAAAATGTCTAACACTAGTCGAGATATTGTGAGCGTGAACGATTAAGTATATTGTCTCTTTCGTGTTGTGTCAGTCGTAGTTTAAGTATTTGTTCTGTTTGTCTTAGAGCAGTTGAGACACAATCAGAAGTACAGACAGGATTGGAACGCTACTAGCGTTGAAAAGAAGTTTGAATTGTATGTCTCATATTTTTCAAGTTTCAACATTTGAAAGCATTGTCCAATTGTAAACACTCCATGCTGAATGCATATATTTACCTCGTCAGAAATTTATTCTTATTTGAACCGTACTTAATTACGCCATATTATAATGAAGGCTGTACATTCAAATAACAAACGGGAGATGGAAAAGCCCAAATATTTACTTTACGAATAACTTTGAATAATTTAAATGATAGCAGCAGTTTTAGGAGTCTAGTTTAGTTCACTCTGTAATTAATCACACCAACCAAAGTTGTTGTGGAACTCACTAACCATTTTCACACAAGTGGAGAGAAGGTTTGGCACAAAGTAATTAAGAGTTATTACATCGTTGATGTACGAAAACGTTAAATGTACCAGTTGCTGAGCTTAAAGCGCAAGTGTTCTTGAGGGGATAGATTCTATAGATTTATCGGCAGAAAAACTTTTATTAAAGTTTAAACATTTTGTCTTACAAGAGCAAAGGCAGCAGCGACTCTCCCCTACGGGCAATTTATATTCTTGACACTAATTTAAAATGAGCAGATACATGAACTCTTCTTTGTTTAATAAGAGATGAGAATAGTCAGAAAGTCGAACTTCTGAGAAGTACGAAGTTTCTGAATAAATACATATTAACGTTTAAGTTATTCCGCGGTAGTGAAACAAGCGTTGAAGCAGCAGCAGCATCATCGACGATTTTCTGTTTGATGAAATGAGGGACCCAAGCGATTAATTTATAAACTTCCAATTACTTATAACAATTTCTGAATATCGAACCGTTGAGTATTGTGTTTCACCGACACAACATTAATCATTCAAGCATGCTGTTTCCTTTAAGTTAACAATGGTGTCGAGGAACAAGGGATGTTTCAACAAGTTTACAAATCGTCTATTTTGCTATATTGTTATTGGATGTCAAAGCAAGTATTCCTAATTTGGCTTAAAGATACACGGAATGGAGGAATTTCATTCGGGGCAAAATCGAGAGAGGCTCTTGTTTTATCTATCTAAAGGAATTCCTTCTTGACTTTGAAGGATATCTTTTAAGTTTTTGTAAAACTCATTAAGGTGAGTCCTTTAGAATTAATCAATAAGTCTGATGTAATCAGATCTGGGTAAGTATATGTCGAAATGAGCTGAAAGCTTGTCAGTTCAAGTGGACGTGTGCGTCAATTTGAAAGCAAATGAAGTTTCTTGTGATTGCAACACTATTTCTGATCGAGTAATTGATTTATATATAAAATAGCGACGAACCTGAAACTGGCAGCCGGAGCTAGCAGCCAGCCAGAGACGGACTCGGCGTCAATTTTCAAAACACATTGGTTTTTATCGATAATTCTTTCCATCAATGGCCAGAACAAGATTCCAACGAAGTTATTTTCTTTTTTTGAAGAAAACAAAGTTTTTATCGCTAATAAATATATCGATTGTTCAGTGCATCTCGATCCAGAAAATGTAGTACACCTTTCTTCAGCGTTCTAACTTCGAAATGTAATTTCGCACAAAGATTGCTATGAAAATGGCAAATCTGTAGTATGTAAATATGTTCTCCCTGGTCACATTTCTAAAAATTCAATAGCCACATATCAAAAAAAACACAATGCATTTTTCAAGTACCATATAAACGAAATAAGACAGGCTTTAGATAATAAACAAGGCAAACAGGAAAGCGAAGGAAGAAAAGATGACGAGAATAGCAGCAAATTCAGTGAAAAATCCGAAAATTTCCAAGTTACTTTACAAGAAGATTTGGACAGAAGATTCAGGGAGGAGCTTCAGACCAGTGAACAAATTGAAAAAGAACATTTAGATTTTATTTTTAATGAATACAACGAAAGACAGCGAAGATATAAAAGGAAAAGAAGAAAGGCCCCACCAGAAGGATGAATGGATTAAAGGAGTTTCTTTTGTTCTTCCCGCGTCTTTTTCTGGTTGGAATATTGGCAGAAACGAGACGATGCTAAAGTATTTTTAAAACAGGGATGGTGCGATACTTTTAATAAAATATTTTCCAAGTATTATGAATATTGCGTCCTCTGCTTTAAATGGCACAAGTGTTATGACAGCCAGGAATATAGGGATGTATATTTCCATTCAATGGCAAGGTGCAAGCATTCAAGCTGCACCAAATTCAAATTTGAGACTTGCGAACGAATAGTCGCCCCATTCTGTGACATCACCGTTCGAGTCTATCAAACATCGCAAATAGAACACCTCGCAAATGAAAGGCATAGAAGATTTGTAAGAAAACCCGGGCGGGCAGTAATATGCCAGCAGTTACAATCAAAATCTTCTCTGCAAATAAAAAATAAGATGCTACAAGATACACCACTCGAAATCTTAAATCAAGCAAATTTAAATTCTGTCCTAAGCAACACAGTACTGCATAAAATTTCTAGTGAAAATCGGGCAAAACACGATTTAGATCCCAATTATTATTTATTTATGGAAAAATTACAAAAACAATATAGAGGAATATATGGAGGTATAGTAAAAGGATATATCCAGTTTAGTAGCACTGATCCATTAATGGTTATTTTATTTACTGAGATGCAGCTAATTTATCTATCTTCTCTCAAAGAGAGTTATCTACACCTAGACTCAACAGGGTCGATCGCCGCTCAGCCTCCTTATGCAGACCGGAAATTGAACAGGAGAATGAGGACGTCGTAAAGGGGACATCATTTTTTATTAATGAGGAAGAGGCATTTGCCAAAAAAAGATCATCGCTTTATTTCCAAAGGTTTCAGTCAATTTTGTTAGAAGTTCTAGCAGAAAGCGATGATTGCAAATCTGTAGACGCTGTAACAAATAAATTTTATTCCAAGGCACTGTCAGATTACGTCGTAACTTCCTTCTGCAGTATTTTCCCTTGTGGTCTGCAGCAGCGATCAGCAAATTTGGTATATTACGCGATAGCAATGCATCCGTGGAAAATTATTTTAAAATTTTGAAACATGGCATTTTAAAGGGCGAGGAAAATTTAAAAGTACCACGGTTGATACAGAAGCTGGAACCATTAATACATACCAGATTGAAAGAAAGACGCATTTCACTACAAACAACTCGGCAAACACTAAAGTTCCGTGGAGCAAAACCAGAGGTTGAGATATGGAAAAGAAAAAGATTTTCAAAATTTCCGAACAGGTACCTCAAAAAAAGTAAATATAAAACGAATAACACAACGAATATTGAAGAGCCACCATTTTTGGCACTTGAATTAAAAGGCGAAAAGGCTCCAAGTGGTGAACTTATAACAACACACGGCGCCTAAGAGGATATCTTAGTAAGACCAAACTGCGATTTGACCACAAGTTGTCTAGAATCACTAGTCCGGCACAATTTGTCATATCCTGAAGGATTTCCTAACCTGCGTAAAACCATCAATGGTTTTTTGTTAGAAGAGATCAACTTTAGGACTCTAATGCCGTACAGGAACAACAATGAGTGGCTAGACGACAACTTTGTGAACGCATTTTTCAGTTTGCTACCGGGAATCGCTCAAAGTAACAACATGAGCTTAGTGTGTTTCGACGCAATCTTCTTGGAAAAAATCCTTTTGACGGGTTTTCTGAGCGAGAGTTTTAGGCGGTGGACCATCTCTGAATTAATTGCAAACAAACATATTTGGTTAATTCCAATAAACCAGGACCAACATTGGACTCTATTAATGGTACTCCTAACAGAGAAGTTGATGGTTGATTTCGACTCCCTTCATAATAATATGCCAAATTGTAAGATAATGGACACCGTGTGCACCGTCATAGAAAACATGAATAAATCGTCAGTATTAAGTCGTCAAATAAGTCGTCAAACGACATACCCAGTCAAAAAACGCAGAAGTACGGTCTGGTGGTAACAGCGGGGTGCACATGTGCTGCTGGGCAATGTCGATAGCTTCTAGCTCGTTTAACGAATTCAATGAAGGCGATATGAACATGGCACGAATCGCTATTGCACACATGCTGATGAATTCGCAAGAAATAAAACCGAAGAAAAGAAGAGAGTAAAAAATGAGGGACCTTATTCTCACAAATGAAATACAGGACGAAAAAATAAAACCCATTTCAAACAAATTACATATTTCTCCAACTCCACCAATGAATTTTCAAACGACCACAGATTTCTGCGCCACTCTGTCAATCTTAACTGCAAGACGACAACAACAAACTAGAAACGTGACTCTTCTTCAAAAATATAAGACATAACGGGGATCTTTTTAGAATATTTAGCAGCATTCTTATTTTTTATTATTATTTTTATTATTATTATTATTATTATTATTATTATATTAATTTCAACAGTTATTTTTGCAACGGCAGTTTCATTATTCATTATTTAAAAAAAAGGAAAAAAATAAAAAACAAACCAAAAACAAAATACGCCAAATTACATTTCGACTTTAAACCGCTGAAGAAAGTTATACTACACTTTCTGAGCCGAGATTGACTTAGCAGCCGGCAGCTTCTATCGGTTTAGCTTTTCATAATCCGGATAATTGATTTTCTGCCACTGAAATTTCACTGCCGGCCGATTTGTCATTATCATAGAAATAATTGTGCCAAATGACATTTCGAAGTTATAACGATGAAAAAAGTTATGCTACATTTTCCGAGCCAAGATTGTTCTAGCAGCCGGCATCTTCTATCGGTTTAATATTTTATAATCCGGAAAATCGTTTTCCTGCCACGGAAATTTCACTGCCAGTCGATTTGTCATTTTCATAGCAATCATTGTGCTAAATCACATTTCGAAGTTATAACGATGAAAAAAGTTATGCTACTATTTCCGAGCCGAGATTGTTCTAGCAGCCGGCATCTGCTATGGGTTTAATATTTAATAATTCGGAAAATCGTTTTCCTGCCACGGAAATTTCACTGCCAGTCGATTTGTCATTTTCATAGCAATCATTGTGCTAAATTACATTTCGAAGTTATAACGATGAAAAAAGTTATGCTACTATTTCCGAGCCGAAATTGTTCTAGCTGCCGGCATCTTTTATGGGTTTAATATTTAATAATTCGGAAAATCGTTTTCCTGCCACGGAAATTTCACTGCCAGCCGATTTCTCATTTTCATAGCAATCATTGTGCTAAATTACATTTCGAAGTTATAACGATGAAAAAAGTTATGCTACTATTTCCGAGCCGAAATTGTTCTAGCAGCCGGCCGGCATCTTCTATGGGTTTAATTTTTAATAATTCGGAAAATCGTTTTCCTGCCACGGAAATTTCACTGCCAGCCGATTTCTCATTTTCATAGCAATCATTGTGCTAAATTACATTTCGAAGTTATAACGATGAAAAAAGTTATGCTACTATTTCCGAGCCGAAATTGTTATAGCAGCCGGCCGGCATCTTCTATGGGTTTAATTTTTAATAATTCGGAAAATCGTTTTCCTGCCACGGAAATTTCACTGCCAGTCGATTTCTCATTTTCATAGCAATCATTGTGCTAAATTACATTTCGAAGTTATAACGATGAAAAAAGTTATGTTACATTTTCCGAGCCGAGATTATTCTAGCATCCGGCATCTTCTATGGGTTTAATATTTAATAATTCGGAAAATCGTTTTCCTGCCACGGAAATTTCACTGCCAGTCGATTTCTCATTTTCATAGCAATCATTGTGCTAAATTATATTTCGAAGTTATAACGATGAAAAAAGTTATGTTACATTTTCCGAGCCGAGATTATTCTAGCAGCCGGCATCTTCTATGGGTCTAATATTTAATAATTCGGAAAATCGTTTTCCTGCCACGGAAATTTCACTGCCAGCCGATTTCTCATTTTCATAGCAATCATTGTGCCAAATTACATTTCGAAGTTATAACGATGAAAAAAGTTATGCTACTATTTCCGAGCCGAAATTGTTATAGCAGCCGGCCGGCATCTTCTATGGGTTTAATTTTTAATAATTCGGAAAATCGTTTTCCTGCCACGGAAATTTCACTGCCAGTCGATTTGTCATTTTCATAGCAATCATTGTGCTAAATTGCATTTCGAAGTTATAACGATGAAAAAAGTTATGCTACTATTTCCGAGCCGAAATTGTTCTAGCAGCCGACATCTTTTATGGGTTTAATATTTAATAATTCGGAAAATCGTTTTCCTGCCACGGAAATTTCACTGCCAGCCGATTTCTCATTTTCATAGCAATCATTGTGCTAAATTACATTTCGAAGTTATAACGATGAAAAAAGTTATGCTACTATTTCCGAGCCGAAATTGTTCTAGCAGCCGGCCGGCATCTTCTATGGGTTTAATTTTTAATAATTCGGAAAATCGTTTTCCTGCCACGGAAATTTCACTGCCAGCCGATTTCTCATTTTCATAGCAATCATTGTGCTAAATTACATTTCGAAGTTATAACGATGAAAAAAGTTATGCTACTATTTCCGAGCCGAAATTGTTATAGCAGCCGGTCGGCATCTTCTATGGGTTTAATTTTTAATAATTCGGAAAATCGTTTTCCTGCCACGGAAATTTCACTGCCAGTCGATTTCTCATTTTCATAGCAATCATTGTGCTAAATTACATTTCGAAGTTATAACGATGAAAAAAGTTATGTTACATTTTCCGAGCCGAGATTATTCTAGCAGCCGGCATCTTCTATGGGTTTAATATTTAATAATTCGGAAAATCGTTTTCCTGCCACGGAAATTTCACTGCCAGTCGATTTCTCATTTTCATAGCAATCATTGTGCTAAATTATATTTCGAAGTTATAACGATGAAAAAAGTTATGTTACATTTTCCGAGCCGAGATTATTCTAGCAGCCGGCATCTTCTATGGGTCTAATATTTAATAATTCGGAAAATCGTTTTCCTGCCACGGAAATTTCACTGCCAGCCGATTTCTCATTTTCATAGCAATCATTGTGCCAAATTACATTTCGAAGTTATAACGATGAAAAAAGTTATGCTACTATTTCCGAGCCGAAATTGTTATAGCAGCCGGCCGGCATCTTCTATGGGTTTAATTTTTAATAATTCGGAAAATCGTTTTCCTGCCACGGAAATTTCACTGCCAGCCGATTTCTCATTTTCATAGCAATCATTGTGCCAAATTACATTTCGAAGTTATAACGATGAAAAAAGTTATGCTACTATTTCCGAGCCGAAATTGTTATAGCAGCCGGCCGGCATCTTCTATGGGTTTAATTTTTAATAATTCGGAAAATCGTTTTCCTGCCACGGAAATTTCACTGCCAGTCGATTTGTCATTTTCATAGCAATCATTGTGCTAAATTGCATTTCGAAGTTATAACGATGAAAAAAGTTATGCTACTATTTCCGAGCCGAAATTGTTCTAGCAGCCGGCATCTTTTATGGGTTTAATATTTAATAATTCGGAAAATCGTTTTCCTGCCACGGAGATTTCACTGCCAGCCGATTTCTCATTTTCATAGCAATCATTGTGCTAAATTACATTTCGAAGTTATAACGATGAAAAAAGTTATGCTACTATTTCCGAGCCGAAATTGTTCTAGCAGCCGGCCGGCATCTTCTATGGGTTTAATTTTTAATAATTCGGAAAATCGTTTTCCTGCCACGGAAATTTCACTGCCAGCCGATTTCTCATTTTCATAGCAATCATTGTGCTAAATTACATTTCGAAGTTATAACGATGAAAAAAGTTATGTTACATTTTCCGAGCCGAGATTATTCTAGCAGCCGGCATCTTCTATGGGTTTAATATTTAATAATTCGGAAAATCGTTTTCCTGCCACGGAAATTTCACTGCCAGCGGATTTCTCATTTTCATAGCAATCATTGTGCTAAATTACATTTGGAAGTTATAACGATGAAAAAAGTTATGTTACATTTTCCGAGCCGAGATTATTCTAGCAGCCGGCATCTTCTATGGGTCTAATATTTAATAATTCGGAAAATCGTTTTCCTGCCACGGAAATTTCACTGCCAGCCGATTTCTCATTTTCATAGCAATCATTGTGCCAAATTACATTTCGATGTTATTACGCTAAAAAAGTTATACTACATTTTCTGAACCGAGATTCGGCATCTACTACAGGTTAATATTTCGAAAAACAGAATATTGCCTTTCTGTCACGCAAATTTATATCTCATATATCTATGAGATTTTTGTAGGGGTTAGAAAGAAACTTTGCGGTTGTTATCCTATTAATTCTCGGACAAAAAAGTGTTTTATTTAAGATATATATGAAAAAATAGTGAACTATGCGTTCTTGTTTATTAATGGAGATAGCGTCAAATTTTTTTCGCTAAATTAACACTTTTCATATGTAGCCATTATTTTCTTTAAAAAAATGTTCCGAATTTTAACAATAAAAGTGCAATAACAAAAAAAAACGTTTTTTGTCGAAACCGCCTGTCATCAAAAATCGTTTTTTTGTTTCCGCATTTTTATTATTAAAATTAGGAACATTTTTGTGAAAAAAAATAATGTCTATACATGAAAAGTGTTGATTTAGCAAAAAAATTTGACGCTATTTGTATTAATAAATAAGAACGCATAGTTCGCTATTTTTTCGCATAAATCTTAAATAAAACGCTTTTTTGTCTAAATATTGATAGCATAAGAACCGCAAGGTTTCTTTCTAATCCATACAAAAATCTCATAGATATATGACATATACTGTCGGAGAAAAAAATTAGTGAACTTACTTTCAATGAAATTGTCCCTAAAAATGGGTACCTTTTATTGCGTATCGTACGATAAAAACAAAAGTATACCAGTTAGAAATATAATATTTTACTGTAGTATGTAGAAATGCATTTACTATTTGCTCGTTTTTAAAATATTTAATTCGGTTCAGTAGTTCCCGAGCAATACGCTTTCAAAGTCAGAGGACTCTAGAAAAAAATGGATAGTAGATTGCTAATTGTCGGTCTATCAACTTGATAAAGTAATATATTTGGTAACTTGGTGTAAATGTAATTAATTCGTATGAAGAAATTGCCAAGCTCCTGGGTTGGTGGCGGCGCATAATTCCAGAAGACTTATGTTAGAAGCACGTCCGCAAAGCTACAAGCACCCGAAAAGTGAGAAGCGTGGGGACTCACATTAGACGATCACTCAAACGTGAGAGGCTAGGGGAATTACTCGAAACAAGTATCCACAAAGTGAGACACAACAAGAACGAGACTCACTTAAAACAAGCACCCGAAAAGTGATTTACGTTACGTATCAAGCATCACGAGTGAGGGACAATGAGACTCGTTAATTAAGTACCTCAAAAGTTAGAGGGAAAGGGACTCGCGTTAACTAAGCACCTTAAAAAGATGCTAGGGGACTCAACAAGCACCTGAAAAGGGAGAAACGAGGAAACTCACGTCAAACGAGCACCCAAAAAAGAGAGGGACTCACCTGAAAAAACATCCGAAAAGTGAGAAGCAATGGGTCTCGCTTTAAACAAGCACTTCGAAAGTTAGCGGCTAGGGAAATCACCCGACACAAAATCACCAAAAGTCAGACACAAAAAGAACGGGATTTAGTTAAAACAAGTACGTGAAAAGTGGGAGTCAAAGAGTCTCGCGTTAAACAAGCACTCCAAACAATAATAATCCAAATAAGCTGCATGTAGTATTACATCCGCTTCATGTAATGGGTCGTGCTGAAAATAAAATGATTTGATTATAAAAAAGCACTCCAAAAGTGAAAAGCTAGAGAACTCTTTCGAAACAAGCCAAGAAAAACACAAAAAATGAGACACAAGAAGAACGGGACTTACTTAAACAAGCACCTGAAAAACGACTTACGTTCAGTAACAAGCACCCCAGAAGTGAGGGGTCAAGGGGACTCTCGTTAAACAAGTGCCTCAAAAGTGAGAGGAAAAGGGAGTCGTGTTAAATAAGCATCTCACAAGTGATGCTAGGGGGCTTATCTAAAACAAGCACCTGAAAGGGGAGAAACGAGGAAACTCACGTCAAACGAGCACCCAAAAGAGAGAGGGACTCACCTGAAGAAAACATCCGAAAAGTGAGAAGCAATGGGCTCGCGTTAAACAAGCACTTCGAAAGTGAGCGGCTAGGGAACTCATCCGAAACAAAAACACCAAAAGTCAGACACAAAACGAACGGGACTTTAACAAGCACCTGAAAAGTGAGGGACAAGGAGCCTCTCGTTAAACAAATATCTGAAAAGTGGGAAGTGAGAGGGCTTACGTTAAACGAGCGCTCCAAACATGAGTGAGAGGCAAATTAACTCACTTGAAACAAGCACCCTAAATGTGAGACAAGGAGACTCGTCTAAAACAAACACCTAAAAAGTGTGAAGCGAAACGACTCACGTTAAACGAGCACCCAAAAGGGAAGGGGAAAACAAGCGGAAAGTGAGAGACAAGGGCGCTCGTTATTACGTTCCGTAACAAGCACCCCAGAAGTGAGAAGTGAAGACTCGCGTTAACTAAGCACCTTAAAAGTGATGCTAGGGGACTCAACAAGCATTTGAAAAGGGAGAAACGAGGAAACTCACGTCAAACGAGCACCCAAAAGAGAGAGAGGGGAGGGAGACTCACTTGAAAAAAAAACATCCGAAAAGTTAGAAGCAATGGATCTCGCGTTAAATAAGCACTTCGAAAGTGAGCGACTAGAAAGCTCTCCCGAAACAAAAACACCAAACGTGAGATACAAAAAGAACGGAACTTAGTTAAAACAAACACCTGAAAAGTCAGGGACAAAGAGTCTTTCGTTAAACAAGCACCTGAAAAGTGGGAAGCGTGAGGGCTTACTTTAAACAAGCACTCCAAACAATAATAATCCAAATATAATGCATGTAATATTACATCCGTTTTATGTAAATGGGGCATGCTGAAAATAAAATGATTTAATTATTAAAAAAGCACTCCAAAAATGAAAATCTAAGGAACTCGCTCGAAACAAGCACACCGAAAGTGAGACACAAGAAGAACGGGACTTAAACAACTACCTGAAAAATGACTTACGTAACAAACACCCCAGAAGTGAGGGACAAAGGGCCTCTCGTTTAATAATTGCATCAAAAGTGAGAGGGAAAAGGACTCGCGTTAAATAAGCATCTCAAATATAAGAGGAAGGTAATTCGCCTAAAACGAGTACTCCAAGAGTGAGTTGGGAGGGGACTCATCTGAAACAATCATTCCAAAAGTAATGCTAGGGGACTCATATTAAACGAGCACCCAAAACTGAAAAGCTGAAAGAAACAAAAGAGAGACGCCAGGTTGTAAAAGCACCCAGAAAGTGGGAGATATGGGAACTCTCCTGAAGCAGGTATCCAAAAATAGTGGGAGGCAAGTTGACTCACCTGAAACAAGCACCCTAAATATGAGGTAAGGGGACTCGCCTAAAACATGCACCTAAAAAGTGTGAAGCGAGAGGACTCACGTTAAACGAGCACCCAAAAAGAAATAATCACCTTAAATGTGAGGCAAGGGGACTCGTCTAAATCAAGCACCTAAAAAGAGGAAGGTAATTCGCCTAAAACGAGTACTCCAAGAGTGAGTTGGGAGGGGACTCATCTGAAACAATCATTCCAAAAGTAATGCTAGGGGACTCATATTAAACGAGCACCCAAAACTGAAAAGCTAGGGACTCGCATGAAATAACATCCGAAAAGTGTGAGGCGAGGGGACTCGCATTAGACAAGCAATCCGGGAGTGAGGGTCTAGGGGACTCACCTGAAAGAAACAAAAGAAAGACGCCAGGTTGTAAAATCACCCAGAAAGTGGGAGATATGGGAACTCTCCTGAAGCAGGTATCCAAAAATAGTGGGAGGCAAGTGGACTCGCGTCAAACAAACATCCCAAAAGTAAGAGGCAAGAGGAGACAAGTGTTTAGTCTTCCGTTCGTTACTAATGTGTTCGTTACTAATGCTGGTTATTGCTAAAGTGATTATTCTCCCGTCCGTTACTAATGTGTGTGAAAATTAAATGTTGTAGTTTTAGAGGTCCTGATCAAAATTCTACAGATAATTTTGCACTTTGAGAGCCTGTAGTAAAAAAAACTGTTTTATTTTTGGGACTTTTGATTGAGACTTCCTAAACTAATCATAAGACTCATAAACTACAACAGATTTTCTTTACAGCCAATTTCACCTAAACTCATTTTTCGTAAGGAAGGTGCGCTCTTTTCTAACACTTTGAGTTTCAAAAGCTTAGAACCTATAGAGGCCATTTAAAACAAAAATATTTGGTTTTCAATTCGAACTCCATTTCAGATTTCCAAAGATTTACGTCATTATCTCCAAGTTAATGAAACATGTGTCTTATAATGTCATTTTTGTAAAAAATTACAGAATTAATGAAAGAAGCTATTCTAGTTTTGTGTAAACTGTCAAAACTTACTTTTTATGAAATTATATTTCTACTACCAAATCCATTGAGATAACCTTCAATCCAGACGGTGCAACTCTTGGCTATCTTACAGATATTATTTGTGTAGCGTAATCTCTTAAATAAATCATTATTAAATTGTTAAATACATAACTAACAATGCATTTATACGCGCTTTCTTTGAATAAGCAACGTTTTGCTTAAATGAATGAATTATTTTTTATGTACATCTCTTCTCAGAATTGTTTTTACAGATTTAAAGAATGAAGCGTGCATCATGTTTTCCCGATCCATCATCACTTATCAACATTTACAACTTTCGCTTTTCATTTAATTGATAAATTGTAAACAGGTAAAACGTTTTGTTGAATAATTTGTTTATCAGTCGCAATTGGTGGTAGGTGTGTTTGGATTGGAAATAACTGCAAGTATAACATTGCGAAGGTTTAATAACGCGAAAACAGGGTGACAGAATTACACGAAAACGAACTTTAGAATCGTAGCGCTGTTTTGGATTAAGCTTAACTAATTGGGTCTGAATGCAATCGAGGTAAAATAGATTAGCTAGGAGCACCTACAATGCAATGTTGCATTGCATGCCTTTACTGCTTTATATTTGATTAAATTCTTCTTTTTGGATTGTATTGAATAGAGAAACTTAAGTGGCTTCCTAAATAATAACGTATTGAATAAGAACAGTTCTGCTGCTGTTGCGGCGAAGAATACCATAGAATCACTAGACAGTGCAATTTTGGATGAGTAGTAGTAATTATTATTATTATTATTATTATTCACGCTTGGTGTAGCATTGTAAGTAACAGAATTCGAAATTTTTATTTCTTTGTAGGCAACTGGGTAACTTTATAGTGATTTTCTACTTTTTACAACATTTGCTTTTAACGAAGAAATAAACTTTACTAAACTTGTAACACTATCATTTCGTTACTCTAAATTACTGAATCAAAACATAACATACTGAAAATAAAATACGCCGCGCGATGGACGTCAATGTAACCTTTAAAAATTCAACTACTAAATACTTACTGCAAAGCTCATAAAAACGATACTTACGTTACTTTATAATAATGCCACGGCTGAAGACATCTTAAAGAGAAATTATTGCTGAGGAAGTAGGTACTGATTTTCATAGCTTATTAATTATAAAGAAGAATAAGGGTTGGTATAGACATAAAAAAATATATGGGCGCCATCTACTTGCAAGTCCTTAAACTCAGTATTCGCAAGCAGAAAGAAATACTGGTTTTATTGATTAAATTCAATTAAGATTCATGTTTAATTAGGTTAATATTAGGTTGATTAAAATATTTTAAAGACTTTCACAAGTGAATGGTCCAATATTATCACAGTAGGGTTTAATTCAAATGTTCATGTATTTAAAAATAAAGTATTTACTTGTCTCCTATGACAATAGTAAAGGTTTTGATGGTAATACCCTAATAAGAATTCTTATTAAAGGAAAATATATACATAAATTTATAAAACACAAATCATTAGGAAAAATGGTACAAATAGTTTTTATAACGTTAATCAAACAAGTGTCCATTAGTCCTGATACTTTGATAGAATTTTACAGTTTTTTAAACTTCAAAAAAAAAACAACACTTGCACAATAATGCCCTTGTTTCACTTAACACTAAATACAAGGCTGTTTTCGACTAGCACACTTTTTAATCTTGTTCTACCACCTTCCCTCTGCCTACCATTTAATGGATGCTGTTTGTGTTTAATTCACTCTGTAGATGTTTTAGATATTAAGCTTCCAAATAGCGAACTTGCTACACATGGATCTATTAAATGATGGTATTACACGAAACTAAAAATAACAAAAACAATTTGCGCATTAAGTTAACCTAGTTCATACTGAACTTCTAAAATGTAAAAGCTTTTATAATATACTCCATTTTCACGTTTTAATAACGAACAAAGCTCGACTAGCTACCGGCTACCATTTTACCGGGGAATAGGGAGTTAAAATGGGATTGCATTTTTATTAACAGAAATGGGATAGGTATTAAATATGTATATGGTGTGAGATAAATATTATTATGCGGAGTTTTTTTTCTGGGATATAATATAAAAAGCTCCTCCTTATTTACTAACTGGGCTTTTATATTGAGCCTGACGAATGAAAACTACCCCTACATACAATTTTATTCGATATATCCTGTTGATCGTTTGGTCTGCTGTATTGTAGCGTAAAACACAAGTACTCCTGGATTAAAACCCGATCGATATTTTATACTAGCGACTCAGCTATAGTGTTACAGCACAATAAGCACTTGTAGTTTATTATTGAATGCTAAGTATTGTCATCAATGGCCATGAAAGATGAGAAGTGTTGAATCTAGCAGAAACTAGAAACTTTTTTTAAGATAAATTGTGCATGGAAAGTCAAGTAAATATAACAAAAATCTTGATAAAGAGGGTCACATATAATACCTAGTTGATTGTATTGTTGTTGATTAAAATCGAATCAAATTGATTGATTCGAATTATCTATCTGAATGAAACCCACGAATTTGAGAATATGCCTTATAGACTGCAACTTATATGTTATAATCTTGAATGCATTCCGAAATCCGTACCCGAACTTTGTTGATTTAACCGAACATTGATTTAATTCCAAGTTAGTTTCTTATTCAATCGTAACCTCTGGAGGCTACACAGATGGTGTAGTCTTTCGAATGACACTAAACTCGTTTATTTACAGTGATGTTGGACCTTTCTTTGGTGACCTAAAATGTATCGGAACAATTGTTACTAGATGCCCTTACATGATCTTTATCAGAAGATCAATAGCTTTCGAATGACACATCACTTGGTTATTTAACTTAAAATTGAACTTCTGACCTTTGCAGACCTCTAGAAACCATTAATTGGACTGATTCTTACTGAATGTCTTTCTTAGAGATCAATAGTAGTCTAATAAATGTTCTTTTTCAGTCAGATTAATAGCTTTAGAATGACACCATATTTCATTCTTTATATTATTTACGTTGAAATGATAATTTAGCATTTAGTAACCTCTGGAAGTTACTGGAACAATCTTTACAGGTTGCCACCTGAATTATTTTTCTCAGTAGGTCAATAGCTTTTGAATGATATCGCACTTGGATTATCACTGGCCAACACAGTTTTTGCTGACTTGTATATGAGCCTTGTTCTTTACTAAGTTGGGTGTGCTGAATCCGAAAATCATATTGGTTTTTGCGTATCACGTCAAAATTTAATTCTTTATCATTTTATGCTCTTTGAAGAATTGCAAATGCTTAAGTTGTAACTTAAGAACTTATACGATATAAACAAAGTATAAAATTATAATAATTCATTTATTTATTTAGGTACAATATTTACACAATGATCATTCAAAAAATTACAAAAGTGTTAGTAATAAAGAAACAACAGTCAGGGAATAAATTTTCGTTTGTAGCACTTTCTGCTGTGCATTTTGGTTTGGCAGTCCCTCTGAACACTCCAACAGTAGTCGGCCATCATATGAGAATCCCATCTTCCTTGGTACCGAGTTTCCATGGTTTTTAAATCTTGATGAAATCTCTCGCCTTGCTCATCGCTTACAGCACCTAAATTTTCGGGAAACCTATCAAGATGGCTATGAAGGAAATTAAGCTTTATGCTCATGTTACAGCCTAGGCGGTGAAATTTTTCAAGCATTGTTTGCACTAGCTCTTTATAATTGGATGCTTTTTTGTTTCCAAGAAAATTGTTCGCGACCATCGTAATTGAAGTCCAGGCTTCTTTTTCTGCTTCGTTCATAGAGTTGATGAAATTTGGATCTCTCATTATAGTTCTAATTTGAGATCCATTTTTTCGTAACTTAGTCGTGGAAACTTTTCACATATGTACTGGAAACAGTCACTTTGCAAATCTAGTGCTTTAACATATTGCTTCATAAGACCCAGTTTGATGTGAAGAGGTGGAATAATTACTTTTTTCTGTCGACTAAAGGTTGACTTATAATATTCTTCTCTCCAACAACTAAGGATGTTCTAGGAGGCCAATGTTTCTGAATCCAGTGCTGGTTTCTATCTCGACTATCCCAGAGACACAAAAAGCAAGGAAATTTTGTATATCCTCTTTGAAAATCAAGTAAAAAGTTTACCATTTTGAGATCCACACAGATGACCCAGTTATGGTCTGTATATTTTAGTAAATCTATCACCTTATCAATGTCGTAATATGTTTCCTTTAATTGAACGGAATATCCAATAGGAATTGAACCGAGAACATTCCCGTTGTGTAGTAGGACACACTTGGGGCTTCTGCTGGAACTGTCGATAAACAAACGCCACTCACTTGGGTCATATTGTACAACGCCCATTTGAGTTAGCAAATCTGGGACATTGTTACAATAAACAAATTCACACTCTTGTTTAAAGTATTGCACAAGATCACTTTCCCTTTTACGATAAAAAGTTATCTTCGTACCTTGCTTGAGTAAGTTCTTTTCATTTAATCTTGAAGCTAGCAGTTCCGATGATTCCTTTGATAGGCCCAAATCCCTTACTAAATCATTTAATTCTGCTTGAGTAAAGCGTTGTGGTCCATAATTAGAAACTATATCTTCATTGGCAGAATCTACATCTGAATCATCTTGCTCTTCAATAACATCTGACATGTATTCAGCATCCGAGTGCTCAAGTGAAGGAAGCTCTTTATAAACTGGCACAGGTATTTCATCGGAATGAAGTACTGGTCGAATCGCGGAGTCAATATTCGGATATACAATTTTATTCTTATTCTTGGTATTATAACCGGAGGTCTGAGTTAAACAAAAGTAACAATCATCTACCTGGTTTTTCGGTTCACGCCATATCATTGGAACCCCAAAAGCTAATTTCTGACGTTTTCCTTTGCTCCACTGCCGCAAATTTTCCACACATGATTTACACACTTTATGTGGAGCCCATGACTTGTCTTGATCAGCAAGTCTTACATCAAAATAAGCCAAATACATTTTCTTAACGAAAACACTAATATTTGTCCTTTGACTGGGAACGGTGAAGCTGCCACAAATGTAGCAGAAAGAATCGGCACTATTTACACATTTTCGAGTAGTAGACATGATGTAGTTTCTTCACTAACAACTAACATGTAACTAGCATTTTCTTATCACCCTTGCTTACTTTTAAATAGTTCTAAGTGATCAATACTTTCTAATAAAATCTCATTAAACCCTAATATGTTGACGATGAGGACTAGCTTAGTAGACTTGATTACTTTACAATTGTTTATTACTTAATTATCTAATTAAGTACTTAAATATTACTAAATGTATTTGGAATGTCTAAGAATTCCGTAAACAATTGAGAATTTGCTGCATTTAGTTAACGATTTTCAAGAATTTTGGATTCGGCAAACAAGAAACGCCGTAGAAAAAAACCAGACGTGATAGGGAAAAACGGGATTTATATTTGGCATTAGCGTTTAAAATCAAGTGTCAGATCAAAGTCAGCAGAAAAAAATTTTTTTTTGTTGGCCAGTGTTATTTATCTTACAGTTGGACATCTGACCTTTGATGACTTCGAAGTCATTAGAACAATTTTTACTGGATTTCTTTCTCAGAGTTCAGTAGCCGAGTCCGATATATGATCTTGCTCATAAGGTCAATAACTGTGTCATGTCCCATATATGCCATTCTCTGTTTTTTATTTGGTGACCTTTAGAAGTCTCTAGGACGTTTTTTTTCTGAATGCTTGTTGAATGACCTCTGCGTGACCTCTAGAGGTTACTGAATCCATTTCTATTGGATATTTCTACTCGGATGGTTTGTCTCGGGGCAATATCCTTCGAACGACACCGTATTTCATTGTTTGGGCGTTTATTGATTATTGAATTTCCGACATTTCGTGGCCTCTAGGAATTACCGACTGACTGGAGATTTTTTCCAGTCAGTAGTAGAAATTCACAGTATTCACACACTTTATTGGATGTCTTTCTCAAAAGTCAATAGTAGTATAGTCTCATACATGGTTTTTTACAGTAGTTCAACAGCTTTTGAATGACAGTAATGACACCGCATTTGATAATGTTAAAGTTGGACTTTCGACATTTACTGGCCTCTAAGGTCACTGAAATGGGTTTTACTAGATTCTTCTTGAATGATCTTTATCAGTAGACCAATAGTTTTCGAATGACACCTCATTTGGTTATTTACCTTAAGATTGAACTTCTGGCCTATGCTAACCTGTAGACACCATCGTACTAATTTTTATTGAATATCTTTTCAGTAGATCACTAGAATGACACTACATTTGATTATTTAGAGTATATTTCGTTGAAATAGTATTTTTGACATTTAGTAGAGGTCACTGGAACAAGTTTTACAGGATGCCGCGCGAATAATCTTCTTCCGTAGGCCAATAACTTCTGAATTATTTCGCACTTGACTAGTCATCAAAGAACGATTTTTACTGGATGTCTTTCTCAGAGGTCAATAGTCGAATCTGATAGTAAAAGGTCTTACCCATTAAGTCAGTAGCTGAGTCATGTGTGAATCTCTGCATTTTGTTGTTTGTGTTGAAGTTTTGAAATTTGGTGACCCCTAAAGGTCGTCCCTAGGACGATTTTTACTTAACCTTTCTCAGTAGGTCAACAGCTTTTGAATGACACCGCACTCGTTTATTTAGCTTAAAGCTTTCCAATCTCATCTTTAGTGACCTCTACGAGTAGAGGTTACTGGAACAATTTCTACTGGTGCCTTTCTTAGAGGTTAATCGTAGACTCAGATGGTTTGTCTCAGTAGGTCAATAGCCTTTGAATTACACTGTATTTGATTATTTATTTAAAGTTGAACTTTCGACATTTGATGGCCTTTAAGGTAACTAGAATAGTTTTTACTGGGTGCTTCGTGAATGATCTTTCTCAGTAGGTAAACAGCTTTTCAATTGTACTGCACGTGATTAATAAAAAGCCTTGGTAGTGTAATGTCTAAGAGTGCTGGACTTTCACCCAAGCGGCCCGAGGTCGATTCCCGGTGCCGGCAGATCTGGTTAAGGTTTTCTGCAGTTTTCCTTAGCTGTGACACAAATGTGGAATTTGCGCTGTTCCATCTGTAAGTCGGCTGCAACCGCACTTAGGGCCTACGTAGTAATAATAATCGCCCCTCCCTTCCGCATAAGCTTATAGCTTCTGGTGCCTGGTTTGCAGGCTATGGGTTGTAATTATTATTATTATTATTATTTCATTTATTTCTCAATATAATACACAAGCTATTGCATTGGTTTACATGTTATCGTAAGAAAACTTACGTTTTATCTATGACAATAATAGAAATTTTCTGACAATTCTACAGGTATTAAGTATAACGCACTTTTGTAATAGAATAGAAATATTTTTATTGATTTCTGTTTCTGAATAAATTTGTAAATTTTTCGTTATAACTCCTTCCACTGAGATTACGATAGGGATAATTTTAACTTCGCGTAATTTCCAAATATTTTTAATTTCGATGGCTAAATTTTGAAATTTTGTTTTTTTTATTATTTTCAACATTAACCAGATTGTAAGAGATTGGTACAGATATTTCTATTATTACGGCTAATTTTTTATTTTTATCTATAAATAGTATGTCAGGTCTATTGAATTCTACATATTGATCGGTGAAAATGATTCTATCCCAATATAACAAGAATTCAGTATTTTCCAAAACTTTCTCTGGATTATATTTATAATATGGACTATAGCTATTGATCAAACCACATTTTAAGGCTATGATACTTGCTACATCATTATGTCGTTGCATATAATCGTTATTAGCTAACTCTGAGCAACTTCCTGTTATGTGCTCAATAGTTTCTCCAGGTTGTTGGCACTTCCTACAGTTATCAATTTGGCAGGTTTTTAAAATAAATTTTTCATAATTTTTTGTTCTAATGACTTTGTCCTGAATAGCCATTAAGAAACCCTTTTTAGCCCATGAATTAATGGCTGTAATCAAATTTCTGGATTTTAGACTAGTTTTAAGAAGTTTTTGTAGTCTCTGTTTGTAGGTGTTGTTTAATTTATTTTTTATTTCGATATGATTAAAGCCATTTCGCTGTTCAAACCCTAGATATTTGTATTTTTCATCTTTTTTCAGATGGTTAATACCAAAAATATTTTCTTGTATCCCTGAATCCTTAGATCTGTTGAACAAAATAGCACATTTGTTGATACCGAATGACATTTGTATATCATCACTAAATATTTTAGTTATATTTATTAAAGATGTTAGTTTATTTTTTGATGGAGCAAATAGCTTTAGATCATCCATATACATTAAGTGAGTTATATTTAAGGACTCTCTTAAGTTATATTTAAAGCCAAAATCAGAATTATTTAGTAAGACTGACAAAGGATTTAGTGATAAACAAAACCAAAGAGGACTTAGACAATCTCCCTGATAGATACCCTGATCAAAACTGCTTATTACAATGTAAATTTAATGTCCAATTTTTTATTAAAGATTCTATAAATGTAACCAATAACGGATTAATTTTATATAAATTAAGTACTTTCAAGAGCCAATTGTGAGGTACCGAATCATATGCTTTTGCATAATCAATATAGCAAGTATACAAATTTCGATTTTTTAGTTGGGCATACTTATTAGATGTAATCGAGTCAATAATCAATTGGTGTTTGCAAGCCAGCGATTTCTAGGTACAGCCTTTTTGCGTTGGAGATAAAATAGCATTTCTCTGACAGTGCATGAATATTTCATTACTAATTAATGATGTAAGTAATTTATAGACAGTAGGAAGACAAGTGATAGGTCTGTAATTTGATGGATCATCAAATTTGTTATTTTTTTGCTATTAATTTAGTATACCCAACGCATAAGCAAGGAGGGAATTTTGTAGGATTTTGAATTATTTCGTTAAAACTATTTACTAACATTTGATGAACATTAGTAAATTTTGAAATAAAAGTTGGAAGCTTTGGAATTTTGAAGCACTGACACCATAGAAATGTACATACTACTTTTATTACTGAATCTCCAAGATTTCATGAAGATTGTAGTAGTTCAGTTTTAATTTTCATTAATGAAATAAAAATGTCTTGACAGGCTGATTCAATATTGATGAAGCAACACATTTGAAGAATTATATCTCCGAAACTATAAGTAGTAGATAAATAAAACAACTAACAGACCAGCGTGGGAGGAATTTTACAAGTAATAATACTTAATACAGCTTCTTTGCCTTTTTCACATAAAGTCTTCCAAAGTCGAAATTTCTATTTCAGTCGTCATGTTTCCCAAGATGGATGCTCGAGCACACTTTCAACTTGTATATCTATAATGCCAATTCTCACCTTCCTATTAATGTTTCCTTTATTAAATTTTATTTTACTGTACTATTTGGTCTATTTTCCGTTTGGTATTGAACACTAAACTAACTTTTTACCTGAAATTGATTTTTTTTTCTAAGATGTATCAAAGAATTTCATTTATATCAAGTTCCTCGAACTTCTATTAGTATAAAATAGTAAAAAAAAAGCTTTTAGTAGTTTTCCCCGGCATTCTTCTTTGTACAATTGCGAGTTTTATAAAAATTCCTGCGTGGATTTTATTTTGCCTTGTTACATTTTACTTTTTTGATGTCAGCGCTGAAAGCGGTCCCTGGGGGAAAACTATAAATATGGCATACAAACACATTTATCATTATTTATTGTATAAAAACATAAATCCGTGCTGAGAAATTTCTATTAACCTAATACTAATGTGAAATCAGTTTTTCTGTAGCTGTAAATATTCTTATTTTTCTTCGGCGTTATATTGAAACTCATTGTTGATTAAACTTACTTTTAAGAACGGCTAAACTTTGCTAAACTTTTTAACTTAATATACAATTCACTTATAATTTAGATATAGCCCACTTTTATATATATTTTAAGAATATTTTTTTAATGATACACCATTAATTAGGACTAATTTATAAATTTTACAATATAACTTATACTATTTTGAATTTCCGAACGGTAGCAAGTGCTGTCTTTGGTTACATGATTGACTTCAGAAATTTGAACAATATAATTTTAATAAACCAAACATCGACACTTTATATACAAAATATTTACATAATAACAGATCTAGTTTAATCAGAAATATACAAATTATGTACGAAAATGACAAATTATGCATTATGCAAGTAAACATTGTCTAAAAATGACATCATTTAACAATTTTCAGAAATTTTTGTTTAATATTATTATTATTCCTAAACTTCTGTAATAACAATACTTCTTTTCCAATAAAAATTATTAAACAGTTTTATTAAAAATTAACTAGATAAAATCTCAAATTGAAAATAAAAACTTATGAATTCTTCACATCACTAAATCGTTGTTAAATTCTTAAGGATTTATCTCGATATAGTTTAGTCTTTTACTATTATTATATTACGTATTCTTAAGGTTTCATGAGTCTATTTAACTTTAAAAGTAGATTTTTATTTTAAAAGGAACGTTTTCCATTGAATAATCAAATCTTAAAGATGGCGCCCAACCGCCATCTTGAAAAACCGAGCGGACATTTTGTATTTAAAGATTAGTCCTTTTATCGCTTATGCAAGTTAGCAGTGAAATTGCAGTAATATTGAAAAATCAAGCTGATATTGGCACGTTTTCAGGTTAGGCTGTATTATTTACATTTACGTTTTTTGTTTAAATTTTTGAAAGGATTTTTTTTTAGAAAATAGCCTGTTTTGTTCATGAATAATAAGAGCGCTGCTTGGGACTGTTATGAAGTAGCACATCAAAAATTTGTGGACTCAATCACACATTAAAAATTCTAGTGTAAAAAATTAAACACTAGACCACTCTAAAAGGTGTTTGTTTAGGTCCAATATATTTAGAGTAAAATATCTAATCTGTTCCTTCGTGTAGACCGTAGAGTTAACTTCAATACATGTTGATGTAAATTTATCACACTCTAAAACAATTGAATTTTTAATCGTTTATGGTAACTTTTTTCAAACTAAAACAGCCAAATTTCTAGCCGTTTCGGAGTGATATTTTACTCATGTATACATGGGAAAAATATTGCCTATTTAGAACGGATTGTTATTAAACGTTTGTATAATTTGTTTCCTGAAATTGTAGATTGAAATTTTAGAGTGAAAGTAGTGTGGTTTTTCAAGGTCAAGTTCAATAATAAAATAAGCGATTTATTTATTTCAATGCAAGCGTAAATGCAGAACAGTAGGTATTGGGCCACCTGGGCCAGACATTTTTGCGGGGATGCAGTCGTCGTTAAGTACGGAATCTGCATTACCGACATTCTGTATTACCGGCATTTGGTTCGTCACTCGGCTAAATGGCAACGCTGTTGCTAGGGGAAAACAGGTGGCGCCGGTGTCGTTTTTGTACCGACATTCTGTATTACCGGCATTTGGTTCGTCACTTGGCTAAATGGTGTTAGTGTTGCTAGGGGAAAACAGGTGGCGCCAGTGTCGTTTTACGTGATTTTTGTACCGACATTCTGTATTATCGGCATTTGGTTCGTCATCATGAAGAAAGCTGTATTACCGATTACGGGCGTTCTGCTGATTGTTAATAGGGGGAGCCAAGGTTTATCATTTTATATTAATAAATTTTACCGATTTCTTGAAATAATTATCGTCGTCATTAATACTTTAATTACATATAATAATTTAAGATAATTAATTCAGCATTAAAATTTTAAACGCAAATCACGGGACAATTTACGGATAATAATAATAACAATAATTATAAATAATAATGTCTTTATTTCCCTTACAGGCTTACACCCACATAGGGAAAAATATGAATTTACAAATGTTTTCATCGTTTATGCTATTCTCGTGTAATATCTCATGGGTAATGTGTAAAGAGCGGAAAATATGCAATGTGCATTTTATGATGTTGATGAAATAAGAATTGTTTGTAGATTCAATTAAAATGCCTAAAACCTAAAATTTAAGGCTTTAATATTATTGTTTATTGTATATTTTATATCAATAAATGCGAAACTCCGTGTAATGCCATGTAATAATAATGCAACAATGTAACATAACTGTATACATCGGTGTATACATAAAATAAACTTGATGTTGATGAAATAAATAATAGAAACAAAATTTAATTTATGATTTGATTTATTGAAATTTCCTTATTCTTATAACAAATAAGTTTTTACTAATAATATTTAGTTATTACTAGTTAGTTAATAGTATATTATATACATATTTGTTGCATTTTTTTTTGTCGAAACCAATGCATTTTTTGTCAAATTTCGTTGCATTTAAATGTGCATATGTTTTCTTTTTGCCTTGCATTTTTCCGCTCTTTAGTAATGTGTATTGTGGTGACAAAATTCACTTGGTATTGTTATGTCTGTTTGTGTTGGTGAATATTTCACCATTTACAACATAATCATGAATAAAGTGGTTGGTGTATTTTTGCATCCGAAACAATGGAACATTTATTTACGTTTAAATTTAGGCGATTAGCTTTACACCAATCACATAGAAAGTTAATGTTAGACTGCAAATATAAGCAATCATTGATATCTCGTACTTGATGATATATTTTTAAATCGTCAGCAAATAATAGTTTCTCGCAGTGTATAGATTGATGATGATGATGAATACCACGTAGACACGTCCATTCGTGACGGGTATCTTGGAATACGTTCTGCTTGGTTCGGACATCTTGTATCCCTACCCTCTGGCGTTTAATGTCATGCGTACCTTGCTGTCTCTCTCTCTCTCTCTCTCTCTCTCTCTCTCTCTCTCTCTCTCTCTCTCTCTCTCTCTCTCTCGCTCTCTCTCCTTCTCACTCTCTCCTTATCATCTATTAGAGAGGACGCATTAAAGAGTCTTCTCTCTCTCAATGTCTCCTCTCTCACTCTCTTGCTCTTTCGCTCTCTCCTTATCACCTATTAGAGGACGCATTAAAGAACCTTCTCTCTCTCACTCTCTCTCCCTTCATCCTAATGCTAGTAAATGAAACAGTAATGGATAGAAGTAACCGTTACGTCTACTGTTCTGGGACTGGTTCTGACGGTTTTGTTATTCAAAAAGGCGTAAAAGCATACGATGTTTACTAAATTAAATGCGGGCTGATTACGAGAAGTCTCAGTACCGTCTACGATTATGTCCGAGAACATCCGACGAACTGTATAAATCTCATGACGTATTGAAATATGTACATCATTGCGCTATGAAGATCTCAGCTATAAATACTGTGTATTCTGTTCATGCATGACAGTTATTTGTCATACGTCACCATGAACACAATAGACCTCTTCGGTAGAGCTATGATGAGTATGACAGATGAAGCAATGGCCGCAACAAAACGTGGACCGAGAGGTTATGGTTTCAAATTAACACCAGAGGGTAATTTCGATGTTGAGAACCGACGTATAACTAATGTAGGCGCTCCTATCAACGATAACGATCTTGTCACGAAGCGTTCTGTACTAATGTTATCAGATAGCGATGAAGGTGTAATTGATGTTAAGAAAAGAAGACTTGTACATGTTAAAGAACCGCTTGACAACCACGATGTTTGTACGAAAAAGTATACCGACGAGCTGGTGGACGATGTTGAAAGAAAATTACTCTCTAATTGTTTGAGACGACGACGAGAGGATAAAGGACAGGGGTCGTACTATGATGCTAAAGATGGAAGAATTTGTAATATAGGGGAGCCTCTAGAGGATAAAGATGTAATCTCTAGGCAGTATTTTAACAATCGGGCTATGCATACAAACGATCAAATGCAGTTTAATGCAGATGGTAAACGTATTGTTTCAGTAAGTTACCCTATAGATGGCACGGATGTCACTTCTAAAGCTTATGTAGATGCTCAATTCGACTCTGCTGTACAAACCTTCATTACAATGACTACCGACACTCAGAACACTATTAAAGATCTAAAGCAAAAGGTAACAAAGGTTGACATTGAAACTAGTAAACTTAACAGTTTGCTAACAACGTTGGAAAAAGAAACAAAGAGAAATCACCTAATAGCGAATGATGAGATGGAAACTAATCATTCGAGTGTGTTGACAAAGATAGAAGAAACGAATAATACCCTAGATAGTAATTATAAAAAATTATTAGATAAAGTACAAGTGCTCGAGGATACTCAAAAAGTTATGCGATCATCGTTTGATGCCCTAATAGCCGAATCTGCAACACGTACGAACTCTTACAACATAAAGAGAGTGTACAATACCGACTAATAACGGAATTTACTACTACTATCGGTTGACCTAATCATATTTACACCATTTTTTATGCTAGTTTTAAGTGTATTATATCAAATGCCTGATTAGCGCAGATAGGAAACGTGGTGAGCCTTACGGGAATGCTGCTCAAATGCTTAGTTTGCTTATATCTACGCTAATCAGTTATTTTTTTTCTTAGCCTAAATGTATCGTTGAAGAAATAAAAAAAATGTATTTAAACAAAGTTTTTAGTTTTACTAATGTCAATAACTCTCCAAACATAGCGATTTGTAGCAACAGCAGCAGCAACACATCGATATGGTAAAGAAAGTAAGTTTCGCCGACGCAAGCATGAATAATATACATCATATGATAGTATGGGAGTATGCATACAGAAAGGCAAGAAAGGGAGACTGGCAAACATTAACTCTGGACAGATACCGTTTTCAAACAAGAATACATAATGTTGAAAAGCATCTGTGTGAAATTCTACAAGCTGATCATAGAGACTTTATCTATACACAGAGATTTCAGAACACAGATTAGTCCGGCTGCAGCGGTGACCGAGTATAAATACAGGTACAAGCAGTCTCTTCTCTCAGTACCAGATGTTAGTTCACGAAGGTAACGGCTTTGTTAACAAGCTCATAGACAAGCTGCCTATTGAACTACATCTTCCTTCCTATCAGTACTGTGGACCTGGTACTAAATTATATAAAAGATTACAACGTGGCGATAAAGGTATAAATCCTTTGGACCAGGCGTGTATGCAGCACGACATCTCGTACGCTCAAAGCTCCGATTTGAACAGTAGACACCGGGCAGATCGTGTATTAGAAGAAGCCGCTTGGAAGCGTGTTAAGGCTAAAGACTCTAAATTAGGGGAAAAAGCATCAGCTCTGTTTGTAACCGGTATAATGAAGGCTAAAAGAAAGTTGGGAATGGGCGTAAAGACAAACAAACTGTCGGCGAAAAAGGGTCTCGCTAAAAAGATGATGAAGAAAACTGTCACTTTCAAAGGTGGCGTTTTAAAGAAGCTTGTTGGTGTAGTGAATCGTGCAAGCAAGAGACTCGCGGGTAAAGACTTAATACATCATGCCCTGAGCGCTGCCAGAAGAATCATTCAAAACGTAGGCGGTCGAAAAAACGTTAAAGTACCCCGAATAATTCCTGTGCCTACAGCTACAGGGGGTATTTTACCACTCATACCAATTTTTGCTGGCCTCTCGGCTCTCGGTGCAATTATAGGAGGCGCTTCAGGGGTAGCAAAAGCTGTTAACACTGCTAATAGTAATAAGAGACAGCTAGAAGAAACTACAAGGCATAATAAAAGTATGGAAGCTATCGCTTTAGGCGGTAAGAACGGGAACGCCCTTTACCTGAAGCCGTATAGAGCTGGCGGAGCTGCATTGTACTTAAAACCATATGTCAGGCGGTCAAAAAACTGAATAACTTGCCTCGGAGACCACTTACAGACCTAGATATAATAAAACATGCTAAAGACATTCCCTATTTTAGAGGTGTCTATATGAGAACAAGTCTACCTGCAACGAAACCTTTGCAATTCGAAAGAGCTATTGTTAATCTTGACGACGCTGGAGGACCGGGTACTCATTGGGTTGCCTATAGAAAGGATCGAAATGTGGTTTTGTACTATGACCCCTTCGGTGACCTGAGACCACCAGCTGAACTTGTGAAATATTTAGGACCTCGCTGCTCCGTATACTACAACGTAGCCCAAGAACAAAAGTTCAATACATACAACTGCGGACATCTGTGTCTACGATTTTTGTATAAAAGAGAGGTGAAAGTGTAAATCGGTTAAGTATGGCTAGGACCATCACGGTGTACGGTACAGGAAACAGGCTTTCTACGGATCGTATTTATCCACCTATAATACTAGATCACGTGCGTTACGAATACTCACTAGGTTTAGTCGGCTTATATACAAGTCACACGATACGGAATATATACCCAGGCAAAAATAAATTTTATTACGGAGAAAAGGCGATAACTATTGAACCGGGTAGCTACGAGTTGTCTGAAATCGTTAACTATATAAACAATCAAATTAGTGGCGATCCCGAAGAGGGAGATCTACTACTACTACAAATCAAAGCTAACACTAATACGGGAAAGTGTGAGATTGAATCAGCTACCGAGTTGATTGATTTTACCAAACCCGATAACATAGGATCACTACTAGGATTTAAGAAGCGTGTGCTAGAACCCGGTAGTAGACACGTGTCAGATCGAGTTGTCGATATACTTTCAACTCCAAACATCTTTGTAGACACGAATATTACAGGCGGCTCATATAGAAACAATCAAACAGGTCATACAATCTTCGAATTTGGTGTTTGCGTACCACCCGGTTATCTGATTGAAAAGGAGCCATCGCATGTGATTTACTTTCCCATCACTGTCACCGAGATCGACAACATTACCATTAGACTGGTAGACGCGAGAGGAGAGTTGATAAATTTGTCTGAAGACACTTTCACGAGCATCAGGCTAGAACTTAAACGTGAAAAATGGGAATAAACTTTAGCTATAAAAACATCAGCATATGTCCATCAAAGGTCATTCACCGTCGAACGTCGGCACGTGCAGACCTTCGATTAAAACTAACTAAAGCTCGTCGCCTTTTTCTTGAATCTTTAGGCTTTAAAGTACGATAACAGCAGCAGCAGCAGCATGTCAAAACGAAGTAAAATGCATATTAACACCGACACCTTTACCATTGATAAATTAAACATATTTGGGAAGCCTCGCGTCGATACAGATATAATAAAAGAGGATTTTTATACCTATCTGCCGTTTACGCTAAATGCCAATCATTCCGACACCATTAGAATCAGCATACAAAATTCCGATAACGTTTTAGCTTTGTATGACAGCTATGTACTTGTTAAAGGTAGCATAACGCGTGCAGAAAACAAGCAATTCCTTCTGGTAAACAATTTTGCCCACTTTCTGTTTGATGAAATTCAACTAATATTAGGCACAAACCAGCTCATAGATGTCTGTAAACAGCCCGGCATTACAAGCACTATAAAAGGTCTCGTTTCACATGGCGCCGAGGATAGAGCTTTAACCAGCACAGCATGGAACTTAGGGATTACTAGCGATAATGATTTGTTACATAATCAAGGGAATAACGTCTTTCATTTCACGTGTAGAATACCATTAAAAGATATCTTTGGATTTGCAGACGATTATAAAAAAGTAATACCTCATATGAGTTGTCAGCTAGTTTTAATTCGCGCCAAGAACGATTTTAATTGCTATAAAAGCGAAGCAGGTGATGCAGGTACCGACGTAGATATCAAGATTGATAAGCTCTCGTGGGAAGTTCCGCATATACTGTTATCAGATGAAAGCAAAGTGAACCTGGTGGAGAGTTTAAGAGATAATTCTTCTATTATCGCTCCGTTTAGACGTTGGGAATTACACGAGTTACCCTCGTTGGGAACTACTAAAAACCAGGTTTGGCGTGTAAAGAACTCCAATGATCTAGAGAAACCGCGCTGGGTCTTTGTAGTTTTACAAGACGAGCGTCAGCTGAGTATAAGAACGGGTAACCCGACTACATTTACTCATTCGAACTTGGTCGACGTTAAGTTGTATTTAAATTCGCAAGTGTTCCCGCATCAGCGTTTAAATCTCGATTTCGACCGTAAGGACTACATTCCTGCGTATCTGAATTATATTCGTTTTCGTGAGAACTACTATGACGGTATAGGTAGAGGTGCGGCTGAGAGCTGTTTACTCAGCTACAAATCGTTTGAAACGTATCCCATTTTTGTTATTGACTGTTCAAGGCAGGTAGAGAGTTTTAAGGATTCCACTGTCGATATTAGACTAGAGCTCGAGTCTTCAGCCGCATTTACGAACACAACTAAGGCGTATTGTTTGATCCTTCACGACGCATTAATCGAGTATAATCCGTTTAACGAGACCGTGACTAGACACGTACGCATACCGTAATGAAGGTCGTTAAACAAAATAAGTCACTAAACATATGTAACCTAGACGACTGCGATGATACATCTTTACAACGACGATCAGGCGAGGATGTTAGGAAACATGGCGATCTGTTACCTGTATCATGTAGAGCAATATTGAGCGGTCCATCTTCCTGCGGTAAAACTAATGCTATGTTAGGTTTACTTATTAGCGAAAACGGATTAAAATTTGAAAATATCTACCTATACGCCAAGTCTTTATTTCAGCCTAAATATGAATTCTTAAGACGTGTTATGAAACCACTTACGGGTATGGGATATCATGAATTTAGCGAAAACGATGACGTAATCAGCCCCGGTGATGTTAAACCTAATTCAGTGTTCATTTTTGATGATATAATTTGCAGCAGGCAGGAAAAGATTAGAGAATATTTTAGCATGGGTAGGCATAAGGGTGTCGACTGTTTTTATCTAGGTCAAACGTACGCCAAGATACCGAAACATCTGATTAGGGACAATGCAAACCTAATTATTCTCTTTAGACAAGACGAGTTGAACTTAAAACACGTGTTTAGCGATCATGTTGTAGCAGACGGTATTAGCTATGATCAGTTCAAAAACATTTGCTCTCTGTGTTGGAAGGAGCCGCATGATTTCCTGGTAATTAATAAAGACAGCTCTCTAGACCGTGGCAGATATCGGAAGGGTTTTGATTCATATATAAGTTTATAATTAGAGTCGATTCGTTTAGTAGTCTCTGCATAGCCGACATGTCCAACACGTATGATCTGAGTTTAAAGCGTAAAATAATACACGCTCGTAATGCTATACGTAAGAAATTTGCATACTTTCGTCGTGATAGAGCAGAAGCAGAACGTATGTATCGCGTCACGCACAATCCAGTTATATCGCCACTGGAAACCATTGCTAAATCAGTTAACACCTCTAACGTACCCCTATTGAAAGTTAAAACACAACCATCTGCTGCTACTACTATTACTACTACTGCTAGTTACATTCCCCAGTTGAAAGTTAAAAAACAACCTGCTACATCATCATCATCGGAAGCAGACGAAGAAGAAGAAGAATCTAATAAAACTCTTGATCTCCCTACTCATTACGGTATGCTGATAGCTAACGCTGTCGGAAACAAAAATATAGATAGAACTAGATTCGGTATTAGATATAAAATTGATCGAGACGCGTGGACATTTGCATCTTCCCCTGTGACTATGCGTGATACAAACATCATAATTAAAAACAACGTTTTCAAAGCAACACCCGGTCTGTTTGACTTACTCACGTTTAGTGAATTAGAGTCTATACCAACGCAAGCTGATATCAATAATTATATGCAGATAATAGCCCTTACTAATGCGCATAAGAAATCATATAGACCACAGGGTAAACTAACAGCTGTTAAACATTGGAAGTATGATTATATAATTAAACCGAACTTACCCAGAATCAAAGGTTTAGGCATTAGACTATCATCATCATCATCGTCAAATTTTAAAAAATTAAGCGATTGCAAAGTCGAATACGTCTACTGGAATAAGGCTAACGAGCTAGTCGACCGGCTTCGTTTGTTATATGCTGTAAAGAGTGCCGGCAACACTAGTCCACAGAATGAAAACGAAATAATATCAATTATAAGCGAACTTAAGGAGGAAGGCATCATAGAATAGAATATTTCGGGGGTATATAACATTGCTTTAACATTGTTCAGTATTCATCAAACACGGCTGCTGCCAATATAATTATTTGAGACGTTGCTCTCTCGGTGTCGTTGAGATTAATTGTATGATAATGACTAGTGCTAAACAAACCGTTGTTGATGAAATACACAGGGCTGCTAGAAAAAACTTTCAAAGACGTCGCACTATAATAAAAGATTTCCAGGACTTGTTCCAGGCTGACTTAGCCGAGTTTATACCCTATGCTAAAGTAAATAAGGGGTATCGTTACATACTGCTGATGATAAACTGTTATTCGAAATATCTGTATGCACGACCGTTGAAAACTAAATCCGGAGAAGAGGTGACAAAGCAGGTCCGCAGCATCTTTAAGAGTTCAGTCATACCCAAGAATCTTCAGACGGATCTCGGGAAAGAGTTTTACAATAAACATTTTAAACGATTAATGAAAGAGCACACTATAAATCATTACTCTACATATTCCGTAATTAAGGCTTCGATAGTTGAACGCGTTATCCGTACAATTAAGCAAAAGTTGTATAAAGAGTTTAGCTATCGAGGATCATTTAAATGGATAGATATATTACAGAGGGTAGTTGACAGCTATAACAACACCAGACATAGAACGATAGGTCGAGCTCCTGCTACTGTTACACCTACCACCAAACTAACCGTTTATGATACTAATGTAAAAGCAGATGTCGCTGCAGGAAGTAAACGTAAACTAGACTTGAATGACCTCGTACGTATTAGTAAGTTCAAGGGGGTCTTTTCTAAGGGATACACGCCCAGCTGGTCAACTGAATTATTCAAAATAGTTAAAGTTCAATTTACAAAACCTGTCACATATCTGCTGGAAGATCTTCATGGGGTTGCTGTTCGAGGAGCTTTCTACGAGTTCGAGCTGCAGAAAACCAATCAGCCAGACGTTTACTTAGTTGAAAAAGTACTTAAACGCCGCAGCAATGGTGACATGTACGTCAAATGGCTCGGCTTGAATGTCCTGGATAAAGGCGGAAGATGTTGTTAAATGACAGTTCTTACCTATATAAAGTTTATATTACTAGATTAAATAAAGTATGTTGTTGTTGAGGTTTAAGTATAATATATAGTTAATATTCTATTAAGTAAATGTTAAGTGTTAGAATATATATATATATATATATATATATATATATATATATATATATATATATATATATATATATATATATATATATATATATATATATATATATATATATATATATATTTATAAGCCGATCTAAGTTATTTTGTTAGAAAATTAATTTGTAACATTCTGATATAACATATCTAGTTTATATTGAGTAATAAAGTAATATACTATATAAAACTATAATCACCTAGTTTAAGCTGATTTACAATAGAATATTAGTAATATTGTGTAACTATACGAAAAATAATAAAAACAGTAAAACATTTATCGATTTTTTTTATTTTTACGTATAAAATAACAAAGCCGTCCGAACCAATCCCAGAACAGTAGACCTAACGGTTACCTCTATCCAATACTGTTTCATTTACTAGAATTAGGATGAAGGGAGAGAGAGAGAGAGTGAGAGAGCGTGAGAGTGAGAGAGGGAGAGAGTGAGAGAGGGAGAGAAGGTTCTTTAATGCGTCCTCTAATAGGTGATAAGGAGAGAGCGAAAGAGCAAGAGAGTGAGAGAGGAGACATTGAGAGAGAGAAGACTCTTTAATGCGTCCTCTCTAATAGATGATAAGGAGAGAGTGAGAAGGAGAGAGAGCGAGAGAGAGAGAGAGAGAGAGAGAGAGAGAGAGAGACAGCAAGGTACGCATGACATTAAACGCCAGAGGGTAGGGATACAAGATGTCCGAACCAAGCAGAACGTATTCCAAGATACCCGTCACGAATGGACGTGTCTACGTGGTATTCATCATCATCATCAATCTATACACTGCGAGAAACTATTATTTGCTGACGATTTAAAAATATATCATCAAGTACGAGATATCAATGATTGCTTATATTTGCAGTCTAACATTAACTTTCTATGTGATTGGTGTAAAGCTAATCGCCTAAATTTAAACGTAAATAAATGTTCCATTGTTTCGGATGCAAAAATACACCAACCACTTTATTCATGATTATGTTGTAAATGGTGAAATATTCACCAACACAAACAGACATAACAATACCAAGTGAATTTTGTCACCACAATACACATTACTAAAGAGCGGAAAAATGCAAGGCAAAAAGAAAACATATGCACATTTAAATGCAACGAAATTTGACAAAAAATGCATGGGTTTCGACAAAAAAAATGCAACAAATATGTATATAATATACTATTAACTAACTAGTAATAACTAAATATTATTAGTAAAAACTTATTTGTTATAAGAATAAGGAAATTTCAATAAATCAAATCATAAATTAAATTTTGTTTCTATTATTTATTTCATCAACATCAAGTTTATTTTATGTATACACCGATGTATACAGTTATGTTACATTGTTGCATTATTATTACATGGCATTACACGGAGTTTCGCATTTATTGATATAAAATATACAATAAACAATAATATTAAAGCCTTAAATTTTAGGTTTTAGGCATTTTAATTGAATCTACAAACAATTCTTATTTCATCAACATCATAAAATGCACATTGCATATTTTCCGCTCTTTACACATTACCCATGAGATATTACACGAGAATAGCATAAACGATGAAAACATTTGTAAATTCATATTTTTCCCTATTTGGGTGTAAGCCTGTAAGGGAAATAAAGACATTATTATTATAATTATTGTTATTATTATTATCCGTAAATTGTCCCGTGATTTGCGTTTAAAATTTTAATGCTGAATTAATTATCTTAAATTATTATATGTAATTAAAGTATTAATGACGACGATAATTATTTCAAGAAATCGGTAAAATTTATTAATATAAAATGATAAACCTTGGCTCCCCCTATTAACAATCAGCAGAACGCCCGTAATCGGTAATACAGCTTTCTTCATGATGACGAACCAAATGCCGATAATACAGAATGTCGGTACAAAAATCACGTAAAACGACACTGGCGCCACCTGTTTTCCCCTAGCAACACTAACACCATTTAGCCAAGTGACGAACCAAATGCCGGTAATACAGAATGTCGGTACAAAAACGACACCGGCGCCACCTGTTTTCCCCTAGCAACAGCGTTGCCATTTAGCCGAGTGACGAACCAAATGCCGGTAATACAGAATGTCGGTAATGCAGATTCCGTACTTAACGACGACTGCATCCCCGCAAAAATGTCTGGCCCAGGTGGCCCAATACCTACTCAGAAAAAGTAATATATATATATATATATATATATATATATATATATATATATATACACATTAGGCGGCATTACCAAGCCTAAAACAGAGTGTTCTCCTATCTATACGAAGCCCGGCACCAACTTACGCAGCCCGGTTCTGGGCTTCGTAAATTTTATGTGTATAACAGTGTTTTCTTGATTAAGCATCATCAGGAGATGCGGAATCTCGATTTTCGAAATGGCGGGTAAAGACCGTCATATATCTCAAAATACACACGTTTAGTTCAAGGGAAATAAATATAGGGGGCCAACGATCGGTGTTGTATATATACTGTAGACATCAAACTGACTTTACGCGCGATGCAAATTACACGCATTATACGAGTCCCAGCGATCTGGCAATGGGGCTTGAAAGTCAAGTGTTTGGATTATTGATTTTTCTATTTAACTTCACACATTTTTATACCATAAGAGTGGTTAAATCGCAAATTCGTTTCCTGCTTATTTGTACATTTGCACACATTTAATATTGATTTTTGTAACAAACTTGTATTTTCTTTAAAATTATTTCCTAAGTTTCCGTTTCTCCATGAAAATGTTTAATTTATTATTATATTAATTTGGTAGTTTGTATAGCTATTTATTATAAAAACAAAACCCACACTATAGTATTTGTAGTTGCAGATAGGGAATTTTTAAAATTTCTAATTATACATTTTATATTTTCGTTGATTTTTTGTTGATATTAGGTACATATTTTATTTCTTGAACAATATCTCTCATAAAATAGGGTGATGTAGGCTTTTTGTAAGAATTCTACAATAATTAGTTATAATTAGCTACGTAGATTTTTCGCTGTAATTAACTTTTTAAATAATAAAGTGAAGATTGAAATGTTTTTATTTGAAAAAAATACCTGATAATTTATGAAAATTGGTAAATGGGTAATTATGAAATACAATTGAAGAAACTACACGCAATTTGTTTCAAAGATTGATTACAAAATAATGGGTCATGTGAATAAAATGTAAGGTGTTTTTACTATTAATAAAAGATAACAGTTATGATTCTTAATTATTAAGAATAAAATAGATGTATGTATAGTAAAATAAAAGCTTTTGCCACATCTTATTCGCATTAATTATATTTTAGATTTCAGATCATGTTCTACATGCGTGATTAAATGAATATTAAGTTACCTACCTAGGAAATCGCCTTTTGCGCACCGATTTTGATGATTTTTTTAAATTGTAGGTAATCGACTATATTTCAAAGTCTAAATGTTAGATTTGTCCGCTAATGCCCTGTTTAATTGTTGTTAACAAATTTTTATTTTTTCCATAAGGGGCTAATTAATAATTAAATATTTTTTATTATAATTGAATAAAATTGGCTACTTATAGGTTTTTAGGGTCGTAGATTACGAATTGGTCCAAAGTGCAAAATGGTGGCTATAAAATGGCCGCCGGTGTCAAAGCTTAATATTTGAAATTTCGTATGAAAAATCGTACCAGGGGGTTTTTAAAGTAGCAAATTGTGCTGTTAAGCTAAAAACTGACCCAGATGCAAAATGCTTGTCACAAAATGGCCACCGAAACTAAATATGAATAAAATTCAAAATGTTTAATCTCTACTACAAGTTTGTTTAAGATGGATTAATATAGTAGTTACAATTTTAAGATTGTTGCAATTATTATTTAGTTAAAAGTCAAATTGATGGAATGGAATTCCATAATTTAACCAGATTCCGTTTAAGTCTGAAACTTTAGTTATCGTCAGATTTAAATAAAGAATATTGTATTATTATTTACTTGTGTTTCTTGTGTAAAGCACTGTTAGTACAACCCACCCTATTGTACAATCCACGAGCTTGGTTCTTCTGCCTTCTTTACAACTGTTGCAGGAGTCCATTCCTTGTGTCTCTTTCTAATTAATAATTTTTCATCATTTTAAAATTCTGGTAAATTTGCTTTTGCTCTATCTGCACATTTCTTCTCTTTTAGTTTAATATTTTTCAACTTTTCAGAAACATTTTTAACTGTTTCAGGTAATAATAACTTTGTATTAATGGGAATGAACGTTTTAGTTCTTCGACCCATTAATCTTTGCATTGGAGAACCTAGGGTGTCTCTTGGTGTGTTTCTGTGATGTAAAAGGGCTAACTGGATATCTGAACCTTCTTCTATACATTTATCTAGTATCGATCTTGCTTCTTGTACATATCGCTCTGCTAAACCATTCGGTCTGGGAAACTGTGGACTGGAAACTCTATGTTCAAACCTCCATCTTCTAGCAAATTCTTTAAATTCTTCAGATACATATTGTTTTCCTCCATCTGTACGAAGAATATCAGGTATTCCAAATGTAGCAAACCAACATCTAAATGCTCGAGTTATTGACCTGCTGGTTAAGCTTGATAATTGCACGAAGTCAAAATAACCTGAATAGCTATCTGCCATTAGCAAGTATTCCTTGTCCTTCAAATGATAAATATCAGAAGCGAATATTTGCCATGGCCGTTCTGGATACTCTTGAAGTAAAATTTTTTTTTAGGATTCTCTTTTTGTTCCTTCGTACCAATCTTGCAGTTTTGCACCAATTTAATAATGTCTACAGACATTCTTGGCCAAAATACGCAAAATCTCTGGCCAATCAGAGAGTACCAGTGATACCTTTGTGACTAAAGTGACAACATTTGAGAACAACTTCTTGTAGTCTCGGAGGTATCATTATTTTATCATTTTTGAATATGATATCTTCATAAGTTGCTAGTTCGTGCATGTAAGACCAGTATTTTCTTAGAGAAGCCGGAACTTCGCTTATTCTGTCGGGCCATCCTACAAGTATTTGCTGTTTTAATTCCACCAATTCTATATCTGTATTTGTCTCTTGTTTTAACTGCTGCAATCTCGTTTTACTCATTGGTATTATTACACATGTCTCAAATGAGTTTTCATCCTCGTCATCATGAACATTTTTTGCGCAGTCTCTGCTCAGTATATCAGCTATGTACAACATCGTTCCTTTTTTGTACACAATTGTGGGATATGGCAGTATTTCAAATAGGATTCTCTGTAGTCTGGGAGGCGCTTCAGTCAATGGCTTCCTGAATATGGTTTCTAACGGCTTATGATCTGATTCTACTATCAGATTTTTGTTTCCCCATATATAAACAGGAAATTTCTTGCAAGCCAGTAATATGGCCAATGCTTCTTTTTCAATTTGACTATAATTGATCTGCGTTTTAGTTAAAGATTTGGAGTAATAAGCTATTGGGTGACCATTCTGAATTAATGCCCCACCATATGCAGTACTAGTAGCATCTACAGATAATAAAATAGGTAAATTTGGGTTAAAATTACCAAGTACTGGAGGGTTTTTTAATATTTCTTTTAATTTACAGAATGCTTCTTTTTGTTCATTCTCCCATCTCCATTCATCATCTTTTTCTAACGGCACTCTAAGTGGAGCTAATAATTCTGATAAGTTCTTAAAAGAACTTAGATAAATAAGTAATTAATCCAAGAAAGCGTTGAAGTTCCTTGACGTAACTATCTGAGAACGATAGTTCGGAAACATATGTCTAGCTAGTTTACCCGTAACGGAACCAGACTTAATGCGCAATCACAAATCACAGAGACATGAGTGCACTAGACCAGTCCAATTCTGAACGAGTCACAGATGCCTCACCTGACATTTTTTCTCTCGTTAGGTGAAGTTGGGGCACGCTACTTATTATGCAATAGTAGTCAAACACGATGCAAAGCTAAAAACTAATAGCAAAATTTACGCACCAAGCGCCAAAGCAAAAAAGGTGTAGAATTAAGAAACGCCAAAATTGTCAACCCTGTTTATGTGGTGTATGCATGCTATTCTTCTATTGGCGTTTTGCATCCGTAAGGTAAAAAGCAATTCCTGAGAAACCCGGTTTGAGTTAAATTTATGAGGCAGGTATGGGTTGGCTGCATGGCGTACGAATGAAATTCGAAACAACATTTGACCTGATTGGAAACAACCAACATCAGATTCGTAATCTTCATACCAAAAAGTTCTAGAAAAGCTATATGAAAATCTGAAAATTTCTTCTGTGCGTACCGTGTTATTTTTTATCATTTGTTTTATATTTTGCCAGTGTAAAATATGTATTACATCAGGATCCTTATGTTGTTAAAAAAAATTTAATGACACGCCTATGGCTTCAGCAGTTTGTCCATAAAGTACTTTCTTCATGTTTAAATCATCATCACCATCACTTAGAACTTCTTGATCTACTTGAGAGGTGTCGCGTGGAATTTCCCCTTCCTCCATTATTGCATCTCCTGTCAGTACTTGGTAACCTTGTTTTTTACGATCACAATGTTTTTAAGCTTCAATGTCGGACTCTTCTATCTCTTTCATATTCTCGCTCTGATTTGCCAAACTACCAATACCTTTAGAACAAATCACGTCTTCAGTAACATCTTCGCCTTTAACTTCTTTTCCATTATTCATAATTGTAAAAAACGTTTTCTCGATTGTCAGTTGTTTAACATTGATCCATGCAATAGCGAAAGCAAAAATTGCATCTTTGATATTAGAGAACTTTCAAAATAGAATCATATCAAATGTTTCCAAGAAATTAATCGAAACGGTACGTCTGTAAAATCTCTTAGGTGTTTCTTATATATTCTTGGTCCGTTGGTTGAGTGATAGCAGTTACATTAGGTGAAAGAAATAGAACAAAGTTGTTCTCATCTGCAGATCTTAACACTGTCTCATTTGAATGCGAAGGCTGGCTGTTTTACACGAGAGAATTCCTTAAAAAAGCTGTCCGAACTGTAGGATTAATGCTTACTAAATAGTAGTAGTTTAGAAATAACAATGGAATAATGTTAGTAACCTGCATGTAAACAAGTTGGAAAATAATTAATATCGGCCAGTACCGGGTAATTTATTTCTGCAATCTTCTACAGAATTGATTTTCTTGTTGGAAAATGTTCGTAGGTGTCCCCTGAATGTAACGTCTAGTGGGAGGGACGGGAGAGATGAACGTTAGCAGCCATCTTGGAAAACACGTTTTATCAAATATCTCGTGACTGTGCATCGTGCCACAAAAATAGTAAAAAAATCGTTTTCGTAGATAATAACATTTTCTACAACTTTTATTTGAAACTTTTTTCTGTATAGTGCATAAGTTTATATTTATAGCGCGCCAAACTTTTTTCAATATGGTTATTGCTAAATATATAGTTAACGGTTGATGATAAATTTGTAGAACACAAAATTTCCGATAAAATTTATTTAAAGTTTTTTTCTATAAAATTGATACTTTAAGACTTATAACGCTGTAAATGCCGAGTTTACGCACAATAGCCACGAAATTATACACTATATATTAAATCATGCGCCTCTCAATGCGTCCATTAACTCTCTTCGCTAAAAATGCTTCGCAAATTTGGCGAGTAACACCAAACTAAACCTCTCACTTCTACCTCCAACCCAAGATACGGCACGTTACCATTCTTTTAGAACCTACCACCAGGTTCAAACTTGGCTTGGATTTTACCATGATCCTGAAGAATGGGATTGGAAGCGGACTACAAATGGACTTCAACCAATTCGAACTACTATGGCTCCAGCACCCTCAAGTTTGCTGAAAATAATATCTTGCAAATGCACAACAAATTGCGGGGCTGCCTGTGTATGCCGAAAAGCTGGCTTAAAATGTTCCATTATTTGTTCGAATTGTGGTGGATGCACATGGGACAATGTGCCAGATACATTGGAAACCATCGAAGACGAAGTCGATGAAAATGAAATTTTCGATTCACCTCCTACGGATATATTGTTGGCAGAAAACAAGGATGTGGAAGACGATGAGTGACTTCCTTCATCATCGAAACAGATGAGACTTATGACGTAAAATAACTTGCCACTTTTTGTATAAATAAATGTTTTAATCCGTTTTTTATTTCAAAAAATTAATTTGCATTCTTTGAACTCTGTTATCCTTTTCTCCACCTTTCCCTTCTCATGATTATTATTATCATCATGATTATTATTATTTTTTATGATGTACGTGATGTACAAACTATTATATCTTGCTACATTGACAGTTTTTTATGATAATATGTTCTACCCATGCAATTTAAGAAAGATGTATAAATTATGAGTACTTCTTGGCACTATTTATAAGATTAATACATTACATTCACTACACACTACACAGTACTGTCATTTTTCTGAACACTTTTCGCCGTTTTATGTGTTATGAAATGTTTACCGTGTACTATGACCAACATTACCACTGATAATTCACGCGGTGCAATAGTTTACCAAGCTATAGCTCTTAAAGTATCAATTTTATAGAAAAAAAATAAATTCTATAAGAAATTTTGTGTTCTACAAATTTGGTTATTACCATTTTTAATGTATCATCAACCGTTAACTATATATTTAGCAATAACCATGTTGGAGAAAGTTTGGCGCGCTTTAAATATAAAGCTATGCACTATACAGAAAAAAGTTTGTAATAAAAGTTGTAGAAAATGTTATTGTCTACGAAAACATTTCATTGCATTATGAACCTACTTTTTTGCTCTTGCTCTTGGACTAATAATTTAAAAGTCATATCATAATTCTTTATGAAGTATTAAATAGCAACTTAGAGGTACACTGCCGCCCATTTGAAAGTACACGATAGACCCGATTTACCTCGGTTATGTTTTCTATAACTTACTCTAAGCTGATAAATTATTTTAAACAAGTATTTGAAAATAATAATAATAAACCTTTCATTCCGCTGCAGCTGTTATAAACACAGCCCATGGAATCCTGACTTACACGATGTCATTTTGGAATATTACATATAAAGAGTCGTGCACTTTCAAATGGGCGGCACTGTACATGGTTAATGAATAACATAACACGAACTGGGCACCTATCTGCCAGTCTTCCCTTAGTTCCTCTGTCAGTTTGTGGATTTGTTTAAGTCGTTCTTTTTGGGGAAACGGATTTACAAGATGAAACCTTTACTGATTGAAAGCTCATATCATAATAAATTAATCTAAATCCGAAAGTCATCAAAACTTGGAACGGACAAAAAGGCAATACTGTCAAAAATTTAGACTATTCCACCGTCTCATGTAACGGGATTTTGCTTCAAAAGCTGACAAAATGTCGAAAGAATTAAACGGCTAAACTAGCGGTCTCTAATAGGTATCTCAGACATGTATTCACATGTTTTCAGCTCAGTAAGGTTTGCAAAACACCCAGTTCATTCATTTTTTCTTAAAATGTTTGCCAGTGAATCACAGTTACTTGTTTATTGTTTGATACACAGATTCACGATTTTTTCCCACATGGTTTACAGTTTTAAAAACAAAGAAAATATGAAGCAAGGTGCTTTTTCAAAGCGCTTGCGACTTCTGCAGAAATTACAGAAATTAAGTCAGAGATAATTTATTAATAGATTTGATATTATGCAAACAGTTGTATGTGGATATGAAATAAATGTTGAAAAGTTCAAGACCATTCAACCATAAAAGCTGCAGAAAATGTTTTAGTAAAATGTACCTACGGTACTCTAACTAACCTTCGAGGCATGCTGGTCCATCAAAAAGATACAGATGAACGGCTAGCGAAGAAGCGAGAAAAAAGATTTCAAGCTATTTAGAAGAAAAAAATAAAGTTGATTAGTTAATTTAGAAGAGGTCATCCATGCAAATCTTCCAGAGAAGAAACTAATGAGAAAATTCTCAACTTATTTTTGGCATCTTCGAATCCACTTATAGCCAATTTTTAAGCATAGTCGAAAACAAAACTCGAATCTTCAAATCTTTTAAAGTTTTGGAAATGTCCAAACGTAGGAAACATTAATGAAAAAGAAGTTTAGATGAAAACTTCTCTGATGAAGAATGCTTTTCAAAATAACAAGAAGAAGAAACCGAACGCAATGACTCTGAAGATGATATTATACAATATGGGATTTGTCAAATAAAATAAAATTAAATCAATTTCTTTTAGTTGTATTTTCATGCAATTTCTAATAAAAAAGTTCCATTTTATTTATTTTCTATATATCTTATCTTGTCTTCAGTAACCCTAACTATTTCTAAAAATTATAAAAACACCTATAAAATTTTGCATTCAAAAGTTTTGAAAAATTTATTTTCCCCTTTGCCGAAAAACGCTGTTGAAGTGTCGCAACCAGTAAGAGCATGTAAAAAAGAATTTATTCTTCCCAAAAAAAAGCTTACTAATCAGTTTTCAAAATGTAAAGAGCACATTCTTTTTCTACGTTGCCAGAAGTAGCTGAAAAAACTAACAATGCTTTACATGAAACACAAGTAAATAATAATTAACACAATATCCTTTATTTAAATCTGACGATAAATAAAGTTTCAGACTTAAACGGAATCTGGTTAAATTATGGAGTATTAATTTATTTTAACACTATTCATACGGAATAACTCCATTCTATCAATTTGAATTTTAAATAAATAATAATTGCAACAATCTTAAAATTGTGTTAACTACTATATTAATCCATCTTAAACAAACATACAGTAGAGATTAAACATTTTGAATTTTAATCATATTTAGTTTCGGTGGCCATTTTGTGACAAGCATTTTACATCTGGGTCATTTTTTAGCTTAACAGCACAATTTGCTACTTTAAAAACCCCTTGGTACGATTTTTCATTCAAAATTTCATATATTAAAGTTTTGACACCGGCGGCCATTTTGAATTTTAGACCAATTTGGACCCCGGATTCGTAATCTACGACCCTAAAAACTTATAAGTACCCAACTTTATTCAATTATAATAAAAATTTGATGAAATGATTTAATTATTAATTAACCCCCTATGGAAAAAATAATAATTTGTTAATAACAATTAAACAGGGCATTAGCGGACAAATCGAACATTTAGACTTTGAAATATATTCGATTACCTACTATTTTAAAAAAATCATCAAAATCGGTGCCCAAAAGGCGAATTCCGAGATATTTTTTTTCTAGGAAACCGTCTAATATTGATTTATCTTTTTTTAGAAATAATATTTTTATTTATATTAATTTAATTGAAAACTGTAATTTTGTTCTTGCCATTTTCTTTCAAACTAAAATATTTAATTGGTAAAGTCTGTACTGTCAAAGGTTTGAAAATTACTGTTTAATTGTTATTAACAAATTATTACTTTTTCCATAAGGGGCTAATTAATAATTAAATAATTTCATCAAATTTTTATTAAAATTTTGAATCTACGACCCTAAAAACCTATAAGTACCCAACTTTATGCAATTATAATACAAATTTGATGAAATTATTTAAATGTTAGTTCCTTATGAAAAAAGTAATAATTTGTTATTAACAATTAAACAGGGCATTACAGGACAAATCTAATATTTAGACTTTGAAATATAGTCGATTACCTACAATTTAAAAAAAAATCATCAAAATCGGTGGCCAAAAGGCGAATTCCGAGGTAACTTAATATTCAGTTAATTATGCATGTAGAACATGATCTGAAATCTAAAATTCCATCTTCTTTTCATAAAGTTCGTTGTATATAATTGTCTGTGTTACTATGCCGCGAGAAAGCTAAAATAAAATCGATAATAACCACATGTACGACCTTGACTCAGGCTGTTGGCGAGAACAAAAGTTCCGCTAGGATACTCCCAACTCGGCATTACCATCACATAAGAACGAAAGCATTCGGGAAGTCTCGGTGACTAACCGTGGTTTGTCCGACATTCACAGCCGGCGAGACAAATTACACGATCAATAATCTTACGTTTTGCTGGTAACAGTAGCGGCAACCCTGCGTGGCTTGGTATAATGCGTGAAATATCTATTTTTATACAAACAGGACTGCTACAGTACCAATAATATATGCGGTCTCGTAAAAGCTGTACAGTATATATTTATTTGTATGTAAAAATAACTTACCCCTCGCAGGTTGCGCTTAATAATATGAAATTATCGGTTCGATTGAGGTAGAATATACAGCTGCAACTCTACAGGAAAGCCCGGGCTTCTGAGTGCCTGCGTAACATAGCGGGCTTGGTATGGATAGTTGGGCGTGTATATATATATATATATATATATATATATATAATATAAGAACGTATTGAAAAAATATTTACAAACCCAGTTGGGACACTCCGGAACCTTTACTTCGACTTTGTTTTTTTTATCCATAGTATGGTTGTTAATTGTTGCTAGAGTGAACTACTGCCCGTGCTCTATGCCAACCCGCATGAAATTTCTATTAGGAAATTCCCTTGCAGCACACCGTAACTCTGTCAAAGTGCAAGATTACTACAAATTATGATCTAATTACTCTCTTGTTCTGCGAATTAGATATAATTATTGCTTGTAGTTACCTAATTTTCAAATATTTCTGTTTGTAAATAAAACACTGAAAATTAATTCTTGAAAGAAGCACTTCGAAGTGCTTCCATCTTACTCATCATAAGTAACACTAATTGCTAAAATTATAAAATAATACGTGTTTTAATACGATGTCTAAAATGTAAAATTGTTTTAAGTTAGCTTATATTAATTATTAAAACAAACTGCGAAGTTTCACATTCACACGCAGTAAAAAGACGTGAACATATTTGCACTAACAGGTCTCTAGTTATAACTGTTAAAACTCTGCAATTTGAAAAGTTACTAAAATTAGCGGGAATTTCAAAATTTTACAAATGTAAACTTAATGTAGGTACTGTTATTTATGCACATACAAATACCTGTTTTTGGTGTAGTCAATATAATTTTGATATTTAAATTTGCTTAGTTGTTGTTTATTACGTTTTAAATTGTACAGCTACATTAAGTTATTTAAAGATTTGTAAAATTTTGAAATTTTTACCAAATTTGCCATTTTTTGTTAGTGTCGTTATTATGCACACTTTTTTATGTAAAATACACTGTCAAGTGTATATTGATGCCAATTCGTTTTATTTACTCTAATTAGATTAACATTAACACTAACAAAAAAATTAAAATTAGAGTGGATTCTTTTATACTTTTAAAGTAGAATACTATTAGATTGAATATTCGATCTATATAGAGTTAATCTTTTAAGGCGCAATTCAAATTTTGTCTAAACAACCTTAAGGTATTGTTAAAGCCTTAAAATTACTTTCCTTATTTTTTATTAATTTCAACGTTGAACACGAAATAAAGCAATATTGGCATAAGAAGCACTCTCCTAAAATTCTTCCTCTTGCTAATTTTGCAAGATGTCCTCCTTAGTTTATTAAAAGAAGCTTTCGTGTCGGGATACTTTTTAAATTAAAAACATTAAACTTAGAAAATGGGTCTTCCAACAACGGCGTTTTCTTCAATTTGTGTAAAGTTGAACGGTAAATTTTATCTCGTGTCGGCTTGGATATTGCTTTTTCATGTTATGTTCTGGTAGGTATTAAATCAAAATGGCTGTTTGTTTCTTTATTTGTGACTTAGGAAATAAGAAATTTATTAAGAAATTTAAGGAAATATGGTAATCTCCCTCGACCGTGCGAGCTGCGCGTTTTAAAAAAGTAAATTAGATAAAAAAGAGAACATTTGCTGTATTTCTTGGTTTCAATGTAAAACGGGCAATAAAGGAAAATTATAGATGCTATTATTATAATTAAATAATATAAATACTCATTTATCTGATGAATTATATCCATTTACACGATGAGAAAAATTAATATATTAATTGCTTTCCCAGTAATCGCATTTTGTTTTGTTTCATTAATTTCACTCGAGAATTTGTTGACTTTACTATACAATATTTAATAGTGTCTATCTTCAGGTAAATTTTCAGGGTTAAATTTGTTAAAATGAGATATAATCACTAATCATATATAGATATCAGTATATTGGCGTGTTTTTGTTAAGAAGATATTCCATTAAAGACAAACAGATTATTAAATATTTGTTAAAATTAGATTAATTTTTTTCTGTACTAACTACAAAGTGAAATATGTGGAATTCGTATGGGAACATATAAGAAATATATACAGTGCAGTCTCACTAATTCGGACTAATTAAAACAGGGGCAATCCGAGTCATCGCGATTTCCGGATTACTGCGTCCGCAGAGTTAATGTTATATTTGTACATAACTGCAATTAAAACATTCTGCAAAAACATTTATTTAAAAATAAATAAAACTACGAAAATATTTACGCAAAAACTGCTTTAAAAACACAAAAAATAATATTCCGCATTATTATGCTGTTAACCAAAAAAGGCGGTGATTTTTGCTTGTTCCGGTTTTTTTAAATCTTCCGACATCACAATTGTTTCAAATTTTCTACGGCCCACTGCAAAGCAACCGCTTTGCAACTGTTTCTTAAAGGGCTTCACGGCGTGCGAATCATTGAACAGCTTTTCTACCGCGATTTTTAACACACGCAAATTGTGTCTTTTTACAATTAAGTATCCAATCTTTACTTGCCCTCACGTCATCGTTTTGAAAACATCTTTTATAAAGTCACAGCAGCGTGCAGAGTATACGAAAAAGTGGAACCAGTCGCGATACGACGTATGTGCTATCAGGCTCGTACGCTATGTGTACGAGCGTGATAGCACATACGTCGTATCGCGACTGCTTCCACTGTTTCGTATTCACCGCACACTGCTGGATAGATGCTTTGCCTTTTCGGCAAAAATTTCAGAGGATATTGGTAACATATTTAAAACCATGCAAACAACTTTTCTTCCATCTACGGATATTCCGCAGGTTTTAACTTTATTATAATGATCCTTCAGATTTTGTAACAAAAATCTGGAAAAGTTTAATATTTAAAATTATAATGCGGTCTTTTTACATTTAACAATTTTTAAATCTAGCACAAAATCTTTTATATGCAGTATGGCGGAGACACATAAAGTCATAATTTGTAAAAGAAGTATCAGTTCTTTTTTAACTTAAACCTTTGTAACTAATATGAATTATAAAGTTGCAATGTAACCACTTTTAAAAAATACGTGACTTTTTATAATAAGAATTTGTCAGACATAAATATAACGTAAACATAAATAAAAAAAAATCTTGTTTATCTTATCTACAACGGTAGTTTTGTATCAAATTACACATCTGAATACCCATTGCATTCGTTACTGTAAACAAAACTTGATGAATAAAAACAATTAATTCTAAAGTTCGGATTATCAAAGCCTTAAATCCGGATTACAATGTAATCAATGTAAATAAATTGCTGGTCCGAATTATAGTGGTATTTGGATTAACGTAGATTCGGATCAACTAGGTTTCACTGTATAGTAATTATTTATCAAAGTCGAAAAGACATTTTTTTAAATAATAATGCAAGCCTATTATAGTCGTCTCAAACGTAGTTCATTTACCATTTTTTCACTACTAGCACATTCATTCCTACTATTTAACCATTTATATTGGAATGATTTTTCTATCGTAACATTCATGAAAGTAATAGCCTGATCTGTGAAATTTAAAAGAACAGTTGATTAGATGATTCATGAATTCTTCAGATAGAAACGTTAAATGTTGACTATTTGCCGTTTATCATTAATAATCGTCATTTGAACATTTATAAAGGAATTTACCACTAATCGATTCAAGTTTGAGTTTACTTTATTGGTTTGTTATATGTACATAATAATAATTTGTTTATGGGAATCATTTGGAGTGGGAGGTTTTTCACTCGCAGCTACTTCTGAAAAAGAAAATATAAATAAATTTAGAAAATTATAAAACATTCTATATGTTATTGACAATGATATAACATAATTTGGGTTTGATAACAATCCAAAAATAGTCTTGATTACGGTTATTGACAAACCAATCTGTGTCACGTGTCACTAACGCGCGTTAGTATAATCGCGCATTAGCTAACGCTTCATGTGTGCGAGGTCTAACTGTGCTGAAACAATACTGTATTTTGTATTGTAGCATTTTGTTTGTAGTTGTGGAACGAATCTTCTAAGTGTCCATTATTTCTTATGGAGAAATTTGCTTTGATATACCAGTGCTTTGTATTACGAGTACATTTCGGGAACGAATTATGCTCGCAAATCAAGGTACCACTGTACATATATTCCAATTGAATCACGATATAATGACTAAAGGCAGGCTAATTTTGAATGAAATATGATCAACAGTAAGATAGAAGAAATAATTGCAATCTTATAGAAAGGAGGTTTCTAAGAAGTAGTTAGGTTAACAAAAAAAGAGAATAATGTATGGAAACAGAATGGTTGTAAAATCGATGTCTCCTGTAAAGAATTGAATTAAAAGCAAGATAAATAAAAAGTTTAACAATTTAACAAGTGTCTAAAAAGGTTACATTTATTTCAACAACTCAAAGAAGAGAATTTAAAAGAAGAAAATTTAAAACTTACCCGTAGACCATAGTGCAGTAAAGGCGGAGTCCTATTCAACTAGAGTTGCTAGACCCGGAGACGTATCCAGCTGCTTCGAGAAAAAAAAACAAAATTTATTCTTGAACGTTATTCGAGAGTCAGCATTAAAAGGTAACATTAATTAGGTCCGATTTACCTTAACGTTTTAGCTTCGGATGTGCATCGTATCCCGAGGGAAGTTCCAGGCCCCATAAGCATTAGGCAGATTCCTGCGTGGTGCTCTTCCTGTACACCAAGCTGTACAAAGGAACATCGATAAATCAAGACACCAGGTTTGTGATTATTCAAAGTGTGATAAATAAAAGCAGAGCTAGTGTTATTCTAATGAAAGAGAAAAGTGAAATCATTTTTAAGATCTGTTTTAAATATCCGTTGACAACCGATAGCCTTTGAAACTGTAATTTTTGAAGAAAAAAATAAAAAATTGACAGATATCAATTATTTGTATTATGTATTAGTAAGAGAGAAAGAAATTATCATTAACTTAGGTGAAGAAAATTAATTTTTCGAATTATAAACAAGATAAATAATGGTACGTTCTAAAGCTACTAGCGAGAAAACATTTTAATTAAAGCGAAATAGAACAATTCAATTACCGGTTCATATCAGCCAATATCCGTATGGAAGGGTATAAGCAATTAATTGATGATGATTTTAATTAATAATGGTGAATGATTAACGTTACTACAACATATTTATAATAGAACAGGATACTAACACACACAGAGCAAATAGAGAATGTTAACCATTTTTGTTTATATCATTTACTTGTCGAGGGGCCCTTATCTGCGGTGGAATTCTTTAATTTGAAACCATGTTTAGCGTGAATCTGTGTACTTTTTCCACAATTTGTACTTCCAAATCGTCAAGCAGTTCTGAATCAATCTTTGATTTAGTATTACCACCTCCCGCCGCATGAAGATTTAATGGGTTAAGACAAGGCGGGAAAATCAAAATTAACCAATTGGAAACGGGCTCTTCTTGATAGGATTAATGCATGATTTAAAGAATCTACTTAAGCTTCACTTGTTAGGATGTGCTGCAAAAAAATGGAGTAATAATTCCATAATTCATGGCTTCCTTTTGCTCAACCACCTTGTTGTTCTTGTTCTGTTACTCCAACTCGCGGTTTTGGTACTTCTAGAAAATTGATGAAGAGGATGAAGATCAGTTGGTCTTCAGGCCAAAATTCTCAAGTAGGTCTGTGCAAATGCGTCCGCAGGTAAGGACGGACTCCTCTCTTACCATAGTGGTTTTACAACTTTTTCTTCGATCTTCAATCTCTTTAGCTTCCTGCCTCTCAGGATGCTGTGTTGCAGTTACTAGCACTGCTAGTAACTAATAGCTGCTTGGCGGGAACTGGCCTGTTCTGCTGCTTCTCTAGTATTTTCCTGTTTGATGATGTATGGGCGAATCAACGGGTCGCTCATTCTGTTTTCTGAAATCAGTCTTATCACGAAACCTCCTTTGAGGTTAGGGTCATAGATGGCATCATTTCTGAACAGATTCTCACTGAACCTATCTTGGACATCCTTTCTCCGGAATCTCTTAGATCGAATGGAAGGGGCCTCTTCAGTAAAGCTTTTTGTCGTGGAAACTGTTCTCAGTTCTGTGCTGGTGATGGTAGTGATTGCATTTTTAAATACTGTCTTTATTCTAAGAACACTTTCAAACAGTATGGGGTTTGTATCCCACCTGGCCTCATCTGACTAGATGAGCCGAGGATTTTGCTCTGCTGATGACGTTTTTAACATTCTTGGAACTGTGGCCAGAGTCAGGCTTCTTTGCAGTCTGTGATCAATACAAAAGATTTGTTATCAAGAAGGGTAGATATCTTATAAAAAATAGAATAAAATTACAATTGACAGTGAAATGGTTACCTAAGTATTGCAAAATATGTCTAAAGCAGCTTTAATATCGTTTCTATTCTTTAGTCATCGTTTATCAGTCGCTAACAATTGCAAGGCAATTACAAATCAAAAATTTAAAATGTCTTTTTCAAATCCTCTTTGGTCAAATCTAGATAGGAGTTATCAATTATCTAGTCCTTGTCTGCCACATTTTCACAGCTAATGCTCTAGGTCCTCAAGCACAATCCTTGTTAATGTAGTGAAGGGTCGTTGGCAGAAGAATGAGGCATTGCCTCTGTTCGTCGAACAATTTGTGGTGATACTTCCTTCTAAGTATCTTATTCAAATCTTTCAAGTAATTCTGTTCTTGGAGAAAGATATGCTATCTTAGAAGGCTCATTATCTATCCTATCTTTCGCTTCCTCTACATTCTGTAGATTATACTATAGCTTCTCGCCACTTCTTTTCTGGACATGGAGCTATTTCCTAATCTAGCCAAATATTTCATAGAACTTAAATAAATGAAAAATCTCATGACGGCTATAGCAAATCTTAGAAATTAATTAAAACTAGGGTGTGATTCCAAAGCACTTTGTCTCTAATCTCGTCAGAGGGCAAATAATACAACAATTATTACTGATCCTATCTGCTAACTTTCTTGTATGCGTCTAACAGAATATTAAAATACCATGACTGAATAACCCCTACTATAAACCATGTGATTATAGTTCGGTTGACTAAGTATTCTATCACGATTTAGACTAGATAATCTTAAAACTATTAAATAGGTTGACTGACCTTGAAGTTAATGGTAATAACTACTTCTATTATTTACTTTTATTTTATCTTTCTGTACTTTTCGGCATCGCTCTCGTCTAAATGGTTTTTTATGAAAGCTTACCTAATTCACTTAACCAAGTAACGAGCTATTAATGGAAATTAAATTTTCCGTCTTTCTGGATATACTACATCGAAAATAATTAAGCACTTCTAGGGTGAAATAGTAATTAATGTCGATATAATATTTTTCTGATATTTCATAATCAGATAACATAGACGAAAGAAGGTCAACAGTAAATTATTACTTTAATATATTAATAAAATAAAACTCTGTTATTTATTTATTTCGAACAAAAAACATATTTTCTCGTCCTTTTATTTATTATATTTAAAAGAGTATTTTCCTAAAAACATTCCAAAATAAGAGAAAAAAAGTAATTACTTACCTTTCTAATTCCCTTAAAGGAATTCAAGTTTATTAGAGAAAATCCTGCTGCGCAAATTATTGACCTACTTAATTCTAATTGGAAAAAGTTTTTAAAAAATTCTTGATTGCTTTTTTCAGCGTTAATTCAAGATTTTCCAATATTTCTTTTAAGGAATTATTAGATAGTAAATATTTATCGAACTGCTCGAGTATTTCAATTATTTTTAAAATATATTCACTCAAGTTTTACCTTTAGCTTTCCTGAAGGAAGATTTTAAAAATACGTTTTTTAGACTTGTTTCTCATGTAGTTGAAAATATATAAAGTTAGTTACAGTTTATTGAAATTCAGACATTTAGAGGAACGACGATGATGACAAGATTTATATCTTATTGTAGATAACCTCCTAAACCTAAGGACAATTCACATCAAGAAATATGACGTCACGGGTATACCTGCCAGCATACACCACATGATTAGTCAACGTAAACTAACCTTGTTGTACCGTACGTTTGCTTGAATATTGTATAAAATGATGGTGTATGGTTAATGGGAATTTCTGTTTGGTTAATAAACGTTTTTGTGGGTTAATAAATTTGATATTTAGGTTTAGGAACCTATTATATTGCATTCAATAAATCTTTGGTGTAAAGAATCAATCCATACTTATCTAAGAAATTATCGTTTGTTGTTTAGATATTTGACATTTATTATTTCAAAAATTCATATAAGTTATGAATTTTAAAAATTCATAACTTATAAATACCCTATAAGTTTATAAATAAACTTATTAATAATATGTTTTAAATAAATTAATTAACGAACGCTATTAAAATGTGTAAATGCAATTAATAAAAATTCATCATTTTATACTTACTTGTAAATTCTAAATATATTAAATAACAAATGTAAAACAAATTTATTAGGTACATTATTAAAAGACATTTATATTAATGATACATTTCTCTTTCTATTCCCCATTTCCCTTCCTTGTTCTCTGCAACACCCAACTAGTCGTTGGAATGATCTTATGATGATCTTATGGAGTAGGATATGTAAATGGGATATGTCCACCACCAAGTATCATGGAGAGAGCTGTAACAGAACCATTTTTTTACTTTTGGCGTTACCGGAAATGGTTTTAACTTACTTGATGAGACTTTTCCAATTAATTGCTACTCGAATGGCTTTGTACTAGAACCATTTCCTTGACGTTTTGCTGGACCTAAAGATCACAAGAATGGTAACAGACCCACTATGTGCTACATGTTCTTAACCACTCGGATTATCACTGATCAAAGATTTTGGAATATTTTGAAGAATAAGGAAACGACTCGATCAATAAAGATAAATTAAAGATTATTTTAATGCTTTCCAGTCGGTCAGATTTTATATTTTTAAAAGAACTTTTTTGAAGAGGCTTTATTTACCTGCAGTCCAAATGGAAGAAGATAAAAGTATCTTCTAAGTAAAAGAAGTATATGGACAATCTTCAAGATTAGGCTTTTATATGACATATTGTTTGTCACTTTTCTACGTTTGAGTAATTCTGGAGGACTTGAATGTTAAAGTTGGTTAGGAGCTGTGATTCCTTTGATCCCCACTTGCTGAACTTTTTCAAGATTACTTTAAGATAAAAACGGTATATGGACAATCTTGAAGATTAGGCTTTTATTTGATATACTATTTGTCAGTTTTCTACGTTTGACTGATTCTGGAGGACTTTAAAGTCAAAGTTGGTGAGGACCCGTCATTCCTTTGACCTCACTTTTTGAACTTTTACAAGATCACATAAAAATAAAAAAGGTATATGGACAGTCTTCAAAATGAGGCTTTTATTTGATGTAGTATTTGTCGCTTTTCTGCGTTTGAGTATTCTGGAGGGCATTAATATCGAAGCTGGTGAGGACCCGTCATTTCTTTGACCTCTACTTTCTGAACTTTTAAAAGAACACATCAAAATAAAAAAGATATATGAACAATCTTCAAAATTAGGCTTTTATTTGATGGACTGTTTGTCACTTTTCTACGTTTGAGTAATTCTAGAGGACTTTAATGTCAAAGTTGGTGAGGATCCGTCATTCATTTTACCTCACTTTCTGAACTTTTCCAAGATCACATCAAAATAAAAAAAGGTATACAGCAGTCTTCAAGATTAGGCTTTTATTTGATGTACTGTTTGTCACTTTTCTACGTTTGAGTAATTCTGGAGGACTTTAAAGTCAAAGTTGGTAAGGACCCGTCACTCCTTTGACCTCACTTTCTGAACTTTTTCAAGATCACATTAAAATAAAAAAGGTGTATGGGCAGCTTTCAAGATGAGGCTTTTATTTGATGTACTGTTTGTCACTTTTCTACGGTTGAGTAATTCTGGAAGACTTTAATGTCAAGTTGGTGAGGACCCGTCATTTCTTTGACCTCCACTTTCTGAACTTTTAAAAGAACACATCAAAATAAAAAAGATATATGGACAATCTTCAAAATTAGGCTTTTATTTGATGTACTGTTTGTCACTTTTCTACGTTTGAGTAATTCTGGAGGACTTTAAAGTCAAAGTTGGTAAGGACCTGTCATTCCTTTTACCTCACTTTCTGAACTTTTCCAACATCACATCAAAATAAAAAAGGTATATCGACAGTCTTCAAGATAAGGCTTTTATTTGATGTACTGTTTGTCACTTTTCTACGTTTGAGTAATTCTAGAGGACTTTATTATCAAAGTTGGTGAGGACCCGTCATTCCTTTGACCTCACTTTCTGAACATTTCCAGTTCACATCAAAATAAAAAAAGGTATACAGACAGTCTTCAAGATTAGGCTTTTATTTGATATACTGTTAGTCACTTTTCTACGTTTTAGTAATTCTAGAGGGCTTTATGTCAAAGTTGGTGAGAACCCGTCATTTCTTTGACCTCACTTTCTGAACTATTCCAAGTTCACATCAAAATAAGAAAAGGTATACAGACAGTCTTCAAGATTAGGCTTTTATTTGATATACTGTTTGTCACTTTTCTACGTTTGAGTAATTCTGGAGGACTTTAAAGTCAAAGTTGGTAAGGACCCGTCATTCCTTTGACCCCACTTTCTGAACTTTTCCAAAATCACATCAAAATAAAAAAGGTATATCGACAGTCTTCAAGATAAGGCTTTTATTTGATGTACTGTTTGTCACTTTTCTACGTTTGAGTAATTCTGTAGGACTTTAATGTTAAAGTTGGTGGGGACCCGTCATTCCTTTGACCTCACTTTCTGAACTTTTCCAAGATCACATAAAAATGAGAAATATGTATATATGGACAATCTTAAATGTTTCATTTGATGTACTATTTGCCTCTTTTCTACATTGAGTAGTTCTGCAGAACGTTACGCCAAAGTTAGTGAAGCCTCGTCTTTTCCTTGACCCAACTTTCTGATGGTGAAAGTGGCAAAATGAAAAGGCTATATTTTCAATTTTTAAGGTTAGAGTTTTCATATGATGTACTATTGGTCGCTTTTGTTTCTGTAGTTCTAGAGGACTTTAATATCAAAGATAATGAGAACCCATCGCTCCCTTGATCCTCATTTCTGACCTTTTCCAAGCTCACATAAAAATGAGGATATGTACGGACTATTTTCAATGCTAGAGTTTTAATTTAATGTTCTGTATGCCGCCCTTCTACGTTATTAGTAGTTCTGGGAGAGAATGCTAGCACGGACGGGCGAAAAATTATATTTGGGTTGTATATAGCTGCTTAGAGACGGTTACTGTTATTAGTAATGTTCAACACAACAGGCTAATTAAGAAACCTATTAATTTAAACTTAAGTGTAGGGAGATGCATTAAGTGAATCGTTAATAGAATCTACACTAATTTGTAATGCATTAACGAAAACTTGTAACTCATGTGAAAATCAAACTGCAATAAGAAATTTTCCGTTCACGAATGAACTGCTTGCCGTTGCTTACTTTTCGTAGAAAATCCCAACTTGAACATTAACGTGAAGGAACTTTTATACATTTCTCTGTGGTCGTCAATGCAATTCTTTTAAGGAATCCTTAAAAGTTGTTTCCTGGAAACGAATTATTTTATTCTAATCTTAAGTGAAGGAAATGATTACATTATTGTCATTGTCTGGCATAGTTTTGCGTGTTTTCTACCCATTGTAACTAAATAAAATGAAATTCAATTGTGGCTTTTGAAATCTAAATCGAGCTTGCTGTACTACTGCATTAATTAAATTTTGCAATGGAAAAGCTGGTTTGAAACAAGAAATCTACTCAACTATCCCTTGTTTGTACTTTCTATTCATGAAAACCGTGAAAGAGAAATGTATCAAGGAAGGTGGATGTAATGGTTTTTATACAGACAGGTTCAGTTATCTAGCGTTCAGCTTTTTTGCGTGCTTGTTACGTTTAGCATTATTTGGACAAAAAGAGGTTTGACTTTAAATATTGAGATTATGATATTTATTTATGTACCTATTCTTAATGAAATTACGTTCTGATTCAAGCTTTAACAACAGGAGAACTGGATTATTAATATTAAAACAAAATTAAAACAAAAATTAATATCAACTGTTACATTATTACATTTGTTTTGCAATTGTTACTAATAAGAAGCAACAAAAATAATTCTTTAAATGTAAAGACTCTATTAAAAGTATATTTTAACATTATTTTACATTTTAAATCAAAAGAAAATGCTAAATAGATTTTCCAAGAACAAATGAAGTTAAGATAAATAATGAAAAGCCAACTAGCTTAGGCGTTGGTTGGGAGAATAGGCGCATGACGTTAGAGAGTTGGACCTGTCTATATACATTTTTCTGAAATCCAGCGGGAAAGTGAGAATTCTGCTTTTTTTCTCAGAAAGCATCAACTTTTAGTTTATACTAACTGAGGAAGCTTTTCCAACACAATAAGTGCATATATACACTGCATGCATTTACTAAACGCAAATTCCAGATGTACACTTCAAGTTCTTATCTCTGTGTCAGTTGACACTTCATGTGCTCAATAGAAGTCACTATAAAATATTCATTCTGGAAAGAAAAGTTGACAGAATTGCCGTTCATAGGATCTGTGCAGGAGAATACAGATCTACAACAAAAGCGAATCGGACCAGGTTTATTAGGTTTAGAGTTGTATCACACACTATAATATCAAATCCCTCCGAAGTTCGACACAATTGCTATGCATCTTCAAACATGGCAAACCTATAAATAGGCGGGGCGATCGTCTTTGTTACTTGCCGAATCTCACCAAGCAATGCACCATACGTCGCAAACTTGGTCTCTATAGCCCACATCGTTTCTGAGCTATAGCAATTTTAAGGTTTAAATTGCTCCTCTACCTAGGTCACTGTACGGAGTGAAATATTTTTGATGTTTCTGTAGACATGTCTGTTGTACCTAACCGTGTACTAAATTTTATTGCGATATCGCAAAAACTTCCAACGTGCCCTCTCCACCCCTACCCGACACCTATGGAATAAAATAAAATTTTACATAGGCCAAAATAGTGTATGCCTCCAAATACAATTCATTATTAATTTTTCCGAATCTTTTGGCGTACAAGGTCGCAACTACTTTTTAAGCTTTAACAATTTTCTGAATTAAAAAAATAATATAAAATAAATTAGTTCTTAATAAAAATAAACAAAAATTTGATAATATTCGGTTCGTACGATCGAATTCGACTGCTTCATTATTGCATAATGATGGTGAAGACCTCGACTTGTCTGTATAAAAACCCACAATATTCTGGCTGCATTTACAAAAGCTAATCAAAGGAACAATACTTTTGGAAATGCTTACTGAAAATCTTAGGTGTTACAAACTGAATAATTTCTAGAATTTCTAAAATAAACATACAGGGTGTTTCTTTTTACCGTATGTAAAGTGCGAAAAAAACAGGACATTTTATTAGACGGTCTATAATATTAAGAAATGCTAAAACCGCGTATTTTACAAATTAGGGGTTATGGGTAAAAAGTTATTTAACAACTACTTTGTTTAGGTGGCTGGCAACTTGGAATTTGTTTACCGTATGTAAAGTGCCAAAGAAACAGGACATTTAATTAGCCGGACTAATATTAAGAAATGCTAAAACAGCATATTTTACAAATTAAGGGCTTAGGGTAAAAAGCTATCGAACAACTTCTTTGTTTAGGTGGCTGGCAACTTCAGAGTTTTTTTGACCGTATGTAAAGTGCGAGAAGACAGTACATTTAATTAAACGAACTAATATTAAGAAATGCTAAAACAGCATATTTTTACAAATTAAGGGCTGAGGGTAAAAAAGTTATTCAACTTCTTTGTTTAGGTGGCTGGCAGGTTTGAAATTTGCTTACCGTATGTAAAGTGCGAAAAAAACAGGGCATTTAATTAGCCGGACTAATATTCAGAAATGCTAAAACAGCCTATTTTATAAATTAAGGGCTGATGGTAAAAAGTTATTCAACAACTACTTTGTTTAGGTGGCTGGCAGGTTTGAAATTTGTTTACCGTATGTAAAGTGCGAAGAAAACAGGGCATTTAATTATAAGGACTAATATTAAGAAATGCTAAAACAGCATATTTTTACAAATTACGGGCTGAGGGTAAAAAATCATTCATCAACTGCTTTGTTTAGGTAGCTGGCAACTTTGGAATTTGTTTACCGTATGTAAAGTGCGAAAAAAACAGGGCATTTAATTAGCCGGACTAATATTAAGAAATGCCAAAACAGCCTATTTTACAAATTAAGGGCTGATGGTAAAAAGTTATTCAACAACTACTTTGTTTAGGTGGCTGGCAGGTTTGAAATTTGTTTACCGTATGTAAAGTACGAAAAAAACAGGGCATTTAATTATAAGGACTAATATTAAGAAATGCTAAAACAGCATATTTTTACAAATTACGGGCTGAGGGTAAAAAATTATTCAAGAACTGCTTTGTTTAGATAGCTGGCAACTTTCGAATTTGTTTACCGTATGTAAAGTGCGAAAAAAACAGGACATTTAATTAGACGGACTAATATTAAGAAATGCTAAAACAGCATATTTTTACAAATTAAGGGCTGAGGGTAAAAAGCTATCGAACAACTTCTTTGTTTAGGTGGCTGGAAACTTTAGAGTTTTTTTCACCGTATGTAAAGTGCGAGAAGACAGGACATTTAATTAAACGAACTAATATTAAGAAATGCTAAAACAGCATATTTTTACAAATTAAGGGCTGAGGGTAAAAAGCTATCGAACAACTTCTTTGTTTAGGTGGCTGGCAACTTTAGAGTTTTTTTCACCGTATGTAAAGTGCGAGAAGACAGGACATTTAATTAAACGAACTAATATTAAGAAATGCTAAAACAGCATATTTTACAAATTAAGGGCTTAGGGTAAAAAGCTATAGAACAACTTCTTTGTTTAGGTGGCTGGCAACTTTAGAGTTTTTTTCACCGTATGTAAAGTGCGAGAAGACAGGACATTTAATTAAACGAACTAATATTAAGAAATGCTAAAACAGCATATTTTTACAAATTAAGGGCTGAGGGTAAAAAAGTTATTCAACAACTTCTTTGTTTAGGTGGCTGGCCATTTTGGAATTTGCTTACCGTATGTAAAGTGCGTAAAAAAACAGGGCATTTAATTAGACGGGCTAATATTAAGAAATGCTAAAACAGCATATTTTTACAAATTCAGGGCTGAGGGTAAAAAGTTATTCAACAACTTCTTTGTTTAGGTGGCTGGCAACTTTGGAATTTGTTAACCGTGTGTAAAGTGCGAAAAAACAGGTCATTTGATTAGATGGACTAATATTAATCAATGCTAAAACAGCGTATTTTACAAATTAAGGGCTCAGGGTAAAAAGTTATTCAACAACTTCTTTGTTCAGGTGGCTGGCAACTTTGGAATTTGTTGACCGTATGTAAAGTACAAAAAAACAGGGCATTTGATTAGACGGGCTAATATTAAGAAATGCTAAAACAGCGTATTTTACAAATTAAGGGTTGAGAGTAAAAAGTTATTCAACAACTTCTTTGTTTAGGCGGCTGGCAACTTTGGAATTCCCGATGAAACCTCCTATGAGCGGCTTGTTAATATTAAATATCTTTGTTAATGTGCCGATAACACCATATTTCTTGTACATGTATAGAGTCTATGAAACTTATTAAGTCCCATTATCAGTTTTTGGTGAAAATAAGTTGTCAGACAATTTTTCAAGGTACTAGCTAAAAATTCTGGTTACACTTACATCTACAACTCACACTTCATTAAGCACAATTATAGATAGATGCTCGTTTAAGTTTATACTTTTCTACTCTGGTGGGAGAGAGAAAGAGAAATACAAACACTATTAGAGCTGGCTAGGTTTCAGATCAAATAACTTCTCTACATCCTCGGGGAAGATTTATTTTTAGTAGAAAGTGGTTGTTGCTTATTAGTTTTTGGTTAAACTAAACCAAATACTATTGATTATTATTGTTACGTAAAATCCCAGTCTGCAAAACTGAAAGCTCTTCGAAAAAAAAATTCAGACTCTCAATTTTTTGTTTATGCTGAAATTAATATCTGAAACTCTCGAAGTATTGATTTTACGTTGTTGACGTGATGAGGTTCAGGCTGTGGTTGCAGAAGTTTGAGAATAGTTAATGTGACAACGAAGTATAATAACTTCCTGTAACACAACCCTTTGTTTCATGAAGTAATTGTACCTGATGAAAGTCACCCAATAATAAATCATCTCCGTTCAATCTCATCAGGCTTCTATAAATATCTATTTTCTAGTATTATAAATAAACTAGGTAAATAGGACTGGAATTTATCTATATATGCCGAATGCATGAGTCTGTTGTAAATCCTCCGCATCCTTTCCTAACAATGCACCCTTAATTAGTTTCATGCTAGGAAGTTGTGGCTAGTGCAAATGTTAATTATCTTACTGGATTGTGTTACTTACGAATGAGGAATTTGTATGCTTTGGTGTCTATGCATATATATGTATCTGCTACCTTGGGTAATATAGCAAACAGTTTAATAACTCAATTTAACGTTAATCTATATTAATATGTTCGAGCTATAGTCCATTTTAAGTTGGAGAATTAGATAAAACATATATTGTTAATAGCGACTACTACAGACATAGTAGATAGTTATAACAGTTTTATTGCATTAAACATTAATTACTGTTCAGTATATTTTCTTAACTGAGGTGTTGGAAGCTTATGAAGGTGTATCGGAGTTGTATCAAGCAGTAGAAAAACGGAGGGGAATAAATAATTCAAAACTAAACTTCGTACTGAGGTGACTGTGAAATAAGAGGTTAAAGTTAAAATAGATACAAAACACGAACTACTAATATCGTCGAAGAAAAAGAAAAAAAAAGGTTCCAAGTATAAGTAATGTAAGTAAGAATGGACAACTGAGAAACGCCGAGAAGTGCAATAAACAGAAGATACGTATTATTAAACTGGAAGGGATAAAAGAGGCAATGAGGAAAATTAGAGTTGGTAAAATTAAATCAGATATAATCAAATTAAGGATTTGGATTTGCGAAATATGTTAAATGATACAGGAGAAGAAAGAATACTAAAAGACTGAGAATACATGACATGATGGAGATGTAAAAGGAATGTCCAGATATATGGACAGATATCTAGGTAATACAATTAAGATGGGAGCGCAGCAAGGAGACAGTTTAAACCCGTTATTATTTATATATTGCTGTAATATTGGTTAATTAAAAATAATAAACTATTTTTAAAAATTTTTATAATATATTTAAAATTGTGAATAATTGCTGTTAGATCGTAGATAATTATTTTATAATTAAATTGATTTTTAAAATGACTGTAAACTTTGGAAATGCTTTTCAACTTCCCTCTTTTAATAAACTCTAATATGATTAGAAAATACCTTTTAATAGTTTTAAATGATACAATAGTTATATAAAATAAGTGTTACGTTAGTTCTTGACTAACTCAAGTTTACGTAAGAGAGTTGGGCGCCAGTTAAATAACTTAAATATCAGAATTAAATTTAATAAAGACTCATCTCAGGGCGAATGTGGATTGCTGTGGTATTAAACATATACAAATTGAAATTAGAAATCACAGAAGGTGCTTAACGTTTAAAAAAACATTTTGCTAGCTTAAAGTAAAGTTAGCAGAGCATATTATAAAATTTTAATGTAAATTAATGCAAAAAGATTTACCGAAATAAAAATTTGGACACTAAGGTAGCACTTAAAAAGTCCTATATTATTGAAGAAAGAGAAAGTAAATAAATAAATAAACCTATTGTTTTATTAGGCGAATTTAGTAGCACTAAATTATTTTTGAGTTAATAATTTTTTTACATTAATATACAACAAAAAGAATGTTCTGCTAACTTTAACTTAAGTATTATAACTAATGTATTATTTTTTAAAAAGCCGAGTACTCAATTTTTTAATTGACCACTAAATTAGCACTCAATTTTGAAATATGTTAGAAGACATTCTGCTCACTTTGTTATTTACAAATATATTATACAACGAGGTTGTTCAGAGTATGTATCCTACTTTGGGAATTAACCAACAGTAGACGCAACTACGTGGTAGTGGTATTTATAACGGTGCGTTATTTTATTCGCGGTGCAAAGTTTAAGTTTAAAGGTGCATTTTAGCGAGAAAAAATCTTGACATAAAAGCAGCTTTCTTTAGCTATGAAAACAACGTACTTAAATTTAAGATTCGTATTACGGACACCTGCAGTATAATTAACTATCTATGATCATGGTCTTGAACTTTTTAAACGTATAATAAAAATACATAAGAGGTAAGATTCTTGGTTATAAGGTTCCAAAAATATATTACTAGAGATGCAGGATTACAAACACAATTACCCCTAGACAATATTGTTTCGTTTTCACCTAGACTCGTCAGTAGGGGAAGTCATATTTGAATGCGTGCATCACATGTCAATCCACTATATATTTGTTCGTGGAATTAACATTGATAGCGAAAAGTGCCTGTGGTGCTATCTATATTTGTCGTATACGTATGGCCTCCCCTACTGACGAGTCTAGCTGAAGACGAAATAACATTTTCTAGGGGTAATTAAGTTTGAAATCCTGCATCTCTAGTAATATATTTTTGGAACCTTATACCCAAGAATTTTTATTAATACATTTAAAAGGTTCAAGACTAAGATCATAGCTATTTATGGTAAGGGTGAAATCTGCAAGTTTTAAACACCTTATAGTATACGACAAATATACATGGCAACTTGTCGCTATCAATGTTAATTCCACGAACAAATATATATTTTTTTACAATCTTTCTTAAGGTGGAGTGCAGGGTTGCAGCTGCTAGTATTTCTATTTAATCAACAGTACTGTTATGGAATCAGTCTTCTGTTTAACCGGCACTGGAGTTGTGAGATCAGTGTGTGGACTTTTTTGTCCCTAACTTGGTGAATTTCCTTGTGCTGCTGGTTCTTGTTTCTGACTTTGTGAATTTTTCCGGTCTAGTTCTTGAATTGGTGAAAGTTCGAAGAACCAGCCTTATCCGCTAGTAAAGGAAATAAAGGAAAAACGGGGAATTCAAAAACAGAAAAGAAGAAAGGGCCATTTTCTGGGACATTGAAGACGTTGAATACTCTCGCAAGGTTCCATAGACGCAACGCCCCAATTTGTCCCAATCGAATCTTCTTCTCCACTATAATTTTGGCGAACTGCGACTTCACTGAGCTTGACCATCCGCCTTACAACCCAGACATGCCACCATCGGATTACTATGTGTGTTCCGAAAACTAAAAAGTTTCTAAAAGGAAGGCGTTTTGAAACGAATGAACACTTAAAAGAGATTATTGAACAATATTTTAACAATCCAAGATAAGACTTTTTTTCTGTGTGGCTGTATGGCTCCTTCCGGACAAATGTCGTAAGTGTGTTAATGTTGATGAAGATTGAGTATATTGAAAAATAAAAATGTTCAAATAACCGTATGTCTTTTCCTTCTGGATTAAGTAGATAACTTTCGTAGTGCCTCTCGTGCATAAATAATAGGTATTGAAAAATAATACATTTTCAAAATTAATTGAACGTTATTTTAACAAACATTATGCAAAGATGAGTGTCAACTTTGGCTAAACCGAACAAAAATTTGTATTTAGATCTTGCTCTTGTTCCTTAACAACTTTTTCTGATAACATTTTCATATAAAGTTAATATTTGGTGTTCTTTATTAATAGATAGAGAAAGACTGTTTGTCGCACATCTAGTGCCCTCTGCAGTTTAAATCATAAACTAAAGCAGCTCGGAATTGCCAAAGAGCAATTTGATATGTAAATTTTTTGGTCATTTGTAACGCTTATCCGAGGACACTGTATAAGGCTAACATTTCGAAAAGTACGCTACTGCGACAATTACATATCAACTCTATGTGCTTCTTTTTGGTCTCCAAAAAAACAATTCGTTACACTTTTCGTACTAGCTTCTGCTCTAGATAAAGAAAATCCAGCGCTTGTAACAATATTTTTCATGTACAGCATCTGCACCACAAGGTTTCCAAATCAAAAGGTCCTACATTTATTGAAAATGCGCATCTTTCAAGCGAAATGAGTTTCCCTAGAATGAATATTAATGCTCGTACATACATAGCTGTTTTTACAAGTGTAGTCTTATAATGCGCAACGCCGGTACGTTTAAAATAAATTAGTGGTCAAATTACTGCTGCAAATAAATTGAAATATTTTAGGTTTAGAATATTAAAACTTCTAAAAAGTTCCGCACATAAGTCAACTGTTTAAACAGTTATTTAAACAAATCCATTTAACCAAATAGATAAGACGAGGAGATAAGAGTAATTTCCTTCAAATCTTTTTCTTGCAGCAGGAAAATAAATTGGTTTTAAAATATAACTTCAACGTATTCTAAAATTTAAACTGTTTGAAATGAGATAAAGACGAGTTTATATAAATGTAAATATATACATACGTATATATGGCTAAATAGAAGTTGTATGACAGGAAGGAAACTGTGGTAGATTATGACATGAATAAGAATTAAATATCCAGTTAATAAAAATTAAATTTAAAGTTTAATACACTTGAGAGTATGTCATATCATCATTCACCTTTCAAAAACTTATATAAATAGCTACGTAAAGAAGAAAAAGGAAAAAATTAAATATTAGGTTGCACGATTATAATGCATTTTTCCTCGCGATATGAACTTACTAACTCTTATCTGTGTTAACACATTTTAATTAATTTTTCTATCCTTTCAAATAAATTTGAAACGAAAATTTAAATGATATTTTATATATTTCCGTGAATCTCCTTCATAACTATAACAGACTTTCATTATCATTCTAATAAATCCTCTATTCAGAGACACCATTTCATACGAATATAAAGGCTTAGAATCCTTTTGAATATCGGAAAATACCGGCGGTTGTCAATACGAGAGATCGTCGAAAATTCAATAGGAAAAAGCTTAGCAACAGTTGATAACATGGAACTACATTTGAATGTTAAGAGGATCGAAAATTATTAAATTATTTTATAAAGCCCGAGATAAACAATGTTTACAATGTTAGGATTTGCGGAATTTTAATTAAACATTTTTTCATTATTTATTTGCAAGGTTAAATTTTAATGTTGGTTGGGATTTTAATATTACCTTCTCTGTTGTACTGTAAAATGTATTGTAGCTGGATTAGGAAAGGTAGCTGCGTAATATTCAAGTTACATTGTTCTCTTCTAACAGTAATTCTTCTTCTGGGAGTTTTGTCCCAAAGAGTATTTGTCAAAACTGTTCCTCTAATTCCTCATCGGGAAGAGTGATTATTAATACCCTTACTTCCACCGACAATCTCAGATAATAATTATTAAAGAAGTTTTGGTATTTGGTATTCCCAACTAAACAACCATCTCAAGCCTGTACACAAGTATTCCAGGTATATAACTAATAAATCGTCTAACAACATCTTCCAACCTCCACAACCAAGTCGTAACAACAATCCACAATATACAACCCTGTGAAGTTGACCCCGTAGATAACTATAAACAGTTTTCGCCATTCGTTTTCCTACTGTTAGCGTACATAAGTCCAACAAAATATTTTGTTTGCCCAGCAATAGGAAAAAAGTTAATTAAAAATAAATCTCGATGGGGCATCTCCACGATGGCCCTCCCAAATTTAGAAATTTGTATGTTTACTAACAATAGCTTACTCATCGTTAGCCCACACACGTGTAAAACAAAAATCGAAATACATTAATCCCTGTAAATCACTTTCCTATATATATATATACCAGGTATTGCACCCACAACTTTTATTATTTCTGGTTTATTGAATAGTCATAAATGTTTCTCGACGTGTTTTATCAGCTTAAACTTTTTATAACCACATCTCGTATACACCTTAAATCGATTCCAAGTGTATATACACGATTAAAACGACTTAATTGACTCTACAATACATTGAAACGCATTTAATTCTCACTTTCCTACTCATCACACCCAATAACATAAGTCATACGCACTACTTGACTTATCCATTCCATCTTGCGGGCGCATGCTTAGTTAAACCAAATATGCGATTTCGTGGTACATGGTTTCAGTCTGTATAGGCACGAACACACTGTCAAGAAATGTATTACGACCACTACACGCCTATAATCCATGCTGAGTCCAACCATATACTAGTTGGTTTGGAGGGGTAGGAGTTACACGGGCTGAGCTTATAAAGTCTGAGCCTATAGTGCGACAAAGAAATTTTGAATTTCAGTATGATTATAGATTGAATTTAAACCCGGCCGGACGGAAGCAACTTCAATTAAACAAATTATTTAACATATAAGGGAAACGTGACTAAAGAAATGATTAAGCGAGAATTTGTAAAATAAATTAAACTTATTTTTGTAACTTAACATTACTAACCTCCTAACGCCGATTTCTTAATTCCTGACCCAGCAGTCAATTAACTTTATTTAATTAACACACACATTACAGGATGATTTGCATGAAAAACGAATTAAATCGGAAGTAAACTGGAATTAGACTATATTGTTCTAATTCTAGTTTACTTATCACACCCACTAAGAAGCCACGCCTTCAGGATCCACCCATTGCATCACTCTGGTTCATGCTTTGTTCAATTATATACCTGGTTTGGCGATGGGATCTACATGGCCGAATCTATAAAGCGGTAAATACATCGATAAATTAAGTTACCACATTCAATAGCATAAAACCGTGCCTATCACACTCCATCTATTGCACTCTTATGGCCCATGTTCAGCTTCCTCGTATAGTGGTTAGAATGTAGGACTTACAGAGGCCAGATCTATAAAGGGACAAATATACTGACAAAAACATCTTATCATCCGCGCACCCTTACATGAGGCCACGCCCATCATATCCACCCATTTTACCTCTCTGGTCCATAAAAGTGGCTCTAGGATTTAATCTCTTACTGCTAAATTATGTTGAAACTAACTACTTAAAATAGCTTTGAAACTAATCCTTTCAGATTTAGATCTATATTACTTGCTTAAACTTTAAGAATCCGTAAAAAAATTTTGCAAACGCCTTTTTATCAACTGGGAAATTAAAATTGTTGTACTAGTGTAACTAGTATCAATTCAGTATTTGAAAACTATTTATTTCTTACTTATGAAAACTGAATTTACCAAAACCCTAACACGAACCGTTTACCCTCTAACATGAAACCACGTTCACTGAACACAATCATTACCCTCTCTTCTGGTCCATGCTGAGTCTAACCGCATACTTGGTTAGGGTGTGGGAGTTACAGAGATCGAAACTATAAAGAGTCAAACATACTGACAAAAATGAAATCACACCGTTCTGTTAAATCAAGCTCTGCTGTTCTTTTCAAGATTAAACTACATAAGGAAAGCCCCATAAGATCTTTATGAAGTTTCAACGGGGCAAATAGACTAATTCCTCTAAAATTTATCAAATTTGTTTTGAACTCTATTTGAATCGATACGAATTTTGCTCGAATTATTTTAAGTTTGACTGAGATTACTCGAATTCGGTTCAAAATCGACTAACATTCGACTGAAAATCGGCGCAAATTCGATTCGTCTCACATTCTATTAAAATTTCAGTCCTATTTGGGACAAATTTGAAAATCTAAGTCAAATTTGAGATCAATCTCAGACGTATTTGAGTCAAATCTGAAATGAATTTCAGATGAATTTTAGTCGAACTTTATATGAAGTTCAGAGTATTTGAGTCGAATTTGGAATGAGTTTGAGTTCAATTTTAATGCAATTTTAGTTAAAATTCATCCAAATTAGAGTCTAATGCGGGTCGACTTTGAGTCTAATTTCGAATCTCCGAATACATTGTAATTTGCAACTAATTTTAAGCTGAATTTCATAAGAATTTGTGCCAAATGTGCGACGAATTTTTGCCGAATTCAAGTCGTATTCGAATTTAAGACAAATTGTGACATGAATTTTCGACGAATATGAGACAAATTTGAAGCGAATTTGAGCCGAATTAAACCCAAATTTGAGTTCGTTTGCAGTTGGATTTGATCCAAATTTGGTTTGAATTTGTCTTCTCGAATCTTTCTCAAATTCGACTGCAAGTTGTCTCAAATCCCACCCAAATGTAGCTTAGTTTCGACTCAAATTGGACTCAAACTCGACTCAAATTCCGACTTCAAATTACATCGTCATGTGACATCAGCTCATACTATTTTTAAGGTCCTTATTTAAATCTCCAGTCCGGTTCCAGTTCTTTTAATTCGAAGTACAACTTATTCTGATACGTTGCAACGTTTAGCAGTGGTTCAACAACCACAAATAGTCGTAAAAGAAGTTTCGCATATTCGCGCAACTCAACGATAACGGGAATGCACGCGCTATTTACGCCAACGGCTTCAGTAAGTTACACCGCAGCTTTCTCTTATTCAGAATGACAGAAGATGTCTTCTTCATTTTAGTAAGTAAACGCCGATAGAGAGCGGAAATGAATCGTTTTATTTTTTACTTAAAAGGTTTACTTAAAAGAATTAAATGTGATAATGGACTGGAGTTATCCGTGGAATCATTATTTCGACCAAATATTAGCTGCTTTAACTTTTGCAAAGTATACCTTTTGTAGTAGTTTATTTCTGAGCTTTGTTTACGAGAAAGCTAAATAAATAAAACAGTTTATTTTAAGGAAATAGAGTTCTGACGTTGACATAAAAACAGAAAACCCGGTTACTTACTTGCTAGAAGCTCCCTTGACGATAGAAGTTCCGTCGGATATCCTTATTTATTTATTGTTCGTTAAAAGATTCAACCAAGTAAGTATAAAAGTCTTGTTTTTATTAATAATGTTTCACGTGTAAGTGGCTGATACGTTCTTCTAAATAGGTACAATCTTAATCTTTAATAAAGCATATTCCCGGGTAACTTCCAGGGGAGGTTTTCATTCAATTTTGCCATTCACAGTCAACATATAAAACAAGTTTTATTGAACTGGTTTTATTCACAGCTAAAGCGAAACAGAATATTCACTGATCCAGTTCAATAATAATAAGCTTTATAAAGAAATGTAAAGCTATGCCCGTAACGTATTCCCTAAAACAGGACAAAACATTTGGATTCAAAATGTATGTCTTTATTATATTGACAGCTGCAGTTGTTACTTGAATTAAATAATTAATCACAAAACCACATCAATAAATCAAAGACTATTACTTTTATTTTCAATAATGTAATAATACATAATTTAAGCAGCATAAACGAATGGGTGAAGCCCTATCATTAAAATGTGGATTGCGATTGACATAAAAATATTAAAATTAATGGACGCAACTAATTTTATCCCACCCCGTTTTTATTCAGGGCGCCTGGTCCCAATGTATGTAAAGGTTTTTAACGGTAACCAACACTAGCGAAAGACCCAATCGAGATGTGGACTATGGGTAGACTAAGAAGTGATGAATAATCCGGTGGAAATGGTAAACAGTACGATCAGAAGATAATGACAATCAAGCCAATAAGAAAGGGAAAATGTAAAAGAAAAAAGTTCTAAAATATAAATTACATTACACTAAAATCGTCGAAAATACACCAACTGATGATTTATTAACAAAATACAAACTAAGTAAATCACTTACTCAAGATCTTAAACTGCTTGCTGGGATACTTGGAGTGTGGGATGCGAAAAAACCAAAACGTCATAAATATTCGTAAGCAGGACAAACTGTATCAATGGCGGATCTGAAAACGTAATCCAGGGAACTGCTGGTGTCGGCCCTGTCTGGATCACTTTACATGTCACTAAAGCTTTCAGAAAACAAGAGGGTGTTAATACTAGCAAATAAAACACACAATATTAACCAAATGGTTTTATTAATAATACATTCTAGCAAACCAAACATTAAACTCAACCCCTAACTATTACCCTACGCCACTCTATTGTGGCCACAGCAAGCGGGTGCAAAACAGCAAAACCTATGGCACTCTACGGTAATGCACGGCAAGCGGGTGCAAAGCGGTATGGTAAGGTCGGTGAACGGTGGGGGGAGTGTAAAGGCTAGGGATTGCGGTAGGGGTGGAAGTTCGGATGAGACCCCCAGGCATACGCACAGCGAGGTCTCGGGTAATAGGGCGGATTTAAGATGAGACCCTCAGACATACACACAGCGAGGTCTCGGGTAAGGTATGGACAAGAGGGTGGATTTAGTATCAGACCCCCAGGCATACGCACATCGAGGTCTCGGGTAAGGTACGGTAAAGCGGATGAAAACAGGGTGAGGTCTGTGCTGAAAAGGGATCAGTAAATACGTTCAAGAGTTCTTACTCTAATAATCCTTATGGCTCGGTCGGCTGGGCTGCTCCTTCTGGGTCGGCTGGCTGGTTGACCAGTTGAGGATGATTCCCGGCATGAAACTGAATAAATCGTCGCTTGCACCTCTTCATATGGGTGCTCTCGGAGTGTTGCGGAGATAGTAGGAGTAAGACGGAGCGGCGAACGCAACAGTTGATAAGCACTTTTATTCTTACACCCAGAAATTAATTAACGAAATTTAGTAACTTCTATACAACAAAAACAAACAGAGCTGTTTGCTCAACGCTTTTGCCTCAACATCATATTCCGCCCAGGTTACCGCCAACTCCGCCAGCACTAACATCTATTGCGGAGCTAGCGAGCGAATACACGACACTATTCAAATCATACTGAAAAGACATGTTAAGCTTACAACTGGAATTGTCCTGCAAAGCAGGACAAGAAAAAACATTAATGGAAGAAATAACTTTCGAGAAGAAATACATCTGCTCGTGCTCTCTTTTTGTTGGTCACGACGGCTTTTAGAGTGACCTATGAGTTGTCCAAAGTAACCTGATAACAGGTGAAAGGTGATGCATGTGCTGGCCTCTGAGATGTGCATTCTGCCATGCGGCCCGCGAAAATGGTTGGCTTTTTGTTTTTTTTGTGATCCGAAGCTTGCAATAGGGAATACTTTGGTTCTCATCACAAAAATAGGAAATTTCAAAGGATTTCTTACGACGTAGTTTGTAAAACGTGAAGATTTTAACCACCAAAACGAAGCCGGAAACAGGAATTTCCTATCTGCCAGGCATCTAATCTAAAGATTCATCAAATAGAGTCGAGTTTACCTCGAAAGAACAATCAAAAGGAACTACATTTTCGAATGAGAACATGAGTGGGGTTTAAAATAGTCTACCAAAACTGGTGAATAACCAATCAACTTAAAAAGTCTCCGTGAATACATTAACCAAAAGATAAAATACCTATCAGATAAACCGAGGGCAGCAATGATAATACCGATTTTTTTTAAGTTTGACGTGCAAATTCTTAAGTGTGATTTAAATAGACCTGTAGCAATGGGACTTCTTCAGGAGAATAATTAAAGTACATAAGAGAACATACGCATTATACGCACATGATACGCACATCTTTTACATAAGGCACTTTAATTATTCTTCCTCGCAACATTACCCTGTTAAAGCAGATTTCGTACAGTATACAATAGCCAGGGGAAAACTAAAACTAGCTTTGTATAAAAAAGTCTCATTATATTATTACATTCTCGAACAAAAAAACAAATTGTTTGATTGCACTTTATTACTATTCTTTTCATTATTAGAATCAAAATGTACATATAAATACACAAAGTTCCCTAAAGCGGTTTAATAACTCTCATTTTGTTTGTTCTCTTTTAATAGAACTTAGCATAAAAGGGGCATTTTCATTCAACCTTACGTTGGTCAGACCGGACTTCCGTCCTTTTTTAATTTGGCACATTGATTAAACCCCAGAATGAACATTAGTCAGGGCTGTTAATTGGCTAATGTCGAAGAAAGGCATTTTCACTTTTTTTCCCTTGTCCTTTGTGATTTATTACTCGCAGTCGCAATCATTCAAATCATAATTTATTTCGCAGAGATTCAAATCATAATCTATTGATTACCGAGGAAAATTCTATCAAGCTAGACGTAAAGTAAAAATCACGTCCCGCATTCAAAAAAGCGCTGCTGCCACTGCTCTTACTCATTTTTTATCCTCCTAACATTTCATTGATTTGACGTCTCCCAACTCGAATCGAACGTGAGGAAATCGAATGAAATTGACTAGATGGTTTATAATGGGTTTGGAAAGTTTGTTTCTAATTGTTACCTTTACGTTTTTATTTATTTGTCTCCTTTGCTTAGACACAGTAGATCGCATATCTTGATCGATTTATGAACAAAAAAAAAACATTTGTATAATCCATTAAACTGTGCTAATAATAGGTGGTGTTCACGTTTCATTGCGTTTATTTCCGCCGCATTAAGCTTTAACAGAAGCACAAAACACAATATTAGTTTATAAACAGCAGTTTTACCCGTTTAGTTTTTAAATATTATATTAATTATAAAAATGAAAAAAAATGCGTTAGTATTTTGATTGACATATATAAGGCGAAAATATAAAAATTGTTGGCTCAAGCGAACTAAAGCATAGCTTTCCTTAACAAACTGAAATAATGCGAAGACTCATAACAATCAATTTGTGAAAAATACCAATTAACAGATACTAAGCATTGCTAAAATATAATTTTTTAATAATTAAAAATCGCTGTCAATACTTTCAACCCCCTAAAACTTTGCGAACTGAAATTTGGCTGAAATTTTAGTTTTTTACTTTTGAAGCCTTTTATTGATGCATACAAAATATAAACCACTTACCTTTTGTTTTAAAATGTATGACTCCGGCTAAATGAGAATTGTTGTGAAGCTTTAAACTCTTCACGAAAATTGAGACTTTCAGGCGGGACGCTTCAATAGGACACTAATTAAATTATATAGACCTTGGAACAATAGTAATATGCAACGGATATAAAACAATTTATCTAATTTAAAATGATAGAAATTTATTAATTAAGAACACACACACAAAATTTAAAATACCATAAACTTTGAAATATCAATCCCAAAATAGTATAATGTTTTTTATCTGAGGAGTAATATTTCTGGCATCAACAGAATTCTTAATTACTAAAATTAAATAAACTAAATTTAAATACCTTACTTTTAAAATATTCAAGTATTTGGCGCCAACAGTTTGCCAACTGTATTCTTATAAATCGGCAATTCTTTGCTTCCATATGGTTATACAATAAAATGAAGAGAGACAGTCAAACACTTCTTTCAATTATATCCAAATAAATGGCTTTAATAGATCGAATTCCAAATCGATATGCTTGTTTAAATTGTGATCCAGTCCATAAATTTATTGATTATTTTTCCAATTCCATTACAACATCCATACGTAACGAAGTTTGATAATTCAGCTATCAAATAAAAAATTCCATTTCTTTTTTACAATTGTCACATAAAAAAAATTCAATGCACTTGTTATTATTGTAATTATACGAGGGTCGTTTTTTTTTCAACCTCCGATAGGCTATAAATAAAAGACAAATGTATATAAAAAAGTCATTTTATATCATAAAATGTTGCCGCCAACGTATTTAAATGAGTCTTGACGTTGTCTTGAAGATTCTCGGTAGTTTATTGTGAAACTTTACGACGAAACTTTGCGGAGAGACGTTCAAAACAAGAAAAGAGGAATGCTGACTTCTGGGATTTGTTCTGATCCATGACAAGCCCGTCCACACAGTGCTGTTGCAACACAACGGCTCCTTGCGCAGTTTCAGTGGGACATTTTCGATCACCCGACATACAGTCCCTACCTAGCACCGAGTGACTTTGATCTTTTCCCTGAACTGAAGACGTGTCTAGGAGGACAGTACTTAGACAGTAGGACAGTACTAAACTACCGAGGATCTTCAAGACAACGTCCAGACTCATTTAAATGCGTTGGCGGCAACATTTTATGAAGACAGTATTGGAAAGCTTGTCCACAGATACAACAAATGCCTCAATCTTTATGGTGAATATGTCGAAAAGTAACCATAAGTATACAGAACTTTTAGTAATAAAATGACTTTTTTTTATATACATTTGTCTTTTATTTATAGCCTATCGGAGGTTGAAAAAAAACGACCCTCGTATAATGTTATTATTAAAAACACTTGTATTTGCTGAACTTTGATGAATAATAAACACTTGGTCGTTTTAGCAAAAATTATAACCTAAAGATTATGACATCATGTTTGTTTACATTTCTTCTCAACTCACAACATAACCTTAAAATTTAATTTTTTGCTCTCAACAGGTGTATACTGTTTCAAAGTTGTAAAATGAAAGAGAATTTACTACTGAAATGATCGCTCTCTTAAACCCTCCTTGCAAACAATCGAGATCTACTAAAAATTTTAGATGAAACAATTGAACTTTGACATTTGATTTAAACCATAACCAAACTATTTAAACTAATTAAATAAAATGGTAGCTTAAAAAAGTCCCTATCCATTGGTATATTGCATTCATGTTCCCATTGCAAAATAAGGCCACTATTGAATATCGATCAAAGCTCATCTTTACACAACTATTACATAACTAAAATTGACTTAATTACTTAAAATTACCTTTTTACACCTTCCTATCTTGGCAAAATTAAACCTTGTATAATAACAAACATTATTTACATACTTTCAGATATCAACAAAATGTAAATTCAAGCTAAATACATTATTTCTGTCTACGAGGCGTAATCACACATACTTGTATTTTATTCCACTGATATCATCTGCAAAAAACAGCCCCAACATTCAAGATAGTTTCAATTCTGTGGTAAAGAATCTACTTCACAATCCTGCATAAGAACGATAAGTGTAAAATTCTTACATAGAAGAAAAATTAATGAAATCAAAAATCTCGTTAACTTGAAACATATTTCTTTTTTCTAAATAAACTCATGTAAGGCAGTAAATATTTGTATATTTACTTTGCTTAATACTTGTAATTTTCGATTAAATTTTTATTTCGTACAAACTTTCTTGAACATTTTGAAATTCTGAGTCGTAAAAACTCAAACTCATACTGACTTTCAATCTGACTAAAATTTCATCACTAAAATAACACATTTTTGAAATCTGAAATTGAAATTCTGAACTGAAATTTATATGGTTTTGGAGCATTAAGATTTCAGACAGTTTTATTTAAAGTACCCCATCCAGCCCACTTTATTGGATCTAAGTCTGTACTGTATTTTAAATTGGAATATTTATTTTTAAATTATAACACGTTGGATATTTGTATAATAATAATGATATTATTTTGTATTCTATAATTTAATAAAATTTACTCTAACTTATTTTTAAAATTTATTTTATTAACGAGACTATAAATACTCAGAGTTTTAAAGTTAAAAATATTTTAATTATTAACCTATATTAATCGTAAATGATATTCATGAAAGAGAAAAACTATCTCTATGTTAAATTGTAAATGAAGGTTCTTTCTCCACAATCTCTTGTATATAAAATTTAGATTTTACCGCCTAATTAAAAAATCTCACAAATACCTTTGACTTACTTCGTTTACAACAGAAATTTGTTTTATTTGTCACTAAAAAATACTGACATAACCTCTAAATTTTGGTATATGTAATTTCTATAATGTAAGATTTATATTTTCTAAATTTTTATACATTAAAAAGTAAGTTCATTTTTAGTTTTGTAATTATATTAATCTGACTTGCAGTTATTAAATTTGCAAATAGTTTACAAAGTTTATGCAGGGATTATGCAATATGAATACGGCTTTGTATTTATGGACTAATAAAACAGTTTGAAAATATAAAAAGCTCTACACTTATAAGACATTGAAGGTACAAGTCTTTTTCATTATACATATATAGGTAAATGTACTAGCTATTTCATTATTTTTTATTTTTGCCTACTAATAGATCTTTTCGTTTTGTTCGATTATATATTTACTAGCATTATAGCAGGAAATATTTTTCAGGCAGTATTTATATATTTTATAATAATACACTGAGGCCATATAAGCAGCAAGACTGTTGTATTTTATGTTGTATCCTTTTTAAATACAATTTTTTTAATTTTAAATGAGCATTAAGTAAATATAACATTTATTAATTTTTTACCACCCTTTATTTATTAGTTACCAGGTATAACCAATGCTACCTTTCACCTATTAAATTAACTATTTATCGTCTGTACGAATAATTGTATCTATTATTATTATTCAAACACACTCATTATCTGTACCTTTATTATAAACACCAGCTATGCTGTTTTTTAGCTTGTGTTATATTACACTGTTTTCTTACATCTATTCACTAACTTTCTTCTTCAACACTCAATACTGTTTTTCATTCTTCTAATTAAACTATTGCATCCTAATCATTGTTACTATAACGTGTAAATTGCCTTATGCATTTTGGTTACAATATTTAAATGCAGTCTTGTGTTTACAAAAACAATGTTTTATAAATGTAAAAGTGTATCATGATAATTATTTTAAACTATAACATTTTCCTTCCATTTTATATTAAATGCTAATTCTTTTTGTAAATTACAAAAATATTTTTAGTTTTATAAAGGGGGTTTTATAAAATTTATTCAACAGAGGTATTTATGAATATATGTAGCAAAATATGCACAACCACACAAACGAAAACTCCGAAATAAAAATCATTACAATATTAAAAACTTTATAATTTTAAAATCTGAACTCTGAAAACTGTAGGCTTTGATATTGTTTGAAACTTTGAAATATACACTTTTGCGAAATATCTTAAACTACTTAAACAATTTACACTTTGATATTTTAAACCTGAACTTAGAAAATTCAATCTTTAAACCTTAAAAGGAAACCTGGAACTTTAAAATTTAAAATTAAAGAACAAATAATCTGAAACTTTAAATGTTTGAAATTTTGCATCTCCAATTATTATAATTATTATAACTTTCACTTCCTTACAGTTTCAAATGTATGGAGATTTTTGCACTTTTAAAACTGAGAATCTGAACTGAAAGATCTGAAAATTTTTAAACTTGAAGGTTTGGCTGGTGTGAATATTGCAATGCTTGAAACTTAGTCTAAAACTTAAAGAACTTAGTGCTGCGTTTTGAAATTATGGAGCTTTACAACTTGGAAATTTAAACAACATGTAACACGCGTTAATAAACTGAAATTACATTCGGGACTTAAACTTTGGACTATGATATTCGGAATTTGAATCTTGGAGAGTCCCGACTTACGATTTTTTAAACATCAAATCGTTAAGGTTTCACATTCTTAATATTGGGAAAGCCCAAACTGAAACTCGGTGCATTTGGATCTCGTGTCTCGCTAGTTATCGGGATTCTAAAATTCCCGAGTTTGGGAAAAATTAAAATTTAGAAAATCCAGATCACTAAAAGTTTGCAACTTCTGAACCAAAAATTAAAATATTAATATTTCGAACATCGAAAAGCCTACTCTTAATCTCCTCTTAACTCACTTTTAATGTTCCGAAAATTACAAGCAATATGGTGTTTTTTTTTGTCGGTATAATAATAGCATTACAATATCTTTTAACTTAAGAATTTCTTTACCGCATCTCAAGAAACCTATCTGTACCAACTTTATTTCTCTCAAGAAAAGAATCACGCTTTATTGTACATTGCCGGTATTGATTAAGCGTTTCCAATATCTGACATACCACTGCAAGTGACAGTAACACCACGCTCGACAAAACATCGCTTAACAATGTACCTGCAGATGTTAATATTCCCGTTGCATACAGCAGACATTTCTGATATATCCGTAACACTTCCATTGCTTGGCCACATTAATGCACATTATAATGACATCAATGTATTTGTATATATAATTAAGTTCAGAAATCCATCCTGACGGCAGAATAATAATACATTACCACCATTTAATCTTCAAACTCGAAGTACCTAGCAGTGTACAGGATGTTCCATATTAACTTGCAACCTTACTAGGCTGATTTCCATTAAGTTTTAAGTTAAGAAACTTGATAAAGTGAATTAAAGTGCTTAGCAGTACCCACTGTTCCACTTCTACTTGCAACCTCACTAGAAGGACTTTCATTGGTTATAAAGTTAAGGAGCTCGATCAATAGTTGCAGAGCACTATCTTTCCTGAATCTACTTTTATGTGGAACAGTGTAGATGTTAGATAGATGAGCAGAAAGTAAATTAAATTGCTTAGTAGTACCCAGTGTCACACTTCTACTTGCAACCCCACTAGAATGGCCTTCATTGGTTATAAAGTTAAGGAGCTCGATCAATAGTTGCAGAGCACTATCTTTCCTGAATCTACTTTTCTGTTGAACAGAGTAGATGTTAGATATATGAGCATAAAGTGAATTCAAGTGCTTAAGCAGTAACTAGTGTCACACTTCTAGTTGCAACCCCACTAGAATGACTTTCATTGGTTATAAAGTTAAGGAGCTCGATCAATAGTTGCAGAGCACTATCTTTCCTGAATCTACTTTTCTGTGGAACAGAGTAGATGTTAGATAGATGAGCATAAAGTGAATTCAAGTGCTTAAGCAGTACCTAGTGTTACACTTCTACTGGCAACCCCACTAGAATGACTTTCATTGATTATAAAGTTAAGGAGCTCGATCAATAGTTGCAGAGCACTATCTTTCCTGAATCTACTTTTCTGTTGAACAGAGTAGATGTTAGATATATGAGCATAAAGTGAATTCAAGTGCTTAAGCAGTAACTAGTGTTACACTTCTAGTTGCAACCCCACTAGAATGACTTTCATTGATTATAAAGTTAAGGAGCTCGATCAATAGTTGCAGAGCACTATCTTTCCTGAATATACTTTTCTGTGAAACAGAGTAGATGTTAGATAGATGAGCATAAAGTGAATTCAAGTGCTTAAGCAGTACCTAGTGTCACACTTCTACTTGCAACCCCACTAGAATGACTTTCATTGGTTATAAAGGTAAGGAGCTCGATCAATAGTTGCAGAGCACTATCTTTCCTGAATCTACTTTTCTGTGGAACAGAGTAGATGTTAGATAGATGAGCATAAATTGAATTCAAGTGCTTAAGCAGTACCTAGTGTCACACTTCTACTGACAATCCCACTAGAATGACTTTCATTGATTATAAAGGTAAGGAGCTCGATCAATAGTTGCAGAGCACTATCTTTCCTGAATCTACTTTTCTGTGGAACAGAGTTGATGTTAGATAGATGAGCATAAAGTGAATTCAAGTGCTTAAGCAGTACCTAGTGTCACACTTCTACTTGCAACCCCACTAGAATGACTTTCATTGGTTATAAAGTTAAGGAGCTCGATCAATAGTTGCAGAACACTATCTTTCCTGAATCTACTTTTCTGTGGAACAGAGTAGATGTTAGATAGATGAGCATAAAGTGAATTAAAGTGCTTAGCAGTACCCCGTGTCACACTTCTACTTGCAACCACACTAGAATGACTTTCATTGGTTATAAAGTTAAGGAGCTCGATCAATAGTTGCAGAGCACTATCTTTCCTGAATCTACTTTTCTGTGGAACAGAGTAGATGTTAGATAGATGAGCATAAAGTGAATTCAAGTGCTTAAGCAGTACCTAGTGTCACACTTCTACTTGCAACCCCACTAGAATGAGTTTCATTGATTATAAAGTTAAGGAACTCGATCAATAGTTGCAGAGCACTATCTTTCCTGAATCTACTTTTCTGTGGAACGGAGTAGATGTTAGATAGATGAGCATAAAGCGAATTAAAGTGTAAACCCCACTAGAATGACTTTCATTGGTTATAAAGGTAAGGAGCTCGATCAATAGTTGCAGAGCACTATCTTTCCTGAATCTACTTTTCTGTGGAACAGAGTAGATGTTAGATAGATGAGCATAAAGTGAATTCAAGTGCTTAAGCAGTACCTAGTGTCACACTTCTACTTGCAACCCCACTAGAATGAGTTTCATTGATTATAAAGTTAAGGAGCTCGATCAATAGTTGCAGAGCACTATCTTTCCTAAATCTACTTTTCTGTTGAACAGAGTAGATGTTAGATATATGAGCATAAAGTGAATTCAAGGGCTTAAGCAGTACCTAGTGTCACACTTCTACTTGCAACCCCACTAGAATGACTTTCATTGGTTATAAAGGTAAGGAGCTCGATCAATAGTTGCAGAGCACTATCTTTCCTGAATCTACTTTTCTGTGGAACAGAGTTGATGTTAGATGGATGAGCATAAAGTGAATTCAAGTGCTTAGCAGTACCCCGTGTCACACTTCTACTTGCAACCCCACTAGAATGACTTTCATTGGTTATAAAGTTAAGGAGCGCGATCAATAGTTGCAGAGCACTATCTTTCCTGAATCTACTTTTCTGTGGAACAGAGTAGATGTTAGATAGATGAGCATAAAGTGAATTCAAGTGCTTAAGCAGTACCCAGTGTCACACTTCTACTTGCAACCCCACTAGAATGGCCTTCATTGGTTCTAAAGTTAAGGAGCTCGATCAATAGTTGCAGAACACTATCTTTCCTGTATCTACTTTTCTGTGGAACAGTGTAGATGTTAGATAGATCAGCAGAAAGTAAATTAAATTGCTTAGTAGTACCCAGTGTCACACTTCTACTTGCAACCCCACTAGAATGGCCTTCATTGGTTCTAAAGTTAAGGAGCTCGATCAATAATTGCAGAGCACTATCTTTCCTGAATTTACTTTTTTGTGGAACGGAGTAGATGTTAGATAGATGAGCATAAAGCGAATTAAAGTGCTTAAGCAGTACCTAGTGTCACACTTCTACTTGCAACCCCACTAGAATGAGTTTCATTGATTATAAAGTTAAGGAACTCGATCAATAGTTGCAGAGCACTATCTTTCCTGAATCTACTTTTCTGTGGAACAGAGTAGATGTTAGATAGATGAGCATAAAGCGAATTAAAGTGTAAACCCCACTAGAATGACTTTCATTGATTATAAAGTTAAGGAGCTCGATCAGCATTTGCTGATCACTATCTTTCCTAAATCTATTTCTTTGCGGAACAGAGTATGTAAGATAGATGAGCATAAAGTAAATTAAAGTGGTCAGCTGAACCCAGTGTCACACTTCTACTTGCAACTCCACTAGAATGATCAGCATTTGTTATAAAGTTAAGGAACTTGATCAATAGTTGCAGAGCACTATCTTTCCTGAATCTATTTTCTGTGTATGTAAACCAAGTATGTAAGAAATATGAACAGAAAATGAATCTGTTAAAATGATTAGTAATGTACAGGGTGTCCCCTTTCTACTTGCAACCCCACTAGACTGTTTTTCATTAGTTTTAAACTCGATCAATACTCACTGAACACTATCTACTTCCTTGAGGTATTCAAAATGTAAGATGGACTAGCTGAAAATGTGTCACCATGTTTATTCTTCAACTTCACAACCATTATTTCATTTATTATAGAATAAAGTTACTGAAATATTTCTTCGTGAACTAAAAATGGGGGTGTTTATCTTTGATTCTCAACATCAAACGTATCCCATTCTGAATTATTACTAAGCGCCAAGACGAGGTGCAGCATCTGCTGAAATTCATAAATGATTCAAGATAGTTGACAGAGCAAGGAGAGCAAGAGAGAAGAAACACTTCGTGAGATATAAGGTGGTGTCCTTATCAAACGAATATGTATATAAAGGACAGGATTGTGCAAACCTCCCGTTTTAACTCGAGTGTAAATGATTTCAAGATAAATCGAGTCCGTTTACACCAAAGGGCTACCTTGCTTTGCCTCTTCCCTGTTCGTATTGACTTTGTTAATGTCTAAGTTAAACGATGGTAGTAAATTTGAATTCGGAGTTTCTTTTTTGAATGTTCTCTCGTTATTGTCATATCAAAGAAATGCGGGCACCATTTGCGCAGATATGTTAAATAAGACGACAGAAGCGAAAAAGATAAACAAAAACAAGGACCTAATGGTTTTTATAAGTGTATATTGTGTTACATGCAGAACAACAAAAGGCAAAACTTGTCAAGAGAGTTTTCGTAAAAGAAGCAGATAATAATTCTTTTATTTTGTTGTTTGGGGCAGATGACAGAAGGAATATTAAATTAGAAAATTAATGGCCGAATTCTGTTCGTTTTGGACTATCACTGTAATGGGCTTCAATGAAAACTTTTAGTATTTATTTGATAGGGTTTTCGCACTGATTCAGTTGGCACTTAACACGAATCCCATATACTAGATAAGCATATTTATAGGTGTAATAATCAAAATTATGCAATGAAAATTAAATGCAATCATAAATCTGTAGAGATGCTTTTAGATTTAGCGTTAATCTTTAAGTAAATTGTATTGTATATTGGATTATAAATGTTAATTGCAATTCACATTGCCAAACCACTAAAGTAAATACATACATACTTATCCGTGGTATTTTAACGACAACCACAGAAAGATGCTTATGTGGTTGTCGAGACCGACTGATTAACGTGCCTATCTGACAGCACGCCAAATGAATCAAGTATGCTTAAAGCCATTACTGGTTATGAAAATCCTTAAATTATTAAGTACAAGCATTGTGTTTTCATTCATGTGTCTCGGTATTCGGCAAGACAGCCAGCGCTACCTAGCGCTGGATGACCCAAACCCTATTGAACTACGCGATGTAACATAAGAGAGGTGAGGATCCGAGCTTGAATTCTTTATTTCGTATTTCAACAAAAGCAACAAGCTACTAAAGCTTACCCATTAGGGTAAGCAGTTGGCACCTAGTACTGAATTAAGAGTGGGTCGAAATCAACAGGGCTTATTTTTCGTATTGCATGTGTGGTGGAATGTGGTGAGCTGATTGATCAGCAAAGAACAGGTTGTAATTGGTCCATAAACAACAGCGATATTGATAGAAATAACAGATTAAACTAAGAGATTTGGTTTGTGGAAGGAAGCTGTTCTTCGGGATATGGAAACTAGACTTTTAAATTGTCATTATTAACAAGATGCATCTTTCCGGAAAAGTTCTCAACATGTGGATATTCTGCCCCCTATTCTCCCCAAACTTTACTAACGAACAAATTTCGACTGAATATTTTTAATATCAGTGTTAATGCAGAAATTGTAGAATTATATGCTCGGATTCTTACGGTTTCATGCTTTTGTTTTTCTGTTTTACCGAGTTAACCTTATTTTCGTCTAATTTAATCATCCAACATCTAACAAGACTTTACTGTCAATTACATAAGAAAAACCGTACCGTCCGGTTTGTACAATTTCTCTTTTTCCTTTCGTCTTTACTTTTTGCAACAGTTTCCTTCATCTACAAAAAAATAACAGAAATATTTCTTTTTGAACCGTACTCTGTTTTCTGTTAATCAAACACAGGACAAACGCCCAGCTAGCAGTCTTTTTCCTTCAGATCGCCATAAAAAGGAAAAATTGAGAAATAAAGAGAGAGTCGAATATTATTTTGTTCTTATTGAATTTGTAAAGGATGAGACAAGAGACTGAAAAGACAAAAGGGTATTTTCCGTTCCGTTCTTCGAACTGGGAATCGAACGGTTTCTTTTTTCATGGACAGAATGTCTCTTGTCAGCAAACAGTTGCATTCTTTTGTTTCGTCGATGGGGGATTCTTAATTGTCTATTTAACTTTCTATTGTTTTATCGTAATGATGTTATAAAACATTTCCTTCAAGATTTAGGGCATTTAACAGCCAGATCGTGAATGTTCAAGGATTTAGAGATTCAGAGTGCAGTTTTCATTTTTTATGTGGAAACACAGAATTTCAATTTTCAGTCTTACACAGAATTCAGAATTGTAACGAATTTAAAAATCAAGATCTAGATGTAAATTATATTGGATTTATAGTGAAAATTAATAATTCAGGTACTTGAGAAAATTGTAAGCGTCGCGTCGTAGCTGTCAGATCAACTCTTAGTCTTTATTTTTGTCGTAAGTTTCGTGGCTGTTAGTCATTTTATAAATTAAAAGTCTTCAAGTTCTGCAACTTTAGTGTTTTAAAATTTCATGGTCAAGTTTATCTCACAATTTTTTTGATGATTTTACCAAATACTTAACATGGTTTTAATATTTAAAGCATCAATGTTATAAAACTGTAGTAAGTATCTTACAAAATTTACCGTTTTATATCTTTTCAGTATTACCGTCGTGAAGTTTTAGATTTGAGATGTTTAGAGTTTCAAAGGTCTAATCTTTTCAACATTTCAATAGAGTCGCCTTTTCGAAATTTAATAATTCTGGGACTTTCGGCTTTTGGATTGTTCGACCACAGAGGTTTAGAGAGTAGAAGAGCTTAGAAAGATTTAACGTTTTAAGCAGATTTAGATGTTTTTAGTGTGTTACAGTCTTTCACCTTTAGAGTATGGGAATTTTAGAATCTTATAATTCAGATTCAGAGTTTGTTTCAGTACTCTTGTTTCATTTGATGTTTCAAGTTTTCAAATGGCAGCACCCTACCTACAGTTTTAGAATAATAGAGTTAGAAGGTTAACTAACAATTTTGGAATATTAAAAGAAATTTTCAGTTTTACATGTTTCAGTTTTTGAGTACTTTGGTTTAGAGTTTTAACATTTTAGAGTTTCAGTAACTCGAAACTTGCGTAAGGTTTTAGCTTCGGCATTTCTTGTTTTTGCAGCATGAAGCTTTTAGTATCTAAGGGTTTTAAAGTATCAGTGTTTACAGCTTCAGCACACTTCAGATTTAGAGTTTTCGAGTGCTAGAGTTTTATATTAAAAGTTTCATAGATTTAAATTTTCGGATATTGAGAGTTTCTAAAGCCTTTTGAATTCTTAGAATGATTATAGAGTTCTGTATATCTATGCTATTTTAGGTTGAGCATTTTTGGGGCCTTTGAGACTATATAGATGCTTAGATTTTTGAGTCTCTTTGAGAATTTTTGATCTTAAACTTCATAGTATTACGATTTTAGAGTCTTTGGGTTACATGTCAGGTCTGTCATAGAGTATGACAGGAAAATCCTTATCATTCTAGAGTTGGTGCTTTAAAACTTTTAGTGTATTATCTTGGCGATAAAGCGTATATTGTCAGTTTTCATTTTTGATTTACAATTACAATACAGTCAGGATTTTTGTGTTGTTGGTCTTAGATCTTTGAAACTTAGAGTTTTCAGCCTCAGATACTTAACTCAGCGTTTTAGGTGTTTCAGAGTGTTTATGTTTACGAGCTTTAGGATTTTAGTTTTCTGGGTTGTTTCAAAGTTCAAATAAGTTTAAAGTTTGAACGTTCCAAATTTCAAGGTTTTAATGTTTCAAAGGTTTAATAATGTCTCAGCCTTAGATTTTCCCAGTTCTGAATTGGAATTCTTCCACTATCAGAGATTCGCAGTTTTCAGATTTTCGGAATTTGACGTTGTAACGTTTCCGTTTCGTATCTTTCAAAGCGTCAAATATTCTCGAGATTTAAACTGGTGGAGTTTTAAAGTATAAGAGCTTCATACTTTTAAAATCTAAGAGTGGTGATTTTTTAATTTCATTGTTTTAATGCAGCTACGTTTCGAAAAATCGGTCTAAATTTGGAATTTTCGGGTTTTTGAAACATTAGAGTTTTCAAGTTTCATAATTTATGTTTCCAAACATCAGTATCAACGCAGCTTTAGGATCTTTGAATTTGTTGTTTATTTTAGAGCCTTAAATATATTCTAGTCTTTGATTTTATAAAACCATATAGTCTATTCCGTCTTGAGAGACTGACTTCCCATCTTGCTCGAGTATTTACATGTTGATGATTGAGCAAGATCACGCAAGAAATAACAAGATAACATTAACATACGACCGTCCGTTAGACTCAGTTTCGTTTCCGGCCAGCGCGGTACAGCAGATGGCGCTGCAAATACTTAATCGAGACCAAATGTCAGAAATACTTTTTACTTGTGTAGATAATCATTAAAAAACAATAAGTGATGGCACACTTGTTTTATAACGTTTTACCTTGATTTAAATAGTTAGAGTCTTAGAGAGTACATTTTAAAATTTTTGGAGTCTATAGAGTCTTAAAATTTATAGTATTAGAACTATTAGTATTTTATATGCCACAAGAGTAATGCTTTATTGGTTTCAAGCTTATCACAGGTAGGCAGGAATATTTATATAATTTTTAGAAGTTAGTTAGCAAAATTTGCCATTTGAAGCATTTCTTCATCACAGTAACAATTTCCCAATAGCTTCTCAATAATTACGCATCTGATTATAAGACGCAGTACTATTTTATTTGAGTTAAATCTAGTTATTTAAATTTTATTATGAACTTGCTCAATAAAATATTTAAAAACTTGCTTAAGCTCATGCTGCATCCTGACTTATAAAGCTTGTTTTTAGCTTGAATATGTCGCGGTGCTGAATGAACGAACCGCTTGTTTAATGCTCATTTATATTTTCAATCCAATATCGAAGATTGAATGAAAATTGTAAAATTGCTGAATATTGAGTTCTGTTCTTTGGTATTCTAAAACTGTTACGAACTTGGATTGTTATTACTGATCCCATTTATTTAGCATACAGAAAACTAATTAGAAACAACAAAGTTTTCTAATTGAAATAATAATAATTTCAATTAATCCACCTCGACCGCAAATAACAAGTTTTGGGGATCATATCGGAATGTAACATCTGCCATCAGCTTATTTGTGAGATTCATCATTTATCTCTGTGGATCCTTTCAAAATGTAAAGCCAGAAACGCAGATGCCATTCATTTCGAAATAACGTATTAATTAAATGTTACTAAGCAAGTAAATCAATCACACGCACCATCATGCGAAATTATCTCAAAAGTATTCCTTTTTAGGTTTTGGAAGTTTTGACAGTTTAATTTTCTCTGAGTTTTTCTTTCTATATTTTAAATATTAGAACAAAATATCAAAAACCACATTGGTTGAAAAACTCAAATCCACCCTAAATTACTCGCAGTGAAATTACTCTCTCGTTATTTTCCGAATAAAAAACCTACATCATTAATCGCTCTGTTTGGTTTTAGATTTCCACGAGTTTCCCGCATGAAAAACCGTAAACCATTGTATTTTTCGTTTTGAAATAATTTAGAACTCTAGAATAAAACATTATCATTTAATTAGTTATACGATCGCCACCATCATCATTATCAATTTTATGAAAATTGTGAAAAAGCACGTGAAGAAACTCTTAAAGTAGAGAACATTTCCGGGAGTCTCATATCTTTGAAAACTTTTGTTCGTATTAACTCCCTTGGACTTTCTGTAGTTGTGCAGGTTCTGCTACTGAAGCTAAATTTGTTAGAATTGTGGTAGACGCTTTCAAGCTGAAATTTACCTCCATTTCACATATTATGGTTTATTCAATGCGATGTAGTTGCTAGTTTTGTAATATTTGCTGGATATTTTCTTTTTACAAAAGAAAAATGTTTAAGTTTTTGCTATATGGAAATTTAATGAGGTCTCGCATTAAAAATGAAAATTTCACAAAAAACAAAATTGCCTGCGAGCTCTCTAAAATGTAGCTTAATTGCTATTCTTGGAACCTTAAAAAATACATCATAATTTAAATAAATAATTACCTTTTAGGATGCTTCTGATGTTTTCGTTTTAGTTTATAATAAACAAAGGAAGCTCAAGTGATTTATACGTTTTCCTATTGTTTTAACTTGCAAAGTTGTACGTCGTACATTCATGTTGTCAATTTTACTAGATTTACGTAAATACATCCATAAGGGTAAGATGATGTCTACTGATTTAATAATTCCCCATTGACCACGTAGTGATCACATTGATAAAAAATTATTAAATCAACTCTTAAAACTTACCAATGATGATTCAAATTCTATATGAGCTATAATCATTCGAACTGACTAGAAATAGAAACCTTTTGACAAATATCCCGAAAACAGCGGCAATCTTTTGAACAGTTTAAAAAGACTCGAAATCTTGATAAAACTTCAATGCAAACTGGCAATTCAAATTCAATGCGAATGAGAAAAACTGGTAAAACTTACCATTGGCGATGGAAATGTAATCAGGTAAACAGATTTAAAAGTATCTAGAAATCTTGTAAGATTTACCACTGACAATTTAAATTCAATCTGAGTGATAGTCTTTTCAACATATTAAAACATGTTGAATAATCTGGTAAAACTTACCATTTGCGATGCAAAAATCAGGTTAAACAGATTAAAAAGTATCTAGAAATCTTGTAAGATTTACCATTGACAATTTTAATTCAATCTGAGTAGTAATCTTTCGTACATATTAAAACATGTTGAAAAATCTGGTAAAACTTACCATTGGCGATACAAAAATCAGATAAACAGATTAAAAAAGTATCTAGAAATCTTGTAAGATTTACCGTTGACAATTTTAATTCAATCTGAGTTGTAATCTTTCGTACATATTAAAATGTGTTGAAAAATCTGGTAAAACTTACCATTGGCGATGCAAAAATCAGATAAACAGATTAAAAAGTATTTAGAAATTTTGTAAGATTTACCGTTGACAATTTAAATTCAATCTGAGTTGTAATCTTTCGTACATATTAAAATATGTTGAAAAATCTAGTAAAACTTACCATTGACGATGCAAAAATCAGATAAACAGATTAAAAAGTATCTAGAAATCTTGTAAGAGTTACCATTGACAATTTAAATTCAATCTGTGTGATAATCTTTCCAACAGATTAAAACATGTTGAAAAATCTGGTAAAACTTACCATTGGCGATGCAAAAATCAGGTAAACAGATTAAAAAGTATCTAGAAATCTTGTTAGAATTACTATTGACAATTTAAATTCAATCTGAGACGTGTCGAAAAAACTGGTAACACCTACTATTAATGATTCAAACTTATGCCAGAGAAATCTTCCAAACGAATTTGAAGATATCGAGAAAACTCTCAGTGACAATTGGCAATTGAACATTAATTATTATTATATAACGCAATTAATCTGAGCGTTATTCTTTTTAAGAGATTAAAAAATTTCGATAAAAAGATGTGATCAGGTAAACATTAAAATATATCAAGAAATCTAGTAAGATTTACCATTGACAATTTAAGTTCAATCTAAGTTGTAATCTTTCCTACAGAATAAAACATGTTGAAAAATCTGGTAAAACTTACCATTGGCAATGCAAAAATTAGGTAAACAGATTAAAAAGTATCTAGAAATCTTGTAAGATTTACCGTTGACAACTTATATTCAATCTGAGTGGTAATCTTTCCAACAGATTGCAATATGTAAAAAACTGGAAAAAAATTTACCATTGACGATGGATATGTAATCAGGTAAACAGATTAAAAAGTATCTAGAAATTTTTTAAGATTTACCATTGACAATTTTAATCCAACCTGAGTGGTAATCTTTCCTACAGAATAAAACATGAAAAATCTGGTAAAACTTACCATTATCGATTCAAACGTTGTGTCGAAGAAATCTTCCAAGTCCATTCGAAAAAACTTGCAAAAGCGACTATTTGCAATTAACATTTAATCTGGGCGTTTCTTTCTAATAGATTAAGAAATTCTGAAAAAAACTGACAAAACTTAGCATTGGTGATTTTGTTGAAGGAGTAATCTTTCGTACTAGGAATTAAAAAATTAAAAAGCTGGTAAGGTTTACTATTGTCAATTTAAATTCAATATGGTTGGTAAACTTTCGAACTAATTACAAAATATAGAAAAAAACAACTGGTAGAATTTACCATCATCAAAATGGAATTCTATGCTAGCGGTAGTCAATCGAACAGATTAAAAATGTCAAAAAATCTGGTAAAACGTACCATTGGCGATTCTAATCTAATCTGTTCGGTAATCGGGTAAACAGATTAAAAAATCGAGAAAACTGGTAATTAACTATCATTGACAATTCAAATTTAGTCGGAACGCTAACCTTTCGAACAGATATCGAAAAAACTGGTAAAACACCATTGAAATTTCGATTTTGTGCAAGGCGTAAATAATCTTCTAAACGAATTAGAAAATATCTATAAACCTGTGAAAATTTATCATTGACTATTAAAATCTAATCTTAGTGATAATCTTTCGTACAGATTAAAAAAATTAAAAAAAAAACTCGTAAAGTATTGACAATTTGCGCAAGATATGCTTTTTGGAGCAGATTAGAAAATAACGAGAAAACTGGTAACACTTATCATAGACAATTCATATAGAGACTGAGCGGTAATCTTTAATATAAGTCGAAAAATCGGATAAAACTTACTATTGGTAATTCAAATTTAATCTGAGCGGTAATCAGGTAAACAGATTAAAAAGTACCAAAAAAACTGGTAAGACATCACTGACAATTTAAATTCGGTTTGAGCTATAATCTTTCTGGTAACAACTTATAACAATTTAAATTCAGACTGATCGGTAATTTTTCGAACAGATTAAAAAATGTCGAAAAAACTGGTAAAATTTATTAAAGTTCCATTCAAGGGACAATTCTTCGAAAACATTGTACTGTTGCTTCGTATGGTTAAGTCTTATTGAATCAGAGCGTGTAGGGCTTAAAATTTCATTATTGTAGTCTTTCTTAAACTTAGGCACAATTTTACATGTTTTTTCAATTTTTTTTTGAACAAGTTTTGAGAACTTTGAAATATCAAAAGTCTCAATATATCAACAGTTTGAAGATTTTATGAAATTTTGGCAGCTTTTTGGGATTAAAGTCTTTTATATTCAAAGATTGAATCTTTGATATCGGGTCTTTTGACTTCTCGCAGTTAACTAAATTTAGAAAGCTTAATAAATTGAATTAAATTTACTTCGGGAAATTGCAATACGTTTTGAACTTAAAGAACTTTAAGTTTTTCAAAATGTTATGGTTTTATTTAGTTATGTTAAATTCTTGATCTTTTCTTGCTGTCTCTAGAATCTACAATCGTAAAGTTACTTAAAATTCTAGAGATTCACAGAACGTTATACAATTTTAGTATCCACACATTTTAAGTTTTTAATTTTAGTGCCTTGGCGACAGATTAAAAATTGAGTTTCCAAGTTTTTTAGACTTCAGTTTGATTATTCGCAAATTTAGTCTTAGCTTTAGAAGAGTTTTAGTGTATGAAAGATTGTTTGAAACAATGTTTTAACGATTCAAAGTTACATCGGCGTTGAATTTTAGTATTAAGTTGCAGTTTAGCATCTTCGAGTTTTTGATTCTTATGTCTAGAAGGTACAATTGTAAATGTTTCAAAGTTTTGGAAATTGGAACTAAACTTCTCAGAGCTTGCATATTTCATAGTCTTAGTGTCTCAAATCTCAAGGTTCACTAAAGTCTCCGCTTTAGAGTTTTAAAACTTTAGAGTTGCAAAATTACACACTTTTAATTTGAAAATATTTATTTTTCAAGCTTCAGTAGTCTTAGCTTGAAGCTTTAGAGTACTAGAATACATATACTATTAGAGAGTATTAAAATCTCATAGTTGTGGAGTGACAAGATTTTTCAGAGTTTGAGTGTCTGAAGCTTAGTAGAAATGTTTTTCGGTTCTTAGAGTAATTAGAGATTTATTTCTTGTAGTTTTAAACATTTTAGAGCGTCTCTTTCGAGTTCACAGTTTTATAATTTTTAATTTATAGAATTTATAGTATTTAGGACATCGAATTTTGTATACCTTCAAAGTGGAACTGTAGAGTTTCGAAGTAGAACTTGGTTTAGATATTTTAGAATTTTATAAGAATTTAGTGTAGACGTTTTTACGTTTTATGATACACGATTTGGAATATTAGCGTCTTCACTATTAAGAGTTCTAGCCAGAGATTTTGCATTAGAGTTTCTATGGTCTTAGGTCTCTTTTTATTTTTTACTCCTTAGGATCTTTACAGTTCTGGTAGTCTTTAGTATTTAGTTTCTAAGATCCTCAATCATAAATATTTACAGTGTTTAAGTTCTTAGAATCCAGTTCTTTTAACGTGCTTAAGACGATTAGAATATTTAGCGTTCTTTGAGTTCTCCGGTTCTTTCGGCTTCTCAGTCGTGTTTCTCAGTCTCTCTTAAATCCTTGGCGTCTTTTGTAACTCACACTAAACTCTACATTAACGCGGTAATGAAATTACATTGAAATCAATCAATAAAGTCACACAAAACCGTAAATGCATACCTAATACTTATGTTATTACACTTACTAAAGTACTTGATGCTCCGGCCGAGACATCTTATTTAAATCAAATTATACTCAGGCGTCGTGAGTGTTAATCGCACAGCTTCTGATTAGATAATAAATTCAAGAACAAATAGAGGGCGTCACCAAACTGATCTTACATCATTTTTTAATGAAGTTGGGAAGTCCACAGTTTGGGAAATGACTTCAATTTTAAATTTGACATTAAATTGATCTGATCAAAAATCTTTGTTAACACTAAAAAATTATGTTAATAAAATGAACATCAGCAGTTCGTTGAGCCGAACTATATAAACAGTAATTAAGTATAAAGTCTATATATTAAAAATATAAAAAACCAGCATGGATTACATAAACATTATCATTTCTTACGTTCATCAGAAATTTCTAGCTACAAGAAATGAATTTTAAATTTCGGTATCCCCACAAAATAAAATTTACACAAAGAACTTAATTAATCTTACAACATTTTGAAATGTATCAAATACCAAAGAATCTCAGTTAAACATGTTTGTTAAACTTAAATAAACGACTCGACTTTAATACTTAAAACTTTACCAGAACTTTGGCTCAAGCCAATAAACTACAGACCATAACACCAAAATTCACATAAAGAACTACTACAGTTGCAGGAAACACACCTTGAATCTTGAACTATTTTTACATTGAACGACAAACTTTACACTTTGCATTAATTTCCAATACGGATCAAATTCTTTGTAAATCTTAACGTAAACGATACTAAAAACTATAATAACTTTAGACTGAACGGTACATAAAACTAACTAGAATGTTGCTTGAATGTATTATTGACGAGTCCTTATACAACATAACGCGTTATATAATTATTATTAAAATGCGTCGATTTAACATGAATTCACTATTTACTTTCTTTAAACTGATTCATTAAGCCAATATAGTGTGCAAATTAGAAAACTTTAACATTAAACTTTAAGTTATACCGGGATATAATTAATTCTCAACATAATCAATAATACTGAACACTCAAAGATATTCATACCAATTTTTATATTACATACATACATACATACATAATCCATTCCCCTTATACCGCATTTCGCAGTGTCGGGGTTTCACACAAACTCTTATGGGAGTGCAACGGAGGTAATGGAGCTATTGTAGCAAGTACATTACGCTCCCCCCATACTTTATCACTCATACAACTTTCATACCTTAAGCTAAGGAACTCAAACACGATCGTACTAAATTTTTAAAATTCAGTCGCAACCGAGGTTTGAACCCCTGTCCCTCTGAACGAGAAGTAGGAATTTTATATTAATGATATGATAATCATAAACATCCACGCCAGCCCGAAGGCCGACGCGGTACTGACTTGCAGGGTGCGAAAACTGCATGAATTCTACAATATAAGAAAGGGATTCTTTAAACGGTCCAAACAAACCAAACTTGGCGACAATCTTAATCAATGAAAAATAAACAAAATCTGAACCATATTAAATATTTTAGAAATGCTTATCAGCTCTACATGAAGTGTCAAGCTATAAAATCTGGCGCCTAGACAAAATATTTAGTTGCAAACTGCTAAGATTTTATTTGTAGCTTAAAATACAAAAGACGGATCACTTTTCGATTGACGTGCCCCAGAAATTGTTTTTATATGATGTCTGTACGTGCGTTTCAACCAAAAAGGAGACTCAATATCTTTATTACTTAGGTAAGGATCTAAAAATGTTTTTTTAATTGGAATAATTCTACGAAAACTTGCATTCAAATCCGATATTTACCGGTGGGAATTGCAATCGAAATGCAGCTGCTATTTAAAATGAACCGAGAGAACATTTAATTCTTTAAACGAGAAGAAAGATTTCGTTATTATACAGGGCCGTACTAAGGTTATTTTTATAGATTGAATCTTCAAAGTTTCTGCTCTTTACACTTTAAGGGTCTTAGACTGTTAGGATCCTTATCGACCTTAACATACTTAAGGTACTTAGCATCTTTGGATCCTTAGTGTATTCATGTTAGCTAGAACTTCTGTGTTTTCAGAACCCTTAGAGCAGTTAGCCTGCAAGACCTTAGTGTCTTTAGTTTCTTTAAGCTACAATCTTTAAATAAACTCTTCCGAATTTTTGATAGTACATGCTTTACTGTACTTAATCGTAATTGAGTTCTGAGTATATAAATATTAAATTGTATAGAATTTTCTAGAGTCGTTAGCTTACATTGGATCTTCAGAGATGTAGAGTCCAGAGAGTTGGGTGTCAGTTTTCAGAAGTTTTACAATCCGATTTTATATTCTTTAAATTCTAGGCTAAAATAGAGTCTTTAAGTTTATACTGTCTTAGAATCATTTGCGACCTTAGAACCTTTAGAATCCTCGGGTCACTTTGTCCGTTAGTCTTCTAAGAGTCTTTAAGGTTTTTTCGAGTCTTTATAGAATCCTTATTCTTTCTTTGCTGAAGTAGAGATTAATTTACATTGTGTATATGATAATTAGGCTACACTATAAATGAAATAGAACATTGAAGAACCAATTAATTTTTATGTAGATGCTATTTTAAGAATGGATTCCATTGCAATTTTATTTCTAAGAAACTAACTTCTCATTGTTACATCAAAGGCAAGCTTACGAAATATTGGAAACTTTGATTAGAGTTACTGCAATACAACGGGGCAACATTAAAGTTTGATATTTCAGCGTGTGCAACATGATTAATGCATTCTCCTCTGCTCTGTACCTCCCTTAGTTTGAACCAAGTTCGAAACTAATAAGAATAAATAATCACCCATACTCTTCTCTAAACCTATTTGTTTGTTCCTTTTAAAGTTTTTACAGCTTCAGCACTAGCAGATACGTGTGTGGTGTTTTCATAAACGGAAGAAATGAAACGATCAGAGTCAGCATTTTTATGAAAAGCCTTTGTTTTTATGTGTAACATCCGGGGAGATGCCAATTTCATTTTCATCCCAGCAATCTCCTTTTATTTTCCCCTTTTTTTATCGCGTTTATTCTTGTCAAATAAAACTGAATTCAACAAGTCGAACAGATACGGGGAAATCGTTTATTATTATTAGATTCCTATATCCCACTTTATTAATTGTTTAAGACAGTTTTAACAGACTCGACAGGGTTATAATAGATTAATTTTCATTTTCTTACTTAGCGGTTATTAAATTTAAGAAAATTGAGTGAAATTGTTTTAATGGGTTTTAGTTAAGAGGTATTTTAGGGTTAATTTCTGGCTGAATTAAGAATATTGCACAAGGAAGAGTATACCGGGTGATTAGTTTCTTTAATTTTGAGAATAGTTTTGAGAATTGAGAACCCATTTTTCCTTCAAATCAAATTTGGTATAGCAGACAAAACTTTTTTCGATTACTAGCCGACAATGCCCGACATGAGATATGGACGATTTTTATATTATGTGTATAAGTAAGTGATATGTATCATTGAAACATTAAAGTCGAATATTTAAAAAAATGCTGCATGTAGATTCGTAATCAGCTTAAGATTCCTCATCAAAATCGTATTTCAGTTGTTCTATAAAGTTAAAAGAAGCGGCGACAGAAACGCGCACGTACGCATACACACAGATCAGTTTTAGAAACGAACTTTTTGAAGTTAAAATATTCTGAATCTATTTACATTGCTTTTTATGATGAAAGCGCCTAGCGTCATCATAAAAAAATTTAAAAGTAGTAAATATGCGACAACATTGCCGCCGTTATAAATTTACATTAACAAGGAAGGCACGTTTTCCAGTTCATCATCCTTAAAGTGAAACAAACACGCTCTTAAGGATGCCTTTAACCCCTTTTGTGTGCCGGTTTATATATTGTTCCGTCCCTAGAGTAATTAATACGCCGAGCGGGTTGTGACAATATGATTTGGGAAGATTGTTGTTAACGGGAACGCCACAGATATTAATCTTTAAACATTCCCGTAATATTGATGGGACCTAAATTATAAACCAAATTTATGCTCTTTGATAACAAACTAAAACTTTTCGTTTTCCCCGCGTAACCGGGCTAGTATTTTTTTTCCGTAGATACACGCGAATTGTCTGTCGAAGTAGACATTTCTAGATGGATGTTTGCTAAAGTATTCCTAGTACTTACATACCCTACAGCTTATATGTATACTATAACTTTGTGGTATCATCACCTTGAAGATCCTTTGTCAGTTGGAATCTTCGTACTCGGAGGAAAACTATTTGAGAATTGCTAACTTCTCCAATTGCAAAGTTGGGGAGGATTGTTCTCGAAACACTGTTGCGTGTATCCTCAACATCATTGAGTTTTGTTAACTTCTTCTTTATTCCATTTCTTTTTACTCTTGCAAGGTTTTAAGATTAGATTTTCAATTTTGCTTGGGAAATTGTATTGAGTTTTGGAGATTATATTTTTTTCGGTAGAAATTGAAATAAAGACGATCCGTCTGTTACCTTTTCGGTTGATGTAATCGTAGATTTTAAAAGCAAAGCGGAAAATGTTTGATATGGGTTTGACGAGCGAAAATAGAGAATTGGGAGGGCTATTTTTCACTTTATAATAGCATAAATATTCTATTCACAGTACGTATATTTTTTTTCAAAAAAAAGTTATTACATGTCAGCATTTTCTTTTGATATACTCTTATATTATTTTTTTCTTTTTTGTAAAAAATAGAGAAAAGTGAATTGAAAAAGGCGTGACCAGTAGAAAAGTAAATAGACATTTTTGTGTTTTTTTTTTTGAGAAGTTATGTAGAGCTAAAAATGAGTTCTTACAATTATTTAAACTCACGTTTATAATTCTGGCTCAAGTTAGAATGAGGTGGAAATGTTGACTGAGCGTCACTAGGTTTAGAAATTATACTATAATTGAGGTTAATATCAAACAGTGGCCAAAAAGCTGTAATTGTGAATTTAGACTCTTTTATATCCAGAACGAAGAGCTAAATAAACATTAACCGTCTTTCATATATAATTTTAATGAAACACATTAAATAACTTTATTTAATTTATTGCAGAAGATTGAAGTTGAAGAACAAAAAAAAACTAAAAAGAAAATAACAAAAAGTCTTTTTATTTGTTTTATTGAAATAGTTAGTAGAACGCTTTTGGTAAAGAAAAGAGATTTATTTCTGTGACCTTGTCGCTTAGTCGAAATAATAAAAAAAAGGTACCTACCTGCAAGTCCTCAATATTTAATAAGCTGTAACCTTCAACACAAAAGTTTTCCAATCAACTTCAACAATACTTTCGCAATGGAACTCAAAGTTGAATAAATTATTAATTACTTTTTTTAATTCATCAAATAATTCTAATTTCCTGTTGAAAAGTATTCAAAAAATAATAACAGGTCTACACGTTTGATTGACAACAAAAAAGGTAAACAAAGGTGAAGAAATGATTTACCTTACACAGGCTTTTTTGGTTTAAATAAGGAAAAAACTTAAAAAGCTTACTTTTCGTTTAGTCAAATTAAATCAAAGGGTTGTTGGTATTGAAAGGACTAAAGTGCAAGTACAAAAACCCAACTCCACATGGAAAATAATTATATAAATTCTAATTTTAAACATAGCAAAAAAGAATTCAAAGTGTTAACTCTTCACAGTTAAATATACTATAAATCTTACGTTTTTAGAATACCTTTCTTTAAGCTTTATAAATTCGATGATTTCATAACAACAGGGTTTCAAAAACAATTTTTCTATACTTGACAATAGTGATGTAAATGAAAAAAACTGAAAGGTTTTAAAAAAAAAAAACGTTTTTTTTCAAAAAAAAAACGTGTGTCTGTTTTTTTTTCTGAATCTGTTTTTTTTTCTGATATAAACATAATTTCGAATATTATGTCTATATCAGTCTATATATTATGTTCATTATTGTTCATTTTCTGTCTGAGAGGAGTGTCAGCTGTAATATAACAAGTGGTAAGATTATTATCAATGACATGTACGTGTGAAACCAAACTGCAGTTGAAGGAGCCTGTAGGGCAAGTTGAATATGGTGCTCCAGTTTCACAAGTAGAACCATCGATTATTAATCGTACTACGAGTTATATTCCATGAGAGAAAATTTGAATCAAATTATGTCCTTAGAAACAGACCAAAATAAGGTAATATGATCACTTGTTTTTTACTATTGCTGTGACAGCTTTGTAATTAAGCAAATTAATAAGTTTTCAATGGCTGATTTAACATTATGTGTCATATACATACAATACTACTAGTGGTCCCAATTTTGCCAATAATTTTGAATGTCATAACACAAGTAGTTGATCGAGATGGAAATTGTGATGAGTGCAAAGCACAACTCGCACTTATCATCTGAATCACTACAAGTATAATCTAATATGATGGCCAAGATTACCAAAAAAATTGGGACCAAAAGTGAAATTCATGTGAAAATTTAACAAATTACCTCTGTAATTACCACCAATGGTGATTATTGTTGTAATTAGCGTACCTTAACGGCACGCTAATTTGGTTTGACTAGATTTATGACATTTGATTATTAGTTGATAAATAATGTGCTGAATTGTCGCTGTAATATAATTCTACGTTTTAAAAAATATCTACTAAATATGTAACTTTTGCAGTAGAATTAAATGACAGTAAATAGCCCTGATCTTGCTATAAGATTTTCATCTTTTTTTTATCTATTGATTTACTAAATATAATAATCCTCACCATCAGTTCGAATCTTAAATTGAAGGTTATAGGTCATTGATGATACATGTATATTTTAAAAGTAATCGGTTGGTTTCTCGTTTCCCTAATCATTACAAGAAGTTTTTATTATTAAGCACCCGTCTGCTGAAAAAAACCAGAAAGTGTTCTTTTTTCAAAAAAAAACATGTTTTTTTCATGTTTTTTATTCAGTCTGAAAAAACCGTTTTTTTACATCACTACTTGACAAGAATTTAGAGATTTAGAGTTGCGAAGTTTCTCACTTTGTTCCGAAGATTGTTCAGATCTCTTACGCATTAAAAAGTGTCGAGATACTTGACTTTACAAAGATACAATTTTAAAAGTGTTCATAACTTCAACTGTTTCTAACCTCACAAACGAATAGATTTTTCTGTTATGTCGGTAAATACACTAAAGAGGTCATTTAGATGCCCAGCCTGTTACTGAGAAAAATGGAGTCCCTAATTAGGAAGCGGTAACATACTTTAGCTTTACTTTAATACACACTTTAGCTAAATATTTAGGTATAATATTATGTACAAAACAAGAATAGTCAAGTTAAGGAATTGATACGAGCGAGACAATTACTCTAAGCCTGTTTATGTAGTACAAAAAATTAAATTAGTGCAACACAATAGTCACAAAACGCGTATACCGGTTTACCTGGATTGTACAATCGAACATGCCCCAATTAGATAGTAATTAGTTAATACTCTTTGCGATATCAAAATAAACGGGCACACTCACAGGAATAAATTCTAACAAAGTTTATATGTACAGTATATGTCCGCAGTGTTACTGACATTGGGGGAATTTTAATCTGAAATAACATTATATAATACATTAATACAGTGATTACTAGTTGCTATAATTAGACGTACACTCTATGTTCTTCAGTTATTGCAGATTGTAGACATTCTTCAGGTATTGAATTGGAAGGAATGCTACAATCTAGGTGTGACGTTGCTTAAAGCCTTCAAAAGCAAGCGAACATATCCCAGATTATAGAAAGATTATACGTCCAAATGATAATTAAAAAGAGGAAAAAGAAAAAAGGAGAGTGGCCTGCAATAAACGGCCCTGCCTAAATATGTTCAACCCTCTAAATACGAGGGTAAATCAAATATAAACGGTAATTTTGCCATTCCGGTTAGAATGCAGTTCAGAAGTAGCTGATGTTGTGTGGAGTAGATGTTTGGTTTATGAGGAAGTGGGGAGCCAGCCGGGTTCGCGCACATCCTTGGCTTTGTCGTCACTACAGCCATGACCGAGCAAGAGTTACATTCGTCTGTTGCCCAACGGATTATCATAAAGTTTTTAACCAATGAAGGCGTTAAACCGTCAGAAATTTTAACTCGTTTGAAGGCACAGTTTGGGGACTGTCTCAGAATCGTGTGTATACGTGGGCGAGAGAATTTAAGGGCGGACGAGAACGTGTTGAAAACGAAAGTCATGATCGACGCCCAAGGACCAGCGTTACAGATGACAATACCCGTACCGTTCGAGAGCTTATTGAACGTGATCGTCGGTTAACCGTGGAAGAAATTTCATCAGAAGTGGGTATCAACTATGGAAGTGTTCAATCCATTATAACTGATCAACTTGGTTTTCGAAAAATTAGTGCTCCATGGGTTCCGAGGGTGTTGACTGGAAACCAAATACAGGTTAGGTCGGAGATCGCTGAAAGGCTTCTGAATCGGTTTCAGCTAGAAGGGGAGGCCTTTTTGGAGCGCATCGTGACATGTGATGAGACGTGGGTACATCACTACACCCCCGAATCTAAAATGGCAAGTAAGGAGTGGCGAAGAAAGAATGAAGGTTGCCCAGTGAAGGCCAAAACTCGGCACTCAGCTGGAAAAGTCCTTGCAACGATTTTTTTTTACTCTAGGGGAATTTTATTGATCGATTTTCTACACTATCACCGTACAGTGAATGCGGCTTACTACTGCCAGTTGTTACGGTCGGCAAAAGCCGCCTATCGAAACAAAAGACGAAGCATGCCCATCAGAGATGTCATTCTCCTCCATGACAACGCCAGGCCTCACACCGCGGCCTTGACAAGGAATACACTGGAAAAATGGGCTGGGAAACCCTCGAGCACCCTCCTTATAGCCCTGACTTGTCCCCCTGTGACTATTTTTTGTTCGCGCCTATGAAGGAATCACTGGGAGGAAAACGATTTCATCTACGTTCTGTAGATGAACCAGGCAGTAAGATTGTTTTATTTATAATTAAAAAAGTTTCTAAGTAAGTTTTTATTGATTCATGTTTGTTAACCTTTACATTCTGGGTTTCGTAGACACTAAATTAAGATTTCTTCAACCCAATGGTGCACAACAAATATTTTATTTAAATCTCGTTCTATCTCCATTAAAAGTATAATATCTACTTTTTTAAATCCGATTATTCGAAATAGGTGCTGATTCAAACAGCAATATAATATAAGGTACTTTATTTGATAATTGGGCATAAAAGAAGCCTCCTCTCCTTAAGGAATGCTAATTTTTTCTGTAATTTTATTCCTTTCAGTTTTTACAACCCGAAATTAGAAAGCGAACATGATGCTTTCTTTCACGTAATTATTAAACCTTGCAAATTATTAAGCGTCGATGTAACATAAATAATTCCGAAATCGTTATGTTCTAGAATATAATTAACCCGCAGCAAGAAGCAGTTTCTGATTTCAAAGTAATGGCTTTTATGGTGTACCTCCCATTATTTTGCCCGTGATGTTTTTATTGTTATCGGGTAGAGATAATCGTTTGTACTCAAAAGATTAAAGGTTCTTTAAACGGTTAATTATACGAATTCGTTTTACTTTTATTAAACCATTATGTTAAAGGAAATTAAGTATGTCTGTAAACAAATTTACAATCTTCAATCTAACTGAGGCTAAATTCTTATCCCACTAAATCAATTTATGTAGTTGTCTCTTTTTAAACAATTTTTAATTTATAATTATTTGATATTAAAAATAATCCAATTTTTTCTTTTTTTTCAGGTAAGTGTCTTTGAATTATTTTCTACCTATTTATCCAAGGGTTTGATGTAAGTACGCAATGTTCTCAATATATATTCTCAATTTTCACGTATAGGTTTCGTGATTTAACTAGGTTAGCAAAAAAATAAATATGATAGATTAGACCGAGAAGAAGGTGCAAGTTATTGTACTTTTATTATAGTGTATATATTATGGCCACCCATGACATAAAATTAAAAAAAAAACTATAAATAAGCAATGAAAGTATTTTTTTCCGCAAGAGAAATGCACTTGGTCCCAGTGGGTCTGCACCAACGTGCTCACAAATTATAATGCAATGCATGCAAATAAACAAAATATAGGTATTTATTTTGAAATCTATACCATTTGAGAACAAACCACAAAATTTGCAGTTTCGCAGTTCTTATCTAAAACGTTTTGCTTTGAAGAATTCGTTGAAAAGCCTGTTGTATTTGCTATAAACTAGTTATTACACTTATTTTTTTAGATTATGCCAAAATTCTAAGATTTGATTTTAAAATTGCCTCGTTTGTTGTATGTGTTATGAAACGCAATGCGTGCGCGACTGATACTGAAAGCTGAAATATGTTGTGTGTGTAAATGATTCAGATTCAAGTATTTTTTTATATTACAATAATTATAGTTATTAACTAAGACAAAAATAAAATATCAAGCGACGGTTAATTGAATTCACATTTGGAATCTTCAATAATAAGAAGCAATAAAAATAAAAATCGGGGGTCCGAGCGCCTACGAATCGCGATAATTTAATTATAAAATATTGATTAAAATATGATTAAAAAATCATTTTCGATTCACCATGTTTGAGATGCCAGATTAACGCAGTTAATTTAAAAAAATTCCCAACTCTGAAAAAGGGCTGGGCGAGAGGGGAAAAATAGTTTTTTTGACGATCATCCCAATCAGACAAAAACCATACAAAAGCCTCTAATATTAAAATAATTCTGTATCTCAGAAACCATAAAAGTAGGAACCATAATTTTGGTGTTATTTTGCTTCTCTCGTTGCCCCTAGCTTATATCTAGGTCGCCGCGTAAATTTGATCTTTCGTTCCCGAGATCAATTGGCGTTTTAATATAGTAGGATTCTCGGAACGTAAAAACGCTATTATAAACAAAATAATAATGTAAAATACATGTAAACAGAAATGTAAAACCATGCAAGAACGAGCCGCTGAGATAATATTATTTATTTTTGCGGCGTTGTTCTTACCGTATTTTACATTTATTTAGGGTTTTGTTTTGGTTTAGGGATGTTTATATGTTTTCTTTTGTTGCTTATTAAAAATTACAAAAAAATTTAATAATGCAAGTTTTGTTTTAGTTAATAACTAATTTATTGTAATATAAAAAAAATACCGTTTCCTTGAATCCCAAATCGACTATTTACACACATGCCGTATTTCGTCCTTCAGTATCAGTCGCGCACATATTGTCTTTATTTATTTATTTATATAATTATTGTGTTGTTAAATCTTAAACGAATGGTGATGATTTTCATTTAGGAGTTTTCGTTTGTGTTGATGTGTGTGCTTTATGCTTTGTTAAATATATTTTATAAAAACCCTCTATAGAAGTTATAAAAAGTTTTAAAATAATTAACATTTAATATAAAAGTAGAAGGGAAATGTTATAATTTAAAATATGATAATTTATTTTTACATGGGTATATTATTTTGACACTAATATCAAATTAAATATTATAACAAAAATGCAAAAGGTAATTTTGCATTAACAAAGATAAAGAAGCATTAGAAGGGTGAGAAAACACTATTATTGAGTGCTGACAAAGAAAGTTAATAAAACAGAAATAAGAAATCAGTGTAGTGTAACAAAAGCTAAAATAAAGAAAAATAGTGGGCGTTTATAATAAAGGTACAGATAATGAGTGTTTGCATAATAATAGATATAAGTAATCGTGTGGACGATAAATAGTTTAGTAGGTGAAAGGAGGTATCCTTACTTTTTGTTGGCAACTAATAAATAAAACGTGTTAAAAAATTATAGAAAATAAATGTTACGTTTTGTTAATGCTCCTTAAAAATTAAGAAAAATTGTATTTAAATTGCAACATATTGCATCTTATTGCCTGCATAAGTTTTTGCAAATAATAACTTTAGCCAGAATGAAATGTGATTGCATTATTAAAACAAAGTCGGAGAGAAATACGTAAGAGTTTAGAAAATATAAAACTTATTATCGAAATTATATATACCAAAATTTAGAGGTTCTGTATATATGTTTTGGTGGCAGATAAGACAGATTTATGTTTTAAAAGATGTACGTCAAATGTATTTGTGATATTTCTAAATTAAACGGTACAAGTTAAATTTTATATACAGGGACTGTTGAGAAAGAACCCTCATTTACAGTCCAACATAAAGATAGTCTTTCTCTTTTATAAAAATCACTTAAAATTAATAAAGGTTAATAATTAAAATGTCTAACTTATAACCCTGAGCGTTTATAGAAGCTCATTATTAAAATAATAAGCCAGAATAACTTTTATTAATTTATTAAAATGCATGCTTAGCATTATTAGCGTGTTTCCAATACAGTGCATCTAACGTGTAATGATATAAAAATAAATATTCCAATTTAAAATATATTTAGTATAAATTTAGGATTCCAAAACATCCCTACAATCGAGTCATCGAGTGAAACCAGGTAGAATGGTAAAAGACATGAAATAACTTACACATGTAAACTACAGCCCTCAGCGCGCAGATATCTGAAAATCTTATCTTCTAATGATAAGTACAGGTATGATGTACACTGAAAGACAAATTAAATGAGACTCATATAGGTATTCTAATTCAAATAAAACCGACGAATTTGATGAAATTTTAAAATAAATTGCATTAAAAATATTTCAGTTTAAGTTTAAGTTTGGTTCTGATATATTTAGGCAACCCAACAATCACCTGTGCGCGCAGCTGATTTTTTAAGTACCTATACGAGTCTCATTTAATTTGTCTTTCAGTTTACCTGTACCTGCAGATACAGGTAACTATTACAGGGTGTCCCAGCCAAAAGTGACATATTTTAACACTGAATACTGACTATACAATATAATATGGAATTATGCTTTGTTTTAATTTTTATCAGGGTGTGCAGGAATGGGATCAATGTTGCAATCCATTTGATATTAGAGAACACAGCAGCAGTAGAAAACAATGATTGAAAATGCTATAATGGATGGTCAAAATATTAAGGTGTTTACTTCAATCATAAAAAAGCGTTTATTAATTAATAGTAGTTATTCTCTTAGATCTCTACTACTGCAGGAAATTGAGATATGTTTTGCTATTATTTCCAAGCAGATGTATGCTCTGGAAATTTTTTAAAGAATGTTCATCTAAATAAATTTCTTCTTCTGTTTTATATGTTTCGTTCCAGACCACAACATGATAAAAGGGAATTCCAGACCACGTATCATGTTAAATTCTAAAAACAAAATGGCCAGTCTAAATGACGTCCTTGTGGACCTCGACATTTTTCATTTAATTAGTCTGATGTTAAAAGCTTCATAAACCCTTTTGTTTCTGAAAATATTAAAACAGTGAGGGATAATAAGAATTCCTTTTGGGGGTTGCCGGTCGACGTCTTTTGTTAAATATTTCTATCACAATGAAATTTCAGAATATTTCATTAAAAAGATGTTTGTTACTGGTAACAGTAGCAAACAATTATGTTATTTTTGATGTTATTTGAATTTTTATTATTGAAGTATTTAATGATGTTCAATTAGACACTCTGTAATTTGAAACAATTTTTTGTCCAGATTTCGATCGTGACATGTTCTTGTAAGTTTTTTTGTAATCGCAAATTATCAAACTATTGATTTAGTTATTGTTAATGTTTTTGTATAATTTCCCGTCGAATTTATTCACATTTGAAATTTAAAACAGTTTTTCCGATCTTGTGGCAATAGTTTCGATTTCAATTTAATTGCCATTACCTAATTAGTTTTCTGCAGCTATGCAGAACTTCTGTGTGTGTTGGGTTGCCTAAGTGAGGTATTTCAGGAAATTTTAAATTTTGATTGTTGACCAGTTAGCGTTCTTCAAAATTTTTCAATTGCTAATCTAGAAGGAAGGTGATTTTCCTTTTCTTGTTTTTTAGAAGAATGTTTGCTTTTATTGCTCTGAGATGTATTTAGAGACTCTTTCTAGTAGATTAATTTTTTTCTACGACGTCAAAAATTATTAATTTTGTTAAGTGTGTATTAGCCTGTTTAGTTAACCAGGATTTGACAGTATTGTTTTAAACCAATTTATTCACTAATTGATTACATGCCTGCTTAGGTATGAAATTCTATTTTTGCTTTATTTTTCCCCTTATTCGACTTTTCTCGTTGGTATATTTTAGGCTTGCTATTAACAACTAACAGATATCACATCTACAACCAACAATTACAGAACTTGCTGGAATTACAGTTTGATGGATCTGCACTCAACAGGTAATTGATCACCCATTACCAATTTAACAATTACAGAATTAGCAATTAATTCGATTAACAATTATGAACCTTCGATATCAGAATAAGTGTACAATATAGAAAATCGTCGGTCCTGCTACCTGTATAACCACTTGTAGCTGCTTGAAACCAGGGAGCTAGTATAGTTTAAAACCAGATAGAAGTTGTATCTCAGAGGGTATTACTGGTCGTAAACTTTCTCACCAAAGTGTAATCTCGTGCTAATGAGCATTTAGTAGTGGAACTGGCTCATATATCGTTTTGCTGTGGATATAATTAGTTAGAAAATACACAAAATTTATTTTCTGGAATATATTAGACATTAAGATTTTTTACAATTTTAATTCGCCTTCAAAATATTTTGTTTATAAATCAGCTGCCAATTGCTGATATAGACGCATTCAGTAACTGCAAGTGTATTTTCAAGGATGCGCACATTTATAGGCTTAGTAAAGGCCTTTATCGAATCACGGAATCTTGTTATGCCGCGAATCATCTCATTGAGTTGAAATTTGAAAGTATTTCGATTAGGATTTATATCTCTCTAATTTATTTTCGACTCTTATTTATTTGACATTATCTATAATTATTTATCGCACTAATTAATAACATAGATTATAGGTGTTGGCGTTTGTTTATTTTTTTATTGCAGTTTAAACGTATTCTATAATTTTGCATGTTTATTCGCCTTTACAATCTGTTTTTGAGTAAACAGATTCTAGACGATAATCCTTATCAGATTACCCAGAAGACAGAAGATTGTGGTAAGAGTAGAGAAAGAGTCGAAACAGAAGAGGTAAACATAGGTCTTGATTAAAAATAATCTTATAATGAAATGGGTGAAAATGTTCTTAGGGCGGCACTGAGTTCAATATGAAGTAACTAACTCGAACAAAAGGTAATATTGCAATGAACTACCAAAGCATTTGGACTTCTGCAGCTAAACAACAGGGACATAAACTGTGTATGGAGATAAGAACATTGGATACTTGTATGAACATCAAATAAAAACATGAATAAATTCAAACACAGATTTTTATTTTTATTGTGGTTAAAACAAAAATAAAAATTCAAAATGAACACACAACACAAGTGTTTAACCACAAGAAATTCAAAATTAGGAAAATCTTCCTAGAGTTTTTTAGGTCTTAGTTACAACCTGACAATGGGGGTTGAAACTGGTATCCACTTCAACAAACTAACATAAAATAAATTTATCAGTCAATAAAATAATTATTTACAAATACTAAATGAATTTATTAAACTAAATTGAATTATCTTTGATAATAAACAAATTCAAAATTGTTTAATCGTTATATCTTTGTTATTTAAAAACATTCCAAAATGATAAAAATCAAATTCTAGATTTAAATAAAAATTGCCTTTATAACTTTATAGTTCTTTATGTGAACAAAATCTTTCACTTTCGAAATACCTTGTATATAATCGTCCGGATTCTTTTAAAATCTTTTATTAAATTACTCCAATTGCATTGTTGGTAATACAGACTGCTTCCAATAGTCAGCTGATCGATCTTCCAAATAAATACATTTTTCAAACCAATAAATAAATCTTTTTTATGTTGTTTGTAATTATATTTACAATCCCAAATAATTGTTCTAAATGTGGAAATATTTCTTCTATATTTTATAAACAGGTAACGATTCCATAAATACTTTGTTTACATTCGACGTATGTTTATCAAAACATATGGTTATAACTTAACCTTACTTTATATTTTTTAGAAAATCTTATACGAATCGACGTGGACTTTTCAAATACATTTTGTCGACTGAATTTGTTAATTTTTCTTGGCCTTTTTATATGTTTTCTCAAAACAATTGACGACTATGACAAAATTCCACAAACAAAATCTACTCGCTACATTCGTGACGTCACAGGACAAAAACGTATGTTTAAAATTAGCATTAATCTTAAATCTAGAAAAACAGAAATATAGCTGGCACAAAAACGAACAAATTAATGTAATACACTTGTAGTCTAAAATCAATCATAACTGAGAAAATGAACAAAAACGATTAACGATGAAAACTTCATTAAAACTCAAATTACCATGGAAACACATTATCTCCAGCTATATCTTTACAAGAAATGAACACATAGCTACACTAGGTAACTCATACATATAAAATTTACATAGGAAAATATTTACAATAAAAGAAAAACTCAAATGAAAAATCTGTTTACACGTTTTAGGAGTTCAACGATGCTATACAAGATCCTACACAAATATCAACATAAATGAAATCAAATTATGTATACTCAAACTTGTCTAGCATACAGTCCTCCAAATGCTTGTATTCAAACAACGGTGAAAAAAGTTCTATTAAAATCAAAATTTGAAAAACCTCCAACATATCCAAAACAGCTAATTTTCCTTAATAATTAATACAAATCCTTTAATTACAGGAATTAGTAAGTTAAATGTACTATTATAGACATCATAATAATGACCTATTTTACATATTTCCAGTGAAATATAATCCCGAAACTGGTTCAGCTTACTAGGATAATGAAAATGCTATCTGCGGTCCCATCATCGACACATCAAATTTAAGAAAAGATAAAAATCTTCTAAACAAATGAACAAGCTATCCTAAACATGTAATATGGGTTACATACATCATGTTTTAGTACAAAACAATCAAATTAAATGATATTCCTTTTTATAAACTATCCTTTTTAATAAAATTAGGTTAAATATTATCGACACCTATCATGGTCCTATTTTTACTTGATAAAACTATCCATAATCAAGCATGTATGTAGTCTTTAGCATGAATAAAACTACTGTCCTAGCATGTACATCCTTTCATTTGTTGCATGAATAATTATATAAATGCTATCTGGCTAAACCTGATACCTATCGTAGCCTATTGATTATTTTTAATATGTCGTAAACTACTGAAATTTTCAAATAGATGATCCATATCAACGCAATATTTTACAGCGTTACCTAATAAGCGGCCATAGGTTAGTTGTTAGTGAGTTAGCTTCCCCTTAATTAATTAGATGTATTTCATCATTTTATGTGTTAAGTTCTAGACTTCGTGACCGTAGTCGCTCTGTATGTTTTTTTTTTGGATTTACAAGCCATTCGACGAACCTACCCGTTTTATTCTCTTTTAATATCAATGTTTTATTTTTCCATTAATCAGCATTATTCCACTATATAATAGTAGCATTATGAAAATACCCAAATACATTTTTTATTTACATCGAAAAATCTAATAATGGAGTATTAATGCACTAGATGTCAAACCAATTTATTTAATGGGTGAAACCCCCCGTAACCACGCCGTATGTACTACATCTACAACATGTATGGTCGATCAAAGTAATTACTTATGTATGAATACGTCGGCTTACGTGTTTTGGATTTAACTATTTATATCTCCCCTAGCGCCATATAATTACGTTACTTCTCCGTTTAAAACAACTTAAATGTCAATAAATCCTTTTCCGAGCAACAAACTTGCCACAGCAGTACAATTCTGGAAGTGCTAAATCATAGTTATCCTGAAAATAGATGTTGCAAGTATGGAAGCGAACAAGAATATTTCCTTATTACGTCAATTCTAGCCTATAGGCGTGCTTAACACTTTGATCCCTGGATAACCGATGACCTAAATGTGTCTATATGAGGGCTTTTCGTAGTTTTTCCGAAATCCATTATATCGTTGATTTCCCGTGACATAAAATGTTATCATCTATGTCATCTCAGTTATAAAATGTAAAACTATTTATAATCCATTGAATAAAACAAATACATCATTATTTGCTTTTCGATAGTAATTCACGTTAATTACGTTTGCAGTATCGCCTGTTATGCAGTACAAAGAGGACAAAAATGCTTTGTACCTAGTTTATTTAGTAAACATCGCAGTCATGTTTGATTTGAAGCAAATAATAGAACGATTCTCCACATTTTCATTTTATTTCATTTTTTGTTCATCCCTGCTTGGGGGAAATAGGTTAAGTGATTGCTGAAGATTTTTATTTTTCCTTCGATATGATTTGTTTCATGATTGAATTGAATGTTGGAAAACTTTGAGGCGTGCTGTTTATTTTGTTATATGTAAATAAACGTTTCAATCTTCCTCACGAAAATTGACTTGAAAAACATGCCTGGCAGAACTGTGAAGTCAATAGAATCGGTTACCTACCTTTATTAAACGGAACAGGAACAGCGGTCCATAAACAAGCGGATTAGGAAAATAATTGTACAGCACCATCTTGTCAGTTATCTCCTATCACAATTTTTTTTGTCTTCTTGGCGGTCGAATTTCTCAATGTATACCTTAACCTACAAGTTTTGTTAAAAGGCTTTTGTCCACTATGTTTATCAATATTGTTTACCTATTGATTAATTGATTGATTTCCTTTAGGCTTTTAATCTCCCTCCCCCCAGATCTTGGGTCTTTTCCCGTTGTAAACAACGGACCGGGACATACAAAACGACAAACCTTTTAACCAGCTTAATCTAACACCAGAAGAAGAACAAATAACATCTTTAGGTTTTCTTTACTATTACTTTAGAAATCTTTTAATCTCACTCTATTAGGTTATGGGATTAATAAACAAATTTTGGTTTACCGTTAAGTAAAATAATACATTTTTGCACAACTTAATGTAATGCTACCTTTTCTACAGAAAAGTATTTCGTACAAGTACTATTGAATTTATATTTTCGGTTTGCTTTAAAAGTAGGTATAGCTTAATTTTGGCAATTTATGAACTAAACTTTACAGTTTTTGGGCTTACAAAAATAAAACTATTTATGTTTCTTTTACGAACTATTGTTTTTATTTCTATTTCGCTTATACTGAGTTGAACGGCGGCTGGTCACTTTGTAGCAGACGTTTCCCGTATCTTAAATAACTAATATTTTCAGATTATTGTTTTGTTTTCTAAATTGAAATATATCGGAATTCCCTGTTAACACCTCGAGCTAACCAGTCAAGAAGTTGTTAATAAAATTATGATATCAAAGTAGTTTACTAACATTAAGATTAACACACGCAAGAATGATTAAAAATCTTAAAAAAGTAAACAATAATCAAAATATATATTTGGCCTGATTAACGCAAATTAGACTCATGAATTTGGCTCCCAAGTTTTCAATTGTTGCGATATGTATTCCTTATATGAGAACTTCGGAGAACTCTCTCTTTATGAAACTGGTTAATCGATCATGCTTAGAATTAGGAGTGGTGGGAAAATTTATCCAATTAATCTACCTATCTAGCGGTTACAAAGGTGATGCAAATTAGGCATAATAAACGCGTATGTATACTTTGTAACAACACACTAAGGTTAGCTACGGCGAAAGCATTAAAATGTCATTTTCCGAACGCAAGAAAACTGCCTTAGCCAAAGGATGTTGTCACATTTGTTTAACGTTCGACCATATTGCTAGAAAATGTCGATGTGCAATTAAATTAAAGTGCAAGGGCAAACATGTAACTTTAATGTGGCCTTCTGAAGAAACGGCTGAAAATCAAAAACCAGATTAGTCCTTTGTCGACTATTTAGTAGTCAAATTACAAGGGAAAGCAAAATTTTAAGAAGAGTCCGCGTTTTTCGCGACTTTAAAGATTTGCAGCCTTTTCGAATTTTGGATAATTGGAGGTCGAAAAACTATAAGAAGTGTTATTTCAAAGTGTAGAAGAAACGTCAAACAAGATTGTATTTATTTATCTACGCCCTATTTAATCGTCAAGTTTTTATTTTTAAACATGGTAAACCGGCAATTTTGTACAACGATAATGGCATAAATTTCATCGTTGTAGAGAAAACTTATTTGACATTTCTATTGAAACCACATTAAAAATTTTAACATTGAAGACAGAATTAAATGAAAATTTAATACCCCTCCACCACAGCATTGTGGTGGGGATGATGGTGGGAACGATTAATTGGGATGCTGAGAAATTTCTGGAAGAAATATTTAGGAAAAGCAGCTTTGCATTATGAAGAGCTTCTAACTTTATTATGTAACTGCGAGGCAATTATGAATTCAAGATCCATTACTTACGTAATCTGCAAACTTACATTAGATGCGGTAGATGCAGATCAACTTTAAGAAGTTGTTTTAGAGTGTTTAGGTTTGTATGACTCAATCAAAAAGTTTAGACAACGGAAAATAAAGAAGGTCGACGTAGTTATAGTCGGCAATGAAAATACTTGAACATATAGATTGTTTGTTTGTTTTGTTTGTTTTTTGGGCGAGGAATCAGAATGGCGGAGCATCCTTCATACCTCATGGCACCGATTGCTTTGATCATTTGGCCGACCCTACTAGAATTTAGCCGAATCTGGGGGAATTCCACTTCCAGTAGGGATCTTTATCGTGCCAAACATCGCATTGACATGGGACCTACAGTTTTACTTCCTATCCGAAAAGAAGGCATGTTTTAAATTTTTCTCCGCTATGAAAAATTACCAGCTCGACCGGGGACACATATAGATTGTCAACTGGTAAAAGGCGAAGAATTAATTCCGGGAAAGACGGCGTACAAAACTCGTACGATTGAAAACCGAAAATGCAATCTTGCTACGCCTATTCTTTCCTCTGGAAATGTATGAAGGAGAAGAATAAGAGTTTTTTTGCAAACTGAACTTCAAGAGAATGGCAGTGATAACGCAGAGAATCAGGACAATAACTAACAAAAAACGACATGAAGACGTAGGAAGCTCAGCTTGTCACTACCGGAAGTAAAGGAAAAATGAAGTGAAACAAACAGAATTAACAGTAAGACAACACAGTGTTAGGTAGTCATTGATTTTTGATATAGACTCCTTTTAGCACACAATGATAAGTATGAAGATATATTTTAGATATATAGGGTGTTTAATTTGCATAATTTGCTCACCTCCTCAACTTTTGAACGGCTAAATTTCAATAAAAATCATGGTTCGTCAAAGAAATGTCTAGTTTATTTTATTAGAACTTTAGGGACACTTTGGGCACCATATACAGGGATGTAACAGAAGTATATTTCAAAATTTTAAATGGTACCCTGTATATTTTTACTATATATTTGAAATGATACAAATGATATTGTTATTAATGTATATTGTTATTTTAGTCAACAGTTTTTGAAAGGTTACAATTTGGTTAGTCACCTAAAATACATCCTCCAGATTGCATTGCCCATCACAAACACAAACACTAGTACATTTAGACTTAGTATCTTGAAGCATCAGGCAAAAGTGATCATAAAGGTTCATATAAAGAATCTTCCCTCTGCTATCCCCACTGAGCTGTATTAGGTATATCAGGGGACACATTCCATCACTGAGACGACGCATAGCCCGCTCGGACATCATCATTCTTTGACAAACTCGTTAACAGAATCTGTTTTAAGGTTCTTATTGTATAATCTAATTACAGATTTCTGAGGCTGATTGAAACTGTTATCTGAGATATCTGGTAGGCAATGTGAGAATTCAGTGTATGTTTTCGCCACAGCCTGAAGATCTTGCCACGTTTTCTAACCTATCTTTTTGCCATGACCTACAAATGCAGATTCGGTGACACTACCTGTAAATATGCATGAAGAAATAAAATATACCATCACAAACACTTTTGTCAAATTTATTAAGATACTCATGAATAGGTAGCAGCTTTTCATGTTTAGCAAATCCACAGATTTGTAACATTTAAGCTCATAAATGCATGAAGAGGTATGACTCCAGACACCATCCATTTTGTCGTCTAATTTTGTTTCCTTGTTACTCTACACATGGATCATGAGATATTTAGGAATCAGGTTACTACAAGTTTTACAAGCAACAAAATATCCGTCCGAAAATTCTTCATAAACATCTAAAACTTAAAACAATGCAACATTTAACAAAATATTCAAGGACAGAGCATTTTTGGGTTTACAATAAACTTCTCAAATATTTGAAATCTGCAACTCACATAACTCAGCAATGACATAAGTCTTCTTGAAAAGTATATACAGTGATGCAACATTAACTTCGTGTATGTAGCGGTATCGTTTTATATGAGACTATCTTAGACGTTGTCCAACTTTATCCTCATCGGTAATATCGGTTTTAACTAAACAGGAAGTAAACGTATACCGGGAGACAATGATCATATGTTACACCGAATAATTTCTTTACTTTTCAACCGGTTCAACATCAAATTTTAGAAACAAATGAAATATGGCGCACCATCGTAGTCACAATTTAATGTAGATTCTAAATATGGGTAGATATACCGGGTGTTTGAGATTCTAAAGTTTATGTCACTTCCGATTCAACTGGAAGTCTAAAGCTAAAAGGTTGTATTGCAGAAAGATGCGTATTTATGTCTGTATTCCCTATTTCAAATTTGATAGGAATCGGTTGAAAAATGAAGAAATTATTCGGTGTAACATATGATCGTTGTCACCCGGTATAGTTCACAACAACCTGAATTCGGCTGATTTTCGATGATCTTGGTGATGATTACGATTTGCTTGCAAATTGGTCGCAGTTAGGAGTAGAGAATAAAGATAAAGGCACTAGTAGACCTAAAATAGAAGGGTAGAAAAAGGGCCCCAATTTAAAAGACCTGCAGATGAACAATACAATTGAATTACAAATAGAACATAATATAGGAAAGATAATTTAAAGTAAATTTTAATTATTCATTAATGTTTTACATTAAATCATGTTAGGAAAATTAACACCCTAATTGGGCATCGAACCTAGGCCTTCTGGCTCTAACCAACTAGCTATCAGCTATCAGGGCAAATCCACAGGAGAATGACAATTTCTCTATACGAATTAATGACGTTCACAAACCTGATATTGCTAATTAGAAATTCGTTATCTTTAAAAGTTTTTTAAATGGAAAAGCTTTCGAAATCCTAAAATTCAAGAACTTCGAGTTGGAGAATCTTTGACATTGGCAATCGAATTCCTGAAAGTTTGAGGCTAGATCTAGGAAACTTAGAAACCCATAATCACGTTTTTGTGTTCAAGATACATATTAGGCATTTCGAGTTTTTGTCTTTAAAGTCTAAAATTATCGATAAAAATAATTTTGACTGTCAAAGCCAGTAAGTATGACCCATTTCTCCGCTGCTAGAATCTAAAATTCCAATTTCACAATGGAGATTGAATACGTTAGGAAAAGGGAGAATTTATGTAATACATAAAGATTTTATACACTAAAACAGTTTCTATTGTTGAAAAATCCCGATTCCCATCAACTTGCGACAACCAAATTCATTTAATTTAAATTTCTTAATTTGTCTATTTTAATTTCCCAAAGGGTTTGTGCCAAAATCCCATTTTAGCTACTACTTATTTAATTTAATTTGTCAGGATTTACTTGCTAACCTTCTTTAATCCTTTATTTTATTTTTTGTAAAAGTTTGTTATGCCGTGAAGATATGTTTGCATATTTACACATATGAAATGTCAAAGGTTACCGAATTCTTTTCCAACCATACCCCATACGTTTAGATTTTTTCGACGGGATAGCATTCTCATAAAATTTATCGCAGAAAGTATCTTTCTACATAATAATATAAAAAAAAACAGAACAAGACAATATCCCGAAGTAATGTTACTAAAAGCCTTGAGCTTTTACAACAACATCCATCCTCCATATACATACACAGACAAACATTGATGCTTCTGGAATGCTTTTGCTTCGATTGGTTGCTCTGTTGCGTTTATGTACAAATCCAGCACGGCTTAGATGAAGCTTTGAGCTTTAAACCACACATGGTTGGTTGAGGGAGATTGTGCTTACGTACACGTTCTACCGCAACAGGTTCCATATGCCTGCTTCCTGTCGTGCTGTAAATGTTTTTACAACATGCCCCTTTTTTTTCATCATGCGAATTTTACGCGGTGAGATTCCCTGCGGAATCGTTTTTATTGAATTAACTCTCTAATGAACAGAGAGCAAAAAGCGAATGGACATCATGAAAAACATATTTGTCTGGATTTAAAAATGTAAACATTTTCTCCATTTGAAAAACAAAAACAGGCCTAATTTTTCGAATCTGTCCCTTTGGAATTATCATAATTTTCAAATATCGAGCTTACTTTATAAAAAGTGGATAATTGGAATTTACACTTGAAAAGCTTTTAAAAGGTTTTAATTCTGCAACAAGTTGTTAATTGTGGAAAGCTTTTGAATATAGTATCTAGGTTGATCCAAAAAGAGCAATCGGGCCTAAATGTCCGTACAGCTACCTACTACCTCTCTGCCCTTTCCCTAGCAAATTGTCTGACTACTTTGACGGCTGGACAAGCTGCTGATCCCTTTGTTCTATTCTAATCTCCTTTTGTGCGAAACCCGTTTTGCATATTGATGCTCAGCTAGTAGATGGTTTGAGGCACAAGCGATCTAAATTAGAGGTAAAGGTTATGGAAGATAAATCAATATTGGTTTGTTACAGTTTCCACGTTGTTAATTTTTTGTGTTTTTATGTCACCTTTTTTTAACATGACATGCATTCCCCTGACCGATATCCAGGAATTTAAATTAAATTTGTAACGTGATCGATCATAGGTCATCATTTTGAAATTACTTAATTTTAAATGTTAAAAGGTTTCTGGAATAATTCTAATGCTAACACTAATTTTCTGCAGAGTTCTTGAATTAGAATAAATTATTACAAACGCTGAAAATGAGCGTGCATTAGCTGTATGGAATTTTAATTTTTAAATCGCCGTATTTTGGAGGTTATGGTTAAATTCAGCATGACACAAAACGAAATGTACTTAAAATCCTTACTTCAAGAAGCTTCTTGCTGTTTTAAAATGAATCATTTCAACACATTACCACGATTGGGGATGCGTATAAAAACGCGGCTGACAGTACAAATTGTAATTAATATCGACGCCACAAAATATAATATACGTACACCTCTTACCTTGCATTGGTTCTTCACCGGCTATAATTTTTTTTACTGTTAGGATAAACTTTAATATCCCACAAAATTGAGACTCTCTCAGATCGGGTCGCTTTGAAGATTCCTAATTTCTTATTTTGGCATAACTAGCACAAATAACTTTTTATATTGCAACAAGATTCTTTATTTTTATTAACACCAATAAAAGAAAAACATGATACCTAACTTAACTCTTCTCTTGTAATCAAAAAGACTGATTTTTGATTAAATTAATAACGTTCTAAAAATGTAAATTCGTTGAAAAGATAATATGTGTTTTTGCTTCTAATTATTTAAATACAAATTTCAATTTCTAAAATTCTTTGTTTGGAATGTAACAAATAAACATATAACATGTACATATTTTTATCTATAATTTGAATATAATTTAAATGATATCTTTTATTTTCTTAATTAATACAAGTTTTGTTTAAAAACTCACTGTTTTATTTATTTTGGCTAAAATGGTCCTTTATCTTTAATCTTAAATATTGGCGCAAAAATTTTCCATGTCTAACCTCTTATCAGCTGCTTGCTTACTTTACAGCAAAATAAAATGTCAAAACTACTGATCCAATTCCATGCGATAAAATTATTAATTGTTATTAAATTCTCCATCTCACATTTCCAATTTCCATTTATTTCTTTAATTTCAATCCAATAATAATTTTTCACTTCTTTAGATAATTAACTTTCGATGTTATTATAAATTTTTATTTTCACTTTTGAATAAATAACTTTAACACTATTTTTAAATTGGTTTAATAACTTTTTAACTTTGACCTTTAAATTATAATCTTAAATATTTCTGACAAACTAATTTTCAAAAACTTTTTATCAACATAACCTTACAAAATTTTAATTTGAAGCGCATTAAAGATGCATATTCTCCTTTGGACGTTTTAGAGCTACTTAATTTTTAAAAAAATGGCTTCCTTTTTATACCTTTTGATCAAACAATAGCATTTTTACATAAAACAAAAGAAAATTATTTTTCTAAATTTTTTATAACCGTATTTTATTTTACAAATTTTTATTTAAAGAAAAACTTCATTCCATTTTGTAGATCACAAAATTATGAATCTGCCGATATATAACACTTTGCATAAATCCTAGATTATTCATCTAAATCTTGTTGTCGACGAAACAACATTGTTTACAACTAAACAATATCATAAATTCATAATTACACAATTTCCCAATGTTCTTTTTTTATAAATTTATGTCTTACACATTTTATGAACTTAATTAGTTTATTTTTCTAGAAAACTGTTAAGCACGTTTAGTCATTTCTGTCATTCAATTGATTTTGTTGGATATTATCATTGCCTTATTCTCCTGACGAGTGATCACATTGTCGATTATTTGATCTTTGAACGATGATCGCATTAGTCAATTCAATTACCAAATTTCTTTGGCCATGTTGGCAAAACCATGAGCCAATGCCATAAAGCTTCTTTTCTGAAGAAATTACAAATACATTTTTTTGTTCTGTTTTGCAACTGTGTTTGCAATCCCTTCTGAAGAAATGAGAAAAGTCCAAACCTGGAAGTCATTGTTTGTTCGTCGACTCAGGCCGTGAAACTCTTCTTTGGCCTTGATGAAGGACAGTTTAAGATCGGAATCACTTATGTGGCTATCACTGATGTCTTCTATGGTATGTTTTTTTCTGTCGACCTAGTCAACGAATATTAATGTTTCTAAGGATCATACTTTATGCACACTTTTAAAGTTAACTTGACATTTTTTCCGCATTTCGTTTTGGTGTCCGCGAGTTGGCTATAGACAGTGTCCACGTGTTTGAGATAAGATACCATGATGATGATAATAAATAAAAACTATCCAGCAAAAAAAGGATTGCTGCGTAGTTCTTTGTCGTGCTTCGTCGCCGATCTATCGAACGGTGGGTACACCCTTTGACACAGTTATCTACTGTTAGTATGAATCAACATCAAATTGTAAGGGATATGAAGGGAACTCTTCAGGTTTTTGCGCAGATACAAAGGTTCTTGTTCTTGTTCAAGCCATTTATTGTAAGGGAAGTGGTAGTTGTAATTCTTCCTGTCATGAAAGATTGGTTGCGATACGAATGGATATGAAAAAACTCCACGTGTTCTCTGCTCCAATTTTGCAACTGAGCGTGCAAAAAGACCATCTCGGCTGTTACGATATTCATTTCTTGTCCAATAATATTTGGTTTTTCCAAACGCGCTGTTGCTCCTGTTCTAGATAAAGCTCGCATAGTAATATCGCTGTTAGTTCTTACATTTTTACTCACCAGCAGTTTTTGAAGTTGCAGGGAACTTTGAAACCTAACTTAGAATATCAACCATGCTTTTCTTCTTGAACGCATTCTTCGAGTTATTACAGACCTCTTGCTAATGTTTCAGTATTGTATTATCGTATTTATCATGATAGCTTTAAAGTAAAACTTGTAATTCTTTTCATGCTTGAATCAGTCGTTGAATATTAACAACTGCCATATGTAAAACTCTATCTGAAAGCAGCACAGTAAAATCAGCCTATGTCGCCTCGGAAAAGTAATAAAAAATTCCATTCAACTTTGGTTTGGGCAAGTGGAAAAGACTTATTCGCGCGTTGCCACCGAGGTAAGCGGAAAGCGACAATCTTGTTTGTTCGTCAGAAAATATAACTTCCAACTCTCTAACGACAACTGGTAAAGCCTAGAGTAGAAAAATATCTTTTCGCTGAGTTTCAGATCGTCGTGGATCACTAATAAGGATGCCTCTCTAAGCACCCATGGGCTTGTGACCGCCACAATATTTTGAAGCATCTCCATCTGCAATGTCCGAACAAGGGGAACAAGAGACCAGTTAGTCTTTCTTCTAGCACATCGTCTAAGTTTGTTTTTTTTTCTCCTTTTTGTCTTTCATTTTCTGTTGTATGTACTATTGATTTCATAATGATCTAGGACAACAAGGCTAATGTGATGCTATTTTTTATTATTTTATCCTATGCATTTACATTGAAAAAAAAGAATAAAATAGCATCATATTAGCCTTGCTGTCCTAGATCATTATGAAACCAATAGTACCTTTCGGCACAGGTAGAGGTATATAGTTTCGAAGTTTGATACAAACTTGACGTAGAGACTGCTATTCGCGAGCAGCTTGTTCTGTATACAGCATGTCTCAAAAATAACGGACAATACGTGAATACGAGATAGTTGATGATGTGTAGAGAAAGTTTTTCCCATAACTTTTTTTTCTAAAATATTTACTTTCAGAGTTATACTTTACAGCATTTGTCAATACAGCACAATTTTGTCAATGCCGCAAAATACCCAAATGAGTTGATCTTGAAAACACTCGTAAATAAAACACGTTCCGTTTTGCCATGTTATGGTTTGTTTATTTTAAAATAAATTCAAGGTCTAATAACAGCTTAAAACATCTTACTTTAAAGAGAGCATCTGATATCATATTTCAATAAGTTAAATAAGTTAAAGTTGTGTGTGGCGGCGTTGAACGTAATTTAAAAAATGCGATGCTAATACATTTTACTAGAATCTGAAGCATTAATATTTAAAACTAATAGTAAACCTTTTCATTAAAACTGAAATAAAATTTTACAAAAATGATCTTGGGCTCGAAATTTCTCATTGAACGTAAGTCAATAATCAAAAACTCTCTTTGTTATAAACATCCCCTTTCCCAGACTTTCCTTATTTATAGCAATTCTTTCTTTCGTATTCTGTGCTTGTAAATAAAATCTTGGACTAAACATTCCGCAAAAATACACATAGTGAAATTTGATCTATGTAAAATAAACAAAACGCAATTTAAAAAAGGATACAAAACATAAATATATTTTTACGTTCTGTAATAACATTCGAAAATAAACAGAAGATAAGATAATCTTTTAAAAAGAATACTTTCATAATTAGGGAGCCGCCAGGTTGAATTTGCGGCCCGATTGTGGTTTACTCAAAAAACTACAAGGGTCGCAATTTATTAAATACGAGCAATTTTTACCATTAATCTATTTTATTTAAAACGGAAAACACCTTCAAATAAACTCTTGATAATAAAAATTATTAGTTTGATGAACTATCATCAAACGTTTGGGACTTTTTTGCAACTATGCAGTTTATAACAAAACGCTTATTACGGTGATATGTCATGGTGTTTATAAAGACGTAACCTTGACCAATATACGTGTTTTTAAATCGACTTCTCCGAATTTTTGCTTAACTCTACACATATCGCTTTACAATGTTTTGACTATCCCAATGCTGGATGACTTATTATTTATTATCAAATTGATGCAAAATATAACAGGACCGTATTAGCAAAAAGTATTGCAAACAATTTTTAACAAATTTACAAAAAAGAATTTTTGAAGGTAGAGTTTTTTTCTTTAGTTTTAGATTCTACCTCGGACGCTTTTTAACCCTCTGCGTTATTGTTCGTTATTTTTGAGACACCCTGTATATGTCGAAGTAACTCCTGTTTGTGATTGTGTATCCCTATGACCAGGCCTCAAGTGGCGACAACACGTCTAGCTGAGATACGTGCGCGTCTGGTCGACATATGCGCGTAAGGAGACGAGCGAAAAGATTTGCAAATTTATAATTATGTAGACAGATTAATTGTAATGAATAAATTGTGAAAAGTTGCGCTTTGCATTATGTCTAAATTAAGTAAGTTGCATCTAAACATAATCCATTATATTTAATTAATTTAATAATAAATGTCCAAAACGACGGAATTATTTTCTTTTTACCTTTTTACTGTAACTTTACATTAAAGCAATTATCAAACTTGATGATTTCGCATTAGATTGCTTAGGAATCTGCCGATTGTAGAACATGACGTGTGTGATGCCCCACCCCCTATCATCCGCCCTTATTTTATAAAACTCAATCGATAGCATCAGCAACACGCAGGGTACTTTATCTACATTCCAATTAGCGTGGGTAAACAATAATTTTAACAACAAAGCAATTTTAGTTGGTTGTATACAATTAACCATACTGCTTTTATACTCCATTTAGGTTAGTTTTCAGGCAATTTAATTATGCAGTTTCCTCATCAATGTCGTAATGTTGCTATTTAGATTTAGTTAATGAGTGATTAAATTAAAGTTTCATAAATGTAAAATCGTGTGTTAACTTACAAACAATAAACTACAACTTATTTATTTAAACAGTTTATCAAAATTTTGGTATTATTCATTAAAATATGGAAATAGATTCGGTCGTTCTATTAGTTATCATTCAAAATGTTAGGTAGAAGTACACTACATATATATATGCGAAGATAACGTTGAACACTTGCAATGATTTCGGCTTTTAAACACAAAAATTAAAACAATAAGTGTAAAAATTCTAATATATCTCTGTTCAGTATACGTTTAATCTAATATAAAAATAAACACGACCTTGAAACTTGATACTTTATTAAGGGCATGGTGACAAGAGGTGCCCGTACCCTAACGGCAGGTATGGAGAATAAAAAAATAGTTAAAAACAGGAAGTACTGTCAGCTTATCTTCAGAAGTATGCACACTCTAAAAAATTACCGGTGAATTATACCCTAAAAAATGGAGGCAACTATGTTACCTCCATTTTTTGGGGTAAATTTACTTCAAAGTGTAATTTTCATAGGAAGTGGGGAAATTTCAACATTAGGTTAAATTTGCATTGTAATGTTTCCTTTTTAAGTAAATTTACAGATTAAAATTACAATCTCAATGTAATTTTACATTTTAACATTAAAACACCTGTGTAAAGTTACATGGCAAAGTTAATATTTCATGGCAATAGTACTTTTCAGGGTTAAAATACAAATGTGAAAATACTTCTTGAATGTAACGATGACTTGCGAAAGTACTTGCAAATTCAATCGTTCCTCTGAATATTACTTACATAGGTAAAGGAATTGTATGAAACAAAATAAAATCAAAGTAATTTTTATTGAACGTATGTACTTATATAAAATATAAGACATTAACAGAACTTCTTTTCAGGGGCTTTCGGAAATATTTGGTCTCTCAAAGACATTCAGATAAAGTTTCGATTCCACCTAGAAAATTAAAAAATTATAAATTATATAAACAATTATACACGAGTACCTTTCTCAATTACAGTTATGCTAGTTTATTTCGAATTCTTCAATTTTTGATTCATCCTAGAAAAACATTAAATTAAATATTTTTATTTTATTGGTTTAAATTTGTAATTTTAACATATAGGTACTTACCGATTATTATTTTTTAACTTCTACTATAAAATAAAATTCTTCCCATCTTCGGTCATACGTGTAAATATTTGCCTTTAATAAATGCGCACTACACTACAACGAAAAACAAAATATTAATGAGCAACAGAATGAACACTTCGTTCGATATCGATAGAGTACGCCTCGCCGAAATCATAAAAGAATGGTACACACCATTCCGACCATTCCCCAAAAAGCCTATTTGGACTGTTCATAATGGATTCCTGAATTCTTTCACGAAACGAAGGTCACAAACAAGTGCGATCAGCGAAATATTAATTAAGGGTAAATATTAAGGGTAAAATTACACTATTCTTGTTCAAGTTCATCTTATCTTTAATATTACACTAAAAATGAATTAAGTTATTGAGCAATTATACATTTGTAAGGAAAAAATTGTCTGAGTTATGTAAATTTATATTATGGATAGTGATTTTAACCAGTTCAATGTAGTAGAATTACTTATATTTGTATAATTTTACATAATTACAGGGCATTTTACCACAAATAGTAAAACTACTAAATGTATAGGTAAAATTAATTTTAGGGTAAAAATACCGCAAATAATAGCGAAAAGTTACCTCTTTCCCAAGGTAATTTTACCTCATTTTTTACAGTGCAAGGCCATTGGCGACGTTCATACTTTATCAGTTAATCAGTTCAGATTCAGTAAGAATTTAAATATGGCCACACTAACACCGACATTGGTACTATTGCTAACTTAACCAGTAGAAGATGATGAAAGACTCCACTGTCGCCGCCGTAAGTAGCGATATTCCGAGATTTCCATATAAGAATCTATTGCCTATACTTAAGTGACTGAAAAAAGAAGGGAGGATGGGAAGTCAACTGTGAGGTTATAGAATAATAGTAGTTAATAAAAATTCTGTATTGCAATTTTTGACAGCTATCAGGATAGTCTCAACTATCAGAAGGGAAAGTCGCTCAACGAAAAATTCGATATCGGTGTTTTCACCTTTGGCAGAGATGAGTAATAAACAAACTAAAGTTGAAGTATTGCATTCTATAAAAATCTATTGAAAACTATATTGCTACCTCTAGAACGATCGGCAGTCTTCGTACCAATCGCCAAAACAGAAAGCAAAATTAACAGTTAATAGTGCCGGCGATTAGTAGTTAATCCCCGATTTAACAATCTGAATCTGACGAAATGCTTCAATATGACGCTACAACTTATGCCATAACATAATATCGCTACCTTCGGAAGACAACGACAATCTTCACTCGTCATAAGCGGAGGCGTGGCAATTTAACGAATCGAAATTGAAGAAATGCTTCGTATGGTTTTATTAAACGGCGATCAATATTTCGCATAAAATATAAAATCGCCAACTTTGGCTGGGAAAAGCAGTCGGATCAATGTGGCGACCAATAATTGTCAAATTGTCAATATAGACCCTTTATTTTCAAATATTACGACAAAGATTGATCTCGCCGCTGGAGCAAGAGCACCAGAACGGTGTTGGCGATATTGAATGTTACCATAATTGACATTTTGTCTTACCACAAATCTTAGGTTTAATCATAATCATGCACAAGAATATTAACAATTTAGCATTAATTTGATAATGGACATTCATGTTCTGTAAAAACGACCATATTAATATGATATATACATCCGTAATTGTAATTTTTTAACACTTTTTTATTAAATTTCCTCTACACCATGCATGTATAATAATTTTTTCTTTATTAAAGTTTTTGTCACGTTTGTTCCACGATGTCGCTACTATTTGAAATAGAGGAGCTATAATTGTCACAATACTTATAATAGCCCCACCTAAGGCCACTAATGATAGTCGTAATACAAACATCAATCAGAAAGCAAAGTTAGCCATTACTTTCTACAGCTTTAACTACAATCTGCAATTTCCAATTTGATATAGCAAAGTGAAAGGAATATTGCATATAATAGCCTTATTAATCGGCGATCGAAGTCACAATATTATCTTGCTACTGCTGATAGGAGACGACATCTCGACGACATCTCCATATCAATTAGATAGGAAGTTGAAGAAATACTTCATATGGCCCTATTAAGGCTGTTTTACCCGATTCTGAAGATAGGGAAACGCAATGTAAACTATTTATTTATTTATTCAATAACCGCTCAATATTTTTTGATCGGGTTTTTACCAAAAATTTACCTACAATGTAGTGTATGATGTAATGTTTTTAAAAAATAATTTTTAACGTTTGAAACCATAAAAAACTTAATTTGCAATAGGATCGCTTACTATGCTTTTATTCATTTATTTATCAACGTATATTTTTTTAAACATTTTTCCCGTAATCTGTGCGTCAAATGCTATGATGTAATGTAAAGATTTTTTTTAGAAACGAAAATTTCAACTTTAAATTAAGTTTTTTATGGTTTCAAACGTTAAAAATTATTTTTTAAAAACATTACATCATACACTACATTGTAGGTAAATTTTTGGTAAAAACCCGATCAAAAAATATTGAGCGGTTATTGAATAAAAACCGAGTAAAGTTTACATTGCGTTTCCCTATCTTCAGAATCGGGTAAAACAGCCTTAAGCGGCCATCTATAGTTGTCAACTTGTCACAATATAATATCGCTACCTTTAGCAGCAAATAGCAACTTTTATATACACCATCAATTAGAAAAGTTGGTTGGCCAGTACTTTCAATACCCAATTTTAATATTCCGAAGTTGAAGAAATGATTCATATGAGCCTATTAACCGGCGATATATAGTTGTCATATTATTACAATATACTGCTACTACCTTCGACAGCAAACGGCAGTCTTCACATACACCATCAATTAGAAAAGTTGTTTAGCCACTACTTGCAATGCCGCCCCATGTTAATATTCCGAAATTGAAGAAACGCTTCATATGGGCCTATTAAACAGCCATCTATGCTGTCATATTATTACAATATAATGCTGCAGTCCCTATATACACCATCCATTAGAAAATACGGTTAGCCCTTACTTCTTTTACTTCTAGGTGCGATCTGCAGTCCCCTGTTTTAATAAACCGAAGTTGAAGAAATGCTTCATATGGGCCTATTAAACGGCCATTTATTTTGTCATATTATTACAATATAATGCTGCAGTCCCCATATACACCATCCATTAAAAAATGCGGTTAGCCATTACTTCTTTTACTTCTAGAAGCGATCTGCAGTCCCCTATTTTAATATGCCGAAGTTGAAGAAATGCTTCATATGGGCCTATTAAATGGCTATCTATGTTGTCATATTATTACAATATAATGCTGCAGTCCCCATATACACCATCCATTAAAAAATGCGGTTAGCCATTACTTCTTTTACTTCTAGAAGCGATCTGCAGTCCCCTATTTTAATATGCCGAAGTTGAAGAAATGCTTCATATGGGCCTATTAAATGGCTATCTATGTTGTCATATTATTACAATATAATGCTGTAGTCCCCATATACACCATCCATTAGAAAATACGGTTAGCCATTACTTCTTTTACTTCTAGGTGCGATCTGCAGTCCCCTGTTTTAATAAACCGAAGTTGAAGAAATGCTTCATATGGGCCTATTAAACGGCCATTTATGTTGTCATATTATTACAATATAATGCTGCAGTCCCCATATACACCATCCATTAAAAAATGCGGTTAGCCATTACTTCTTTTACTTCTAGAAGCGATCTGCAGTCCCCTATTTTAATATGCCGAAGTTGAAGAAATGCTTCATATGGGCCTATTAAATGGCTATCTATGTTGTCATATTATTACAATATAATGCTGTAGTCCCCATATACACCATCCATTAGAAAATACGGTTAGCCATTACTTCTTTTACTTCTAGGTGCGATCTGCAGTCCCCTGTTTTATTAAACCGAAGTTGAAGAAAGGCTTATTATGGGCCTATTAAACGGTCATTTATGTTGTCATATTATTACAATATAATGCTGCAGTCCCCATATACACCATCCATTAGAAAATACGGTTAGCCATTACTTCTTTTACTTCTAGGTGCGATCTGCAGTCCCCCATTTTAATATTCCGAAGTTGAAGAAACGCTTCATATGGGCCTATTAAACGGCCGTCTATGTTGTCATATTATTACAATATAATGCTGCAGTCCACATATACACCATCCATTAGAAAATACGGTTAGCCATTACTTTTTTTACTTTTGGGTGCGGTCTGCAATTTTAATATGCCGATGTTGAAGAAATGCTTCATATGGGCCTATTAAATGGCCATCTATGTTGTCATATTATTACAATATAATGCTGTAGTCCCCATATACACCATCCATTAGAAAATACGGTTAGCCATTACTTCTTTTACTTCTAGGTGCGATCTGCAGTCCCCCATTTTAATATGCCGAAGTTGAATTATAAGAAACGCTTCATATGGGCCTATTAAACGGCCGTCTATGTTGTCATATTATAACAATATAATGCTGCAGTCCCCATATACACCATCCTTTAGAAAATACGGTTAGCCATTACTTCTTTAACTTCTGGGTGCGATCTGCAATCCCCCATTTTAATATGCCGAAGTTGAAAAATGCTTCATATGTGTTTAAACTCATTTCCCCTCTTTGTTAACACGCAAAATCTCAGATTTCAAAACATGTTTACAAGCGTAAATGAATTAATATTATTTGTTGATTAATTAATATTAACCAATTATAAGTGAATGCACAATAATTAGTATTTGTAATAAAATCAACAAAAAGTAATGATAAATGACATTTATTGGCTCTGTGGATGAATGGCTGGATCTCAGACTAGAAACCACGGTTCAAATCCCATGTAGTTCTTATAATTCTTTTAAATAAAATATTTAATATATTTCATAAATAAAACTTTGTTTTAAGTAATTATAATATTTAGAAAACAGAATAACTTACTTATTGTTTCCAGCCTTACTTTGTGGAACTCCATAATCATGAAATAAATAACGATTAGTAAAAGTTTCACTAATGTAAATTTGGTAATGTATAATCAGTTTTATTTTTAATTAACATAAATATTATACATATCTTATATAGTTTAAAGAATGACTATAAAATTAAGGGATACTTGTAGGTCATTATTCTTTTTTATGTTTATTTGTAAAATAAACAATTCCTTAAAAGTACAAACAAAAAGGATAATAAATGGCCTTCATTAAAGAAGCAAGTAATGGCAACATACAGTATAGCCATGTGGAACGATTTCTGTATTTTCGTCCAGAAAACCGCGGTTCAAATCCCATGCAGTTGCTTTAATTTTTTTTTAATAAAATGTTTAATATATTTCATAAACAATTTTTCTAAATTATAATATTTATAAAAAACAATAATTACATAAAATTATCCCTTAATTTTATAGTCATTGTTTAAACTACATATAATAATTATGTTAATTAAAAATAAAACTAATTGATTATAAATTACCATATTAGTATTTAATTATAGGTTATTCTGTTTTATAAATATTACAATTATTAAAAAAATAGGTTTATTTATGAAATATATTAAATATTTTATTTAAAAACAAATTATCCGAATTGCATGGATTGATTTGAACCGTGATTTCTTGTCTGAGATTCAGCCATTCATCCACAGAGCTAAGCTCTGTTGACGTTGTTTGCCTATTTAATGAGTGTCATTTATCATCCTGTTTTGTTTGTTCCTTTTTTATTAATAATTTATTTATTATTAGTTTTTGATAATTTTTTACAATTACTAATTACTGTACATTCACTTATTAATCGGTTAATGTTAATTACTCAACAATTAACATTAATTCATTTACACACGCTGTTTGTGGTATCAAGAATCTTAATGTTTCTCTAAACATATCCCTCTCAAAAAATAATGTGTGGTGGGGGCCTAGAGGTTCCCCTCTCGTCGTCCCCTTACCGCTGCCCCCCAACAGATGGTTCGGGACTGTTTAAATATAGCCTTAATAAGCCCAAATTGAAGAAATGCTGCCTGAAATGAGCCTGTTAATGGCTATCAACAGTAGTCATATTATCGCAATTTAATGTCGCTACCTTTAGTTTAATTAGAAAGGAATCTCAAACATTAATGCCTCTCCAAATTAATATGCCGAAGCGGCGATCAATAGACGATATCTTCTTAATATCGCTACTTTTGGTAGAGAACGGCCATCTTTATTGATAGACGAGTGTTAATAAGCCGATGGTGGAGGCCTGCTTCATACGGCCTTTCCAAGCAGCGTTCAAGCTCAGACATCAAACAAACAATTCAGATTGCTTTTTCATGAAACACATTATTGCACTCTGAAACCCTTTTAACTAAATATGTGATAGTGGGATAACCAGCAGCTTTTCGCAACAGGACAGAAATGTCCTTAGGAGGTAATTTTGTTACGGAAAAAGTAATACCCAACAATACTAACGTGTTAGCTTAGAATAGTCAAAAAGCTATGCATATTAGTGGACGAAGTCTAATAGAAAATGGGAAAAGGAAAAATAAACACCCGGAACGTATATACGTTCTTCTTATTTAATATAATAAAAGCCTAACCAACTTATTGTTGCCAGTTTAGAGAACTCCTCACGTATCGCCATTATATCACAGTATAAGAGAAACCTCGCATTTTTCTCCTCAGGAAATAAACTACTTGCATCCCCCAAAAATAAACCTAAAAAGTTTAGAGAAACCAGACGTTCATATTACAAGCAGCTAAAAGCTTTTTCACGACCACGATCTGTCCATGTCGTCGTATCTGACTGTTGCATTGTTATGCTGGTAGATACATATACTATAATGATGTAACATGTAATAAATGTTATAATCTTAAATAATAACCTCAAACATTAGTTTCGCATGTTTTTTATTCTCTCAATTTTCTTTACTCAGTAATAAGAAACGGAACATAGAAACTAATCGATAAAATGAATTAACCAAATGTGACATTTAAAGTTAGTATTGAAAGGTTGCTTTAACTAATTTAATTATTTTTATCGTTAAATCAAACAATTTCCTTAAAAATTCATAAAATGTTATATAGAAAAAAATATCGGAAAATTAAAAGGAATTCGTAGTGCGAGCTTTAATTCTCTCTTAGTATTTAGCAAGTATTCAGTAAAATTCAAAGACTAACAACAAAGTTATTTGTTGTATATTTAATAGAAGCAAGTCCATAATTATTAATTATTTCTTCTTTCTTGGGGTTTCGTCGTATTTTAATCATCATCCATAAAATAGCTTATTTTTCGTCAGATAAATTACTAACTGCACTTCCTCGTTAACCGCCGGAGGCGTTCTATTCAAAGTAATTCTCAGTCTTTGATCTTCGGTAATTGCCAACTAATCTGTCAAAAACATTAGAATATCGCGAGGAAAACATTTAATTCATATTAGGTGAGTTTTGGTTTAATTGAAAAAATGGATCAAAACTTACTTTGGTTAAATTCAAATTTCCATTCAAAGAATTGTTGATGACACGAAAACTGGAACCGCCGTTGCTTGATTTTATCTTGAGCAACCGAGGAAGACAAATAACAAGAACTAAAGTGTATTTAGAATAAAAATGCAGCCAGCCCTATAAGGCTTACGCAAGGGGACAACGCATCCCGTACATCGGGAATCAAAATGCCGTCCAACAGCTATCCCCCGTGGCTTAACGTGCTCGCTTCGTAACACGTGGGACGCAGGATCGATACCTGCTCCCCGGTAACTTTTTTTTAAATTATTTAATTATTTGAATTATATTTTTAAATGTTATTTGTTTTGTATTATTATTAATATTATTTGCATTTATTTCTTCTGCTTTTTTCTACTTACATGCATCCCACAGTTTCAAAAGGACTTTTTAAATTAATTAGGTATATTCATTATTATTTTCATTCATATTCCATTTAAATAAATTGGAAATGAGAAGAAACAAATGTACATGTGGGAAGCTAGCTTTTATACATTGCGAATTATTATCCATGAATTATCCAATTCATTTGTTTTAAATATTTTTACGATAAATAGTACCCCAATGAATGTTCTGCATTGAATATAATTAATTAAAAAAATCTTTTTGAACATATGAAATACGTGTTTTGAAGATACATATAAATAGAAAAGAATAGAATAAAAAAGTACAAATAGTATTAATAATAAAAAATAAATAACAAGTTCAAAATTTACAAAAAGTTACCAGAGCAGGGATCAATCCTGCGACTCACGCGTTACGAAGCAAGCACCTTTATGTTACACCTTAATTTATTGTGATGTGCTAACATGCCTATTTATAAATTAATTTTACTAAGAAAAATATGTGTCATAAATAAAAGAATTATGTATTTTAATTATAAGAATAGATAAATAAAATAAATTCTTATATTATTGTCTTAAATTATCATCCATGAATTATCCAATTAATTTGTTTTAAATGTTTTTACGATAAATAGCACCCCAATGAATGTTCTACATTGAATAATATTAATTAAAAAAATCCTTTTGAACATATGGAATACGTGTTTTGAAATAAATAGAAAAGAATATAATAAAAAAGTACAAATAGTATTAATAATAATAAAAAATAAATAACAAGTTCAAACTTAAAAAAAAGTTACCGGAGCAGGGATCGATCCTGCGACTCACGCGTTACGAAGCAAGCACCCTTATGTTGCAGCTTAATTTATTGTGATGTGCTAACGTGCATATTTATAAATTAATTTTATTAAGAAAAATATAATACTGCTGCGTGTCATAAATAAAAGAATTATTTTAATTATAAGAATAGATAAATAAAATAAATTCTTATATAAATTTTTAGTAAGGATTACCTAACGAAACTTATTCAATAACTGTTTTCCGTATACTACACTGGCGGGGCGGGAACTGACCAATCAGGTTACAGCGTTTCATCGCCCACGTGCTAATATTTGTTTTGGCTTACACCGATATTTTATTTCATCATTGCTCTATGACTGCATTTGTAATGTTTTTTAAATACTGAAATTATAGAACATCATGCAAATGGTTAATTTGCCTAACTTCCACCTCAACAACCACAACTTTCTCCAATTATAGAAACTTCTATTTTACAAGAATGAATCTGATTTCATATAGTTAATTAGAATACAGTAAAACATATTTCGGAAAAACTGATTGTACACTTCATTACATCCAGTAAGAGCTTTCCAATCAAGGTACGCTTGGAAATAATTAAAGATGAATTTAATTTTATTAAATACATCAGTAATTATGATGATGATGATGAGGACGGGTTAATTTATAAAGGCGTCGATAAATCGAGATTTAACGTAATTTAACGTTGACTTGATTAAAGGGAACACACCACCAACCACTACAATCTAGTTGCTAGCGCCTACAGCAAGTCGTAAGTCGTAAATTTCCTGTTTTATCCATGAACACTAATATTAACATGCCATCGCTTAAGAAGATTACATTATTGGACTGGAGCACAGAAATGCCAAAGATCGATGCTTATTTTCATTCTTTTATACCTGTCAAGTCAATTCGTTATTTCGTATGTGTTCCGTGAAAGTGTACCCATATTGCGACAAAAAGTTAATGTGTAGTGTGTTTTTTGGTGATTATGAGAGTTAAATAAACAAACAATTGAACATTTATAGTGAAGCAAAACATCAATGGAGAAAAACGTAAACACCGCGGGTGTTTGCATGAACTGAACTGAACAGGAATACATTTTATTTCGATGGCAACGACATTCACTTCCGAAAGACGAAGTATTGTGTTATTTACGTACCGTATTAGTTTAAGATTATTTTTTTAAATTCTTTAACCTCAAAAGTAGATGTCATCTAATCTTAAAGCACACCTGTTAACTCATAGTGGCGAGAAACCATTTTAATGTAATTTGTGTGACAATGTTTACAATGTTTTCAAAAGTTACTCAAAGTGTTAGTCTTAAAACATACATGTTTTGGTGAGAACCATTTGAGTGAAATCTATGTGATTATAAATGTTTACTGTTTAAGGGGGCGTTATTGGCGCAAAATATTAGCGTCAAAATATAGCTCACGTTTTTTATTCAGTTTTCTTTTAATAATCGTTTTTTTAGGAAGATAACGTTTGATGTCGATTGCTAAACTGTTAAGGTAGTGTGGATGATAGTTTGTAAGGAGCAGATATCTAAAATAAATTTTATTATCGTAGCCGAACATAGCCAATCTTGTAGAATTAACGTTTTTTAAAAAATAACCACAATACAGTCATTATATCACTGTTTAATAGCAAAATCTATGAAAATGGATAAATGTTTTTGCTTGCTTATTTAGTATTGATTGAAATAAAATAAAGTATACGGCGCGAAAATTTAAATATAGCAGCACGAAAATCAGTCATTTTTAGTTGAATGCTTTCTGCACCAGGAAGCGTTGGGTGGTAATATTCGCGGGACATTTAAAAATAATTTAACTTTCCTAATCTTTTAACTATCATTTAATCAATTCCCGAAGTAAATGTTGTTTTTCTTTACTTAAGAGCATGTGACGGTTAATTTTTGAATAAACTGTTTCACTCTTAATTAGTCCTGATTAATTTCTTAAAACGAATATATATTTTCAATATAATATAATAATACTTTTCTTTTTCTTAAAACCAGCAAGAACAACTAATATTTTTAAAGATATTTAGCAGTTTTATATTCCCCTTTTTGATTTCAACTACCTTAAATTATTCCTTGGCATTTAAAAATTAAAGATTTCAGTTAAATTTAAAATATTTTGAAAGTTCACGCATGTCTGGCAACACTGTGAGCACAAATTTTTGTTTTAAAGAAATTAATTCCGTTTTGTGGACCGCCATCTTTAGGTGTTTATAGTTAATGAAGCTTCCTATTATGAAAACTGGCGGCGATAACGCGCCCTTAAAGGACATGTTAACTCACACTGGTGAAAAACCATTCAATAAGTAATTTATAGTTTCTATACTAAATACATACTAAATATCATTCTATAATGAACTGCAATTCATGCGAAATGTTATCATTAGTTGATTATTAAATATTTTATATTGTTGAGAGAGAATACCATATATGTATCTACCAATCACTTGTAAGCTTTTTATGTTTGTAAAACCTTATATGCAATAAAGATTTGAATTAAATTGAATAAAGACAACAATTGGTTTATAGTTTTATTAAAATCATCCCTCATATACTGCCCAACTAGTATACATACGAAATTAACAACCCTGGACGCTAGCTGGTTGAGTTGAGACGTGGTGGATATTTAAATTTCGCGCGAAGTTTCGCCTCTTATAATATACTACTCTTTGTTATTACACTTAACCTCACAATCTTAAATGGCAATGTTTTACTTGCAATGATAAAGTCTTTTTCACGTTTCGGGAAGACTTATACGCACAGTCGGTCGATTACTTTAGAGAGGATCATAAGTTTAAATGCTATTTGCAGAATTACATGCATGGGCCGTACTTAATGTTATTGTTTTTAGAAATTAAAATGAGTAACATTTTGCTCGCCCATATCAGTACTATACAAGAGTTGCTTCTATCCATACCAGATTGCATAAGTGACGACTACTTTTTAGATTTCACTTTTTTTTTGCCGATGAAGACTGTATCAGATATCAAACATCTGGCCAGCAGAGAATTTACAGGTTTGTCGAGAGGGTAAGTTACGTCGATATTATTTGGGTTGACAATCCAGACAAAGGATAATAATTAGTCCAATAGTTTTTGAACTCTTTATTGGGCGACGTGCTTCAGAATGAAATTCGAAACAGCTGCCTAATTAGTTTAAATCTGTTTACCAAATTTTGCCTCTGAACTATTTCTTATTCGCACACATGAAAATGTGATTTGCAAAAGTAATCATGAAGAAAAATAGTTATTTGTCCAACTAGAGAGGAAAGTGGTTCTTTTCACTCGAGTTTAAAGTGTGCTGTTAGACACATTTTTTTCACGATATGCCCTAAAAGGATTGTCTCCACACAGTAAATTTTCTAATCTTCAACTTTCAAACCAGATTTAATACAATGAATTGCATTATGAATGTAATTGCGAAAATTTACTTCTCGAAAATTAACTGCCCAGAACTTGTGCAAGTTCAATTTTTTCTCGCTAGAGAGGAAACTTGAATTTTCCTCTCTAGATAGGGAAAATGAAATTGCCTTGAGCTATACGTGTGCTTTTTATAGCTATTACGTTTTGTAAAAAAAATATTTATTGTTGCGAAGTTTTGACGCAAATTTCACTTAACATACCGTGACAAAATTTGAAGAGAATGTGGCATCATTAAGAGGGGGAGATATTTAAGGAATATTGTGTAAATATAATTATTCATATAAAGTCCCCCATGGAATCCCCTTCCTTTTTAAAATATGAATTACACAAAATTCATATTATGCAAATTTCATACGTGCTAATTTTTTCGACCGAAATAATCAGATATGTCCGTGCAATTTCATACCCCACATATAGCGTGTTAAAAGGCAGTGTGCGTGTTCTTAATTCCTTTTTCTTTTCTGCCCTGGAAGCTTTACGGCAATGCAAGTTGTAATCCCCGGCATTCACCTGTAGCTCTTTCTTCTCTCCAGATGCTGCATGTGCATTGTGCTGAAATAAACAAGAATGGCTGTTTCCGTTATCGAACGAGCCGCCGCAATGCGACGGGTCAAGGGCGTGTTGGTTAAGCGCTCCTGTAGGGAAAAGGGGAAAACGGAAAATGTTAGCCATGAAAATATACAAGCGCGCCTTTTATCCTACAGTCGTTCCTCCTCAATCATTAAGCGCTACTTCTGAATACAGAATGGGTGATTTTAAGATGTTGCTTGAATTCTTTTTTTTGACATGTCCGTATTGCGTTCTTAGCCCCTTTATGTAATTGATTGAAAAAATACATTTTTTTTATTCCGTTGTGTGTATTGTGTTGAGGCTTTGATTGGCGAAGTAAATTAGTCTTTCGCGTTTTTGCGGTACGATATTTCATTCTTTAATGTTGAGGCAATATTGGAGATGTTTTTGACCCCCGTGGAAGTACATAATCACGTTTGAAGCATGCATATACAGTGAGAATTTTATTTCACTGAACATAGGACTATTGACATTCCCTATGTTCAGTTTTAAAAAAGCCAAGTCAATGCATTGCGAGCAATTAAAACATATCCAAGCAACCTATAAAACAATTGCTATTCGTAGTGTCATTAGAAAGTGTCAAAACTGTGTTTTTTTTTCAAAGTTTTTGCCAAGACAGCTGCAGATCCTGACCTGACCTGAAGCTGTCTTTGGCATCAGTGAGGACTTTATGCCTTTATTATGATTAATTAATGAATATTCGTGTCGATAATTATTGTCAAGGATTACAATCATGTCGCAAACATTGTCGCTGGGTAGGCAACCAAACTTAACAATCGCGCACTTGTCTCATACTATTATTGGAATTGTACCAGCGTACAATGGCAATCTTTTCATCTTTTGAGTACATATTGCAAAGCACAAGTTGAAAAACTTTTTAAAAAAACAGTTTTGACTTTTTAATGACATTAATGGCAATTGTTTTATCAGAGGTTGCTTGGATATTATGTTGTAATTGCTTGTAATGCATTCCTATGCATTACCTCTGATAACACAATTGACAAAATTAAATGAACAGATTTTTGTGAAACAGTATTTAATTTACTAAATGAAAATGAAGATATTCTACAAAAAATAGTTTTCACAGACGAGTCATAGTTTTGTTTAGATGGCACTGTCAATAAACAGAATTATTGGTTTGTATCAAACACCTCGCTTCCCTTTCTCCTTATCCTTCTTTTCCAATTCCCACAAGTATTAGTCACGTACAAACAAGCATGCTCAAAATTTAACAGTCCTCTGGAACTTCTGCCGAGAAACATTATACCACGACTAGAAGTTTTAAATATTGAGAACCCATGGTTTCAAAAGGATGGCCCTCCATCACATTCCACGCGCCCTATTACACGCTTCCTAACCGAAACATTCCAGGATCGCTGGATTGGAAGATTTGGCCCCATAGTTTGGCCACCTCGGTTCCCAAATTTATCACCAAACGATTTCTTTCTCTGGGGTTATATCCAATCCAAAGTCTACAATAATAGGGTAATAGAGCATAAAGAAGAGCTAAAGAATAGAATACTTACCGCCTGCAACGAAATAAATCCAAATTTTTTAAGAAATAGTGTACAAGGATTTTACAATCGGTTAGCATATTGTTTGGAACAGGAGGGTGGTCACTTTGAACATTTGTTAAAGTAATTTAAATAAAAGTTTCTGTTTAAACTTGCTATTTGGATGTAATTATACTTAACCTAAAACTAAATAATTTCAGTTGTGTCAAAAGAATGTACAATAAAAAAAACACCAGCTACCAGCAGACCTGCAAGTTTGGTTGCCTACCCAGCGACAATGTTTGCGACATGATTGTAATCCTTGACAATAATTATCGACACGAATATTCATTAATTAATCATAATAAAGGCATAAAGTCCTCACTGATGCCAAAGACAGCTTCAGGTCAGGTCAGGATCTGCAGCTGTCTTGGCAAAAACTTTGAAAAAAAAACACAGTTTTGACACTTTCTAATGACACTACGAATAGCAATTGTTTTATAGGTTGCTTGGATATGTTTTAATTGCTCGCAATGCATTGACTTGGCTTTTTTAAAACTGAACATAGGGAATGTCAATAGTCCTATGTTCAGTGAAATAAAATTCTCACTGTATATATTATGTATGTATACATATATCAGCCAAGGTACGTCAAGGCTGTTTAAAAGTTATAAATTTGCACATCATCAGTATTCCCTGGGTGTATAAATAAAGATCCTTCAATGCGCTTATTAACAATTTCTTCAAGTTTTAGTACCTTAATTCGTTGGGTAGTGTATGTAGTTTGTTGTTTCCATGACGACCTGTTGGGTCGTTGTGGTGTTGTATTAAATGGTATTAACAGGAGTTATACACGCCGTTATTAAAGCGTGTTTCTTCTCAGAATTTGAATTGTTTACTAATTTAGAACGCCGAATTCAAACGATTAAATTTATTAAATTAATTAGTTAAATTTAAGCTATTAAAATAATGTATCAAGGTTTTAAAGGATGTACTTCAAAGTAGAAATTGATTTAAATGAAATTCAGACGTCTGATCTTTAGTCTTAAAAATGCAAATATAAGAATAAAGGTGATAGCTTGACAGCCTTTAAAAGATTTATTTTCTGTAAAGCAAGTATCAAATGAACCATTCCTGAAGCATATCTTGTAACCATTCTGGTCTCCCTTAACTATGGTAGGCACCCTCTACTTTGTTAAAAAAAAAGTAAGTTTATAATAAGTATAATCTTGAGGCTAAAGTTTATGTCTACAGAAAGATAAGAAATGATTCAATACGAGAATAGAAGAGAGAAAACCGATAACTCTTATTTAATATTCTCGGTCTCTTCGTTTTAGAGAAAACTTTCAAAAGTGTATCCATGAACACGCTGTTATTTTGGTACCTACCCTTTACTTTCACATATCGTGTTATTCCCTACTATCGTTAACTCTTCAAACAAAATATCAATAGGAAGTTCCAGCTTACGTCAGTCGACAAAAACTCAAAAGTTTAGAAAATAATAATATTAAACTTCAAAAAATAATTTGTTTTACTTGAATTGCTTTTATAATATGTCGCATTTATTAGATTGTTGCGACGTACACATTAAAATTCAAGTGAAATAACATCATGAAGAAGGCGTTTATATGTATACAGGGTGTCATGAGTCAGAACGCATTAATTTTAAGGGTTGGTAGAAGACACCAAAAGGAACAAAAAAGTCTTATACAACTCTATTCTAGAACGTACTACTTTTTCAGAAAAAAATAATAAAGCTGGAAACTTTAACACTATTTTGCCTCGTTAATAATAGTACTTTAATTATGGGGCTTTGTCGGCAGACGCATCTCATCTATCACAAAAACAAACCGTAATAACGTTTTATCCTATCGTATGTCGTTTCCGCGTAAAATTTATTACAATTACAAATTCATTTTACTCAATTAAGAAACCTGACAACCCTGTAAAGTTTGTAATAAAATTTGTTCCACATTCGCACAAAATGCTGATGTGGAAATTTGTTGACATTGAAATAAAGCACGTTTTGTTTAGAATTTAATACTTTACTGGGCACTATACACGGTCTTCGGCGACCATGTCGCCGATGAAGTCGTCGAGATAATGATGCAATGTTTAATTTATTGCATAAACAAGTTTGACTTCGAGGCTCGTTTGTAAATAAAATTATAAGTATCTTATTTCGTTAAAATGTTTTTATCACAATGAAAGACATTATTGACTGCATAATACTAAATACTTCTAATTAAAGGAAGAGATTTCAGTCGACCTTTTATTATGAACTCAATAATTATTTCTTTCCTTTTGATACACACGTTTTAAAGAAATACGATACTTATAATTTTATTACACAAACTATGCAATAAATTACAGCAAATGTAAACATTGCCTCATTATCTGGACCACTTCCCCGACGAAGTAGTTGCGGAAGACCGTGTATGCTCTACTAGGGTGGTTCTTATTTGGGTCATGTTGGAATTTCGGTTTTGCCGGGTGCCCATTTGGTTCCAAAAAAGAACTAAAAATTTTAAGACCAATACGAACTTCCTATCTTTATTCTAATCATTCGCTGTAACGACGAGAAGTTTCCCATTTAAAATACATGGGTTTTTTTAATTCTTATGCATATATTTGACCACTGGGAGAAATTTTTGCAAAAAATTTGAAAATTGATTTTATAGAATTAACGAGCATCGATGCTACTTTTAGGTGAGAAAAAAATTTATGGGACATTCTACATCACTTCAATCCTGATTGAACGGTGCATTATTTTGAATTTATTTGTAAATCGTTGGAAAAAACCGAATGCGCCATATAATTTTCTTTTGTGCCTAAAAGTAGTATCGAACCCTGTTAATTCCAAAAAAATTAATTTTCAAATTTTTTCTCAACAATTCGTCCCAGCGGACAAATATATACATAAGAACTGAAAAAAAGCGTGCATTTTAAATGGGAAACTTCTCTTCGTTACAGCGAATGATTAGAATAGAGATAGGAGTTCGTATTGGTCTTAAAATTTTCAGTTCTTTTTTTAGAATCAAATGGGCACCCGGCAAAACCGAAATTCCAACATGGCCCAAATAAGAACCACCCTAATGCTCTACATAATGATTTAATGAAGAATACCTGGGTCAATGCCTGATCGCAACTGTGTAAATAATATCCTTTTGTTATTAAAGTGAGATAATACTGAGTTGGTAGTTTGTTGAATTTTGAAATAATAATTTGCCAATAAAGCACTTTGTTTATCTAATAACAGTTTTTAATGATTTTATAAGAGTATATTTTTGTAAAGAGAAGATTTATCTAATTTAAATTAGATAATTAGGTTAAGGGATTTTGAGATTTTGAAAATATTCCGGAAATTAATAAATATAAAATGTAGGTCAATTATTGTCTTATTTTTACAGTTGGTTTGTTATGAATCAGCGTGGTTTTAACGTACAACGTACAAATTTTGTTTACGGAAGAACGGTGCCGATTACGATTTTTATAGAATTAGTCACCCGACTAATCTTCGGATGTTTATTATTTTTAAACAATGGCTATCATCATCAGTTTGTTTGATTGATTTTCTAAAACAAGGTCAAGACCCAGCTGCGATTATACTTAAGCAAGGTTGCCAGATATGGCAATGGTTTTTTCTAAGTTACTCGAAAGCTTATTAACATAGAAAAAAATTTGTTAAGACTTTTTTGTACCTTTTGATGTCTTCTATCACACCTTAAAATTAATGCGTTGTAAGTCATGGCACCCTGTATATCTTATCAAACTTGGGAACTGTCAGATAAACTAAAGCGTAGAAAAGAAGTAGCTGAGGTGTAAAAAAGAAACAATTTTTATCCGTTTGTTTTCTATCTATAGAATATTGAAACGGCAGTTCTTTGTAGTTTAATTCTTAAAATTGAAAGATGTTCGAGTTTTTGTTTTCTTTATGTTGAATTGATAAAAATCACATCAAAAGAAAAAGCTGAATTATGAGAGCTTTTCGATGTGAAAGGTTTTCTTGAATAGTGGAGTATAATAATATAATACTCTATAATATACTTGAAATAAGACTAGGACGTGTCTTGTCGATATTCTATCAATAACGTTTTTAAATTGAATGTTTAAATATTATATTTTATTATATTTAAAATTGTTAATAAATAAAATACATGTATCTAAATATTTTTCTGAATATTTAATATTGTTTATTAATCTAGTAAATCAAAATATTTAAAATTAAATACTTCGTAGTATTCATAGTAATATTTTTTAATTGTACGATTAATCAAACAAAAATAAATTGTAAGGTTGAAAATTAAATTAAGTTCTCTTAAAAGTTATTTTAGTTTTCGTAATTGTTAGATTCTAGAAAATTAGAATGTTCAAAATTAATTTTTCTTAAACTGTTTTATATTTGTTAGAAATGATTATTTACATAATTACATAGTTATTATGTAATTCCTTTAAAATGTTCAAAGAATTAATTGTTTTTTAAAGCTTTTTAAAATGTTATCGCCAAGTCTACATAGTTTGAAATATGATTAACAAATTTATTTATTATTACGAATATTAGATTTCAGTACACTTATCAAATTAATTTTCTTCAAGTTTTTTGAGATATTATTAACAAATCTACAGAAATACTTATTATTAAATTCTTTTAAAATGTGAAAACGTTAATCTGTATTTTCGTGTAGACCATAGACTTCACTTCAATACAATGTTAGTGTAAGTTTATCACACTTTAAAACAATTATATCTTTACTCATTTATGACAACTTCTTCACATTAAAACAGTCAAATAAATAAAATAAATAAATCACATAGAATAAAAAGAACTACGCGACTTTTACTCTTAATTTTAGTACTTTCTAAAATTTCAATCTAAATAGAAAACAAATTATACAAAATTTTTTATAACAATCCATTCTGAAGATGCAATATTTTACTACTAAATGTATCAGACTTTTAGTGTGGTCTACTGTTTGAATTTTTCAGTATTTTTACACAAGTTTTTTACTGTGTATAAATGTTTAAAGTTAATTTCCTTAAACCTTTTCTAACTATGTTTACTAAAGTTATAAAATTATTTATCAAATTCCATTACAATTATCAAAGCAAATTTTTTTCTTAAAGTTTTTAATAACCAAGTAAATTGTGCATGCTTAGCCAGTACCGATGTTCAAAATTAAATTAATAGTGTTATATTAAATAATTATATACAATACACTACATAACGTTTTAATAAAAGTAGGCTCCTTGAAACATATATGTATTATCTGCAGAAAGCCTACTAAATTTTTTTGGTAAGTACATATCTTCTTTTATGTATGAGTATTTTAGATGGATATTGAAAATGTTCATCAAAAATGATTCGATGTTGCCAGTTTTAAAAATCGTAAATTTGCTTCTCTCATAAATTTAGTTTTTTAACTTTTCAATCTAGTTTTTGGTATGGAGTAAACTGCAGAATAAACGGGAATTAAGATACATTCTGTATAAGTAATTAAAGATATTGAGGTTATATTAAAAATATGGATGTTGAATTGAAATGGCTAGCTTTAATGCTATTTTTTTTTAAATTGCTACAACCCTTAGCCTGCCTTAATAAAAATGTTACAGTTCAAATAGTTTTTCTTTCTCCCAATAGACTAACTCAGGTTTAAAATTTGATAGAGCATGAGATTTATGAAATATAAAAAAATCTTATTGATTCTTGTGTCTGGAAGAAAATCACTTACTACCTTAGACTTAGCACCTTAGACTGCACTTAGACTTCTGCAACTGGACAACAGCAAACTAGACTCTATATGTGAAGAGAAAAAAAACAGATGCTTGCATAAACATCAAATAAACACATAGATAAATTGACACACAGTTTTTATTTTTATTTATGATAGATATAAAATCTATTTCGAAAGAGAAAATAAAAAAAATACTTAAAAGAGAAAGTAAAAAAAAATGGAAAATCTCCCTTGAGCTTGTAACTGATCTCCATTTAAACAAACTGACATCAATTAAGTTTATCAGATAAGAAAAATATTTACAATTTCTAAATAAATTCATCTAACGAAAAATCAATTATTTTTGATAATAAACAAATTGAACTTGTTTAAATGTAACAACTTTGTTATTGAAAACACTCAATTAAGAAATTAAATTCTGAATTTATTAAATAATTATTTTTATGATTTTGTTATTTTAAAAATTGAACCAAATCATTTTATTTTGACCAACCTTGTATATTATACGTCAATATCCACTTTCAAATTTCTTTAGTATTTTACCATCGGTAATGTAGGAATCTTCAAACAGTTGATCTCCATTCCATTCAAGATCGAAAACCAAATTGTTAAAATGGAAATCAATAAAAATCTTTAATTTATTTTAATAAAATCGTTCATAATTCCCAATAATTTTAACACTTTGTTAAAAATTGTCGATTGTTTACAAAAAACATGTGGTTATCACTTAACCTTACTTTATTTTGCAGATTTTGGTCTGGAGTCGAGCATGGATACTCCCAATGCGTGTTATAGACTGAATTTGTTAATTTTCCCTGGCGTTTTTATATGTTTTACAGAAAACAATTGATAAACCAACAAATTTTTACAAAATAAAAACGAATCGCCAAACTCGTGACATCACTAACGAAAAATATGTGTTCATAATTAGCAGTAATCTTAAATCTGAAAAGACAGAAATGTAACTGGCAAAATAACGATTAAAACAACACTTATAATCTAAAATCAATATTAACTGAGAAAATTAACAAAAACGACCAATGGTCAAAAAATCTCATTAAAACTTAATTATAAAGAAAACTCATTAACTCCAGCTATACCTGTACAAGAAATGTTCACATGGCTACCCAAGGTAACTCATACATATGCAGTTTACATAGAAAAATATGTACAATCAAAGAAAAACAAAAATAAAAATCCGTTTATACGTTTATAAGATCAAACGATGCTTTGCAAGACTCAATACAAATAACAACATAAATGAAATCAAACTATACTCAAACTTGTCCAGACTACAGTCCTTCAAGGGCCTGCATTCATATAACAGTGTAAAATATAATAAAATCGATTATTGAAGAAATTGAAGCATATCAGCAAAGCTAATACCTTCACAAAGATTAACCCAAATTTTTCAAATACAGAAGTTTGTAAGTTAAATGTACTGTTATAGAAATTACAATAATGACCCGTTTTACATCTTTCCAGTAAAATATTTTCCCGAAACTGGTTCAGCTTAGTAGGATCTAGAAAATTCTCTTTTACGTTAATTATCGACCCCATATAAAGAAAGAAAGATAAAATCCTCTAAAAAGAATTGGATAAACCATCCTAACATGTGACTTGGGTTGCATAAAACATGTATTACTATAAAACAACCTAAATGATTGATATGCCTTTTTATAATTCAAACTTTTTATGTAAAAATTGAAGTTACTCTGCATGAAACTCTTCCTTCTATACTTTCTATTTAAAATTGATAAATCTATCTGTAACCTAACATGTAGCTTTTAGATTAAATAAAACTAATATCCTAGCATGTCTATCATTTTATTTAATGCATGAAATAATTATATTTGTGTTTACGATCAAATCGTAGTCTTAAAATACTTCGAAATTTCAAATCGTCAAGTAAATTTGCAATCTGATGATTCCATATCATCTCAATATTAACCTTTTTTTTTGAACTAGTATTAACAAATTTATTTATTAATAAATTCCATTAAAATCTTCAATTGTTCTCGTTCAAAGTTTAACAAAATTATTTATTATTAATTTATTTAAAATGTTGAGATTTACTAACTATTTTAAAACTTTTTAAAATTTTATCTCCAAATCTATTGTAATGATACACGTGAATAATGAGCATTTATCCACTTTGCTTGAAAAATTTGCCGTGTGTGCTAAACTTTTCCTCTCTTCGTTAAAAGTTTTCTTTATTCACTTATACCGTAAATAATTATTATTAACAGTTCTTAAAACATTTTAAGATTGTTATAAAATGTAAATACATATATATTAGTTTAAGACTGAAATAATATAAATTAACATTTAACATTGCCGTTTTTAATTTTTTTTAGACTTCGTTTATTTTTTCTTTAGTTAAATTAACATTTTCTGGCAATATATTTAAGTATCTTAAGTAAACTCGAAATATAATCAATTTCTCTAAAAATAAGCATAAGTTTCCAATAAGAATATCTCATTTTCGTACATGAATGTTTAAATATTAACCTTGTATAAACTATCTAATTTAATTATTCAATATTAAAAAATAATCTACGTTCAAGTCAATGTTTGTTTTTAATTTAAAATAAAATAATAACGGTGTATAGTATACTAAATAAATTGAGACTTAATTTATTAAAATAAAAAAATTAAAATATCTGAATATTAGTTATTCTTTTTGTTTTTTTTTTTAGTTTATGCTTTCTTGTTTTACCATTAAATTCTTAATTTTTAAACTTCAGTATATCTTTTAGACATTTTAAAAATAAAAGAGAGATTTGAGAAATATACAACTTAATTAGAAAATACAAATACAACGCGTTTGCTCCGAAAACTTAATTTTTAACACTTCAAGCAATTTCAATTAAAGATAAATTTGAGATAATTAAATCATAAATTAAATTTAAATTACATTTGATGCTGACTAGAATGATACCGCCTATTAGAAAAACAAATTAATTTTTCAACCTGGCTTTCAACAAAGAAACAAAGTATTTCTGAATACCTATAATCTGATGAAAGAGTGATCGAGAAGTAACGATTTTAAAAAGAATATTCTCGCTTCGTGATCCACTACCGACTGCTCTTGAATGATTCAATTAATTAATTTTCCAATCCGGTCTTTCATAAGAATTATTTCACGTGTAAATTGTTTCGCATTCTGGAAATTGCGAATTTTCTAGGTAAGCCTCGGTTTTGGGACTCCGATCGAGTTAATCCATGAATTATTCATTATTCTCCGTGTTACGCCAGCAATAATGTCGTGTGTATCTAAATTTATTTTCTTAAAACATTTCGGGTGATTTATTAATATACATATATTTTTTCTTTGGAGAAATTCAGGACAAAATAAAACCTATCAGCCTGAAAATGTATTTTGTATAATTGTTTAAGCAATTCACTAAAGTGAATACTCTGACAGAATAAATCGGCGCAAGGTAAGAAATAAATCGATTTATCAGTATCTGCCTGAAAATTTAGAATTTGAAGTGAAGGTTTTGATTTATCGTCTTAGCGATTATATTTGTACAGTCAATCGCCTTTCAAAATAAAAAAAAAAGTTGAGAAAATTGACAGAAAGATGAAGGATAGTTTTCTTTTAAACACGTTAAGCAAATATTAATAAAAAAAGCACTAAGATTATGTTAGATAATTCTCCGATTTAATAAAATTGAAAAAGGAGTAAAGCATGCAAAGTCTGGGTAAACGAAAGTGAGCTTTTAAATTTTCGATTTATAGAATTTTTCAGAAACGCAACAACTAATTCATCTGAGAGGAGATATTGCACGTTGCAGGATAAATATGTAATTTGGCAAGGACGTAGATGGGCACTTCCAATTTGGCGAAGTTTTTAGGTTAATAGGAAGTTTGTTATCCGAATGAAAATTTGCTAGTAGGTACAATTTAGAAGGTTAGTTCTTCTAGATATTGCAACGTTATTCTAAATAAAACACACTAATTAATTTGATTATTTATTTGGAATGCACAATTATTTATTTTCACTGAAGGTACGCCTGCTTTACATTGCGGTAGGTACTTCTAATAATTGATCCCCTACCCGTACTGTTGCCGTATTTACAGCACGATGTCGAGCTCTCGAATGAACTAGAAACTTCTCTCTCTGGCAACTTCCATATACGCGGAGTTTTCCTCGATCACTACAATATATTTTGTAGGTTATCCTCGGTGTGATTTACTTCGCCGATTAAATATATTTTACAACAGGAATTCGTGAAATTATTCCATTAGGTCCGCCGCCATTTTAATTAAAGAAGAATGAACGTAAGACTTGAGATCCTTATACCTTTAATATAACACAAAATTGATTTTTCTCGCTTCAATTTTTAACGTGACAACCGCCAACTTCCGCCTCCATTCTATTCCATGTGTGGTGATCTATTGGTCTTTTTTTGTATCAGATTTCTACATTTTTATCATGGACTATTTTTTCATCTGTTTAAATTTATTGCAGTTTTGTGATATACGCTAGTGAAAAGAATTCCCATTGGATTTACAGCATCCCGAGTTTCTCTTCGTATGAAATATCGATAATAGTTACCGATAGGGTTGTAATAGCCAAACTATTAGTAGAGTGGACACTAAATTATTACATAATTCAAACTTCGTTGATTAAGTAACGAAATTTAATTAAAAAACACATTAATTTGTAATTCATATAGCACCTGATAAATAATTAATGCAATATTTTCTACGAACAAGAAAGCACGCGATCCATCATAAAAATTTACAAACTTGGCCTTGTTTAAAAAAATATCAATCATTTCTTTCTAAATAGAAAATTGTAATTAAAGTTGTTCTTGTAGTTATTAATGTTGTAGTGGGATTAGTGTATCTTGGGATGTAATATTTTAAGAAGACCAAAACAAGATTGTGAGGAATACAAATGATGGAATCAATTATTCATTGAATCCTAAACATGTATGTATGTTGCGGATCAGGTAGGAAATAAAAGAAAAAAGAACAGACGTAAAACAAACTTATTTTCTTTAAAAATCGTAGTATGCCACGCAGGAGAATAATAAAAGTGGTTTCATTTTTTCCTGTAGTTTTATTGACGTTATCAAGATCTGTCTTTAAAATTCACCCTTAATAAAAGCCTGCTTCAACTCGAATAAAAATAAATGTTTTTGCCGTACAAGCTTTGAATTTTTAAGTGCAGTTAAAGTGTGAAAGTTTCGGCGAACCTAAAATGTCCAGCCCTTATCTTTTCTCAGACATGTGGACGGACTTGAAGTTGTCCAAAGTTCAGAACTCTTTAGAAGCGTTACTATATCCAAGTTTTTAAATTTCAGATCTATTATATTTTTGGTCCAGAAATTTAGAATTGCATATTTTACCGACAATCTCCATACAAGTCGTTAGAAGGGTATGATCGACCTTTAATATTATCTCTTTTAGTAGTAAATAAATAATTTCAAAAAGCCCCGCACTTTGGCTTATACCTTACTAAAATTCCTTCAACCAAATAAACATATAAATCACTGATTATCAGATCTCTCTACAGAGACGTCTTATTAATTCAAATTATATACTCAGATGTCGTGGGTATTAATCACAAAGGCTTACTAATTTGACTTCGAACAATTAAAAGATTGAAGGGCGCCACCCAAATAATAGCAAAAAATGATAATCTACAATTCGGGAAAAGATTCCCCATTAATATGTGTTAAATTCATTGTAACTAATCTTTAAGATTTATTTTGTGAACGGAACACCAACAATTTGTGGTGCCATACTATAGCAATGAGTGTAGCTTTAAACATTGTTTAATAATTTACATTCAAGGAAATTGTTTACGACAATACATAACAGTTAAAGATCATCTTAAAACTACTCGCAACACGAATTTCTACATGTTAACTTAATTTGAGATCCCATTCAAAATACATTTTCATTTAAATTTCGTAATAAAAATTCAAAATATTTTTGATTGTTGACAGCATGAAACTTCATATAAAAATAGTTCAAATAACTTACAAATAATGAGCGTCAGTAATCCTATTATCTTTAGGTTTTTTTCTGTAACATTAATCCACTTTGACACTACACAGAAAAAGGCTTATGATCACCAGTAACAAAAAACAAAAACAACACTGACTAATGAACTCTAATTTTCAGAATAGAACATTATTTTCTTCGTTTTATTACATTAACACTATCAAAACTAAGCTCATAACTGTTATCTTAACTGCTTTACAGTTATAATCTTATTAAATAATTTTGTTAATTTCCATAATGAACACTTCAATATTAATCAGTACTAACCCAGTTAAGACAAATTCTCAAGTTCTTCAAAGCTAAATAGGTTGCATCATTTATTTATTCTCTTCGTTGATTTAACCCCATATAACAAAGGAACGGTTAAACACTAAACCCACGGTACGGCACGCAAACGGTAAAAGCTTATTTAACAAAAAAATCAGTTAAAACTAATTTATTGTTAGCGACTCGGGCCAAGGGCCCGAGGACGCATCATGCACACTCCTTCGTCGTCACTTACTTGACTTGACTAGACCAGAACTGAAAAAACCAGTCACACAACATCCATAATGTCACTAGACAAAATCAGTCTCTTATATTTTACGAAAGGTGCAAAAACCTATTAAACGCAAAACTCTAAGCAATATTAATCAAAATCAGACTCAATTACTGAAATGTATTTTATAGAAAAAGGTACATAAATATTATACAGATGATATTTTTATTTTAGCATTTATGGAGACATTTCTTTTTATTATTTTTATACCGGGTGTAACAATTAAAACGAAATGAAATAAATACCTTTCAATTTGAGCTCGTTACAAAAGTAGACAGAATTTTTGGATCGCCTTTAATGTTACCTGTTCTAGCAGTGACATTATTAAAGTTTATGGAAGTCAGAAAACGATAGATCATCCGACCACAATGGCGAACCTTCCAATTATTGCTGCCTCTATCTTGACCGACAATTTCTATAAACGTCGCCGGAAGTTTGGGATCGCCTTTAAATCATCTTCTCTAGCAGGAACAATTAGTTAAGGTTTTGGAAATGAAAAAACGATAGGTCAGCGTTGGTGAACCACTTTAATTATTGCCGCCTCTAGCATACCCGACATTTTCTATAAATCAACGAAAGTTAGGGGTGACCTTTAATACCACTTCTAACATTGAAGATAATCAAAGGTTGTAGGCAGCAAAATGATAGATGATGACCTTTAATATCAGTTTTTCTAAAAGTGGAAATTATTTAATGTTATAAAGATCAGAAAATAAGAGGCCATCGTTGGTGGTTCATTCCAATTAGAGCCCAAATTATTCCTATATTATTATTGTAATTAAATTCCTATAAACGTCATTGAAGGTTAGGAATGACCTTTAATATCTCCTATTCTAGCAGAGAAAATTAGCCAAGGTTATGGAAGTCAGAAAACGATAGATCATCCAACTACATTGGTAAACCATTCAAATTATTGCTGCCTCTAGCTTGACCAACAATTTCTATAAACGTCACCGGAAGTTTGGGATGGCCTTTAAATCATCTTCTCTAGCAGGGATACTTATTTAAGGTTATGGAAATGAAAAAGTGATATGTAGGTCTGCGTTGGCGAACCATTTTAATTATTGTGGCCTCTGGCTTAGCCAACATTTTCTATAAGTCAACGAAAGTTAGGGGTGACCTTTAATACCACTTCTAACAGTGAAGATAATCAAAGGTTATAGACATCGCAAAATGATAGATGATGACCTTTAATATCAGTTTTTCTAAAAGTGGAAATTACTTAATGTTATAAAGATCAGAAAATGAGAGGCCATCGTTGTTGATTCATTCCAATTAGAGCCCAAATTATTCCTATATTATTATTTTAATGAAATTCCTATAAACGTCATTGAAGGTTAGGAATGACCTTTAATATCACCTATTCTAGCAGTGAAAATTAGCCAAGGTTATGGAAGTCAGAAAACGATAGATCACCCAATTACATTGGTAAACCATTCCAATTATTGCTCCCTCTAGCTTTACCAACAATTTCTATAAACGTCACCGGAAGTTTGGGATGGCCTTTAAATCATCTTCTCTAGCAGGGACACTTATTTAAGGTTATGGAAATGAAAAAGTGTTAGGTCTGCGTTGGTGAACCATTTTAATTACCTCTAGCTTAGCCAACATTTTCAGTCAACGAAAGTTACTGAATACGGAAGTTACCTTTAATACCTGATGATGACCTTCAATATCAGTTTTTCTAAAAGTGTAAATTATTTAATGTTATAAAGATCGGAAAATGAGAGGCCATCGTTGGTGAATCATTCCAATTAGAGCCCAAATTATTCCTATATTATTGTTTTAATTCAATTCCTATAAACATCATTGAACAGTCTCTATTGGTACTTCATCCTCGATTTCTGTTCAATAACTATATTGAACGTTTGGTTTAAGAAGACTTCTTTCAACGGGTATTTTGGCTCAGTGAAACTTTGTGTTGAATGGAAGTTTTGACACATAATATTCTTATAAAATGATAGCAAGTCAAATATTATTTTTTAAATTCTTTATTCAACTTTATGTTGTATTAATTTAATTAGCTACCGTTGTTTTAGTTTATTTAGCTATTGCGGTTTAGTAGGACTAAAGGTACTATCGTACGAAAAGTGTAATTGGACCAAATGCTCATTACACTAAAGCTCCCGTTGCGTTGGACGGAAAGTCTCATTGAACCAAAAGTGTATTAGACTAAAATTCCCGTTGAACTAATCCAAAGATCAAACGTCTTTGATTAGGCAACCTAGCCCTCCGGCAGCTAACGGTATTAGATTTTGGCAAGCAAACAAAAATTATGACGAACTATGTTGCTGTATGTGATGACAAACATTCTTATACAGACCATCAGAACTTAAAGACCACTTATAATACTGCCACTATAAAAGACTAGTACAAGCTAGTACAAGAATGCCATAATATCGTAATAACTCATAAAAATAATTCTTAAAATTATTTAAAGTTTGAGAGATTTGAGAGATTTAAAAATATGCTTCAGAATTTTGTGTTTCTAAAATTTAAAATTGTAAAGTTTGATAATTGTGAAGTCTCAGAAATCGTCTTATGTTTGGATTTTCTTTACATTTTGAAAGTAAAATGTAAAAATGTCATTTTAAAACCAATAGCTGTCTTTGTATTTCTTCATAACATTCAAAGAGATTTAAATTCCATATTTTCATGTTTTCGTGTCTGACAGAATTGGTAAGAATTCATGTTTTGGTTCGCTCTTTCTGTTGCTATAATACTGCTTGAAAGGTGTTCGTAATAACGCAAATGCAAACTAAATTGGCTTATCCTAGGCGGAACAGTAAATCCACAATTCATCTTCTTTTCAGGGTTTTCCTTGGAAAATATTAGCAGGATTATTCACTAACATGTAACGTAAGTCATAATAATATAATTCGACGGACTGAAGATAAATTTCTTTATTTTTTTTTCTCCTATCGAATATATTATTTTTATTTTCACTTTTATAAGTTTTCAGTAATAATAATATATCAAATCGAAATATCAATTTCAGCAAAATGCAGTCGATTTATTTTAGTATCCTAGTAGTAGTGTCGTCAAAATTTGATATTTTTGCACCGACTTTAGAAATGTCGAATGACAACCCCATTTTTGTGGCACCTTATCGTAAGGAGTATCAAAAACAAAAATTCTTGGTGCAAAGAAAATTGGAATCAGATCCAGGGTTGCTTTCTTAATATTTCTTAACACATTTGAAGTATTATCAGACTGTTAATCAGCCATCTTTATTTTATTATTCTCTTCTATCTCAAATATATTCTTTTACCACCAATCTTTTTGGTGAAATACCTTATTTTAAGGGAGGGTGGTATAAACTATACCATATCTTAAAAAATCATAAAAAGATATTTTTTGCACTCTAGAGGTTGACATTGATTATTTAAAATCACTACACTATTGAATAAAGATCTACCACCTACACCTGAAACTAACTATAATGGAAAAACAAAAGGGACATAACATCACAACCACAGAGTAAAATACATATTGTTCCTAATAACGTTCGCTAGGTTCTACATTTATTGGTACAAACAATACCATACCTTAAAAAAATCATTAAAAAATAGTTTTTTGGATTCTAGAGGTTGACATTGATTTTCTGAAATCACTACACTATTGAATAAAGATCTACCATCTACTCCTGAAACTAAGTATAATGGAAAAACAAAAGGGACTACTGATAACGTCACAACCACAGAGTAAAATACATATTGTTCCTAATAACGTTGGTTAGGTCTAGGTTCTACATCTATTGGTACAGACAATACCATACCTTAAAAAAATCATAAAAAATATATTTTTTGGACTCTAGAGCTTGACATTGATTTTCTGAAATCGCTACACTATTGAATAAAGATCTACCATCTACTGCTGAAACTAACTATAATGGAAAAACAAAAGGGACTACTGATAACGTCACAACCACAGAGTAAAATAGATATTGTTCATAATAACGTTCGCTAGGTCTTGGTTCTACATTTATTTTCATTTTTGGAAAACAGGGTGTGACTGGCAAATCTCCTTTAATACGAGGTCTGTTCAAAAAATAAGGTGAATTTTCAAATTTCGCTTGCTACGTACATTCGATTATCGTTTTTTTTTGTATGTTGGTACACTCGTCTCGAACATATGTTCACAGTTTCAGCTGTTTAGTTTGTTTGTTAGAGGCATACAAGTTAGACGTGTTTTGCGTGTTCGGCGATTTTCTGCTGTCGAAAAAAATGGATCAAAGAATTTGCATCAGATTTTGTGTAAAAAATGGAATTAAGTGCTCAAAAGCACTTGAAATGTTGACAGTGGCATACGGTGATTGTACTCTGAGTCAGAAAAATGTTTACAAGTGGTACAAGCTTTTCAAAGAAGGTCGAGAAGATGTGAATGACGACGCTCGCCCTGGACGCCCCAGCACATCAACAACCGATGAATATGTTGAGAAAGTGAAGAAAATTGTTATGGAGAATCGTCGAATCACTATTATCACTATTATAAGGAGTATTATCTTGAAGTTATGCGCCGCTTGCGAGAAGCAATACGAAGAAAACGTCCGGAATTGTGGGAAAACAATTCATGGCTTTTGCATCACGATAATGCACCTGCTCACTCGTCATTGCTTGTTCGTAATTTTTTGGCCAAAAACAACACCGTAATCATGCCTCAGCCACCGTATTCACCAGATTTGGCCCCCTGCGACTTTTCCTGTTCCCAAGATTGAAGAGATCCATGAAAGGACGGCGTTTTGCAACGATTGAGGAGATAAAAACCGAATCGCTGAGAGAGCTCAAGGACATACCAAAAAGTGCATATCAGAACTGCTTCGAGGATTGGAAAAAACGCTGGCACAGGTGTATTATATCTGAGGGGGACTACTTTGAAGGGGACAAAATAGAAATTGATGAATAAATAAATATTTTTTGAGAAAAATGAAAATTCACCTTATTTTTTGAACATACCTCGTATATACAATTTTTTTTAGCTTGTTCTTCAAAACATCCGTATAACTTTGTAGACACCCCTGGAGCCCTGAAAGCTTGGTATCTGGTTTGCAACTTGCAATGCCCCGAAGTCGCGAAGTTTGTACAATATTATTTAATGCTATAATCAATACAGAACCGTATCCAACCATAAGTTTGAATCCCTTCATCAACCTACTGCATGATTGACAGCAGACTATTTCCAACAATACACCGCCAAGATCGCATTGCTCGTACAACTACTCATTGTATTAGCTCGATGGCCAAGCTAGAGATTTCATTCTCTATTCGCGTATAAAAAATACAATATTCGGCGAATATTGAAATACCACACTTGAAATAATGATAAATGTATTTGAAAGATGAAAATAAATTGGAACATTCATTCTAAAAACTATTTTTCTTAATTATTTTGTGTAGTTAATGAAGAAAGATCGTGTTATTTTTTAAATTATTTAATAAACTTTTTAAAAGCATTGTGTATCTTTTCTAACCTCTAAATTTGCGTTTTTCAGAATGCGATAAAGAATTCATCGATAAAGTTAAAATAAATCAAATATGTTTTATTATTTACATAAAAATAAGTTACGTAATGCCCTCAACAAGTTAGCAGTGTTAATATCAGGTAACATATAATATAACCCAAAATGGTGCTTTTCAATTATTGCTAACCGCTCATGTCTACCAACTTTGATTAAATAATCAAAATTATATTAGTTCACGTGGTATATACGAATACACGAAGTAATTCTTGTTAGTATTAGTAAGCAAATATCGAGGGGTCTCTCACTCTCAGCAATAGGTGTACAGTTTCTCGGGAATAAATTGCTATGAGTAGGAAATAATGAGCACTAATCGGCAATATGAGAAGTAAACGGGAATACAAAGGAATAAGCGGCAATAAACAGAAATAAACGGGAATACGCAGGAATAAGCGGCAATAAATAGAGAATACGCGGCAATAAATGGGGAATACGCGGCAATACTGAGAAATAGACTCGGCAATAGGAATAACACGTCCATTCTTCTCAATTTCCATTATTACGCATTTTATCTCAAACACGTTTAAAAATCTAGGTGGTCTTCTGAAGAAGCGGGTATATGTTGTAGTGTGCGCGGAAAAATATTGACGGCAAGTAAGAGTTTTTGTTTGAACATTGAAAATCATTCACCGTTTCCAAGAATCGTGATTCTTGGAACTCGTATAGGAGATCTGTGGCGGCATGCAAGGGTTTGTCTATACATCAGAACAATACGTAATAACACGTCCATTCTTCTCAATTTCCATTATTACGCATTTTATCTCAAACACGTTTAAAAATCTAGGTGGTCTTCTGAAGAAGCGGGTATATGTTGTAGTGTGCGCGGAAAAATATTGACGGCAAGTAAGAATTTTTGTTTGAACATTGAAAATCATTCACCGTTTCCAAGAATCGTGATTCTTGGAACTCGTATAGGAGATCTGTGGCGGCATGCAAGGGTTTGTCTATACATCAGAACAATACGAATATTAAACACTCAATGATGGAAGGATGTGGCTAGACTGTAAGGACTGCAGTCGATTTAAAACACAAGGCTATTTTTTGTTCCAGTTCGTTTGAGAGTTCTACTGGGCCGACTTACGTGGTTCTTATTTTATATTGAAGCTTTCGCTGTGTGAATTAGTATTTTTTATATTTTTTAATTTTTATATTTTTGAATCCACAAATTAAAAAAAATTATTTCGAGACGCTCGAGAAACACCGTCCACTTGCAGTACCCTCTTATTAGTTCTCAGCGTGTAAACTTTTAGAATTGCGCTTAATAGACAAACCATTTCCATCACTAGCATCTAGGGGTTGAAGTCGCCGATATGAGCTGTAGCTGTTTCTAGCAGTTGTAATTTTATATTTCAGTGTTTATAATACTCAAAAAAATATAAAAATCTTAAAATAGTAAACAAAAATCAATTCAAAATAGATAAAATAGTACTAAGATTACCACATATTTGATAAGAGAATAAGAATAATTATTTTTTGAAACTGTGAAGTTATAGAAAATTTAAAACAGCAGTATTTAATTTTTAGGTTAGTTTACTACGTAAATAAGTATAAAAACTGCAATAAACGTTTCTATAAAATATTATTTGCAACAAAATTCAGTAAATTTATGTTATAAACATTCTAGTACTTATTTATTAATAATTCTTGTAACTAAACAATTTTGTTGTTTATTGTTTTCCAGCCTTACTATGTGGAACTCCTTAATCATGAAATAAATAAAGATTAGTAAAAGTTTCACTGTTTTATTAAAATATAACCTGACAATATTGTTTTGACAGCTATGCTGCCATTATCAAAGGTAATATAATTATAAACAAACACGTCGCTAAGGTAGATACAAAAATAGGTAACTAGATAAAATAATAATAATAATCAGAATTAAATATCTAATACTTCTAGTAACGGAGAATTACTGAGCTCAGGTTGTTCATTCATTAAAGGTACCCTGAGTTTGTGTTTGTATATCGCAAAGGCTTCTAAAATGTCTAATTTGTGTTTGTTATTACAAAAATGTAGGAATTTAATATTATTTTGAGGAGTCATTGTGTATCATACCTTTAATGAATGAACAACTTGAGCTCAGTAATTCTCCGTTACTGGAAGTATTAGATATTTAATTCTGATTATTATTATTATTTTATCTAGTTATCTATTTTTGTAATCTACCTTAGCGACGTGTTTGTTTATAATTATATTACCTTTGATAATGACAGCATAGCTGTCGAAACAATATTGTCAGGTTATATTTTAATAAAACTGTGAAACTTTTACTAATCTTTATTTATTTCATAAACAATTTTGGTTTGAAATAACAGTTTCAACTTGCATAAAAACGTACAGTAACGGAATATTTAACTGCCGATTTCAAACACATATTTTTCATCAGTCATGTTTTTAAAATACTAATAAACGTGTTTAAGAAATTTGTTAAACAAGATTTCTAGATTTTATTCTCATCATTTCTGTATTTAAACGCGGGCATTATTTAAAAGTGCTACAGTAAATTAATTACAAATGTTAGAAATAGCTAGGGCATGTCAGCGGCTGCAGCCCTTGCAGTATAGCCTTCCATCATTGAGTGTTTAATATTCGAATTGTTCTGATGTATAGACAAACCTACAAGGCAGCTTGGATATTATATTTTATTTAGATTTTTATACTATAAATTTAAAATACTTTATACCTATTTAAAATACAAGGCTTATTTTTACGCTTCATTTGAGAGTTCTTCTGGGCTGATCTACGCAATTTCAAGTTAAAGGTTTTATGATGTAGATTTGCCAGGTATTTTAGTTTTGCGAGTTTTTAATTATTTATATTTTTATAAGCGATATTTGTAATCAATGCATTTCTATACGCTCGAGACCGATTGTTCACTTACAGCGAAATCAAGCGAATCCTTTGAAGTATTTTCATTTGCATCAGAATCAGAATTTTTTGAATAAGAAAAATAAGACTTAGAGGAAGAAAACATCCAAGAAACAAAATGGAAGATAAAGCTGAAATTAGAAAAATATTATGCAATATTTTACGACACCCGATGGTACATGGACTATATATATATATAGTCTATATATATCTTGGATATTGATAAAGGAAAATTCTTGAAAGATGATTTGGAAAACTTCATACAGCGGAGGAAGACGACATTCAGAAAGTAGATTCCGAATTTATATTTTATGATCCTGTAAATTTTACTGGAATTTATCCATTCAAAATCAGTCGTTTGAATGGGGTATCAATTAACAGGTGATACAAAATTTGAAGGAGCTTCTATTTTAATTAAAACTTATCAGTTATTTAAATTCTTTTTGAATTTTATTTACTGCCGTGCATTGGGATTCTCACTTTTCAAGTAAATTTTTGTTATTTGTTTTAATGTGTCTTTTTTGTTGTACATATTATGATTGAATAAAAAAATAGTTTTTACAGATCATTTTTTATTTGCGAGGAATTTTGTTTACATTTTTCTTAGTAGAGCTACGACATTTTGCAAAATTATCAATAAAACCAATAACAATAAAACACCTTTCGTTCAAATACACACTGCTAAGATCATGCATAGAATACCGAAATAAACACGGCAATAGGGAAATTAATGCAGCAATACAGAAATAAATACGGCAATACGGAAATAGAGACGGGAATACAGCAATACAGATGAAAATAAAGGAATAATAACGGCAATACGGGAATAACAAGTGAGAATTCGGGAATAACGACAGTTATCGCCGTAAAGCGGCAATAGGTGTACATAATTTTTGGGAGTGAGAGACCCCTCGGCAAATATTGCAGAATTGTTTAGAATTTATAAACGATGTAAAAAACAATAAACTTTATATTGTTAACAAAAAATGTAAACAGATATACAATAAGAACAGTTATTCTTATTACTTATTATATAGGTCTCTAGCAACGCGAGGAATCATTTCAACCAATTATCAATTTTTTTACTATTGTTTTGCATTCGCTGATTATTTCTGTTGTGAGTTTAATCAAAATATTAGTCAAGGGGTCAGCCCCACAATATACACAATTCTTAATGTACTAGTATGTACATACCATACACATAATTTTTCATAAAATTTAATAATTTTTCTAAAAATTGTTTAATGATACTTTTTCTAATTTGCGTTTGTAATACGTTTATTAACGTCTATCAGTAGGAGTCGTTTATGGCTATCTATAAAAGTACACTGTACTTTAATGAATTATAGGGTTATTTAGTTTTTAAGGGTTGGATGGGTAATGCGTGGAATGTGACAACTTCAAACTGCAAGTATCTGTCAAAATTGTCAACCTCCGATAAATTTTTAATTAATATCGTTGAATTGGTTCGCTGTTTGTTGATTGTTACTTACATGATATTTCACTTGAAGTTATGGTCTATTTTTACTTGGAAAGAAGGTTAGGTTTTGGATATTCCTAATTAGTAACATAAACAAGTCTCGTACCTACATCAAATCTGCTTGGACAAATCAGTAAGTCCAATTCATGTTTGTAATTTTATGGTACTATAAACAAGACACGTATCATCGATTTAATCATCTTTGCTTTTTTTCGCGAATTTCGGGTCGAAGTGCAAATTAAGTTGTCTTCGCTCATATTTTATTTATTTGTTTATTTAACACTTTATTAACACGTTACTTTATTAACACTAATACAGTAACAAAAGTAATAACTAATTTATTTGAAGTGACGGATGATGACAAATGATTCAAAAACTCAAGTGGGCGCCGAGTGTTACCAACTGTTACCAACTAACACAAAATTCTCTAGACGACCAAAATATTTTTTTCGTATTAAAATAAGAAGACATGGGGCGCAAATTAGAAAAAATAGCATAAAATACTCGTTTTATAAGGGCATTGGCGCACTCATCCCACAGAAAAACTCGCCTGCGGCTCGTTTTCTAACTTGGGATTCGTGCGCCAAATCAACCCTTATAAAACTTGTTCTTTAATATACTATTATTTTACGCTTATTTATACAATGGGAGTTTATTCAAATGAAAACAATAACACTTCTTTCTGAAACGTTTTGCTGGATTTTTTGTTTGCCGTAAATGTTTGCTGCTTGTACTAAGTTAGTTTATAATTGGTTGAACATGGTTGAATAACTTAATTATACAAAGTAAATACGGGTTTTTATTGTACGTGTATATTTAACCTCGAAGAGGTCTTGGATTCTCTAAGCTTTCGTTATTTAGAATATAACATCCTATGGCAATAATATTCTACATATCAAGATTTCTATTGTATTTAAGTAAAATCACCTCTACAGTTATGTTTATTCAGATAAAATATTTTCGTTAAGTTAAAAATGCAGATTTCTCTTTATGCAATTGTCGTCTTTGTAAAATATCAAAGGTTAATTTTGAAGAGTTCCCATGGTTCTAAAAATTATTTCACAGGAAAGAACCTCGATAAAATTTAATTTATAAATATTTTAAAGAAATACCGCCTTTTCTACAAAGGATTGCAGTTCTTAAAATGCATTTAGCTTTTATTTATGACTTCCTGTGCATGTCTATCGGTAAATTCTGTACAAACAAGCTTCTAATCCCAGACGTATAAAGTGCAGCTTGCGGCGATATGTGAATTGTGGTGGCTTACGCGGCAAATTTTTGTTCTAGAATCATTTCGACGCTTTCATATGCTTGTTCCTCATTGGGTTAAAAAAATCACGCTATTTCGCCATAGGTTAGCTTAAAATCTTCCTTTTTCTTAATACCATTTAAAAAGTGGTACAGATTCACATCTAAAAAATTCAGTTGGGCAAGTTGGCGGGTTTGCCCCAGCATTTTGTTCCCCGTGCTATTATTGTGTATAAGCGTTTTTAGAGTTAAAGAATTATAGTCCAGTTTAGAACAACACTACTTTAAGTGTTATACATTACCGATTTTGTTGTTAGAAAACTAATCCGGTGGAGGATTATTCCACAACTTTAGTTTGAGTGCAGTGTTAATTCCCGTTTATTGGACCTTTGATTGGCTTAATAAAATTTGTTTAATGCTAATCAATAGTGAATTTTGAATTCACTCATTGAACACATTAACTCATTTAATTAATGAAAAATTAATAATAAGAATACGTTGTTTGTTACTCACCAAGTAAAATAACTAGCTTCGAGCAACATTCAAGTAACTTATTCATCGTTCCTGTTAATGGTAATAATAATAAAGAATTTATTACTAATAGTAATTATGGCAAAAATTCAATGAATCTCGTTAAGACAATATAGTTCAGAATTCAGAAGATTTGTTCCCGTTTTGGTTCTTCAGGTCAACAGTTTGATAGTGAAAACTTATGTGTTATGGTCATTTTTGTGGTTTTAGTGAAATGTTTTGAGCCTTCTGTTTGTGCTAGAAGTTTATGAAAATGAAGGAGCTTTGTATTGGGATTACGTTCTTGTTTGTGTAAATTTAGTTATGTTTAATTTAATAGTTGGTTTGGGATCCCGAAATATTTTTAGAATATTATTGTATTTTTTTTTGAAAGAGAAAACTTTTCTAAAATGTTTCATTTGTAGATAATGTATTTTCAATTTTTTTTAACTTATTCAATATATAGATTTCAAATTAAATTATCGTATGATATAGTTTGGCTCAGCAAATTCTTGATGTTTTTGTCAATTTAAATTCAGTAGTATCGATTGATATGTGTTTGATTAAATTAACATCAATTTTAAATGAAAAATCTTTCCAAATTGAGATTCTTAGATTCTGTTAACACCAATTTGGTGGCGCTCAACATGTTTTATTTATTTTTTATTTGTTACTGATTCCATTAAAAAATTAGAAGCTTTTCGGGTTAACTCCCCCACCTGTATTTAAATTTACATAATAAGAGATCTCAACAGCCGGTGTATTTATGAGTTGCACAGTAAATATTAAATTGTTTGTAGTTTTTTAAATATGTTACAATGGCGCCCGACGTGGGGGCTTTCATCAATTTGGTGTTTAGAAAAAGATAGTGTTTCAATGGCGCCCAACGTGGGGCTGTTTTGTGAAAGTTACCTTAAAGGCAGAAATGAAGACAGGAGCCATAATAAATATTTAAAATAAATCTTTGCGGGAATTGAATTGATTTTTTTGAGGAATTTACGTGTTTTTGTGACGAACCTTTTGATGGGTTATTATGATGTAACGACTTTGTAATGAATTTTGAAGTATTGATCGCGTATATACAGGTATTTTCGAAATTTTTGAGGAGTTTGGCTTTTATGGTGTTTGCCGTCAGATAAAGTAGTTCTAACTTTTTATAATTTACCGTTGGAAAATTACTTTGTTGTTATTGTTGAGATGATTATGAATCATTTGCAGTTTGATGAATTTAAAGTTTGAAATTATAGATGGGTATTATGAAATGCAATAATTTCCAGGATGTGGTTTTTGTAATATGTTGATGTGAAATTTTTACAGCTGTTTTTGTTCAGCAAATAAATAGTAATTACGAGAAAGTTGCTTGAAATAAGAAAAGATTAGTTTTTCAGATAAGAATTCTGATATTTGAAAAGTTTTTATGTATCGTACAGTACCGTTTGTTTACATTTAGCAATTATGTTCCAGTTATAAGAAATAATATTTATGAGTGACCAATTTTAGGATTTACAGTTTTGGTTAAAAGTCTTTAGTAGTATTGATGTGTTTGATTAAATTAACGTCAATTTTAAATGAGGAATCTTTCCAAATTGAGTTTCTTAGATTCTGTTAACATCAATTTGGTGGCGCTCGACATTTTTTTTTATTTGTTCCTGATTCCATTAATTAATTAGACGCTTTTGGGGTTAACACCCACTCCTGTTGTTAAATTTGCATAATGGAGATCTCAACAGCCAGTGCATTTATGAGTTGTACAGTAAGTATTACATTCTTTGTGTTAAAATAACGTTGTTTCATTGGCGCCCAAGTGTGGGACATTAATCAATTTTGTTTTTAGAAAAAGTTAGTGTTTCAACTCTTCGGTACTGCAATTCTTTTATAGTCGTCTTTCTTCTTTCGAAATCCTCAAGTCCTTTGTAAAAACATTAACAGAATAGCGCAAGGACTACACGCGGTATTGATTGTAATATACAAGAAAAGTAAACGTATGATTCACATTGGACGAATTTTCAAATTCCATAGAAGGATGTCTGATGGTGAGATCGGTTCACTTGTGACATCTGGCGAACAGCGTCACTAACTTTACAAAAACAATTCTATTACAATAAATACAGGTGCTTTACCCTATTCTAAACCCTTTTTCTATACCTATAAATATTTATTAGTATTTGATATTATACTTTGAGAGTTTCTCTTGTAGTTTGATTTTTACATGAATAGAGTAGCCCTAGTAGTAATACTTTTGTAACAGAGTGAAATCTGGTTAAAAAATAAATTGAGAGGGTAAAATAAACTGAAATTAAAAATGTTAGAAAATCACGTTGGTGCGTTTTGAGGTTAGATTATAAAATCATTTGCCTTTTTTGTTGAAATGTCTTATTAAAATCAATTTTTATACTTTATTTATTTGAGAAATGTCTGAATGTTTGTCATTCATTCATTTAAAAAAAATGAACAGCTTGCTAGATTGTACTCTCCGTACTACTGTTAATCGTGCATGCCGTCTAATTTATATTGAGCAGGGTTGGCCATCATCAGTTAATTTATATGAAATTTTGTGTTTCGTGTTGAACATTCGTAACGCTTATAATGATTAATGACACCCCTTAGTGGGCTGTTAATGGATTAGCTAAGGTCAGTATTACGTTTTGATTTCCACTTTGTGAATGTGACATCATAATTATAATAATAAATGAACTGTAGAGGTTTACTTAGGAACGTGAAAAGTAATTTCAGAGGTGTGCTTTTTGTTTTATGGAGTTTTTTACAACTTATTTAATTGCACAGGCTGCAAACTTATGTAAAGATGGCGTTGACAAAATAAGTTTTGTTAATGAGAAAAACTCTTCTTAGGAATCTCTGTTAAAACTCTTGTCACAGTTTTGCGTGAAACTCAACGAAAGTAATCAAAATTAATTTAAATTTGATATTACCGACATATTAATTATAACAATTAAAAACAGCCTTGGTAGTGTAATGTCTAGCGTGCTGGACTTTCACCCAGGCGGCTCAGAGTCGACTCCCGGCGCCGGCAGATCTGGTTAAGGTTTTCTGCAGTTTTCCTTAGCTGTAACACAAATGTGGGATTTGTGCTGTTCCACCTGTAAGTCGGCTGCAGCCGCACATAGGGTCTACGTAATAATAATAATCGCCCCCTCCCTCCCGCACAAGCTTATAGTTTCTGGGGCCTGGTTTCCAGGCTATGGGTTGTAGCAATTATTATTATCATATTATAGAAAATTGAAAATATTTGAATAATTGGAATATTTGTTATAAGTGTGGCAACGAAGATCATTACAATTAAAAACGTACACTTCTTTAAGGAAAGGAGCAGGTGCGGAAAAGCAATGTTACGGCAATACACACGCTTGTGTGACGAGTTCTGGAAGGAAACTGTATTTGTTGATTAGATAACAATACATTAATAATTATTAAATAATTAAGTAATTTCTTATTAAATATGCATTTAAGCTTCATAAAACATTTAAATTCGGAAATCTCTGTTTATGACCGAGCCACTCCAATTGTCAACTCATCAATTCGATTGATACCGTGAATAACTACACCGCATAATTATTTCCAACAGGATGGCCTGATAGAATTGACTATGTGGGTAGTTTAATTAGCATAAATTTAGAAAACATGATGTCAAATAGTTCTTCAATTTTAGCAGCATTAAATTATTTCGTTTGGCTGTATCTAAAACTTTTTCCAGTTCGCGTATTAAATTTGCAGGAAGTTAAAGGCTCAAAATCTTTCAACAATCTAGGATTCAAGTGTTTTCAAATATATTCTTCAAAATATGAGTTGAGATTATTCTCCTAACTTCATGGCAAACACTTTTTTTTTATTATAACAGATAACGAAATTTTATTGAACAAATATAAAATAATTCTTTGAAATTATGCAGTAACTTCAAGTTACTGTTAGTTTACATTGATATTACACAAACTTCCCAGATTTTTGCTGTTTGAAGCTTTATTATTATTATGCTTATAACTATTAAACCAGCTTAACAGTCCGCTAAACATTTTTCTCCCTTAGGCTATTCGAACTTTGAGCATCAAAGCGGCCAATTACAAAGTTACTTCGTTAGTTCGGCAACGTTTAGTTACTGATGTATGAAGTATTCTTCCTACATTATTTTTAATTTACGTTGCAAAAACCGCAGTCTAATACTTGAAAATATTAATCTTATAGAATTTATTTGTTATTTATTTAACAAGATTTTAATTGAACTGTTGTTAAGTAGTTTCAAATTTAGATTTGAGCCACAATTATGCAATTGGTTAATTTATAATAGCAGGTGATTTGATACATATAGATAAGTGTGTTTATTTATATCTAATGTAATTATGTAATAATTTTAAATTTATTTCCACTTTAAAGTGTAAAGAACGAGATCATTTTTTATTCTTGCATTCTGTTATTTTTGACTATATTATTCGTAGAGAAATTAATGATAGTTTAGGTTTTTGTTGTAAATTAGATTGTTTAATAGTTTTTTTATGTATTTATTTACATTTTATGAAATATATTTGGTCATATATATATTATTGTATTTCATGATCGTTATTGTTTAAATTTAGGGGCGGGGTAGTTGAATATAAGAAAGCCATTCTGTCGTGATCGGTAGTGAAGTCATTGTGTCTTGAGCACTACTGAAAAGGCAAGTAAAGTTTTATGCTTTCAAACGGAAAGTATCATTATTTAATTTTTAAATGCAGTGCTATTTATATGAATGTCATTTTTTTTGTTTATTGTTTCCAGCCTTATTTTGTGGAACTCCATACAATAACATAAAAAATACAGAACCTAAACAGTTTGCTTATACATAAATATTTATTTCTTAAAAAACATTTTCTAGTAACATTATAGATATTTATGCATCGATGGCCGTGAAAGAAGGTAATGATTCTATTATAATAATATTTATATTATTTGATGGTGATCCTACTTCATAGGATATGTAACGTTTATTAAAACATTTAATACCAATTTCAGTAGCTATTACACAAATTTTATTACAGTTATGAAATAAATAAAGATAAGTAAAAGTTTCACAGTTTTATTAAAATATAACCTGACAATATTGTTTCGACAGCTATGCTGTCATTATCAAAGGTAATATAATTATAAGCAAACACGTCGCTAAGGTAGATACAAAAATAGGTAACTAGATAAAATAATAATAATAATAATCAGAATTAAATATCTAATACTTCCAGTAACGGAGAATTACTGACCTCAAGTTGTTTATTCATTAAAGGTAACCTGAGTTTGTGTTTGTATATCTCAAAGGCTTCTAAAATGTCTAATTTGCGTTTGTTATTACAAAAATGTAGGAATTTAATATTATTTTGAGGAGTCATTGTGTGATTTTGTTCTAAAAGGTGTTTGGCATAATTAGATTTTTTAGGATGTTTATTTTTGTAATGACGTACGTGTTCTTTATATCTTATGTCAAAATTTCGAAGTGTTTGCCCAATATATATCGAACTACAAAAAGAACAATTTAAACGATAAATGCCCGATTTCGTGATATCATGTGTTCTGTCTTTAGCATTAAATAAAAATGGAAAAGTGTTAGTGTTGGTTTTAAATGTTATTTTATAATTGTTGGTTTTTCTTAGTATATGTGCAACTGTTTCTGATATTTTGCCAAAATATGGTATAGATATGTAATTTGTGTCTTCTGTTTGATTGTCAATGGGATATATTCTTTTGATAGCTAACCTGTAATCTTTTTGTTTAATTAAAGTGTCAATCATGTTCGGATTGTAATGATTTGTATGTGCTAGTTGTTTAATGGTTGATATCTCTTTACTAAAATCTGGTTTTGTTAGTGGAATAGTTAAAGCTCTGTGTACTAATGATCTGTAGGCTGCTATTTGATGTGTTTTATGGTGACAAGATTCATTTGGAATTGTTATGTCTGTTTGTGTTGGTTTTCTGTATATGGAAAATTCAAATAGATTGTGTGCGTTAATCTTGATATTTAAGTCTAGAAAGTTTATAGCCCTGTTTTGTTCTGTTTCTAGTGTAAAATTTATGTTAGGTGGATACTATTAATAAGAATTAAAAATTCATTGATAACCTCAAAAGAACTGTCAAAACAAGCTAAAATGTCATCAACATAACGAAACCAGAAGATAATGTGTTTAGAGAGGTTTAATTCAAATATTCGATCTTCGAACTTGTCCATAAATATGTTAGCTAATAGAGGACTTAGAGAATTACCCATAGGTAAACCATCCTTTTGTAAATAAATTATGTTATTAAAAGTGAAATAATTTTGACTTATACAAAGGTCAAATAATTGAATTAACTCTAACCTTTTAACTAATTCTATATTACTATTGATCAAGAAACTATCTAATAAAGGAATACATTCTTGTGGTGGTATTCTGGAGAACATGTTGCAAATATCAAAACTAACAAGTTTTGAATGTGGTGGAAGATGTATGTTTTGCAGCTTATCTACTAATTCTAATGAATTTCTAACAGAATATTTCGATTTGTAACCTATCGTGTTAATAATCTGGTTCAGTTTTTTGGATAAAATGTGATTAGGTGCATTGATGTATGATACAACTGGTCTTATTGGCATATTCTGTTTATGTGTTTTGACTAGTCCATATAGCTTAGGTGGTTGTTGATATTGTCAGGTTATATTTTAATAAAACCTGTGAAACTTTTACTAATCTTTATTTATTTCATGATTATGGAGTTCCACAAAGTAAGGCGGGAAACAATAAACAAGTTTATTACAGTTGTTTAAGATCATATCTATTATTTTATATTATATCTAAATTATATTATTTTCATAGCACTACGCTAACGTGAAACACTTGTTGCAAATTTCCTTCCATTTTGCTCGGTACGTAAAACAACGACTAGCTAATTTAACCTTGTGCACGTTTTAACGGTATAAATGAAAATACCGAATTAACTTAAATTAAAAGAATTGCTGTCGTAACAAAGGTAAATATCTTATTTCAAAAACATTTATTTGTGCATATAACAACTTATACTTTTGTTTTAAAATCACACTCACTTGAATTATAACCCCCTATTTACTTTAAAAGTAAATTGTTATCATTTCTATGTATAACAAGAGCACGTACCTCTTGAGATTTTTAATATACCTGCATTTAAAAGATCGGCATTTAAAAGAACGTATTTGCAGTTCAAACAAGAAATTTATAATTAACTTAAAAGTAAAATGGATTTCAAATTAAAAGCTCAGTTGAAAGTAGTAAACAAAAACATAATCTAGCCATTTCAATTAAATCTATTTGCATTTTTTTTTAAGTCGAAAGTAAATACTTTTATTTGGAAGTCGAAAATTAGGATTTTTGTTATAAAAACCGAAATTTCTTTCAGTGTAGATTAAATAAATTTAAATTTTTAATTTTTTTAAATACATATTACATTTATTTATTTGATAGTCCAGATGTGAGGTGAACGAAAAGCAAAATAATGTTTATTTAGAGCGCTATTTGAACTCTTGCCATTTCCATTTAACTTTTATTTTATCTTGTTTCGTAAACACGACAAAAACTAAAACTTCTTTAATTAGAGATTTTCGAACAATTTCATTAGCTTATATCACAGTATAAATAACTATTATACTGTGCTTATAATATATTATCTATAAATGCTTTCGTTTTAACTAATTTGAAGTTTCAAAGAATATTTTAAGATATAACTTGTTAAGTTGTAAGTTTAAATTGACTTCTACAGGGGGGTGTAATTTTCATATTTCCCAATATCTACTATTCACAAGTTTTTTAATATTTGAAAGTAGTTAATTATGTTTCTTTAAAAGTTAAGGTCAGCAACACGAGTAACCTATAAAGATGATTATTCCAATAAAATAATCCTTAAAATAGTTAAAATAATTGTACATTGTAATTAAGGGTCATTATTATTGATAATTCCAGATAATAATTATGTGAGGTATTCACTGAGACATCTATGCGAATTAATCAATCTATACGAACTCGCTTATTTACTAAAAATAGCTTTTTAGAAGCAACAGAAACCATAGACGAAAGCAACAACAATAGGAAACTTGTTTTAATATCGTTGACGTAATAATACAAATTAAAAAAAAACGCGATCATTGCCACGTGATACTCATTAGGAATAGAGAATGAACGCAGTATACAAACTGCCGTTTTACTATTTCTTTATATTTCGATTCTCATTTTCAGTCAAGCCACATACAAGTTTTTTAATGGAAGCGGGAAGCTCTCCGGTAAAAGTTGTAAGTCAACATTACTAAAGTTGATACATATAAGAAAGTGAAGGCAGTTACCATAGTCTACCGGCAGCTATACCTTGAAAGAAGATTATCAATAAAATGTCATTGCAGGAAGGTTTGAGTAAAAGAAATAAATGGGTATTAAAAGGTATGTGTTATAAGTCGATGAAGTGGAGCAACATCTTATAGGACCAAGAAGTTAAATAAAGAAAAATAAGTATTCTTTGTACAATTTTGCAAACTGTATCAGTGAAGGGATGTTATAAACAGATAGTACATTAGTACAGCTAAAATTAAGTTTGTCAATAGCAAAATTGCTTAATTATATTATTACTCAATTATAAACAAAACTTATGAGGTTGCTGAGGGGGATTCACCCTGAGAAATATAAAATAAAATTATCACTAAGAAGTAGTTTTTTTTATCTTATTTCAGTAAATAATTAGCTGCTCATATGATACAGTGGGTTAACCTACTTTAATGTTGGCGATTCACAAAGAAGTATTTGACACTTCACAAATAAGGTTCCCATTACGTCAAGGGTTATTCAACGTAATACGCATTTTTGGTATATCCAATTATTAATGGCGCATAAAGCAAATAATCACGATATCTACAACCTGAAACGTTGGATTCTAAATGCAATGATTATTGAGCTTGGAAACTACAACGATTCAGAAATACTGACGCTTCGACACTGAATCTTCCAGTCTTTGAAACTCTATGGCGGCTCCGTTTGAAATCAGACTGTATATGAAAACTTGAAGATTTCAATTTTTGGACCTCCGAAATTGCAAAACTCAAACTTCAATTTCTGTAAACTTTAAAATCTCAAATTTTGAAATACCGAATTACGTAGACTTTGAAGCCCTGAATCATATACATCTCTGATTCTTTGAAGTTCTAAAAATCGAAAGCTTGATAGTTCTAGTTTTGTAATTTTAAAAGAATTGAAGAAGCTTTTGTATCAGTAGCTAAGATTCTTAGGTTTCTCTACAGTTTTAAAAAGCTGTGAGACTCGATATCTAGGAGCCTTTGAAATTTAAAAACTTCTAAGATAAGTTTTAAGATCTTGCTTTAGAAGGTTTTGAATCTGAAAATTCTAATCATTATTATATCATAGTATAGTGATTGTGCGCAATTTTAAAATTATAAAACTAAAGTTTCATTAAGGAAATAAGTTTTTTATTTTGTAATGCTCGAAAAAGTCCGAAGTTTTAACATTTTTAATTCTGGATTTGTAAAATCTAACCTTTAAAGCTTTGAGAATCTGAAATCCCGATACCACAAGTTTTTGTGCTCTAAATAATGGAATGTGATATATCTGAGATACTCAATTTACCAACTTTGAAGCCTTAAGACATTGAAATATTCTAACAATGAAAATGTAGAAAAGTTAAAAATGTTGAATTTTGGAAGTCATACTTTGGTGCTGCTAAATTTTAAAAAAGTCCGATGGTTACTGCTTACTTAAAAACTACTGAAACTCCAATACTTTTGAAGTGTGAAATAACTGCTAATTTGGGAAGATTGAAACCTAAACTATGAAACTCTAGTTTACTGAAAAAAAAGTTTTACTGAAACTCTTAAAACCTATCATAAACTATTTGCAGCATTACAGTTAGTTGTATGCCTCTGAAATTCTGATTATTTTTAATAAACGCTTGATGACGATCAATACTTCGTCCCCACCACTTTTGATTCAGGGTAACATTCAAGGTCAAAGAACAAAAGATTCAAAAGTCGAAGTTATGCTCAAGCTTAAATTTCGCGTTTCGTACTGCTGGACTTTTTAATTTAGAACAAACAGTTTAACTTTCACCGACAATGCTTTGTATCATCGTGGTATCCGGAAGTCTATCTTTTTCGCTTAACTAGAAAACTCAATTTTACCGTCATCCGTTGACTCAACAACCATTCGTGTTTTCACCCCATAAAGATACAACTGAGCAACAAGTGCAAACTGTTAGTAATAAGGTTTTTTCTGTTATCCACGGCCACCACAAGTCATTAATTGAAGATAACTAAACTGTGGACCACCTGGAACACCATCTGACACACCACCGGTTCTCAGTCAAATCACAGTTCTCTAAAACTTAGTTCTGTAATTTATGCAAGAAATTGAATCTTTTCTTTAATTACACGTATTTTATTTCTTCTTATTCTAGAGTATCTCTCTGAAATACATCATCATGTATAGAAGAAAACTTCTGATTGGTTTTTAGTTTAGTTAACTTATTGTTAGTGTCTTATGGTGATCATGTCTCTTGTGCCTTTGGTCAAAACCTGCAGTGCCCTTGACCTACAGTAGTCGCAAACTGTTCCTATTTTAAAGCATGACCTTCACCTTTGCGCTTGAATAAAAAGTAGTTGAAATGGATCCAGACACCATGAACCGATGACCTTCAGAAAAGTGTTGGGAGTGGATCCACAGGCAGCTAAGTGTTGGCGTTGACCTTCGGTGGATCCAGAAACGACATTATATACCTACTACTACTACGTTATACAGGGTGATTCAGAAATAACTGATATCCTTTAAATGGTAGGTAGAGGGGAGGCAGGAGAGCTAGTTTACCTTGACAAGTATAGGTCAAAAAAGAAGTTTTTCAGAAAATTAATTTTAAAGTTTTATTGAATTTTTGGATCCGGTCCTGACCTTTGTTCCTTTTGGATCCAAAATTCATTAAACTTTAAAACTCATTTTCTTGAAAACTATTCGTTTTTGGCCTATACTTGTTAAGGTAAATTAGCTCTACTGCCTCCCCTCTATCTACCATTTAAAGGATATCGGTTATTTCTGAATCACTCTGTATGTTTATTAATGAAAATTAATTAATGTTAATTAATGAAAACTGTAAGTATTCGAGTATAAAGATTTGTATTTCTAAAACTCTGTAACTGTTGAGACCGTGAATGTTTGAAATGTGAGTTTCAAAAAATGTTTTTGTAACAGTGTATAATTAAAAAGTTTTAATCAAAGTTGCCAGTAATTTATGATTATACTATTATAATATTTTATGTACCAAGGGCGTTAGGATGATGATAATGCCAGGAGGGCGATGATGGGCCCGAGGGATGGAAGTCGCCCGATGGACATTCTCATCTAAAATAACGCTCGTGGAGCATTTTATTTTATTTTTCACGAGAATATATTGTTCAAGTAGAAAATTAGTTTTAATTTATAATTGTTGGCGTTGCCAAAGACGTTGTTTTAGTTATTTATGTATTAAGGGCATAAAGAAGCTTTTATGGCCAGAAGCGTTATTTCTAGCCCGAGGCGATAGCCGAGGGCTAAGAAAAGGCTGTAACAATTTTAGAAGAGCGAAATATTCAAAATTTCACTAAACATAAAGGTGTATTACCAAGCGAAAATTTTCATAAATAACACAGAAGCGAGGATATGAGTTTTCTGCGTAGCATACAGAAAAGCTACATTTTGTACTACGTATCAAAGCAAAGAGAATTGGGAATTAAAATTATATTTCGCTTTAAAAGAATATTTAAAGTAACGGAAAAGCAGTGAATAAATATGATGTTCTGATTCGAACAGCCTAAAGTTTGTTCTTTTCTCATATTTTCTATTTAATAACTTTAAAATGCTAAACATTTCCAATTTCAATTCAATTTATGTTCTGCAACTTTAAGAAACTTCTGAAACTGATGTGTCTTCTGATGGTCTAGCTGATAGACAACTCTGGGCGGTTTATACTGTTTACACCAAGTTCTACAAACTTTTCTTATATTACTTGGTATAGTAGATTTTTCTTTTTTTAAAGACAGTTTTTATCTTCAAGGTACCTGTGTTATTCAATATTCCTTTATTGAAAGATCGCAAGCAACTTGAGATTTTAAAACCTCTAAACTAACGTATACTCAAAGAAAAAGTAATGTACCAACGTTTATTCAGAATGCAATAAACCTTATAAATTGAAAGCAATAGCTTTCTTATATTTGAATCAATATATAAATAAAATAAAATACGTTTGTAAATAATAACATAAAAATGTATATAATTTTTAGTTTAATTATATTTTTTGAGTATTATAAAAGTATAGTATAATTATTTTTATTATTATTTATTTTATGTGTAAGGCGTGTTGCATACTTAATAGGATCCGGCGCATTACTTCTTTCTTTGTGTGTACATAATGCTATTAAACTTTTAGTTAGTTCAAGACTTCCTTTTAAGCTTTACAACCTTCGAATGTACATCATTCAAACTCTAGAATAGGAAATCAAATCCCTTGTAAATTTCCTAGAAATCCAACACAATTGAATTCTTTGATAACCTCAACGAATACTATATTCTACTTCAAGAGTTAGAAAAGGACACGAGCTACTTCTACGTTAAACCTTCAAAAAGCCAATCAAAATAAAATTCTTTCATTCAACAAGTTAACTGTAAAATGAAGTCCGTTAACAACCCTTGTAATAAGATTACGACCGTTTCTCGGGAAAGGTGGCAACGGGTGAACTCCAAAAAAGCGTCGCGACGCTTACTAGGACGTTACCCTCAACAACCACACCCGCGTCTGCTATTTCACTACCACGTGACCTCGGTTCGTGCCCTCTGTTCATTACTACCCAGATCAATATGCCGAGGAAAACTGCATGCGGAATTAATGCCAGCTATGAACATACTTTTATTATAATAATATGAATATTGCTTGAGAAACATAAATAACGTTCTAAACGCAATTTGTGTAATGTCGGAAATGACATGCATTTTCCATTTTTCCCAGTAATGGTAGGAATTAGGGCAACCCTTTTATTTTTATTCCCGAGGGAAATTATATCGTTGTAATCTTTAGTACAGAAATATAACCTTTTTTAAATCAATCTCATTGGGCTAGATTTTTAAATTTAAGTTCTTCAGGACTAATTGGATATCCCTACCATTCCAGTTTTGCGTAAAAAATTTTTTTTAATCAAATTGGCTAGAAAGTTAGCCTATAACATTCTAATAACCCTTTTATTTGGTTTATTAATTATAAATTAATTATACTTAATCATTACTTTTGGTTATTCTACGGATACCTTAGGGATTACCTTAAGATTACCAGAAGCTCATTTATGCGTGGATTAAGAATTTCTATCAATCTCGGAAGTATCCGCACTTATTTTAGTGGATTGCTTGGTCGTGGTTCTACTTGTGAAAATTCATGCAGGTTTGAGGATCTACAATAAAATTGTGTTTAAATGAACCAGGTAAAGAAACATTTTACGTTTTTTCATGTGCTATTGAATCCCAAGTTGAAATTAACACTTATTTTAGAATAATCGTTATAGGTATATGTAAATACAGTGTACCAAGTTTTGGCGGTATGTATTGAACTTGACACCGAAACAATTTAAAATGTATACATGTATGCAGTGCAAGATTTACGTATAAGCTACAAGAGCTATAGCTTAGGGCCCCCACTTTCTTGGGGTCCTAAAAAAATTGTCCGAGTGAGCAATTGTCATATATACTTAAATATACTGCAGCATTGTTTGTCCCAATATAATATCTGGACTTATAAAGGGCCCCATATCTCAAATAGCTTAGGGCCTTATCAAGTCTAAATCCGGCCCTGCATATATGCTAAAATTATGTTGATATTGTAGTCATAGTCAGGCTATATTACAATCTAAGCAATACAAATTGGGACGTTCTAACCAATTACAGTGACGTAAATATTGCGGTTGATAGATTCTATGAACTTTTTTACCTGGCATTAGATGATTCTGTACCTAGGACTGGCAGCTGTAAAGGAAAGTTTCCTCCGTGGTTTACGGGTTCTATAATTAACCAGATAAAGAAAAAGGCGAGACTTCATAAAAAACTTAAAAAAACTAAGAACGATGAGATTAAGCAAGAATTTAAATCCCTCAGAGCAAAAATTAAAACTGATATTAATAATGCCTATGCACAATATTGCGAAAATATCGAATTAAACATAAAAAACGAACCTGCTACTTTTTGGTCCTTTGTTAAATCTAAAAGTATGTCTGATTCTCAAACTAGTAATCACAATGGCGTACAATTAAACTCTAAATTTGAGGTAGCTAATGCATTCGCTAACACTTTTCAATCGGCATATATTCTACAAGACAATAACAGTAATCTAGTAAATAACGACGGCGATTTAGGTGGTACAATCTCCACATTAATTATAAATCGTGTCTCAATCGACGATGTCAAAATTGCTTTACGTTCGTGTAAGCCAAAACGAGCTGCTGGATTTGATCAAATCCCAATGTACGTATATAAAGCTTGTTCAGATTTTCTGGCTAAGCCAATGGCTACGTTATTTAATCTTGCTTTAGTATCCGGTAGTTATCCGAACAGATCGAAGATATCAAAAGTGTGTCCTATTTACAAAAGTGGTGATAAACACAATGTTGCTAATTACAGACCTCTATCTCTCCTACAAACTATCTCGAAGGTATTTGAAACTATACTATATAAAAAGATAATGGCACATTCAAAACCTATGATCGCAGAAACCCAACATGGTTTTATGCCAAAAAGATCTACCATTACCAATTTGCTAAATATCGTTCAGGATGCTTCAGAGGCGATAGATAAAAACTTGCAAGTAGATGTTGTATATACGGATTTTGCTAAAGCATTTGATAGAGTCGACCATAGAATACTTTTAAAAAAATTATGTACATTTAGATTTTCGTATAGCTTGGTTACGTTCTTTGAATCATACCTGGCAGATAGGTGGCAAGTGGTTGTATACGATGGCGCTCAGTCGGAGAAATGCAGGGCTCTGTCGGGTGTCCCACAGGGAGCAAATCTAGGACCGCTTCTATTTCATTTATTTGTCAATGATCTGCCAAAGAATGCTATTTATTCTGAACATGCTTTATTTGCCGATGATTTTAATATGTGGAGAGTTATCAGTGATGTAGCAGATTGCTTTAAACTACAAAGAGATATTAATAGTATATATAAATGGAGTCAAGACAATAAGTTATATTTTAATACAGATAAATGTTGTACACTAACTTACACAAAAAAGCATTCTCCTATCGAGTTTCAGTATACCACGAATAATGTACCCCTAATGTCTAGAGAAAACGTTAGCGATCTTGGAATAGTCTTTGATAAAGAGTTAAATTTTTCTAATCATATAGAATAAACTGTTAATGATTCCCTGAGGATGTTGGGTTACATTATTCGGAGTTCTTCACATTTTCATAATACTAACACTTTAATCACCCTTTATAATAGTTATGTTAGATCTCGATTAGAGTTTTCATCAGTAATATGGACGCCTTTCTACCAAAACTACATTCTGCTAGTTGAAAAGGTACAGAAGAGATTCATCAGATACCTTGATTTGAAAGCTACTGAAATCTATCCCGCCTTTGTACCATACAATCATCTGCTTAACAAGTATAGCATTAACTGATATAATACATCATGAATTCGTATTAGTTTTCATCAGTAATATGGACGCCTTTCTACCAAAACTACATTCTGCTAGTTGAAAAGGTACAGAAGAGATTCATCAGATACCTTGATTTGAAAGCTACTGAAATCTATCCCGCCTTTGTACCATACAATCATCTGCTTAACAAGTATAGCATTAACTGATATAATACATCATGAATTCGTATTAGTTTTCATCAGTAATATGGACGCCTTTCTACCAAAACTACATTCTGCTAGTTGAAAAGGTACAGAAGAGATTCATCAGATACCTTGATTTGAAAGCTACTGAAATCTATCCCGCCTTTGTACCATACAATCATCTGCTTAACAAGTATAGCATTAACTGATATAATACATCATGAATTCGTATTAGTTTTCATCAGTAATATGGACGCCTTTCTACCAAAACTACATTCTGCTAGTTGAAAAGGTACAGAAGAGATTCATCAGATACCTTGATTTGAAAGCTACTGAAATCTATCCCGCCTTTGTACCATACAATCATCTGCTTAACAAGTATAGCATTAACTGATATAATACATCATGAATTCGTATTAGTTTTCATCAGTAATATGGACGCCTTTCTACCAAAACTACATTCTGCTAGTTGAAAAGGTACAGAAGAGATTCATCAGATACCTTGATTTGAAAGCTACTGAAATCTATCCCGCCTTTGTACCATACAATCATCTGCTTAACAAGTATAGCATTAACTGATATAATACATCATGAATTCGTATTAGTTTTCATCAGTAATATGGACGCCTTTCTACCAAAACTACATTCTGCTAGTTGAAAAGGTACAGAAGAGATTCATCAGATACCTTGATTTGAAAGCTACTGAAATCTATCCCGCCTTTGTACCATACAATCATCTGCTTAACAAGTATAGCATTAACTGATATAATACATCATGAATTCGTATTAGTTTTCATCAGTAATATGGACGCCTTTCTACCAAAACTACATTCTGCTAGTTGAAAAGGTACAGAAGAGATTCATCAGATACCTTGATTTGAAAGCTAGTGAAATCTATCCCGCCTTTGTACCATACAATCATCTGCTTAACAAGTATAGCATTAACTGATATAATACATCATGAATTCGTATTAGTTTTCATCAGTAATATGGACGCCTTTCTACCAAAACTACATTCTGCTAGTTGAAAAGGTACAGAAGAGATTCATCAGATACCTTGATTTGAAAGCTACTGAAATCTATCCCGCCTTTGTACCATACAATCATCTGCTTAACAAGTATAGCATTAACTGATATAATACATCATGAATTCGTATTAGTTTTCATCAGTAATATGGACGCCTTTCTACCAAAACTACATTCTGCTAGTTGAAAAGGTACAGAAGAGATTCATCAGATACCTTGATTTGAAAGCTACTGAAATCTATCCCGCCTTTGTACCATACAATCATCTGCTTAACAAGTATAGCATTAACTGATATAATACATCATGAATTCGTATTAGTTTTCATCAGTAATATGGACGCCTTTCTACCAAAACTACATTCTACTAGTTGAAAAGGTACAGAAGAGATTCATCAGATACCTTGATTTGAAAGCTACTGAAATCTATCCCGCCTTTGTACCATACAATCATCTGCTTAACAAGTATAGCATTAACTGATATAATACATCATGAATTCGTATTAACTTATGTAAAATTGATTACTTTCCCTGTCTCTTTATTGTCTCTTTATAAATATTAGGGTTTGTATTGTAGGTGTTGTTTTTAAACTATTATAAATGAACCATTCCTTATAGAGTTCTTTGCTCACAGATATTGTTCAGGTTAATTAGAATATATAATATATCAAGTAGTTACCATTTAATATTAGATAATTCTTATTTTTACACAGGTATTATTTTAGTACGTATGTGTACAGTTATAGCGTTTTACATTATTTTTATCATTTAGAAATTACTTTTCTTTTCTTTTTCGTTTGTAACAATTTGCGATTGTTTGTTTTCGTATATTATGTTCATATTGTTCATAAAGATTTAAGTACAAATTATGATCACATGCATGTACTATGTGTGTATAATATATCAGTATCTTGTTTGCGATTAGGTATTACTCTATTACCTTTATTATACAATTTGTTAACGTTAGATTGGTGTATATATTTTGTTTTGTTAGTGGTACACTGAAGCATAAGCTTGTATTTGTAATATAATTTGTAAATTATCTATTCTGCAAGCTGTAATTGGCTATGCTGTAGTTTGCAGTTTAAATAAATAAATAAATAGTCATAAAGAATTATTATTATAAAAATAAGTTTACGCGTTTTGTGTTATTTTAATTTCTTTAAATGGCGATAACTCAAAATCTGTTCATTTTTCGATGTTGTGCCCATGGGTGACATTTGACGAGAATGTTAAGAACAACAAAATATTAAAATTTTAGCCAAATCCGCCGGGACTTTTTTTACATAAGAATCCTGCGGGGTCCTTTAATCCCCCATTTAGGAGGAAACCCTAAATTATAGATTTTTTCATAAGACCTGCCGTACTTAGCTAGAAAGCAGTATTTCCAAAGTAGCAATTTAAGAAATGTACCATTTTTTTTATTAGCATTCATTAGTATTCCATGTAGTATATTTCTACACAGCAGTTCTGGCAGATACTGCGTTCTTGCTAAGCACGGCAGCATACTTAAGAAGCTTCACGTTATACATACAAGATTAAAGGTCTCAGAAAAGATTAATTATTGCAAATACCGCTTTTATGTAGAATAAGATTTTTGTTTAATTTAACAAGGAAATTTAAATTTAACCTCCATCCCCCCCCCATAGGTTCTATATTTTTCGTAAGATGCTTAATAACCTACAAGTTATACATTCTAGATTTAAGGGTCTTAAAAAAGTTTATTATTGAAAAAACCGTTCTTACGTATAATAACAGCTTTGTTAAATATACAAAAATTGATAATTAACCCCCTTCATCCCTAAATTTTAGTTTTTTTTGTAAGACATACTTAATCAGCTTTAAGTTATATATTCCAAATTTAGGAATTAATTAAGTGGATTATTGTGCATACGGTGGTTTTATGTGGAATAAGATTTGTTTTTATTGAAAAGAATAATAAGTGTAACTCCTATTTTCCGTCCCTAAATTCTAAATGTTTCGTAAGACATCCTTAATAAGCTTCAAGTTATACATTCTAGATTTCAAAGTTAAAAAAAAATGAATTATTGCGAATACCGTGTTTTTACGTGGAATAAGATTTGTTTTTAATTAAAAAAAAAAATTAAATTCAACTCCCATCTTCCGCCCCTAAATCCTAGATTTTTCGTAAGATATCCTTAATAATCTTCAAGTTATAATTCTAAATTTAAGGATTTAAAAAATGTGGATTATTGCGAATACCGTGTTTTTACGTGGAATAAGATTTGTTTTTAATTTAAAAAAAAAATTAAATTCAACTCCCATCTTCCGCCCCTAAATCCTAGATTTTTCGTAAGATATCCTTAATAATCTTCAAGTTATAATTCTAAATTTAAGGATTTAAAAAATGTGGATTATTGCGAATACCGTGTTTTTACGTGGAATAAGATTTGTTTTTAATTAAAAAAAAAAATAAATTCAACTCCCATCTTCTGCGCCTAAATCCTAGATTTTTCGTAAGACATCCTTAATAATCTTCAAGTTATAATTCTACATGTAAGGATTTCCAGAAAGTGAATTATTCCGAATACCGTATTTTTACATGCAATAAGATTTGTTTTTAATTAAAAAAAAAATTAAATTCAACTCCCATCTTCCGCCCCTAAATCCTAAATTTTTCGTAAGACATCCTTAATAATCTTCAAGTTATAATTCTACATGTAAGGATTTCAAGAAAGTGAATTATTGCGAATACCGTATTTTTACATGCATTAAGATTTGTTTTTAATTAAAAAAAAATTAAATTCAACTCCCATCTTCCGCCTCCAAATTCTAAATTTTTCGTAAAACATCCTTAATAATCTTCAAGTTATAATTCTAAATTTAAGGATTTCAAAACTGTGAATTATTGCGAATACCGTGTTTTTACGTGGAATAAGATTTGTTTTTAATTAAAAAAAATTAAATTCAACTCCCATCTTCCGCCCCTAAATCCTAAATTTTTCGTAAGACATCCTTAATAATCTTCAAGTTATAATTCTACATGTAAGGATTTCAAGAAAGTGAATTATTGCGAATACCGTGTTTTTACGTGGAATAAGATTTGTTTTTAATTAAAAAAAAATTAAATTCAACTCCCATCTTCCGCCCCTAAATCCTAGATTTTTCGTAAGACATCCTTAATAATCTTCAAGTTATAATTCTACATGTAAGGATTTCAAGAAAGTGAATTATTGAGAATACCGTATTTTTACATGCAATAAGATTTGTTTTTAATTAAAAAAAAATTCAATTCAACTCTCATCTTCCGCCTCCAAATTCTAAATTTTTCGTAAAACATCCTTAATAATCTTCAAGTTATAATTCGAGATTTAAGGATTCCAAAAAAGTGGATTATTGCGAATACCGTGTTTTTACGTGGAATAAGATTTGTTTTTAATTAAAAAAAAAATTAAATTCAACTCCCATCTTCCGCACCTAAATTCTAAATTTTTCTTAAGACATCCTTAATAATCTTCAAGTTATAATTCTAAATTTAAGGACTTCAGAAAAGTGGATTATTGCGAATACCGTGTTTTTACGTGGAATAAGATTTGTTTTTAATTTTAAAAGAAATTAAATTCAACTCCCATCTTCCGCCCCTAAATCCTAAATTTTTCGTAAGACATCCTTAATAATCTTCAAGTTATAATTCTACATGTAAGGATTTCAAGAAAGTGAATTATTGCGAATACCGTATTTTTACATGGAATAAGATTTGTTTTTAATTTAAAAAAAATTAAATTCAACTCCCATTTTCCGCCTCCAAATTCTAAATTTTTCGTAAAACATCCTTAATAATCTTCAAGTTATAAATCTAAATTTAAGGATTTCAAAAATGTGAATTTTTGCGAATACCGAGTTTTCATGTGGAATAAGATTTGTTTTTAATTAAAAAAAAAATTATAGTCAACTCCCATCTTCTGCCCCTAAATCCTAAATTTTTCGTAAGTCATCCTTAATAATCTTCAAGTTATAATTCGAGATTTAATGATTCCAAAAAAGTGGATTATTACGAATACCGTGTGTTTACGTGGAATAAGATTTGTTTTTAATTTAAAAAAAAAATTAAATTCAACTCCCATCTTCCGCCCCTAAATTCTAAATTTTTCTTAAGACATCCTCAATAATCTTCAAGTTATAATTCTAAATTTAAGGACTTCAAAAAAGTGGATTATTGCGAATACTGTGTTTTTACGTGGAATAAGATTTGTTTTTAATTAAAAAAAAAAATTAAATTCATCTCCCGTCTTCCGCCCCTAAATTCTAAATTTTTCGTAAGACATCCTTAATAATCTTCAAGTTATAATTCTAAATTTAAGGATTTCAAAAATGTGAATTATTGCAAATACCGTGTTTTTACGTGGAATAAGATTTGTTTTTAATTTTAAAAGAAATTAAATTCAACTCCCATCTTCCGCCCCTAAATTCTAAATTTTTCTTAAGACATCCTCAATAATCTTCAAGTTATAATTCTAAATTTAAGGACTTCAAAAAAGTGGATTATTGCGAATACTGTGTTTTTACGTGGAATAAGATTTGTTTTTAATTAAAAAAAAAAATTAAATTCATCTCCCGTCTTCCGCCCCTAAATTCTAAATTTTTCGTAAGACATCCTTAATAATCTTCAAGTTATAATTCTAAATTTAAGGATTTCAAAAATGTGAATTATTGCAAATACCGTGTTTTTACGTGGAATAAGATTTGTTTTTAATTTTAAAAGAAATTAAATTCAACTCCCATCTTCCGCCCCTAAATCCTAGATTTTTCGTAAGATATCCTTAATAAGCTTCAAGTTATACATTCTAGATTTCAGAGTTTAAAAAAATGCATTATTGCGAATACCGTGTTATTAGTGGAATAAGATTTGTTTTTAATTTAAAAAAAAAAATAAATTCAACTCCCATCTTCCGCCCCTAAATCCTAGATTTTTCGTAAGATAATCCTTAATAATCTTCAAGTTATAATTCTAGATTTAAGGATCTCAAAAACGTGAATTATTGTGAATACCTTGTTGTTACGTGGAATAAGATTTGTTTTTAATTGAAAAAAACATTAAATTCAAGTTTCATCTTCCGCCCCTAAATCCTAGATTTTTCGTAAGACATCCTTAATAATCTTCTAGTTGTAATTTTATAGTTATACATTCTAGATTTAAGGGTCTCAAAAAAAAGTTAATTATTGCAAATGCCGCATTTTACGTAGAATAACATTTTTTTTAATTATAAAACATTTGAAAATGTATGTATTAAACCCCTCTGGAGGTGAAACGGATCATTGCTTAGCTTCTAGGTTAATTTAAGAATTGTTCAGAAGGTCAAGTTCTATAACGTGCGTGATTTTTGATGATCTCTGAGTGAAATAGATCAGGAGGCCTTGTTCTATAGGTTTGATAAATTTGAAGAGATTTTTTTTAGTTTAATCGATTCCTACAAAGTGCCATGTGATTTGTCTCTTGTACTAGATTATAATTTATAGACTTGATTTGAATCTTAAGTAAGTCTTCACATCTCGAGAAACTTTGAAGTAAGTTTTCTAAAGTATCCAAATAAAGAGTATTTGCTAAATTTTTAATAACTACTTTTTCTCTCATTTTTCTGTATAATTATTATTAGTATATCAAATCCGGATTACTTCATTTAGATTTATTGCAAAATTCATACAATATGCAATAAATGTAATGCAAATTCTACACATGAATATACATAAATACAATATGAGAGCTCATATTTTACATTTTTAATAACAAATGCATAATATGCATTTCCCATATAGAAAAATATTCCGTGCCAGCGAAGAATAAACACATAAATTAATTTTCTGCCGTATTTACGTAACATATTATATAACTAACAATAAATGCAAACGAGTATTAATTTTAGCTTTTTTTACGGCTTAACAAAAATTTACTGGCTGTTATCGGAAAATTTAATCTTGAAATTTCATTTTTCTTAGTTTAATTTGTTTTGATAACATAAACCCAATTAACGTTACGATCTCCTCGCCTGCAAAGATTTTTCTCATAAATTGCCCAATATTATTCAAGAAAAGCGAGCATTTATCATGATAAATTCCAACTTTATCATCGAAATTGTATAAAAGGAGGGAAGAATGCGTGATTAGAATTTTCTGTATCCGCTTCGGATGCTTTATGCGAATGTCCAGATAAATCAAGGAAATTATTATTATTATTGGCGAACGGAGTGTTAAAACTGGATCTTATAAATCATAAAGATATATAACTTTATGTTAACTCTTTTTTTTTTCAACCCTTGATTTCTAACAAAGGATCAAATTTTGCCAATTGTTTATAAATAATATATTCAGGATAATTCCAGTTTTCTCCTGTATTCACATTTGAGGCGCACACATTACAACAGGGTGGAGCATCCCCACATAATGCACAAATCATTAGAAATCGTGATAAAAAGGATAGTTACGAAAAGACTTTGACAATGAAGGTAGACGTTTTGAAATACTCTTGTAAAACTTTTAGCAAAAAAATAAATAAAATCTCAAGATCTCGACTTATCATTAAGAAATTAAGTTTTATAAAATCTTTAAGTAACTTTTTTCCAAAATTGTCTTATTAAGCAGTAAAGTTTTGCAATACTGAGTTGGTTAATAAATTTTAATATACCCTCTTAAGTGATTATACACTTATATAGATGCTTACCATATTATTGCGTAATATTATTATATCAAAGGTTAAGGAATTACCCTTAGGTAGTAAGCATTGTGCCTTTCGGACAACTTTGCACAATTACCAGCTAAGTTATATTGCAAGAACATTGAAACGAATATTTAGAGGAAGTAGATAATGTCAAATAATGCGTATACGTGGTTTGGTGAACAATGCCTCGGTAATGTAAATGAAAGTGCGATACTAGAGAAATCCGAATATAATGTAACCTGAAATCCTTAATCTCATAAAGGAAACATTTCTGAATTTGCAGAAACTGTCATCGTTAACGTTGAAATTTTCGTAAGATAATACAAGATTGTTTTCGCTTTTAGAATGCTACAACTGTTTTATAATTGTAAAACACACGAAACATCTTGAATTCGAAATAATAAAATAAAAAAAAGATTTTTCGTAAAGCTCTAATCATTTTAAAAATTTCAGTTTCGCTTTTTAAAATTTGTTTTATTAAAAAATGCTTGTTTAAGAAATTAACATACTGACTGCGAATCGAACCCAGGTATTTTGGCTGTACGCGTCAATGCTCTAACCAAGTGTAAGTTAACCAATAAGTTTAACGTTATCTGGTTAATTATTACTTTTTCTATAAAATAAAAATGAGAAATTCCGAAAATAATTAGTAGAAGTCGCTTAAATAGCGAAATTAAAATCAGGCAAAAGTGCTAAGGCATTGACAGGCAACGTGAAAAATGTTACAGTTCTTGTAAACAGGTTTTTCGGACTTATGCACTTTTCATGTGAAGCTGACGATATGCGAATTTGCATTTACAATATGATTTAACGTTTGGAAGTCTTGAGCTTGAATAGTCGAACAGTATTTTGTAGATAACTCCAGTTATAATTAAGGTTTTTAAGGTTGGTTTTTTAAAGAAGATTCTTATGAAAGTTCTAGCTGTTCTTCAAAAACTTAACTTTGGACAAAAGCACTTTCATGGCTCATTTTATCAAAAGGTATTTTTAGAAAGCCTTTATTGCTAGATTTCAATAATGATGCTGTTTAACATTTATTCTTTTAAAGAGTGGTTCTTTAAAAAATTAACCCTGGGACACTTTCACCAAAGGTTTTTTATGGCTCGTTTTTATCTCCCAAAAATTTCTTTTTGAAAGCTTTTGTAGTTTTTTTTAACAATTTTGTTTTTTAAAAGTTCGTATCTTAAAAAGACAGTTTTTAAAAGGCTTTAAAAGTCTTTTCTTAGAAAGACTTATAATCGTAAATATAAGTTCCATTAATTAAAGATAATGTTTTATGCAATTCGGTTTGGTTTGCTTTGCTTGTTCTCAACGTTGCTTTATGACCCAGCGATCCCTGGCGCTGGAAGCTTCTTCAATCTGTTGTTGAAATGAAAGGTGAGAGTTGGCGGTGCTCGTGAATCGGCAGTGTTTGTGGATTCTGATGTTGTTGACAGTTGAAGGTCTGCATCGGAGTGAGTTTTGGTAATGGTAGCAGCGGCAGGCAACGCCTGATGTTGGTTGGTGTGTCCAGCCGTTTTTCTGATTGGAGAATTGATTGAAGGAAATAATGGGCTAATGAAGGTTGAGAATTGGTGTTTGATTAGATGGAATAATAGAAAAATATATACAAAAGAAGACCTTAGAACTGGCAACAAAATCAACCCTTTTTAGAACTGCACTTACTTACACGAGGTGGGGTCTTCGGAGAAGCTGCCATCGCGTCAGACACTCCATTAATTAATTCTATTTTCGCTCAATTTTGCAGCTTTTTGAAAGTTGCGTTAGTAAGAACCGCATTTTTTTGCAAGGCTTGTTTCTCGAAAGTTTCTTTTTTAGAAAACCGTTTTTTATGAGCTCAATGTTTAAAAACAATTGACTAAAACTTTAAATTTCGCAAGAGTTGCCGAATTCTTCTCAAAAGCTCGATTTTCCTAACAATTACTTCTAAGCATTCCGTGAAAAGCTTTTTTCTCTTCAAAAAGTGTATTCGGAAATGTTTTGCTTCCTAAATGACCTTTTCATGGAACAATTCTTTTTAAGAAGCTTGTTTCGTAACAATTTTCGTTTTAAAAGCTGTTTTCCATAAAAGCTCGTTTTAGAAATCTTGTTCGTATTCTAAGTAAATATCTTTTTGAAAAAGGTCTTTTTCAAAGCTTTAATTTCATCTTTTTGACAAATAAACCGGCATCTTTCTTATGAAAAATGGGTTTAGGCGAAATTGGCTGGAAATGAAATATTTTGTAGTTTATCAGATCCTGGTCCAAATGGCTGAAAATGGTCAGTTTTTCTTTGAAAGCATTCATTTTTTATTTTAAAGTACTTAATCTGTGAAATTATAATTTATCATATCCTGATCAAAAGTACCTACAGGCAGAGAGTTAAAAAATGTGAAGACATCATGCGAATCGTACACTTTGAGAATCTATAGCGAAAAAATTGTCCATTTGGAGCTTTTTGTTTACCCAGGACCTCATAAACTACAACATATTTCATTTTCAAACACTTTCACGTACACCCTTTTTCTATTAGAAAGGTGCGGAGTCCTTTCGATCTCTTAGAAGCTTGTGTTTATAAAAAAGTTTCTAATTTGATCTTCATAGTAAACTGCTCTATATTAAAAGCTCTTTATACTTATATAAAATGTCAAGCTGTGAAAAGGGTATTATTTAATTTTTTTAGAAGCTTTGAAAGCCACCTGTTGGTTGTCAAATTCCTTAAAGCTTCATATTCAAGAAATAGTGTTTCGAAAACTGCTTTTAAAAACTTTTTAAAAGCTTGTTATAATAGATTCTAAGGGGCTCGATTTCGGATAAGCTTGGTTTTAGATTGGAAATGAGCTTTTTAGTGGAAATACAGAAATTAAAGGAATCGATCTAAGAAGAGATCTTTGCAAGAATTGCAATCAAGTAAGAAACAGTTTTAACAGTGGAGATAGAAACCATACGAAAGTTCTATATGAGTCTTCTATAAAGGTATCGTTCCGAGCTCCGTTGCGTCTGTTCGAATCAACTGAATTACTATAAAGAGTCATTTTCGCTTAACTACGAATACAACCGAACTCTAATACATACATACCGTCACGAATGGACATTTGGATTATGTAAATTATTAATGCGTTTATTTGAGTTGAAATGGCCCTTAAGGGCCAGTCAAGAAGCTGCTGCAAGGGCTATAAGTAAATTACAAATACATATACGAAAATTATTCTGGTATGCAATCATGCGCTTGGAACATGAAATCTGCATGTACAGAACGTGATATCTTGGCATGCTAAAAAGAAACTTGCCTGTAGTTAATATACCTCTGATTTCTACACATTAATTCATTTTTAATAATTGAACTACATGTCTATTTTATGCAGTTTAATATACTGTAATTTATTCTAATTATATTCTATAATATATTACATTTTATTGTACTTATATTCCACTTAATGTAAATATTATTTTGTTAAGTCACTTCTAGCGTTCCAAAGGCCACGTTCGCTATGCATTTCTTCTCGGAACAGTTTGGATGTCAAACTAAGGACCACATCAAACAAAGAAACTTTCATCCAGCCACACCCTGTAAGCACAAGCTATAAATACAGTATCGAGCTGCAACCCTGTCAGAGTTAATACAGTATCAAGCGTACGTAACGTACTTGACCACCGAGCAACGAAAGTGTAGTGTAGTTTGCATCATTGTAATACCGTAGAAGCCAGATTTGTCAGCGAATTTGTATATTTTACCAATAAATACTTTATTAAATTCTGGTGTCCAAACATTTTTAAACTTAATTCGCGCTGCTGCGAATATACAGTCAGTTTCCAAGTGAAGCACGAAGTTGTATTACATATATCCAATCTTCGCACATTAATATAACCATGCACTTTTTATTTAATATAATGTTTATTTTGTTACGTAACTGGTTTTATTTCTTTCTCTAATCTTGTCTAGTCCCTCGATCGTGTTAATTGTAACTCGACCGTAGTTGAAACAAAAAGGTATAAATCTTAATAATGTTAAAAGGAGTCACATCCATCCATAATTTAAGATATTAATTGGTACTATTGATTAAAGCACAGTTTTATCTAAATATAATCTCCGTTTTCTAGCTAAATTAGAAAAAAAAGGGAAATTTTCTATTTCCAACTTCATATAGTATATATTTTCTTTAAGTAATCACAACATCCAGACCGCGTGTAAAACAAGAGACCTTGAATTAAGGTTGACCTGAATGAAGATTAATGTTTTTTCCCATTTATTAGAAGAATAATCCATAAAAAAGATACCAACTTTTACTTTGACGGTAAGAGTAAGGGTATACGCCTTCAACAAAGCTGTACAGGCAATTATAGCAGGATTTATTTACAGTTATATAGTATGAGTTCACTTTTGAAAGTTAGATTACTGCAAGTTAGATTAATTCGCCAAAATTAAATGTACGTATTACATAATTTGAAAATACTCACTACTCCAATCGTTGCTTGATTTTAATTAACCCCAACGTCTAACGGAAATTCCGATTACCGGGCTCCACCACCTCTTTCTCAGTAACCCTTTGCATTAAAAGCTTAACGAGTTGGTGGTGAAATGACTACTGAGGAAACGTATTGATGACACGAATTTTAGGCAAACTTTGTTAATGGTGAATGGGAGGAAGTTTGTTACATGATCGGAATTAATTATTTGTGGACATAAGTATGTACTTTTCGTTCAATAGTAACTGAAATTTATCATGACAGTTTAGATTCCTCATATAATTGAAAACAAGCAGCTTTGCAAGTTAGAAGTAAGGAATAATATTTATAAATTCATTAGAAAGTGTGAGATTATGAATGCATTCAAGTGTATAATGAGTTTATTTGGATACTACTTGGATGGTCACCTCTGTCCGGCGATTAAATGATGGGTGTCAGAATTTCCGTCATTTTGTTGCGATTGTTTTGTCTTGAGAGATTTACTGCGACGTTCTATACGGTCGCATTTCCGATCTTTTCGTGGCATATCACTCCGAGTCAACCTGAAAACCCGGATCAAAATTGGTCCATACATAAAAAGATTAGAATAATTTTGTGACCGAGTGGGGATAATAAGTTCCGACAAGGTTTTGATTTGCTCCGATTTTTTTTATTTGAAGAAGGTTTGTCAGTACGGATATACATAGGAAAAAATGAAGATAAGTTATCAGGAGACCAAGTGGTAGGGATGAAAAAATCCATAGTAGATGGAGATAACTTCTTTAGTTTCTGTTATTTACTTACCGACAAGATTGTTGCGGAAATTGTGATTCGTTTGTTGCACCTACAATTATTACAGAGTACGTTTTGAGTTATGCTACGAGCGTCTTAAACTGAAACTGTAAGAATATTTTTAAATGTTTTCAGATTTGTAACATGCTAAAACTTAAAGTAATAAAATAATTTGAAGCGTGATTCTCTACTCTACCCTATATTTATATCTAACAAACAATTATTTCTAGTTTTATTACACACTTCAATGTTCGTACAAACATAACCAATACGTGAATAAATTTACGTGGAGCTTTCACTAGAGGGTATTCATAATTCAGATTTTAAAGTTAAATCAACACCGACCCTTTAGTTTAAATATGAAGACTAGAGCGGAAATTGGATTGTGATAAACAGTTCCTTTTGAGTGTTTTTGGACTTAATAACATTCATTTATTAAAATATTCAAGAATGCTGCTTGCTTATACTCATTTATGGTTTTATTGGTTTGTATATGCATTTGTTTGAAATTTATAGTGTTCCATTCGATAAAAGAGTGTCGATAAATCAATAAATGAAATACGCGTGTAATTTTGTAAACATCTATTAATATACCACAATAGATTATAAATAAATAATGATTAATAGGCGCTAAATAACAATTTATGCAAAACAGAGTCCTGATTGATAACTTTTAAGTAACAAATATGCGTTAAATCGGAATTCCGTTTATACGTAAGGCACCCTGTATAGCTATACTTTTATGTTAGTTTGTATAGCGTTTGGAGATTTTCGTATCCTCTCTGCTTTGAGTTGCCATTTTGTTCGCAACTAAGTTCCTGTTCTAAAGAAGATAAGAGAACTTCCACTTCGTTCGATTCGTTGGTTAAGTAAATTCTTTAAAAGAATGTTTTAGTGGCATTGCCGTTAAATTGATTTTCCCTTAATGTTGTGAAATGGAAATTGCATTTTTGCAGATTAATAATTAATTTTTGGTGATGATTTTCAATTTTATTGGTACCGTAAGGAATTTACCGCTAGTTCTTTTGGAGATTAGAAGCACATTCAGGAAGGTTCGTAGATTTTAGCTTGTCTTTACTTTCAGTCTTTTATACTGTAATTCTTTTGACAGGATTCGATATTTAATCGACGTTAGCCGCATTTGGAAGCTGTATAACTATTTCACTAGGTCGCATTCCATCTAAGGTACTTTTGCAATGTTTGCTAGGTGCATTCTGGTAATTTGATTTTGTTTGTTACAGATCTTCTTGTTTATTTTACATTTTTCTGGTTATTTTACCATAGCTTCATACACTACGTTGTATATGTGGGTTGTTAAAAGACCATTACGTTGAGCTACTTGCTCATGGGTTGCTCTTGGTTGTTTCCTTCGATCACGCTACGTTCAACCTGGCTGGTGACGTTCCTATTCAGATTTGAAGAACACACACTGTATCGTGAGTCACTTACATTGTAGCAACTATTTATAACAGCAATACCTAACCTTTATTGTAAATAATTGTAATAACCTTTATTGTAAATAAAACATTACTGTAGGTATATTTGTATATTATAATTTTATGTGTTAAATGGTTTTTCCCCAGTGTGTGTAGCAATTATATCTTAGTATCTATTTCATATATAGTATATTATTTAATCAGTTTACATTATAAGGAATATCAGCGAGTGAATGCGTATGACTTTGCTCAGTAACGGAATGGTCAAATAATTAAAACCTGAGGTTAAGGATTTCGCAATCTATATCACAGGTATTCGCGTTAATTTACCGTGCCAGTTACATTTTTGAGACTTGAAGTCAGATTCAGAGTAATTAGTCCCGCTTGCATGAATTCTCCTCCCGTTCAAATGTATATAAGAATCAATAACCTAAATTTAATTTTTGACTAGGTTATTTAACTTTGATTGAAACTATTACACCTGATTGAGTTACCTGATAATTTGTTTAATTGAACGTTACCCTAAAATGACTTCTGGATTCAGAAATAGGAAATGTAGATTGATAGAAAATTCCATGAATTATAATCAGAACATCTTTCAATAGTTTATAAATTGCTAACCGTAGATTTAGGGGTTACTAGAACCACATAGGCAACCCATCATACGCAATAGCCTTCAACAATTGAGTAAATGGCATTAATTAAAAATCTGAACCGTATGAATGTTTCACATCAGAAGGAAGTATTTAGAAGGCATGCTGTATTAATAATTAACATTCTTTAAGTTTTTAAAGCTTCTTCCAACGAAAAATGAAATTAATTTTTGATAATAATCTTTAAAAAAAGTTATGGAAAAGCAGCTAAATTTTTATAACAGCCTTTATATTTCAATTAAAATTAATTAACAACAAACCTAATTAGAGTTTTCCAAAGAAAAACAGAAGTACGCTTATTAAAGTGAATATGCCATTTTGTTTAGGGATAGTATCGACTATAAAAAAAAAGAAAAAGAATATTAGTAAGAGAGGGAAATCTTACATTTTCGTTAACTTTATAATGAAGCCCGAGAATGTAAGAGAAAGGAATCGTAATTTTAGTCTTAACTTTATATAGAATGTATCCTTATTTTCATAAATTCTCTCTTTTTCTAGGCATTAAAGGTGCTCAGCATTACAAGAGAGAATAGCCTGTCGGATATCTCGTTGACTAAAGAGTGATAAGTAATAACGTCATCTTCAATCTTCTTAAAGCCTTTCGGTGACACTTTGTTTATTTCAAGAGAGGGGAAATGAGTTATGCCAAGGCGTCTCTTTAGAAAACAAAAGCTTTCTCTATAATTGGTTTTAAATATCTTTAAAGTTTCAATATAAATTTTCCTTGGATTTTATAATAGACTCCGTCGGGTTTTTAAATCGTGCTCTTTGTGTACGAGTAATTGGGAAATTTCAGTAAAACGCTTTCGAAGGCAGTTAATTTCCTAGGTAATGAATTCTATTGCCGACGAGATTTTTCTGGCAGGCAATTCTCATAGCTGCTTGCGAAAAACCTGTCCATGGTTAAGTTTGTCGGTTTCACAGTACCTTTAATTTTAATACTGGTAATGAAGAACAGTTAAGATCAAAGAAAATAGAAAACTAGGTAACAAGAAACTTCCGAGTTTCGTTTGCATATCTGCTCGCTGTGTTCAGACTAATTTAATTGTAATGGTAATAGTCGAGCTTAAAACTTTGCACATTTAGTACTTTGCCCATTTATAGAGGGAGTTTATAACAAAGTTTCGTTCGGTGTTAGAAAAGAAACATAAATTCTGTTTAGTTTAGATACAGCACAAAGTAGAATCGAGTTTATAAAATTAATTTATAAGGATAAAAAGCTACCCTTTAAAAGTAAAGAAATTAAAAGAGACGCGTAGAAAAATAAAGCAGCAATTCAGTATACTACAAACTACAACCACAAAATTATCAATATAAGGCATAAAAGCATTTACTAACAGCACAATAAGAGATATGATATGATTACTGGCAATATTTTTTAGTTACAATAAAGTAAACCTGTATGATAGGTCGCTGCTTGCCCAACTATTAGAATCATCCCATTTAATTATTTGTGTTAATCTATTTTTTTCCTAATATTAAATTCAATAAGTATAAGTATACATTTTGAATAATAATTATTGTTAATTTCTGTTTTGTGTACAATTAAACACACAATTAACAAACATTGACATATAGTCTTTTTTTCTTTAATTTTATTATTCCATTAATGTCTTTTAGTATTTGAAGTATCACTATAGCTACTCAGCCTTGCTCTCCGTAAATCTAACCACAAAATACAATTGTACCTATTTTGCGATTTTAGACTGTATTTCTAAATTTTTATAGCTCATAATATTTAACCATTACTCTTCAATTCTATTTATAAATAAAAGTTTCTTAAAAATCCTCTAAAAATCCAATTTTAATAACTCGAAGAAGAAATATGAAATATTTAAGTCCTGATACTCCAATTTCAATTATTTTAGAGAAATATCATTATCACCTCTGGTAGCTTTACAATAGATTTTAACTTATCCAGAGGCGCAAAGTTCGAAATGTTCCTTTGATCGCGTTAAATTGCGCTCTAATTGATCCATTTGTCAACGGATGCATGTTTAAATTAATTATTATCACTGTTAATGAAAACGCAGTCATTTAAGGCATTTATGATTATTGGAATGGAATTTTGGTTTAATTGTAGCCTAAAAACTAAAAAAATTATGGTCTAAAAATATGTATCATTTATAACTTTTTAAAATTTGTTTTTAATTTAATTGCGGGAAGTTAAATTATTCAGTATTTATTTAATTTTACTTTAACCTTAAACTTAAAACTTAGTTTTTTTGCGTCTTTACTTTAAAGATTTAAAGTTCTAAAGTATCTAAGTTAGTTCTAGCTATAAATATCATATGTAATAGGTACTTTTGGGTATAGTGTGACTGATGTCTCTTTAAAAGGCATAACGGCCGGTTGAATACATTGTTAAACTGAAATCCTAAAATGGCGTACAGTGGGATTTAGGAAAACATGAAACGAAATTTTAAATTTTAGTTGCTTACTCTTTACATGATATGAGAATATGCGTATTAACGTGATATCAGTTGGGACCGCTAGGTGACTTCATTTATGTCACCTAGGTCGGACGCCAAGCCACGCCAGACTTGTAACCTTCAAGCAATCCGTGCAGTGTGTGTGTGTGTGTAGTTAGTTTTTTATAGAGTAACGAACGACGCACCGTATATCAAGTCTCACGTTGTAAACCATCACCGCTGCGTAATGTTATCGATTGGTCCATATCTTTATATTCTAAAGATTTTTGTTTGTAGCTGTAGGATGTAAACTAACATATTAAAACTTAAAGTGGAAGGGTTAGCTAATAAATTGCTTTACACTTTTCTAATGTCATTGTCTAAAATAAATGTCACCCAAGAAGTAATTTAAATTGAACAGAAAACGTAGATCTAATTTGAAGCGGTGGTTGTAACTTAGAGTGCGGAAATTATATTGTGTCGTTTTTTTTATAGTTTTTTAGTTTAAGTAGATTTCTGATAACAATGATTAATTTAAGTTGATTTCAGAATTTAGCGACATTTTACATTTCAAGTAATTATAGATGCCTTATAATGCCACCATTACACCAGACTAACCTGATTTTAGGTATTAAACTATACTAACTGCATACAAATTCATATATTGGGATTTTTCCGATTTTTACAAAAGAATTGAATAAGTTAGAGAAACATTAGAAATATTGTAATTTCACGTATATACGAAATTTCTTACCCTTTTTATTCATATCTGTCTGCATACCGACGATGAGATGCTTCCATAAAACCCATTCCACAAGTTTTAGTGGAAATACTTTTCTGGAAACATTGGAATGTGTGCATATTGTACATATTTAAACTTCTTGTATCTCGCTCTACTTCGTATTGTAATATGACGATTCGTGACATTATAACCATAGTTGCATGGCTTTTTATTCGAGATTTAATGGTTCAATGCAGAAATGTAAAAGTAAATTACTGTACTTACGTTCTTTTTGTTTTAAATTGCGTTCCACTTTTGAAAGAGTTACTACTTCAAGAAGTAGCTAAGTTTATAGTATAGCTTTAAAGTAGATCTAATTTTTAAATAGCTTAGTGAAGCGTATGCGTTTGAATTTAATGGATTAGACTAAAAATATTTTCTCAATCAAAAGTATATTTGCGTTCTTTTCGAAGTCTATGGGACTTCAAAAAATATTAAAGGAATCTTTGAGGATGCATCCATATTAGGTTGAATCGGCGTAACAATTCCCAGCAGATTTAAAATCGACAAACCTAATTTGCCCATGGTGAAATTTTTATTTAAATAATGTCGATTTATCGCACATCTTGTTTTACTTTTTTCGTCGGGTTACATTAACCTTTTCCGTGCGGCGGTCACGGACCGCTGTCGAGTCTCCAGTGCGGCGGATTTTTCAGCGCGTTGCAGCTCTTTGCAGCTTCTCACAAAAAATTCATAAAGAGATATCGGAGCTTTATATCTTTTTAGAAATATGTGATTATATGTAAAAGACAATAGGCTTTCATGTAGTATTAAAAAAAATTAGAAAAATTAGTATATATATCAGCTCAACAGGCTTTATAAGCCCAAGGCTTTACATGTAATTTTCTTCTATCTGTAACCAGATTCTGCCATTATACCACCTCTAGGTTCCGTAGGTCGTCTTGAACACTTGCTTCCCATGTCATTCTTGGACGGCCTCTACAAACTTTACCGTACGGTTCTTCTTCCATGATCTTTCTTGGAATTCTTGCTTCAGGCATACGGCCAGTATGCCCTAGCCATCTCAAGCGTCCTAGCTTTATTATGCTCACTATATTTGGTTCCTTATAGACATCTTGTAGTTCTTGATTAGATCTTCTTCTCCATACTCCTTCTTGTTTTATATCACCGTAGATTCTTCTCAATATCTTTCTTTCCCATATTTGGAGTTTCTGGATATCTTGTTGTCTCAGGGGCCATGTCTCACTACCAAACAACACTACCGGTCTAATAATTGTTTTATAGATTCGTATTTTTATTTTCCACAAAACACTTTTAGTAGAAATCAATTTATGCACACTTGATGCCGATCTAGTTCCCGCTGTTATTCTTTGGTCGATTTCACTACCGATATTATTATCACTATTTATTTCAGTTCCTAGGTATGTAACTGAGTCTCTTTATCCTGACCCTTGTTTCTTCCTAGTATTATGTAGTGAGACTTTTCTTCGTTGAATTGGAGTCCACACTCACCAGCTGCCCTTTCCAGATTTCTTGTGCGCATCTTAAGTTCTTCTTTTGTTTTCGCCATTATTATAACACCATCGGCATATGTCATCACTTGATATGGTTTCTTAAATATTGTGCCTTTCTGTACTAGGCCACTGTGTCTCATAACATATTCTAACACGATATTGAATAGAGTGGGGGCCATTGGGTCTCCTTGCCGAAGTCCTGATGTAACCTTGAAAGTATCCGACAGCTTACCCTGAATCTTCACTTGGCTACTGATTTCTACAAGTGTCATGTTAACTAACCTGATTAATTTTTCTGGAAACTTCAAAGCTCGTAGTGCCTTTATAACTGCGCTTCTTCTTACTTTGTCGTAGGCTTGTTTAAAATCGATCAATAAGGTATGGATGTTTATATTTTTTTCCAGCTTTTTTCTTGTACTTGCTGAAGAATTAGTAATTAGTTATTTTTCTGATGAAAAGATAAGAAATGCTTTATTATAACCGCCATCGTAAGACCTACGTACAACCTTCCTTGCAGTGAGAAGTGCACTAAACCATTTTTTATTGGCGCGGACAAATGTTTACTCTCTTGGGTTGGCCTTCAAGTCTGGCCCCCACCAGATAATCGTATAAATATGTTGAAAGCAAGCTGGGAAAACCGAAATCGTATAGATACGTCTTTAGCAGTACGGGCACGCACTTGCAAAACGTATCTATACGTTAAAAGCAGCGAAAGGGTTAACACACAGAATTTCTGAACTTGGCAGACCAAGAAATTCTATAATTTTGGTACGTACAGGCGCAATTGCATATATCATGTGAAAACAAAATCAAAATAAGTGTTTGTGATAATAATTATCTGCACAGACAGTTCAAAATTAAAATGCAGACATTAAGAATTTATTTGACAGTTAACTTATGTTAACGTTCACAGGTGTTACGCTTGGAAGTTTTAGAAGAATTTTAAAGAAAACTTTACACACGCATCCGTATAAGATGTTTTCGGTTCAACAATCGACAAGTGTTATATTGCCAGTGGTTTAACAATAACTTTAATAACGATTTACATTTTATTAGGACGGCGCATGGTTTCAGCTTTTAAGTTATGTAAATCGAACCAGGAATAGAGTGCCTTCGGCACTGTCCCCGGTTCTTTGTTTGCCCATGTCCATGCCTGGGATTCAACAATTGGTTTTTCTTGCGTTGAGATAGGGTGTCACTGATATGTAGCCTTTAACATATTAGGTAAATATACTTGCATGGATACATACTAGGTATGTTCAGAAATATTTTAGATGTTGATATTGATTATTTCAAATCATTGCATTATTCACATAAAGATCTACCACTTTGTCCTGCAACTAAAATTACCATTTTTCGTTTACTACCTATAAACGAAAAACAAAAGAGGCTACTACACGTCATAACTAAAAACTAAGGTACATAAAGTTTCTAATATTTTCTAGGTTAGTGTAACTTTTTAGACACAATTGCTTTCCTTGAAGCCCCTGATGTGTGGGTTTCGAAATCCTATTTTTTGGTCCAATATTTTTGAATGCTACAATCCACAAGCAATGTAGAGCAATACCGAATCTTAATTTTGGAGCAATTTATCAACTAGCTATATAATTACCAACAACAAGACTCGGCCACAGCTCACACTGCTCTGGGCTATTAAATGGCTGTGTAGCCATTTAATAGTTAGAGCAATTTTTTCCTGATCGGTTTGTGGTCAACCCGCCGCTTTAGATTTTTACCTTTTTCCATATCAGTCAAACTTTTAATTTGTCGCACTAGATGATAAAGATCCTAAAGTGCATGTATTCAAAAACTTAAAAAGGAGAACAAAACTTTGTTATTTAAATAATAATCTTGAAATAATTCATGCACTATGTTTACCAGATAATACGAACCTAATTTAAAACAAGAGACTTCAATTAACCTTTGCACTTTAACTCAATTAACTAAGAAAACTAATCGTTTGTTTTTGTTTTTTTGAAAAGTTTCTTTTTATATTTTATTTATCGCTTGTTTTAAACGAACTGATCGTTTTTCATTAACAAGATTGAACATCTTCTTTCAAACAAAAAACATTCATCTCGATACATCTCCTGCTCGATTCAGCACTACTACCACCACATTCTATCAAACTTTTCGAAAACTAATCAAGTAAAAGTGTGGAAACCGTGCAGAAATATCAATTTTTCTCTATTATCCCCATATTCCGGCTCAAATAAGTAATGGCCCTACTAAAAAACGGAAAAGTAGTTTATTCTATGTGAAATTTTTATAAACGGCGGTTTTTCATACGCTTTATTAAATTTTATGTTCGCGTAATGCACATTCCTGTTATTTAAAGTCGCTTTTTGTTGTAAATTGCAAAAGATTTACTGTCTGTATGTGTATAAGCTCTCTAGGATGATTATTTATATATTTTTACCGTTTTATTTGCTCTTTGGAATGAGAGATTTTATTTTAGTGCTGGATAACATTTTTCCTGCTGAAAGGAAAGCACATCTTTCTCGTCATCTTTTGTTATAGACCTATAAAATTGGGAAACTGTCTTTCTTAAGATTTATGTATTAATAAGAAATTTCTGTAGACAAGGGATACTGAAGGGAATTTTATTGTAAGGATTATGTATGTCTTATTAAAATCCTAATGTATTAATGAGGTGGTAGTGAGCGATTTTATGACCACATCTAAAATTCAGTAGGTTCTTCGATGCCTTCCATAAACTTGTGATAACAAAGCGTATTTACTGCGGAGAACCAAAATCAATACTACATCATTTCACTGCAGTCTAATCTATAAATGTAACGAATTTCCTGAGACACGTTTTATTATGTAGGGAAGTTTCTAATATTTACATAATACGAATGAAAAACTTTATTGAAATTTATTTTTAGATTGTATTATATTGTATTGGTCTCCATTAAAACAACAAGTTTGTTTACTGCTTGGTTGTGTATATATTTAGAGTTTTTTCATTTTTATAGAAGCTGCAGGACATTATCTTCGTCATAGCTGGCGTAGTAGGCGTGGAAGTAGATGTGACACAACAGTCATGCTGGAGCCACTAGTCGTAACATTAACAAAATACATCCCTTATATATACACTCTAGTGATCCCTTGTTCCTTTCATAACATTCGGAATTAGCAATTAACCCCATTCTGTATAATAATGTCTGTTCAGCCAATAGTGTGCCCAGAGAGGAGGGCAATTGTAACATGTATGTTATTTAACATATCACGAACAGATGTAGCAAAAAAACGTAAAGCTGCTTGCTTTAGAGAAGTTTGGCAGTTTTTCAGACAGCCTGAGTAAGCAAATTCCAAATTGCTATGGTTTATATGGTGGTTTTTGCGATTTTTGTTTTGTGACAGTGTATTATTCTAATTTAACAGGCATTTGAGTGGATGAAATGTAAATACAATGCGATAGATTGATGGTTATGTAGGTACTTAACAAATTGTACGATTGATACATGAGCTTGTGTTCATGCATTCACATTCATCAATTTAATTAATTCAGATAAACAATTCCTATCACCTAAATATATTTTGCTATGACGTATTGAAAAATGGTTGATTTGTTTATTCTTTGTTTAGTTTTCAATAAATTTAGAATGTTGAATTCTAAATTCAGAATTTAAAACGTTAAAAGTTATCACGGAGATTGATATTTCACAAATAAAGTGCGTAAAGAAGTGCATGTACTGCTGTAGTCATTGACGTAGCCTGTATGTATGTTCACTCCCGTACACTCGCTTTCGTTAACTCTACAACGCCACTATCTGTTATTTGGAAACCGCAGTATAAAAATAGAAGTGCGCATACAGAATATTCATAATATAAACTAACAAAACTTTGCATCGGAAATCCACACTCCACACAAAGATTGTTACCCATAAAATGGAGGTCGCTAATTAGGAATCGGTAACAATCTTTAACTGCAGTTAATTCTGTCGGCTGCGGCATCAAGAGTCGACGAAAATAGCTTCAGAGTCTACTGCCGGCAAGAACTACACATTTGCGATACTACCGCTACTTCCAATGTGGTAGCCTCTTCCCAACAGAACGTATCTAAGAGCCGAAATTTTTCTTTGTAGGAATCAAACCATAAATATTACACATAAATAATAAGTCACCAAATAAAATGCTTATTACAATGATAAATAAAGTGTAAATAAACTTTGATAGGGTTTAACTTAATAGTGTAATGAGCCGGGGTCCCTACTCACTAGACGATCACGGCCCAATTTACTCTACCCGCGTAAAATTCAAATATTTAAAAAAAACGGAAATTGACACAGTATTACCAACCTTACAAATGATAAACTATATAATGATAGATACAACAAAAAGAACAAACTGGATATTTAACAAACTGGATCCTACGTTGTGATTATTTTTTATAACATGTGACCAAGGTTGATAACGATTGATCTACTTCATACGGACGGAGAAAGAGAGCTAAACACAAATAATAGAACAATTAAATATGATTGTACTATTTTATTAATTTATTCTTATTCTTGAGCGAGGAGGGACGTATTTAAACTGGTACAAATAAATGGCTAGTTCTCTAAAAACCTCCTTGAAACTTTTGCTAGCCCAGCTTAAATACGTACACGCTTCAAGTTTAATATGTGATCAAAGGATGATTTAGTTCGGTTACAATAAACAATACAGATCAATAAAACAATTTATCAAGTTGATACAGTTGTGTGTCTATACAAGGTATTTATAAATAGCCAAAACACAAATCTATCAACATAAAACATCAAAAATAAGAAATAGAGTCAATCAAAAAGATTTACAGATAAACTAGAAAATGTAAACGTGCCAGATTAAAATGAATACGCAAGAACTGCTGAACAAAAATTATATCATATTTGACATGGCAACATATACGTTGTGGCCAAACCATATATATATATATGGTTATATCAGAATACGTCTTTTGCAAGACATAGTTGTCAACAACAGGGAAGGCTCATATCTAGATACCTAGACAAGCGAGAGTGTGTTATAAGCACTGAAAAAGAATAACATAGCACATATAAATAGCATAAAATAGCAAATGTACAAATAATGGTTTGAGCGTTCTACAACACGGCCTATTAAATGGACTTAAGCCACCGTGGAGCCTCGTCACATGCAATAGTTTGACGGTTCTACAACACGGCCTATCAATGGACTTAAGCCACCGTGGAGCCAACTCGCATGCAAATAAATAAATAAAAGTTTTAGTAATTTCTCACGCGGCCTATCATGGGTTTTATTACCACCGTAGAGATTAACACACTCTTAAATAATAAATCAGTCTAACCTTAGGGTAAAATAATCTCTTGTTCCCGACCAAAAGATTATCCCTTCAGTTTTTTAGTCACAAAGTAAAACGTTTTGTTAGGTTATAAAAATTAACCTAAAAAATCAATAAGTAATCACAGTAAAACACATAACAGCAGTAGTCGTATTTAAACACTAATAACGTAATAACATATCAAATTTGCAATAATTAGCTGTAATTATACTACAAACGTTATAAAACATTATTTTCTAGTCATATTTCCCCATAAAATGAAATTTATCAATTATTAAAAAGTATCAAACGAATCTTTTAGATTTAGTTACCGAATAGATTTTGATTTATATATAGATTAGAAAATAAACGAGCACACTCGCAGGAATAAATTCTAACAAAGTTTATATGTACAGGCTCCTACATATTACTAACACTGGGGAAAAACCATTTAAATAAAAAAAGCTAATTAGACGTACTCATGAGCTTATAGAAGACATACAACTCACGCTTCGTCTGCGTTCTTCACTTATTCACTAAAGCAAGCAACCAGATCCCAGATAACAGAAAGATACGTCGAATGGTAATTAAAAGAGGGAAAAGAAATAGAAAAAAAAGGAGAAGGCCTTGTAATGGCGTCCCTTTTCGAGCGCCAAATTGTATGGCGTTCCTGCTCTGGCGCTGGATTTGGAATGCTTCTTGGATCGGGCACTGTTGCTAACCAGGATCCCAGCTTGGCGCTGGGTGTAAAATTTGTACTGATCGTTGCGGTGATGCCGGGGTTCTTAAATGTATGCATAAGCTGCTCGGCTCCAAGTTGATTACGAACACAGTTATTTTTACATGGTATGCTAACAGTAAGAGAAAATAAGGGCGTTACTCTTAGCTTTATTAAATAAAACGCACAATCTTTATACCAAACAGTTTTATTAACACCCAAAAGCTTCAACAAACACTAAGACTAACCCCATAAGCATACGGTTAACTACGGTATGTACAGCAAGCGGGGTGCATTACGGCTTAGAATAGCAAGATAATCGTGCGGGTGTGATAGGATAAAGGAGTACGGAAAAAGGCAAGCGGGGTGAGTATTAATTACGGAAAGACAGGGTGGACCTTCGATTATTGGTAAAGAGGGTGGAGGTAGGATAAGACCCCGAGACATACGCACAGTGAGGTCTCGGAAAGGTACGTATGATAAAGAGGGCAGAATTAGGATGAGAGTCGGGGGGGGGGGGGGGGGTAAAATGAATCAGTGCTTCGGTCAAGAGGACTCTTACTCTTAATATTCCTGAAATTGGATCTGTTAGCTTGGCTGCTGGTTTCCAGGGCTTGGAATTCAGGAAATGAACGGGTTAAAACGGTGCGACACCATTTTATAGATGCTCGCGGAGCATGGGGGAAATGGTAGGATTAATACGGAACGGCGCACGCAAAATGTACGTCAATGGAAAGGATGCGTACCCTTGCTTGACTCAGCGGCTTATCCAACCGGTAATAGATTGCAAATGTTGATAAATTTATTTATTCTTACACAAATTAATATTAGATTAAAGTTACAGCTTGCAATATTCATTGCAAATTGTTTGCCCATTGTTTTAATTCAGTCATCTGAAGTAGTGTACCCCGGACGAGGATGGTTCGAATGTTGTTTAGTTTAAGGTTTTACTAAACCATGAAATGCGTTAATATTAGGTTTTCCACAAGGCCGAAGTGGCCGATTTATAATTTGAGTTTTTTGGTTATCATCATTGTAAATTCATGTAAGAAAGTTGTTATGTGTCATAAGGCAACTATTCCATGTTGTAACATAGCTGGAGTTTGTATAATTAAAGTGTAATTAAGTTTTTGTTAATTTATTCAGTTAGGAAGCATTTTAGACCATAAGTGTATTATATGGTTTTATTCCTTTTTTTACCAGATATCGTTTCATGCAAATAGATTTAAGTAATTCGCTAATTATTATCACATGTTTAATTTATGTGACGTCATAAATATTTTAGTAGCAGAGTTAAAAGTTTTTCGATTGCTTTTAACAAAACGTATAAGAGAACCTGCAAGAGAAAACAACTTCAGTCAGTAAAAACCAAAAGGCGGAATCTATGCCTCTCTGAATCCAAAATTACCAAATAAGAAGTTGGGTTATGTAGCCGCATGTTTTTTTTGTAAACAAAGGAACTGCAAATATTACAAGATTTATACGTAACCTGTGTGTATTTTACTGAACTCAAGAAGAAACAGTATCACTTTGTGATACAATTGTATGTAATTGTGGTGGAAATTATTTTATTTTAATTCTTCTTGATTTAACTTTTTTGATCAATAACTTCGAAATAAACGTTTCTTAAAAAAAGGACTTTAAAAAAGAATAAAAGTTTTGCAATATTTGTATTAAAATAAAGCACCATTGTCATGCTATAAACAAACTCTTTCATTTCAACAAGCTTAATTAAATTTCATTGGATTTTTGTTCTATTTTGGTTTATGTGTTGCGTTTTGTGTAAGTGTAAAATCTCCGAAGGCTGCTAAAACAAATCGAAAATACACCAACCAAGATTATATTTATTACATCCGTAAAATACGTTTCCAACTAATATAACGAAAGGAAAATGTAATTGACTAAGTTGATGCCACTATAACATTCTTTCGAAGCTAACGAAACGAAAAGGTATATCGAAGTACTAGTGCCGAACTATCAAAGTAGGAAACTGACTTTTGAAAAGTTTAGAATGGCAACTAAAGGGAGGAGAATGCAAAAGTCTCCAAAGAAACTATACAGGATGGCAACAAAGCGACACATGGTGTCAACGAAATCAACACGTAACAATATGTTTATGGGTGCTTTTTAATTTTATTTCTCCTAAAACTTAAAAATGATATTTATGTATAGATAACAAAAAACTTAAATAAAAGGTACCTTGCTTAATCTTATTTGAATTTTAATAAAGTAACCCAACTTTCGCTAAATCTTTCAAATGTTGATGACACAAAAATCGGTTGATCAGTCTACTGAAAAATCACACATAGAAACTGCATTTATATGAAAAATTTTTCTTACACACAAAACACGATTCTAATTTATTTATATTTTATATAAAATTAAGATTTAATTTAATAATAAATTTAATTTAAAATAATTAAAATCCGCTTGTAAATGATAGCAATTGACAAACATACCACCCAGAGATATTTATTTTTCGGGTATTTTAGTGAAACTTGGATACTGCAAAATAAAGAGGAAGCATTTACTTGCGGAAAAATGACATAGTTGGAACAATATTAACTTAAATGGGACCTTTTAATTCACTTGATGACAGTGTTTAGTGTGACAACTAGAAAAAGCTCTAAAATAGTAATTTAATTTAGTAGTGCAATTTTGCACGACTGCGAAGATAGTAAAACGAGGAAATAAAGTGAATGCGCCCTCGCAAGGCAAATTCATTAGAGTTGAATGAAAATGGGGTGGCTAGTCTGACTTTTTAATGTGCAAATGCATGTTTTCATAATCGTAATTCTCAATCAGAAATAAATGATGTAAATAGTGTAAATCTACGGTTTCGTCATTAAATTTTACTTCCATCTACTGTTTTAAATTTTAACTTGCACATGGCCAAAGATATTTTGATCTACTGTTACGCAACGTTATCATACTTTAAAAAGCAATCACCAGTGTCAGATTGAGTTTCGTCAAGGGCAGTTAAGTGAAAATGAGATTTTTCAATTTGGATGTAATATTTCCAAAGATGTTTCTTAGGAGGATGAAATTGGTGCCTACTTTAAATTTCCGGACGTTTTCGTGTCACGTTTCTATAAATATACGAAATAACAAGTAGCATCGAGGAAGCCTTTTCTATTTTTAGATTTTAATATAATGTTTATGATATCTCTTAATTCTGTAGCAAGGGTAGTGGGAGATGTAGAATTATTCATTAGCTTGCTCAGAAAATAGACTTTGTAAAATTCCTAACCAGTCATTAAAATTATATTAATTTTTAAGAAAAAATTTATAATTAATTATTTTTAGCTGTAGAGGATCATAATTTTGTCACAATCTACATTGAATTAGGCAACCAAAACAGATCTTGCTTCTGTGTTGCGTCAGTCTGTATTTAAACTCCTGTTCCGTCTAGTCAAGTATATATCAGTCAGTGTATATGTATTTTGAGAAATAATTTATGTGCAAAAAAGATTATGATTAGTAAGAAATTTCTAGTAAACATAATCTATTGGGAGTACAAACCAGATTATTCAATTAATAACTTGTTAATAAGGTGTCATGTTTTCTATATCTATTATAAAATCATAAACGATTGATCCGAACATAACTGCACCATTAATATTAGAAATCTCAAGAAAGATAATTATGCTATGAGCATTAATTATTACAAATAAAATTACTTGAACTAGTAACTTTTATTGTATCCACGTAAAACAATTTTAATTCTCTATTTGTAAACGTCTAGCTTGCTTATATACTCCAATGTAATTTTCCTAATGACGTTCTGTTCCCTGACACGCAATGTTGACGTAGGTCAGAATGCTTATAATGTAGCCACTGCTAACCTAATTTACCTGATATTAACTTTCAGCATGCATACCAACCTTTATTTTCCTCGCCTAATTAATTACAGAAGGCTGCTAAAAAGTTAAAAATATCTGTTAGAGACTTGTAACAACAGCTTTTCAGAATTATTTTGTCATAAGTTTGATTCCAAAACGTAGTGTTATTATTATTATTGAAATATGCTAGTAGCAGAAAATAAAATTAAACGTCAGAAACATCAACGAATTCGCAGGTAGCTCTAAATCGAATTATATGCTCAGTTGCACATTTAATTTCCTAATTTGTACCTATCTGTTGAGTACAGCACTTTTATTCATTTTTTCTCGCTTTTTCTTTTATTTGTGTCGGGGTTTTTTGGCGAGTTTTTCAATTATCCGTTCGGCACGCCTGAGAATTTACTGAAATATTTTATGGAATCATCAATTTTGTTTTCCTTTTCTTTTGAACTTGAAGATCCTTTTACTTTGAGAAGCTTTCAGCTTTTGTTTGTGCTTGTACAAGCGGAAGTGATTGCCTTACGTTATCACAACACATCATGCTATAACCTCAAAGCAGGTTCTAAAGCTTTTGTTTAAAGCCGTATGAACGGTCGATTTATCCAATATATATATATGTATATATATATGAGTTTTACTTTTTAATTATATTTTTCGTTTAAATTGTTTAATTAAAGCCAGTGCGCGAGACATGAATAGAAAAATTGTGGTTACCACTAAACGTGGTTTACCAATTAAACATTTTTAAATAAATTTTAAATGCAAAATACAAGATAATTTAAAACAGATTTAATAATAAATTAAAAACAAAACCCTTCCTCCCGAAATAATAATCCTTTTATTTTGCAGTTTCTGTAAATGCCAGTGGCAGTAATTAGTAAATTTGTTCACTTTATAAGGGAAAACCTTTTTTAAGTTCTCTTTAGGATGGTTTTCAAGGTTAAAGCGAATACGGTTAATTGCAAAGTTAGAATTAAGATAAAATGAGTAAAATGAAATGTTTTATAAAGGATTATTATTAAACACATATACTTTAGAATATTTATAAATTATTTATTTATAAAAAGAAACGACTGGCGTAATAAGTTGAAAACATTTTATAATGAACTTTTTTTCAGAAATTGATATATTTTTGTTTAATTATGATTATTAATGAAAAGTAAATAAAGGATATTTTTATATTTTAATTTAATTAATTAAAGACGAGATCTCCATAATTATTATTAAACCGGGAAAATATTTACCATTATCATTTCCCATTGTTTCATCCTTTTCAGTGTTGGTTACCATTGTCTATGTATACACAACGCTAGTTAACCCTTTTGTATTTGTTTGCCAAACATAATTCGATAATTCGCAATTAACAAGGGCAACCTTGTTTTTGGTCATCGGACAACCATATCAATCTTCGTTACGATCTTGCAAAGGCATATCATCGAAAATTCCCGTCACTAAGGGTTTAGGATGACTTGGGTGCGTGAAAGCAATCAAACATTTGAAAGTTCCTACCCTAGCTTTATTAAAGCCAATTAATCTCTTTGAAATTAAATTTTAAAAGGAATTTTCAAATAATCAACAAGAGGGATTCTCACGTAAAGCTAATGCATAGCGCTTTTTGAAATTAAGTTCGCTAAAGTGAAGGTTGTTTAGTTAGCGAACGCCAATCGAGAAATAAGATTAAGATGGGATTAGTTTTCCTTCGTTGCACGCGGCACGGAATTATTATAAATTATAAAAGGATTCTTCAAGCCTTAACATCGATCATTTATTTATCTAGTATAACAGAAGTTTTTGTTATTCTAGTGTAAGGATTCCTGGAATTAATAAATCCTACACTCTAGATTATATTTTAGAGGTTGACATTGGTTATCTTAATTCACTACACTGTTCGTCAAAGATCTTCCACTTTGTCCTGAGAGTAAAATTATACAGTGTGTCCGGAGATAGAACGCATTAATTTTAAGGGGTGCTAGAAGACACCAAAAGGAACAAAAAAGTCTTATACTACAACTTTGTTCTAGAACGTACCACTTTTTCAGAAAATAATAAGAAAGTTGGAAACTTTAACATCATTTTGCCGCGTTAATAATAGCACTTTAAGTATGGGGCTTTGTCGGCAGATGTATCTCATCTATCACAACAACAAACCTTAATAACGTTTTATCCTATCGTACGTCGTTTCCGCGTAAAATTGAATTCTTTTTACAATTACAAACTCATTTTACTCAATTAAGAAACGTGACAACCCTGTAAAAATTGTAAACCTTATGCTCCAGTTTACACAAAATGCTGATGTGGATGTTTCTTGAACTTGAAAAAAGCACGTTTTGCTTAAGATTATTTGGGTCAGTGCCTAATTGTTGTATAAATAATAACCGTTTATTGCTATAATGCGCGATAATGCTGAGTTTTAGGTTTATTGAACTTGGAATGATTTGTCAATGCACGAGTTTGTTTATTTAATAACAGTTTTTAGTACCATTTTAGAGCGAGATAAGATAGACACTTTGTGAAAAAGCTCTTTAAATCATAGGCGTCCTGTATATCTTGGCTGATTAAATTAATTGAAGTAATAATAATTTTATAGAATTAACTGAATGTAGTATTAAATTAATTGATGTTTTTGAGGAGAATAATTAACGAATCAGTAATTTTCCAATGGCAACCGGTCACTGTGGGGCGAGTCTTAACAAAAACCGCGCAATGAGGTAAAAATCCAACTTGTGTAAAGAATAAAAAATATATTGGCGTTTGATTATAAAATGTTCAGGGCATCGAGAATCGGTGACAAAATTTAAAAATCTTTGTTATTAATAAAAACTTTAATGCTTAAAGTTGTCACTACTTTGAACTAACAATTTCTCGACATTTTCAGGCTAAGATTTAAAATTAAATTACTTTTCTTGTATGGACCTTAAAATTAAAAATGATAGTATTTGCAGCTACATCACTTAAAAAAACATGAACATGTGTTGTAGCTTTTATTTTAAAAAATCCTAATTTGTAAAAGCTTTTTCTTGCTAAAATTCAAATTCTGCTGGAGTTATAAGAAAACGCCCGCATATCCCCGCTTTAAAATTTTTGTTAAAGAAAGAGCCAAAGCATCCTGGTTATTTTCATACAAAAACCAAATCCAACTCGAACCAACTTCAAAAGTTAAAAGTCGTTATTGTAGGCACTGCAAGAAATATTTACCGGTATTATTCGTATTGTTCCAGGCGTAGTTGTTGATGATGCAACATTGCGTTTTTGCACCCTTTATCTCAACTGTTAGAAACAACTAAATACCACGCCTTAAGAAGTTGGCTTTTTTAAGTGTTACCATGATCCTTACGTACGCAGAATGGGGTTTTCTAATAACTGCAATAAAAATTTAACAAAGCTGAAAGCATCATAACTCATAACAAACAGCATGATTGAAACCTTTTAGTAAAATGGAGATTATTTACGAATGAAATATTGGCAATTATTGTAAAACGTTATCAGTACTGTTATTTCTTAAGGGATCGTAATCTCGTGCCGACTTAAAAATATTACCTAAATTCTTAATTGGCAAATATTAATTGCGCTTACTGAATATTGCTCTAAAAATTCCCATAACTTAATACATGTTAATTAACAAATTGCATAATCAGATGCGGTATTGTTTTCGTTAAATTGATTTCTGTATTCCCGCTGTTTTTTAATACGCAATTACAAACGTTTCTTTAAATGGCTTCATTGCACTATGACACTTAAAACAATTGCATTTTTAATTAACCCGGTATTTGGGAGTAAGTATTCATCCGTATAACGCCGCCGCTGGCGTTATTATTTATTTCAAATTAACAGCAGAAAAAAGTGCTGCTTGTAATCTGATCTGAACTCATATTTACACAGATGTTGATCATATCCTGACCTAGATTTCTTATTTACTGTTTTTAAAAACCTTTTGTAATAAAAAGCTATAAAACGTGCTTCATTTAGCTTTTTCAGCAAAACAACGGCTGTCATCGTACGTTTGTTTAGACTAACCGATCTTAGTTTCGTTAACTTAGTTTCGTCGTAGTTAAACAAGTTCAAGACCTTCAGTTGCAGAATGCGATTATACTTAAGCAAGGTTGCCAGATATGGCAATGGTTTTTTTCTAAATTACTCGAAAACCTATTAACATAGAAAAAAAAATTATTAAGACTTTTTTGTTCCTTTTGATGTCTTCTATCACCCCTTAAAATAAATGCCTTCTAGCTCATGACACCCTGTATAGAGTGATTATAAACCGTCGACATCTCGGTTGCTGTGAAAAATAGAACGTATGTGTCTTATAGAGTATGCTATAGCACGTTATACTGACATTGACAATTAATATAATTTATTCGACGTTCAAAAATTTATTATCGTGGTGTAATAAAACACATACGTTTTAAATTTCACAGCAACTGAGATGTCGAGGGTTTATAATTAATTACTCAAATGAAAACAAAGTGGCTAAAATGAAATGAAAAATAAAAGAAACCACTGATAGATAACATTACAACCAAAATAAGTTACATAAGGCCCTTGCATAAGTTACAGAATGTTATGATATTGGGGGAATGGGGCTGGTATTGTTATATGTATAATGTCAATAAAAAAATTATTGTTGGGAATGATAAACCCTCCAACACTTGATGAAAGATGAAAGGTTATAAATTGCAAAATAAATTTGTTATTGATGAAATTCACAAACACAAAATCATGGTAAAACAGGTAAAAAATATACACAACTAAATATCACTTACCTGTATCATTAAAAAAAATTCTCCGGCTCTAATTTCTAAACTGGAAAACAAGTTCCATAAATGCATGAAACGAAATCAGGCGCGTCGTCGCTAATTAATTAGCAAGCTATTTAAATTATACCACGAGATCATTTAAATTTATAATTAAAGTAGGCGGGAACTTTTTTATACGTTTGGCGATCCTGCCAATTGACTCGCTGTGTAAATTAGAGGTTATGCAATTTTATGTTCTAGATTACACATTTTGGAGCGTCACTTTGACAATTCAAATAAAACTGTGAAGTGAACAGTTAGTGTTGCCAATCTAATTTAAAAATCACAGCCAACTTTAATTATAAATTCAAATGATCTCGTGGTATCTGTAAAACATTGTTAATGGACCATACACAAATAAATTTCTTTTTAAACATTTAAGTGGATAAATTTTATTCATGAACGCACAAAAGAAATAAGAATTTAAAATTCATTGAAGAGAAACGAAAACAACTATTAAAATTAATTAAGCAAATATCAAACAAAATTAATTAAATCTTCGTGTCAAATAGATTTAACAAAATAAGAATTAAGAGGCATTCTAATTCTCTTGGTACTTTTTAATTCTTATCTGATCGATCCATCAATCTTAAATTATTTTTAAAAAATTGAAAATTGAAGATTATTTTAAATTTTAAAATATTTGACGCCACACAAAATTTTAAACACATTAAGTTTTCTGTCATAGTTGGTAAAATTACCTGATTATTTGTTGACATGATGAGCACATTTCCATAACATCCTTCAAATTGATTTTATTTGTGATTTATGAAGATAATTATGATTATTGAAGGTGCGACATGTATCTTCCATGACGTGAGTACATAAATTAATTCGTTTATTTGCAACAAGATTCCATTACCTTCCTTTAATTCGTTCCAAGTAGGTATTGGGACACCTGAGACCTGCCCCTCCACTTTTTTTCTGGCCACTCCCCTTCCCCCTCCAGGCTCCTCCCCTCGCCTGTGATTGGTTACCCCCACTCCTGTAGCTCCTCCCCCTTCGCTGTGATTGGTTACCCCCACTCCTGTAGCTCCTCCCCTTGCTTCTGATTGGCTGACAGCGGCCATTTTGGAACTCGTCGCCATTTTGACCACGCCCGCCGCCGCCATTAAGGGAATCTGTATTACCGGCAATCTGTGTGCTGCCAATAGAGGGCGTAATGCTACAATTAGTGTGTATTGCTAAGAGAGGGCGTCATGAAGGGATCTGTATGACCGACAGACTGTGTACTACTACTAGAGGGCGTGTCAGGAAGAAATCTGTATTACCACAGGGAGGGTATGTAGAGTCAACCATTTTATATCACAGCAACTTGCGACCGCTAAATTTGAAATTTGTCATTTTTTGCATGTCATTTTTTTTGCATCTGTCAATTTTACTGCTGTCATTTATACGTATGTCATTTTTGCAGCTGTCATTTATGCGTATGTCATTTTTGCAGCTGTCATTTATGCGTCTGTCAATTTTAATCTGTCATTTTTTTTGCATCTGTCATTTAAATCCTCTCTCTGTCTCTGTCTCTGTCGCAGTCTCTGTCGCCGTCTCTGTCGCCGTCTCTGTCGCCGTCTCTGTCGCCGTCTCTGTCGCCGTCTCTGTCGCTGTCTCTGTCGCAGTCTCTGTCGCCGTCTCTGTCGCAGTCTCTGTCGCGGTCTCTGTCGCGGTCTCTGTCGCAGTCTCTGTTGCTGTCTCTGTCGCAGTCTCTGTCGCCGTCTCTGTCGCCGTCTCTGTCGCTGTCTCTGTCTCTGTCGCCGTCTCTGTCGCTGTCGCCGTCTCTGTTGCCGTCTCTGTCGCAGTCTCTGTCGCCGTCTCTGTCGCCGTCTCTGTTGCTGTCTCTGTCGCCGTCTCTGTCGCCGTCTCTGTCGCAGTCTCTGTCGCCGTCTCTGTCGCAGTCTCTGTCGCCATCTCTGTTGCCGTCTCTGTCGCAGTCTCTGTCGTCGTCTCTGTCGCCGTCTCTGTCGCAGTCTCTGTCGCCGTCCTTGTCGCCGTCCTTGTCGCCGTCTCTGTCGCCGTCTCTGTCGCCGTCTCTGTCGCCGTCTCTGTTGCTGTCTCTGTCGCAGTCTCTGTCGCCGTCTCTGTCGCAGTCTCTGTCGCCGTCTCTGTCGCCGTCTCTGTTGCTGTCTCTGTCGCAGTCTCTGTCGCCGTCTCTGTTGCTGTCTCTGTCGCCGTCTCTGTCGCAGTCTCTGTCGCCGTCTCTGTTGCTGTCTCTGTCGCCGTCTCTGTTGCTGTCTCTGTCGCAGTCTCTGTCGCCGTCTCTGTTGCCGTCTCTGTCGCCGTCTCTGTCGCTGTCTCTGTCGCCGTCTCTGTCGCAGTCTCTGTCGCCGTCTCTGTCGCCGTCTCTGTCGCCGTCTCTGTTGCTGTCTCTGTCGCTGTCTCTGTCGCGGTCTCTGTCGCCGTCTCTGTCTTTCTCTCTCTCTCTCTCTCTCTCTGTCTCTCTCTCTCTCTCTCTCTCTGTCTCTCTCTCTCTCTCTCTCTCTCTCTCTCTCTCTCTCTGTCTCTGTCTCTGTCTCTCTCTCTCTCTCTCTCTCTCTCTCTCTCTCTCTCTCTCTCTCTCTCTCTCTCTCTCTCTCTCGACTACTTACCGGTTTTGTAGCTTAGGATGTTCGCCGTTGTAGATTAGGATGTACTCTCTCGCTGATGACAACGATCTACCTTTTTATATAGTCAGCCCTTTCACCTTGTGCTAGTAATTACCTAATTATTACATTCTTAAATAATTTCGAATATAGTATACACAAAGTATAAACCTAGACATCATCATTATCATCACTTATAATAATAATTACATCAAGCCGAAGGTCGATCTCTTGTGATTAACATAACCCCGACTACTGCCACTACGATTGAACTGTACATGTACTTATTACTATACAAATATTTTGCTACTTAAGAGTTAGATATGATACTACCTATACAAAAATTTACAACATTCTTAAAAATACAACTATACTACTATACACATATCTATTACTACAACGATTGAACTGTACAATAATTATATACATTATGATAATATTTTACTACTTAAGATCTAAATATAATACTACCTATACAAAATTTTACAAAACTTAAAAATACAACTATACTACTATACACACATACATATATACAAGAGGGTTTAAATATTTATACACGTGGTCGCTTGCTATAGCCGAACGGAACGGAATCAAAATCTTCTATACGCCGTCTCTTCGCGAACGTTATTTTATAGATTTTTGATTCCGCTCGCGTTACAAGCTGATGGTCAGCCGTACGTCGTACTCTACAATAATCTTTTCGTCCATACCTTCCAGCAGTCTAAGCATGGACTCAAAGTTTATTTTTTGAGTCGCGGCGTGGTTTAGGGTGATGCCCTTGACCTTGACGACCACGTGTATCTGTCCCGTGGTCGGGGAATAAACTTTGTAGGCGTAGTTCTTCGGCCCGCCTGACACAAACTCTATAATATACGATCCGGGGCCGTACTCTTCGAGCTCGTCGGTGAGGTCACCCAGGAAGCAGGAAATTAACTCTAATATAACCGGTGTTGGTGTTTGATAGTACGACGACTTACCTGTGTATACCTTCTCACCTATGCTTTTAATAATTTTCAGGCGAAAACATGCCATAAAATGGCTTCAAAATATCAAATGTCAAAATATCAACCAACGACATAGGATCCATCCATCATGAAATTGAGCCTTTGAAATTCAAGTGAATAATCTGTTTAAAATTTATACCCTTCCATTTCACAGTGTTGTAGTGTGTATCCTCAACATATTTAATGCAAAATTTTATTGTTTTAAAATAAAAAAAAATAGTGAAATCCTTATTTCGCCTGGAAGATAGGCAACACATCGTGCATACGTGTAATGCGGGATGCCTATATCATAACAATAAGTTACATCAATGTTGTCTAGGTCTAACTAGGTGTAACTGACAAATTTCCTGTAATTGTATACATAGGTAGCTGTAACATACTATACATAACAATTTCGAACTTGTTCTTCAAAAAACCCACATATCTTTGTAAAGACAGCACTGCCTCCCTTAAAGCTTGCTTAATCCAATATTTTTTAACACTATAATCAATGTAGAATCGCACCCAACCTTAAGTTTGATCAAGCAACTTGATAATTACGAACTGACAGTAGAATATTTTCAATAAGACTCGACCACAGCTCACAATGCTCGTGCAACCATTCAATGTATAGAACAATTCTTTCCTGAGCAACATATTACTGTAGGTCACTGTCAAGCTGACTTACAGCAGAATGTTTGAGTATTTATTATAACTCAGTTTTTTCTTAGTTTTTGTTCAATTAAAAATGAAAACCTTATTACTGTCATTTAAATTATTAAATGAACTTTTTAAAAGCATTGTGTTTCTTTTTTAACCATGAAATTTACGTTTTTAAGCAGACAACTAACTCTCTTAAAAGACACAATCAATACGATTTATTATTATTTACATAAAAATAATATATTAGGTAACTTAATATTGCGGTGTAACGGAATCAAGTTTTATGGCTTAAAATATCATTTTAAGTTTACCCAGTTCTACTGGTAACGATAACTATCTGGTGAATTTATTTATATTAATAAAAATTCATAAAACAGGCCACTTTTTTGATTGCACGCATACCCTTTTCTGTACGTCAACATATTTTTAATAAATCCTTTATATGAGGCCGTATTATATAGGAAAGCTACCTTGTTAATAAAATATTTGCACAATCTTCGTATTCTCTATTCAATTCATAAAAGCTATTATATGTTATATTATGTTATTATAATTTTTCTCCTCACGCGACTCCCTTTAGGATTTACCAAGCAGATTGACTTCTGTCTGATACATTTTGTGAATTGTAACGAAGGTGTTTTCGTAAAATTTCATTAAATGTAACAATTTCAAGGCTTGAACCTTTCTCCGTGGCTGTTGCAACGAATTATTTCTGTAATTATCTAGATGATAATTTTTGATATTGACTAGACAATAGAAAACGTAAGTGATAGTCTTTAAGTTGTTTGAATTTATGGTGCAAAAAATTAAGATGATTACTGCAATAATTAAAAATTTAAAATTTGATTGTAAAATTGTGTTTTTACTTTAAATGTAATTTTCTTTTGGGTAAATAACATTATTTTAAACAATTTAAATTAGTCTTTGCAATACTTTGAGGGGAATAAAATAAATTTGTTTAAATTTCATTTAATTTTGAAGTAATAAAGAATTTAATACTAGTAAAATAGGTTTGGTCGTTGAATATTTTTCCGAACCCCTTTGAAACAAGTTTTATACAATCTAGTTACTTGAGATATCATATTTGATCATTCAATCTATATCACTAACAATATTTAAATAAAACGTTTTAATTGGTTTATTCCAAGATTTTATATATGAAATAAATGCATGGGAATTACTATTGTATTATTTTAATTTATTGTGTGTTTACTTCTATGTTACTAAAGATTGCGTTCACAGGTTTCCTTGTTTAACTCAAAAAATCAACCTTTTGAAATATTGGTTTCCCTGTTTGGGAAATTTAAATTAAAACAGAATTGTTAATACTATTTTCAAACAACCTGGAGCTCATAGGTAACCATAGTTCTATTGGGCGCCCATGAACTGGACGCTAAGAATTTAGTTAATCCTTATTGCGCTAGGTATACCTGTGAAGAGTGCTATGAATTGGACGCTAGAAATCCTTACTACGAATTCGACGCTACCCACTGCTGTACGTGAAAGTGTTGACTGGGTCTTCACTCAGAACAAAAACTTTCTTAATATATTTTTGATCTTTTATTTTTTTGATATTTTACATCAGCGAGTATAATACCTAACTACAAATCTAATTAATTATTTACATTAGAATACATCTGAAATACACATTGTACAAAATGAAATCTCTAAATTTCGCCTAAACTATACTGTTTAATGTTGGTACGTAATAATAGTTCTGTACTCTTACGTACTGCGGGGTTCCGAATTCGAACTTTTTCATTTAAACCTTGAAGTTTCACATACGTATATGTTTGAAATTGTTCTAGCACTTCAATAAATTCAAATATATTAGGATGGGAAGAATAAAAATGATAAGTAAATCTAGACTGGAAAGACTCGTGTGCATTTGTGGTTCTTTCTATGCTATCGCTGCATTTTGCCCAGAATTCCTTGGCCTCCTCAAATCTAAAAACAACTTCTTGGAATATCAATAACCGGCAATAAATAGATGTTAATCCCTTCGTCAGCGTCCAGTTCAAGGGTAGGATTAAAAGGAACCAGGTACTTGGCGTCCAATCCATGGCCGCCGGTTCTATTCAACCTTTCAATTTTCCCGTGTCCAAAAATAAATTTAACAACAACTTGTCTCAGCCCCACTTTGACTACCTGTTGACTTATATGTACCAAATTAATTAAATAATCACTGTCAGGTGGTTTCGTTTAAACCTATTTTATTTTATTTACATTACTAATATAATATAAACCAAAACTTTTGTCATTACATACTGTTATTACATATAACTTTGCTTGATCTTATCCATCAAGTTGTTTCGATTGAAGTTTATCTTCAATATTATTATTTGAATTATCTGAAGTTGTTCCCGGAAAAGTTTTCTAAGAAAACTGAATATTTCTAAAAGTAGTAAACAAAAATTGTACGTATGCATCACGAATAATAACACACATACTTTGTATCAACTTGAGTCCTTAATAAATTCCATTTTGCATCACCACACTTGAATAAAAATATCCATTCTTTATATTTTTAGCTTACACATGACGCGCACCGTACTCTTTACTTATTCTTTTTTTAAAGCCATTCAGAGCAAATCTCCTCAATTCATTCACAGTCCGTATTGTCAACGCTTTGCGTATAGCTCTAGAAATATTTTTGCTTTCGTTTTCGTGACGCAATTTGCGCTCGCGTTCGCGAATCTTTTCAATCCCCCTTCATCGATGTTTTTTTTGTGCACATCTCTTCCATTGGATGTGTCTAATTGTTTTAAAATTAATTACACCAAGTTTAATCAATGATGGATTAGCAGGCGCAAACTTTCCTCAACCCTGAAATATATTTAATGTCGTTTAAATCCTTTTTTTGTGTTTTAGAAATTTAAATTCGTATAATTTGATTTTAATGAATACTTTTCTTTTTAATTACAGATCTGCTTTGGACACCGTCACAAAAACCAAAGTAGCAATAAAGAAGATTTCGCCGTTTGAACATCAAACGTATTGCCAAAGAACTTTGAGAGAAATTAAAATTCTTACGAGGTTCAAACACGAAAATGTAAGTAACATCATTTTTTATTTGCATATTTTCCTAGTTGCCGAAAAAGGTATCCTTTTTATTAATTGAATTTTCCCTGTAAAAATTGTTGGCTTAAAAGCAACTGCTATGTTTTAGATTTTTTTTTAATATTTGCATTATTTTATATTTGGAATTACATGTTCCTATACGTATTTCGCATGTTTTATTTCATTATACAAAACAAACACATTTCCTAAATGTTTAACAAAATCGTTTACCTTATTACCGTTACGTTGTGCCTAAATAGGTGTTTGAAAACTTTTTCACGTAGGAGAACGGTCTACGGTCAATTCGTTTTCGCGAAACGAAAGGTTCACGTTATACAACATACAAAATAGACGTATAACTTCCAAGAAACATTCTGTAAAGTACGTGTACTTTCATCGACTGTGCATCTACATATTGTAGTGATATTTTAGTTACATCAGTTAATTTTCTTATATTGACTAGAGGTTGGAGTCTCAATTAAAGTATAGCTAGGGAATTCATTTAGTATTGAAGTTTCGAAAACTTTATGAATATCGCATTAAAATTTATCTTGATTATAAAATTAATATTTAAAGAGTTATCAACTTTGAAACACCACAATATATAGGAGTATTTAGTTTTAGATTAACGAGTTTTGTTCATTGTTTATCTTCAGATCAGGTCACTTATCTTAACAGATTTGCACCTTGGGATGACCCAGTAAATAGAAGAATTGTTAAACTCTGTTTTATATAATTCTGAATAATCAAAAGTTTGCTTCTACCGCTTAGAACAAGAATTTGCGGAAAACGCGTGTATCTGGAACAACACGTATCTAAACTCAACATATAGCCCGACACGATGGCGTCCATGCACCCTGACCTACCAAAAGAAATTGAATGGATAGTTGTTATGGGAAATCTTAGTTAGATGCACAATAAAAAGGAGATGCTTTTCCTATATACTCTGATATTCAAATTTCTCGTTATAAGAATACACATCACCATCACTCAACCTAGTGGTAATTCATAGTTTTGGTTAATAAAAATATAATTCCATTTCCGACTATATCGACCCAAATCTATGCCACAATTGCATCAATGCAAATTCAACGAAATTTAGAACTGAGTAAGATGTTCCAATCGACCTACAATTTACGAAGATGCAAAGGAAACAAACGCCACAAGATGTCTAACGTTGATATTCCTTTCACATGGGTCTCGAATGCGACTTTTATCGGTCTAGGACAAGTTTCGGCGCGAGGCCGTTTTTGATACGATTTTAATAATAAACAGTTTTAGTTAATACGATTAAAAATATCAAAAGGTTAAATAATATTACTTGAACACTTTCTTAATCCATATTAGGGCGGCGGTGGATGAGTGGTATCAGTGCATCACCTCAACTATGGGTATACGTGATATATGTTACATGGGGAACATATGACCTTAGCAGTTGCTTTCCCCGTATTGTAGGCGTGAAATTAAAAAAAAATCAGTATTTTCACATGTCGCAGACCGGATTACAGTGTTGTTCGGAATGCATAAATTAAAGATTGAACTTTTTTGTCCGGACAGAATAAAGCTATACAATTTAAGAGCCAGTTTGCGCCGAATCGTCTTGACACCAAAACACTACCTGAAGGTCTTCGAGACTCATAATTGAGTCTGAAGCTATGAGAAGCGATCGGAGTTATAATAGGCACGTGTCGAAGTTCTTCAGTAGGTGATATGGAGGTTAAGTACATCGAGCACGTGAAGATGTGCCTATGCTAGTACGTATGGGACGACGGTGCATTAATTGTTTAAGCTTGCTAAAAGTTATTTTAGGATATAAAATTCAATCTCGCGACAGTGGTCGCTAACATTATTTTTTTGCTCAATTCTATCCGGCAGATGTTTGTTTGCTGATACGCCAGACTGACTATTTATAGCTTTTATTCGTTTTTCTTTGGAGTAGAGAGTGTATTTCAAGCGCTTGCAAAATATTTCAACATAAAGCGATTACATTCGTGACAACAACTCAAAAAAACGACGAAGGAACATAGATTTTCGCGATATAGCAGGCTTTATAAGCTAATATCTTTAAATTGGGTTTTTAGAGTAATTATAATTAATTAAAGTAATTAAAATTTTCTACGTGCAATTATTTCTTATTTTATATCTAAATGAAGATAAAACAGAAAAACCGTGTGTTACTATAATTAATAGTAATAATTAATATGTAAGCTCGGTTTGTGGTGCCCCTGGGTTGTCTCGATATTTGTAAGGGGCCCGCTTATGTAATGGCGCTTGTGTGGTTTTCGATGATCTCGGTATCGACGGTAACTCTCGGGCGACAGTTATTTTAACGTGGTATGCTCCACGGATGCGGGTAGCTGCTACTGGAGAAAGGATAATCCAGGGAACTGCTCGGGTTGCTGAGGTCGGCCCAGTCTGGATCACTTTATCTGCTCCTAAAGCTCTTCCAAAATAAAAGGGTATTAAATCTAACAAATAAAACACACAATTGTTAGACCAAACAATATTTATTTCTACGAAAGCTCCAACCCTCTAGTAAGCTTCAATCTCTATAACTAGAATAAACATACGGTTATCTACGGTTACCTACAATAACCACACCAAGCGGGGTGCAATACGGCATGCAATAACAAGCAAGCGTGCAAATGCGGGTTCGAGGTTGTGAAACGGGGTGTCGGGTAATGGCGGTCGGACTGGAGTAAGAAGCGCGGGAGGAGATCTCTAGGCTACGCACAGTGAGATCTCGGACAGGGGGTAAGGGAAGTCTCGGAAAAGGTAGGGTTGTAGGGATGAGACCTCCAGGCTACGCACAGTGAAGTCTCGGAAAAGGCGTGGGGGATGTAGGGATGAGACCTCCCGGCTACGCACAGTGAAGTCTCGGAAAAAGTAGGGATGTAGGGATGAGACCTCCAGGATACGCACAGTGAAGTCCCGGAAAATGGACAAGGAATACAACTGACGGAAAGGGGATCGGTCAGAGATCTTACTCTTATATTCCCCAGGATCGGTCCGGTTGGCTCTGGCTGACGCACTTTCATTATTACACCCAAAATAATTAATAAAATTTAGTTAAAACTTCGTTACAAATATAATGATTATATATTAAACTAAATGCACAACCGAGTAGTTTAAGTAATAGTAAGAAAAACCTTGCGTAATATAATGTATTTGCCAAAAAATACTGCCTATTTGCGATTAAAATAAAAATCTCCACTCAAACTGGAGTTGTCACCATTATTGAATGATTTACGGGGCAGATATTAGGAATGCTCTACATCTAAAATAAAGAGGTGCGCACTAGTTACTCCCACTGTATTTTTAAACTCGCGTTGACCGCTACGTGATTTTGTGATGGTGCAGATGATGCTTTATGACACCAAAGTACACATTGCACCGCTAGTACATTTTCGACACTAGTTGAGAAATGCAGAAAAGTTTCAATTTTTATTAGCAAACTGTTCTCTGGACCAAAAACGCAATTGATTATTATTTTGTTAAATATTTTAATAGTATATTAAAATACAAGTTGCAGAAGGGATCTATTCAAGCACGAATGTGAAATTTCTAAACGAGCCGCGTAGCGGTGAGTTGAGGAACAAATGAGTGCTTGAAGGACCTTCTGCAACGAGTGTTTTATACTATTTTTTCTATTTTGCCGCTTTATACCATTTTATAAAATAAAAAATAAAAATTTTAAATCTAGGGATTTCTTGGGTAGTTGGTGACATTTATGTGACGTAAATTTAGGCGGCTGTGGAAAAAAATTAATTTGAAACGTCAGATTTTATTTTCGCAATTTCGCGTTGTTTGAAAATGAATAGTGAAGGAAATTTATCACTAACGCCGCCGAAAATTAGGCAAATTGCACAAAAAACGTTAGAAAATTTACTGCCCGACAAGTTCAAATCCCAATATGAAAAAGAATTTTCATTAATTTGCTGTTCTCTGCCTCTGCTTTGTGAGATTTATTTTTTTGACGTATGTCAGTTGACAGTTCAACCAACGCTACCAACATCAATGCAGTAAATTTTACTAGCCTATTCTAGCACACCAACCGCTTATTCTAACACTCAAATGACGTCATTTGGGTGCTAGAATCGACTTATTCTAAACGCAAAATAGAAAAATAAATTTAAAATGAACTTTAAAAATAAATGGTAGAATTCAATATAGCTAAATTGCATAAATCAAATAAAATTAAAGTAAATAATCAATTAATCGTGCTGTCAGATTATTTTTATGCAAGGTTTAGGTTATTACCAAGCAGTTCAAAACTTAAGAGAAATTTTTTTTATCGTAATTTATTATTTATGATCTGATTATAAAGAAGATTTATTTATTATTCCGGATTTTAATTTTTCCATCTCATTTAGTTTAATTTTATTTTATTTCTGAATTAATTTCAGACCACTGCTTTTAGGTATGGAATTCTTCCAGAATTTTACCATTTATTTTTGGAATTCATTTTTAATTTATTTGAAATATTTAACAGAATAATAATTGCTTTTATGGTTCAGCATAAGCTTGAAAACAAAAATAAATTTTTACATATCTTTATTATTCTTTATTGAGCAATAGTCGTGCAGAAAATGAACTAGTGGTGCGATAAGCATCAACTGTCACGAAATTATCTAGCGGTCAACGGTAAATAGCGCGTCCTTATTTATTTTGTACGAAAAGTTTCTGGCATCTCTCATTTCCGTACAACGTTTTTGTACTATTACACCAGCTATTTGTCTGTACGTTAATAGGCAGGGTGATCGGTCAAGCAGTCGTTCGAGATTCACTAGTATCCGAGACTAGCCCGAAGATAGAGGGAGGGCAGTCGTTAGAGGTGTCGGGAAGCACAAGGATCCGAGACTAGCTTGAGGGCAGACCACACGGCATTCACCCTTAGAATTGGTCGTTGTTTACCCCATCCCAGGCTTGTCTGGGCAACGGATGACGCGATCAGGATCAAATGTGTGGTAGAGTTATGCCGAGGTGTTGCGTTTACGTTTCACCGGAGCATTTCTCGACGATGACCCTAAAACGTTGCGGAGGAACCTCTGCTAACAAGGGGGTCCGGTGTGGGTGGATTGAATCTTACCTGACGTAGAGCCTTTTAAGGAGCTAAGTATCCCGCTGTCTGGCCTAGACGAATGGAGGAGATTCAAGTGAGGTTTATCTCGGTTAGGGAGTTTGCTCGCTAACCCATGAGAAACTGCATGCCACCAGGTAGCGTTTCGGAGGTGGCAGTACGGGGGTCTGACATATGCCGTCAGTTCCAGCGTCGGATTCCCAAAAATCGTCTAGAGACCTACACTTACAGAACATTGATGCGAAGAGACATAGCCTCTCGCGTTCAAGACAACTTCACCTTAACGGGTACACACCGGGACGCTGCTTTAGAAAGGGCCCTTTAAAGCAGCCTCGAAACGAAGCTCTGTCGAGGGCGCACCAGGCCTATAACTGGGAGATCGGGGTGGCGAACCCATTTAAAAACCAAGTCCCGTCACATTTGAGGTTGGATTCGATCGGGCAGTGGCCCCAACTCCTGTCTCGGCGAGGAACTTGTGAAGGTATGAAATAGGACTGGAGGGTTCCCTCTATCAACTGAGTTATGTTGGAGGAATAATCCTATTGCTGGACTAGGTACTTCACCCCGTATAAAAGAGGACAGGAGGGTGCCGGCGGGTGAGCACGTGTTAAGTCAATCGCTCCGGTACTAGCCTGGATAGCTAGTAGAGGGTGGATAGGCAACCTCGCTCCGACCAGTGAGCAACTGGGAGCAATTGCTATGCAATTCGAGCGCTGATTTAGCGTATCTCAATTACTTCCTCGCAAGGGACGGAACGTGGAGGTAAGTTAACACGGGGACTCCACGTAAATCATTTAGATATCTGTACGTTAATATGATGGTATCATTGTTGAGTAGAATTTCTTTGTATTGTTAAAAACTTACAGAAAATACGTTTTTTTAATCTTAATCTACACATAAAAACTAATTACACATAAACAAATTAAAATCATCATCGCATCACTATTTGTAAGTTACCAAGTCACCAAACAAACTGCAAGAGTAAAGTGTATTAGAAAAAGATTACCAAAAGATCGATATCTACTTAAAACGTTTACCCTCGCTTTATAAAGGCCAGATACAAAATACATTTTTACAAAAGAAGTCTTATGTGGAAAGAAGAAAAATATAATACATAGTGTCATAAAATAGTGTCTCGATATGATAGAACTAGGATGTACTATTAGTAGACATCAAGAGCGTCAAAGATACTTTACATAATGAAGCAATTGGAAAAATAAGTTTTAATCAGAATGAATAATTATTCTAAGAAGTAATTTTAATATAACAATAAGGTTGTTATGAAAATGTGTACTGTATCGCAAGAAAAATGTCTCCCTAGTCAATACTTACCTGAGAAAGTGGCTCTTCTGACTGATGATAATATTCATGTTTATTGAAAGAACGAAACTTATCTGCTCATTTAAATAGCGCCAAGGATTCCAAGATAAAGTGAATAAATAATTAACTTTGCTTCAACCTTCGTGTCTCCCTCAACGAATAACCGTAGACAAATTGAATAGTTAGATACTAAGCCAATGAATAATGTTCTACAGCAGGATAGACAAGTGGAAACTACCTGGTTATATTCCTATTACAACTCTATGAAGGTGAACAATAGGCAAGAGATGAATAGAACATGCAATGCTCTGTTATTAGAACAAGGTCAGCGGCTGTGAAATCGGACATGTAAATGTGAACATCCAGGTAATAAATGCAAAATTACCTGCTGAAATGACAGCTCGTAAAAACTCCGTTATTACGCAGACTATATAAACAGAGGTGCCCGAGAAATTAGAGCGTGTGCAAATGTGTTTGTGACAACGAAATAGTATATTCTATATGCACATGAAGGGAAACTTTTAAAAGTGCATATGATTAATACAAAAATGGAAATCTCGCCCACTGAAATGGATTTAGGTTCGCTTTTATATGAAATGATAGTATGAATTTAATTATCGACCTAAATTTAAACCATAACCATTAAAGCAAAGTGTGCCATTTAACGTAATTAATGGAGGTTTTGTTATAATGGCACAGCAGTTCAGGTGTTACTTCAGAGTTAGGCAGATTGGCGTTACAAATAATTAATTGATAGTTATTTCCAAAACTAATGTTTCAATCAAAATGTCAGTGAAAAGTCAGTTTATGTTGTCGTAGCTCAGGGAAAGTCTTGTGACAATGATGATACTTTGTGTCTGTGTCTGTGAACCTGGAACCTCAAAATCTTCTAACGCTTTCCTCATGACCTGTCTAGCAAATCGTAGACTCAAATAGTTACAGTGAAAACTCTGCCAATCATTTGAACCTATTCTCGATTTTTCCGAAATCCACTGGCGGATGGTTTCGGGTGTTTCCGTTGCCTGGTGGAAATTTTTTGTGGAATAGTCTCTACTTTTTATTTGTAACCGAACAACCGCGGTAGCAAACGTTTTCGATACTGCAGCATGCCATGTTTTACCCTATTTTCGTTCGGAATATTTCGAATGAAAGACGGGTGGTCGATCGCGTAAAACCGCTTCTTATATCACGACTCTTCGAAAGTGAAAGACGCGCTCGAGTGTTTTGCACTAATTCACGTCTTTGGATGGATATGAAATATGAATAAGGAATATGAAATTGTGGATTTATATGAAGTAGGTGCCAGGTGAGATACGCTTAATTAGCGCGTCAATTACGTGAGTGCTACCAGTTCTCACTGGTGTGAGCGAAGTTTCCTATACACCCTCTATTCGCTCGCCAGACTAGTGTTAGAGCTATTAACGTACTCACTCGTCGGGGTTCGTTTAACAGAGAGTCTCTTCACCTCTAATTCATCATGCAAACTTCCACAGCCCGGCCGAGTCCAACACTTGGTCCGCGGCCTGCCTAGGACTTTGTCACTCCGGCCTACCCTAATAAAGGCTTGGAAGGTTTTTGCAGGGGCCTGTCCGCACTACTAAACGACATATACCACGTCGAGGTGGGGTTCGAGTGGAGGTTCCACATTTATTAAAGGTGGTGATCCTCTGGAATTAGCCATCTGAGATCAGCCGAATGGCTGTGTCCTCCACAAGTTGCCAATCCACACTCGTGACTATACTATAGAAATGTTTTTTCAAAAACATTGATCGACTCCCGATGATCGTGTTTCACCAACGTCAGCAATATTATGTTTTGTCCATGGCTTCTATTTGTCACCAAAGACCAAATATTGTGAGTCAATGTAGGGAGAGTGAACGGTGCAGACCACACGGAGTTAAACCTATAAAGCTAACTGGTGCGCCCAAATCTGCCCAATCCCAGAAATCTGGGTAACGGATGAGTGTCATAAATAATGTGTGGTAGAGAATCACGTAAGTGTTCCTGGTATCAGTGGATTGAATTCTTACCTGAAAGTTATTTTCATGGTTCACCGTGAGGTAATCCGTTGTTTGACCTAATCTGATGGCGGAGAATCCAAAGTAAGGTTTATCTTGATTGGAAGGGTTAAATTCCAACCAACCAGGTAATTGGCTTCTTAAATGTCGCTCGGATCATACGATGTCTTGAGGTCTGCAGTCCAAGTCATTTTCTGATAGAACTCTAGAGCCATTACGCTTAAGAGGTGATGAAGCGAAGACATAGCCTCTCACGCCTAAGACAACTTCACCCTAACGGGTACACACCGGGAATCTAGAACCTGTAGACTTTCGAGGGCGTACCAAGGCATAAGTATCAATAACTTAGAAATCGGAGTGGCAAAACCATAAAACTAAGTCTTACCAAAATTGAGGTTGGATTCGATCGGGCAGCGGGCTCGAACCCTAAAAAGTTGGGGAATAGTCTGAAGCTGGACAATGTGCCATCCCCTTGGAGAAGACGCAGAAGGGTGAGCGCGTTTACTGTTCCGACACTAGCCGCGAGAGCTAATAGAGTATGGACCTCGCTTCTGCCAGTCAGCTACTGGTAGCATTGCATTAGTAATCGTGCGCTAATTGAGCGCATTTCAATTCGTGTCTTAGTGATAGGACACCCGGACGTTCAGTGGAAATACATAAATCAAATACTGTAAGATTTCAGGTAGTCAGCTAAAGAACGAAAATGCTACCAAACATTCATGTCAATGTAGGGATTGGTCATTGTTGTCAAAAGGAAAACATTAGGAAGGCATTCTCCATCCATTTTACTTGCTGGTACAGCAATCATCATTCGTCGCCAACAACAGTGATACTAAGGGGTAGTCCATGCCTTTCGATGAACAATTAATGAACGAAGAATGGTCAGTGTCGCAGATCGCCAAACCGGCAGTATTTTTAGTCTTCCTGAAAGCTGTACAAGTCTGGTTGCATAATGCGAGAAGAACATATCACCGCAAAGGCGACGATATTGACTCAGATAATTAGTGATATACGTCTTCAGTGGTCATATCATAGATATTTCTTAACGTTAGTAGAGTGAACACCTATAAAAAAGACACTGTTAATCAATTTGGAGCGTAGGACTACGCATTGAAGTTCGGAGAGACGAAATGAGTAGTTGGTGTATGATTTCAAAGCATTTATTTAATTTATTAAAACCAACACAGGTCTGTGGTACGAAAAATAACTGACATAATTAGTGTTAACCTAAGCTCTAAATGTCATAGGGTACCGAATCTAACCTCGAATAACTTCAATATTTCACAATTAGGCAATCCAACGACCTGTCAAATCTAATTCCGAATGACAGTGGTTGGCACTCATGTATGTAAACAACCATTTGAGCTTGCGTGGAAAGAGCATTTATATTCGTGTTTTCTAGTTAATTTTGTTGTTTGTTTTTTGTCCAGTGTTTTTAGAGAGCTTTATTATTATTATGCCTGTGACTTGTATTGTTGTTAACTGCGGAAGTCGACGCGATCGTGACAATGTGTCGTTTTATAGAATTCCTGGCATAATGAGTTTACCAAATAAGCCACATAAAAATGAGTTGTCGAAAACGCGCAGGACCTTATGGATAGCTGCTATAAACCGTGATGATTTAACCGAATCAAAGCTAAAATATCAGAGAGTCTGCAGCAAACATTTTATAACTGGTAAGCTTCTAAAACTTTATGGAAAAGTAACCTTCTTCAGCGTTTTGAGAAAGTAAATTTTAGTAGTTTTAGTTTCTAATACATTTACTATTAATAGGGGAGCCCTCCTTATTGGAAAATACCTAAAAACAAAACGATGGTTACACAGGTAAACAAGAATATAAATTGTTAAACCTACCTTTCACCAACATCTGGATTCTCCGCTGACAATTTTCGAAGATATTCACTGTCGATTATACAAAGATTCAGTTCATTTAATAAAGAAAACACACCAAGATACTTAAAAACACGATCTAAAACACTGCAACGCCAACAAAATAAATGCTTTGGTTATGGATCCTGTCGCCATGTGTGCCAACCTACGTCAGGTTTGTTGACATTTCTACCACGTGGTTTGCATTGCCTAATCGACCTAACATCGAATAACCTCAAAGTGTCATAATCAACCGAACGTAACCTGAAATAACCTCAAAATGTCATCCACAACCGAACCTAACCTCAAATAATTTCTAAATGTCCTTCCGCACCATTATGTTCACCGCACTCATTATTTATTAGCGAAGAATAAATGGATGAGGTCTTTTGGTCGCTGTTGGTTAGCGCCAACTTCACGAGATTTAATCAAGGTGATGTCGTGATTATCTATACGGACATCAGCCATGTTGTTCAAGGTTTTTGCCTTAACCAGACTTAACAACTTTGCAGAATTATTTCCTCTAACTCGTACAACTGAAATTTGGCTCAGATACGATTCCCAACCCCATAGGACAGTTGCTGGATGTCTTGGGCTTTCTACCTTCCTCATCACTTTGATCCTCTTCAATTTTGTTCGTTCTACGAATTCTTCGGCATTGTCGAAAATGTAACCCCTTCGCACGAAGATTAATTTAAAAAATTTAAACTGCGATATTTTCTTTATACTACATTTGAATAAATCTTGCTGGGAGCTTTAAACGATACCAGGCACGTACTTTTGACAATGTGATCATGCGATCGACCTAAGTAGTTCCAAGAGTGGAGCTAGACGTAGTCCTACGTAGAGTGCATCTAGTTACCTAGGGCAGCTGGTCGACCAGAGTACCGCAAACCGCCGCTATATTGGGGCAAACGAAGCACGAAATTGTTCATTATTTGTTCTGTATTGTATTTAATCAAATCCACGTTTACTTTAAAAGGTTTTTCTTATTCTGAAAGATCAAACCTGTAATATGTCAAACACGTAATACGTAGTTTTAATTTTTCCATTATTAAAAATCACCCTTCTCTGCCCCAATATGGCGGCGGTTTGCGGTACTCTGATTAACCAGCTGGCCTAGGTGACTAGATGTAGTGACTCTAGTCCTACGTAGAGACCCTTCAATTAGAGTTTGGCCAAGGCAGCCATTTTATATCACAACACGTGGCGCCAAATTTGAAAAGTACAGAAATGGTTACACGGTCAAATATTGGCAGGCGTGTAACGGTATTTGACTCAATTAAAAACACATTTTTGTGGGTTTTGTATATAAAACATTATTTAGCAGTAAAATCACATTAAAATTATAATTTAAAAATCAAAATATTATATCAAAAATATTGTGATATAAAATGGCGGGCGCTGTGGCAACGCATTGGCCAGAATCTGATTGAAGGGTCTCTACTATCCATTTTTTTGCTAGAGTCCTCTGACTTTGAAAGCGTATTGCTCGGGAACTATGGAACCGAATTAAGTATTTTAAAAACGAGCAAATAATGAATTCATTTTCTACATATTACAATAAAATATTATATTTCTCACTGTTATACCTTTGTTTTTATCGGACGATACGCAATAAAAGGTACCCATTTTTAGGGACAATTTCATTGATAGTAAGTTCACTAATTTTTTTCTCAGAAAGTATATGTCATATATCTATGAGATTTTTGTATAGGTTAGAAAGAAACCTTGTGGTACTTATGCTATTAATTTTCAGCCAAAAATGCGTTTTATTTAAGATTTATGTGAAAAAATAGCAAACTATGCGTTCTTGTTTATTAATAGAGATAGCGTAAATTTTTTTTCGCTAAATCAACACTTTTCATGTGTAGACATTATTGTTTTTAAAAAAATGTTCCTAATTTTAATAATAAAAATGCGGAAACAAAAAAACGATTTTTGATGACAAGCGGTTTCGACAAAAAACGGTTTTTTTGTTATTGCACTTTTATTGTTAAAATTCGGAACATTTCTTTAAAGAAGATAATGTATACATATGAAAACTGTTAATTTAGCGAAAAAAATTTGACGCTATCTCCATTAATAAACAAGAACGCATAGTTCGCTATTTTTTCATATATATATATATATATATATATATATATATATATATATATATATATATATATATATATATATATATATATATATATATATATATATATATATATATATCTTAAATGAAACACTTTTTGTCCGAAAATTAATAGGATAACAACCACAAGGTTTCTTTCTATCCCCTGCAAAAATCTCATAGATATATGAGATATATTTTCTGAGAAAAAAAATATTTAACTCACTCTCAATGAAATTTTCCCTAAAAATGGGTACCTTTTATTATGTATCGTCCGATAAAAATAAAAGTATATCAGTTAGAAATATGATATTTTACTGTTACATGTAGAAATAAATTTACTATTTGCTCGTTTTTAAAATATTTAATTTGGTTCAGTAGTTTTCGAGCAATACGGTATCAAAGTCAGAGGACTCTAGAAAAAAAATGGATAGTAGTCGTACGTCAAAAACACCGCTCTCTGGTGTCCTTGCTTCGAATGAAAGTTGTAGATATTTTGAAATGGAAGAAAAATAATGTTAAAAAGTATGCTGGCTGTCCAATTTATCATTGGATGTTTGAATTAATTACTTAACAGGTAATCAGGATTTATACGATATCAAAAATGGTGAATAGGGTGAATAGTGAAAAGGGCAACATTCATGATTCTATTATCTATGATTCGCGAATAAAAAGTAACCAGATACCAACAGACGCTAATGTAATACTATAGTTCAACCAAGAACACAAGAAATGAGTCATTTTCGTAATCACACCCGCATAAAGAAATACTACCCCAGGTGAAATAAGATAAGAGGGCAAATTTCACGGTGCTAAGAATTCAGTGACGTACGCTAGAACCAACAGATTTTCATAGCTGTTTTACATTTATTTTTAATTAAAAAGGGGTTTGTTCCGCTACTGGATCTTTCTAGCTTATGTATTGTTTATTTTATCATTTAGATTACAGCGTGGCCTTCGCGTAATTCTAGGTGCATTTTACATTTTCGCCCACGTGTTTGTGATGACTCATTTCTTGTATTCTTGGTTGAACTATAAACGCAGGTACGTTTGCGTTTATTTAGTTATAATAGTTATAAGAAAGAAACAGTTTAACATTTGTTTGCCGTGCTGTCAATTGCAAACAACACGCAATTTATCAAACGAAATTATTCGTACAGTTTTTCATGGCATCATTCGTATCTGAATAAGACTTGAGCTTTCTACAATCCTAGACGTTAAATCCAATTAATTAATTTAATTAATGACTGCTTTGTCTTTTCAAATTGTATTTACAAAACAAGGAGAGTTAAGCCACCCGACGTCTATTATTTTCAAACTTATGCTCACAAATTAAAAAAAACTGCCCACTATTAGACGTGAATACTCTTATTGATTTTAAAATCTTCAAGCAGTAGAAAATGTGTTGCAGGATACATTTTTCTTATAAAGTGGAACAATTTATGAACGATCAACTTACAGTATCTTATTTCTTTTTTGTTCTTTTACAATATGTTGGTTACAATGTTGTACCACATAAAATAAGATTGATTAGCACAATTTTACTAGGAATAATAATCAATAATCAAAAATTGTTCTTAATTCAAAACTCTTAACTTTTATTTAAATCTTTAAACTGCTTTGAAAAAATTGGATAGTGGATTACTTTCTTAAAAACGCAAATTTAAAGGTTACAAAAGACTCATAATGCTATTAAAAAGTTTATTGAATATCTAATTTAAAAAAGCAATTAGCTTATTTCTTCATTGCCAATTTATAATTTTGTTTCTTAATTAGTAAGCCACAGTTTATTTATATGAATTTTAAAAATACTATTCGCAGCTAGTAGTATCAGGAGCCTGCAAGCACCATTAAAATTTTGATAAATGTATATGTTTACTCAATTTTCCAAATTGAACACCCTGCGTGTTTTAAAAATTAAAACTTATGCTAACCAATCCTAAAATACTTTTTCCTGAAGCGCCGAGTTGCCAAATTATGACTTTCTTCTCATTAAATTGTATTACATTGGAGGAAATAACTCAATTTCAATAACTCTAGGTTATTTAAAAAAATAGTGCCACTTATTTTAAAGAAATTATTTAATACGTCTTCCATTTTGATTTATGCACCTTTTAAGATGAGTAATAAAACTTTGTCTAGCATTTATCGAAGCAATTGGTGTAATACTTCAAAATATTTGCCTAATTACTTTCTTCATATCATATCGTGGTGGTAGCAGGTAAGCAATATATCAAACTTGTTATGTATCTATATAAAATAAGTACATAACTATTTACTAGCCAAATCCTTCTGAATTGGATTCATTGACATTTGGTTGTCAGTTTACATATACAAGGTTGGTCGTAATAAAAATTGTTACCCATTGGGAACAACTATTTTTTTATTCACTTTTGTAAAAATTAAAAGGTTCTTTATGAACAAAGTTTGTTGCTTTGACAACAATTTGAAAATTTGTTTCTCAATTGTAAATAATGTATTTGGTTGAATTGAATTTATTTGATGCTATAGTTCAACCAAGAATACAAGAAATGAGTCATTTTTGTAATCACACCGGAATAAAGAAATACGACCCGAGGTGAGATAAGATAAGAGTGCAAATTTCACGTTGCTAAGAATTCAGTGCCGTACGCTAGAACCAACAGATTTTCATTGCTATTTTACATTTATTTTTAATTAAAACGAGGTTTGTTCCGCTACTGAATCTTTCTAGAGCATTTATGGTTATTGTTTATTTTATCATTTAGATTACAGCGTGGCCTTCGCGTAATTCTAGATGCATTTTACAACATGCATATGACAGGTTGACAACCACCAGAATTTCATTTAAATAAACTGAAGGAAGGTATTCCTGTTTATTTCTTTTTAAGGAATTTGTTTTTTTATAAATTTATTTAACGTTAATCAAATAAAGATCGATGGTTTTTAATTTGTAAAAGTGTTTATTATTTTTATTTGATGTGGATGCAAGTATTCATTTTATTTAAACAGAGATTAAGATTACTGCTTGTTCAGTTTAGGATTCCAAGTGCAGCGATCCATGTGTGGCTGGTAGTAAGTCCTTTTCTCCAGGTACAGGAATTAATAGATCTATAATTTGTCTACCTCATGCTCTATCAAATTTAAAACCGAGTTAGTCCCGAACGTGGGGCTCTCTTTTAAATTCTTATTTAAATTTTTTTTAGGTTATCTAGCATTAATCATCTCATAGTTTAATGACTTCCCCAAAACGTGTGGCTTTCTTAATTATTATTTATTTTGATTATAACATCTCAAAATTTAATGTTTGCCCGAACGTGGGGTTTTCTTAATTATTATTTATTTTGAATTTTATATTCACCTGAAACTTTAATGGCTTGCCCAGAACGTGGGGTTTTCTTTTAAAATCATAATTATTATTTATTTTATAATATAACATCTCAATATGTTTGTCATTTTTGTATAGCAAAAAACGCATTTTGATCATTGATTATTGTATATCGAAAAAAAAGTACCCCTATTTTTTTATTTTGAAATCGGTCGATGTTTAAGGGTGCCTCAAAGACCTTAAAGTTTCTCATGTATTTTATATGGGAAAAAACACGTTTTCGTAGATTTGGTATAGAATCCTAGAAAATCAGTATTTTTCAACCGGACTCCTCTGTTTCTCTACAGAAATGTTCGGAGAATGACATCCAATAATTTATTTGTTAAATTTTTTATATTAACTATTTTTTACAGACCCGCAAAAAACCCCATAAATGAAAGAAAAACAGAAAAATTGTTAAAAAATATTTATTACTATTTTTTAATATAAAATATTTTAATAAATAAATTATTGGATGTCATACTCTGAACATTTCTGAAGAGAAACAGAGTAGTCCCGTTGAAAAATATTGATTTTCTAAAATTCTATACCAAATCCATGAAAAAGTGTTTTTCCCATATAAAATACATGGGAAACTTTAAGGGCTTTGAGGCACCCCTAAACATTGTCCGATTTCAAAATAAAAAAATAGGGGTACTTTTTTTTCGATATACAATAATCCTAGGGGGTGAGAGCATAAGATTTCCGACTTTGCTTTTTTGTTGGACCACCCTAGTGTACATGCTCGAGTCGTAATAACTATACCGAAGCTTATACATAGAAATTCGAAGTGTCTAAACAATCTAAAACAAAAAGTTTTAAAACTAGTTTTTCAAAGTTTCATAACTTCACGAGTTTACACTTTCAAACTTTTATAGAAACTAGCAATTCTAACGGATTTTTTTAGCAATTGTTCAGATTGTGTGACTATAATTATTTTTGCCTACGGATTTGTTTGCGAGAGATTATTTCTGTTACCTGTTTAGCACGCGAAATATTGCTTTATGTCCATCTTTTTCGTACGTAACTTTTTTGGGATCCCTTTCTCCTCTAGTCGACATTGGTTTTGCATAGTATCATATGTTATGTGACTAAGGGCGCTTAAGCGGGTCGCATTTAATTCACCCTCTCCATAGAGTGTTTTCTATTGTGCTATGCATTTACATATTGTATCTGCGTGTGAACGTTTCGGTTCACTACCTTTGTTTAAAAGTTAGATATTTAGTTCCGACGAATTATTACGCCGTTGTGTCGATTTATAACGGATTTCTTTTTAAGGCGCCTTCCATCTCAGGTGAGATCTTTTATGGTTGGATGTTTGGGTTATTGAATTTCTTATCTTGATTTTTAATTTTCCTAGATATAAACTTGTATTAATATACTACATCAAAGTTCGATTGTGGTATAGTTTCGTTGCTTTTCCCCGCGTTCATTTGTTAGGGTTATTTTAGCTTTATAACTCGTTGGGAGTACCGCAAGAAGTCTCTAAATTAAACACTATATGTAATTATTTGATTATTCACACCTGATATAGCTTCCTTATTAACCGTTTATTTTTATACTAATATTATTATTTACATATGTTTTTATATTTATATTTTGTTTTCTTATCCCTACCCACCCTCTGTTACCAAAAAAATGGGGATCACTAATTGGGAAACGGTAACAACCTTTAATCGCAGTTAAATCTGTCGGCTGCCAGCTAACTATTGTGAAGTCGTGGGTCTCACAAGAAGTCTTCTGTAGTGGACGCCAAGAATCGTCTAAAATAACTCTTTTCCTTTTCCCCAACTTGATGTTGACTTTTCCCAATATTGATTCCTCGATGGCTGAAAATATAAACCCCAAATACCACACATATAAATAATAAGTATTCAAGTGAGATATACAAATAAATAACAAATTATCAGGTAGATCAATTAAAATAAATCAATCAAGGTGAAATAACCTTGGCAAAAATTAAATGTAGGTTATTAATTTCTATACACGTTTGAATGGGGTGAGAATTCATGCGAGCGCGATTACTTACTCTAAATCTGACGGCTTCAAGTCGGAGCAAAGATTATATGTACACACACTCGCAAATATTCCTAACAAGGTAAGCTGATAATATAATAGAGGTACGAGGGTAGATCAGTATTTACGGTCCCTGACATAGTAGGCTTTGCATGATATCGTCACTCATTTTTCTATGAGAACTGTCATTACTAATTATTTGTTGTGTCAAGTTTTGCGTAGGTGCGTGTTGTTCTTTGAAAGTTATTAATAATTAAGCTGGTCGATAACAGACAATTTTTAAAAATGGAAAAAAGTGAAGTCAGAGCGGTGATAAAGTATTTGCAAAAAAAAGGATTAACACCTACTGAAATTCACAAGGATATGACAGACGTTTTAGGGGACTCTGCCCCTTCTTACCAAGTGGTGAAAAATATGTCTCGTGAGTTTAGATTAGGCAGAACAACTTGCGAACATGCGAAAGGTGCGGGACGTCCAGTCTGTGTCACCGTTGACAAAAACATCAATTTGATCCATGATATGGTAATGGCAGATAGAAGACTGACTATTCGCCATATCGCGGAAATAACGAACATCTCTTATGGGTCAGTTGAAAATATGTTAAGAAATGTTCTTGATCTCAGAAAAATTTCGGCGCGTTGGGTTCCAAAGATGCTGACCGTCGATCAGAAACGCTCTAGAGTGCTGCATTCGGAAGCCAATTTGGAGTACCTGAAGGCCAATCGGAAGCAATTTCTCACTCGCTTTGTGACTGTGGATGAAACATGGGTGCACCATTTTGATCCTGAGACGAAAAGACAAAGTATGGACTGGCATCACAGAGGTTCTCCACCTCCACGCAGATTTCGAGTTCAACGGGCGGCTGGAAAGATTATGGCCACAGTGTTCTGGGATGCAGCAGGAATTTTGATGATCGATTATTTGCAGCGTGGACACACAATAACGGGTTCTTATTATGCAGGGTTAATTCCAAAATTGCGCGAAAGCATCGACCGAAAAAGACCAGGAAAGTTGGCACACAAAATTTTGTTCCATCAGGACAACGCTCCAGTCCACAAGAGCTGCATTGTCATGGCTGCCATACAGAACGCTGGCTTTGAAATCCTAGAACACCCTCCATATTCACCAGACCTGGCACCCAGTGATTACCATCTATTTCCAAAATTAAAGGAAAACCTGCGTGGAAAAAAATATGGAGACGATAATGAAGTTATGACCGCAGTAAATGGTTGGTTTGAGGAGCAACCGGAAAACTTCAAACGTTGTTGTCAAACGTTATTGTTGTTGTAAATAGTCGCTACAATATAACTGATATCACGATACAGGTGCGTGTTCTTCGAACTGAAGAGGAACGTCACCAACCGGGTCGAACGTAGTGTGATCCAACGAGACAACAGCAACCACGTAACTGTAGCAACTCAGCAAGCACAGCATAGTGGTGTTTTAACAACCCAAATATACAACAAAGTGTATGAAGTTGAGGTAAAATAAAAGAATTATATAAAATAGAAAGAAAAAAAAGGTTTGTAACAAATAAAGTCAATTACCAGAATGCACAAAGCAAACATTGAACCAATACCTTAAATAAAAGGTGACCTTCTGAAAGAGTTATACCGCTCCCAAATGCGCCTAACGTCGATTATATATCGAATCCTGTCAGAGAATTACAGTATAAGAGACTGAAAGTAAAGAAAAGCTAAAAAAACAAACCTGCTCGAAAACGTGCTCCTAGCCTCCAAAAAGAATTAGTGGAAAATCCCTTACGGTTCCAATAAAATTGGAAATCACCAAAAATTAATTATAGATCTGCACAAATGCAATTCCCACTTCACAACATAAAGGGAAAATTAATTTAAAGGTGATGCCACTAAAATATTCTTTTTAAAGAAATAGCTCCACAATCGAACGAACAAAACGAAGTGAAGTCTCTTATCAACAAAGAAGTTAGTTCCAAACTAAAATGGCAACTAAACAGAGAGAGAATGCGAAAATCTCTAAACGCTATACAACATAACACAAAAGCATAGCTATACAGAGTGCTACGAAATTAGCAGGTAACACCTCTTTGTTGCTTTTTTGTTCGCAACTGAACTATAAGTAATTATTAGTTAGTAAGCGTAAGTTTATTGTTGAATTCGCTCGTTACACCTCCCTGGTACAAATATCGATTTATGTACAACACATTTCCGTTTTAGTGATTGTTTCCGATATCGTATTATTCTAAACAATTTGTTTTTTAATTAATTATTCGTACATATAGAACTGTGATTTTGTTTTAATTGGTGAAGCAAAGTATTCTTATTGAAATACAGTATTGTTTTCGTCAGGCCAAGGAATGCTTTTAATTTTGTTTAAAAGGTGCTTGATTATGCCGTGCCATCCATACATTGCCTGATTGCTGTATTATGGCCAGATAGTTTTTCTAAGCAATCTAGTCACGTTAAATATTGTTAAATAATTAAATGGTGAATGTACAGTTTTTTGAACATTGATTGTGTTTTACACGGAGAATCTATTCATATTTGAGAGATTTTATTCTAAAAAGAAATAATAGAACAACAAATATCCTAAACTCAATGGCGTTCAGCAAACATTATAACCGAGTTATCTTAGCAAAGCGTACCATATTGTGATGCTTTTTGTTTAGAAGTTTTAATTTGTGTTGATGTGGCTGTTTTGTTAGTATGTTCATAAATACCTTTGTCAAATACATTTTATAAAAACTCCTTCATAAAAATTAAAAAAAAAACTAAATAGTTTAAAAAAGAAAAAATAAGATTTATCATATTTAATATAAAATAGAAACAAAATGTTATAAAATATGATGATTCATTTTTACAAAAATTATTATTTTTTCAAGCACTATATGGAACTAAATACTGTAACAACTTTAATTAGAAGCTGGTGAAACGACAGTACTGGGTGCTGGGTGCAGTGTGGGTGCTGAAGAGCACATTCGATGAACAGAAGTAACAAAACAGTATAGTGTAACACAATACAAAAAAATAATAGCATTGTGGGTGTTTATAATAAAGCTATAGATAATGAATGTGTTTGCTTAATAGTAAATAAATTAATAGTGTAAACCATAAATAGTTTACGAGGTGAAAGGTATTGTTAAATATATCCGGTAAAACTAATAAATAAAAGGTAAAAAAAAAATAATTATAGAAAATAAATGTTACATTTTGTTAATTCTCAAATTAATAATTGAAATGTCCTTAACTATAAACCCGAAGTATTTATATAGTCTCGCCAGTTTGTTAACACACTAAAAAACTGAACACAAAAGCACCACGATCAGGCGTCAATTGTAACTACTGAAAAAAATGAAACCCTACGATGGACTGTCAATTGTAACATTTGCTTTTTAATTACTCTAAATTACTTTGCTGAAAATACTAAATTGCTTTCTGAACACCAAAGAAACGGTACTTACTGTAATTTTGCACCGGCTGAGATCTCTAATTCTGCAGATTCTAATACAAGTGTGGGTATTAATCCCAAAAGCTTCAGATTTACTAATAGAGTCGGGAACAAATAAAAAATAGAGGGCCCCACCAAACTGAATAGATGTTATTTTCATAAGGCGAGAAGTCCACAGTTTGGGAAATGACTTCCAATTTAAACTTGACATATAAATCTTTAATAATCATTTTTGGTTAACAGAAACGTCAGCAGTTTGTTGAGCCTATCTGTATCAAACGATAAATAAATTTAAAGTCTGTATATTAAATAAAGATAGAAAAAATTGGAAATACAGTACACAACAAAGCTACACTAGATAAAAAATTATCATTCCTAAAGTTTACTTAATTTCGGGATCCCAAATAAATTTTTACCTTAAAATATTTATTTGAACTATCAAGACACTGGAAATTTGATAATTGAATAAGAAAACAATGTGAATTAGCATTTTCTTAAAACTTACATAAACAATTTGAGTAACGTTAATCCTTGATACAGTTATCCTTAATCCAACATAATTTTCATAAATTCCTTGCACAAACGGAAGGCTCCAAACATATTACACTAAAACACATCAATGACCATACACTTAATTTTCACTACAAAACTGCTGACCTGGAAAACCAATACGGGAAACAAATTTTCTGAACTTTGAACTATCTTGATTTTATTTTAACGCCGAACTTTGACATAACTATTTGCAATAATCTCCATTAAATAATAAATTATTTATTAGTATTCTAATAACTGGAACGATACTTAGATTAGCTTGAATATAGCTTGATAATGCTTGTTGTAAAATTCTTGCACTACAGGAAATGTGCACAGATTACTAATTTTCTATTGGTAGATGAGTCAATGTGTTAATTTAAAAATTCACTGCTGGTTAGCTTTAAACGGATTCTTTTAAGCCAAAACAACGTTCAAATAAGAGGAAATTAACACTGATCCTCTACTAGCAAATACGCGGCACCGGAACCAATTTTTCATGAATGAAAATTCACCAAACCAAAATTTATAAATAATCCTCTTCACTGGATTAATTCACTAACAACAAAATCGGTACGGTATACCGCTAATTGCTTCATTCTAAAATAAATATACTGTAAATATATGACGGTAAAATTACTTGCACGCGACAGCAATAACCGATGCAAGCGTCTGCTACTCTCAGGGCCGTAGACCGTCGTAAGACGTAACCTACTGTCCGCCTTAGACTCCACTAGACTGACTAACTTGGAGATGCAAAACTATCTTTTCCTACTAAATTAAGTGAGGGATATTTTGAAACCACTACTCATATACAAGCTGATGGTAATTTTAACCAATAACAAAAATACTGAATTTCACGTATTAATTCTATATTTAAGAAATGTTTACTAGACACATTAACTATTTTATCTAGTTGCAAAAATACCAAATTCTGAGAATAAAATGCCTAACAAGATCTAAATATCATTTGTGACAAAGGAAAATAGCAATTTTAAACTGCGGCATGTCTATAATTTATCTTTTATTTATTTAGTACGTGCTTTTAACTGAAGGAACTTGATAAAGTAAATATTTTTAGATTTTTATTACCAAGATACGAAAGTGTAGACTGCTTTTTCAACTAAAACTACACCCAAAATGATTTTTAACCGTGAGAATTTCATTTGCTTATTTAAAAATGCAAAGAAAAAACATTTAATATCTAGACTCGACGACATATTTTCCTAATATACAGGGCCGTACTAAGATTATTCCTATAAATTTATTTTCCAAAGTAATAAAATAGATCCTAAAATTCTAACACGTTACAGGTTCTGGCATGGACTTGTCGAAGAGCTTTGTTCTTCAGGTTGTTGTAGTTTCTTCAATCAGTGGTTTTTAAATAAATTTTTGGACTAAGATCACTAGTCGCAATAATTAAAAATAAGAGTTTTTTGTTTAAAAGGTATTATTATGAACATCCTGTAACATTGTAAGGTTTTTCGTCTTCACTTTTTGTGTGTGAACACAAATGTGTTCACAAGAAATGTTGGCAAACTTTTTGGCCAATTCAAATACGAGGGGAAAAAACTATCTCAAAAATTAGTTTTTGGTTGTCAAATTTTTAAATTACTAGAATAACTTACCCGTAAATATTGAAGGTTGGTAAATGATTGACTCGTTTTTTGTCTGCAAATGGAATGATTCACCTTACACTTGATCATATTTTCTAATTCAATGTTTCTTGTGTTTGTTTAACTCTACATTCTAGGTTTCGCGGATCTAATTTTATTTAACATCAAAACTCAGTGGCGCTCGACAATTATTTCCACCTTGTTGAAATTTTTGTTACCCTACAATTCTCACACTTTACTGGAATTCGATTAAGATTAATTTGCCTTAAGTTGGATTTAAGCTAAAAAAAATAAATATTAATAGATGTAAAATAAATAATAAACATTACAGATAGATTTTATTGTTTCAGATAATTGATATCCGAGACATATTAAGAGCCGTAACTATAGATCAAATGAAGGACGTATATATAGTACAATGTTTGATGGAAACGGATCTTTATAAACTGCTCAAAACACAGGTAAGAAATTCTTTTTCTGTTGAATACATTTTGCTTATAATTTAAAAATAAAAATTTAAATTAAATTTAAATTCCACCCTCGTCGTCAAAATGTTTATTTAAATTTTAGAATGCGTTTACTAAAGTTTACTAGCGTCTAGAGACGATGTTAAATTTAATCCTGTCTACATTATACTTACACGATTAAAACTTAATTATTTACTTGTTTCGGCATAAATATTTGCATGCTGTAGTATGAATTGGGGTAGATGCCAGGCTTAGCTTTTAACACTGGGAATTAGGAATATTACGATTAAGCTACCGAAAATCAGGAAATTCAGTAGCTTTCGCAAGTTTATGGGCCGCAAGGCCGGAGCTTTATTTATATTTTAGCTACTTCCTCTTACGTTACATTACCTTTCCATCCATCTAATACAATTCCCGTTACTACAAAGAGCTTTGCAATATAGTTGCGGTCTTTTTCGATATTATGGAAGGTATTGGCAAGAATAGTATTATTTATATCATATGTAGCGCAGTAAGTGGACGTTCGCCATGTAAAGACTATTTTTTGTTAAAAATGTATATGTGCTGGTTATACTTTTTACGGCTTTCAGAAAAGGATCAAGAGAATAGGATGGGACAAAGAAAGAGGAAGGATTAGGCATCAAAGGAAAGAACGAGAAAGTCCCGTTTTTAACGTACTAATTGAACAGAAATATTTGTACAACCATAGAATAATTGTACAACCAAGTATAGAAGGGTTGCACATGTGACGATCTTTTGCTGAATTCTATAAATTATTATTATACTTTATGGTCAAGCCGTAGGTGAACTACATTAATAACGCACCTCAACAAGCAAATATTGCTCTTTTAATAAATTATAGGATAAATATTAGTTAAATGTTTGAAGGTATCTACAAATCAACAAACACACATGTATTTATTTAGGTTGATAAATCGAAAAAAGGTTACACAAACGAGATTATATAATTTTAGTTTTAGAGTAATTAAAAACCTTACGTGATCCACATTAAGATCTGGTAATTATATATCGTGTTAGTGATGTTCACACATAAGGCACACCAGTAAGGCCATAACAAATAAAACCCTAGTCGCCTAAAGGAAAACCCTTGCAAAAAATTATTATCAAAAAATATTGAGATTGTCTTTTAAACTTTCAAAGCAAAACTAAGTTTTAGAATTAAATTAAAAGTGGCCATTAAAATATTAAAAGTTGTTACACAATCTTGTTACACACATAATACACATTTAATAGAATAAACTACATATTTTTACAACGCGGATATTAGCCAATAAACAGCTTAAACGTCGAGGAGAAAATCCTAAAATAGTCTTTAATAATTTTTTGCTCTCTTTTTATAGTTAACTTTTTTAGAAAAAAATGTCTTTTGTTTTCTCTTAAAACAAAATGGTTTCGGACGTATCCCGTTGTGGATAGTATAAATAAAAAAATTGCTTATGCTGCGGCTAACTATAGAAGGCGGTCTTGGTCATGAGTAAGGAGACGTAAAAAATAAGACAATTGTCGATGTTGAATACAAATGTGTGCACGCCAAATATTTACAATAAAACACTCCAAAATATTTGAATAAAAGTACAGTTAAGTATGGACAATCTATAATAGTTAGCAGTATTTTTTTCTGCTAACATGGCGAAAACAAAAAAGAATTAAACATTGCGTTTTCGAGTTATTTTCAAAAGTAACATTTTTAATGGTGTAACAGATAATTTTTCTGTCTACTCTTTTATTTTAAGAACACCTTGTATATTAATAGAAATATAATTGGGTTATTTTTTTGGAAGACCCTGTATACTAAATACATTCAATTTTCGATGTTTATTTGCAACATCATCTAGGTTTAGTATTATTGACTGTAAAATTATTGATCTTTTCTTTGTGATAACTTAATTCTTATTGTATTTTCTTTTCTGTTAATTTTCTTTTTTGTAAATTTACCATTTTATTTACGAGTTATCGATTTCTCAATAATCCCTATTTGGGCATAAATGTTTTCTGGCGTTCTAATTCGTTAACAAGCAATAAGATAAGAGACGCTTCTTGTAGCGGGAAACAGTTCCCCCCTGCGATACGTTGGTGTTCTACAACACGGTCAGTAAAAATTCCCTTGACAATGCAAGACGTTAGTTTTGTGATTGATTAAACTTTTGGTTTTAATAGTGAAATTCCCTTTTGATTGGCCAATTTAATTTGATTAGTGCATATAATGGTTTTTTGATATTTCGAAACTACCAACTCTATTGTTTGGAATTTATGCAATAACGAAATTAAATATTTCTTTTTACTGTGAAGCCACGCTTCGTCATTCATCTTGAATCCCTTTTGAAATGGGAAAATCGATGTAGACTTTAGTTCGAGAATATTGGCCCAGATTTGCAATCAACTTGGCGTTTTAAATCTTGTGTCCATTCGAATATGATAATTTAACTTGGTGTTAATCTTCATGGTGGAAACTGCGAGCTTCGCCTTTGTTTGTTTGATGTTTTTAATGACGAGTCTGGTTTTGCAGTCCTTGGTATTTTTGAATCTCCACAAGTGATTAACTGGAAGCCTTCTCCAAAAGGTTCCAAAATAACCTGGTGATCACCTACAACGAGTCGTTTGAAGTAACGTTTGTAAACCAAATTAAGTTTATAGAAATAACCAGGTGGGTTCTTTATATTCTATTTTTGTGGAGGCGTTAATTAGTTTATTTTGTCGAAATTTAAGAGTGGATTGTTATAATTATGTCATAGAATTTGTAAAGTTCCAATTTAAAGAAAACTTAAAAAAAGAATACTAGATTCTATATCTTCTAAGCACAAAAGGATTACAAGTTGAATTTTTAACAAAATCATTAGCCAACCTTTTATATTCTGAAGCAAATATGAGCAGTCAATCTTAGCACATAAAAGTTTTTGTAATATACAAAGATCGGCTTCTCTCCGTCCCTTCTCTAATGATTTTAAATTGAGAAATAATCTTACAAAAGTACACTCGTGGCGTTCGCGTTTTATATTTAATTTTATACCAGATAAACATAGAATTTAAATCCTGTTGAAGTTTGCTACAATCGTCAACATTCTTAACAATCTTAAGAATTTTGTAATCACTAGCAGACGCAAGATGTTCGGGAAAATGTGGGACACTTATGCAAATCATTAGTACATACATAATCTTTAATAAAAATTAAAGATAAAATTGGAGCACAGTGAGAGCCCTGTGGGACCCCCAATAGCACATTAATTTTCCGTGATACAAAATTTTTGATTTTTAAAAATTGAACTCGATTACACAAAAAGACTTTTTATCCAATGACCAGCTTCTCATCAAAATCCAGTGCTAACATTTTGGCTAATAATATACGATGAGCAACTCTATCGAGAGCCTTTTGAAAGTCTGTATATATTGCGTCTAGCTCACATCCACTTTCAAGGGCGTTTACTGTTTTTTGTTTATAACATAATTAGTTGATTGTAGTTGATCGATGTTCTGTAAATCCATGTTGATTTGGTTCAGTGGGGTTCCTACAGCACCACTGGAGTTGTTAGGCAATAAGTTGGTCAAATGGCTTTGGAGTAGCTGACTGGATGCTCATTCCGCGATAATTTGTAATTTCTTCACGCTTACTGGTTTCGTAATAGGCATTACATAGCTTGAGTTCCAAGGACTTGGAAATTGCTCAATGTCCAGAGACTTACTGAACATTAGATGAATCGGAGTGCTGGAGAAGTACTGGAGGAGTAGAAGGAGAAGTGGAGACCGGAATTGAGTGCATTCATTGTTTAAGTAGGTAGGTTGGAACGCCATCGGGACCACTCGACGTAGTAGATTTCAGTTTTGCGGTGCCTTCAGATACTTTCCGTTAACTTATATACAGGTTGTCAGGGGTTAGAACGCATTAATTTTAAGGAGCGATAGAAGACATCAAAAGGAACAAAGAAGTTATCGTAAGTTTATAGTTTATTAATAAAAATCATTTTGCCGCGTTAATAATAGTTTAATAATTTATTATATAAGCGCCATATAAATTATTATATAATTTAATATAAGCGCCATAATAATTTAATTATTTTGATTTGTTGGCAAATGCATCTCATCTATCACAACAACAAACCTTAATGACATTTTATCGTATCGTATGTCGTTTCCGCGTAAAATTGAATTCTTTTTGCAATTAAAAATTCATTTTACTCAATTAAGAAACGTGACAACCCTGTAAAGTTTGTAATAAAACTTGCTCCACATCCGCACAAAATGCTGATGTGGAAGTTTGTTGACATTGAAATAAAGCACGTTTTGTTTACAACCTTGCAATTTAATGAAGAATATTTGGGTCAATGCCGGGTCACAGCTGTGTAAAGTGTGAGATTTTCTAGAGTGAGATAATACTGAGTTTGTAGTTTGTTGAACTTTGAAATAATAATTTGTCAATAACACACGAGTTACTGTTTATCTAATAACAGTTTTCAATGATTTTATAGGAGAATGTCTTTTAAAGAGAAGATTTATCTAATTTAAATTAGGTAATTGGGTTAATGAATTTTGTTGACACCTTGTTTTGGTTACATTAAAAAATCTTTAATTTGATGGTAATTAGATGCCTTAGTAAAAATTTTTTATAGATGGTATTTTTTTAATAAAAAAAACAAATACGTCAAGAAATTTTGAAAATATTTCGGAAATTAATAAATATAAAATGTAGGTCAATTATTGTTTTATTTTTACAGTTGGTTTGTTATGAATTAGCGTGTTTTTAACGTACTACGTACAAATTTTGTTTACGGAAGAACAGTGCTGATTACAATTTTCTTAGAATTAGTCACCCGACTAATCTACTTCGGATGTTTATTATTTTTAAACAACGGCTGTCATCATCAGTTTGTTTGTTTGATTTTCTAAAACAAGGTCAAGACTCGAAACTAAATTACTCGAAAGCTAATTAACATAGAAAAAAATTTATTCAGACTCTTTTGTTCCGTTTGATTTCTTCTATCACCCCTTAAAATTAATACGTTCTGACTCCTGACACCCTGTATAGATAAGAGTCTACACTACCGATTCCGTACCTCCAATAATAACGGAGATGGAAATTGTGCGCCGATAACTGCGAACAGCCTGTATAATTAGTAATAATTATTAATGATAAACCCACTTTAATAATCCCATATTCTGCATACAAATAAATAAAACAAATGTATAAATATAATCTAACTACAGTGCTATTAAATTAAAATGTAATATGCTCTGTTGTGTTTTGTATGTTGCATTTTAAAATAATCATCTCAACCCATTACATTTAGTGTATGTTTATGCAACCAACAATACATGACTGCTCAAAATGCAGCCTTTTCATACCTCTTTTATTTCAATTAAGAATAATTTAAGACTAATTGATTTTTTAAAAATAACAACGTAAATAAAAATACGATTTATTGTAAAATAAAAGATGCAAAGGTGTGCTTTTTATAACAAATCTTTTCAAATGTAATATAGAGTAATATAGTATGTTCCATTTTAATTTAATAGCACTATAATATAAATACCTAAACTGCAAACGGAATCTTAAAAAATGTTAACCATGCACTTACCTAATTTACTTTCAATCATTAACATTAATAGGTAAATAAAATCAAGGGAGGAAATCCACTAATGGCCGGTTTCACAAAGCTTGATTAAACTCTGATTAACTTAATTGTGATTAAATTTGAAATCTAGAAATATAATTGGATAAAATTCAAGGTCTCTTAAATCTCAGCCAATGAAATTTCTGAATTTTGAATTTAATGACAATTAAGTTAATCAGAATTTAATCAAGCATTGTGAAACCAGACATAAGACGGTTAAATAGCGAATAAAATTAATTAAAAATAATAGACCTTAAATAAAAAAATTGCTAATCAAATCAATTTATAACCTAAGGAGCACAAGTCTAATGAGAGAAGCTATCAATAATACTTCACTTGCAGTTACAGCTTCAAAATATGGTTAATGGTAACTAAGCTGGATGCAGAAGCGTCCCTACGGTCGGTCAGCCGGGCGTATGCCCGGGGTCCCGCACCGAGCTACCGTATTTTAATCGACAACACAATATATATCTTATGCGTTAATAAAATAGACTGAGAGGCCGGCATTTGAAGCCAGTTCTTATACACAAAGCTAAAGCCTGCTTTTAGAATGAAGCACACCAAATTTCCAAAATAAAAAGGATTCTAACACTTCTCGAGACTTCACGATAAACTTAGAGGCGCGTCATAGCATTTTGTTAACGGAAGTACCTACTAGAAATAAAGTTGGTGCATTATTCTAAATCTTCTATTACAGCTACCCCTCGTTACGAGGTTTCTAGTTATATTAGTTACACCCTGTATATTTATTTATTCACTTTCTTATTTACTGGGGACCCCACTCCATATTTGTGCCCGGGGCCTCAAAATCCAAAGGACGGCGCTGGCTGGATGCAAACTACCTAATTCCAATTGTAAGAAACTTTGCCTCTCTTCCAATTTAAAACAGAAATTAAATAAGCGGGGTAAAAGGGATACCGAATTAACCAACTGCAAAGCAAGTTATATCAAAACCTACCAACCACCAAAATGAATGGATAATATGGACATAGTAAAAACTCACCATAATTGGTTCATTATTTTACTTCAAGGTTGTATCTACATGCCTTGTCTTTCAATCTCCAACAATAGAACTTATTTTGTAACGAATTTCTGTAGGATTCTAACTAATGCATACACTTTAGAATAATGCCTCCATTTTGCTTCTGTAAATATTGCCAATATTTGTATATCCATTATTTGGATTACAAGAACATTACGTCTGGAATCTTGTAAGTACGCTTTTACTTCACACATTCATTAACGCTAGGTACCTACTATCGTAAAATATAAGCTTAATGTTCTTACTTACTACAAAAGCGCGAGAACTCTTCACACAAAAACAAAACGTTACTCACTAATGATACTAGAACAAAAAAATATACAACGAAGTGCACTTAAAATTCATTCAGCAATTCGATACGTTTTCCTCTTCACTTACATTTTAGTGAAGCTAAGAACTGGCTTTGGTTGTATAGGAACTCACAATTAAGCATCAATTGAGATTGGCGAAATAAATAATCAATTAGATTGAAATTTCCTCAATAGTTAGAAGAATCCAATGTTGCAGAATTTTATACCTCCAAATCTGCATGGTTTTCAAGTATCAAATTTATCGTGTGGAAATTTTAAACATTTTAGGTATTTAAATTTTTTATTTCCAAAGTTCAGTTTTGTTCTGTCATAAGTTTGAAGCAATTATATGTACCCGATGTGGACCCGACCTTTGATGTCGGGTCCAATCAGATCAAACGTCCTGAACAATTCCTGAATTCATTGACAATTCAAAAATTGTTCAGCAGGTCAAGTTCTCTAAGTCTGAAGAAATTCTATGGATTTTTATATTTTTATATACGTCACCTTTGATGATCTATGGAGGTCGAACGAAATATCATTTTCGGGTAATTAATATACATATTGTTTAGGTTCTATTAGTATGAAAAGCAAGCAGAAAAACACAAATTATGGAATTTCGTATATTACAGTACATGCCAATCTATGGAGGTCGAACGGATCATGGAATTGTTTTTAGAATATTCAAAAACTGTTTAAGAGCTTAAATTTCTTTAAGTTTGCGAAGTCGGACGAAAATTTATGAAATTTTGTTATTTTTATGATCTTTGACGGTCTCTGGAGGTCGAAATGGTTAACGCATCGTTTTTAGAGTAGTTCAGAAATTATTAAGCGGCTCCTAGACGCTCAATAATATTGCGCAATAATATTGTGCAATATTATTGATGCACCCTCCAGACAACTCAAAATAATTTATTAAAAAATTGTGCAATAAATATTGTGCAATAATTCACTTTATAACAAAATGTTGAGTGACACGAACGCTGCTTGTGTAGCTATTGCTTTGGTTCTTTTTAATAAAAAAAAAGAGAAAAAAGGAAGAAGGTAGTTAAAGAAATGGTATATGAAAAGACAGAAGTATACTCATAAGAATTTAATGAACGATTTAAGATTTAGATTATGGAAATTTGACTTTAGCCATTTTAAATTCAAAATTTGAAATATTTGAAAGATAAGGGCCGGCGGTGGACGAGTGGTGTCAGTGCATCACTCGTGTTCCAAGGGTCGTGGGTTCGAATCCCACTTGGGGCGACGGGATTTTTCTAATTGGAAAATTCCGCCACCTCAACTATGAATGTGTGTATTCGTGTTGCATGTTAGATGGGGGACAGATGACCTTAGCTGTTGGTTCCCCCGTGGTGTAGGCGTGAAATGAAACAAATTTCAAAGATGTATTAACTTATCTGAGAAAAAAAGCAGTCTTTTAAGCTTGTTGTTATTTGCATAATTTCCTAAAAAAAGGAAAACATCTTATTGCAATGTAGGACAAATTGATACTGAAGACCTGGAAACGGAAAGATTAGTCGCAGGCTGTTGAAGAATACAATCTTCTTATTCTTATCATTAGCCTCGGTAGTGTAGCGTCTAGCATGCTAGACTCACCTGAGCGGACAGGGTTCGACATCCGGGAACCGGCAAATCTAGTTAAGGTTTTTCTGCAGTTTTTCCTTATCTGCAATATAAATATGGGATTTGAGCTATACCATCCGAAAGTCGGCTGCAGCCGCACGATGGGCCTGCATAATAATATTAACCGCCCCCTTCCTCCTGCACAAACTCTAGTTTATGTGGTCTGGTTACTGGTTAGCCAAGTAATGGGTTGTAGCAATGATTATTATTATTCAAGAAATCGTTAAACGTAACAAACATAACTTTTGTAATTATTCTAACAATGAGGGAAAAGTGCCATGGGAAACTAAATTTTGCTAATATATTTACGCTTACACACTGTATGTATACCCTTGTAACTTAATGTTGTTTCATATTCCACAGGGCTGATAGCGACTTTTATACCTCAATACATTCATTTATAAAAGCCCTTTCGTCAGTTTTAGATGCACTATATTTAGCGGTCGTGAAAATGAATTAATATTGTGCAATAGTATCCACAGACAGGCCAATATTTTACACATTGTGCAATAATTTCAAACAGTTTTAGATTGACATCAATTATTGCACAATATTATTGAGCGTCTAAGGGCCGCTTTAGAGAGGTCAAGTTCTATAATAATTTTACAAAATTTAGAGAAATTTTGTGGATTCTAATATTTCTATGTATATAACTTAATGACCTGAGGAGGTCAAATGGACCATCGGTTCGTTTTTAGGAACTACCTAAGGGGGGGGGTCTATTAATAAGTAGGTATGAGTTTCAAGAAATTCCATGCAATTTTATATCATTATGTTTGTGATGAATCATCAACTCGTTTTTATACTACTTTAAAAGCGTTCAGCAGGTTAAGTGGGCGAATTTCAGAAATTTTGTGGAATTTTATATTTTAATATACTTAATCTTTGATGACTTCTGGAGGTTAAACGAAGCATGGAATCGGTTTTAGAGTAATTTAGAGATTATTTGGGAGATCAGTTCATTCGGATTCGGTATGGAAGATTTTAGATTTGTTCTATCGCAGCTCTGAGTAATTAACAATTCAAGATTCAAAGCTTTGTGTGTTCAGACAGAGAAATCTTTAAAGTTTTATAGATTCATGATTGTTAAGGATTGAAGATTTCAGACCTATAGAGCTGGGAGATTGAAATTTCAAGATTGAAGCTATCATGTTGCACAATTGGAGACTTTAAGATTATGCAATTTCAAAGTTTCATAATATCTAAATTTCGCAGTTCCAAAACTTTAGAAACCCGCATTTAAGACATCATAATCTAACTATCTCTAAGTCAGTCCGCATATAAAGAAGCATTTCACATGAACAACCGACTTGAAGGGCCAAAAATAATTTGTTTATGTGCCAAATGTGTATGGCAAAAATAGTGAACAGGGAAAGAGAAGTAAGTGGACTTCGGAGATTCAGCTGCGGTAATCGCCTCTGCCGTTAAATTGGGTTGCGTTAGGAAGTTAGGGGGGATTAGGGAGGCTAGCTACATAAAAAATATATGAAATTCCGGGAAATTTCTTAACATTTTCTTAATTACTAACACACGTAACAAACAACCTGAATATCAGTTAGACCTCCATAGGTCATCAAAGGTCAAACATAAAAATATAAAATTTTATAACATTTCTTCGAACTTCACAAACTTACAGAACTTGGACCTCCTGAGCAATTTATTAATTACCCTGAAAACTATTTTGATTTTCCGCGAGGTCATCAAATATCGTGTACTTAAGAAAATCTTCAAAATTTCTTCATACTTTGCAAACTTGCATACAAACTTGTCCTGCTAAACAATCCCTAAACTACTATTGAAACGACTGCATTATCAGTTTGATCTCAAGAGGTCAGTCATTAAAGGTCATTTGCATAAAAATATAAAATTTCGTAAAACTTCTTCAAACTTGCCACACTGACCTAAACAAATCTTAAGTTATTTTAAGAACGATTCAATGATCGTTTCACCTGCAAAATTCATCCAAGATCCTGTATCTAAAAATTAATTTCATAGGATTTCTTCAAACTTGTAGAACTTGACCTCCTGAATAATTTCTTAATTAACCTAAAAGCAACTCGATAATCCGTTTGATCTCCAGAGGTCGTCATAATTATGTGATGTGCATAAAAACCTAAAGTTTCATACAATTTTCTTAAACTGCATAGACTTATAGGTTTTGACTTCTTGAACAATTTGTTAATAACTTTCACCTCCAGAGGTCATCAATGCTATTTCTTACAGCCGTACGGTATATGTGTGTGGTAAAACGATTAGTTTTATCTATCATTATCCCAGGAGAATATTCTAAGGTATTCATTTTTAGTTTCGATCAGTGGGATCGAACTCGGATCTCGAGATTAGTAAAATAAATTTAAAAAAATAAATAAAATATTTTATTATATATAATATACAGGTACGCTCGAGATTAGCAGTCAAACTTTATTCCCATTAAGCTAACAAGCTACTAAATCATCAAAGGTCATGCACATACAATCTAGCAATAGATCTACAATGATAGAACTTGATCTCCATAAAAGTGTTAACTACGATTCCAAAGAAATTTGTCAGAGCATGACATCTGTGCATAAAAATATAAAATTGTATATTATTTCGAACTTTGCAAATTTATAGAACTTGAGCTGTTAAACAATTTCTAAACTACACTAAAAGCGACTGGATGGTCCGTTTGACCTTCATTAATGGCCCACAGGTCATTAAAAGTGTTTATATGAAAATATAAAATGCCATAGAATCTCTTGTTCTCCTGAAGAAAATTTAAAGTATCCTAAGAACGATTCGAAGATCCGTTTGACTTTCAAAGATCAACCAAGGTCAACTACATAAAATATATATTTTTTTTTCAAACTTGTCAAACTGATCAACTGATACTTTTCGTCCAAAACAAGTTTTAAATCACCGTAAGAGCAATTCGATGATCCGTCTGACCTCCAGATGTCATCTAAGGCGTGTAAATTGTACGGTTATCAAGATTTTTTTTATCGATCTTTAGCGAATGATCGCAACTGCACATAAAAATATAAAATTCTATTACATTTTATCAAACTGACATGATTTTTCTTCAATTAAATTACCTTAATAACGATCAGATGATCCCTTTGACCTCCAGAGGTCATAAACGCAATGTACTAAAACATAAAATGCCATAGAATTTCTTTAGACTTGGAAAACTGACAGAACTTGTTGTCCTGAACAGATTTTCATGACAAGAGGTCATCGAAGGTCAGGTCTTTAAAATATGTCATTAATTTCATAGAATTGCTTGACAAGCTCTGTTGAAATTTCCATGTTTCAAGCTCCGACAGCTAAAACTAAAACTATAAAAGATCGATACTTCTGATACTGTACACGTTAAAAATTATGCATCTTCAACATTTATCTTTTTGAAAATTTGCAACTCCGAAGTTACTTCTCTTGTGTGGTAACAAACATCTGTTCATGATTTGTTAAATATGTACCCTTACGTAATTTACCAACTATAAGAAAGCAAAACCCTTCAAGCCAAGATAAAGCACGATTTTATTATTACAGCGTTGTTGTTCAACGTTATAAAAACAGCAACCAACATCTACATCTTCTGTGTTTTTCTTTCTCGCTCATTCTGCTTCTTTGGAACAAAAAATTTTCTAGGGCAGCACCGATCGTAAAATTACATTACTCCATGCTGTTCCACTAACTTTATATATATATATTTCCTTATTTTAGTGCTTTTATCAATATGAAAATATTTATTCGCTTATAAAATGTCATTCGAATACCAGAAGAGCAGTTTATTAGAATTTATTGTATTTACCAACACTGGCGAGTGTGGCTAGAGCAAAAAGCGTTTCCGCGCTCTATAGTAGCACAAAATTACATTTTATTGTTTCGGTTGAAACAATGAAAGAAGTAAACAGAAAAATAAAAGTTTTAAAATTGTACGTCGTGTCGTTGTTAAAAGGTTTTTGCTTCTGAAAATAAACATACTAAAACAACTTTTGAGGCAACTTATTTTCATCGAGAAACTTCTACTCTTGGCGTACAAGGTTAAACAAAATGAGGAGAAGAATCAATAAAGAAGGGATAATTACACACTGGGCTTTCAATGCCTATTTGCAAAATAGTATGAATTTTTTAGAGGTTACTTATTATTTATTCCTTGGAATGTTAAGTGAGACGATGATTTTGTAAATAATACATATTTTAACTTTGCGTTGTGATGAATTAAGACAAACAGTTATAGTCTAGGAAACTATGGTTTGTATGGTTGGTTGTCCGTTGAGTGACTGTGACCCAGTAACTCCTTGCAGATCTGTTCGGCAATTGCCGTACATTCAAGTAGGACGGGTTGTTTGGAGGATGTTTGTCATTTCTACACAGATTTATCGTATTTGCATCTAGATGTTCGTCATCGTCCAATCGGTCCACTTTAGCAACCTCAGTTGTAACGATTTTAAATTTGAAGCCCTACGATGGACTGTCAATTGTAACATACTCTTTTTACTCACTCTAAAACAAAATACTAAACGCCCCATATCCACTAAAATGTTACTAAAACCAAAGAACGATACTTACTGTACTTACTTATGCACCGACGAAGATCTCTTTCTGTCGACAAATTATCATTCAAGGGTAGGTACTGGCTTCTTAAGCTCATAGATTTTAAAGAAAAAATAAGGTTTTAGAAATAATAAGAAATATGGGCGCCATTCACTTGCAAGTCATCACAATGCATGATCAAGATCCACAAGTGAAAAAAGATTCCGATTAAATTGATTGAATTAAATAAACTAATCGTAATTAGTCAGGTTGACGTTAAAGCAGGTTAATGTAATTGAATAAATTCAACAAATGATTGAGTTAACACTATCACAATAAGGTCTAGTTTAAACTTTCATTTATTCGTAGATCAAAAATTATTGTTTTTGTAAAACAATGAAACCATATTTTAATTAATATGATACGAGGGATCCCTTTAAATATAAAAATGAATCTGTCGTAACAATAGGTATATATAAAAATCTTATTAACTACAAGACGACTTACTTATGAAATATTGTTCATCGGCTAATCCTCGATAGATTGTAAAATCTATTTAAGCACACTAATTTCACAACACTGTATTGCCTTTTTGTTCACTTTGAACTTCCGGCACCAAGTGCCTTAACATGTAGAGCAGGAAGAACTATGAATCCTGGTAAAGATCTTGAGGATGGTAAGTGAATTTAAGAACAAGAGTTTGCTGGAATTATGTCTGTAATAGCTTGCCACTTGCCACTCAATGCTAAAAATCTTAAAACTCATATAGTTCCAATAAAGTGTCCGTTATTTACTAGTCTTCATTGTTGACACAAATTTAATTACCAGAAGGCTACATTTCTTTAACTCGGTAATCCCACAATATAAGGGTTTCGATAGAAAACAGAAGATGAAGTTTATTAGTTTTAATGTTCAAATTATTATTAAAATTCTTTCAAAAATCGTCAACTAACGACACACTGGTTTAATTATAAATTCGTTAACCACAGTGCTAAACTTTAAATTTCAATTCACAATTGAATTTCCTTCACTAATCTTTAACTAACAGCACACTGGATTATTTGTTAATTTTATTAACCGAAATACTAAAAGGTAATATAAAGCACTTAAGGTTTCCTGTGCTGCAACCGGAACGAAAAACACAAAACGATATCGGAAACAACTAATTTGCATTTATCAGACCGCACCATATTCTTTTTGAAACTGTAATTTTGAAAATGCAAACAAACATAGAACGCCATAAAAGGTTTTGGGGCAACTGCCCGCAGCTCGGGCTGGAAAACTGCTATGAGACTGTTCGTCTTCGACTCACTTGGGAATGCAAAACTATCTTCTCGCTAGTATTTTTAAGAAAGGGAAAAATAACCACCCTATTGGAAACTAAACTAACACACATTGCACCAATAGAAAAATCCTTCTAGAATATTCTTAATTTTATTTTCGTAAGACGAAGGAATAAACTTCTTAAGGGAGGTCTGATTAAAAAACGGACCAGACTTGCTTTTATCTGTATCTTGGGAAGAATCTATTTAGCAAACATGAAATAAGCACGTAGTGAAGACATAAATTTGATTTCAATGTATCTTATCTTGATATTTTTGTTACTAAAAACACATTTATCTGCATGAGAAGGGCTAGAAATCCTGTTTCTAAACTAACGAAAAAACATTATTATGATCGGAATAAAATCTGCAATTTTAAACTGACTAATATATTCAAATATACAGGGCTGTACTAAGATTATTTACAATAAATATATTTTCAAATGTATTGAAATGGATCTGAAATTTTAGCACGTTACACAGTAGCCAATCCAACTGACCTGAGTTACCACAATTGTCAAATCCTAACTGTTATTATTCACCATAATTTATAAAACTACGGAACATATTTAAATAAATTCTAGCCTCTGGTAAAGGTCCGGTAGTAGATAAGTATCATAAAAATTAGTTATATTGACCTTTGGTGGCCCTCTAGAGGTAAATATCTTAAAAAAGGTTTACGTCACTCGCCTCTACTTCACGAGAACTATCAATTGATACCTCACTGGTTTAATTTTCACGACTTCAGAGTTTGACCTTTGGTGTGACCCAGGGATCATGCGGTTCTTTCAATGAGAAAGTATCTAAACAAAAGCTGTTGGCATGGACCCTAGCTAAGTCAAAAAATCAAGTCAAATTTTATCAAAATCCAGACGGTTAGAAAGTTCTTATCAGATAGCGCCCATATCCTAAATGAAGTATATCTGATATTCGCCAATTTCTTCTTGATTAAGTGTGTTCGATAACTTATAAGCTGTAGACTCTAACCTATGGACACCGGATATAGGAATTCTAGCCCTAGAATTGTAGACTACTCAAGCAGCATTTTTAGGCATCGCTACGTACCAGCAACTACCGGTGGAACGATTAAGTTTTTGCCACTAGTCATAAGAACGTAATTGCTACGGTTTTATTACGTGCCTGAAACCAAAATGGGAAAAAAACTTTTGGGTAGCAGATAGATTGGAGTGACCTCTCGGGAACTTGTCCAGCTACGTTTAGGCTGTGTAGCGAGAACATGGCGGCGTAGTAATTGCTACTTTCATGGAACTTCTTTTCTTTTTGCTCTGTCTTACTCTTGCAACTTAGTCTATAGATATTTGGACTGTATGCACTATAGACTATGGAGCATATCTTATAGAGATATAGAGACTAATGCTTTTTAGTTATACGTTATAGACAAAAGATAATAGGGTGTAGGCATAATTATAGACATATTATAGACCGTAGACTGAATGCTATAAGTTATAGATCATGTGCGTTAGATTAGTGATTGTAGTTCATACACTTGACACTATAAAATATAAGTTCATGTAATGTGTACTATAGTCTGTAAGTGTAGGCCATGGATTGGCATATTGTAGATTTATAGACAAATTGTACAAATCGTAGTCTACATGTCGTAGACCTAATATGTGGAGTCCACATATGTACAGTCCACATTGTGGACTGTACAATTTTTGCTGTGGATTATAGATTGAAAAAGTAATTTGAAGACTGGGCGATACACTAGAGAGCCTATGGATTATGGAATGTGAAATTTTAGTTGTGTGATATTATCTATAACCTATAGATTGTGGCGTACGGATAATATTTATGTACTGTACCTATAAGTTACCGTCTACAGATGTGTGGGCTATAGGCTGTAGAACTATGAAGTATAACTTAAGGCTGCTGGGTTATCGCTAACACTTTTTAGTGTACATGTTATAAACAAGAGACAGACTGTCTGAAAACTATTGCTACAGAGTATAGACTCAAGATTGTGAATTATATACAAACACTGCAGACCATAGACCTAATACTGTAAACTTATACTAAAGGTTTAAGGCTCGATTGAGGGCAATGGGTTAAAGGCTGTGGGCTATGTACTAGGAATCTATGGACTGTAGAATATGGGATGTTGGTTGTGCGTTGTTGATCATGATTGTGGGTCTTGGATGATTTGTATTGAACTGTACACTATAGATTATAGACTACAGATATATAAGTCATAGTCCATAGACTATCGCGCATGAATTGAATGCTGGGAGAGACTAACACTTTTTAGACGATGCGTTATAGAAAAGAATGTTGGCCATACTTATTTATATGTATTATACATACACTAGTATTCATAGACCATCGACTATATACGATAGATTATATGCTCTGTGTTTGTGCTTACACTGGAGATTACAGTTTATAGCATGACACTATAGAGTATAGATTGTAGAGTTTATATATCACAGTAAAAATATTTGTGTAAAATTCACACTAGAACACTCTAAAAGTTCAATACATTTAGAGTAAAATATTGTCTATTTAGAGTGGATTGTTATAAAACTTTTGTGTAATTTGTTTTATATTTAGATTAAAATTTTACGAAGCACTAAAATTAAGAGTGAAAGCAGTATAGTTTTTTTATTTTTAGTTTTAGTGTGAAAAAGTTACCATAAATGATTAAAGATACAATTATTTTAGAGTGATAAATTTACACTAACTTCAAAATTGAAGTTAATTCAATGGTCTACACGAACAGAAAGATTAAATATTTTACTCTAAATATATTGGACTTTTATAGCGATCTAGTGTTCGAATTTTTAGTGGGTACTACAGGCTGTATACGTCAATTACGAATTGATTCGTAAGACCGTGGGAATCTGTCCATATGGTATAGACTTTAAGAATTGGAAACTCGCTATCGGTCCGGCTGGTCTAGTGGTGAAGATGCTTTTCACATTTACTGTCGCTATAGAATTAGAGATAACAAAGCTATCCCGGACCGGCATAAGCCATACAAACGGGTATGTGCGAGCGGCGGTGGGTTCGGTAAGAGGTAAGAGGATAATTGTAGGTTAGGTTGAATTACGTGATGTTGGCTCATGTGCATAAGGAGTATCGGAAGGACATAGCATTGCCGCATGGGGTTAAGATTTAGGTTATGTTTGGTTTGGTTAGGTTAGGCTATCTTAGTTGTATCCTTAAGGGAGAGGTTAGGTTAGGTTGGATATAGTAACGTTAGCAGCCTAAGTGTCTAAGGTGGTAACGTAAACGTGCGATAATGTTGTACAGAGATAAGACTTGGTGGGGTTAGGTTTCGTTGAGGCGATAAAAACGCAAGTGGGTATTTTTATGTTTGGTTTCGTTACATAAAGGGGTAAGTTGGTAAGTGGGTAATGTGATAAGAGAGTTATATTGGGTAATAGTGTAAAGCGACAATTTAAAGTTAGGTAGGGGTTAGGTTTTGTTAAGATAGTAAAGGAGTGAGGCGGTAACGTTAGGTTATGTAATTTTTTTACCACATTTGCTACGTTTCATTAAGGGGTAGGAAGGTAATGTTAGGTTACGTTTCATGAGGGAATAATTACATGAAGGGTGTAAGTTAGGTAAAGAGGTAAATTAGGCTACAATCCAGTAAAGAAATAATAGGTTAGATCTTAGAATGTAAAACTGTAGAAAGGAGGGAAACTACCCGACGCAATGAGCTTTAAAAGCGACGAATATGACGTCATACTGGCCGCCACTAAACACCACCTAAATCTACTGTTAAGGGTAAAGGTCTTGGTTAAGACCTTTACCTCTATCCTCAATCTACTGGTTAAGGTCTTGGGTTATTTTAACTTACCTAACTCGTTGACAAAGTGACTGTAAACTATTAAGTTATGGAATACAGATATATGGTCTATAGGCCGTAAACCATGATGTACAACCTCAGGATACTGGGATAGGGTTGATGCTTTTTAGATTATACGTTATAGACAAGGGATTTTAGAATGTAGACCACAGATTATATACTATTATAATATGGTCCGTAGACTGGAAATTGTAGTTTATAAATTGCAAACTCATACAATCTCATAGGCTATACGTAGAGTGTACACTTGCAACCAGTAGACTATTGCTATATGATATAGGTTCAAGGGTGTACATTATAGATGGAGTTTGCAGACCATAGTCTACAGTCCATAGTGTGTTGTCTTCTAGACTAATCAACAAGTCATTAAAGAACTTATTTAATTCATAAACATTTATTAAACATTCCTATATTCAGAAATTACAAAGTTGATTCTTCTGTCAACTGTTCTAAAACAATAACCGTCTACTCTCTATATATGCAGGTATGCTGTATATCATTAGTATATACAACACATAGATCTACATAATACTGTGAGCTTACACTAGAATATTGCGACCTTTAAATGAGGTTAGTGAATTGAAGACTGGACTAGAATATGTTGAATATGAGTTTTGGTTGTGCGCTATATTGGTCATGATTCTGGATTATGGATAACATTTTTGAGATTATACGTTATAGACAAGAGACAATAGAATGTAGCCATCTCAAATCAACATACATTTGAACCTGCATCCGGAAACAAATTTTTTGCCTCTACTATCGAACGTTGGTATTCGCAATGAAAAAAAAAAGTAGAAACTACAAGTTTGGAAAGTTTCAGCTGTTAAGGTTTGAGAGTTAACACCAGAATTTCTGGAATATATAAAATTGAAAATAAACTGAAAAAAGGTATATGGGTCCACACAGAAATGCTTCATTCTTCTAGTACCTACCTACTACTTAAGAAGATTGAAAGTACCGTTTTGCTTAGATTTTTAAACACTTTCAGGAAGGTTCAAACAATAGAAGATATTTTTTTGAAATATGTACAGGACAAATACATACTATATCCAATAGTTAAAACTATTTTAGTCTCCGAAGAATAACTTTAAACTGATGAAAATGTTCTCCAAAGGGTCAATCCCCAGTATCATTAACTAACAAAACATATCGCTAACACTAATCCTATAAGCTAATGTCAGATTTCTCTGTCATCATTGGCGTATTCTGTTTGACTTTTTCATCAAAAACCGAAATTTAAAGTTTCAATATATATTATCAAAGTTAAAAAAATGGTAAACTAACTAATCCCATAGAAACTCTTCATCTTAATTTCTATCTTCTTCATCTTCGTTTTGTAAACCATCATCTTCATCAGAACTCGTTTCCTTGATCCCATATTTGGTTCTTTCAACAATTTCTGGATATCGTCATTCGTATCGCGAATTGTTTTCTTTCGAGGAATTGGTCGTAAGTCTGTGCAGACTTACTAATAATATGGCCAGATACTGTAGTTTTGACTTCTTCTAAGATTTTTATACCCTTTTTCAATAGCCATTTTGCCACAGCTTTTTAATCGAAATGGACTATTGCCTATTACTACATACATATAATTTCTCCAAAAATAAAACAATTTTGAGAAAAAACATTTTTTTTCATATACGAGGGTGGTTCAAATATAAACCGGAATTTTTGAATAAACGCGCGAAGAAGTTAGTGTCGTTAAAGTGGCTGTACTGGATGTTAGATTGGTCTGTTACAAAGCGTAGAGAACAGCTGGGACCGCGTAATTTCGCTTGTCAGTGTAGTTGTAGCCATGAGTGAGAAGGACGTACCAGTGTCTGTTGCGCAACGCATTATTATTCGTTTTTTGGTCAAAGATAATGTAAAAACCGCGGAAATTTATCGGAAATTGCTCGAGCAGTTCGGGAATGAGTGCCTCTCCAAGACTCAAGTGTATGATTGGTGTTCCGCTTTTCGAAATGGCCGAGAAGTGGTGGAAAACTTGCCACATGCGCGGCGCCCCAAAACAAGCGTTACCGATGAGAACGTCCGCGCTGTAGAAAAACTCATTTTGGGAGACCGACGCATTACTGTACGCGATATGGCTGCACAAGTGGGTATCAGCATAGGCAGTATTGAGCAAATAATTCATGAACGGCTCGGTTACCGCAAAATATCAGCCAGATGGGTGCCAAGACTTTTGAATTTTGACCAGAAATTCACACGCTGGGAAGTTTGCACGCGTCTCCTGCAGCGATATGGAGACGAAGGAGACAATTTATTGCAGCGCATATTCACCACAGACGAGACTTGGGTGCACTACTATACTCCGGAGAGTAAACGCGCGTCTATGGAGTGGAGGAAGCAAGAGGAAGGCGCGCCAGTTAAAGCGAAGGTTACACTGTCAGCGGGAAAGGTGTTGTGTACCGTGTTTTGGGACATGAGAGGAGTAATTGCGGTCGATTTTCTCACTGAACAACGAACTGTGAACGCGCAGTATTATAGTAACCTTCTAAAACACACGGTGAAACCTGCCTACAGATCGAAACGACGCGAGATTCCAATCCGAACTGCGATATTGCTGCAAGACAACGCCAGACCGCATACAGCTCGGCTTACGATGGAAACATTGCACGAATTGGGTTGGGAAACACTGGAACACCCTCCTTATAGTCCCGATTTGTCGCCATGCGACTATTATTTATTCGGTCCATTGAAAGAGGCACTTGGCGGACAGCGATTCAAAAGCAATGCGGAGGTAGAATCTTTCGTGCGCGAATGGTTACGTGACAAGCCGAAAGATTTTTACGAAAAAGGCATCCTAAAGCTTCCGGAGAGATGGCAAAAGTGTGTAGAGTGTGACGGAGACTATCTAGAAAAACTGTAAAACATTTCAGCTCTGTAACTTAATAATAAAATTTTTTACAGCAAAATTCCGGTTTATATTTGAACCACCCTCGTATAATATCACAAGTGGTCTGATTTTTTCCGACAAGATTTGTCATTTCAGATATGAGTAGCTTTGCAACGAAAATTACACGAGTCGACGCAGGAGACGAGTGTAATTTTCCAAAAGCAAAAGCTACGAATGTCTTAAACGATAAATTTTGCAACAAAAAATTAGACCACGAGTTGTATTCGGCTTGACAATCCACCGAGCAAATTTTTATTTAGCGTGTGTAGTTAATATTAATTTAATTAAATTTGACATTTCATTTTGACAAGTGGTTTTTTCTTAGTGATTATTTCCATCACTATAGCAACACAGACAATGGTCCAATGAGAATTTGACTTTTGAACCAATCATTTTTGTTTATCTCGGATAAAAATTCGCTTCCTGTTGTAAGTGATAAAAATTTTTCTTTCCTGTTGTCACATTTGACAGTTCATTTTATCATTTAATGAAAATGACTTCGTCGAGATTTGGAAGTTCATCGGCATCGCAAATTTTTAATAATTACACTTTTTATAATTGCTTTAATAAATAATAGGATATTGTCGTTGTTTGTTGTTTTTTCTTTGTTCTGGAAATAATCTCAACAAATATAACTCGACCTTGTTTTTTTCGATCGGATAAATTTTTTTATTTATCTACTCAAACTTTTTGTTTTTGATAAATTTACTCATTGAATTGGACATTTTTGTTCAAAGATTAAAGCCCTCCAGCTACGCTGTCGGGCTCTAATCAGAACAAAAATGTCCAATTCAAATTCGTAAATTTATCACCAAAAAGTTTTTGTGAAATAAAAAAATTTATCCGATTAAAAAACAAGGTCTTGTTATATTATTACTGAAAAAACCACTAGTGGTTTTTTCACTATAAAACTAATTTTATTGGTCCCAATTTGAAAAATTCTGTAATTTGATTGGTTAAAAATTTTCGAGTTGGATTGTCATTAAAAAATTCCCTATTATTCTGTTAACCGTCTTTTCGATTATCCTTCAATGCTTGACTGATAATCGAGTCCTGTAATTCGATAGGCCCATAAAAGAAACATATATTTTTACAATCTGCACATCCTCTTCTTTTGGCCAAATATTAATACTCGTCTGGTTTAGATTTTAAAAATTTTATTTTAAATGTTTGATCATCTAAAACTTGCACTATGCGCCCGATGTACTATGTGTCACATGCTGTGTCTGACATAAAGTTGGATCTATATGGGAAAGTTTTTAATATTCTAATTGGAAAAAGACATTGTGAGGCAATCACCTATGCTTCCAAAAATACTTACAATAAGCCATGTCAAAGTTGACAGGTGACATTTCTATATTTAATCAATTTCTAATAACCTCGAAACAGAGGGCACACGTTTTAAACAATCGTTTATTTAAACATTTTAATCATGGTACAATAGTATATTATTATACGAGTTGTATAAGACGGTCTATTGTAGAACGAGTTGTGAAAGGAATTAGCCCTACAATACGTCTATAAAACAAGTATACTATACTATTTGTTATACTTTGGGTCATTAGCTTGATAGACATTGTAAATTCAAGCTATTAAAAACATTGCATTACGATGTAGTGATTTTTGCCTTTAATATGTGGTAAAGCTATAATATGACTTTTCACGTTTTGTGAGGTTAGAATGTGACAAAATTAATTTGTTTATATATTACAGATAATAGTATATTAAAGAACGAGTTTCATAAGTAAAGATTTATTCCACGAGTCCAAATTTAGAAAACGAGCAGCTTGCGGCGAGTTTTCTAAGGGACGAGTGCAATAATGACTTATAAAACGAGTTTTTTTATCCTATTTTTTCTATTTTGCGTCTTTTATTCCCTTTTTAAATAAAAAAAATCGCAATTTCAAAATTTAGGGATTTTTGTGGTAGTTGACAACACTGATGTGACATTAGAAAATGCATTGATTGACATAGAAAATTGAGTAAAGTTTTTGTCAATTTTCTGTTATTATTTGTTTCCATTATTTTCTCAATATTACCAACTTTGACAAAATTGGGCTATTAAAGCACTCAAATGAGCTATTAACGCACTGTTTTAGGTGCTTTAACAGCTTTATTATAGACGCAAAATAAAAAAACATTTAATTTTTATATTTAAAACAAATGTTACCAATCTTACAAAACAAATAGACCCCAGAATCGATGTTATAATAGCCTCTATTATGAAATCGTTTTCGGTGTCACAATGAGCCCATTGTTAACGCAAAGTACAAAAATAAAGATTACAAATTAGTCTTTAATTAATACTAAACGACAGCTTAGGAAATTTTCATTTTTATGAAAGTTGATTGCCAGTTTGTGCTGCCGGTCTTAATATGTGAATAGCGACTATAGAGTTGTAGTTGTGAAAAAAGGTTTTGTGGTACAAATTTGTCCTTAATTAGTAGTTAATTATGGCTTCATTATATTTTTAGCTAGCACCCCCAATTTTGAAATGCGAATTGTGTCTAAATGGTTTTAGCCACAAAAAAAATAATTTTTTTGGTACTTTGTCTTTAATTAGCACTAAATTATAGGCGGGTTTTTTCGTTTTGCTTGAAGTGGGAGTGTTAGCTTTATTGACGTATTCACTTAACGATTCTCTAAATGCCGCTTTTGGCAAAAGTACTGATAATAAGTATGAATAACTATCGAATTTTCCGCAAATTAATGATGGCACCACTTCTACTATATTCGATTTCGACGACTGCGATGTTGATTGCGGGATTGCGAAAGATTTCGCTGATTGCCAATAAAGACTGCGAGATTTCTGATAATTTCCTTGTGATTGCTAAGGATTGCATGCGATTGCCACCAAAATGTACATGTATTGCGGCGAGTGGTTGACCCCTCGGTTATTTGTATCTGTATTGCATTTAATCAATTCCACGTTTACTTGAAAAGGTTTTTCTTGTTCTGAAAGATCAAAACTCTAATATGTCAAACACGTAAAACGTGGTTTTAATTTGTCCATTATTAAAAATCACCCTTCTCCAGTATGGCGACGTTTTGCGGTACTCTGATCGACCGAGGTGACTAGATGTAGTGACTCTAATCAGTACGCGTTCATAACGCCATCTTGTGGTTCATTCTAAAAACATTCCGATCTATCCTCGTATACACACATGCTTGATTCCATTTTTCATTTTCAAAACCAAAAAATGAGAAACTAAACCGGAGTGAATCTAGGAGCCGCAGACTAGCAGTCGGAGTTGATTGTGAACGAGCCTTGCTCCCAAATTGTCAAATTTAGACAGTTTGAAATGCGAGATTTCTAAACCTAATGGACTTTCTTATGGATCTACATTGTAGCGCCGTGATTGGCTGTTTACGTTCCCACTAGTGGACGGCCTTCGGCGCTTCGAGAAGTTTCATAACCTGCTTGCCTTCATCTTTACAATATAAAAGTCACAATAATTGGTGTCTAGTATTTATTAAATACTGTCGTGTTGTTGCGCTATGATTGTTGTGTGTTAATGATAGTGTTAATCGTACGTAATAATTAGATGACTACTTTATCTGTAGATGCATTTAAATGGTTTTTCTCCAATTCTCCGAAAATATGTATCATGATTTCTTTTTAATTTAATTTTTTATTTAACTTAATTAATCGTCAGATTTGAATTAAGAAACTTGTTACTAGTTTGAAACAATTCGATAGATTTAATAGTTTCCTGTACATATTATCTCACACACGAACTATAATTTATTTTAAAGAGCTTTACATTAGATTTCCTTCTTTTTTAATTTAAAATCCTTAATAATGTACTGATGTACTCCTATTTACATAATAAATTTCTAAAAATGTGAATGACCACAATCTTCATAATCATTTGAAAGAGATGATGGGTTCTGATAATTCTTGCAAAAAGTTTAGTCGACCCTGCTGTTTAAATTATTGTGACACAGTATTCGACAGCACGAAATCGATTATATTATTTATTTAAAATATCAAAGCTTCTTTTAATAGTTAAACCTTTAAACATCTATCGTTATAATTAATTCTAATTAATTAAAACGACTTATTAATTAAACTATTATTAAGTCACAAAAAGGATTAATATGCACTCTACTATAAAACAACATTGAATTTATCTAAACACGTCAGTTGTTATGATAGTTTTCATTTCATATTTGTGCGCCACAGAAGCTGACCAATCACGGCGCCACAATACACGTCCGTAAGAAAGTCCATTAGGTTTAGAAATCTCGCGTTTGAAATAAAAAATAGACATTGCAATCTGTCAAAGTTTTAAAAGGTTTTTCACAACTCCAATTATTAATTATTAAACTAATATTAATAAATATTGCAATGTCCATTTTTTTATTTCAAATTTGGGAGCAAGGCTCGTTCACAATTAACTGTGACTGCTAGTCTGCGGCGGCTAGATTCACTCGGGTTTAGTGTTTTTATTTTTTGGTTTAGGTATAGTAATAGTGAATAATAATATATTAATCATCCCTAGTAGTGAATTAATCATAATTGAAGAAATACAATTATAATGAGTATATTATAACATAGTCGTGGACAAATATATTATAGTTATTACAGATTTTTGCTACACACCGATTTTTGGTTAGCTTGTCAAAACTTAAAAAAGTCAAATCACGTTTGTACGCTGATTCATTAGTGTACTCTAGTGCACACATACTTGACGTTATTTATCTCCGCCAGTGTTTACCAACCCTCTAACAGGGTGTTAACTACAACGGTGTGCAGATAACATACGTTGATAAATGGTTTCATTTACTTATAAATTGTACTAGAGTGAAAGAGAGGTTTTCAGTTGTCTTTTATTAATTAATACACATGCAATCTTAAATTTTTTTATACTAATTATAGTGACTATTATAAGTATTATGAGTTAATATACTCATTATAGTTGTCTATATTCAACTATAATTATATACATTATGTACTACTAGCGGTGAATAATGATTAATCACTGGTAGTTAGTCGCTAATTGGCTACCACTAGCTACTGTTAGTACATCATAGGCTGCTAGCTGTGATTCATGATTAGTCACTGCTAGACAGTCGGGAAGCAGCCTACTTAAATTCGATATGGTCAATATGATCCACACATTTCTAAAAGTATTTTGAAGATCTATAACATTAATATTTAATTGTCGTGGACAAACTATAGTATTCTACTCGCATATAATGGCTATTATTCACACGGATAAAGTTTACAACACGAGCGGTATGCGAGTGTCGTAAATCATCCGATCATGCCGTAAATCACTACATGCTCGTTGAATAATATACTATTATCTACCTAAACGGCTAGTGTCCTAAACTTTATCCTCGTGAATAACAGCCATGATTATATGCTTGTTGAATAATAATATACCATTATTCATAATCATATTGCAATATGTACATTTCTGTCATTGTAAAAACCTTGAAAAATAAACTATTGCTATAGCAATAGCAACAGCAAAGTGGTTAACAGTTTAAAAGTGTCCAGTAAAGTCTTAGCCAACTTTTATTCTTAAATTATTTAAAACAAGGCGTTTTATCCGATTTAAATTAAGGTTTTTATACATGTATTTAAATCTCTTTTATTTAATAATAATTTTTATTTTCCCGTATATTTTAATTAATAATTACGATGGAATTAATTAATTTCCAATTTTAAAGTACTGAGAGCATACATTGCCATCTAGCGGCGAACAATGAAACCTTACTTAAAATTTCTTTTGGTCGACAGATGGCGCTGATTAGAAGTTGATAACTCGAAAACCTTGTTTGATGAAGAAAAATGTTTTGACTTCGCCATGTTATTTAGCAGAAAAAATATTGCTAATTTAACCGACTTGGTAGCTCCAATAATAACGGAGATAGTATGGTGCACCGATAACTACGAACAGCATGTATATCCGGCTATCATTAGGTGCGTCCACTACACCGCTGGAAATACAGCTTTAACAGTGGTCTTAGATTTAAAAACCAACATTTGAAAGTTTTATTTTTTTATTATATCTCTTATCTACTGTCAATATTAATATTCTGACATTTTGATTATCGACATTCTTGTTAGCGCTTCAAGCGCTTTATATGTATATAAAGCGATGATGTATTTCAAACGATTTTATTGCTTCAATGAGCGCATTCAGACAAAGAAAGCTATAAAGCACTACATTCACGCGCTTTGCTACAGCGCTTTATGTTGACTGGACAGCACAGATCGGCTGTTGAAAAAAGTTGAAAAAAGGAGTTTGACACCTAACCCCAAATAGTAAATTCATTAATATTAATTATTGATACTTTTAAAGCACAAATAGCGTTAAATATGATTGAAAATATAGTATATGACGACGAAGTTGATATAATGGGAAATATCAATGAAATAAAAAATGCTGTCGTATGTGCGCAAGTAAAACTTTAAACAAACTGTTGTTTGTTTACAGCTGCCATGAAGCGCTTGCGTGCAGCGGAAAATAAATATGCTTGAACAATGGCGGATTGCTTCAGCAAAGCGCTTCAAAAATTGACATTTGAGAAACCGTCCAGGAAGGTTATCCCATTACACGAACACACGTTTATTGACAAACCTTATTTAACACGCCATTTAATTTCACGCTTATTAGAGAATTCTGAGGAACCAATTATTTTGATCTGTGTTACAAGCTGATTTGATTCTTTTGCAATGAAGCAACTGCAAAATCTGTCGCATAGTACATACTAACCTAATCTTGTACTTCTCGAATTCTTTTGTCCTGACTTTATGAAATAACTACATTAATGAATTAGAGACCGTTGTTAGAAACTGTGTCTATTATTATTATGATGAAGGATGATTCCTTATACCGAGCGGGGCAGTGGCTGTTATAGAACTTAACCTTATCTTAGCCGAATTTGTTGCATTTTGATGGTCGACTATTGTCATTTGTAGCATGGACGAGAACAGAACGTTCGAGAACTCTTTATCTGTTAAGCTTTGAACCTCTGAAACTTTACAATTAAGTCTTCAAAGATTATTAAATTTAGAAAATCTTAATATTTCAAACTTTTTTTACAACGTCCAAATTTTTAAATTCTGCTTTTCTGGAATTGTTGAAACGTTGAAACTCAGAATGTTCAAAAGCATACTACTTCAAAACAGTTTAAAACTGTAAAATTGTAGGACGTTCTAAGCTACGGAGTTCTCTGAATAATAAAGATACTTCCACACTTTGGGAGAACGAAAACCTTGAGGTCTTGGAACCATAGAAATATAACCCGTAAGTTATAGTACGCTTAGTAGTTCAGTATTTGAGAATTTCTAGTTCTTGTCTTCGTTTTTGAAACTAGGTAATTTGAACTTTGAAACTACATATTAATTTTAAAATAGAAGATGTCGAACTGTTATGCCCTGTATTTTGAAACGTTGAGGTTATAAAATTCTCAAACATTGATCGGCTTCAGAACCTTAAAATCTTGAATAGTTGAAACTTTGAAACTGTTGGTGTTCGCACACTTCAAGCTAGAATTGTTGAAATTTCTTTTAAAGGATATATGATATCGAAGGTTCTGGGCTTCTAAAACCCATCAAGAGCTGTGCATGACTGGAGGTCACGTACATTTTTAAACCTTTAGTTCTAGAAAGTTATAAATTATAAGAGAGTTTTTATAGTTTCTTAAGCCTAGTTTCTATACTTCAAACTATTCTAGATTACATAGTTTCCCAGTTTAGAATTTTTAAACAAACTTATAAAGCTTGGGAATTTCAAGTTTTTAAGTTTGTTTAATTAACCAATTTGGATTTGCAAACCATTTCAAAGTGTCAAGCTTTAACTTTAATTCTCAGGGTTTACAGTATTTTATTTTAGTTTTGTTGAATTTGAGTTGAATTGAATTTTAGCTTTGTACTATTAAAACTTCAAGGTTTCATAGTTCTAATATTTTAAACCACCAAAGTTTCACACTAGTATGAAACTTTCAGGTTAGCAAACTAGCAAATATTCAGAGATTTATAAGTCGCGACAAACGAGAATTAAAAATTATGAAATTTACATAGTCCAACACCGAACCGCCGAGTTTTTGGAGGCTCTAAAACTTTAAATTCTGATCTTGAAACACCTGTGTCTCTGAAACTTTGATCTGTAGAATTTTAGATATCTAGCCTTTGAAATCTTTAACATCTTATTCTCTGCAAATTTGAAACTAAAAATTTTTGGATTTGATGAATCTCGGGTCCCAAAATTCCATATCTCTTGAACTTAGAAGCCATGAAATTTAAAAGGTTGTTCGAAATGATTGAAAATCCAAATTTCTGAAAGTTTGTTAAAATTTTGTAATCATCGAAACTGATCGAAACTCTTGATGTTTGAAAACCTGAAAAGAATTGAAGAATGTTTTGAAATTAACTTCTGAGTATCTAACCCCATGAACCAATCGGTTTCAGTTTTACGCACTGATAGATATTGACCTCCTGAACAATTTTAAAAGTGGTCCCAACTAAATTTCTCAGGGCGTTACCTTCAGACGTCGTTAAAGGTAAAATTGGCAATTACGTTCTTATAGAACATGACCTCCTGAACAATTTTTAAATTGCCCAAAAAATGATCGGACGATCCTTTTAATTTCCAGAGGTTAGTAAAGGTCATCTACATAAAAATACAAATGTCTTCAAACGTTACAAACTTATTGAATCTTACCTCCGGGACAATTTCTTAACTACCTCAAATACAATCTGCCGATCCGTTTGATCTCCATGGATCATCAAAGATCATGAATAATATGTAACATTTTCTTATACTTGGAAAACTGCTAGAAATTGTGTTCCTTGTGAAGATCATTGTGAAGGTCATATAAATTTCTTGAAGGTCATGTGCATAATTTAAAACTCCATTCAATTTTCTCACACTCGTCAAACTGATAGAACTTGGCCTTCATAGCAAACTTTAAAGAACGCTAAGAACAACCCGATGATCTCTTTGACCTCTAGAGGTCATCAAATGTCATGTACATAAAATAAAATTCTGTACATTCCTTTAAACTTTACAAACTTATTGAATTTGACCTACTGAACAATTTCTTAAGTTCTTTAAAAAAATAACAGGTGCATTAAAGATCATTTACATGAAAATATAAAATTTTTTCCTGACGTGAGCGTGAGAGACATATATAACTTGACCTCCCAAACAGCTTTTAAATTGTTTTAGCTTTAAAGTCTGAGCTGGAGATTTTTTCATATAGATCTATGTGCACCCTTAAGTTTATGAAATTCTGTATCAGAGAATTCCATATTCCAGTCGGATTTCTAATCAGTAATATAATTACAGTTAATACCGTTTCGTATCTGTGTTCAGGCCCGACGATCATTATCTGCAGTGTATGGGGCATTCCGTGCTTTGGAAATATCTGCGTATGGAATACCATACCTCAAAAAGTTAGATATAAATATAATAATGTCTAATTAGGTATAATAAACAAAGCAAATAAATTAAATAAAAATTAATTGACTGAACATTCGTAAATATTAAATTGAAGAGCTCCGGATAAAACAGCACTTGCCCACATTTTATAAAAATCTAATGATAAAAGTACCGAAGAATCGATATTTTCAGTTTCCAAACAAATATTAGTGTCTCTTATAGTTGGATCTGCATATTTATTTACGTAATAATGTAATTTATACATATTATGTTACGTGTTGATTTCGTGACACTCGGTATCGCGTGACTTTTGTGCCATCCTTTATAGTTTCTTTGGTGATTTTTGCATTCTCCCTATTTTTAGTTGCCGTTTTGAATTGGTCGAAACTCGAAAGTCGTTCCTGTTTCGATAACACTTATCCTTTATACGTTTTCGTTTCGTTAACTTCAAAAGAATGTTTATTGGTGAATTTTTCATTTATTTTTGAGAGCCTTCGGGGATTTGACACTATAACTCTTTTGAGGTTATGAACACTTTCTTAAGGAAACATTTACTAATCGCTGCACTTTCAACTCTGGAAGCGGATTGACTATTCTTCGAGGCCACCTTTCAATTTAAGGTATCGCTCCTTTTTCCTGTTTTTTTAAATCTTTCTTTTTCCTCGTTGTAATTATCATTGGACGTATATTCTTTCTATTATGTGGGATTTGGTTACCTGCTATTGTCGCTCTTGAATAACGTTATGAATAACTGGCATTCCTTTCCATACAACAACCAGAGGATTTCTACAATCTAGAACGTAGAGGTATCGTGAGATGTGTGTAATGAAACTCCCATGTACATCTAATTACAACAATTAGCAATCACTGTTATAATGCAATTAATTGATTAATGTATTATGTAGCTTTTTTCTCTGATTTAAATGTTTTTTCTCGGTGTAATATTTAGAAATCTGTTCATATAAACTTTGTTAGAATTTATTCCTGCGAGTGTGCCCGTTTAATTTGATTCGTAAAGAGTATTAACTAATTACTATTTACTTGGGACATGTCCGATTGCGCAATCTAAATGAACCAGTAGAGGCTTAGCATTCCTTGATCTTTCGTGGCTCGGATTTAATTTTTATACATAAGCAAGTTTAGAGTAATTGCCCCGACGCTCGCATGAATTTCTTAACTATTTTTGGTTTGTACATAATTATTACCTAAACACATAGCTAAATTAGTGCTAAGGTTATTTGACCTTCAGTTAAAGATTATTTACACGTTATCGATCATGACCATAAAGCATTTTATATTTTATTTGGTGACTTATTATTTATGTGTATTGTCTGTGGTTTTGTTTCCTGCAAAGAAAGTTTTTTAAGTACGTTTTATCGGGATAAGTCGATCAAATTGGAAGAAGTCGTAGATGCAGAGTTCTATACTGATATTGTCGGTAGTAGACTACTTTAGCTATTTTAATCGACTCTTTGTGCCCGTTGCAGAAGACATCTTTTGAAACCCACGATCTCGCATTATTAAGTTAAGTGGCACTGCGGTTAAAGGTTGTTACCTATTCCCAATTAGCGACCCCCATTCTATTCATTTCATACAGTATTCTATTCAACTTTTAGCAGTTTTAAAAATGTGGGGCCGTTTTGTTCCGAACCCTTCAATTATACGCAGTTAAATATGTAAATCAATACAACATGAATTATTTTTTAATGTTTTTTAATATTTTTTTCTCCCATCCCCCCCCCCTCAACCATATCGACTGATATTTATTTTCTCCATACCTCAGCAAATTTTACTTCGCCGGGCCTGTTCTGTTTCTTTGTTAGTAAACTTTAAAATAACGAACAAAACTAATTTTGAATATAACACAACTTCATTAAACAAACTCAGTTAAAACAGAACAAACAAATTTTATAGAATTTTATATGGAAGGTTGTTTATAATTGCCAGTGAAAAACTATCTTCTAAAAATATTTTGCCGAGCGTTTTTGAAATTGTTTACTGAAATTAGCACCATTGTCGTACTATATTATTGTAGCAAACACAAATAGAGATCTATGCAACACACAATTGCTTAGAGAGCGCATATGACGTACAATTCTTAACAGTTTACAGCTGCAATTTCCCAACAAACTGGATTACTAATTATCATTCAGAAAAAATATTTTCTGAACTGCCAGTTAGATGCAACTAAAATACTTGTTTTGAAAATCCAAACACCCTCTCTCAACCGAAAGATCCCTTTGGAATTACATCCCTTTTAAAACTTCAAAAAGCTAATCTGCTAAGCTTTATGTAGTACATAGTAGGAAAAAGTTAAATTCGTTCCTAAAAGCGAGAGTTTCCTAAAGGACCGTAACTTCTTTTTCCCCCTTTGCTCTGAACAAATTTGAATATTTCTACCATAAATTTTACAAGCAGCCATATCCATGCTTTTAATTTTAATCTTCCTGAAATTGAAATTAATCAGTACATTATCACTTTAACCCTGAATAGTTTCAGAGCAGTAGCATTGTAGGGATAACGACCAAAGCAAGTAAATATTCGGAATTACGATAAATGAAGCCGTGTGGAAATCTAATCGTTAAAACTAGAACGGAAGTGAAACGAAGAAAGCTTCCTAAAGGGAGTTATGTGCGTTTTCCGATATTTTCGCTCCTGAAAGCATACAGACCTTCTTCCGGTAGTGATAGCTGCTATTCGCTTGCTTGATGTTGACAGTTCAATTTTTGTGTACCCAAACTTATTTATATTTTACATTATTAATAAAGTTACGCACAATCATAATAATAACGAAGTAACGGGATAAAGAAATTCATATTTTAAATAATAACTAGCTGGTTATCGTAAGTGATTTAAACGCCAAGAGTTAAATGTTCTGTTACTTTCTTTGTTAGTTAATTAAAGAAAGAATTGTGAGGCTTCAAACCTGCATGGACTGACTCTTCTTGAAACCAAGCAGTCCACCAAATCGAGCTTGGATTCACAATTGAAAATTCATGAAAATAATACTTGACTCTTGCAATAGCTATTTGAAACGTGACAAGCTCTGCAAATGAATCATTACGGGCGAGCCGGAGAGTTTGTGGGGCAAGCGGCGAAGGAGCGAGTGGGCCCAGTAAAGATTAATAGCAAAGCGTGCCGCGTACAAAGTTTTATTTCCACCTTCACACAGTGTTTTTGATTAATTTATGTATATTTTTTATAAAAAGACATTTTGTAAAACGGTAAGGCAATTTATAGCTTGACGTTGTCATGGTAAATTAGTTTTCATTAGCTTTTTTGTTGATGAGCGTTGTAGAACTCAACTCTCTTTTAGGAGTCCATAAAATTTTGCAGGGCTGTAGTTGTAACTACAGCTAACGGCTCATTTTTCATTAGTGCCAAAATCCGTTTATAGAGTGGAGGTATAATGATTTTCTTTTTTTCTCACTCGCTTAAAAAGCTTTTCCGTTCTGTCCAATGACGTTTCAAATAATGATTATTTTCCTAGCATTACTTTTTTTAATGGCAAACACATTACGGCAATCTCTTCAAAGTTGACCCATATCGCCTATACTTTATATTTGACAGAAAAAATGTCGTGTTATCATAGGTCTCTTTTCTGGAAATAGCATGTCCTTATACCCTAGAAGAGTGTCGATCCCTATTATCATTGACTAAACATTATAGACAGTCAACCTGCTGGTTATAAATGTAATTAGAGATGGCGTAAGCATTCACATTCATGATTTTTATGATAAGCACAGGCGTGCAGCCGTTATGCTGCCTTGCAATTTAAAAACTAGTGTTATATTAATTCATGTTTACCGTCGAATGTAACGAAAGCAACCTAGCTATATATAACACGTGCATATTAATGCGAAATACTTAAAAATAAGAGAGCATATTAACTGCACTACTATTTACTTTTAAAATATAATGAAATAGAATGTAGGTATTTATTTATGAATAAGTAGAAATTTAGAGGGTGTAATTAAATCAGTGGAGTAATCAACATCAAGGCGTAAAGTTGCATTATATTTTTGTAAGTTATTTAGTTCGTTTTAATATAAATATACAGATTTTTAAATATGTTGAAGAAATACAAGAACACCTAAGTCAAAGACAGAAGAATGACAATATAGATGAAGAATGGAATACGATAAAGAATAGCATTATTAATACATCAGAGAAGACACTAGGTAGAGCAAAAATACAAAGAAGACATGAATGGTTTGACAAAGAATGCGAAATAGTGGTTACAAAAAAGAGGGAAGCCAGACTAAAATGGTTAAGGACAAAGGAAGATAATGATTATGAAATATACAAAGAAGTTAGAAAAGAGGGTACAAAAATAATAAAACAGAAAAAAACACAATGGATAGAAGAAATGATGGATGAGATAGAGGGTGAAAATAAAAATAATACCAAATTGTACAAAACAATAAGAAAACAAAATCGAAAACCAGTAACAGCATACATTGAAAGTGAGGTGTGGGAAAAGCATTTCAAAGACCTACTAAATAAAAGGAGTGATGAGAGAGATTATGAACAGAACAATGAAGGATATAACCACGGAGAATTAAACGATGACATCAAGCCATCAAGAGAAGAATTTTATGAAATAATTAAAAACTTAAAACGAAACAAAACAGCAGGACCTGATAATATATGTAATGAATTAATTCAAAGTGGTGGACAGCAATTAAAAGACAGAATTTTAGATTTGATTGAACAAATATGGGATGAAGAACGAATGCCTGAGGAGTGGAGATATGGATTAATTATACCAATATTGAAGAAAGGTGACCCAATGATGTGTAATAATTATAGAGGAATTAGTTTATTAAACACCACATACAAAATATTAACATCTACAATTCTAAACAAAGTGAAAATATACACCGAACAAGTAATAGGGGAGTACCAGCAAGGATTTCGATCAGGAAGATCGACAATAGATGCAGTGCATATAATAACGCAAACTATAGAAAAATCGTATGAGAATAACATCGAACTACAAATACTATTTATTGATTTCAAGCAAGCATTTGACAGTCTAAAACGCGAAATGATCATAAGAGATGCAAAGAAAATAGGAATACCAAATAAATTAATAAGAATGATTCAAATAACAATGCAAAAATCAACAGCAGCAATCATGTCAGAATCAGGATTATCAAGATTTGAATTTGATGCAGGAGTAAGACAAGGAGATGGTTTATCGGCAACACTATTTAACATCACGCTTGAAGGCATCATTAGAGACTGCAAATTTGAAGGATCTATTGTAGAGAAGATGGTAGGAGTGGTAGCGTATGCAGATGACATTGTAGTAATATCAAGAAACGGAAAATGTCTAGATAAAGCAATTCTAAAAATAGAGAAAGAAGCAAAAAAGAGAGGTTTAGAAATTAATGAAGACAAGACAAAATATATGAGAGTAAGTAGAAGAGATTTCGACATCAACAAAAAAGAAAGAGAGATAGGAAGATATAAATTTGAGGAAGTTGAAAGCTTTAGATATTTAGGAATAACAGTTAACAACAAAAATAACAGAAGTCTAGAAATAACACAAAGAATTCAGTCGGGATTTAAAGCTTACTACAAATACAAGATGTTCATGCAAGATAAAACAATAAGCAAACAGACTAAATTAAGAGTATATAAAGTAGCAATAAGACCAGTAGTAATGTATGCAGCCGAAACTATGTGTTTGACTAAGAGAGACGAAGAAAAATTGAAAATATTTGAAAGGAATATCATCAGAAGAATATTTGGCCCAAAAAAGATAGGAGATGGGGAATATAGGAGACTCATGAATTTTGAAATAAATGATTTATTGAAAGGGGAAGACATAGGAAGAGCAATCAAGGCACAAAGAATACTTGAAAGGTACTTGATTTTGTACGCTAAGTTGTTTAGCAGCCAGTTTGTAAAATATTCATAAATCATTTGTCATACATCTCTTGTTGACATTAGTGTGCAATAAAATTTTTATAACGCTAGTTAAATTAACCTTAACTTTTTACACGAAAAACAGTGTAAAAAGTAGTCACTTTTTGTATGATCGTAGATATAAATATCTATCTGATAAGAGTAATTTCAATTGAAAACAATAAAATCTGACATTTCTAGTTATTTATTTTTCTTATGTTATTATTTATTCACTTGCATAATTTTTGTTGCATATACCTGTAATACAAATTATATAAACAAGTTCATAACAACCAGAGTATTATAAGCGGACATTACAATTTATAACGCCCGCTTAGCGTTAACTTTGCAATCGGTGCGGCGTCCGCGTTACGTTCAAAATTAGTTATTAACATCATTAGGCCGATATAGAGCAAATAACGGGTTAAATTTTGTAAATCGAGGTGATAGCCGAGATTTATAATCAACAGCGTCCATTATTTGCGTATCGGCGTGGGTCGTTAAAGATCTTTCGTAATTAAGTATAAAAATTCATATATTTTAAATTAAGAATCTATTAAACGATTATTTATATCAATACAGTTAGTTATACAATAATTGCTCAAAAAGAGTCAAACGTCTGTTTATTAATGCTCTCCGTGATGTTGTGATTCTTATTACAAACTCATAAATTTTTCAATGAAGTATATCATCAGATGATAAAACCCAAAGTCGGAAAGTATACATAAAAGTTTTCAAATTTCCGATTTTTTCTAATTTTTCTTAACTCTCTGCAAAAAGAAATAGTGAATTATATACAGGTTGTATCAAAAGTTTTCGCCACTTTTTGAAGATGTATTATTTATTATGAAGGCTTCATATCAATAAAATCGACAAAAAAATAAATGCTTGACACCACAGACTAATACGTTTTATACTTTTTTATTTTTTATCACCATGATATTGTTTATTTTCGTCATAGATACAAAATATGAAAAGCAACTCATATCTCCCTAGGAATTTTTCAAATTTTTAGTAGACTACAAATAGAACGTAGAATTTTCAAACTTTCCGTTAAAATTGAAAATTGAAATTCCCTTTTGGCTTTTTCATTCATATTTCGAGAAATATTTTCGAGAATAGTAACTTTACTGCTGCCTTCAGCCATTTTTTTTCTAATATTAAATTTGTTCAATTGTTTAAAACAAACTCATGGTAACCACGCAACTATAGCAACCACACATTCATGTATTTTACACTCGGTTGACTTAACAAACCTCGGGCCAAAGGCTCTCGGTTTGTAACCATGTCAACCTCAGGAAAAACACATATTCATATCTCTCTTAACACAAAAATATCCATTTTAAAATAATACATGACAGGTGACACTATCATTTGTTTAAAACATATGTGTTCATCAAGGATATGCGATCGATATGAACAAAAAGTGGCGGGAACTTTTGATACGACCAGTATTTTCTTATAGAACGTTTAGCACGCCTTCGAATAATATATCGATTAGGGTCACAATTATGGTTTTCGAGATAAACTCAAGAACTGAATTTTCTAGCCAAGAGATGGCATCATAATATTAGGCCTAGATTCTAGTTTTATAGTTCGTAGTGTTTAGCATGGGTCACATCTCAGACCATCTACACTATCGTTACTAAATAAACTATTTGTTATTTTAATCTTTTAAATTTAAGCTTTCTGATAAGTTTGAAAACTTGTACTAACTTTTTTCCATCTCTTAATCCCCAAAAACATTTCCATGTAATTAAACGAAATGGATTTCAATAGAAGTAATCACAAAAAATTGATATTCTTCTTTTTGTTTTCAAACACAAATTATTCAGATTTTTCAGAAAAAATCCTGGTTATTTGAAAAATGGTAAATGGGTCTATTGTAACGTGATCCGGACCTAAGAAACGACTGCTTTCTTTAAATGAGTACTTCATCCTAATATTCATTCTTTATCGTAAAAACTCTATTTGATGAATTCTAATGGTAATTAGCAGTAGCACTTAGAAGATATTTAGCAAAGTTTTCTTTAGAAACAGTAGAGTTTCATATAGTATTTGTTTGCAGAATGTCTGGAAATAAATGCTCATACATAAATTGTACCAATTCTGCGAGAAATATCCCGGGACTAAGAAAATCCTTCTTTCCGGTAAAAGAGGAAGAATGGAAATGGATAGAACTTAGTGGAAATACATCTTTAGCATTTCTTGACGACCATCAATTGAAGCGAAGATTTATTTGTGATGTTCATTTTTCAGCCGAACTGCTGCTTTCTGGCAAGTTACCAAGAGGTTCATTGCCCAAAGATTCTAGAATTTTAGAAAACTTGAATCTTTCAAAGTTAAGAACATATTCCGACAACAATCAAGCGTCTACAAGTGGTGAATTACTTCAACCAGAAAAAGGCGTTAAAAGAAAATTATTCACTGATGCTGGAATACCCAAAAAGCGAAAGGAAGAAGTGGTCATTCTAACACCTCAAAAAGACCAGGACGGAGAAAAGAAAGTAATTGAAAAGTCAAAAACAGTAGAAGAAGCATTTATTCAAAAACTCTTAGAGGTGCCCACACCAACAAAAGAAACACAGAATTTACAGCAACAGAAAGATGAATCAAAAAACGTTAGAAACATAGAAGACTTACCATTTCTACCAAAACTGATTGTGGAGATTCAATTGAAATATGCAGAAAGAACTCCCTGGACATTAGAGGAAAAACATGCAGCGTTAAGTATGTTCTACAAATCACCTAGTATGTAGAAATTTTTAAGAAAACAGGGATTTATTTTACCAGCAGTAAGTACCCTGAAATATTATGTGAACAATTTTAAAACTAAGTCAGGTTATAATAGAAAATTATTCGAAGGAATAAAGCAAAAACTGACTACCATGGAAGAAAAAGAAAAGAAGTGTATTTTATTATTTGATGAAATGGATATTAAAAAAAATGTAGAATTGTATAAAGGATCTGGAAAAATTTTAGGATTTGAGGACTTGGGGGAATTTGGTTTCAGAGCAGTTCCTGCTAAACATGTTTTAGTACTTATGGTGAGAGGAATTTATGCAGACTGGAAACTACCAATTGCGTATTATTTTTCAGAAAATGGTGTAAAAGCTGATGTTCTAGAAAGTATTATTAAGAAGAATTTAGATTATCTGACAGAAGCTGGTTTAAAACTATTAGCAACTGTTTGTGACCAGTCATCTACTAATCAGAAATGTTATAGGTCTCTTGGTATTACTTCAGAAATGCCATATTTCATTTATAAGGACTTGAAGTATTATGCTCTTTTTGATGTCCCCCACTTGCTGAAGAGCATTCGTAACAATCTACTTACTGCTGATTTTGTTATGAATGATGAATTGATTTCTTGGACCTTCATAAAACAATTATATTTATTAGATGAGCAGAGCAAAACTGCTAGAGCATTAATCAAAATAACTGATCGTCACATCAACCCAAATAGTTTCCAAAAAATGAGTGTTCGTGTTGCTGCTCAAATCTTTAGTCATAGTGTTGCAGCAGCAATGAAAACTGCTATAAAAACAAAACAAATGTCGGCAGGAGCAGCTGGTACAGCTAAGTTTGTTGAATTTATAGATATGCTGTTTGATGCCTTGAACAGTAGATTTCCTTTTAGTCAGAAAGCTTCTAATCGCCCATTATGTGACAGAAATAAAGAAGTATTAGATATACTAAACCAAGGCATTATTATCATGTCTGTATTAAAAAAAAGACAGTTAGGAATAGTCAAATAAAATACTCAGTTCCACCTAGCTTTCTGGGGATGGTACAAACTATAAAGGGTATTAAATTGTTATTTGATGAAAATAAAACCGAAGAACTTCCATATATTCTTACAGGTAGACTAAATCAGGATCCTCTGGAGAATCTTTTTTCTACATATAGGAACGTGGTGGATACAACAAAAATCCCACAACGAGAAAATTTAATTCGTTGTTCAAAACTAATTCTGTAACCGGCTTGATAAAACCGCCTGCAGAATCAAATTGCGAACCAGACGAAGACTCCAATATCTTCGAAAAACAAGAGCAAAGGCTTGTTGTACAACTTGTGGAAACAAGTGACAGTGAATCGCTATCAATATCATCATCAGCATCGGAGGAGACAGCACATCAATCCGATACGGAGAAAATGAGTTTGGAAGATTGTTCTGTAACCTATTTTGGAGGATATTTGGTAAAGAGACTTTTAGAGAAACACCAATGCCAATTTTGTAAGAAAAATCTCATGGGCGATAAAGACTTAAAAAATAAGAAACAGTTCTTATTATTATATAAAAATTATGACATAGAAGATAAACTACATCTGAAAATACCCTCTAATACCCTCAAGATTACCAAATTTTCTATGAAAGTAATAGATAAATATTGGATAAAATATAGTAAAAAGAATTTAGTATGTATGTTCCAAAATTATATTGAAACATATATAGACAAAAAGTTTCCAAAATTTATCGAAAAAGGGGGTTGTAAAGATCATCTGAAATTTTTAATTAATCTTTTAATACGAACAACACTTCACAAAAAATGTAAATATTATAGTTCATCGATTAAACAAGAGCAGCCAAAACATAAAGCTTCTCACAAACTATCTATAATGAAAAATTTATAAATTAAGTAGTGTATAATATAATAGTAGTATTTAGTGTAGAAATGATTTTTTATTAGTTTTAACTATTATAATAACCTTATTATTTAGTGATTGAATTTTGAAATATATGTTATATTTTGTAAAGAATAATTTATTTTTTGTAACTTGTGTATCAGGGTTGATTAACTAAAATTTTTTTATTTAATTTTTCCCGAATTGAGGAGAGCTATAGAGCTATATCACGAATGAAAACAAGGAGTCCTAAATTGAGCCTATCTTGTCAATGTTTCTATTAGTCCCTAATGGGTTATTAGATCCTGTTAAATATTTTTCTAATTAGTATATTTAAGTGGTTTTAATAAAAAATATGTGTGAAATCGATACGCATTAGTTTGTATTTATTAACTTTAAATGAATAACTTGCTATATAGAATATTGCAAAGCATTGGCTTTGAAATAAATTAGATTTAGAAGCATTTAGTACTTTGTATTCCAATTATAGTTCAAAATTCATGAACAACAAATGCCATTAAAATTGTATTAATTATTGAAAATATAATTTAACGTAACTAATATCAGATTTTATGAAAAACAAATTTTATGAAAATGTTGAGTTGACTGTGTATTTTATGTCCTTTTATTTTGATACGCCACTGTTAAATGCGTAATTTTACACAGCGACTTTTATTGGTCCTACGCCATCTATTGATATTAGTCCACAACTAATCTGGTTGACTGTCTATAAATGTTTAGTCAATGCTATTATAGAACAATACAACCATGAAACATAAATTTGAAGCATCTATTAAAAAAGCCTTTAATTATTTGGATCTTGTTGCAATCCCAGACTTTGTGATTAATTAAAGTATATAATAAAAATAATATATACTGAATAATTAATCATACTTAATGATTGCCCAAAGGCGAGAAAATAATTTACCATCGCTACAAGCACCATCGCCTATATTACCTGTAATAAAACCGACATTTATGATTATGTATGAGTACTTCTAGGACTTGTGTAAATATTTAAACTCTTCTCCACCACGTGATACATACACTCTGAAATTTAAATTAACTCATTAATGGAAAAACAACACCCCATCTCTCTTGGGAGTTATATTAACTGTCTCATAAATATTTTAATTTTATTTGGTTAGCAGAAAAGCAAATTAAAACCTCTGGGCTTTAAACATATCGAACAGCGCAGTTCAATTTGTTTTTTTAGGACAGAGAGAAAATCGTATTATAAAAGATTTCTTATTCATCATTAAAACAATTTCTCTCAGTTGATCATTTTTCATTCTTAATGCTTACTACTTAGAACTAAGATGATGGATGTCACTTAATCACGTCAAAAACAGACCCTTTCAGTTTTTATCAAACGATTGAATTTTATAGGCTGTTGAAATAAGAGTGGTTTCTTTTAAAGGAATTTTTAATGAATCGCAATTTTTCTTTTGATAAAAAAAGCTTTGAAATGTTTAATTAGTTTCTTTTACATAACAGCGTTAAAAAGTATATTGTTGGATATTAAACAAAAAGATTGGCCAATTCAAACAAGTATTTTATTATTATCTTATTGTCCAAAAACTTTATTCTATAGTTATACCAATGACCATCAAGAAAAATACTATTATCCAAAATAATTACTTGACTTTTTTCATATCTACAGACAGATTAGAATTTACTTGCCTACTGCTCAAGACAGACTGTGTTACTTTTCTCCAATCTACCTACCTAACTTAATCTAAAACTACCATTCCAACTAAAATGATTATCTAACCTAATATTTACATAATGATTACGAAACATACCATACATGACGATGAACTATATACGAACAAGTGACTAGATATGCAATCAAAACGTATTTTACAATGAACCCTACTAAACAGAATATAAACAGTTGTTAATTTTTCTACAAAGTACGTCTTGGATGTCGATAACAATTTTACAAGATGAAAGAATTTCATTCTTTTAGCTAACTAGAAACATCAACGTTATATGAAAAGAAATTTTAAACTATTAAATAAGTAAATTATTTAACAATTCATAATAGATAAAATATTATATTTATTAGGGCCGGCGGTAGACGAGTGGTGTCAGTGCGCTAGTATTGTTGGAAGGGTTGTGGGTTCAAGTCCTACTTGAGGCGGTAGGATTTTTCAAAATTGAGAGCATAAAATAATTAAAAACAAGTTACAACAATTAAATTACTCACTATTATGATTAATCCAATTGTATAGTTGTAACTCATTCTTAAATGTATAACTTCTTGAAATGATTTAAACGTGTTTTTTATTTTGATTGCAGAGACTGAGCAATGATCATATATGTTACTTCTTATACCAAATACTACGAGGTTTGAAGTATATCCATTCGGCTAATGTTCTGCACAGAGACCTTAAACCTAGCAATTTATTGCTAAACACCACATGCGACCTTAAGGTAATTATTGTATTTTCTAAATCAAATTTTAATACCAAATTAACAAGTTTTATTTTTGAATTAGATTTGCGATTTCGGATTAGCAAGGGTTGCTGATCCAGACCACGATCATACAGGATTCCTTACAGAGTATGTAGCAACTAGATGGTATAGAGCACCTGAAATTATGCTTAATTCTAAGGTATGTATCTTACTTACATAGTAATAATTGCAGACAGTCTGCTTACTGTAATTACAATGGGTTAGTAATAGGTGTACTTTTTATTCCAACTAATCCCGATTGTCAGATGTTTGTTCTGAAAAGTAATAATATTTCTTTTTAATTAAAGGGTTACACAAAATCCATAGACATCTGGTCAGTTGGATGCATATTAGCAGAGATGCTTTCAAATAGACCGATTTTCCCTGGGAAGCACTATTTGGATCAGTTAAACCACATTTTAGGAGTTTTGGGATCGCCTTCACAAGAAGATTTGGACTGCATTATAAATGAGAAGGTAATAGGTTTTCCTACTTTTTATTAGCAGTTTAATCATCAGTCATCAAAACTCTTATAATAAAATATTTACAAATATTTTGACGACGCGTATCAAAGTATAGTGAAGAGCGCATTAGTTCTTGTCATCCTGTAGTGAGTGTTGTATAGCCGAATAAGGTGCAGAATTTACTGGAATTACATAAAATAATCCTTTTTTAAATCCGAGTAAGACTGTAGGAAGGAGTTAGCCCATTCTTCGTTCGCGTGACACATCAAAGCAGTTTTGAGTTGTTGATGAAGCCGTTCGACTTGTCCACTTACTCCTAGGAGATATATGCCGTTGTTCTCAGAAGCGCCATGTCTACTACCTGGCTGGTACAACAAACAGTTCTAACTCAAACTGTAGACCCCAATCGATTGTCACACGTAGTGTTATGTACGCCGATCCGTAGCATGCGATCCACCAATCCCAGATTACATGGGTTTAGGTGTTTGCTTTCGGCTTTCGTTCATCCGTGAAAAACTGGACGTCACCCAATATCGTTGATAGCGTGACATGTGTTGTTCATGTGTTCAAAACGTGTAAATGTGAATTCGTTCATTGGTAATGCTAATGACATATGTCAATGCACTTACTTGCGCTGACACTGGTTACACTCACGTGTTCTTCACTGCTTAGAACCGCGCTGCATCGAATAGACGAAAAGCGCCGCGCGTTGACATTTTAACAAAGTTATCATGCCCGGTATTGGAATACTTAATTTGTCGTTAGCTTCTTGAACTCACACATGGACTTCGAAATTCACGCGCTCGGTCACTACTTCGACACATAGAAGGGATCGGTGACGATGTTTTTCTTCCCAGCTACGTGTTGTATGTCCGTAGCGAATTGGCCAATAAAAGCGAAATAGAATTGGCTTACGAAATGGCGAAATTACTGCACGACTTTGTAGACTGCGAAGAGTTTGCTGTGGAATGCCTGGACTAAAACTTGAGAAATACGCGAGCGATTCCCAGTCGCGCGTCGGGAATTGTATCGCTGCATCTATGGTTGTGTCAGAGGCGTAGATGGACGATTACTAGGGAAAGCGTAGTGTCTGAGTGTGCAAGTGATCTGTTGTACTTTAAACTTTTGTTATACGTCGCGTCGGCTCGAAGACTCTCGGGAAAACTTAAAGACGTCGTATTTTATCTTCGAGCGGAGTTTTGCAGAGACCGTAAGCCCGAAGAATGCCACATCAGGTTGTCCGATCACGCCCTTTGCCGTATTCACCAACACACCGTATTTTCGTAATCGCCTGAATCTCCACAGGTTAAACTCCTCTAACCCTAGAGTCCTTCTGTGATTGTTGCAGCTTTTCCATAAATTTGAGCGCAGTCACCTAAATTTCTTTTGCTTCATTCTTGAGGACCACGGACTGATATTCAAAGCCTTCAATGTGTTTGCCGTCAAAGTGTATGCTCCACTTCTGCAGATAAAGCGTGCTTACCAAGTGCTTCTTCAACTGAGCAGCTCTCGTGTAGATAGCCTTGTGGATTGCTGACTGACATGGGTTTGGGATTTCAAAGCCCTCACCAGAAAGCTGGCGGCTCACCTTTGCTGCTCCGTGGGACGACAGATTTGAGCTTGTAACAAGGCGTCTTGCAACGCCTGTTGGGTTATGCTTCCTTGTGCTCGTTAATGCTACATTCTCATCCTCCCAAGGACTGTCTTTGCTGTTGTCGGATGAGTCCGTGCTACTTTCGGAACAATCAGGTGAGCTGGTCAGTGTGGACACAGTTGCTTCCATTGCTTTCAATTTGCAGTTTGTAGAGGTTCTCATACTCTTTGCACATCTATTCGCCTTTCACCTTGGTCACGTCAAACAGTTCATTCAATGAATCGAAGTTTTATTTCTTTCTGCCGTACCCATAGTCTTTCAGTGGGTTTTTTAGTTTTGCCCAAATGGCTTGATCAGATATATGCGGGAAGTTCAATGATTTGCTCCATAGGGCTTTAATCTCCACAGAAATTAGACCGATCCTCTCTCTCCGTTCTTTGGCAATGGATTCAAGAAATTCGAAGCGTGCAATGAAGTGGTTTTTCAAGGGCATGCGACTTCGTTTATTCAAGGGTGCTTCATAAATTGCCACGTTGCCTCTTCTTGATGGCGCTTGACACTGGACTAAATTCTTTGTCCAGGTTTCCTTGTTCTTCTCCGCGCTAGAAGAGCTCTTCTTGAACGATATGTTGTATTCTATTCAGTAACTGAAATAGAAAAGGCCTTAACGAAAATATTAAATTCGTAACAAACTAAAGAAACTCCGGAGAATGCGCAATAGTTATAATACGGCAATAATAATGTTGACACAGAATTAAGCCAATTAAAACTGATCTACACGCTTTGAACACTTTATTTATATACCAGTTTATACCACACTGCGAAAAAACTGAAGAAAATTCTAGAACTCTACAAAAGCTTCCCGAGCGATGACGTCACTGTCTACATAAATTTTAAAGTGGTTTGTGCGTGACCTTTTTCAATATTTCAATGGAATAAACATCATTTTAGTCATTAATAGGCAAAAGTTCATTCATTCGTGCTACAGGAAATAATTTTTGAGAAAAAAATGTATGTATAGTAGCCAAACTTAAAGTCGACAATTTTCTCTACTTTTTCTTTGTGTTTCCTTAATCCCTCCCATAACTTGTTGGATTTTTGTCAAATCAGTATTTCTCATATAGGTAATAAAAAATTCATCGTGTGAATAATACGTAGTCCTGGTTGCTATAGTACCAGAGCAGTTCAAGAATGTGAAGAATTCTTCATTTCACCATTTTGATCACCCTTCCTGCATTTAAAAATGTTTCTTTGCCATAATAGTTGCTGGGTATTTTAGTAACTTTTGATCACTTTTTTGGTTTAATATTTTTCTCATGTCTCCTCTTCATTAAATTGTGCCAGTTGATAACTTCAGACATTAAATTTCTTAGCAAGATGTTTTCGAATTGCGACCAGGTTTTCTGTTGTTTTCTGAAGTACCATTATTAAACAGTCTTGGAAGCATATAATATAGAGTTCTTCGATTAAAGCCTTCCTCAAGAAAACACTGGAAAATGTACTTTTTAGGATGTGATCCAAACATTTCAAAGATGCATTTTTTAAAGATTTTATTCTTGAAAGTTTCTGTACTCACGGTTAGAAACAACATATTTGTTGGACCGAAAAATGGGACCGCCAGATTTAAGAAAATTAGTGGCCAGTAACATCCTAAAATATAAAGTTGCGGTAAGAAAGTCTTGAAAAAACTCAACATTGGGAGAATGCTAATATGGCCGAAAACGTAAAAGGTATAAAATTGAAATTTGTAACATATAAACCGTAAATATTTTTGCACCAAAGACTAGCCTAAAAAAAGTAATGCTATATCTGAAACGCAAAAATATCCTTTGCATGAAAGTATACTGAACATTTTTTAAAATTTGGCTCAACACAGCAAAAGTCTAATTTATGACGTAGATAGCAACTACATGAAACAATTGAACAGTGTATTTTGTAAATTTATGGAGGGGAAGAATAAACTTTACGTTACGTCAATCTTATCAGGCCCTCTGTTCCGTTGCAGTTTTGTCTGCAAACAGTAAAAGACCAAAACATTTAGCTGGACAGAGCCCTGGCAAATTTCGCAAAAAGATTGAGCAAAAGAGGTTGGATATTTCAAAAACAAGAAAATATTTCGGCAACCAACGCAAATTGAAGCAGATGTAGATTATGGCCCAAAATCAGAAAAACCCGATATGTACCCAGAAGATTATGTAAGAGCAGAAAATGAACTTTTAGAAGTTAGGCAATTAAACGCCGTATTTCGAAGTGTTCGTTGTATCTATTCATTCAATATTCCAATTGTTTATTCGATTGCAGAAAGAGTTGATATAATTGCACTTTTCTTCGCAAACAATGAAAATGCCGAAAGAAGCGCTCAGTTGCTCAACCAGCGACATTCAGATAAGCATGTGAATCGCAAGTATGTCCTGAAGTTAGTAAGAATATTCTGAGAGACCAGGTGTGTGGCAAATAAAAAGGGAAATGTTGAAAATCCAGTAAGAAATGAAGTGGTGGAGGTGACAGTTCTGGGCCACGTTATTGTCGATTCTACGTTGAGTACAAGACAAATGGCTATAGGCTATACTATAGTATCGGGTATTAATCGAGCCAGTATTCAACAATTTTAAAACACCACAAGTTTCAGCCCTACAAGATTCATTTGCAACAAGAACTCAATGAAGACAACTTTCATTGCCGTTTGTAATTTTGTGAGGCTTTAAGTGAACGAGAGATAAATTTCTTTTTTTATATCTGCTTTTCCCACGAATTCAGTTTTTTCGTAAATGGTAGTCAATCGCCATAATTGTCGCTATTGGTTTGACATTGGTGGAGATTCTAATCCGAGGATATTTCGTGAAACACATACTCAGTACCCCGAAAAACTAAATGTCTAAACTAGTGAGTTAAGTCAACAACTCGGATAGCGTTGTTTTGTCAACAACTCGGTATGTACCCGTTAAGGTGTGAAGTTGAGCGTGAGAGGCTATATATTCGCATCAACATCCCTCAAGCGTAGTGGTTCCTAACAGTTTATGTGGATCATACGACTGGAAATGCACAGTCATAGCATGATCCCCATACTTTCTTCCCCAAACACATCTACCTCGTGGCATGCAGTTTTAAATTTGCCAGAATATACCTCTCCCCCAACCGAGATAAACCTCATTTGATTTTCCTTCATCAGACTAAGTCTGCGGTAAGAATCAATTTCACCCACACCGGTACTCATGTATCAGAATTTTCTCCTCAACGTTAATAAGTATTTCGTCGCGAAATGTTTTCGTGAATCTCTACTACACATTACTTCCGACTGTATCGTTCGTTACCCACGTTTTGGCAGGTACCTCCTCAGGTCTCGTCTCGGATACTAGTGAGTCGATTTATCGGACACCTCTAGCGACGGCCTGGTTAACCACTCCAGATCTCATCTAGAATCATAGTGTAAAACAACCTCCGACACCCCTAACGACGGTCTGTGGCACGTTTCGATTCCTAACCTGGGATTGGTTACATACCAACCAGTTCTAAGGGTGAACGCCGTGTGGTCTGCAACCAGGCTACTCTCGGATACTAGCCCATGTCCGACACATCAAACGACTGCCCGCATCTCTATCATCCTGAGCTAGTCTCGGATAGTAGTGCATGCCCGATTCCTAGAACGACAGCCTGGCCGTTTACCCTGAATGTTAGAGGACAACATTGGTCCAATATTAACTGATATCGTAGAAAATGATGAGCATTACCTCGCAGATCATTTGCATTTACAGGACGGAGCTATGCACTGCCTGTTCGATAGTATTTATATCGAAGGCTTCCGGGTCAATGGATTTGAAGAAGGGGCGCTTTTGAATTGCCTCTAAGGCCAGATTTATCTCCGCTAGATTTAGTTTTGTGGGGCCATCTGAAGAATAAAATTTACGTAACGACACCGGACTTTTTAGCAGATTTACGACAATTATAATAACTGAATGCCGTCTAATCACACCACAAATGTTCCAGAACGACATTTTGAGCAGAACCTTTGCTGGTTCATTCATTCATTGAGCTTTCAAATGGTATGTCTTTTCCCACCCCATGCCATTTAAACATTTTAAGGTTGAAAATGGCTGAACGGAAAAAGTCATATGACATGCACCCCTGCCTAATAAATTTAACGTGTCCGGTTGTTTTTCGAAAAATTGCGGTTTAGTGCTTCAAAACGAGCTCGTTTCGTTGTTTGGTGGGACACTCTGTATGTAATATATTTTGTTATAAAATATTGAAGCTGGTCCAATATTTTAGATTATGCCTGAAGTAACTGAATTCAAATGACAATAATTATTATTGTACATAATAATTATAACATAATTGATATGACAGTAATTATTATATTATAGATTTTTATTTGCGTGTCTTTATTTAAAGAGGGATATTATAAAACAACGTTAAAACAATATCAGAACTTGAGAAGACATTCTAACATGAAGGAATTCGTAGAAAACGCTTAGTAGTGCTAATATCATATGGCAAATGTAGATATACTTTTTAAATTAATAGTTAGAGATGTTTGATGTAGGATTACTGTTAATGAGATTTTAAAAATAATAAGCGGCAATGACAAGAACGTCTAAATAATAATCACAAAGTTGCGAAATTTTAAAATCATTTAGAAATTGTTTTGGAATTATTATTTTTAATCACTTATAAGCTGATTTTTTCAGCTTCTGCGATTTCTGTTATGTTTATTTATTTATAGTAAAAGAAAAATTGTGTTTTTATTAAGAATAAACATTATATTATTATTATATTAATCTATATAACAAACCACTTAGTTTTATCTTTGCTTCGGAAATTCACTGAAACAGTAAAACTATACTTTTTAGTATGTATCATAGCAAGGTTGTTCCACATTTTGTAGCGTGCGTTGTTTTTGGCTGTTCCGCCACTGGGTGAACACTTTTGTTTAGAACTAGTGGGACTGAGTTGTACACGCCTTCCAAGTATCTAAAATATACTTCACCCTTTACCGTTGCCCTACAGGTGTTTCTATTCGTCAGGGTACTATACGCTCGTAAGTGTACCTCGTGCGCGTCTTCACTAGACGACGCGGCCAGTGCATTGTCCATCGTGCATTCACCAAGTGAAGCGGTTACGATCATGCTCCATCGGATGGGTGAACGATGTCGGCCTTGGTGTTGATTTTAATTTCATTATTCTTAGTGCATCATCGGGCTTTGTCGACGATGAATTGTTTGTCCTGGTGTTATGGTGATCTTTGTATGTTTCATACTACTTAGTATGCGTACTGCTTCGTGTTGAGGTATTCTTCAAGTATCCTGAAATATCCCGAGTTTCCATACATTGGTTTCACGTTTGCGACCACGCTCTCGCGGCCAACGGTGGAAAAGTTCGACGTTCATCGACGAGGCGGTTTGCGTTTAAAGTCGACTAAGACACTATAATTCAAGAGAAAGAAGCCACCAATTATTGGTTTTGTCACGTCCGTTTACAAAACGCAACGTAACTCGGAATTTAAAGTCTTGTTTTAATGCCGTATGTAGCTGACTTAAGTGTCCATAGGTGGATATTGGGAATTTCTGGTTTCGAGGTTTCTGCGAATTAGGTTTTACGGAGGCACGCACAAGACAGCTCCAGTATCAACAAGAAAGTACACTTTCATGTTTTTACTAGTCACTACTAATCGGAGCGATTCTGCTTCCCGTGTTTTAAGATGCCCATTAAAACTATTCAACTGGCTACCTGTTTTATAATTTTTTTTTTATCGACACCCACATTTTGTTAAGAAATATGTATTGCAACAGAGATTTTCAATTTTGAAGCAATAGCAGACCTTCGTCATCTTCACACTGTTGGGAACCTATTTCTTTATGTATGACATTATATTGATAAACATTCCCAGTAACAGCAGACTGACTAGCTTGGATTAGAAGAATGTGTTTATTAGAATTGGAAGAGTCATACTCTTAATAAAATCTTCTTGAAATTCACCAGCTGCCAAAAATGCGAAGCTTGTTCTATCTTCTTGAGTTAGAGATGGACAATGGACATGGTAAACACATTTTCATCCAACTGCTTTTCAACAGCACAAAGTGTTTACAGTAGGCTCTTCCCGTAGCTTTAAAACACCAATTGTAACAGGGATTTTGATTATAAAAAAATAATAATAATAATTATAAACCTTTAAAATAACGTGTCACTTGACCACCCTTCAAATTTAAAAAAAATTCAAGATCACATCCAGCCACCATTTTAAAAAACTAGGTGATTTTTTAAATCAGTGTTTTATCTTTTTATAATTGCTCCAAATCTCACTGTGTTACTTGAAATGATTTGAGATTTAGTCGAGGAGGTAGTGGACTTTTAATCCACCATGTATAATGAAAACAAAATCTCAGTATATTTTAAAGCAAGTTACAGCCAAATATACAAACGGTTAATTTCTCAATCCTTTGGATTTTGTTGAGGATCCGCCACAATTTTTATGAGTATCATGCACTCTTAAAAAAAATTTAATTTCATGTATTTTTGGCTGTTGTGGGATCTATCCATCATCAAGCTATCATAAAAACTATTGTTTAGTATTTTCTAATATTTTAAAAAAACTATAAAATGGTGATTATCATAGGCGCCCGGAAGCGGGGGTTAGAAAGGCCACTTGCCTCTCGCCCCCCTGGAAGATGAACAATTTGAATTTTATTGAAAAGTTTGTATAATGTGCCGCTTTCTCTAGGCTTGCTCCCCCCTAACATGCTGTTTATTCTACGCTTGCCCCCCCCTTGCATGCCGTTTATTCTAGGCTTGCCCCACTAGACAAGTTTCTGCGAACGCCTGTGGTGATTATACAGAGCGTAGATTAAGTATGGAAACGGTGGTATTATTTGAATACGGCTATAGATAGAACTCTGAAATTTGGTATAGAAGTAAAACATACGGTTTTCTACTAATATTCGCGGTTCCAATTTTTTTATCGATCGTTACGACTGCAGCACGGGCAACTTGATTATTTTTTTAAATTACAATGGGTGTCGAAAGTACCATCATTAGAAAGCTGCTTTTTGTGTAGAATCCAACGATGTAGCACTTGATATGGCAGTTTTGAAAAATAACTTCACTATACCAAATTAAAGGTTGTAACTAAAAATTTATTAAATAACTGAAACCGATAGTAAGCGCTGAAAACAAAAGAATGTCACTATTGTTCAACAAATATTGAACGTCAAAAATTATAAGTGTTGTTTGAATTTGCGTAGTTAGTGAGAAAGTACCATGGAAAATCTTACAGAAAAGGAGAGAATAGAGATTCTCATGATGATAGGGTATGGTGATAGAAGACGTAGTTATGCGGAAGTATGTAATTTAATTAATGCAACATATCCTAATCGAAATCCTATTAGTAAATCTACGATTTGGAAAACATTAAAACGCTTCAACCAGACTGGCAGTGTTAAGAATCTAGCAAAATCGGGCTGCCCAAAAACAGTTACTAATGATGAAAATGCATTAAATGTAATGTTGGACGTTGTTAACAATCCAAAAACTTCCTTAAAACAGCTAGCTGCAAATCACGATATGTGCAAGCAATCAGCATTTAAAATTTTGAAGAACCGAAAATTTCATCCCTATAAAGTTCGACTAGTGCAAGAACTAAATGAAGATGATTTCGATCGACGACTGCAATTTTGCGAAATAATGATGGATCGCATGAATCACGATCCAAATTTTGTGAATAACATTGTATTCACTGATGAAGCTACGTTCTACTTACATGGTGAGGTGAATAGGCAAAACTGCAGGTATTGGTCAGATAGCAATCCCCGGTGGATGGAAGAATCGCATACTCTATTTCCAGAAAAAATTAACGTTTGGGCAGGTATGTAATAGGCCAGAAAATTTTTCAAAATACTAAATACTTCCTGCATCTTAATTACAGGAATCATTGGTAGGGATATCATAGGACCATTCTTTATGGAATACACTCTAAGTTCAGCGCGATATTTACGATTGTTACAAAACGAGATTCTGGTTTGAACAGGATGGAACCCCTCCTCACTATGCCAGGGAAGTTCGTGATACAGTTTTTCCCCAAAGATGGATTGGACGACGAGGACATATTGAATGGCCTGCGCGATCACCGGATTTAACTCCTCTAGACTTTTTCTTGTGGGGATACGTAAAAAGTCGTGTATGCATTAACAAACCAGGCAACTTACATGAATTAGTTCAAAGAATTTCACAGGAAGTGAGAGATATTCCTGGTGATTTCATTGTCCACGCCGTTCGGGGATTTGTAAATCGAGTCCATCACTGCCAAGAAGTGAATGGGGAGCAATTTGAACATCTTTTGTAAACATCTGCTAGGTTTTTAAAGTTAAATATTGTTTTAGTTATTACTAGTCAGTATGACGTTGTTGATAGTTACTAGTATGTTGTTCACTGTTTGAAATTTTATAACAAATATTTGTTTACGCTCAACATCAAGATGGTTTCGCTTCTTGAAAATTCTTATACGATGGTTAAATGGGTATTCTTCATAAATGTACTGTTTAAAGTTGAAAAACAAAACAAAGCATTCATCGCCAACTGAATTTTTAGCATATCTTGCAAACCATTGAAAGTAATATTCTCAAAGTTTAATTTGGTATAGTGAAGTTATTTTTCAAAACTGCCATATCAAGTGCTACATCGTTGGATTCTACACAAAAGCAGCTTTCTAATGATGGTACTTTCGACCCCCATTGTAATTTAAAAAAATAATCAAGTTGGCCGTGCTGCAGTCTTAACGATCGATAAAAAAATTGGAACCGCGAATATTAGTAGAAAACCGTATGTTTTACTTCTATACCAAATTTCAGAGTTCTATCTATAGCCGTATTCAAATAATACCACCGTTTCCATACTTAATTTACGCCCTGTATGTGTAAATGAAGTCTGCAATTGTGATAATAAAAAGTATTAAATGGCAGATCCTTTCTATGGTGTACCCATTTTTTTTTTAATATCAACTGAACCGTTACAATTTTTTCCCTTTTCTTTCAACACGAGCGTGTTGTACAATGTGGTTTAACTTTAAACTGGGTTCAGATTATTAATGACTGTCAGAACAATCGTATTGATCTTATTTTAAAGTAAATTAAGTTAAAAATTAATGTGTGATCATATGACCTTTCTTGAGTTGATGTCAGAGAATAACATGTTAGTATTATTGCACAAGTTTAATAAGCAAAAATGATTTACAGTTTACTGTACCCACCCAACATGGCCAGGAATTTCGTACTACCCATTGGGTTTTGGTGGCAGTAGAAAATTTTTCAATACGTACATTAATTGAATGGTCGGCCGTAACAATGTTGTATGTAACAACAGGATTGAACAGCAACACGAACTGACAACAGACATACAGCATTGTTAAACAGCATACTACAAATTCAAGCTTTAACCAGTTGAGAATGCGCAGAGCTAGCATTGCCATGACGAACAAAAACAACTGTATACTTAATAAACTAATTTATTTTTGAAAACTAATATTCACGTAACACATTAGTTGTCATAAAACTCATAAAGTGCTAAAATTTTTCGTTTAAAAAAAAAGTTTATTTTTTCGTAAATTTTTGAAAAATACAAAATTTTTCATTTTTCAAAAATTTACCGAAATTTTCGGTAGTCATTTGACCACTTTCCCGAAGAGATACAAATAAATATTTCAACTAAAAGTCTCTTAGAACTATATATACTATAAGATTCCAAAAAGAAAAATTCAAAAAAGAACAGGGAAAAAGGCGACAGACAGACAGACTTCACGAATTCAGAGACGAACTTTTTGTTCGTCAAAAACTAGCATTCCGGGAATCTGTTTAAGAATATTTTATATCTCTATAATGCCAACACCTTACAATAGGGATATACTAACGTTGTTTTTACGGCAATGCGTCATTTCAGCAAAATGTTACATACAACGTTGTTACGGCCGACCCTACAATTAGCACAATCTCGTCTTCCTCACTTTCTAATAAATTTACTTGCAATACAGCTTCAAAATTCTCAAATCAAATTTCTCATTTGTTACCAGCACTGTTTCTAAACCACCTACCAGTTTCTTTCCAAATTTGTTTATAATATTATCCATAATTTTTCTACATGTAGTATTACCCTAATACTCGTCTACTTTGTTGTACTTATGCTCTCCCTGTTTTAAAATTACAGTTTATTTAATTAATTCAGTTATTAAGATTAATTATTTCAAGATTCTACTTCTGTATTTACAAAAAAAGACTTTTTAAGAATGAAAATTATTACTCTACAGGCAAGGAGTTACCTACAGTCGCTACCATTCAAACCAAAGGTACCTTGGGTGAAACTCTTCCCGAATGCAGATTCTAAGGCATTAGATCTACTAGATAAAATGTTGACATTTAATCCTCATAAGAGAATTGGTGTTGAGGAAGCATTAGCACACCCGTATTTGGAGCAGTATTATGATCCAGCTGATGAGGTATTTTGCAAATTAGCGCTAGCACTATCTAAGTTAAAAGTAACATAACTTTGTTTCTTTAAGCCTATCGCTGAAAAACCATTCCGATTTGATTGCGAACTGGATGATCTTCCAAAAGAAACACTCAAGAGGTTAATCTTCGAAGAAACGCTTTTGTTCAAACAGAGACTTAGTCAGGAACACTCCACTAATTCAAATAACGCGAATGCTATGGCAACATAGTTATATGAGATAAGTGTGTAAGGTACTATATGTTTAGTTCAAGTTAGTTTTTTGTTTATGAACTAATTTCTCTTTGATAGATAAATTTATTTGCTATTATTAGGATGTATTACACTTAAATTCATCGTAATTTGAGGAGAAATTTTGTTCTTAGACTTATAACAATTTTTTGCGTTTTCAATTATAATTTTATTAAGAACAGATAAAATGAAGGTATTAATTACAATTAGTATAAGTGTGTATAATTATGTTCAGTTGTAAATATTATGTTTTATACTTTATTTTATAATGATTTGGCAATTGAACATTTTTAACACAGCAGTGTAGTTTTTCGAAATTTATTAATGTGGTATAAATGTAAATTACAAACATATTAAAAAAATAAACTAAAATAATCTATTTTTGAAACATTAGTTTTTGTAAGATGTAATAATATGGTTGTGTCACTATGCACCATGTGGTATTATTATATAAACAAAAAGAGAAAAAACTTCATTAATAAAATAATAACTCATGTCTTTTTTCTTCGTAATTTAGTGATACTAAATGTAATTAAGTGGTGCCATTCCAACTGTAGTTAACATGTTTCCATTTTCATATTAAAAAAAATCCCTTGATAATATTAACTATTATCCATTCACTTTGTAGAAAAATATGGGTTGTCCATGACTTTTTGTCAGATTTCACTCTGTATAGTGCTTGACAACATCAGAAATTGTAAGGTTAGGAAAACAGCTTTGCAGTTTCCTTAGAACTTTTATGTGCGATAGAGAAACAATTTTGTAGGAAATTTTATTTCTTCCATGTTTTTATTATGGAATAAAGTATAGATAAAATTGTAAGAAGTAATTGTACCACAGACATCACTTTTAAATTTGCTTCCATAGGTTACACAATTTATTGTAAAATAATAAAAATTGTTGTCAGTGTAAAATTTATAAAAATAAAACATGGCCAACCCTCTTTTTGTACAAAATTAATAGATAATACTAACAATAATTATTATTAAAAATTTCAAATTATCAATTCATTTTAAGCTCATGTCACTTGTGTACTGTAACAAATAATTTGTAATCATAATTACATTATATATGGCTACAAAAATTTATAGAACTAAAAAGTTAGATGAACAAAAAGTATTACCAAATACATAAGCTAAATGTTAAATTTTTCATTTATGGTAAGATTTTAGTGTTGACGAAATTGTAGGAGTTAAATTAAAAGTCATGAAGTTGTCAATCAACTAAACAAAATCATTGCTCAATAACTGTTTATATCTTCTGCTAATATGTAAAATAAATAACCTTTTATTTAAGTTTTAGAGTTGTCTAGGATTTATTTAAAATGTTTACTTTCTTCTAACTTCAGATTTGGATTATCATTGCCTTTAGTATTTTAAAAATCGGGAGTCAGACTTCATCAGAGCCGACATTAGAATTTTTAAAGAATGACTAAATTAAAACAGACCTAGATTTCAATCAAAATTTTTGTAATGATGTGTATATACTTTCTAGTTTTTTTTTGCTTTTGTTAGGACTAAATTCACTAAATAGAATTTTAAAAATGACATTAATGATATTAATGTGGTTTGAGGTTAGAGGTTAGTAGGTAAATTAAAAAATTTGGATTTACAAATTGAGACACAGCAAGTTTTCTTGTGCTTTCCAAATTGAAACAACTTCGCATATAACCCAAAAACTGATTGTACTTTAAAAGTTAATGTTTTCAAATTGTACAGATAATCCACAATTTCTTTTTCAAAAATAGCTTCCGATAGATGTACATTGATCATTCCAGTCATTAAAAACCTTCTCAATGTGTGGCAGTAGAATAGGCCAGTCCCCATAATAGAAAGGAATTTATAAGATTAACTTTACGTGGAAAATCGGCCGTTTTCTTACTTCTTACTCAATGAATAAATTCTAACCTCACTTTAACCTCAAAAATGTTCAAAATGAACCAATGGCTGCTTTGTCCTGCATTATAAGTTAATTAAAAAAAATTCATATTTATATTCAGCAAAAACTACCTTTTAACTTTTTGATAACAAATAATTTTTATGGTTGAAAATGTCATCAAATAAAATTCTGCCTTGCAAGATACAATATTCCTAGGGGTGACAATGCTATATCAATATTTATTATTATGCATCGATATGAAGAATAAATTGATGTTTTTAACATGAGAATTATTTTCTCATATCGAAAGATGTAGGTGCTTTTAAGGCAGTTATAATTTAATACTTGGACATTCAACACTAATAATTTTTTGTTTGAAACAATGTTTTTAATGTTTTGTCGAAATTGTTTCTGTCATAGTTATTCTACCTTCTTTCGCAGTCAGTATTTAAGCTATGTGAGAAATGCTTTTAGGTAATATTTCGTCAACAAATGTTTCAGTTTGCAGAAATTATCCAATTACTAATATTCGGTATGACTTTTTGTTCCCCTAATTGTCAGTTACAATAACTATACTAAGCGAGTTTTCACATTAATCAAGCTTTTAACATGAAAACTCGCTAGTAATAAAATGTTAAGTTTGTAAAATAAAAACATAGTAAACTCTTCATGATCTTTCTACAAAAATAGATCAAAAACCATTGTTTATTTATTCATTAGTATCAAAAAATATTTATGATTATTAGCTTAATCAAAATATCAAGTGCGTACTTAAAGTCTTTTAGTAAGTATACTTAATAAATATACAGCATTGGTAAAAACTTCGGGATTGTGTTTTCATGTGGGAGCAAAGGAAAAATAGCAAATACTAATTCATCTGAGAAAGATAGATGTATACTTGGCAAGTCTTAAAATATGGTATTCTACTTTTTATAAGGTTGGTGATAAGTAAAAAAAATTAAAATAAAGGAGAAAGGGTTTTTTATTGTTACATAACTGAAAACTTACTTGAATAAAAAAAATACAAATTATAAAATGTTATTATTCTTCTGCAAGTGCAGCGGAACTATCTGTTGGTTAATCTTTAGTTATTGTCGACTTTAAAAACATTTCAAACACAATTAAGGTTATTGTGTTTAAAAGACAAATGTCAATTATATTTAAAAATTCTTGTCTATAGCATCAATGATATCTATCTTTCTCATGTGAATTAATATTTGCTATTTTTTCTTTGCTCACACATGAAACCCAATTCCTAAGCGAAGTTTGTGAAAGAAATATGTATTTTTAATTAGATTTAAAGCATTTGATATTTAAGTATTTGGAAAATTTAAGACAATTGAAACAAGATGAATTTTCTTTTGGATTTTTCCAGAAAGATTGTGACTGGGTTAATTTCACATGTCGCATTCAGTTTATATTGTAATAGGCTTAAAATATAAAATAATGTATTACTTTATTCTTTTCAAAAATGAATTGATAATCTAGGAAAATTATTAGAACACAAGCGAAATCTGAAATGTTTTAAAACAAAATTTTTCTAAAAAGAACATATTTAGTCTGAATTTAGGAGAATTTATGATATAGGGCAATAGTGCATTTGAAATTGAGTTTCAAAAATTAGTCAAACTGTCAAATATTAAAATTCTCTATCAAATTTTGCCAGTGATACCAATTATTCCATGGCCAAACCTGATTTAAAATAATATGAAATGCATTATAGTGTATTCTTCAGTAATACAACTACTTTGAAACTTTGTTTTCTTCTCCTCATACAGCTGATTTCAAATAAATCTAGGACAGTCAGTACTCAATAGTGTAAATGTTGCTTTTTATTTTCCTTGATATTTAATAAATTTCTTCCACTACTAGCTATGAAGTTGACAATTATTGCGTCTCCTAGCCAACTGAGAAGTTGAATTTCTCTAGTAGTGGTTAATAATTTTTTCTATTATTAACCTAGGTTAATAATGGATAAATTCAAATGTTTTGAGAATCCAGGGATAGTTGTTTAACAAAAACTTGTGCAACATAATTTTGTATACCCAGGAGATTGTCTTTAACGTATTTGCTGCTTGAAATTACCTAACACGATAAAATTATTTGAATAAAAATGCCATTAGTTATTAGTGGAAATGTCAATCTGCATCAGACTACTTGATTTTTGTTTTATTAGTGGAAAGGCGAATTTGCATTCCTGTGCTACTTGATTTCTACAAGAAAAATTTTAATTTTTGCCTTAAATTTGGCTAGTAGTGGAAAAAATAGTATATACACCACAGTGGTGAAGACATTAATAGGCCTCGCACCTTATTCCGCTCAGGGCAAAGCGCCTCGCGAAATAATCATGGAGCTCGGTCAATAATAACAGTCTTCACCACCTTGGTGTATAATATACTATTATGTAGTTAATTATGAAAATATAATTTAAAGTCTGGTTCACACATTGTTAAAAATGCAAAAATCACTTTCAAGACTTGTCCCAGAATTATGCAAGAACAGTTCTGCTAGATGGCAGTAAATTTAAATTTAACAAAAATGTTCGTATTATTTAGCCGCACAGGTGTACTTTTGTTTTAACATTTTATATTGTCAATAGATGACTTTTTAAATACTTTAATATCAACAACTCACATGTGTTGTCACACATGTGAACATTAAATACCAGAAAACAGATTTAGTTGGGAATACAGCAATTTACCCGTCATAAACTTGTCTTGCAAGTAGCCAATCAGTGAACGAATTTTTTAGGTGGGAATTTTGATTTACTCCTCTTAACTTACAAACACAATATAGTTTTTAAGAAATAACCTAAAATCGTATTTGGAACATTGACATGTTTTTGGAACATTAAATGTCAGGGGTATATAACCTCACATTATTGTCTATTCTTAATACAATAAAAGATTATAACTTTTCTTACAGAAATATAACATTAGTTTTTCAGTTATGCTTAAAAACACATGTTAAAATCTGCTTGTGTTCTAATAATTTTAAAAATACAAAAATCTAAATTTGTTAAATTCAAGATCAATGAATTGCGCCTGAAAAAAAGCTATTAAATTTTAAGTGCATTAAATTAATAAATGTTTTCATTGCAATTTAAAAAAAAAGGAAACAAAACCAACGTGTTTGTATTTTTCATCCTCATCCCCATTTCCAAGGGAATATAATTATTAAATTATATTCCCTTTTAACAAAATGTCTTTTATGTACACAAATCACGCACATCTGTTAAATATCAAAACAGGATAGAAAGAGGCGGTAGATGAAAATTGAGGAAAAGAGAAAAAGTAAAATTTATATATAGTGTTTTAAATTTTCCTGCGTAAATGTTATTAATTAAAATAAACAAATCCTTTTGTAATAATCTAAGAGTACATATTTTATCTGTGATTGCCACTTGTTTTATTATTGATAAATGTGTATACCTATTTATGCATAATAGTAGCAGTTTAGGTAAAAACTTGAAGTTAATTATTAATTAAATGTTGTCTACTTTTAATGATGTCTTCGTGCATATTATTGAGAAATTCTAAGTGTAGTGTTCTTAAAAAATAAAGTTAAGCATGTACCAGTTGTTATATTTAATATACATATATTAAAAAAAATGGGGGAACCTTAGTTAGGTTGATGTGGAAACTCAAACCTAAAGTTACTGTACATAGTTTATTATTGTGATAGAAGGAAATAATAAAAATAGGTTTAGTTTTAGTTCTATACAAAACTTTTTTTAAAGCTTGGAATGAAAAGAATGCCAATTGACTCTTTTTGCTAAAACATATTTTATGTAATTCTTGCTTTGTATTATTATTAATTATTATTATTGTATAAAATTTAACAGTAAGGTGTTAACTATTAAAAAAGAATTTTTACAATATGCAGTAAGTACAAAGTAGCTGATAAAATGTTACCTAAGTTTTATTTTGCGCAACAACTTTAATGGTGTATTAATAACTAGAACAGTGCTAAAAACTGGAAATGCAGGCAATTTTAAAAACTAATCTTGTACGACTTGACTTTTTTCAAATTGCCTCCACATCCGAATTTTATAATTAATACGAATAAGAATATACTTTTGGTTCGTAGAATCGCAAAGAAGTTCGGTAGTTGTGAGTCAAATGACACTATAAGCAATGTGTGGAAATGTCAACTATGATTGTTTGCAAAATGTTAATGTATTATTTTTGTAAAAATGGAGATTTCCGTAAAATAAATAAATATCCAAAACCTAACCTAACCTTATGCACTAACTTTAATATATACGATTATTGAATGCCTTTCATAGTACTGAGTTAATTTTGCATAGACCTAACATGCAATTTTTGAAAATCCACATTTTCCACACATTGAAAGTAGTGTTGTCACTTTTTGCGACTCTGCTAAACCAAAAATGTTCCCAAATAAGTTTTTTCTTACTATTGTTTCTTACCTGTGATGTAGCACATACATTCACATACCTACCTACACAAAATGCATAAATTTACATCATACACAGTTGGATAAAGGAAACATAAATCGTTGCATGCCGATTTTATTCTATTAAATTATACAAATAAATAGAAGAGGTTAGGGAAAAAAATCTATAAAACCAAAAATCATTTATAAAAAACAAACACGGCCTACATCAATACTTTTAATTTTAGTGTTGTTATATCAAATATTGTTAGTAGTATGTTAATTCTTATCAAATCTTCATGGTCAAAAATTGTAGCTCTTATAACTTCAAAATAAAAGCAAATGGAAATGTTGAACTTTATTTATTATTGATACCAATATTTTTTAATACCTATTCCTCCACAACAGCAGAGGTTCGTCAATGAAGAAATGATCTGAACTTAGTGGAATAGTGTTTTCAAGTGTTGTGCTTGTAAAATCCAGTTGCAGATTTCACTTGAAATAGCAGATCGGCAATCAGACCTTTCTGTGTTCACCGCCTACTCGGTAATTAACGCCTCGACAACACCAAGTTCTTCGTAGGGTGGCTATTGTTTTACTTCCCTAGTTAATCAGTATTGAAACAATCCCGTTTAATTACATTGGTTTATATTGTAAGTTAACTAAATGAAATTTACGACATTTTGATGTGTGCTTTGGTTTGTACATGTAGCTATAATTTCTAAGTGATGAAAATCAAATACGACCTACCAGTAGATGGCGCTGAAAATTTCAAGATGTCGGAAAGAAGAGCGAATAACAAACTTTATGCATAAGGTTGCATAAATGTTTGCTACACTTTGTGGAAGTAGAAGAAGTAGTTTTAAGATAGTGTAAACAGTGTTTAGCAATAGATAGAGCTTTATAAAGTGTTTACATACGTAAACAATGTATGACTTATTATCCGGATTATTTATATTAAATTAAATACCAGGGTGTCTTCTGACAGTTTTAGGTAATAATAATTCTGCTGTGAATCTTCAACTTCCAAAATATGAATACAAAAATACATCATTGTTAAATATTGTAACCAATTGCTATTTCAAAAACAATTATATTTTAAATATTTTTATTTTTATTAGTATAGTTTACATTTAAATAAAATTTATTATTAAATTTTAATTTTGTTAATTTAGAAATAAATAAAGATTATTAAAAGTTTCACAGTTTTATTAAAATACAACCTGACAATATTGTTTCGACAGCTATGCTGTCATTATCAAAGGTAATATAATTATAAACAAACACGTCGCTAAGGTAGATACAAAATAGGTAACTAGATAAAATAATAATAATAATCAGAATTAAATATCTAATACTTCCAGTAACGGAGAATTACTGAGCTCAAGTTGTTCATTCATTAAAGGTACCCTGAGTTTGTGTTTGTATATCTCAAAGGCTTCTAAAATGTCTAATTTGCGTTTCTTATTACAAAAATGTAGGAATTTAATATTATTTTGAGGAGTCATTGTGTGATTTTGTTCTAAAAGGTGTTTGGCATAATTAGATTTTTCAGGATGTTAATTTTTGTAATGACGTACGTGTTCTTTATATCTTATGTCAAAATTTCGAAGTGTTTGTCCAATATATACCGAACTACAAAAAGAACAATTTAAACGGTAAATGCCCGATTTCATGATATCATGTGTTCTGTCTTTAGCATTAAATAAAAATGAAAAAGTGTTAGTGTTGGTTTTAAATGTTATTTTATAATTGTTGGTTTTTCTTAGTTCAAAATTCAAATAGATCTATTTGAATTTTGCATATACAGAAAACCAACACAAACAGACATAACAATACCAAATGAATCTTGTCACCATAATACACATAAAATAGCAGCCTACAGATCATTAGTACACAGAGCTTTAACTATTCCACTAACAAAATCAGATTTTAGCAAAGAGATATCAACCATTAAACAACTAGCACATGCAAATCATTATAATCCGAACATCATTGACACTTTAATTAAACAAAAAGATTATAGGTTAGCTATCAAAAGAATATATCCCATTGACAATCAAACAGAAGACACAAATTACATATCTATACCATATTTTGGCAAAATATCAGAAAGAATTGCACATATACTAAGAAAAACCAACAATTATAAAATAACATTTAAAACCAACACTAACACTTTTTCATTTTTATTTAATGCTAAAGACAACACATGATATCATGAAATCGGGCATTTACCGTTTAAATTGTTCTTTTTGTAGTTCGGTATATATTGGACAAACACTTCGAAATTTTGACATAAGATATAAAGAACACGTACGTCATTACAAAAATAAACATCCTGAAAAATCGAATTACGCCAAACACCTTTTAGAACAAAATCACACAATGACTCCTCAAAATAATATTAAATTCCTACATTTTTGTAATAACAAACGCAAATTAGACATTTTAGAAGCCTTTGAGATATACAAACACAAACTCAGGGTACCTTTAATGAATGAACAACTTGAGCTCAGTAATTCTCCGTTACTGGAAGTATTAGATATTCAATTCTGATTATCATTATTATTTTATCTAGTTACCTATTTTGTATCTACCTTAGCGACGTGTTTGTTTATAATAATATTACCTTTGATAATGACAGCATAGCTGTCGAAACAATATTGTCAGGTTGTATTTTAATAAAACTGTGAAACTTTTAATAATCTTTATTTATTTCATGATTATGGAGTTCCACAAAATAAGGCTGGAAACAATAAACATTGTTAATTTAGTATTATGATCAAATTTGTGATTTCTTTTATTTGTTAATCTTTCTAAGTGTGTTTATAAATTAATAAACACTACTTACAGGAATTACTATCTGACTAGGCACCACTTTCTGTGGCGGTACGACTTATGCCACTGGTAAAAGTAGATTGGCAGCAGTGGAAGAATACGTGTTGGTAACACTGACGCACAGAGTAAACTTAAGAGACAGTGTTGCCAACCGTACTATAATTTATTTATTTATACCTTGTGGATTTATACTATAACTGGGTTTTTCCGGTACTATGTACTTTTAAAATGTAAATAGTACGTCAAATGTACTATATTTTTTTCTGTATATCTAATATTAAATTACACATATAACATTATGCAAAAACCAATAAAAAACTTCTTCATAATAAAAATCATTTATATTCTTTTATCGTTAATAACAAACAATAAAATTAGGCAGGTAAACTTTTACAATAAAAAATTATAAAAGATGTTGAAAATGTCTTCCTTGTTCTTGAATACACAGGTTAACTCGTCGGCCCATGTTATTAAAAACTTTTCTTAAAAGGTCAGGTGTTAAAGTGTGAACTGGAGTTTTAAAGACTGTATTCTTAAGCAGTGGGAACAATAGCCTAAAGGACTCAAATCACAAGACCTAGGTGGGTAATGACCTTCTGATATTAACCTTTCATCATAAAATTGCCTTAAATATGCTAGTCTCTCGAGCAACATGGGGTCTGGCATTATCTTGTTGAAAGTACCCATTATTAAGTTCATCATCACGCAATTGATTGATGAAACGCTCAAGTAATTGATTTAGATATCTTTCAGCAGTTATGGTTTCTTGAAAAATATTGGCCCTATTATTCATCTGTGGGACATTCCAACAAAAACACCAATCTTAGGACTATGTAAAGAAGCCTCACGATAAAAATTAGGGTTATTCTCGCTCCACATATGCATAACTTGTGTATTAATGTATCCAGAACGGTAAAAATAAGATTCGTCTGTAAAAAATGTTAAGTCAAGGATATCATTATTCATATGGTCATTAAACCAAGTACAGTACAATACTCTCTTCTGATAATATGGTCGTAGTAACTCTGGATACATTTGCATTTTTTAAGGAAACATGTTCAAGTCATGTTTAACAATGGTTTGACATGTCCCATAACTTAAATTGGTTGGCGTTGCCTAACCTGATCAATAATATCCTCGTTTCTAGCCCTTTTTCCAGATCGATTTCTATCACTTATATTATAGTTTCTTCAAATGCGTCCACAGTTCATTGAACTTGCCGAAAAAAAATCTCGTTCGATTATGGCGAAGTTGGGAAATTCACAGAACTCATTTAAACATAAATGAGGCGAATAAACCCAATTACCGTTTTCACCATGATTTCCATTACTGTAGTATGATTTAATAATAAATATTTTATGTTCCTTTTGAATTATTATCTATTGACTTTAAAGTTGTGAAGTAATTGTCAAAAATAATAGAAATAAATAATTTCATAGATAGCTTGTTAATTTCATGGCAACCCTTATCCAAAGATTTTTTGATCATACTATACATATTTATCTTTATTTTAAAAGTTTCGTAGCAAGCTTTGAACAGAGAATGATTTTTTTCTAAAAAACTGGCAGTTGCAATTTTGCAACGAAGATCTGATCCATATCTTTTGTCAATTTACAATAAATACGCGAAAACTGATATGAAAATATGTATTACTCATTTAATGTTAGTGAATACAAAATTTAACAACACTAATCTATGTTAGAACAGTCAGTCTACAAACAAAGTTCTTTGAAATACTTTATACACCATTTTCTCAAATTGATGGCAATGCTAGTTGATTACCCCTTGCAAAACACTATTCAATTTGACTTTTTTTCCGCCATTGGTGAAATGCAGATTTAAAAACGGGTCTACCTTTTTTACTTCTGAATATTGGCTAACCTTACTGATCTAGTTACTTTAGTTTAGTAACTTATAATGCCAACAACCCCAATATGATTAAACGCTTAGATTAGATTACCTAAATGTCATATGTATATAAACAAAAACTACTAATAGTAGAGTTTGCAAACTTACAAAACGCATCTAGAAAACAAGTCCGTGATACATTGAAAGGTAAAAAGGTATTGAGTACGTTATCAGATGCTATTTAGGGTGTATATCAATCTCCTAAATTCGTCTGGTGATATCGGTGTCCAAAAGCAGCAAATCTAGAATAATTTATTTGCTATCCGGCTATATTAAAATAAATACGATCTCTAAAGTATTAAGCGAGTTAGAGCTAATTTTCACTCAAGAATTATCATTAAATAAATGGAAGGATACTCACTAGGTTAGCTTCTAACTCCCTTATTATGTGTATTTCAATTTCTGCAAACATAGAAAGATGTTTATATAGTGATAAGTTTTGGACGACACAAGATATCAAAAAAGTTCAAAAAATAATTGTTGTTAGTTCGAGATTTTACAATCCAACGCTTTTTAAAACTTTTAAATTGGCTAGACAGCAACGAAGATATGACCAATTTATTCGACAATGTAGAAATTACCGCTGAGCAGCGATCGTTCTATCTCTATTTCTATTCCATCTCATTCTAACGCACTGCTCTTACGAGGTTCGTAAGTACATACAACTATTAGCACAATATTGGAGTTACAAATCCAGGTGATTTAACATTTTGTTGAAAAAAATTATAAAATTCTTACTAACCTTAACACGGAGAGTTCTTCAAGTTATTCTATAACAGACGATGAACTACTACATACATTTAAATTTCTTTAAATTTATAAAAAAAGAAACGGATACGCAGTTATAAAAAATGTATTGTGTGTAAAACGGGCGGGAACCTTCAGAAAGCCACTGCAAGAACTGTGGAAACATTCCAAGATCCACGGATTCCGTTACCATCCAAATACCGCGTGCAGTATGGAAGTTCCAAAGTGGAAACCGATTCACCAGCGCCGGTCTCAATCAACCTTTAATCACTGAAGACTTCCAACCTCCATGCCGTTTTATAGTTATTAAATCGCCACCTTTGTTTGCCAATTGGGAAACTCTTGAACGTCGAAAGCAATGACCTGTAAAAAGCTTCGGGTTGGCTAAATGCAAATAAGTGGCAATAATAAAAGGAACTTTTCCCATGGTGTTTATACAGATAGGAGTAGAAATACATTTTCCATTGCGGTAGGTTATAAAAAACCGCCTGTGGTTTATTTTCTTAGGCCTTAGGCGCAAATATTGCTTAATTAAATCAATCCACAGTTTCTCTGTAATTAAGAATTCTCTTCGAACTTTATTTTTTGTTTTTGTTACAGTCACAGTGAACACATCATCTTTGACCACAATATCGTCTAATAACATGTTGGTCAATTCATCTCTTCGGCAGGCACCACAGAATCCCATTATTAACGCAACCTTAAATAATTGAAATATATTAACAATTGAAAGTATTTAGCACAAAATTTTACTTACTTTCATAGCTAAATGTTGGTTATTTTCTGCAGTTGTTATAAATCTATCAATATGTTTAAATTCCAAAATTTTATGAGATTAAGATTAATTAAGATAAGTTAATTCTTTTTAATAAGATGGAGGGAGAGAATATCTGACCATTTTACTTTCTTGTCACAGACACTAAATGAATTTTATAAAAACAAAACAATTTAAATAACAAATGCTGAAGTTGAATTTTCAGTGTAGCCAACTGTCAAAAGTACTTAATAAAATTTCACTAACAAATGTTATTTAAAGCTAATTTATTTTTTAATAATTAACGAAATAACGACGCAAGTATAAAAAATAGTATAAAGTATTCGTTTCATAAGGCATTTTAGCGCACTTGTCCGTTAGAAAACTCCCCACTTCGCGGGTCGTTTTCTAAACTCGGGACGCGTGCGCTAAAAACGCGTCTTATGAAACTAATACTTTAATATACTATTCGAGAACCTTTATCAACATATAAGTTGCATTCAGTTTTTTTTCTCAGCACTATGAGTGAGCATGTGGGTTTTAAGATTACCCTTAAAATAATTTTTATAAGCATATAAATTACATTTAAATGGTTTCTCACCGATGTGAGTAAGCATGTGTTTTTCAAGAAAACGTTTTTCAGCCCACTTACAATGACATAAATTACATTCAAAATATGATTTTTCACCATGGATCAAAATGTGTTGTTTGAAATCCTCTTTGTATAAACACTTATGTTGACATAAATCACACTCAAACTGCTTTCCAGTTTTATGAGTTTGCATATGTTGATGGTAACTAGTTTCTTGAAAGAATTTAAACTGACATATGTTTATTACAGTTGTATAGTTTGCTAATATTATCCACTTGTTTGTTATTTTGTGGAGTACTGATGTTATCGAACAGCTTCTCTTCATCTTAAGTTTTGTTTTGGATATAGCAATTGTTCAACACTTCTAATTCTTTCTTGACATCGTTTTTGACTACGATTGTCATATCACCATCCATTATTGTGTCTGTTTATATTTAGAATTATAACCTATAACAAAAAAAATTAGTACAAAAATTCAAAAATTTAATGAGCTTTAAATGATATCTGAATAAATTAATTAATTAAATAAACACATTCTTACATTACAATACTGTTCCTCAGGTTTAAACAATTGACGACGCTAATAAAAGGTATTTTATGGGTCTTTGTAATGAGCGTATACCTAAAATTCCATAAACAGGTTTTTATAGATAAATTTAAGGTTAAATTATGGTCCTAAGGTTAGACAACAGTGTTGCCGTTTCCAAAAAATAAAAGTTACCAGATTGAAACTAAAACCAAATACTTTAATATTATTAATACCGGAAACTTATTTCGAAAAATGGGAGACAAAATTTAATAGCGCCCCTTGCGGTGTGGTGTGCAAGTAAACCTGACATTTCTCAAATATTGGGAAAGTAATTAAAAAATCGTCATTGTAGTGAAAGATTGAATAGTTTAGATAAATTGTTAAATTTTATATATTTTAGCATAACAGTAATAAACCATCGTTTAACATAAATAGTGCTATTTCTTAATTAGATGCAGGATTCTCACCGAAAAACCATTTGTTAGTTGCACACCCATCTGCGAAGATGGTGCCACAAAAATGTCGCCTGTTTTCATATGGTACAGTATATGGAGTTTCCGGTATTAAGGTCCAAGTGTACCCAAAAAACGTGTGTTGTTTATTTAATAAATAATATAATAATGTGATAACTTTGGTTTTAAGTTAATAGTCTAGGAATGTTAAAAACTTGCTTACCTAACTTGTTTTGGAAAAAAAATTTTTTTAATTAAATGATTTCACATGTTATACTTGAAAAATTAATTTTGGAGAAACTGTACATTCAAAATTAATCAAAGTAATACCACTTAAGTTTCATAGTATTTGAACTATTTTCCCAAAATTTTAAGAAAATCGTATGTCTAGGGACTAAACTATTACCTCCTTTTTGCCAAAAAAAGCAGTTTTTTTTGGCAAAAAGCAGGTTTTTTGGCAATAATTTAGTCGCTAGACATACGATTTTCTTAAAATTCTGGGAAAATAGTTCAAATACTATGAAATATAAGTGGTATTATTTTGGTTAATTTTGAATGTACAGTTTTTCTAAAATTAATTTTTCACGTATAACATGTGAAATAATTTAAATAAAAAAAAATTTTTTCCAAAACAAGTTAGGTAAGCAAGTTTTTAACATTCCTAGACTATTAACTTAAAACCAAAGTTATCACATTATTATATTATTTATGAAACAAATAACACACGTTTTTGGGTACACTTGTACCTTAATAATATTAAAGTATTTGCTAAAACTAACTGAGCTGCCAGATGCCAGAACTTGGGGCGAAGGCTCCTCTAGAGTAGCAGCAAAATGTGAAAAGCCTGTTCAGTTGACGTCATAAAAGATGTGCGTTGTTTTCGTGTTAACACCGCAGTAATGGCGTAACAAATAGTTTTTAATTAATACTATACCAGAGTAGTTTACTCTTTGACTATACGACAGACGAAGGTTAATGTAAGAGGTACACTCTAGAATAATTTGATAAATAAAACATCCCCTTATTAAAAGAATAAACTAGTCCAAACATAGTTTCGTCTAGTACGCAGGTGACGTCAAGAGGCTTTTCTCGTTTTGCGATTACTTTACCGTCGTACGCGATCGTACGTGATTATTCGAACGTGACAGTTCTACAAAGTCACTCAACTCGACTAAATTGCAACTATTAGAGGCGCATTATTTAAATTATGTCGATAAAGGGATCACTAACTTCCGTGATTTTAGCGTCATATAAGCAGGTTTTCACCGTGAGCAAGTTCGTGAATCCAGCGATTGAGAGTCCGATGTAATCGAGTGTTCACAACAAACCGTTCGTGAATTCATCGAAAGTCCATGGAACATGAAATAACGCGTTCTTATTTCCATCGTTTTTATCGACTGTAATTACACGAGAGGTCTTTTTTTGTCCGGATAAAATTGATTTTTTTAACGATAATTTGGTTGCTTGGTAAATTGATGATACAAACCACCTACGATAAAAAAACGAGTCCGAAGGACGAGTTTTTTTATCTGGTGGTTTGTAGAGTCAGTTTACCAAAAAGAAACCAAATTAGAGTTTAAAAAATCAATTTTATCCCGGAGAAAAAAACCTCGAGCGTAATTCGATGAGATAATTTAATGAATAATAAAAAGGAATAACTAGGTAATTATGAAGAAGTCAAGAACACATTTATTAACTTGAAAATGACAATTATTAAAAACAATAATCAGGTTCGAGAAAGTTAGCCATGGAAGTTTAAACACATTTTATCCAGATGCAAAGTTAGGGCTAACTTTATCCGATGTCAAAGTGACAAATGTATCGCGGCTTATGGGATTTTTTATACATGAATTAAATTATCGTTGTAAAACATTTATGTACATCTAATGCATCGAGTTGAAAGACCGATGCTTCTGATTATACTATAACCAAAAAATGAAAAACTAAACCGAGTGAATCTAGCAGGCGCAGACTAGCAGTTGAAGTTTATTGTGAACGAGCCTTGCTCCCAAATTGTCAAGTTTAGACAGTTTGAAATATATATTTAATACTCCTATATTGCTAGTAGGGGTCTGGGGAGGGACGAAACCATTACAGTATAGACATATATGCGTCTGTCTCGCTCGTAACTACTTCGAGTCTTACGCGCATGCCCGAGGGAAGGGCGCTTGCCCCGCCACACTTGCCAATTGCCCCACCAGACTCGTGACGCTTGCGCACAACGGGTCGATTAGTCTAAAAAGAGATAGAAGTAGTCGTTTGCTGTCTTACTTACTCCGTGACACTTCCACTTACGGGCGCTAGCAATGTGTATTAAATATATGGTTTGAAATTAAAAATTGTCATTGGAATCTGTCACAGTTTTAAAAGGTTTTTCACAACTCCACTTGTTAATTATTAAACTACTATTAATAAATAACCTTCTGATAGCAAAAGTGTGCACGACATTAGTTGCTGCTTAAAAGATTTTTCACAACTCCAATTAATATTTATTAATAGTAGTTTAATAATTAACAATTGGGAGTGGTGAAAAACCTTTTAAAACTTTGACAGATTGCAATGACAATTTTTAATTTCAAACTGTTTAAATTTGACTATTTCACTCAATGTTATACGAACCAATAAAAATTTATCCTGTGAACGAAATTCTCTCTATTCCGGCGACTATTTTTTGTTTATAAAATTTTCCGAACTTGTTCTACCAATGAAAACGTTCAAATAATAAGCAACCTACCCTTTATTTCACCGACAATTTTTTTGCTATAGTAACGATCCTACAAAAATAGTATACACAAACTGTACACGTTTCATTGAAATAAATGTTAAATATTTTTATTCTTTGTGTTGTTTATTCGCGAAATAGTCATAACGAATAACATACGTGGTAAAATTTTGTCTTGGCAAAATTTTCTTTTTGATTTACTCGTGTTTGTTGCCAATTCATCTCGTGACATTGATCAAAAACCACTCGACTGACGTCTCGTGGTTTTTAGTGACAATGTCACTCGAGAAATTGCTATGCAACAAACGCTCGTAACAATAAGAAAATTTTGCCGACAAAATTTTACCAATTATGGTATTATCACAGGTATTATATATGACAATTTGGGAGCAAGACTCGTTCACAATCAACTGCGACTGCTAGTCTGCGGTTGCTAGATTCACTCCGATTTAGTTTTTTCATTTCTTGGTTTTACTATAATACGCAGGTGACGTCAAGAGACTATTCTCGTTTTGCGATTACTTTACTGTCGTACACGTTGATTATTCGAACGTGACAGTTCTTTAAAGTCACTTGACTCGACTAAATTGGAACTATTATTAGAGGCGCATTATTTAAATTATGTCGATAAAGGAGATCGCAGGGTCCGTAGCAAGCTATACTCGAAAACATATAAAAATATGTAGCTGATGAACTGTTAAAAATATGTACTATTTATGCAGTAAAAAACATAATATGTATAAAATATGTAATTCAAAATCATTTAAAAGTTTAACAGGGTGGCCAGCAAGAGTGGTACTTTTAAATTCAATGTTTCTTTCCGGTTTTCCAGGTCGTCAAATAGCCTTTTCCCGGTTTTCCATGTAGTAAAATAGCATTTTCCCAGTTTTTTCCTTCAATAATTTACGCATACCCACATTCTTGATGAAATTGTAGAAATTTACTTTAGCGAACACGCCCAAAAGGAGCGTTAGTGGCGTCAATCGACAGGGCTTGAAGAGGGGAGTTGAACGGTGCCGGTGACAAAGTGTGGAAACGTCCCCTTAAAAAGTTACGTAACTCTTTGAGCTTCATGTTAAGTTTATGGGAAATTTTTTGTTTCATTCAAATTCAATGATGCAATAAATGTAATGATGTTCCGCACCTAGTGATGTAGATTGGGTAAATACCCATTGGGTAGGTAAATAGAATAAGGGTATTTACCCAAATTATATTTACCTACCCAAAAATGGGTATTTTTCAATAAATACGTTATATGAGTATAAACGCACTTAATCGTTGAAAAATCTACATAAATATGCAACCATGCATACATTTTTAACATATAACCTCACTTTATTTCACATTTTGATTTGTTGACTTGTTTGGATACTGTGTAACTTAAAACTTAATTCGTGTTTTACTTTACCTACTTGTTACTTGTTTTAAAAGGGGCGAGAAAATTCATATGAGAAGGAATTGCAAATATAAGTCCCCTTGCCTGGTGGAGAGGATCACTCGAAACAAATTTAATTACTGAGGTTGCCATTCGAATTCTCGAGTTCTCCTGTAACATTCGCAGCTACGGAAAGAATTTTCAGTACCTTTAGTTGGATTCAGTCAAATAAAAAAAATAGATTGACTACTGAAAGAGAAGCCAAAATAGCCTATTTATCCCATAACTGGAAGTTGAAAAATAAAACTAACAAAAGTCCTACCACAAATCACTGGGGACAGCAAAATGTTGGACAAATTCCATAGTCAACTCCATCTGCATCCACTAGTGGTACTAGTACTACTTTTAAGAAGACTCATCTATCAAAGAAAACAAAACTATTTTCAGATGATAATGAATATGATGATAATATAGAGTTAGAAGATAACCAAACATCAGAATCAGAAAACGGAATGAACGAGGAAAATATTCCTTACGCGAACTCATTGGACTATTATGGACTCATTCATTACTCATGAACTGTTATTGATTACATTATCGATTTATTGATTTGAAACTAGTTATATGCAAGATTCAAATTCAAAGCTGAATTAAATCAAAATACCCAATTTGGGTAAATACCAAAGAAATAAATACCCAGGTATTTTGCATCACTAAGTACAATTATCGGTTGCGACCAAAGTAATGCTATATTAGGAACTGCCTGCATCATCGAATGTCCAAAACAAAAGATAAAGGATTGTTATTCCTAGGGATGGTAGTGAAGTTTTTGATCAACATAGGATAGCAAATAAAAAGCTTCTGATCATCGGCATTGCGATTACTTGTAACGGTGTTAGTTGGCTGACAAATTTAAAATGTTCGGGATTTATTAGATGAACTTCGCATTATAATCTTTGGAATCCATTTACTGCCAACTAAAGTACACTTTTTACGACCCTGTATTATAATATCCCGAATTTCATTCTTCGCCGTTTATAATAAATTTAAAGTTAAACTCATTTTTAGATTTATCTATGACGCCATTTGACAAATAAAGAATGTATTTTGTCTCGGTTAACCTTGTATACCCTGTATTATACATAAAGAATGTTAAATAATAAAACATTTTCGAATCCAGCATTTTTAAACTTTATTTCTTTTCCGTCGAATACTAGTATAACTTTTTTAATGTATACTTAGATGCATAAACATATTCTATAAAACAGGGGTATCACATAGATATCTAAAGCTAAAGACTAAGAAGATTTGAATATCTGAGATCTCAGGTTAATACAAAATAGGCTTTAATACAAGTGAATTAAATTATTTATTAATTTGAAGCTAGTTATATGCAAGATTCAATAAAAGTTGAATTAAATCAAAATACCCCTATAAATACCCAATTTGGGTAAATACCTCGGTATTTACCCAAAGAAATAAATACCCGGGTATTTTGCATCACTATCCGCACCTAACCTGACCTAACCTATCCTATCCTGATATGATCTGACCTAACCTAACCTATCCTAACTTCTCCTAACCAAACCTATCCTAACCTAACGCCGTATTGAATATTTTTCTACGAAAATAAAGGAATTTTTCGAAAATCGAAATATTTATTAAAATCAATTAAGAGACACGCCCATAAAAGGGCGGTCTAGACGCTGAGCGTCAGTTTAAACTCGCAAAAAACACATTGATTTCGAAAATCAAAGTACTATTCTGCCGTGCTTAGCAAGAAAGCAGTATCTCCACTACAGCAACTTAAGAAATATACCAATTTTTTATTAGCATTCATTACAATTCCACATAGTATATTTCTAGATAGCAGTTTGTGCAGATACTGCTTTCTTGCTAAGCACGGCAGTATTGCGTATTTTCGCACCTCGAGACTAGTGTCATTCGACTCAGCTCGCCAAGCTGCATCGAAAGGGTAGGGTGCGTTAAAGCTCCGTTCTGCCCGCTAAGCAGTACGCATTAAGCGTTTAAAGGGATCCAGATCTTTTTCCGGTTGTGCAAATTCCCGGTTTTTTCCCAGTTTTCAAGGTTTCCAGGTTCGCTGGTCACCCTGTTTAAGAAACACTTTATTTGGTAATAAAAGTCTCATAAAACAATAGTTATTTGTATCACTAGGCTAGAAAATGCAGTTTTGCAAGTGCGAGTAATATTGGGGGCAGAGGCAAAGCTGAGGCCCCCAAAATGCGAGCACTTGCGAAACATTTTCTGGCCGTGTAATGCACAAAACTTTTTTGGTCGACAAATTTTTTAAATTAAAACAATTAATTAATTTATTGTTAAAATATCTCCGGCTAGGGAATTTATTTTCTTCTAATGGCGGTCCTCACTCCATGGTGTAATTATTTGAATTTAAAATTATTTTATGACACTTGTCAAATTAAAACTTTTGCAAACAAAATTCAATTGCATTTTGGTTGAAAAATGGATAAAGAAAATATACCACCACATATTCAAAAAGCGGCAGAAACCGCAATTCAAAATTTATTGCCAGAAAAGTCGTCCAATCGATATTGGAAAGAATACGAACTATTCAAAAAATGGGCTTCTGATAATGGAGTAAATACTTACATAATGAATATGTTGGTGGCTTATTTTGAAGAAAAGTCGAAGTCCTTAAAATCGTCGACGTTGTGGTCGGTATACTCAATGTTGAAATCGACTTTAAACATTAAAGACAAATTAATATAGAGAAATACACAAAATTAATAGCTCTTTTAAAGCGCAAACATGACGGGTATCTCCCAAAAAAATCGAAGATTTTAGAGATGACGGATTTAGAAAAATTTATAAACGAAGCTCCAAATGAAGATTACCTTATGATAAAAGTAAGTAAAATTATTCTTTTTATCCTAACTAATTACAAAATATACCTACTTGTAGACAGCTTTAATATTCGGCTTATGTGGCGCTTGTCGAATTCAGGAGTTACGAGACATAAAAACTGAAGATGTCATTGATAGAGGGGATGTTATAGTCATAGCTATTCCTCACACCAAAACTAAAAAACCTCGTACTTACTGCGTGACAGAAGTGCACTGGCTTGACCTTATTCGAAAATACATGTCCTTAAGACCAAACACTGAGATTAAAAGTTTTTTTTATTTTATTCAAAAAACAAATGTACAAGGCAACCTGTGGGGATTCATTCGTTTGGAAGTATGCCCTCAAAAATAGCATTATATTTACAATTAGAGAATCCCAAAGACTATACGGGTCATTGCTTCAGAAGGAGCAGTGCTACAGCTCTGGCAGGGAATGGGGTAGATTTAACAACCCTGAAGCGACTGGGGGGCTGGAAAAGCAGCACAGTCGCTGAACAATATATAGAAGATTCTTTGGGTGCTAAAATAAACATTGCAAATAAATTAGTGCATCAAAACAGTTTGGCACCACAACCTTCAACGAGTAGATCAGTTCCACAGGAAAGTTCAACACCAGAACCTTCTTCTTTGTTTAACGTTTCAAATTCATCTACCGTTCATAACGTGCAACTTAAATTACAAGATAAAAATTTGCCAAATGTTAACCTTTCCAATTCCCATCTGGAAAATTGTACAATCAACTTTAACTTTAAAGAATTTCTTGTGTATTTACATTTACTTTTAGAGGATGTTTTCGATTTCGTTGTTCGTGTTATTGTTCTTATGTTTCGTAGCAGATTAATTAAATTTTGTTCTATCGACTTATTTCACTCTCATTGACTGGTCATGTCATAACCTAAAAAGTAAACATTCATTTTCCGAATGAAACATCTTTATAGCTTACCTACCCCTCAATTACGTGATATCATTTACGATTTATTAAACTGATAGATACCTTTAGCTATATAATAGTTTAAAAACAGTGAAACGGATTTATCATTATGTCTGGTTTATACAGCCACTTATCATTTAACAAGTACATTTAATTTAACACGTAAGGAGTAAAGTAGTGCCGGTTTATACAGCAATTATAAATTTAATATATACGCGTGCGCATACTGACATATGTTTGCAATACCGCCACAAAAAATTTGAATTTTTTAAGGGCAATTACATGATAATGTATTGGCTAACCTGTTTTTATTCCTAGCCGACATGCGCATTAACGATTCATTTAACAAGTAACAAGTAGAATTTATGCCTGGTTTATACAGCCACTTAACAGTTAACAAGTATCATTTAACAAGTTACAAGTAAGAATTAGAATATGGTGTTTACTCAGATGGGTTTATACAACTCACGTATCACTTAACAGTTAACAAGTACATTTCCTAATTGGATTTATTTTAAATTCTACTTGTTACTTGTTAAATGAATCGTTAGTGCGCATGTCGGCTAGGAATAAAAACAGGTTAGCGAATACATTATCATGTAATTGCCCTTAAAAAATTCAAATTTTTGTGGCGGTATTGCAAACATATGTCAGTATGCGCACGCGTATATATTAAATTTATAATAGGGAAGACGCACGTATTTTTTTTAATTTTTGTATTCGTTCATTTTAGTTAGAAAAATATTTCCAGATAAGCGGAATTTCTAAAAACCCTCAATTTATTTGAAAAAATTAAATTTAAAAATTCTCCTCATTTAAAACCGAATTTGGCCTTGAGCAACTTCCCTCAAAGCTATTTGATGTAAAAAAGTAGGTACCGCTGTGAATGTGAAGAAGCAATATTGACGATCTACTCAACGTTAGATGGCGCTGATGAAAACCAATAAACTGAATTTTGAATTAATATTACCAGAAATATTTAACACCACTTTAATTATGGCAGTTAATTACACAACAGCATAACGTACATTATTATATTAATTACTCGTTAATAAGTAGACGATATTTCAACTTGAAAATAAAAAAAATTTCAAACTGACGGGTAATACAGGACTCTTAACTGTTTCATTAGCACCAACAGTGGGTCGTTTTTGGAACTGTAAGAGGTAACAAAGTTTTATCCATTAGAGGACACCAGTATTGCATTTTAAATTTATTTAAATTTTCAAGGTTTTCAAAAATTAATTACTTAAAATTGGTAATTGTTTAATGCATTTATAACTGATATTCTAACTAATTTAGTCATGACGTTTATGAAAATGCAAGAATCTCCTCAGTTGACGACATATGCGTCTTCCCTATTGCTGTATAAACCGGCACTACTTTTCTTTACTCCTTACGTGTTAAATTAAATGTACTTGTTAAATGATAAGTGGCTGTATAAACCAGACATTAAAATAAATCCAATTAGGAAATGTACTTGTTAAGTGATACGTGAGTTGTATAAACCCATCTGAGTAAACACCATATTCTAATTCTTACTTGTAACTTGTTAAATGATACTTGTTAACTGTTAAGTGGCTGTATAAACCAGGCATTACTGAATTTGTAAAAGTTTTGACATTTCAGCAATCAGCGTCGGTGTCGGTATGTCAGTGGTACCAATCCAAAATCTTTCAAAGTCCCTGTTTCATTTTCTTGCCTAAGCAAGAAAAAGCCATTTTCAAGACGATTTTGTCGAATGGAAAATCCGTTTTTCTAGACGGAGGCCGAAAAAACAATATTAATAGAAAATCTTGAACAAATCAATAGAAATTCTTTGTTCGTACGCGCAATGGCCGCAACGTCATGCGTCACACGTTCAGCAGTTTTGACAAACCGGTCAACGCGGCAAAACTGGGTTGTAGCTACATTCCGAAACCGGGAACGTATTTTACAGGACGAGTAAATAAAGATTTCAAAAATATGAAGTTTATGAAATAGAGTTTAGAAATATGTAGTACTATGAAAAATAAGTAGTTTTTCATAAAATATGTAGCGAATAATGTTTCCTGAAATAACTTCTGTGATTTTAGCGTCATATAAGCAGATTTTCACGGTGAGCAAGTTCGTGAATCTAGCGATTGAGAGTCCGATGTAATCGAGTCTTCACAACAAACCGTTCGTGAATTCATCGTAAATCCATGGCACATGAAACAACGCGTTTTTATTTCCACCTTTTTTTTCCGTTGTAAAACATTCATGTACATCTTATCCATCGAGCTGAAAGACCGATGCTTCTGATGAGTTAAGGATTTAAGATTATTATGTTTAAATGTTTTGGTTCATGGCTTGTTTGTTTAAATATTATTATCTTTATAAATTAGAATTTTTGGTTGCTTTTTAATTTTAATATGAATAAACACAATCTTTTAATTCATGGATGTAATATATCAAATATTAATTACTGGTTTTTAATTGATATACAGGGCGATTCATTTTAAATGCACGCCGGATTATGGGTCGAAACAAGAAGATCGGTAGATCACAAAAATGCAATTTTCTATCTCAAAAAATTTTTGCATTAGAAATTTTTAGGGCACCTCAATAATTCATCGAACTAGGGTCCTGGCAGTCTGGTTGCTTACTATTAAATAATACACGCTAAATAATGGCAAATGTTTGTAAAGCTGCAGCACTGCAAAAGTTTGACATTGTAAATACTGTAATAAAATACGAGTGTTTATTGAAGGTCATCACTTTGTAGTATTAATGCTATAAAGGCATTTAAATTATGCTATAAAACATATGTTTAAGAAATTCATTATCATTATGTACGTAGATATTTGCCGTACTTATATTATACTTCTGTTTTGAAGAGGGCGCCACGATACGGAGAATTCTGACTGCGTATTATCCATCTCTCTTTGGAAATATTACATTGTTGCCCGGTTCCGAATTCTCAAAATTGCTAAAAAATAGTGATGGGTTCTCAACACTACCCGCGTATCACGGCACTTGAGAGTCGAAACCATTATGACGTCAGAAGTGTCGACTCTTCATGATACTTTAACGACACTTCGCCTTTACATCATGCACGCAATAGTGTAAATGTAATCCAATTGAAACGAGAAGCAGTCAAGATTTATAGCTACATAAATCATAAGCAAACTAAGGATTAAAAAACAATTATATGAGTAAATTCTGTTATGGTTATACATTTATGCATTAAGTACATTAAAAGACATTAAATTATTTATACACCGTGTTCGTTCTAACATTTGCTATAGGAAATTAGTATGGGAAATTTGAAATATGCCAAATAGTTCGTTCTCGAATAAAAGTTGGTGAAATTAATAGTTGCAATCGATAGATAAGATATTCTAACGTACTGCCCAAAAATATTACCCTTAATAACAATCCCAATTCTTCAAAAATTATAAATTCATGAATTATTTGCAAAACATTAATTTAAAAGCCGAAACCTGAAAAGTTGACGTGAAGCCTCCGTGGTTCAATGCCAACGGTGGCTTGCTAAACTGCACGGGCTGCTGGAATGCAAGATCGAACCCCGTTACAAGCATAACTTTTTTTTAAATTTTATTTGTCATTAATCTTTAATTTAATAACAATTTAAATAATTTGTTATTATTCTTTTATTCGAAAAACGTACAAGAAATAATACATTACAAATAAAAAATAATGGTACCCAATTAATAAGACATGAATTCAAGAATTCTCATTACATATTTATTTCAAATTAAAATAAATAAAATGTAAAATAAGTACTTGTCAATACTGAAACTTTAAATGTATTTAAATCTTCAGGATTTTGAGTGTTAATTAACTAATATTGTAAAAATTGGTTTTTGTAGTATGCAGTATGAAAAAGCATCGTCAGTTTTCATTTCTAATTTATTATTTCTTGTATGTTTTTCGAATAAAAGAATAATAACAAATTATTTAAATTGTTATTAAATTAAAGATTAATGACAAAATTTTAAAAAAAGCTATGCTTGTAACGGGGTTTGATCTTGCATTCCACCAGCCCGTGCAGTTTAGCAAGCCACCGTTGGCATTGAACCACGGAGGCTTCACGTCAACTTTTCAGGTTTCGGCTTTTAAATTAATGTTTTGCAAATAATTCATGAATTTATAATTTTAACTAAACAAATCTACAACAAAATAGTTTTATATGTACGTCTTATTCAATGATTGTTGGCCAGTTCAACAAATCTGCCTTTAATTTCTTTGTAAGAATGATCAAGCAACTTCGAATTACACTCTAATAAGAGCGATACTGTTCGACACGAAGTGTCGCGACACTTCAAGTGTCACGACCACGACCAGTATCACGACACTCGACACCCAAGTTCCCATCAGTACTAAAAAACAATCTCTCATAAAATACGTGCTTTTATATTGTGTTATCTTCTATCTAGTTATAAAAACTAAAAAACCAAAAGAAAATTCAACAGAACAAATTAAAGCTATCTGTAGAATGCAGATCTGTTAAGTTAAAGCAACAATTCAAAATATTTGTTTTAAAAGTTGCTTTACTGTTCTGCCAAATAAAATGCAACAAAATCAAAATTTAAATTTAATGAGACACAAAAGAAAGGTTAAACTAGATATCAAACCCTCAGTAGTCGACCGGTTAAAGGAATTATTTTTCTTTATAAAAGATTCAGGTCTTGAATACAGGTTTTTCCTAACAAACTGGATGGACAATAGAGCTTGAATCTACAATGCTTGCAACTCTAATCTAATGGGACAAGTGTGTTATGTGGCACCAACGACATTCTTTGCAATGTTCACTTCAAACAGTGTTGTGCTGTTTATATACAAATTCTGAAAGCTTGAGCTTGGTAGTGTGAGTCATGAAGTGCGACAGAGATCCGGGTGATGTTAATTCGAAGACATGTAGCGGACATTAAAGAAATTACATCATTTTTATATTTTGCATAAATATAGTATAGATATTTATAGTAGAATTCAGATAAGAATAAAGCGAAGGAAGGTATAGGGCAAGCTTGACGTTCGCATTGATTATCTAAAATATGAGGCACGTTCACACAACGTAAAAGGTAAAAGAGAGTAAAAAGTCAAAGAGAGTATGCAAGCAAGTTTATGAAATCTGATACCGCTGCAGCTGCCGAGTGGAACAGCACTTTTTGCCATAACAAAAATATTAAAAGAATTTTATTTATTGCTTAAGCGGTTTAATACAGTGATATTATGTTAATATGTGTAATGTGTATAAATGATGGCAATTTCCCAAAAATATTCTTAGTTAAAAGCACGTTTATATTAATTCATAATGTAGTAAAAAAAACGGAACAAATTTTTGTAAATATTTTTAAAGTTAAAAAGCTCTAGAGATTAAAAATTGAAAAAGCGTAATTTGCCGATACGATATAGATCGGTTTATCTCCACCTAAAGATGTTCTATGTTCCCTATTTATATAAGTATACAACTATCCTTTCTTTTATACCCTAATAACAAATCATATGGTTTGGTTCAAGATTTTCGTGCAAGGGCACACAAAGGCGGCAGCCCCATAAATCATTACTTGGAATTGCTAATAAACACTCATTGTAGAAATTTTCTACGAAATGCGAACTAACTTTGAATTTTTAAGTTGTTAAAAATACATTACATTACCAGAGCTATTTCATCTCCTGTTGTTATTTCGGAAGCAAAATGTGTTGTAGACATCCTTCATGGGTCCTTTTGAAAGTTGACTGATATATCACTTATTTAGAGTATGCGCATAAAGAATTTTGTTTTAGCGGCAACGTTGTGTCCTTGTCTCTGTGTCGTGTTCCTAACCTTTTTGAATTCATATACTCCTGATTGAAATTCTGTAATTAACTTACCTTTGGAATGATGTTTCACTTTTATAGTAGATTTTCGATGTGAAAAAGGATTAATTCTACCTAGGGAAACATTCATTAAATAAAGCAGAACAATTGTTCAGGAATTTAATGAAAAATAGACTATACAAGAAAATATTCTAATGACTAGAGAGAAAGAAACTTTAAAAATGGTTATTCGACAAAATGGCTTTTTTAAAATTATTATGTACATAGTTGAAACAATAGATATTAAACCAAGGAACATGAACTTATCTTGTATTATTATTAGATTGTATATGTATGAACACTTTACACATACTACGCTAATAAACCTTTTAAAATTCAAAAACAAACTATAAATAGTAAATATTACTAGTACTTTCAAGACTGTTGTACCAATTTCAGTGTAGACATTGAATAATATCGGTTGCGTTCAATGGGAGTTAGCAGTCGTTAGTAGCTGGATTTAGCGCTTGTAAGAACAAATTGGTATTGAACGGCAGATCAATAGAAAGACTTTTTTAAATTAGCAATGCTACCCTAGCGGCAACTTTCAGAAAATTGCTGTTTTTTGTAGAAATATGAAAACAAAAAAGTAGATAGATTAGAAAAAGTTTAAAATGAAAAAATCTAAAGTCGTTCAATGACTCTGTTGGTGCTAACTGCAAGCTATTGATGCTAAGTCCCATTCAGCACAGCCACTGTTTTAACTGAACTCATTTCTATTCTTTAACACAATCAAAACAGAGATTATGATGTATTCAACAATTATCTCAGTAGCGGGCAACTATGGATTATAAAATGACAACGCATGATAGTTGCAGAACTGAAATTAAAACAATCAGCCTTTATATGCAGTTCAAGGTCTTTTTGGGTAAGAAATGACTATGGAAAGGTGACAGTTTTACTAATGTCAAATCAATTTCCATATGTCATATTTTAGTTATTGGATAGTTCTTTTCAAATGTTTATAAATCGAATTTTTCTGAGTAAGAGCCATTTTGCAGGACAACATATAATCAACAAATTTTAGGCATTTTCTATTTAGGAACTGGTTACGAACACACAGCTAGCCAGTAGTAAGTAGTTTGTCAGAAGTTATGAAGGCACAACATGCCATACTTTGTATATACTGTTGAAGAGCAAAAACTGTGAAATGAAATAAAGAATTGAAAATGGCACATTTTATTAATAATAAAACTTACAGCTTCTATATTATACTAAGTGTACCAAAGTCTGGAAACGGTCAAAGATCTTAAGAAATACACTTGAAAAATCGCAAAAACACGTGTGTAATATTTATAAGAGAGCTCGTAAGAAAAATGTGCACTTGTTGTCTTGCAACTCTGAAGTTTAGCGTAGCCCACTCAAAGCAAGACTAAAATACTCGTTTTGGAAAGACGAGAGTGGAAAAAGTTGCCGTTAAAAGGTCTTTGAAGGAGCATACCGGTCGAGAAAGTGGATTGGTTGTGCAGGCGTTTTTGAGTTTTTTTCAAAGTTTTCAGCGCAAAAACGGAAAGGGATGAAAGAGAGAGTAAGTAGTGTGAGAGAGGGAAAAGTAAGGTGAGAGAAAGAGGGAAGAAATAAGTGACAAGAGGGTGAGAAAGGAAGATATAGGAAAAAAGGGGGAGAGGTAAGAGAGGGAAGAAAAGAAGAGGGGGTGGGCAAAGATTACTGAGGGAAAAGGAGGGGGCGAACGAAAGAAAGACATGATAATGATAAGGGATGGCGTGAGGGAATGCACTTTTTTAGTTCAAGCGCACTTTTGTAGTTCAAATGTACCTTTCAGTTCAAATGTACTTTTTAGTTCAAATGCACTACTATTCTGTATATATTATGTAACGTGTGAACAACGGAATTTTGATTCAGAGTTGGCCTTGAAAGAAAGAGATAGAAATATCGGTCATGTGCAATTTGGAATCGTATGAATTAGTTTATTTAAACATTTTAAACTGTCACTTTTTGAAAAGAGCTGTCAGACTAAATTTTTGAAAAAAAAATTTAAAAAAAACAGTTTTTAATAATGACATTCGTATTTAATGAAGTACAAAAGAGAAATATGGTAGAAGTTTATCTAACACAGAATTAGCAATAAAATTCAAGAAATTAATAACACACCTTGTAGCCTCCATAATGTTATCGATTCCGTTAAAAGGAGAGTTGCATTGTGTAGAGATGTAAGTGGGGGGCCATACAACTCATCTTCTTTAATAAATTTTTAATTTAATTATATTATTTAAAAATTTCTTGACTAAAGATTGTTGAGAGCTCCCAAATCAGAACCAAAATGCTAAAATGCATTTAAACTAGGTCTGTCGGTTAGTGACTGAGAGTAGTTCTCAATGATCTGTAGTAGTTCTAAATGATCTGTAGTAGATCTACTACCTACTTAAAATTAATATCAGATATAACCTAAAATTTCCAAGGCCTTCTCTGAATCAAAATTCCGTTGCTCACACCTTAGTATTCCGGCAGGGAAATTTTGTACGATTTTTGTCAAGTAGATAGATTTTTCTTAAATTTTAGGTAAGACTTTTCATGACATAACAAAATATCATAGGCATGACAGAAATAACTATTTCAATGAAAATAAAATAATAGTTGATTTTATTGTTTGTTTGTTTTTGGGCGAGGAATCAGGATGGCGGAGCATCCTTCGTACCTCATGGCACCGATTGCTATGATCATTTGGCCGACCCTACTAGAATTTAGCCAAATCTGGGGGAATTCCACTCCCAGTAGGGATTTTTAACGTGCCAAACATCGCATTGACACGGGACCTACAGTTTTACTTCATATCCGAGAAGAAGGCATGTTTTTAATTTTTCTCTGCTATGAAAAATTACCAGCTCGGCCAGGGATCGAACCTGCGATCCTTGGATTATGAAGCAAACATGCAAACCACTAATCCACCGAGGCTGGCTAGTTGATTTTATTATTAATATAAAAAAAGGTTTACTTTGAAAAAAGAATTTATACCAAGATACATCATTTTGATTTAAAAACTACGTATTTTACTAAATTGTATTTTATGACATATGTCATTAAAAGGAAAATAATAATTTTTTCACAAGTACAACATGCCACTGGATGTGAGACCGCTTACAAAGGGAAAGAAATCGGGCGAAATTTTCCTGCCGAAATAGTATGTTTTTAATTCAAATGTACTTTTTAGTTGTATTTATTAGTCCATTTGCCGAGACTTGTCGCAAGACGTAAACTCATTTGAAGTTAGGTGACCCTTGAAGCTTCATTTACAATGATGCACGTCTGCGTACTGTGTGTGCTTAACTCGCTGTTACGGTTGCAGCGTAATATGGAATGGAAACTGATTGCATTATACGTGTTTCCGCATTTATGTAAGGTAGTTTAAGCGTTAATGAAACCACGTGCACGCCGACCAATAGCATCACTTATAGTTTGTGTAGTGCTAACTTCAAGTGTATTTACATCTTGCGACAGGTCTCGGCAAACGAACTTTAGTTATTTTTTGGTAACGCCCCAAGTAACTGTCATCAAAAAAATAATTAACCAGCAGTTACACTTACCACTTAACTTACCGTACTTAAATAGAAAATGCCTTGTGTTTTATTCAAATGGTATCATGGTATTAAACTCATGGCCAACCATTATCCGAATTTCTAATTATCCCAAATTATCCAAAAAGATCTTGAACAGCATTATAAATTAATGCTTAAATTTTATCATTATAGTACAGAGCAGAGTACCTATGTACATACATTATTATTTATATACAGCTTTATCTTTCTTCCTTGGTTTTGAAGAAGGTTCATTAATCACAAAATATTGTAAAAATAAAAGGTACAATTAAGTACATAATCTTAGGTTGGTTTAATTTAATATCAACATAGTTTTTATTAAAATCGTTATACTCTTAAGATAACCTTAGTGCTGCTTTTAAACAAAATTCGAGGGAATTTAATTTATTTTCTTATAAGTAAAATATTCAACAATTTAAGCACTTAAGATTACATTAAAGAAATAAAACGTTTTGTAGATTGATTTATAAACAGACAATTCTTTTGTTGTCTTCAAATCTTAACTTGAAAAAATAACTGGGTTGACATTTACGTAGAATTGTCCATATATCTCAACAACTCTTAAATATAAAAAATCAGTAGATATATATGCGTGCATAATAAAGGATAAAAACAGTGTTTATTTTTGTAAGATTCAACACGCTATTACGAATATGAATAATAAATTACCAATAACGATACTTCTTTACACAATTATTTCCTAAATCTACAACTATGACATGGTTATCCGAAGTAACAGCTATTCCACTGGGACGTTTCAATTTGGACTCATGCGAATCAATTATGGTACTTATGTTTTTATCTGTTAACGATAAAACTTGCAGGTAATTTCGTCCTTTTTGTTCAGATCTACTTGCTAAGATTCTACTTTCCCCATCAACTACGATCCCTCCATATCTGCCTTTCCCTGAAAAACAAAATGATAGCGTAAACATACATGAAGCAAATATTGGCGATAAACAACTATTAATGCTTGGCTACCGGAGCCATGAAATTATGTTAGAGGTTAAGTTAAAGGGTCGGTTTTCTATTTGCAATATTTTGTCCTTTACGGTATTTTTGCCTTGCCGGTTTTTTCTGCGATGTTCTGTCTTTCTTTAGGCAGACTTTAGTGTACCTAACAGAAGCTGTAAAAAAAGCAACACTGTAATTTTACCCATATTTTCAACGAGTACTAGATTATATTTACTGTAATATGAAACAAAAATTGTATTTCCAAATCTTCGTTAGAATAATGCCAACAACTGTGTGCTTTTGCATTTGTAATATTGTAATATAGCACTCCTAAAAGCATATTATCAGTTTACCAATTCATCTTCTTTTAAATTATCAAAGATTTTATAAATTATAGGTACTTGTTAAATTAAACAAAAATCACATTTAGTGATTTTTTTTTTAAAGTAAATTGTAACATTTGTTTTTAAATTAGTTTTAAAAAATTCAAATGTTTCGATCCAAGCCTTGTTATGTATTTTCATTGTTAATAAAAACAAAAGAAAAAATTAATTAATTAAATGACTGATATATTAAAATCTCTTAAATATAAATTTCTATTTATGTTAGTTAGACACATGGAGAATAATTAATAATCCTTTAAGTCAAAAAATGTATATTCAGTAGAACACTGGTCTAGTGAAATTTGCACAGGTATCTATAATCTAAAAATACTCCTTGATAAAATTAATAGTGACAGATGTTGACATTATTCTAAAGTCTGGATCCCGTTACTTGCGTATTTGACAAACATTCGTCGTAGTAGTGGGAACATTGTGACTCATACAAATGCCTTTCTTGTATGAACTTGTCCTTTCCCGTCGATTGTCTGTAAATATAACACAAAGCGAAGACTTCTATTACTTGACTAATATATTCTTTAAAAATGTTTGCCAAATATACAAGCCGTTGGAGCGGTTTTCACAAGTGTTCGCTTGTATATTTGTCGAATTCACAAATATTTGCGTATTTGCCAAATACACGAGAGTAATAGGATCCAGGTTTAACCAAGAATTGGATGATAAACTTTGTTTTTGTACATTTTTTTTTGTACAAAGAGTACTCGTTGAAAATATGGGTAAGATTACAGCGTTGCCTTTTTACAGGTCCTGCCTGCTTTAATAAAGTCTATATACCATGCCACATCCAAAGTTCGTAAGTTGCAAAAACATAAATAAGCAACTAAATTAGGCTAACAAAATTTAAAAGAAACTTCACAAAAGATATCAAAATTGGTATCAATAATATTTACTGGGGCCAAAATTTTCATTTTTTTTAGTCGATATTAATAAGTTTTGGATATATTTTAGACTAAACATCTTTGATTTCATTTACGTTCAAAATTTAACTTCTTATTAGAGTGTTGCAAAAAAATTAGAATTCAAAAGTTATATTAAATTTTTCTGAAAAAAGATAACTTCAATTATGATAACTTTAACTTTTTTATTAAAAGTCATATTTGGCATCTAGTCAAAACATCGCAAGAAAACGTTGCAAGAAAAAATTGGTGTTTGTTCACAGTAGCCTGCTTGATTTGGATCGATTTGGCAATCCAACAATCTGTCAAGTGGTGATTTTATAGCGCCAGAGGGAATGTTTGCCTACAGTAACCATATTGGTTTGGATTGCTTAATTAGGCTAGAGGTTAAATCAGAAATTAGGTTAGAGCATAGGCGTGCGCATTAACCCGAAGAAGAATTTTACGCAAAAATTAAAGGTATGTCATACTATTAAAACGTTTTATTTAATTATAAATATATTACATTATTAATGTATACGAGTTTGAATGTACATATTTCAATTATACACACCTCTAAAATCCACAAACAGTGTCTCAAAATTTTAATAAGTGTGCACCCTCATTATTAAAACTCTTCGTACGCCTATGGGTTAGAGGTTAGGCTAAAGGTCAGGTTAGGAGTTAGGTTAATGGTTAAATTGAACATTAGGTTTCCTTTTTGCAACATTTTATCCTTTATGATATTTCTAGCAATGTTTTGCATTGTGAAGTATTGATTCCAATCTATCAGTTTTTGTTTGGATATGCATCTGCTGCATTAGTTCTCTAAGATTTTGCAAAATTGACAATTTATTTATCCGAGCCTCTAAGCAAAAATTACTTTTTTTGCAGATGGTATTAAGTAATTCAAAAAATATTTACAATAACACATTCTATTTACTTTTGCTCCAGATTTTACAAAGATGGATGTGTTGGGTTTATTGTACAACATTCCAATTCAAACCATGACAGTCCAAACAAAGCTTCTCCATTTTATATATTTCATGTCCAGTTTCTGTGTTTACATAGAACCTTATTCTTTTATTTGAAGGAATTATTGTTTTGTAATGAATACCTTGAAATACCTTCATCTTATTGGACATGACCAGCAATGCAAATATTTATATATTACAAAAATAGTCAACATGAATAGTTAACTGACATCACTTTCAGCCATCGGAAGTGATCCATTAAGAATCTAAAATTTTCCGAAAATATAATACAAACCTATAGAAAATACAAATAGATTGGTCGAACGATGCTATGTAATAATCGGCGGGCATGTTTAATTTAGCTTTAAACTAAGTTAGGTTAGGTTGGGTTATATTGCGTTCATATTCTGCATTAGTAGAACAATAAATTACTGGAAATTAGAAAAATTGTAACTTGTAAAATCACTTCGAAAATCATATCAATTAGCTTAAGGTAGAGTACATTGAAAAGACTCGAATGGGTCTCTCCACTAGAATCAAAATAAATAAATAAGAAATGCTCTCGAGATTCTACTGTCACAGAATATTTTTAGGAATAGGGTATCTGTCACAAATAACTGCCCGCGAGGTGGTTCCTAAAATTGTTTTTCTCTGTCAGGAGGATTTTACTTTAAAACAAATGTTGAAATGCTATTTTCTATAATGTGATAATAACTAATAGTCCAGTGAATGAAGGGATTTTACCCTGCAAAAGGTCGGGTAGTTCTAAATTTTTGATATGTTGTATAGATTGGTGGGTTAGTGAAAAATCCAAGTTTTCCAATTCCATCCCCCTCCGCGCCCTCCGCCATCTTGAAAAAACCGTCGAAAATCGGCACTTTTTTTAGTTTCTCACCTATAACTTCGTTCTGGTGCATCTTAGCACAAAAAAAGTTATTTGCCGACTTGTAGAGGACAAACTTTTCTAAAACTTTGGCATATGAAGTTGTTTTGCACAATGAATAACAACAGAGCTGTAAAGCTCGCAAAAAAAGCTAAAATTGCCTACTTTGCAAAATTTTGAGTTTCTTGTCACTTAACATCGCGATAACTTCGTAACACTGCATTTTAGCATATAAGTCTTCAGAATTAATCTTGCAGAGAATTTAATTAGCTACAAATTCTATTATCAATTTTTACGTTCAATACAACAGAGTGGGGATAAATTTAGAAAAAAACGAAAAAGTGACTTTTTTAAAGTTTAGTGCAGCAAATCTCTTTGGTCCATTATTTCTAATTATGCAAGTATTGCCTTTGATTTCAGGCAGAATAATCTTTATAGATGCAAAATGAACGTAATTACTGACGTTGGTGAACGTCAGTGGTGTCTCGTGCGACTACTAGAAAAAACTTAAAAAAAACTGCACTTCCTTCTTTTATTTGCCTGCAACTTCTCTCTACTGCATTTTAGCTCCGAATGAGTTATTTGTGGAGTATTCTAAGACTATGACTAAGAGGATGAAAAAAGTGAAGTGAAGTGCCTACTGTAAAAATTAAAGCTCCGATATTCAAGTCTAATTTATGGACCATATCGAGCGGATAAATTCGAACAAGACGTTAAATAGGATAGAGGACGGCTGCAGAAGACAGAAGAAGAAAGGAAAAATACCCCATCGGCGAAATTGTGAGTGAAAACCATTAATAAAAGTAAAATTTAAAGGTTATGGGAAATTAATAATAAGGCTCAATATTGCATGTGATAAAGAGTGATAAGGCTAGATAAATAAACCCTTGCCCGCCAGTGTTAGGATAGGCAACACATTCTACATAGAAAACCCCAAAGGGTTGCATAAATAAGAAAACAGCAGCTACAGTGAAAGTGTAAAAGTAACATTAAACATTAAAAGCAGTAATAGTGTGTATTTTTCAATTAAAAAAGTGCGGATAAATAATACTAACAGCCTTATGAATAAGAAAGAGGACAGTGGATATAAGAGAAATAGGACTAACAGTGTTATCAGTGCAAAAGAACTAAGAAAGCGGCAAAGAGAAGTAGAAGATCCGGAAGTTTTTGAAAAGTGGGAACAGTTACAAATAAAGGCGTTTTCTAAAAGAGCGAAGATATCGAGAAGCCCACCAAAGCAGAACAAAGAGGAGGCAAAAGGAAAACAGCAAACCGACGGCGAAGAAAACAAAGAGATGGAAGCAATACTTATAAAATTAGATGAGGTAAAAGAGGAGATAAAGAACGAACTTGAACTGAAAATAACGGATATGAAAGAAAATTTTGCGGAAGTGCAAAAAGAACTAAAGAAAGTAAAAGCAGAGTGGGAGGAAAAGGCTAAAAACTGGCAAAAAGAAAAGGAAGAATTCGAAAAGAGAATTGGTAATTTGGAGAACAAATTAGAGAAGCAGGAGAAAGAGAAAAGAAGAAATAATATAATAATCAAAGGAATAAAGTTTAAAAACGACAACACCGAACAAGAAGTCAAGGAATTCCTCCAGCAAGAAATAGATATAACAGCAGAAATAGAAGAGGTCTTTAAGGTAGGAAGACAGGAAGCAAAGGTGACTGTAGTGAAATTAAACAGCTTTGAACAGAAACTAAAGATACTGAAACAAAAAAAGTAAGCTGGGAAACAACAAATATATATAGAATGCGATCTCACCATGGAAGAACAAAAAATACAAGCAGCGATTAGGAAGATAGGCAGAGAAGAAAAAGAAAAAGGCAAGAAAATTAAAGTGGTTATACAGAAGATTAGAGATAAATGGGACTAAGTATAAATGGACAGATGCAGAAGGCAGTAGCCTGAAAAAGGTGGATGGTAAGGAGCCAAAAAACTAATTAAATATGTAAAGGACGGAACCAACACGACGAAACTAGCAAAGAAAAGGATTACGAATAAAAAAAGATATATAAAAGAAGAAAAGCTAACGGTGGGTTTTTGGAATGCACAGGGTTTAAACAAACCAGGAAAAATGAAGCAGTTAATAAAGGAAGCAGAAGAAAACAGAATAGACATTTTATTAATCCAGGAAACTAATCAAAAAGGATTATCAAATATAAAATTAGGAAACTACATATGGCTTAACGGTGGAGGAAAGCAAAACAAAATGGGAACAGGTTTCCTAATACAAGAAAGATTAAAAGAAATGATAGTGGATTACAAAGTAATAAACGAGAGATTGAGTTTTGTAAGGTTAAAGGGGAAGTTTAGAAAATACAGTGTAATAAATGTTCATGCACCAACTAATAATAAAGAAGTGGAAGAAAAGGAACAATTTTATGATGAGTTAGAACAGATATTAGAAAATATTCCAAAATTTGACATTAAAATAATAGCAGGGGACTTAAATGCGAAGATAGGGAGAGAGAAGGAATATGAAAAGATAGTGGGAAGGGAAAGCTTACATGAACAAACGAATGAAAATGGCCAGTTACTCATAAATTTTGCGGCGAGAAATAATATGATTAATATTTCTACTTGGAATAAAAGAAAGGATATACACAAGGCAACTTGGAGGCACCTAGATAACCAAACAAATAACCAAATCAACCACATGCTAATAACAAAGATAAACAAGGACTGCATTCAAAAGGTTAGAACATACAGAGGAGCAAACATAGGATCAGACCATTATTTAGTAAAAGCGATATTAAAACAAGAAAAGCCAAAAATCAGGAAAAAGATAACAAGGAAAAGGAAGTGGCAGCTGAGTGCACTAAAAGAGGAAACCATATTGAAAAATTCAAAGAAAAATCAAGAAAGTTAGCAGAAAAAACACCAAAAGGAAATAACATTGAAGAAGAATGGAATAAAATAAAGGAATTGGTGACGGAAAGTGCAGAAGTTTTAGGAAAAGGAAAAAAAAATATATAAAAATGATTGGTTTGATGAGAAGTGTGAACAGGCAATTAAGAAGAAAAATAAATCATGGAAAAAAATGTTAGCGAATAACACACAAGAAACAAAAAACCAATACAAGAAAGATAGAAATACAGTTAACGAAATCTGCCGAGAAAAGAAACGAAAAATGGTAGATAAGAAGATGCAAGAATTACAGGAAAACTACAACTATTAAAATACAAGAATGTTTTATAAGAGCCTAAACAATCAACAGGGAGAACGTTATAAAGGCAAAAGCATTGGAATACAAGATTCCCAAGGACAATTATGTATGGATGAAGGAAAAGTTATGGAATTTGGGAAGAATATTTTAAAAGTACTCTGGTAGCACAAGAAATATGGGAAAGAGAGGAGGGAGGAGATAAAACAAATGGAAGTGACGAGACGGTACGTTCAAAAGAAGAGTTCGAGCAAGTTATTAAGCAGATGAAGAATAATAAAAGCCCAGGGATAGACGAAATACCGCTAGAACTGATAAAGTACACAGATGAATCAATAAAAGAAAGAATTTTTCAACTAATTACAGAAGTATGGAAACAGAGAAGAATGCCAGCAGAATGGAATATCGCAGTTATAAGTCCAATGTACAAGAAAGGAGACCCACAAAGAACTGAAAACTACAGACCGATATCGCTGTTAACTGTTACATATAAAATTTTCACAAGTATAATCAATAAAAGGTTACAAGAAGAAGCAGATAAAAAAATAGGCAGTTATCAGTGCGGTTTTAAAAAAGGAAAATCAGTCATCGACCATATCTGGGTAATAGGACAAATTCAAGAAATGTGCAACAAAAAGAATACAAGAATCTATGCATTATTTGTAGATTTCCAGAAGGCGTATGATTCAATAAAGAGAAAAGAAATTTTAACAGCATTAAAAGACCTGAAATTCTCCCCAACAATAATACAGTTAATACAAATGTCTTTAGAGAACACAACAAAGTTAGATTTCAAGGCCATGACTCCAAGACATTTAACAGTAGTATAGGACTTAAACAAGGAGACCCTTTATCCACCACATTGTTTAATATAGTATTAGAATCAGTACTTAGAAAAAGCAAAATAAAAACGGATAACCATTTAGCGAGAAACTCTTATCAGTGTCTAGCCTATGCTGACGGTGTGGTATTCTTAAGCAGAACCAAAGAAGAATTAAAGGAAATAACAGCAAGATTCCAAAAAAATGCAATAAATGTCGGTCTAAAGATAAATGAGAGCAAGACAACATACGAGGGTAGATCAGTATTTACGGTCCCTGACATAGTAGGCTTTGCATGATATCGTCACTCATTTTTCTATGAGAACTGTCATTACTAATTATTTGTTGTGTCAAGTTTTGCGTAGGTGCGTGTTGTTCTTTGAAAGTTATTAATAATTAAGCTGGGCGATAACAGCCAATTTTTAAAAATGGAAAAAAGTGAAGAAGAAGAAAAGTGAAGCGGTGATAAAGTATTTGCAAAAAAAAAGGATTAACACCTACTGAAATTCACAAGGATATGACAGACGTTTTAGGGGACTCTGCCCCTTCTTCCCAAGTGGTGAAAAATATGTCTCGTGAGTTTAGATTAGGCAGAACAACTTGCGAATATGCGAAAGGTGCGGGACGTCCAGTCTGTGTCACCGTTGACAAAAACATCAATTTGATCCATGATATGGTAATGGCAGATAGAAGACTGACTATTCGCCATATCGCGGAAATAACGAACATCTCTTATGGGTCAGTTGAAAATATTTTAAGAAATGTTCTTGATCTCAGAAAAATTTCGGCGCGTTGGGTTCCAAAGATACTGACCGTCGATCAGAAACGCTCTAAAGTGCTGCATTCGGAAGCCAATTTGAAGTACCTGAAGGCCAATCGGAAGCAATTTCTCACTCGCTTTGTGACTGTGGATGAAACATGGGTGCACCATTTTGATCCTGAGACGAAAAGACAAAGTATGGAGTGGCATCACAGAGGTTCTCCACCTCCACGCAAATTTCGAGTTCAACGGGCGGCTGGAAAGATTATGGCCACAGTTTCCTGGGATGCAGAAGGAATTTTGATGATCGATTATTTGCAGCGTGGACACACAATAACGGGTTCTTATTATGCAGGGTTAATTCCAAAATTGCGCGAAAGCATCGACCGAAAAAGACCAGGAAAGTTGGCACACAAAATTTTGTTCCATCAGGACAACGCTCCAGTCCACAAGAGCTGCATTGTCATGGCTGCCATACAGAACGCTGGCTTTGAAATCCTAGAACACCCTCCATATTCACCAGACCTGGCACCCAGTGATTACCATCTATTTCCAAAATTAAAGGAAAACCTGTGTGGAAAAAAATATGGAGACGATAATGAAGTTATGACCGCAGTAAATGGCTGGTTTGAGGAGCAACCAGAAAACTTCTTCCTGAAAGGCATTGAAGCATTGGAACATCGGTGGACCAAGTGCATTGAAGTCCAGGGAGATTATGTTGAGAAATAAATAAATAATGTTTTAAAAATTCTTTCTCTTTCTATATCAGGGACCGTAAATATTGATCTTCCCTCGTACATGATTCTAAATAACAAAAACAAAACAGGAAACGAAACACGAAAAATAAAATTAGAAAATCAGGTACAATGTTTTAAAAAAGAAGAACAAGTAATATATTTAGGTGTACAGATTTCGGAAGAAGGAGATTCCAGAAGGGAAATTGCAAGAAGGTTAGCAGCAGGGTCAAGATGTATAGGGGCATATAATAAAATTATAAGGGATAAAAAGATATCAAGGAGAATAAAAGAGTGCATTTATAAAACTATAATCAGGTAACCTTTGCAGCAGAAACATGGGTAACAGATCAAGAAAGTAATGAAAAACTGGATGTGTGGGAAAGAAAAGTGTTGAGAAAAATCTATGGGGGGGTCAAAGTAGGAGAGGTATGGAGACGAAAAACGAATCAAGAACTAGAAGAATGCTACAAAGACAAAAAGTTAAGTGTAATTGTAAAACAGTGCAGGTTAAGGTTGCTGGGTCACATTATAAGAATGGAAGATAGGGATATGGTAAAGAAAGTGTATAATACAAAGTGGGGTGGCAAAAACAGAAGAGGCAGACCAAGGAAAGTATGGGAAGAATGTGTGAAGGAAGATTTACAATCGATAAATGAAAACAACTGGGAAGAAATGGCAAAAAACAGAAAGTTGTAGAAAATTAAAGTTAATAGTATAGGATAAACATAATGTAAACAAAAAAAAGCCAAAGGCCTTAAGGCCTATAGTGCTATATATATATACAGGAGTTGCAAAAGGTAACAGATTTCATCCGAAAGTAATAAAAGTTGTCAGGAGAGAGCGTTTTATAAAATAATTTATAATTAAAACGCATTGAATTAGTTTTTTCTGGGAATTTCCAAATTTTGCTTCCATACTTAAAAACAGTCCGAGGAGATTTGAAATAATTTCAATGTTCCTGTTATTGGTTACTATACTTACTTTGTTGTTCCCTGCTAGTATGCGACGACAAAACATACAAAACATTAGTAACCATTTTTTTTTATGAGTGAGCTCCAAAATGTGAATCTGAAAGAGCAAGAATTGAAGAAAAAGGGGGAGATAACCTTTGAGAAAATGAAAAGAATTGATCTGTGTCGACTTCTACAAAAGCAATACATTTTTGGATTAAGGTACTGAAGAAAAAATCTTTACTAAAAGGTAATAGAACAATTACTTAAGTAATAGCACTGGAAACCCTGATAACTGAGCGGACGTGCTAAACCGGTCCTTCCTCTCTACTCACCCCTTCCTCTCTCGCGGTCCGCTCCACTATCCTACTGCTCTCTCCCCATTCTCATCGTCTTAACTGTTCACATTCCCTTTTCTTGTGTTGCACTAGGAATGCAAGACGCCATACCTGCAACGGGTTTCCATCGTGTTGATTCCGACTTACTTTGTATACAATACCCTATACACATAATTACTTTCATTTTGCATCTATAAAGATTATTCCGTCTGAACTCAAAGGCAATACTTTCATAACTAGAAATAATGAACCGAAGAGATTTGCTGCACTAAACTTTAAAAAAGCTACTTTTTCGTTATTTTTCTAAATATACCCCCACTCCGTTGTATAGAGCGTAATAACATAAAATTGATAATAGAATTTGTAGCTAATTAAATTCTCTGCAAGATTGATTCGGAAGACTTGTATGCTAAAATGAAGTGTTAAGGAGTTACCGCGATGTTAAGGGACAAGAAACTAAAAAATTTGCATAGTACGCAATTTTAGCCTTTTTTGCTAGCTTCACAGCTCCGTTGCTATTTATCATACTAAACAACTTCACATACCAAATTTGTAGGAAATTTTGTCCTCTACAAGTCGGCAAATAACTTTTTTTGCGCTATGATGCACCGGAACGATGTTATAAGCAAAACACTAAAAAAAGTGCTGATTTTTTCAAAATGGCGGAGGGCGCGGAGGGAGATGGAATTGGAAAACTTGGATTTTTCACTAACCCACCAATCTATACAACATATCAAAAATTTAGAATTACCCGACCTTTTGTACGGTAACCACCCTTTTTCGACCTTCGTTTACTGGACTAGAACATTTCAGTCTAGAAATAAATAAAGATTATTAAAAGTTTCACAGTTTTATTAAAATACAACCTGACAATATTGTTTCGACAGCTATGCTGTCATTATCAAAGGTAATATAATTATAAACAAACACGTCGCTAAGGTAGATACAAAATAGGTAACTAGATAAAATAATAATAATAATCAGAATTAAATATCTAATACTTCCAGTAACGGAGAATTACTGAGCTCAAGTTGTTCATTCATTAAATTCATTTAGTTACATTTTGTTCATTCATTTAGTTACCTATTTTGTATCTACCTTAGTGACGTGTTTGTTTATAATTATATTACCTTTGATAATGACAGCATAGCTGTCGAAACAATATTGTCAGGTTGTATTTTAATAAAACTGTGAAACTTTTAATAATCTTTATTTATTTCATGATTATGGAGTTCCACAAAATAAGGCTGGAAACAATAAACAAAAAAAAAATTTTCAGTCTAGAATAAAATTTTCATCTGTTATGAATGTTATGATAATGTAACGTGTGAGCAACGGAATTTTGATTAAGAGTTGGCCTTGAAAGAAAGAGATAGACATATCGCTCATGTGCAAATTTGAATCGTATGAATTAGTTTATTTAAACATTTTAAACTGTCACTTTTTGAAAAGCGCTGTCAGATTAAGTTTTTGAAAAAAAAATTTAAAAAAATCAGTTTTTAATAATGACATTCGTATTTAATGAAGTACAAAAGAGAAATATGGTAGAAATTTATCTAACACAGAATTAGCAACAAAATTCAAGAAATTAATAACACACCTTGTATCCTCCATAATGTTATCGATTCCGTTAAAAGGAGAGTTGCATTGTGTAGAGATGTAGGTGGGGGCCATATAACTCATCTTCTTTAATAAATTTTTAATTTAATTGTATTATTTAAAAATTTCTTGATTGAAGATTCTTGAGAGCTCCGAAATCAGAACCATAATGCTAAAATGCATTTAAAGTAGGTCTGTCAGTTAGTGACAGAGTAGTTCTCAATGATCTGTAGTAGTTCTAAATGTTCTGTAGTAGTTCTACTACCTACTTAAAATTAATATCAGATGTAACCTAAAATTTCCAAGGCCTTCTCTGAATCAAAATTCCGTTGCTCACACCTTCTTATAAAAATATTAGTAAATTACATTTGCATGTACGAATTGTTTGTATGAAATAATAGTAAATATAAAAACATCAATCAGATTTTTTTTGGCAAGTTCAACGAACTGTGGGCACATTTGAAGAAACTAATAATATAAGTGATAAAATTCGATCTGGAGGAAGGTCTAGAAACGAGAATATTATTGATCAGGTTAGGCAGCACATACAAGAAGAATTTACCTTGTCTTTGCGTAGACTTCAAGAACAAGGAAGACATTTTGAACATCTTTTATAATTTTTTATTGTAAAAGTTTACCTACCGAAATGTTATTGTTACAAGTTCTTTTCTTTCCTTTTATGAACTCGATTGTTTTTATTCGTTGTTAAAGTATTGTTTATTCCTATAGTAAAGTGTTCTTTTTATAAATGTTATTAAGTAATACTTAAAATAACTGCAAGCACAAGAAATAATAATAGCGTACGCTAACCTAACATTTTCTGTGTATTATTTGGGGCTCTGTTTAGTGGTGTCGTCACTTCGTATTTTCTTGACACAGGTGGCTGTGTCTCCATTAGCGCTACTCAAGATACATTGGCGCTACTGTACAGTTCACAAAAACTATGGGCAGTAGAAGTAAATAATTCTAGTAATAATTATTCATGGCTATTGCGATCCAAAGACTTTTTGATCATACGATATTTCATTATTTTAATCGCACAAACTTCAAGAACTTCAAACATCCCAAAAAACGACAGTTATATCATGTATAAGCAGAGTAAAAGGGGCAAAAGCCCGCAGTTTTTGCATAAAAGTTGATTTTTGGTCACGAAGTTTGGTATATTTATCCAAGTTTTACAATGATTACGTATCTTTAAAATTTAAATCATAAAACAAAATTCCTTTTGACCCTGTGCACAGGGTAAAAGTCCTGATCCGAAGGGGCAATAGTTCTCCCCAGGGCTCTTGCTCCACTGACGAAAACTTTTGTTCTGATTAGTGCTGCTATCCGATGGGCAACTTTAGAACTTCCTAGTATTGTGTCATGTAGGTTAATTCATATGATTTCATAACCTAATTAATAGATTTTTCAAACACTGTTATTCAAAACGCAAACATATTTCCAAAATATTTAAAAATTACATAAAAGAAATATGAATTTCTAACTAACCTCATTGTTCTCACAATAATCACTCTAAAACAAACAAACTATGCTAGCAAAACAGCAACCACGACACATTCCACTTCACAGTGGAACAGAACAATATCAACATAACACCTTAAAGACAAAATTGAAGTAAATCAGACTTTTAATTAAATCAGAGATTTAGGAAATTGAATCAGGTTGATCGTGTCACTATTTCTGTATTCTTTTTTTAATGTCAATAAAGATGACAGAAGCAGTAACCAGATCAACCCTTCCATTTTCGTTAACATCTAATGAATGTTGATCAGCCTAAAACATTCGAAAGGATAATAGTACCGATGGTTCATGGTTCTAGAAATATTTCTAGACACTATAAAACCAGTGTATCACCAGAAAAACCTTTGTCGAGGTTGTTGAGTTAAGTATCAACTCAGAAATCAGATTCAGAAGTTGACGATCTAGTATACAATAACATAACCTGGAAACCAGGCCCCAGAAGCTATGAAACTTGTGCAGGCGGGAGGGGGCGATTATTATTATTATTACGTAGGCCCAACATGCGGCTGCAGCCGACTTACATTTGTATTTGTGTCAAGGAAAAACTGCAGGAAACCTTAACCAGATCTGCCAGTACTAGGAGTCAAACCTGGCGGCTCGCTTGAGTGAATGAGCCCGACCGCTTAACGTGTCCATCTGATAGCACGGTGAAGTGCACTGAGGCTTTATCGACAAGAAGAATTCTTTCACCGGTTCCGGGGATCGAACCCGGGCCACCTGAGTAAGAGTTGGACTCTTTAGCGCACGACCCACCAGCGTCACTGATTGGAAACACTCAATTTTATGATAGATTAAAAATAATAAATTCAACAATGATATTATTTTGACACTTTGAGGTGATTGACTACTGATTAAATCATATTAATTTAGTTGTTTATTAACTTCTTATATACTAACTTTACATTTAAAGAAGTTTTTCCAGCAGACTTCTCATGGCTGTTTTCAACAATTTACACATGAAATATGTACAGTTGGGATCATTCATTAAGCAACAATGAGAAGATCATGACGCTGCTTTTTCAGTTTTTTTTGTACACGTGTAACTTTCTGTACATTTGTAAATGTAATAAGTTTATTATAATGTAATTAAGAACATTTCATTTTTCAACATTATAATTGCCCAGTCCATAAATCAGGTCGAATTACAGCGTACATTGTACAAAAAACAGAAAAAGCGACCATAACTACTTTTTCAATCGTTCCTTAGTGCAAATTTTTTTCAGTACACATTCTTTTCTTTAACAAACTTTATGAATATATAATAAAACTATCCAGATTCTGTTGTCTTCTGCTTAACAAAAAGTAACTTTTCTCTAGCTTCACAAATAACCGAAAGATTGCCAAATATCGAAAAGTCGAAAAATCCATTTATTGGTTATAACTCGAAAACAAAAGACAATAGCATTTTCTGGTTTTGAGCATTAAGTTTGTCTCAAAAAAAGACATTGAGAATGTGCAACCAAATTCCCTTAGTAACAAGGAAATTCGACCACCCTGTATATCGACTTCTACACATTGGCACATTTCAATAATCTAAAATAATACTTGGAACATTGGCATTTTTTGGAATAAATAGCAAACAATAAGGAAGTGTCATTACAATATAACCTCACATTACCAATTTCTAACACAATAAAATCATATAAAGGATTAAATAGATCTCATTTTGTATTTTCTTTTTACACCACTGTTCTTACCTTTTCCTTCATCACATACAACTTCCATAAAATCTCCTTTAGCTGAAAAAAATTGAATTCTCGAATCAGCAATAACAATCTCACTATTAGGTCCAATAGCAACAGATGAGATCAGATTAAACGATCCTTTTTTGCCAACCTGAAACACCAAACATACAAATAACTTGCCATAAACATAGCTATCGAAAATCTTTCTTACTTGAAACAGCATCTTCCCATCAGAATCAAACACAAAAACGCAACTCATCCCATTATCTGCAACTAGAACATGTCCATAACTCTTATCGACTGCAATATCGATAGGTTCCTGGAAAGCATTGTACGTAAAGGTTTTCAATGTCTGTCCTGTTGTCGTCATTTCTGTAACCGATTTTGTACGCCAATTCACAACAACCAAACCATGACTTGATACCGCAAGTCCTGAAATTTAAAAAACGTTAAAGAAAAAGAAATTCAAATGATTTGATCTTGAATTTACCCGTACAACTTCTTCCATTTAACCCTTCGTTTGTAATATGTTTGATAAATTCTAATTCTGGATTTAAAACCTTAATTCTTGAATTACCAGTATCAAGAACATATATTGTTTCATCACTGTCATCGACAGCAACAGAAACTGGTTGCATAAATTCATCTTTTCCACTTCCACGGTTACCATACAATTGTACAGGATTATTATGTTCAGTTACATCAAAATATAACGGATTATCTTTGATTGGCCTTTCAAAGACTTCTATTTTAATTCCATAACGTCCTGGTTTTGGTGCCCTAAAGTGTATTTTATACGTCCCATCCTCACAATCGCTAACATTAACGGGTAGAGGAACTGCTGAACCTTCTGGTTCGACCGAAAGCACCTCTGCTTGAACAGGATCGCCTCCTGTTCTTCTGAGATCACCATGATAATCAACAGTTGATAATGTAATACTGCCTTCAATACCAGCTATGGTATCGCTATCAATATGTGCAGTGCATAAACTGGGAAATGTTGTACTAGTTCGTACTCTGCCTAACTCGTTGAAGCTACGCTCGATTGCCGTTAGGCTGTCGTTGTGCGAGAAATCACAGCTTAAAAAGGAATTTTCACGTGGTTCACCTAAGTTTGTTGCCGCATCTAATTTTTCACTGAGACTTTCAATACGCTGGGTTATGTTTCGTACTTCTACTTGATACTGCAAACCTTGACATTCTTGTTCTACCTAAGAGAAAACTGATTGATTAATGAAAAAGAATTGAGATTTTCTATTAAATAGTTACCTTATTTTTCTCTGCTTCAATGAGTGCATGTTGTTCCTCAAGTACTTTTCGCTTCTCTGCACAAAGCGATTCGACTGCAGCAACCATCTCTTGTTTTCGTTTATCTAGCATTGTTTGAACTTGTTGAAATGTAATGTTTACTTTGTCTAAGCATGCTTCTTTGGAATCGTTTAGTCTTTGTAGTTCTCTACTTACTCCTTCTTGAGCTTGCGATAACTAGGATTTCAGAAACAAGAGTTTTATCAATGGAATAATAGTGTAATTAAAATAAATCAAATGTTGCTTATGAATAGAATTTCACTAGTCTTTGATTGGTAGCTACAGAACATAACATCATTTTTTAAATATTATTATTAAAGATTAGAATTATATAAGATTTTATACTAATGCTGGAGAAAACGAAAGTTAGTTAGTATCCGTTATAAGAGTCAGCACAATGTACTATTGATTTCATAATAATCTAGGACAGCAAGGATAACATGATCCTATTTTATTCATTTTTTCATAGGATGAAATAATAAAAAATAGCATCATATTAGCCTTGGTGTCCTAGATCATTATGAAACCAATAGTACATCTGAATAAACTTAGGACAGCCAGTATTCAGTAGCCACACCATACTGTAAATGTTGCTTTTTCTTTTTCTTGATGTTTTATAAATTTTATACTATAGTTACTAATGAAATATAATTTAAAGCCTGGTTTACATGTTAAAAACGCAAAAATTACACTCAAGGCTTATCCTAGCTTTATTTGAAATTTTCTTACCTTTTGGTCAGTTATGCAAGAGATATTGAATTTTGTTTCTTTTTATTTAGTAACATAGCAACAAATTTATCAAATTGAAATTTAAGATTATAAATTCTGCCACATCAGTACATGCTGATGATTACTTAACATCAAATGTTTTACGTCTCAGACAGTTTAAAAGATTTTTACAAACATTTTTATTTTAAATGTCATTTAAAAGTAACTAAATATGAAAAAATATAGGCATTTACCAAAATTTAACTGGATCAGTCAGATCACTACTTTTGTCTTTTTCTTTGTAATGTCAATAACAATGACAGAAATACTGCTGTGCTTAGCAAGAACGACGTATGTATCTACAAAACTAAATTCTAGAAATATACCATGTGGAAACAGAATAGCAACCTTTTTTCTGTTGCTGTACCATAACCGAAATGTAAAATTTAAAACCATTTTTTCTCGTAAGGTAAAATTTGAAGGAAATTCATATTGAAATGATATTGCAGGATCAGTACTATTACACATTGCAATGCTGCAGTTATTCTTTTTTCTGCTAGTGCTTGCAATTACTAAAGCTAACAAAAAAAACAAGAAAACTTCGAAAATTTAAACAAATAACAGGGATATAACGTAATTATATTAAAAAAATAAAGAAAACTGCCTTAAAAGATTAGGAAAATATAATTTATTCACGATACGCGCAAAATCGCCAGTGAAAAAGCGCGCGTACTTGCCATAATTTGAAATTGACGTTTGCGTGTTATACCGGGTGGGGCAATTGTGTGGGGAAGTCCGATAGCTCCTAAACGGTAACAGCTAGAAAAATCGTTCTAATACGGATGTAAACAGTGGATAGAGGCGCATCTAGAGAAATTATTTTCAAATATACAGGGTGTTGCAGAAAATTGTGGCACGCTTAAGGTAATTTTTTTTAAATAGAATGCCCCAAATATTTTTGCATATTTAACACCTCTCTTGGTAGGTTTATTCATATCTAAAATTTTAGCGCCATCTAATGACGGGTTTAGAAGTTATAAATTCTTTTCAAAAAAATTGAGTTTTACATTATCCCACATCAATGGATTGGAAGGAATGGACCCACTAAATGGCCTGCGAGATCTCCTGATCTTATAAAAATGGATTTCTTTTTATGGGGATATGTGAAAGAAATTGTTTATACAGAGACACCAACCACAATCCAAAATATGAAGGATAGAATAATACATGCTTTTAGAAGCATCATGCCCGCAATGTTAAGAAACGTAGAATCGTTCCAAAGGCGCATCGAAATGTGTGTACATGCAAATGGGCCACATATGGAGCATTTGTTATAGTTTTTTCTTTTGTTTTATTTGAAATATACATATAAAATATACAGGGTGTTCCATTTGAAAAAGTTGTGAATTTTAGCTTTGAAGTTCTCTAAATGTAAAAATTAATTTTGAACACCCTGTACATGGTGGGTCCATTTTCTTTTAAAGAAGAGCACCCTACAAGCCCCTGCAACAAAATTCCTACTTAAATTCGTCTTCACAGTTGCGGCCGTGAAAGCGGTAAACTGTTAAGTGGGATAATGTAAAACTCAATTTTTTTGAAAAAAAATTATAACTTCTAAACCCGTCATTAGATGGCGCTAAGATTTTAGATATGAATAAACCTACCAAGAGAGGTGTTAAATATGCAAAAATATTTGGAGCATTCTATTTAAAAAAAATTACCTTAAGCGTGCCACACTTTTCTGCAACACCCTGTATATTTGAAAATAATTTCTCTAGATGCGCCTCTATCCACTGTTTACATCCGTATTAGAACGATTTTTCTAGCTGTTACCGTTTAGGAGCTATCGGACTTCCCCACACAATTGCCCCACCGGGTATATCCGTTTCTGCCTTTTCGTGTTTGGTGGCGCCAGCGGAAAACCACTTGAACTAATGGAGTGCGCAGGGCGGATAAGAGATTTCGTCTCGCGAAATCTAGAAGGTCGTGAAATAGACTAACAAACATCTACATGTATTTCGTTGTTTCAGTGGCACAAACTTCGTTACTTTTAAAAATAATGCTTATTTAGGAACTCTAGCTGTATTGTAACTAAGCTTTCATACGCTTTCATATTAAGATGACAGATTTTTAAAAAACTTTGATTCCTTGCCTAGAGATGTCGTAATCTTCGTTTCAGCTCCATTGCAACATAAAACCAAATTGCTTCGTCAAATTTGCCGCACAAATGGGAATGACACACGGTATCTCGTACCGCAAGGAATCTACTATTACTTTCCATTACAAAATGATTTCTAACCAAATAAACATTGCATTTATACAATAGTAACAACAAACTTAATATCACTAATTTCGAGCACCATAAGTTTGCGGTTACTATTATATAAATAAAAATGTTTATTGAGAAGTGACATTAAAAGTTGTAACCTTCAGTACCTTCAAGTTATGTTTACACCAACAAATTGCCAATAGTTACAGCTTCAGTAAACATTTAGTGCGTGAACTGTAACATAAAATTTTTGCATGATAACTGCAATGCAACCAGGTAATATGCTTGCCACCCGCTAACAGAACGTTTACTTTGATTATATAACTTATTACATTCCGTAAAAATTTCAAACTATTTGTTTATATTGTACTGTTTAAAGCTATTTCAGCTGTTTGGTATAAATTCTCGTATGTAATTAACTCTATAAATTTTATTTAAATAAAGTGTCTCAGGTCTTATCTTTTTTTATTTGTCAATATTCATCAGTTATACGTAATAATTTGAATTTAGTGATTGAATACATAAAACGGGTTCGTATTCATGCATTCAAATTTCCCACTTATATATGGTACTGAAATCCTGTTATGTTGGTATCAGCGTTAATGCAAATTTGTTTATATAACCTCACTTCTTACTAGTTGACAACTGATTATAATCTGTTTATTGTGTTTGATTTTTAAGTTTACCATGACCAACTACTATTAAATGTAAACATTATGGCCTTCTCAAGCGGTCCGGACCGTGGCGCCATCGGTTGATAGATGTTCTTCAAAAATCTGACGTTTTGTAAGCTATTTGAGCTTATAGCAGAATATTCTTTGAGTGAAATTTTGCGATTCGGAATAGTCAAATCATCTAATTCTGCAAATGCAGCTAAAGATTTTAGTTTCGTATCTCCCACCCCTAATAGCATCTCATACTGATAAAGAGCAGTTTTTAATACCATCTAAACTAAGAGTTAAAATTTAGAAGTTTGAAACAATTCATAGGTATACGAGTAGCTCGGGCATTTACTCTGTATATGTAGCATGGATTCCAGGAAACATTGTCAGGAGAGTGCAAGACAGAATTGCATGTAACGACTGTATTTTCCACCTCCATTGGTATCTACTACAATACCAGGATCTTTGATGAGGTTGATTAGCCAGCAAGATCGTGGAGATTTCATATATACAAGTCGAGCTTTCATAGCAGTTGTAGTAAGTGTTGCATATGTGACACAAGCACCTCTACCTTTCCTCGCACTTGACAATGTATGTATCCAAATGATAGCGCTTATCGAACCTTTTTTGAGCCAAATTAGATTAATTATTCGATATACCGACCCTTCTGAACCCAGGTAAACCAATTATACTGAGTTGCAGAGGATAACTTAGAGAACAATAATACAAAAAAAAAATCGCGCCGGTCGCCAGTAATTAATAAGAAAAGCAATGTTAAAATGGCTATTTTGAGGTTAGAATGTTATGATGTTAGGTTACAGTTAGTAAAAAAGTTGGCTGTATTTACGTGAAAATGGCGTAAAAATGGTGTTTGTGTCATCTGACAAAAAGATTTTACAATTTTTTATCTGTTTTTGACGTTTTTCGAACGAAAACCCGTAGCGCTTGGTATTTCCGTATGTTTGCATGTACGATAGGGGTCTATCGAATAATTACCCAAATTAGTTACTCTCCTGCAAAATGCATAACAAAGAATTATGCAATTTTATAATAAAAAGTCATTAAACCAGTAGTAGATAATATCTGTTTAAAATAAACGGATTTTCTAAAAAGGAAGCGTGAGATACATAAATCCCCTAGCAAAAATTTTTAAAACGTTACTCTGCCTTATGGTACTATTCCCTTTGGAGTTTCATCTAGTTAAATATATTTAATAAAAGTTTTTAAACTTGGCTAATAGTTCTTTCATTGCTCTTAATCGCTTTTTTCTTATGTAAATCGGTTTATTAAGACTGTCACACTACTGTGATAACCACAACATGTCAAACTGACAGCTCTAAATTTCTAAATATATGTCAAATCTTAAAAAATTTGTTTTTTCTACAAACAGGTGGAAACGATCCCAAATGATCAAAAAAGAAGGGGCAAATTAATTTTAGCTTTTTTTTAAAACAAAAAACCGTGCCGCAATAAGACTTTCTTGAAAAAATGCGTTTTATAGCGTGTAATTCTTTGTTTAAGTCAGACGTTGACTTTCTCCTATTCAAAATAATGTTTCATTTCTTTTTTAGAGGATTCTAAAGTAAAAAGTTTCAAATTAGTTAAAATTAAATTAAATTAATCTGTTTTTCTATGACAATCCAACTCGAAAATTTTTAACCAATCAAATTACAGAATTTTTCAAATTGGGACCAATGAAATTAGTTTTATAGTGACAATCCAACTCGAAAATTTTTAACCAATCAAATTACAGAATTTTTCAAATTGGGACCAATGAAATTAGTTTTATAGTAAAAAAACCACTAGTGGTTTTTTCACTAAAAAAAACCCCTTGTCAAAATGAAATGTCAAATTTAATTAAATTAATATTAACTACACACGCTAAATAAAAATTTGCTCGGTGGATTGTCAAGCCGAATACAACTCGTGGTCTAATTTTTTCTTGCAAAATTTATCGTTTAAGACATTCGTAGCTTTTGCTTTTGGAAAATTACACTCGTCTCCTGCGTCGACTCGTATAATTTTCGTTGCAAAGCTACTTATATCTGAAACGACAAATCTTGTCGGAAAAAATCAGACCACTTGTGATATTATATATGAAAAAACCACTAGTGGTGTTTTCTTAGTGAAAAAATTTATGTCAAAATGAAATAGTCAAATTTAATTAAATTAATATTAACTACACACGCTAAATAAAAATTTGCTCGATGGATTGTCAAGCCGAATTCAACTCGTGGTCTAATTTTTTCTTGCAAAATTTATCGTTCAAGACATTCGTAGCTTTTGCTTTTGGAAAATTACACTCGTCTCCTGCGTCGACTCGTGTAGTTTTCGTTGCGAAAGCTTGCTGAAATGACAAATTTTGTTGGAAAAAATTAGACCACTTGTTAAATTATATATGAAAATACTTTAAATTGAAACAATATTTCTCAGTAAATTTCACAACTTCGAGTCCGTTGTGGCACAATTTTTAGTTTAAAAAAACCGCTAAAATGAATTTGCACCTTCTTTTTTCATCATTTGGGATCGTTCCCACCTGTTTGTAGAAAAAAAGCTTTTTTATAAGGCCACCCTAATTTGTCAAACCAAAGGTTATGAACTAAGATAAATAGCATAGAGGGCGTCACAGTCCGGACCGCTTGAGATGGCCATAATGTTTACATTTAATAGTAGTTGGTCATGGTTATACAAAACTTCATGAATTTTAAAATGGTAAGATTTACTAACTAGGTTTCTTGTTTCAATTACCTGTTGTGATATTTATCTGTATTCCCCGTTTTTTGCAAAGTACTTTACAATAGCTTTTGTAAGTAAACTAAATTTAAAATATATGCACTTTTATTTTATTATGAGAAATTAATATGTCGTTTCTTTCAGATCAATAGGTTAAATAGAAACCACTCACAAGTATTGATTTAAAAAAAAAATTTTTTATTTATTTTTGGGCGAGGAATCAGGATGGCGGAGCATCCTTCATACCTCATGGCACTGATTACTATGATCATTTGGCCGACCCTACTAGAATTTAGCCGAATCTGGGAAAATTTCAACCCCAGTAGGATCTTTATTGTGCCAAACATAGCATTGACACGGAACCTACAGTTTTACTTCCTATCCGAAAAGAAGGCACGTTTTAAATTTTTCTCCGCTATGAAAAATTACCAGCTCGTCCGGGTACACAAGTATTGATGTTCTTGTAATAATTGTGTACGAGTTTTATAACTGTTTTAACCTGTTTTTCCAATTGGTGAAAAGCCTCCAGTTATTATTGCTCCTATATAATATTGGTATTAACCTTTATTATAATTATAATCATAACTGCCTGTTTTATGTTTCTTCAACTCCATTTTAGAATATGACACATGACCAGTCAGCTGCATGGAATCTGCATTCTGTATGTTAGCTAAAATATAACTTCACCCACCTTTGTGGATAGGAAAACGAACCAGAATTCTCTTCTGAATACTATTTATAAATAAATTGTCCAGACTTTTTCAGTGAACTCAATTTTATTAAGCTTTTAACAGAATTTTTAAAAAACACCTTTTTAGTCCAGAATAATTTGTTTATATTAGTTACCATTATTTTCCTCCTTTTTTCATTGTATCATAAATCGTCTAGTTGCAGTCTTGATGTACATTAAATTATCTGTTTTAACAATATGTTATTATTTATTAATGCATGTAGAACACATTCTTATAATTTCTCAACATTTCCTTTTTATTTAGTGCTTTGAAAAATTTCTTTTTTGATATAAACAAGAAACATTCCTTCAAAATTAAATCAACTGGTTTTAATCTATTTACCATGATCAAATAGATAATAATTTAAACTTATTAATCATAAAAAAGTGGCCAATAGGAACAATCTTGGGTTTATATGTAACATAGTTTAATAAGAAACAGGCTAACGTTTCGACCACTTAGCGTGTTCCTTTTCAAAGCCTACAAGACACATATGTACATGTTAAAAAAATACAATTAAATTCTTATAACTATACCTTATTATATGAATAAAAAACATATAAAAATTTGTGATACTGTCAATTAATAGTAGTTTGTGCAACAAGGGTGGATATGATGCCTATATCGCACGAGAACGAAGTTTGAGGCACGACGCCGAAGGCTCAATCGTTCTAGGGCGATATAGGCATTCCACCCAAGTTGTACAGTATCTTTTTTCTTCGACTAAGCAAATCAATTACAAAATAGATTACATATCTCCTTGAGAAATCGAAGTATTAACCTATGCTTTTATCTATGCTACAGTATGGTTTGTAAAAGCCCCTGTCATTGTAGAATTTTTAAGAGAATTATTAAAACTTTGCAAAAATTAACATTTTCGGAGAGAAAATTATTATTTTACATTTTGTTTTATAAAAAAAAAATTAAAATAGAATTTTTACACAGAAGAGTGTCTCGGAGGTTACGACGAAGCTTCTACAGACTGAGCCACCAAAGCCCATCACAAACTGTGTCTACTATACTTATTATAAAAGTAGGTTGTACTTATTTAAATGATTTAATATTTATGTATTTTTAATTATAAAAGTATAATTGTTAAAGGTACAATTTCACAAATCACGTTATTTTCAAATGCTTTAAGGAAGTTGTGGTGGGATAGTCTGAGCCAAAAATTATGGAACTGTGCTATTTTGACAAATAGAAATAATTACATAGTCTTGCTTCAAATAATGGCTCAAACGATACTAGTTTTATTAAAATGCATGTGAAAGCAATTAGTTATTATTTATATATGTTTTTAATTAATTATTAGTTTTTTAAAGTCAGAAATTAACTTTTAACTGTCTAGTCCAAACTTAAGAACGTGAAAAACTGACGAAAGAAACAATTGTTCTAACCAGAAATTTCATTCAAGTTTACTTTTTTATTAGTAAATATAAAATAACATTACTATGTAAACACTAAAAATTAAAGAAATCTCTGTAGAATATAAATAAATTATACGCTTCTAGAGTAGTGAAAAAGTGACAATGTTGCCTTCAGTTGGCACCAGTATTTTGTTTGTTGTTCTGATAAAATCAAATTAATGCACTAAATGACGTTGACTCATGTTTTGAGGTTATCTTTGCAAATATATGTATATAAAACACCATTTATTCAGATTCATTTAAAACGTAGCAGTAAGAAATTCCCGAATTATGTATCTTTTTATTTAATACAACTGATTTTATTTTCGAGGTGTAAATTACCAACGGCACTGGTTCTATATGGAGTTATATAAAGCATTTAAGTTTCCCGGTAGTTTTTCGCAATGCGACGTTGTTACCAAGTGAACTATATCAAGCGTTCAATCGACAAATTCTTCGTATTAATTTATTTTTTGGCAAAACTATCCTCCTAACAAATTTGATACTTTAACAGCACAATCTTACAACGGTTTTACGTGAAATGTTTTGGTGTTAAGTTTTTTCATCATTTTTTATGAAGTTATTATAATAAAGGTATCAACAACTTGCCATTTTGCATAAGATCGTGTGTTATTTTTAAATGCAATTTATGCATAAACAAACTTCCTAAACATTAAAGATGTTCTAGGAAATAACTTTGTACATTAAAATCTATCAACTGCAATAATTTTTTTATATTTTCATCATATTTTTCTACAGCCACAACTCCCTTAAGTGTTATTAAAAGAAGGAAACATTGGTTTAACTTACTTTTACTTCTATATTTATGACAGGAGTTGTCAATAAATTAATTACAAATAAAGAAGTGTCAATTTGGACCACGTTGATTGGTTGTTTTCATATCCGTACACTGTACGGATATGAAATTATATCCGTACACCTTACTGGAATTGCATACATTTCCATTGTGCGAAACGTGAAGAAAACGGGTGATTTACAGGTAGGAGTAGAAAGAAATTATTGACATCGCTTTGTTTGTCCAATATATATCATATCACAATCACCACACGGTATGCAGTAAACTAAGTTTGATCTGTTATCTCTATCTTTAAGTTTGTTGAAATTAGTATTATTTTTATGTTTGTTATAGAAAACAGTTTTTATATTATATTTCTTAAGAGTTTTTTTAAGTTTATAATCTACATTTTTTACATAAATTAACGTTACTGTTGTCTGAGTGACATTTTGTTCTTCCGTGTTTATAATAACATTACCGTTATTTGAATTTTTCTCGTTGATCATCTCGTGTGGTGATTGTGATATGATATATATTGGACAAACAAAGCGATACATTAAAAAACGGTTATACGAACATAAATATAATATCAGAATGAATTCTGATAAGTTCACATCATTAACAAAACATAGTATCAATTTTTATCACAAAATTGCATATGAAAAGGTTAAAATTGTTAACAATGTCAAAAATTATAAAAAAAGATTAATTATAGAAATGACAAATATAATTAAAAGAAAAAATACAATGAACGAAAGAACTGATGTAGATGAAGTTAATAATATATATCATGGTTGTTTCTGAATGTATCGTTTTGTTTTATTATTTTTTATGTTTGTATGACATAAACTGTTATATGTCAATAATTTTTAATTGACAGTATCACAAATTCTTATATGTTATTTATTCGTATAATAAGGTATAGTTATAAGAATTTAATTGTATTTTTTTAACAAGTACATATGTGTCTTGTAGGCTTTGAAAAGAATCACGCTAAGTGGTCGAAACGTCAGCCTGTTTCTTATTAAACTATATTACATATAAACCCAAGATTGTTCGTATTGGCCACTTTTTTATGATTAATAAGTTTAAATATACATACAAGGAACGTATTGGGTACCTTTATACTTTATAAAATAGATAATAATACCTTTTTACCAAAATTAATAAATAAACTACTTCCTTTATAAGTACTAACGAAACTGACCAACAACAACTATAACTGGACCTAACTAATAATCACAACAATATACATCTAATTTGTATACATACTAGAATCTTTTATCATAAATCCAATCAATAGTACTGCAACTTCTTTAAAAAAAAACAGCACACTCCCATATTTAAAGTGATTTTAGGTATGCAGCAAAACATAAGTGGCTCATAAATGAAGGTTTGTACTTTTTAATTATGTTCTTATTTACTACTTCTTGCTAATATATAATGAATGCTACTAAGCAACCAATTGCACAAATTAACCAATGGTGCCAATCGACACATTCCTTGGCAATATCCTTGGTTGCGTCTTTTTGGTTTCTCTTGCTATACATATCTTGTTTAAGTGTGATTGGCTCTCATACCATTTATATTCTCATAAGTTTATTTAATCCAATTTTCGTTCATAAGTACAAACTGATTCAAAATTTATTTTACAAAACACCCAAAGATTTTATTAGAGAATAACTTTCAATGTTCACTCATCATCATTTTTATGATATAAATCAGTAGAGTTGATTTATTTTCAATGTGATTCAGAGTCAGCCTTGATATTGACCAGTTTTTTATATCAGAGTACAATGTCAAACGGATGCTTCAGTTGTTATATGAATCACAAATAACATCATGTTTTTGCTTATTACTTGCTTAATATTACAGAATATTGTTTTGGGACTGACATGCAATATGTTACATATAGAGGAGTGCATTACTCGGAACCGTCTATTACCTGAGTTGAGGTCAAGACATTACAAGAAAAACATTGTACAAAAACAATATAAAGATATCTAACTGACAATTTATGACACCAACCTAACCGTTAACCTTAACATAATCTCTAAACAGGCTCCAATTGCGAATCTTCGCAGGGTACAAACATTAATTTTGGGAGTTTAAAAATCTGCTTGTGATGTTTTGTCACATTTACTGCAAGTGTTTGCAATAATAATTGAATAAATCGGACACTTAAATTAAGAATGAATGTTTTAATTATTAGGAAAACTTTTTTGCCACTTGTTTTTAAATGATACTTTTCAATTTGATATGTAATCACTCTTAACGAATGTAATTCCAACAAAGATTACAATACCGAAGAAGAAGATTATGTCATAACATAAACAACATAACAGTGACAAAATTAAAACAAACAGAAACTTGGTAGCGAAGATTGATGAGAAAATTATTGTAGTCATGTTGTGTAAAATTAAAATAATAATGCGAATATTTGCAGTTTTGAGATATTTGCAAGTGTGAATTGATAAACAGTTAATTTCAAGGTACTGATTAGTTGTTTACAAGTAAACTTATCTACCAGTTAATAACAGCATTATCAGTACAATTTGTTTATTTGTTTATACAGGTTCTAGTTTAATTTAATTTTTTCATGTTTTAAATCATAATTTTAAAAATATGATCTTAATGTATTGCAATAATTTATTGTTATCCAAATCTTGAAATTAACTATAAATTTATAATTTATAAATACAACTTTCAAAATATGAAGATTAGTAACTAAAGATTTCTTAATGCACCCACTTATCAACTGGATGAAATCATACCTCATATGAAGCAATATATAAAATAAACTGTGTAGGTAGGTAGTGCTCCTCTGTAAGAATGATAATCTTAACAAAGCAATGAACTTCAAAACAGATACTAGAGATTCAGTCAAAAAATTAGGTCAAAGGCCTATTAATTTTGTTATTCTTTTTAATAGTAGTAACAATAGTAGTGATTTCATAAAACAGCTCATCACAACCTACATATATGTATTTTAAAAATTGTATAATTACCACCAGACAATCAATGAACCTTCTTATATGTTAAAGTGTGTTATTTTCGATTTATTTTCTGTTAAGTTTAGATAACTAATAATTTGCGCAATGAATAAAAAGATTTACTATAATGGAGATCCTTATAAATGCCAAATACTATGCTGTTTTGTATTTCTTGTGCCCAGAAATAAGTGTCCCGTTTCAAATTTTATTGTACTTATAGTTAACGAGATTTAAGGAATGACAATCGATGATGAAATTTGGTATGCAAACAAGTAAATTGTAGTGAGCTGGTTATTGATTAGAAAGTATTCTTATAGTGTCAGCCAGTTATTTATAAACATGTAACAAATCCATATCGGACACTTATTTCTGGACAGAGGGAGTATTATACTATTAAAATGTAGCAGTTTCTCTATTGATTCAAATAACTTTAATCTTCAAACGTCAAATCATAAGAGTATTTTGTAAATTGCTTTTTTCTACTTATGTATTTTATGGTAGACTATTTTCTCACTGTTTATATATGAAAATTTTACTTTCATTTCTAGTGATGAAAGTTGCATGTTCTTATGGAAACAATCAAACAATTGAAGGGTTGGCCGTAAGCTTGAATTTGTAGTATCTGTCGTTTAACAACGCTGTATGTCTGTTGTCAGTTCGTGTTGTTGTTCAATCCTTTTGTTACATACGACATTGTTACGACCGACCCTTCAATTAATAGCTTGCATAATGTAGTAATTCTCATTTAGTTTGTTTTTGTTTTAATTATGACTAATTTATATTTGTACTTTCTAATTTAACTGATCTAATGCAGAAAGAATAGCATTTACTACTGGAGATGAAATTTGTTTTTTTCATTAGGGAGCAGATCCTCACCTCACAAAATAATCGGGCGTTTCATTTCATCAGTGAGTTAGTTTCATACAATTAAAAAGTAGGCCTTGTGCAAACATTTATGTACAGTATAGGAATTGGTTAAAAAGTAAATTAACAGTAAAATTGGAAATTATGTAAAATGAGAAATGTCATTGGTATTCTCGAGGTTAGAATGTGTAAGCATTTACTTTTTGTCTAAACGTCAAAGGGAATTTTTTTTGAAAACTGTCGGTTGTTCCCTTAAAAGTAAATAAAGTTCATAGAATATCATTCTATATAATTGTAAAACGAATATGTATGTATATGACATTATAAGAAAATATTTTTAACAATAATTCTCGAAATGACATTTGCTTTCTTTACGTTTCTTGCTGTTTAAATCAATCACCAGAAATAATACTAAAAAATATTTGCAAAAATCAAGTAAAAAGCAGTGTTGAAATGATTAAAGAATGTTAAACTATAGTTTTAATGAACAAATAACTTTTTTAAATAATCGTATCATTCCTAAATGTATTAAAAGACTTTTTAATTAACTTAAATTCTAACCTCATTGTACATCAGTGTCAGTGATGACATTTCTCATTGTTACATAAAGATAACTATACTTTGTCTCAAAATTAGGAGAAGTGATTTGAATTATTCCTACAAAGAAGTGCTGCTGTGATTGGTTCTCACAAAGCCTAGTTGCACTTAAGTATGATAGAAATAGCATTTATCGATTTTTTTTAAAGTAGGTCAGTATTTACATGACCTACATAAATCTCCAATCGATTCTCTATCGATAGAGCACATATTAGTACCAAATAACACTCAATAGCACTAAATAGTACGATAGAATCAGCATTTATCGATTTTTTAAAACATAACCTAATTTAAAAAATTTTTTAAAACATAACCTAATTTAAAATCGGTCGTTAAAAAAATCGGTCGTGCATTATCCTCGGCAAATTACGCGTCGAATGAGCCCAAGCCCATATCTCCAGCCCTTATAGAACGCGAGAATGGGGCTCGGACACACATACAAATCAACTTTATTAATATTGGAGTCGAATGAGCCCAACCCATCTCTAACATGACCTACTTTAAAAAAGGCAAATTACGCGTCGAATGAGCCCAAGCCCATCTCTCTAGCCCTTATAGAACGCGAGAATGAGGCTCGAACACTCAACTTTAGTAGTATTGGAGTCGAATGAGCCCAACCCATCTCTAACATGACCTACTTTAAAAAATTTTCGGTCGTGCATTATCCTCGGCAAATTACGCGTCGAATGAGCCCAAGCCCATCTCTCCAGCCCTTATAGAACGAGAGAATGGGGCTCGGACACACATACAAATCAACTTTAGTAGTATTGGAATTGGATGAGTACATTGACAGCAGTAAATGATTAGGATAATTTTATATCGGCTACACTGAGGGTAAGTTCGACATTGTAACTCTTTTTGCTCCAAAAGCTCTATTGTCATAGTTACAATTATTTGCAATAATGGATACTATGAAAACCGAGCTCTTCGATTTAAATACTTACCCTGAATAAACCAATGTCACACGTCGCTTATTTTGACATTGTGTGACGTTATTGAATTTATACTTCTTTTATTTTGTTTTACAAATAATTAATCGATATTTAATGTTTGTATTGAAAACAAGGTATTACATTTTGAGCATTTATTATAATTCAATAATTTGAGATTTATTCTGCAGTGGTTATTTAAATTTGAGGCTTTTGTATCCCAGAATTTATCCTTATTAACACCAATGAATTTTTATTGGTCACTTTTTTGAAGTACTGCCAACAATTTTTAACTCTGATCTCTCTATATGTAATCTGTAGTGTATTTAACGTGTATCTTATGTAATATTATGATCAAATCTGCTGCTAAAATGATTTCTATTAAGCTAAGTAAACCTATCTGTTTCAGCTACACCTCGTAATTATGAGACAAGGTATTGGAACGTGCCAAATATTGCCCTGCATTCTAACGGAATTTTATTAAATCCAATTATGCGGTAGGATAATTCTCAAACTGTAAAATGCTTGCATACATGATCACCTATACAATATATCGACATCATTTTGTTTAATTTTGTCCTAACTGTTTTAAAAAGTGTACATTTTTAATGATTTTTCAAAATGTGATTTGTACAATACTAATAAATATGTTAAAAAAATGCATAAATAACTGGACCATGTTAACCAGAAAGGGACTAAGCGCCAAATGAAGAATGCTAGAAAAAGCACTTTAAAGTTTCATGTTTGCATTCATATGATGACTTTGACGGTTAGTTCATCAGTATATTTCAATGCAACAGACAAGAATCGCGTTTGGATTTTTCTTGAATAGCATTCTACACATCTTGTTATGGCGTTTGATACCTAAAACCCATTTTTGTAAAAATGTTGCTTAGTCCCTTTCTGTTAAACATGGATTACTACATCAATACCAATAGCACTAGCGACAAACTGAAGAATTCTATTAATTAAAATCACAGCAACTGGTATAAGCGATTACTACAAAAAAAAACTTACTTTTGAAATGCATTCGTTAGCTTTGTACAACAATATCTCTGACATCCTCTTAATCGCTATAGAGAACGGTATAATAGTATGCTCGGCACAGGTACTTGTAGAAGAATCGTTATGCGAACCACCTGTGCATAACGTACAAAAGACGGTATCACAGGTCTCACAAAATAGTAATTCCTGATTAATATGTACTGAACACTTTGGTATGACTTCTCGCCTCTGTCTAGACATCAGATCCAGCAGTTGATTTACCAGAAATGATGGCGGGAGGGCCTGGACTCCACCTCTCGGTATCGTTATCAATTCTCGACATATCGGACATCGAAACGAACCTGTATCTCGAGTTTGGGATGCTGCTATTCTTGTTAAACAGTGCAAGCAAACTGTGTGTGAACATTGAAGTAGCTTGGGTGTATGCTCATTACCATCATACATACCTGGAAAAAACCTCGTATGAAAAATTTTCTATCCAAGTCAAATACATTTTAGATCGATTTAAAAATGAAGGAGAAATTGTAGTTTGTTCACTTTCACAACTTTATCTAAATGTAAGTATTTCTAATCCAAAACCATGCATTTTTTTGTAAACAGTATATAATTATCAAATTAAACGAGAAAATTATACTTCCACCAGTCCATAAGCCATCTGTAACAACAAAAAAGTTTTGTGTTACTTACACTAGTTGTGGCAATAAATAATTTAAATAAATTATAATGCAAATAATAATAAACGTTTAATCTTTCTGATCTATAGGTACTTCCCATAATGAAACATAATCGATGATGGCTCATAGATTTTGAGTATTTTGTTTATGTTGCTTCAAAGATTTGATATTTTCATTAAACATTCTTTGTTTGAAAATGTAATAACAATTTAACATTAAGTAATAAAAACCTGATAAGAATAAGTCATAAAACGCTGCTCACTACTAATTGATTCTTATGCAATGCGAAACAATTGACACACCTGCAAGTGTGCATCAAAACGTGTATGTAAAAAGTTTGCATACAAATCTTCCTATTTAACTTTTAAAGGCTACCTACCTACCACCATGACAAACTTTGATTGTCCATATTATGTATGTACATTTAGTATATACAGATGAGCTGCTTGTTAATTATCCTTAATTTCTAGTAAGGAAGAAGTAAACAAAATACTATTTCCAGATTCATTTTCTGGGAGATGTTTTTTTTTTAATTTTGATGAACAAGATTTTATGGCTATACATAAACTACAAAAAAAAGGTATTATAGACTTACATAAGCAAGTGCCGCAGGTAAGAAAGCTTTCGTTAAAATCTTCATAATTTATGCTAACTGTTTCGACAAGGGTTGAGCTCATACTAGACATTCTCTCCCCTAGCCGAGTTCTGAAACAAAAGAAAGAAGATATTAGTTACCTAATCTTTAAGTCTAACTAAATCAATTACTTTCAATCATACAGTCAAGATTTGAATAGGACTAGTACAAATACTAGTTTACTATTATATTATACAATCTCAGTATTTACAAAGGTATCTTTTTGAAATTCGATTTGAGACTATCAATCCCAAGTTTATTTCTGTTGATGTCAAAAATCATAGCTGATTGGGAAGGAAACAGCAGCCTTCTCAATGTATATCATTTTAGTATGTATATGATGATAGTAGTATGCAAAGTTATGCTCAGCCAACTGTTGTGTGTAAAAATCTGTTAGTTGGATGAAGTGAAAACAGTTCAAGTTGCCGACAATTATATATGCAGATTAAGGTAGTAATAATTGTAGGTACATGCAAAAACACATAAAATAAACTGTCTTTAACCAAATAAACAATTTATTTAACATTCTGGAACAATGGAAACTGAATTGCAAAAAAAGAGTGAAACCTAATCTGCCGTGCTTAGCAAGAAAGCAGTATCTGCCAGAACTGCTGTGTAGAAATATACTGCGTGGTATACTTATGAATGCTAATAAAAAACATGGTACATTTCTCAAATTGCTACTGCTTTCTAGCTAAACACGGCAGTAATGCAATTAGCAGTTGTTCATTCATTCAGTTGTACATTCATTGATGTTATTTTGAGGTGTTTTTACCTCCAAAGCAGCTAATTTTAATATAAAAAATGATTCATTTAATGATGTAGTGATTTGTTTTCTGGTATTTTTTATTTTCCAAAACCTTAATACCATTTTTGTAATTAAGCACCTTGTATAAGGACTGCATTGAAAAGAAAATTGACATTTTTAAATAATCGCAAAAACAAGCTGTGAAATATTTTTAAAATAATATCAATAAAAATTTGATTGTTTATTGACAACCGCTTCATATGAAAAAGATTCAAGTTTGTGTACAATATACAGCAATGACGTGAATTAATATAAATGAAAGAAAAGGTATTTTGGACGAGTAGTGTAGAATAAAAGGGATTTTTATAAGGCAGTTGGATAAAAATCACAATGTTGGGCATGAAGGTAAATGGCCATGAAATAAATTGATTAAAAAGTTTGGCAGGACTTGTAGTTTAAAAAACTGCCAAAATCTGGTCCTAAAAATGGACCACTCTAATCCAGGATTATACAGGGTGTTTTTTAAATAATGGTTTTTGGCTTAATGGGTAACATATGAATGAAAGAAGAAGTAAAAATGCATAAAATTTCGCACTATCTCAAGAATAAATTTTTACAAAAAATTGTTGGGCACCCGGAAAATTAAGCAAACTGAAGACGGCCCTGGTGTTAGGAAGAGATTATTTCTATGCTGATCATTCATTTAATTTATTTCAAACAAAAAGATGTTTACTATTTAAACTGTTTATAGGTAGTAATAAATACATAAATGTGTCAGCAAGTAGACTATACAATCACAGCACCTAAATATATAGGGTTTTTTTGTTATTATTACAACTACTGCATTTCCACAATAGGTTACAAATCGTTATTCTTATTAGTGATAATGAATTTGAATTGTATTTAATCTCGGACATCGTTAGAAATAATAAGTAAATCGATAGCTTAATAAAATCAATCAACAGTTAAAATTGCTGTAAAACGAAATATTAAAAACAAGACATGTGCTTATCCCGAAATTATTCATTTGCATAGCTGCAATTAAACTACTAAAAACAAAATAACAATGGTATGGTAATGGTATAATACGATCATTTCTATCGATTAAAACAGCGTAATAATTAATGACGTTATGTAATAATTAATTAATTCAGAAGATACTTAGTTAGATGTAAAAAATACTTCAGGTTTCACTAAATGCTAAATCTTTATTTTATTTTCTTAACAATAAATAGTAGTAAGTGACACCCAAATTGGATGCAATATAATTTTTCTGAAAGTCTACCGCATTAAATAGAACTTTAGTTATATTTTAAATATTAAATAAAATACGTATTAAGAATTCGCAGAAAGGTAAGTACTGCATCCCTTTCAAATGTGCCGTTATCTGTTTATCGAATTACCAGTTTTCAGAAATTATTGTCATCTAGATTTGTATAAAAATTCCTTAAATGTGTTCTTACATTTTTAATCTACCTTCAAATCGTTGGAAATATGACACCACTCGTGTAAGAATTAATTACACCCAATTGCGGTAAGACGAATTTGAAAACCAACATAACAATATGTAATTACCGTTAGGTGTAAAAAATAAATGCCATGTTTCTTTGCAACATCTGTTTTAATATAAACACAAATACATAATTAAGGTTTTTAGATCGTGTCATATTTCTAAAAAGTATTTATTAATAACTCCCGACCACATTATTTACATTAAACCATGCAGACAGCCGTAAATTAGTTTTTTTATGTAACATACAACCAACAATTTTTAAAAGACAGGTACATCTAAAAGGGTATTTATCACATTCTTAAATTAAATTTGTACAACTTAAAGCAGGTTAGTGTTACAGGCCAGGACCCGAAATTTAATAAAACATAAGGAAAATTTGCTCTACTATATTCCACCTATCTACGATTAAGCCAAAACCCTTGAATTAATTTACACCCTGTATAGTAAGGTGTTGAGGATTTTTAAAAGTAAATCAATGTTGTCACTACGCAACACTGCGAAAAAAGCAGAAACATCAATAGGAATGATTCAGTGAATAAAGAAAAAGTACCATTTAAAAACCTATAAAATACAAAAAAAATCTAAAAGGAACGAAATACAATCTGTAGTTCGCAAGAAAACAGACAAGAAAACTGTACGACAACATTTTAACAAAGAAAGACCAGTGTGTTATAATGGACGATAAGACTTAACTAAAAATCTTATTATAAAACATTTCAACGCCCCAGTTTTACACTACAGAGAAAAATGCATATGTGAGCAAAAAGAACAAATCGATTTTTTTGGAAAAATATGGGAAAAAGATCTTAGCATGGCAAACCACATGCGAAGGTTTCCAGAAAGACTCTCTCTAATGAATTAAAAGCATACAGCACCTACTTTATTTTGGCCGGCCCTATCTGTATGTCATTCTGTAGCGGCCACTAAGAAATGATATAAACAGCATAAAGTCAATTTTGTCGAGAAAGAGCATATTCCCCCAAATTATCCTAAAGCACGTCCTATTAAACAATATTGGGCTATTATTAAACGACATCTTCAGAAAATCGTTGAAACAGGAACTAGACTAAATTTCAAAAAAAAAATTGAATAAGGCCACCAAACAGTCACAAAGGAAGTCGTCCAAAACTTAATATGTAACCTAAAAAGGAAAGTGACAGAATTGGCAAAATAATAATAATTTTTATACAATATTGTAAATTATTAAATTTTCTAGATATTAAAGCGTTGTTTTATTATAAAATTATTAAATGTATTGCATAATTATAAAAGGTATAAGAGTCTGAAGGTGTCAACTTTCTTTTCATATTACATAACTAATTGTAAGATTAGAAATTTTCAGATCTGACAGCAAAACAGCATTGCCATTTTCTTACAATTTTTATGTGTGATAACAGGGACGCTAAGCTTATAAATAGCCGACTCAGCTGTTCCCCTGGATGAAAGGGAAATTGACTGTGCTGTCAATTGTGTTGTAGGCAGCATCTGACGAAAAGTGGTCAGCTTAAGTATCTTTGCTTACTTTGGTCATTTGCTGATGTTTTCTACAAGTTGAGTGTCGGAATTTACCACTAAGCATCCCTGAATGAGCCAAAGGAAAACTCTAAAACTTTTCCATGTTTTTATTAAGGAATAAAGTAGATAAAATTGAAACGAATAATGAATAGTTATCAGTTGGAAGCTTCATAGTTATTTATTTTCATAAATTATAATCAGACGTCAGACAACACTACTTATAAAATTTGCTTACACATGCTAAACAACCATAATAGTATACTATGTATTAAGGGCTTAATTGGGTGTCTTAGAGCCCGTAGAGTCAGTTAGCTAAGACGATAAAGGGCTCTAAGACACCCAATTAAACCCGAAATGCATATGTTTATGTCCAGTGTAATTTTAAATTAATATTTAATTTAAAATAAAAATAATTTAAAAAGTGCAAAACTTCAAGTAGGTCAATGAAGATGGCATAAACAAGGGTAGTACAAGGGGGTGTTTTAATTTAGCAATTTACGCTGTAAAAACAGGCCGCTAAATAGGTCATAATCACCCGACTGGGCATAAAAAAATAAAAAGTATTGTCTGTGATGAAACATTTATAAAAACAAAACATACCAATTCTCATCTTTTTACAAAGTAAATGCATAATGACATATTTTAATTAAAAGAGTTTCTAAAAATGCAAATACATAAATACAATACACTTTAAAAAAAGAGGAAAAAAAACTTAAACGTGGCAGGTTAGGACTGCACAAACAATGCAACATTATAACGCATTATTAGTAAATATAGATGGCGTTGTATAGCAATAAAATCTAGTGTACCTGGTATAAATAATAGATAAGAGTAAAGAAAACGCGGGGATACATTTTGATTGGTGGATCACGTTTACCAAGGCTTGCTTGTTTCACATTTTTAAATAAATACTTAATAATTGATACGCCAATGAAAGTCAGAATGACACTGAATTTTTGCAATTAATTAATTTATTAGTGTTTGTCAAAAGTAAAATGACCGGCTGCAGCGTAAAGGGTTGCAAGAACCGATCAGAAAATGGACTCATATTTAAAGCTATCCCTAAAGATCCTTTTAAACGTGCTATATGGATACAGAAGACGGGAATGAGTGAAGGAAGAGTATGTCAAAATCATTTTACAGAAGATCAGTGGAAAGTCTGTGGGAAACAATTAAAAAAGGATGCAATACCTTGTCTTTTAATATCCAACAAAGCACATGGTTCGTCATCGTCACTGTTACCAGTACAACCACCAAAAAAACCATCGCCAAATAACCACTCTTCGAAAGAAATAAATTTGGAGAAGAAATATCAAAATTTGAAGAAACAAGTTGCAAACCTTAGACTAAATAATAAGAAATTAAGTCGTCAGTTATATGAACAAAAATTTGAAAACAAGCAACTGAAGCAAAGATTTGAAAATATATTCACAGAAGATCAATTTCAAGCAATGATAGGAAAAAAATTTGTAAAGTGCTCTGATGAAACTATAACTAAATCCTTACAACTTAAGTTTGCCTGTGGAACAACCGGATACAATACGTTAAAAAAACTAGGATTACCATTTCCATGTATTCGAACATTAAATCTACATCTACAGAACCTTAAGTTTGAATCTGGCGTTTTAGAAGAAGTCATTCAATTTATGAAAATTAAAGTAGACACACTTAGCGCTGATTTCGAAAAACATTGTATGATTACCCTAGATGAAATGGACATCAAAAGTGGGATAGATTATTGTGTTTCAACCCAAAGGTATGTTGGAGGTATTACCCTACCTGAGCATGAAGGAATAGCCACCAAAGCATTGGTGATCATGTTGGGCGGAATTACACGTAGGTGGAAACAAGTAGCCGCATATTATTTCACAGGGGATAGCACCAATGGAACTACCATAGCAGATATACTCATAAAGATATTTAGAAAGATAACGGTGATAGGTTTGAACGTTTATTCAGTTACTTCCGATATGGGCTCGGCAAACCAAGCCATGTGGAAGAAGTTTGGCGTGATGGCTGGGAAACATTGCAAAACAGTGAATTTTACAATAAATCCCTGTAATGGAGAGAAGATTTATTTTTTGGCAGACGGACCCCATTTATTGAAAAATATTAAACAGTGTTTAGTTCAAAACAAAATCATGGAGTTATCAAATCACTTTGTAGAAAAATATAATTTACCCAGCAATTTAGTGAAACTTGAACATGTTAAAAAATTTTGTAACGAAGAAGGAGATTTGGATTTGAAGTTTGCACCAAAGTTGAATGAGGATCTTTTGAATCCAGGGCATTTTAACAAAATGAAGGTTTCTAATTCTCTACATGTATTAAATTGGAACGTTAGTTGTGGTATGCGGTTCGATGCAGAAACGAACGAAGATAAGTCTTCATTAACTACAGCTTTTTTTATCGATATGATTTACAAATGGTTCGGCTTAATTAGTTCAAGATCGACGGTACAGGCATTGAGTAAATTTAATCCGACTATCTATAAGAACACTTTGGATTTTCTTCAGGAAATTATTGATCTATTCACAAGTTTGCAAGTTGGTTCAAATAAAAATGGAAAAGCAGTATGGAAACCCATTCAGACAGGCGTTATATTAACTACAACATCGATCCTAGACCTCCAGAATGTCTTTTTAAACAAAAAAATATATAATTTTTTATTAACATCTAGATTTTCGCAAGATTGCTTGGAAAATGTATTTTCACAAATAAGGGCGAGACATCCACTTCCTACAGCAATTCAGTTTAAACAAAATTTGAAATTATTATCTGTTGCACAGTATTTGAATATGCCTACAAGCAAAAATTATCAAGATGATGACAGAATACCATTGTCAGGTTTTTTAAAATTCATTAAAATAAATAGCAAAGAAACGCCTAATAACGAAAGGATAGAACGTTTACTTTTGCCTCCAGACTGGAACACCTGTAAAAAAGAACTTTCTTTAAGAGAACAAAATATTTTGTATAACTGCGCTGGGTATGTAGTGAGAAGTATGAGGAAGCAAAATATTTGTAAGAATTGTTTTTCCCTTTTAGGATCAAAAAGAATAACAATGCATCGTCCTTATACAAAATTTGTTACTCTAAAAGAATACAAAGTTGGCTGTCTTTTTTATGTAACTGATAATATATTTCAAATTGTGGTTTTACTTGAACAAATTTTCCAAAATTTAAAAAAATATTTGAAAACCAACTGTAAAGACAATTTTGTGAGAGTTATAAAAGATGCTATTAATTCCGATCCAATTTATCAATTAATTAAATTTCCAGTGTGTTGTAAGGTAAAAGCAAAATTTACAGTCAAATTTATAGTATACCGTTTAAAAATTTATACTGGTTCTTTAAAAGCAAAAATAAGGAAACAACAAAAAATTAAATGGTCTAGCAAGAGTCATGCAATGCGAGATATTTTAGAAAAAAATTATAAAACCCACAATTAAATTTATGGGCATGTAAAATAATGAGTAATAAATATTATACACATTTGTATTACTGCTTAATTTTCAATTCATTGAATGTTTTGCATACTCAATAAAAAATGAGGAGTTAATCGTACCCCTTGAATTCCTTCTAGTTCCGCTAATGACTAAATGACATTAAATTGACACAATTTTGGATCACAAATATGTGACATATGTCGCCTTTTGCCCTACTCTTATCTAATATTTATATGTATACAGGTACACTAATAAAATCTAGAGTCACTCCATCTAGTCACCTAGGCCAGCTGGTCGATCAGAGTACCGCAAACCGCTGCCATATTGGGGCAGCGAAGGGTGATTTTTAATAATGGACACACTAAAACCAAGTTTGACATATTAGAGGTTTGATATTTTAGAATAAGAAAAACCTTTTAAAGTAAACGTGGATTTGATTAAATGCAATACAGAACAAATAATGAACAATTTCGTGCTTCGTTTGCCCCAATATGGCGGCGGTTTGCGTTACTCTGGTCGACCAGCACGGCCTAGGTAACTAGATGCAGTGACTCTAATAAAATCGCATATACAGTGCTATTAAATTAAGATGCAATATGCTACATATTGCATTTTAAAATAATCATGTCAAACCATTGCATTGACTGTATGTTTATGCAACCAACAATACATAAACGCTTATAATGTGCTAGCCGTTTGACTTTTCCCATTTGACATTCATTAAGCTAATAATTAACACCGAGTTTATTAGAAATACAAAAGTAAATTAAAGTAACATTTATTGTAAAATAAAAGATGCAGAGGTGTATTTTTGATAACAAGCCACGTCTGTTCGAGAGAAGAATGCATACTTTTAACAACCAATCAACTTAACCTAACTCTAATAACAGGTAAATAGAATTATTTATTTGAAAAAATTAATCAGCACTTTATTTTAGATATTTTTCAAAATGCCCACCCTCTTGTTCCAAACAGTAACCTAGTCTATGATAAAAATCCTGAACTCCATTAGAAATCTTGATGGAAGTCTAAGCTTATCACATTCTGCAACAACTCTTTCTTTTAATTCGTTTGTGTTTTGTATGGGTGTATGGGTACAACTTTTGATTTGAGGTAACCCCAAATGAAAAAATCATTTGGAGCTAATCAGGGTACCTGGCTGGCCAGACTATTGGCCGATTTCTTCCAATCCACTGCTCAGGGAAATTTCCATTAAGAAAGTTTCTGACTTCCACCGTCGAGTGAGATGGAGAACCAGGCATTGATACTAGGCATTTTCAATGGCAAGTTGCTGGATTTGAGGAACTATTGAACTACGGAGAATATTTAAATTAGAATGGGAGTTTAAAATGCTATTAATGAAAAATGGACCAATTGGTGTATTATTGATTATACCCAAGCAGATATTTACTTTCTCCCTAATACTGTGTAGTGTATGAGTCCAATTTTGTATCTGCAAATTTCTTTGTACCCAATATCTGTAATAAGAGATAACAGGTTACGCTGAAGTTAGTTGAACTGTACAATTATAAAGTGTACCTGTAATTTTGTGAATTTACTTTTATATTTAGAGAAAAGGTAGGTTCATCGGTGAAACAAATCTTGTGTAATAACTGTTCATCTGTATTTAATAAGTTTAACATTTTTTGCAAAAATCTGTCCTATTAATTTTGTAAATTTTAAATAATTGCTGATGATTTTGTATTTTTAACTCTTGAGCATTTCGAGCACTGCAGGCTAAGATTTCAAAAATTGAAGCAACGTAACTCAATGAACTAAAAGGTTTCACTTCTGTGTAAACTAAAATATTCAGTCTCATCTCCTCTGTTAATACAGTTCTTGCTTGCTTACGATTTGAGTGACCAGCAATACACCCTTCATTTTTTAATTTATTGTCCGTAAAATTGTACAAGGATGTTAGATAGGACGAGTTGGAAATTCAGCAGCAAATAAATCACAAGCCATTTGTAAGCTATTGTGGTTTTGGTACCATAGACACATTTGCACCTTTTATTCTTTAGTGTACCTTTTAATACCTGCTAAATAATTTAATACTAAATAATTGATTTAACAGTTTGCTAAGTAATTCATTTGTTTGATTTTACCGGCATTTTAGATTTAATGAAATGATAAAAATACCGTGGTGTATATTTGGTTGCCTATATGCACATAATGCTTTGACTCGATTAATTTAAAATGCAACATAGGGAAATACACATATTGCAAGTTAATTTAATAGCACTACTGTATAGATACATCAGTGTAGGTGATGATACATAATACAACATAGTAGTATTTTTTAGCTGTAATAATTATAAATCTCCAAACCTTCCAGTATTACAATAATCATAATGCATAACTAGTTTCAATAAAATTTTCATAAAAACTGGAATTATTTCTCGTTTATTCAAACAAAGATTTTGTTGAAATTTCCTGTTTTATGTGCTGCTTTGATCCTTAATTAATAATATACTATGAAAGTTCATGATGATTGTCAAAAGTCCATAGAACAAGATACTAGAAATTAAATTAAGGAACTTAGAAACCATAATTTGATAAATTATTTAATTGGAAAATAACACATAACTCTAGCTTCTTATGTTATGAGGTTATGTATTTCTTATAAATTATTCAAACAATTCTCCGCAGTCTTGACTATTTACAAAGCCCAATGGTTGGTAGTACGTATGTATACATATATGTAATATTCTCGGTGTTCATTACGAAAAAAGTTATTTTTCTATATTTTAACTGTATGTTAAATAATCAGTAAAACAATGCGAAATGCAATCTAAATCACTGAAGATGTGCATTGTACTAGTTCTGGTTGTGAAGAATTCTGAATGCAGCTAGTTTCAGGCATATTTTCAAGTAATTTTAACACTGAACAGATTCTAGTAGTTAGGTTCAAGATTTAATTTTTAAATTATTTTAAATCAAATTAAGCTTTTTAAAAATGAAGCAAAGATCGTATCAGATTTTCATATGAAATTAGATTATTTTGTCGCAACCTAATGTAATTCGTTTAAATATTTCAAGAGCAGTCGACTAATGACTTATTGGACTAGTCAGCCATGACACAGGTTCAATTTAAATTCTTATTAAGATGTATCTCTTTATTATAGACATCTTTTTTGAAACTTTACACCATTTCCTGAAGATCTCTATAAATTGCTGCCACCTGATGTTCGGGATAACTTTCTGACTGAGATTACTAACATATTTTTGGGGTATCATGTTTACAAGATTTTCACACATAACTTTCAAATAGATTCATTCATGCATAGTATTCCTTCAATCCTTCCTCAAAGACTTTTATTGTTTGATATATTGTGAAACACAGTATACTTACTTTGATCTCTAAATAGATTCATGACTTCACGTTTAGACTACTTTCAAACTAAATTATACTCTTACTCATTTCTAACTTAAGGTAAAGTCATTTTTTTCTGATTATCTAACTGATAAATTGAAACATAATGATAGATTTCAATTATTGTTAAATTAATGCAAAAACGATGATTGAGATTTTTCCCGAAAGCTTTTGAATTATACTATAGTACGCATTTGTCTTGACAGAAACTAATAAACTAGCATTAGCAATAAATCATTAAATCGCTGATATGAAGCTTTCGGGATCTGATAGAAGACAAAAAAATAAAACAACTCTTTTGTTTTACTTTTGAGCTTGTTTAATTAATTGTTTTCAAGACAGAATCAATGTTTTTATGAAGAAATTGTGGACTAATTTTGCAAGTGGTAAAAACCGCGTTGTCCGTGAACTTGGTTTCGGTCAGACTAATCGCACGTGGATTAATTTTTCCTTTCCCCTCCGTTACATTCGCATTCCAAGAAAACTCAACAATAATCCGTGCTCGTACTTTACCGTGTTTGCTGTGTGTTTAAATCTTATTGTTGTCGTTATAAATTTCTTATTATGCACCACTACACCAGTCGAAGGTTACAATTGAAAATTTTTGTTGCATTTTAAGTGGGTGTAGGTGGGCATAAAACACGATAGGTACATCATTGATCAATATCTATATACACACCACACCTTCACTTATGCTAATACGATCGATAAATTTCATATTACGAAATTCCTCACATTGAATAAATTCTTTTTGGGTATAGGCTTACAAATATCTTAACGATCAGAGATTAGTTAAAGTTAAACCAACAAAAAACATTTACTTTTTAGGTTTCTTTTTTGTGAGTTCTGTAATCTTTATAAATACTAATCACGTGAATGACAAAAGATGTTGATTGTCGTCTCGCCGTCGCAAAGGTTCAAGGAAGGTTTTTAAGGAATCCTCACAAGTTGATACTATTAAAAACAACAGAGGATGACGACGATGCGGATGCCAAAGACCTAGAATCAAAGTTCATGAACCTCATAATTTTAGATGTCGATTTAGAAATTGCTACTATTTAGGGCCGGTATTTCCATCTTCTGTATAAACTGTAGTATAGCTATCCAGCAGATATGTTTATCCTACAGATAATTCGAAGTATAATTACAAACGGGTATTTCAATGTAGGTCGAGTATAAAATAATCTTTCAGTTAGATATCTCCTACCTGAAGTTTGCACATTTACAATTTTGTTTTTATTTTTAATATTTAACAGCTAAAAATCATTAAAGTCTTGATTTCTTACTGCTTTATTTGTTATAACGAAGGTATATTTTACTATCAATCATTATTGCTAACTCTAATAACAGAGAAAATTAAAATTTTGTTACTGCGAAAATGAGTGAAAAACTACTACTATTTCGTTATTATTTTCAGCAATCTCAATTTTATTATATTCTTCAGAAAGCTCTATTTTGTTGCGTATATTAACAATGTTGTGTAAGATTGCTATTGCAACTATTATTTTATGTATAAGCGTTAATCTGCATATGGATAGAATAGGTAATTGTCTATTCCATATGCCAAAAGCTCTTTCAATGATGTTCCTGGATCTTATGTATTATTCATTAAAAAGTCTTTGGGCTTTATTTTGTCGTTCAGCTGCATGTGTAAGTAAATAGTTCTTGAGAGCATAATTACTATCCCCTATTAAATTCACCATTTTAGAATCTTCCGAATAAAAGAGAATTGGCAAATATGGTGTTGTCATGTGTAGCACCAGACCAACATACTACAATTTCCGTGAAATGTAAAGAAGCATCATAAGTCGCTTGTATATTCAGAGAAAAGTAGCCTTTTCGGCATTGAAGATTTTCTGCTGTATAACCTCCGGACAATTGCATCCTAACTCGTGCCATCAATTGCAGCACTAACTCTTGGAAATCTTGCAATCTGAAAAAAATTCTGAGTTGTATGTATCTCGTTCTGAGTTCGTGGTAGGTATATATTATTTTTTCCCTTAAATACATTAATGCATCACAAACGCGTTCTATAATTTTTACAGTTGTTGTTTTGCAAATACCAAAAAATCTCCGTCCAAGGGTGTTACAGCACTATTTCTATAATTAATATAAATCTTTTAAAATTCAACCATAACATAAAAATGCAAAAACAGCAAAGCCTAGTTGTTTTATGCTGCAAACAATTATCTATTTGCGCCAAAAGGTCTACAATTGCTACTACATTTTTCCAAATTATCTGTACGTCGTTTAACAACATTGAAACTATATGTAATAGGGAGAAATCTTCGTCATGTGATTTAAAATAAAACAAGAAAATCTTTAATGAAATAAATAAATTTATTTATTTCATAATTAATAAATAAATAAATTTATTTCATGATTATGGAGTTCCACAAAATAAGGCTGGAAACAATAAACAAGAAAATCTTTGTCCATTTTTTAGACTCGCAAGAAAAAGTAAAAAGAAAATCAACAATAACAAAAATATTGGCGCCTCTGACAAAGATTTTAAAAACTTATCTGCCAGTTAGCACATTATCCAGAGAAAAAGTACCGTATAAATTTAACTGAGACTTATCGTAAGGATAAATATTATACTGAGATCGAAATACCCGCTAATAACTTATACGTAAGTTTATCTCCAGGATAGGTTTATACTGAACTTTATACTGAGGTGGAAATACCGGGCCTTAGTCAGTTAAATTAGTACCTTCCACTCGTGGGGCTAAACTTAGAATTTGATTTAAAGAATTCAAAAGTCAATAAAAATAAATCATTTTAAAGCAGCAATAAAGCAATTTAATTAAAAACCTTCATGTAAATAAGTTTATTGTTTATAAAAGTATTCATATGCACATTTTTGTGTGGATGTTAAAGCTATAGAAGTGCCAAGTTTAATTTTGAATAAGTTGGAGGTTAACTATCAGGGCCGGTTTTTGACTTATTTTAGAACCCATCCATTTTTGCTGTATACAAAAAAAAATTTGAATTGTAATGACATAAAATCATCTATCTCGTTTTTTTTTATTCTAAATCTTGATTACTTGATTTTCCTTTCGATTAATGATGTCTGCTACAGCATTCCATCATAACCAGGTTATCTTGTCAATCTAATTCTATTGTTTATCAGAGAACTCGAGCTGCATGCAATAAATGCGTTATTTATTATTAATAATAATTGATAATACATAAAATGACACTATAAAAACCCACAATTATTATGAGATGTGTGTAATTCACAAGCAGCACCCCAGGTAACCCTAGTGTTACAATCAAAATATAACGGGAACTTCCTGACCGGCTAGCCCACGGTGTTAACAGAAGTCCCAGCTATATTAAAATTTATTACACAAAACATTAACCTACTGTTACTGTTTGAATTACTGGGTCCGGCAAACGTCTGCTCGAAGATAGCAGCCGCCGTTTGAACTCGGTACAAGCGTAGATGGAAATAAAAGGCACAGATATAAAAGAAATAGGTTATTTATTCTAAACATATATAAAAAAAGAAATTGTGTGGTTCACACCAAATGCACGATTATATCGAACACAATGTTATTCGTACTAAACCCTTAATAATAATAAAAGTGGAAAAATAAACATTACGTTATGAAATCGGAAAATCTTAACCAATTACAATCAATAAATTTATACAATCAAAATAACAATTGTTTTATTACTTAACTTAACCAAATTGAATATTCGTATCACTTACGCTTTCTGCAGAAAAGTAATGCTAGCGGCAACTGCGCTTTTAATATTATCTGTTAAAATGAATATTATGGTTTGCTTTGTTTACATAACCTGAAAAGTTAAGAAGAGAAAAATGTGTTTTGTTGAGATGTTCTGTATTGATGTTGGTGTTGGTAGAATGCTGCTATAACCAGGTCGTGAAGTAGGAGGTAACGTCGAGACTGCAAAAGAAAAGCTGCCGAAAAGGGGAAGAAAAGCCGGAAAAAACTAGATGCCAGAAAGGAACTAGAAGTGGGAAAAGATGTTGTCATCGGCTCTAAACAATAGAGATGGGTGGATTATCACCTCTTGTTGTATTTAATTAGAAAGTATTTCTTGCAGTAGAGCTGAAAAGACCAATAAATTGGATTCCTGTGACCCCAAACAATCACCACAGTGAAAAACTGATCACCAGGACTAAACTACATTCCACAATAAACTCATAGAGAAATTTTCCAAAAATTTCCTAAAACTGGAATGAAGTAAAGACTCTAATAGCAAGTCAAATTACAACTAACTTTTTAAACAGCATAAAAGTGATTAGCTTATCTTAAGGTTGAAGAAAACCGAGATAAAGCTGAATTCACAAATGAGGTAGCCTGAATAAAAATATTAAATAAGTGAATAAGTGAAATTGAACTGGCGAAAAACCTTTAAAGAAAAATTGTAACACTAGCTGAAGAGAACCAAACAGTTTGTTCAGACTGTACAAATAGACTGTATATTTAGAATATTAGAAATAAGGTAGTTTTAGGAAATAACTGTAAATAACTGTAAAATAAATTAACAATAGGCAGGTAACAAAAAGGTAACAAAAGGGTGACATGCGTCATCCTCATCCCTAGTGGGATTTGTATTTTTAAAACGCAGAACAGATAGAGCCTGCAAACAAGCAGCATATAGATTTTGTAGCCTGTATTTACCAGTGCATTTTCACAATAAAAACTAATTCAAAACAATCATTGTAATCATTACATAAACATTTTATTAACAACGCAGCGGAGTGTGTGAATATAGTAAGAAAAACAATTTCGTTAACTAATCACTACCCCACACAGTTCGAAACATGTTCTGGGGTGCTGCTTGTGAATTACACACATCTCATTACAATTGTAGGTTTTTATAGCGTCATTTTATGTATTCTACTTAATATTTATCCCACTTAATTTTATTTTTATAATGCAAAATTGTTTTGTACTATATTGTACGTTTTTAAATAATAATTGATTATAAAATCATCCCTGCTATATCAAAAATGTATATAATTACATATTTTAACCTAAAATGACATTTCTCATTTTACCAAATTTTCAGTATTACTGTCTACAGTAGAACCTCCCATAACAAACACTCTAGACCAAGAGCCAGCAACGTATTTCGAGTTGTCATTTCAACAGTCGTGAAGATTTGGGTACTAAATCTTATAACCCGGCCGCAGGGGGCTGCCAGAATCGACTTTTAGTGTTCAGCAGGTATATGAGATTTAGTACCCAAATTTTCACGACTGTTGAAATGACAACTCGAAATACGTTGCTGGCTCTCCTTCTACTCCCTATATGAAAACACTTTCGATAAGCGGGAAAACTTCATGGAACCAGCGCTTTACTATTGATAAGACATGCTAAATGACTAAATGTTTCTCTTTAATGGATGCCTACAATAAAGGAACAAAAACTGTGGGACAGCTGTCCCCTTAATGAAAGATTTTACTATATTTAATTTCTAACCAAATTCTACGCTCTTAGACTCCGTTTCTTCAGAGAAATGGGCAGCTCGTTATCTTGCAAACTTAAAAATACCATAGGAATTAATGACGTGGCGGTCACCTTCTCTAATGTAACGGATTTTACAAACGTATTAGGTTAGTTAACGAAACTACGTTGAAGTAATCATACAACGACCCGGCGCCTTTGGGTTAGACAGACGTATGCCACTTTCAATCCTAATAACACAGCAGACTATTATTTTTTAATAATTTAAATACTTGAAGCTCGACGAATATTTTCGATCGTATACTCATAGATTGAAGGTAAATTACCATACCACACGAATGAATGAATGGACGTGGATGCCCTTTGCTAAGTAAACCAGCACTTGCCTTTTTTGTTTTATGTTGAGAAAAAAGTAACAAAAGTGTTGTTAAGAGACACCGTTAAACATAGTGTTGTGATAAACCATAGTCCTTACAATTAGCGTCTTTTGGTAGCGTGTAACTTCTAAAAGAGTCCAACTGAAAAAAAATCGCCATCTACATTTCCATGTAGTATATATTTGTTTAAGTGAGATTGTAACAATGTCACACCAAATAATTAATTAATAATAATAATTGCTACAACCCATAACCTGGAAACCAGGCCCCAGAAGCTATAAGCTTGTGCGGGAGGGAGGGGCGATTATCATTATTCTAATGTAATCAACAATATCCTCAAAATCGTTACTAGTCCAGACCTTTTTGGAACCTCAAAAGCTGCTAGAAGCGATTACAATTCTCCAAATTAAAAAAACTCAAAGATCGTTTGTGAAATACGATCTCAAGTTTGCAGCTTCAATGTTTATTTACCCACTACAAGACGTTGGAAGTCAAAAACTTATTTTACAAAAAATTATGGAAATTCAACAACTGTTGCAACGAAATAAAATATATTACCATAGACGGGGAATACGATGATCTAATCTTTTTCAAAAAACTGAACGATAAATATGTAGGAAAAGTACTTGATATAATAGCAAATTTAATTAAATTAAATTTAAGTAAATTCATGAGTAGCCCAGACTAAAATTATGAATGATACCAGCACAACTTGTGTACAGTGATAAAGTCATGTTTATGTTTACGTTTAAACATATTAAAGTTTGAATTTTCTGTTGCCTAATTTAAAAAAAGTTTTGGACAGAATAATAAATCTCTACAACTGTCAGAGCGGTTTTAGGTCGTAATGAATAGAATTGTTTATTATTAACCATTAAAAGTTGCAATCGTTGATTTTATTGAATTCTTAACCCGTTAACTGAAAGCATTTTCGTATACAAAATTATAAAAAGCCATGTATGCAACCCTTTGCAATAGGCGACTTTTTTTACACGCGACGTGTAATTTCCACGGCCCGTGCCAAAATACGGTCATATTGCAACTTGATAAGTAAAAAGCTAATTTGGTACCTTGGGCATTCTTTTTGCGCTACCGAACTGATATTATTTAACTTGTTAGCTTTGTTTAACTGCCACAGTAGACTCAACTTACCAAATCGTTGTCGGTTGCCATGACAGCAACAAAATAACAGAACTGTTATGATTCATGTGTCTAGGTGCTGTTATGTAAAGAAATAAGTATAGCAAATTAATAGCAATAATTAATAATAAAGGTGGATATTATATGAGTATAAGACGAATTAATTATCAAACAAATTAACTTTACAAAAATATATTTTATTAAATTACATTAAGGGGGCGTTATTGGCGCAAAATATTAGGTCAAAATATAGCTCACGTTTTTCATTCAGTTTTCTTTTAATAATAGTTTTTTTAGCACGATAACGTTTGATGTCGATTGCTAAACTGTTAAGGTAGTGTGGATCATAGTTTGTAAGGGATAGATATCTAAAATAAATTTTATAATCGTAGTCAAACATCGCCAATCTTATAGAATTAACGATTTCTAAAAAATAACCAAACTAAACATAATACAGTCATTACAGCACTGTTTAATAGCAAAATCTATGACAATGGATAAATGTTTTTGCTTACTTATCTAGTATTGATTGAAATAAAATAGATGTACACGGCGCGGAAATTTAAATATGGCAGCACGAAAATCAATAATTTTTAATTGAACGCTTTCTGCACCAGGAAGCGTTGGGTGGAAATGTTCGCGCGACATTTAAAAGTAATTTAACTTTCCTAATCTTTTAACTATTATTTAATAAATTCCCGAAGTAAATGTTGTTTTTCTTTACTTAAGAGCATGTGACGGTTAATTTTTGAATAAACAATTTTACTCTTAATTAGCCCTGATTAATTTCTTAAAACGAATATATACATTTTGAATATTTTAATATAGTAATACTTTTCTTTTTCTTTAAACCAGCAAGAACAACTGATATTTTTAAAGATATTTAGCAATTTTATATTCCCCTTTTTGATTTCAACTACCTTAAATTATTCCTTAGCATTTAAAAATTAAAGATTTCAGTTAAACTTAAAATATTTTGAAAGTTCACGCATGTCTGGCAACACTGTGAGCAGAGAACTACGATGTGATCAAATAATGTTTCTATTTATATTTTCAAATTTTAGTTTTAAAGAAATTAATTCCGTTTTGCGGACCGTAGCGCCATCTTTAGGTGTTTATAGTTTCTGAAGCTTCCTGTTATTAACACTGACGGCGATAACGCGCCCTTAATGTAAAATTGAGATGAGTGAAATATTAGATCGAGGGAAAGGTCGTCTAGCAGGCCTTGGAATTTATTTAAAGAAAAATTGTATTGGCAGCACTAGTGCCATTTATTGTTTTCGATTTTCAGGTAATGCCAAAATTAATTTTTTTAAATCAGATTCCAACGCCACCTAGACGAATATTATCTCGACCACATTGTATTTGGTCACTGTAAAAACAACAATTTTATTTTATCACTTTATCACAATTTTGACCGACTATTTTTGAAAATAAAAAATAAAATAATAATTCAAAAAGCATTAATAAAGGAGGAATAAAATCTCTTAATCTTGTATAAAATAAATCTTACTTACATCTAAAGAGGAAAAACTTACTTAAAATGGCAATAAAAGGTAATTTTTGCAACTTTAAATAGTCATATCTCCCGAACGGCTGAGCATTGTCAGAACGAATTAATTGCTTTGTGTATGATTTCAACGAGTAACATTTTAAGATGAGCAAAATCCCAAAAATCCATTTCATAAAACCAAGTATTCTTCTTCAGTCGGTTTGTGACTCAAGTGAGAACATAAAATCAGACAGACTAATATTAAAAAAGAATTATTCGAAAACTACTTCGTTCAGTGGCTGATAACACAGGATACTGCAGGACTTGAAGAAATCCCATATGAATTTCCTCAGCGCAAATTCAAAGCTGCAAAAGTGAATAAGCCATAAATTTTAGTTACTAGGAAAACTCTGGAATTATGACCCTAAATACTATCTATGATTAGAGAAACTATTTTCTACAGGTGTCCTCCGTCTGAAGCCGTTCCCGAAATTAACTTCAGTTAATATAAATTGAGTTCAAATAAATTGAGTAATTTAAACACTTTAAATGTAGGCGCATATATTAATATTGACTTAAAATTGCAAACAACACACATGTTCGCTAATTAAATTTGTTAAAAGCTTGAAAAAGGTCAATGTTAGGACGGGCGAATCTGTTTTTATTGAATTATCCTTGGTTGTTATTTTTAAAAAAGAAAGTTACCCAAAATAGCCACGACATGTACTTAAGTTGCCTACAATAAAATTTACTCGCAATAATAATAAAACAAATTAGTAACGTCGTCTTTTTATACTTCACGTTTTTCTCTTTTACTCTTTTGTAGCACATACGTGACGGGAGATAATTAAAGGTTTAGTTCAAAGAAGCGCACGTTTGGGTATTTTTTTATATACTTTTTTTCCTATGAAATTAATAATTGGTTACAGATAACCCGGAAGTGGGTCAGAGATAACCAGACGCCGTTACACACATTGTATGCATATACATTCAGAAAACGCAATTTACAACACGGAAGGAGATGAATATGTTTTAAAATAACCAAGTGCTATAGTATATAGTATTATTATTATTATTATTATATTTTATGTATGTATGTAAAACATGACCTCTTTTGAATTGCTTATCTTATGCATATGTATGTTACATAATCCCCCAAAAGTAGTTACATATATATTTGTAAAACTATGTTACAAGAGCTTATTTAGATTGCTTTGCATGTTCAGTGAGAAAATTTATATTCTTCAGAAACAAAAAGTAATTGTGGCTGTATTTTTTTATTGGATGGGTACTACCTTGGATAATTGGCCATAAAACACTCCTACACACTACTTTTAATATTTTAATTTTAAATAAAGTCTGCTTATACATATAGTTTTCGCAAAAACTTCGTAAGCTGTGTTCCATCAGTTGCCTAACATCATCAATTACATCAGTTGCTGCAGGAACGGACGCCCAGTAGTTCGGATTTAACTGCTGAGCCATTTGTCAAAAAGCTTCCGTCCAAAGTCGGAATAAGTTGTTTATGCCTCCAAAAAGATTGCGACAAACACAAACAATTAAATTTTAATTTTAAAAATAAGCCATAACCATATAGAAAAGGTACCTTCTTACGACCACACAAGAAATGAATCGTACAATAAAGTTGACTATATCAATTATTCTTTAAAAACAATTGTTAAGACCTAAATAGTTTCTGCACATTGATGAGTACCTAAATTAAAATTAATCTGAGTTAACTAGTAGGATCTTCGTTTATTTTTTTGGTTATAAGAAAAATAGTGTACATAACTCGCTTAAAAGTGTCTTTCTCACTCCCGTGTGATATCTATCTTCAGACTTATGCAAAATAGTGTCGTTTTCCGTGTTCGTTATGTAATATACTATAACATAGTACATTACCTTGGAAGTGTAGGAACTAGCGTGCTCGACTCTCACCCAAGAGGGTTCGGCAGTTCTGGTTAAGTTTTTCTACAGTTTTCCTTACCTGTAACACAAATGTGGGATTTGTGCTATACCATCTGCTATTAAGTTGGCTGCAGCCTCACGTTGGACCTGCATAATAGTAATCATTGCCCTTCCCTCCCGCACAAGTTTCATAGTTTCTGGGATCTGGTTCGCCAGGTAATGGGTAGTAGCAATTATTATTATTATAGTACAGTGTAAATTTTATATCACTGAACATGCAGATTTCCTGCATATAAAACTCGTATGTTCAATTATTAAAATAACAAGTCAAATGCATTGACATCTCTTACAGTTTATGTAAGCAATCTTACCTATTTTGACAGCTAATTGAAAATAAAGTGAATACTTCTTAAACAAAAGTCAATAACCTCATCCACAAAAATTCGCATTATTTCTGAAATAGTTTTATTTAATAAGAAGAAAAGCTAGAAATTTTACATTGGTAATTTGACAAAAATAGCTTGAGAATTGTGTAAAAAAAAGAGGACGTTTTAAAAATACCTCTTTTAAATTGTTTTTGTCAATGTTGAGGATTGTTATTCATATTCGGTAATATTGTACTGAGTATGTAAAATTTGCTTTAACAATAATAATTATTATTATTGTTAAAATATTTATGCATTTTCATTAATTAAATACCTAATTTTTATTGTTGTGTAACACATAGTGACTGTACACATGCATGCAACAATTCACAAAACTGAGCAAAACTTCAAATTTCACTATACTCACAGCTATCATGTAAGATTAATTGCATAATTGTCAGAGGTGTAAAAGTTAGCATTAATCATCGAACATATACACAGGAAATTAGCATGTTCAGAGAAACAAAGTTCGCAGTGTATGTTTATTATAGAAACTCAAAGCGGTCTGGACTTCTACATCTTAAATTTAAAAAGCATTAGAACAACTACACCTACACCCTTAGGTAGCTTAAGATTTTATTTTATTGAGCATAAGCATACTACATTAATTTAGGGCCTAGCGAAATTCTACTTCACTGCGTATGAATCAAAATCACTAATTAAGCTAATTTTGTGCAGACATTATCGCTAAATGACTTAATGATTGATATTAACCGTCTCACGGTCCGGAAATACATACACAGATAAAGTTGTTCAATTTCTAGCGATTTTAAGTTGGACACGATTAATTTAACGATCTAATTACATTTAAAAAATAAATTATCTTAAGATGTTAAGTAAAACATTTATTTAATTATAAAAATAATTAAAAAATTACTAGATTTTGAAAAATAACTATTTAGAGGACTAACAATTTTTGCTTCTATAAAGAAATATACAACAATAAAATAAGTTATTTATTATTATACAGGATTAGTTAAAAGTATGGAAACGGTGATTTATTATTGGTAATATTCACTTTAGGAAATAATGTTCTATACAAAAGTTTTTTAGAAAATTTTTATCTACATTTGAGAATACTTAAAACTTTTTTCTTCAATTGTTTTTGAATTTTTTTAAATGGGAACCTGCTAATTTTACGCTACCATTCGATAGAACATTCTTTTCTCTTTACAATAGTATTAAAATTTTTTTATTTTACTTTATTTTAATAACATTTTTTCAAGGAAACGCCGTCGGTTCAAGTATTTACGAATAGTATGTATATCTAAGATTAAACTCGCCATTGCTAATTTTAACAGCAATAAATTGCATACAATTATTATAAGCAATTTTTTGCTCTTAATATTAGCAATGGCAAGTTTAATTTTAGATGTGCGTACTATTCGTAAATACTTCAACCGGCGTTTTTTGGAAAAAAATGTTACTAAAAGCAAATAAAATTTAAAAAAAGTTTAATCCTTGTGTAAAGAGAAAAAAATGTTCTATCATATGGTAGCGAAAAATTAACAGGTTCCCATTTAAAAAAATTCTTCGGAAAGGCGTAACTCAAAAACAATTCAAGAAAAAAAATTTCAAGTATTCTCAAATGCAGATAAAAATTTCCTAAAAAACTCTTGTAAAGATCATTATTTCCTAAAATTAATATTAACGATAATAAATCACCGTCTCCATACTTTTAACTAACCCTGTATAATACTACTACCAAAATTAGCATGCAGGGCGCTATGAAGGTTGTGTAGCAATTGATTCTTAATCACTTACTAATTTTTTGGGAAATAACTGTACACTTATCCAATTTTTCTAAGAAGTTTTTTACTAAGGTCTCTATTGTATATTGTTTCTAAATTAAATAGCCGTTCCCCGTAGCCGCTTCTTGCTTGTTTTCGAGGAAATCGCATTTTAAATTTTAAGTACGCCCATTGTACTCATGTTTAAAAATTTTTTTAATTATAAATTAAATTTAAATTTTTGCTTGTTTATTATTTTAAATGTAATGTCAGTACAATAAACGTACTTAAGATTTAAAATACGATTTTCTCGAAAACTAGCAACTGCATGTTGATAAGGAAAATATGTTCTAAATCATTACAGCTACCCCCTATAACAAGGTTTCTAGTTATATTAGTTACACCCTGTATACAAAATGTTCTCGGACGACTGGCGGTGCAACGCGCTCCCGTCGTTGAATGCGGTGACGATGTAAGCACTACTAAGCAATAGTGGTGGGTTATAGCGCATACACTTCTCGATGCTTCCCGAAGTGTTACACCGCTTAGGTGTTGTGAGACCTGCTTACGAGAAGCGTTGCAATATGAGGTATATCCATCTTTATTTTAAATTCATATTTTTATATATTGCCGTTTCTATTACTCCCACTGGTTTGACAATTCAAGATTTCAACGTTTTGGAGACTTTCAAGAGTCCAGGCTTATGCGCACACATAGACGTGCATTTGGTGACATGATAAATGCACCAACTTTATTATTAGTATTTCCGATAACAAAATGCTACTGTCAATCTTAGTTAGTCTCGAAAAGTGTTAGACATCTTTTCATTTCCCGACGCTTGGGTGTTACGAGTAGCGTTAAAACACACCACTACTTAAACAGTTTTGCTAGATCGGTCAGGCAAGCGGGATTTTCCTACTACCCCCATCACCAGTTTTAGTCCAGTGGCGCGAGACTATTCAGATACAAACGTCTCACCGTTTGCGCATTTATAAAAACCTTCAAACGACGAGACGTTTAGAAATTTGGTGCGCTTCATTTCAAAAGTAAGTTTGGCTTTATGTATAAGAACTTTCATTAAATGTCGGCTTCTTAGTCTATTTTATTAATACGTAAGATATATATTGTGTTGTTGACTAAAATAAAGTAGCTCGGTGGGGGGCTCCACTAGCCTCCGGGGCCCCGGGCGTACGCCCGGCTGACCGACCTTAAGGACGCTTCTGACCGCATGCATATAAGTTGTCGCCAATGATGCGTGCCAAGCGACCGTCGACGCCTCAAATGAGAAAACAGTGATCCGACAACAAAGGGCCTGTATAAATGTATATTTATGAATAAGAAGATTAACTTTTTATTTGTAAAAATAGGAAATTCTGAGAATAAATAAGCAGAGTAGTATAAGACGGTCTATTGTACCAAGAGTTGTTGGGACACGACGAGAGAAGCGAGGAGTGTCTAAAGGAACGAGTGCTACAATACGTTTTATAAAACAAGTGTAATATACTATTTTTTCTACTGAGCATCATTTCTTTAAAGAAAATTGAAATGTTGTGCTTTTAAAAATATCGCATTACAATCTAGCGATTTTTGCGTATAATGTGTGGTAACGCTATCAAATGACATTTGACGTTTTGTGAGGTTAGAATGTGTCAAATTTAAATGTGTTTATATGTAGTATAAAACAAATGTTACCAATCTTATAAAAAAATAGTTTCCAAGAATGGTTTAATGATAGCCTATTATTAAATCGTTTCCAGCATATTGTAACAAATGGAGTTTCCCCCATGCACAGACGATAGAACATTCCAGGGCGACAGCGTCATACACCTGCGAGAACCTTCTAGTGTATTCGATGTACGGGTATGTTCGAGCGATTACTGGAATATTTACATGGACGTATAAAAACGACACCACGGATAGAAGAGAGTTAGTGTGTAACCGGCGTATCAAAATGTGCTTTGAATAATTAGTTAATAGTCGAATGTTAGTGAATAAATAAATGTTTAATAATTGTTACATAAATAGTTCTTATATAGTCCTCAAATAAATTTGTAAATATCTAGCATTTAAGTTCATTAAATAGTTTATAATTATAGTGTATTTAAAACATATCTCTTTTGTGAATAGACGATTAAACAGCATTTTTGTTATTATTTTAAAAAGAACGTTACAATATTGTTAAGGCAATCATTACAAGGCGCGTACTGCATCGCGACTACTTCTACTAACGTCCGCATACGAAACATCAGAAGGAAATAGACCGAGTCATTTATATTTTTATAAATCTGAAAATGTAGTAAAAAGAAAATGTTTATTAGAAAAAAATTGAATCAATTGTAGAGTTAAAGAGTTACAGAATTTGTGAAACATGCTAAACTGAACAAATTTGTAATATTTGTGTAAATAAATGGCATTGAGAACAAAACTTCGTTACTATACGTATTAAAACATTCAATTTCTAGACTAAAACTACATTTAATTGAACCGCATTAAGTATTTTCCACTAATCTATAAACATATAGGTAACTGCACAAATTTCTAATGTATGCAAATTTTGTTTAATTAAGTAACGATAACCAGATCTTTGTCGTATAGTGTCGAATTCTAAATGTGCATTTGACGTGTGTTAAAATTTACAATCGCCCATATAAGATACAAATATTAACATCGCTCATCGCTACCGGCTGCCGGTTGCAGTCGAGTGCCCTTCTCTGTTCGATTAGGTAACGCACGGTAGGATAAACAAAGAGAAATTGATTCTTTATTACAGAAGTTTTTGAGAAGTAGAAAAATGATTTTTTTTACACCCTACAAATGATATAAAGAATCCGAATGAAAATAACTACAATTTTCTCACACCTACCCATGATATAACGCATAAGGATTAAACCTTAACAATATCAATAAAGGTTAGGCTATTATGGAGTTTAAAACATTTTAAGCTTTTTAGAGATAATTTTTATTTCAAACGCAAAACCTTCAATTTCTTAAATAACGCTGATAAGCAGGAGAATTCAGAAACTTAATGCAATTTATTTTATTAACATAAAATGTCAAAAGATTGCGGTTATACAAATCATAGGGAAACAACAACTTATTACAAATATCCAGTTTGAAGTGAGGTCTGCGGTTATTTATTTATTTCTTAAAACGAAACTTAAATTTCTCGAAACTTAATTTGTTAATATGGTAATTGGAAATAACGGAAATATGAAACATAGATAAAATACGCATACATTTCTTCTGAATCTTTTATTATTTGACAAACATTATTTTATTATACATTATACAGGGTATAACATAACAGGTTAAGCAATAGTGAGCACGATTTATAATTTTATAAAATCTCAATCTCTACACTAGAACAGACTGGCAGACTCTCCTATCAACAATCACTTCCAGGCAGTATTATAAAATAATGCACCGGAAACACCTTTATGCAGTTGATGGTCTCTTACATTATGAAGTGATCGAGTATTCCTATACAGGACAAATGGAAAATGTTGTTGCAGCAGATTCTTGGAGACTTCAAAGTTTGATGGGTATTATCAAGGGAAATTAGGAAAGATTTTTTAGAACCTCGCAGGCAGCTATCAACGGTTGAAAATCTCACGATAGAAAATTGACAACCGCTGGGAGTCAGTACTCAACGTGTTTACTGTTTCATTAGTCCAACTGTTGCAAGTTCGCTGAACGGCCGGCGAAGCGTAACAACTCGTATTTGGATATATTCTGTATCTTCTTTGTAAAAGAAATTAAACAACGAAAATACGACTGCAAAAGAAACTGTTCGGCTGCAACAGCAGTATTATTATTGTTTGAGGTTAGAATGACATACGATGAACGCCGGCAGCAAATAAAACCGCGCTGACTAATTTACTAAGCAAGCAGTCGACAGTCAGCGAACACTCAGCAGCAGTGTTCAGCGGAGCGCTGTCAGACAACGGTCTCAACGGTCGCGTTCGCTAGACGCTCCCAATGTAAGATTTTCCCCGTGTTGGTGTACTCAATACAAAAGTACTCTGGCTTGCATTCACGTACGTAACCTATTTTTGATTGTACTAAGTCGGTCTTGATTTTATTATTTAGGTTAGGTTAGGTTAGGTAGATTATCTTACAAGGCGTGCGTTTTGTTATGTGGCTAAATATTATGGTAACATTGATAGTTTTCGACTATTGTAAAACTCTTTAGGGTTGTGAAAGCGATTTATTTTTTAAAGGTACATATTTAAAATTGAATTACGGGGGAAGAAATGTATTGAATAGTTTTTATTATTAACTTAAAATTTGAAGGTTATGTTTATAATTCGAGAACGAAGAAATGCAGGTATGTTGTTACCAAGCTAACAAAATAAAATCTCGAATTCTTTAAAGATGTTTTTTATAATACTCAATAGCCATACAACAACCAAAGTAGAAAATAGTATATTAAAGAACGAGTTTTATAAGGCAAGATTTATTGCACGAGTACAAATTTAGAAAACGGCAAGTTTTGCAAGTCATGTCAAAATATAATTATCACACATAATGCACGAAACTTTCCAAAAAAATTTTGGAAACAAAATCAGGAAACAATAGGTAAATTTTACTTGCCTGAAGCAAAGCATCCAATAAAACGTTTTTAAAATTATGTATCGCTCTTCTTACATCCCTTCTTATTTCTTTAACCACACTTTGGATTAAATATGGGTATGGGTAGGTTTATTAGGTGAAATAATAATCGGCTCATACATTTACGAAGAAACTTTGAGCGATGAGGATCACTTAAATCTTTGAGAACTTTTCTTGCTAATTAGTAATTACAATCGACAAGAGCATTTTCCTTGCACATCTAAATACTCTGTGGGTTCAACAAGACGGAGTGCCGCCACAATGCCAGAAGAGTAAATGATTTTTTATCGGAAATGTTTCCCAATCAAATGATTTTAAATAATGAAGATGTAAGGTGGTCTGCAAGGTCATCTGATTTATATCCCACCCAGCCAGCACATTGACGTAATAATGACGTTATTTTTAAGTGATTATTGGTCGGCGACGTCATATGACTAATAAATGATGTCCATATGACGTCATGTTATGGGACGTACATAGACGTCTTCAAAACGACGTCTTTTAGACGTACAATAAGGTCGTTTTTAGACTTATAATATTATTAATTATGATCTATCTAGGTAACCAAAAAGTGATGTATTCCATAAAATATTTTTTATTTTTACTTTTTGCAGAATGTAAATAGAATACATTATTTTACTTTTTCAATATTCAATTACACTATTTTTGTATTGTCAGGTCCACTGATGTACGAGAGACAAATCTAGCAACACTGTTTTACTTTATTTTTTTACTGAACTGCACGTGACCACATGTCGCAATACAAACAGCAACGTCGTCTTTCGTGTATTTGTTTTGCTCTTGAATTAGTAACGTTTCTATTTATTATTATAGTTGATGTACCTACATTTATAGTGTATGTGTTGGTGCAACTACTGCATAATAATATTTATAATTCCTGTCCTAGTCCTAGCATAGGACGTTTTAATGGAGTCATTGAATAACGTTTTAATGACGTCGTTGGGCTGTGACATAATCCTGTCAGTTTTACGACAATTTGACGTCATTTTAATACGTCATTTGACGTCGTTACTGCCGAAAAAACGGCGACATTATGACGTCAGTCTGCTGACTGGGATCTCCCTTGGATCATTCTTTGTGGGGTACAATGATAGATAAAATTTATAAAACTGTACAAGGCGACATTACTGTTACTTAATGTCTTTTACTTTTCGATAATTCAACTTCACGGCAAGAAAAATGATAAAGGGGTGTACGAAAAGTGATAAATAATTTAAGAAAACGAGCATAGCTGTTGTTATTAAGTAAAAGGCGAACAATTTGGACACCTTTTATAAGTCTTACTAATAATAAATTATTAATTACCTATTATTGTTTTATTGGATTTTTGTTCCTATGCATATACCTAAAAAAGCTTAATTATTGTTACGCTAATTAAAAATAATTTTTTGTAAACTTAGAAAAGCTGTCCAAATATGCTTGTTAACGATTTTGTTTCCAATGCACTCTTTTCAAAAATGAATAATTTGACATTTCCGCAAAAATAAAAACTGAACCATAATGTACTATTGGTTTCATAATGATATAGGAGAGTAAGGCTATTGTGATGCTATTTTTTTATTATTTTATCCTACGCATTTACACTAAAACAATTAATTAGATAGCTTCATATTAGCCTTGCTCATTAGTCCTAGATAATTATGAAATCAATAGTACATACCTACATCATTGTAATCTTGAACATGAAATTCCACAATTTTGCCACAAATTTGACCGACCTCATATCTTAAAATAACCAATGGCGGGGCTCAAAAAACGGACACCCTGTATGATTTAAACAAAGCTTCTTAGTAATCTTATAGCAAACTATTACTTGTGTTGTGATAATGCCAATCGTCGATTGTACTGCCGTGTTGCCAATTCTAATTTTTGACTATTTTTGGATTTAGATTTATTATGATGATATGAGCTTCCAATCGGTGTAGGTTTCATCGTATCACTTGCTTTACTAAAATACACATATTATACACAATCAATAATTCCCCGTTTTAGAAAGAATTTTTTTTTGTTTATTTTGACGTCATTGCAATCAACTCGTGTAGCTATTGGTTATACCTACAAAGATTTGCTTTAAAGTCTATTTTTGTTCAAAACGCTGTTAGTATTTCAGACTGGATTTTTAATTAGGTAATTCTACATTAAGAAAATCTTAAACTAATATGTAATCAATTAACATAAGGTGCATTAAATGTATGTAATTAATGGAACAATTCCATAATAGAGATGGGTCATTTCTAATCTTATATAACTATGAACTTTTCCCTGGAGGAAAATCGTACTCGGTATTAAAATAAATAATTATTAACTCGACTACTTTGAGTGTGCGTTTCAAGCTGAATTATTAATTCTAGTTCAAAATAAAAGAGTATAAGATGGTTATTATTTATTATTATTGTCTTTGCTTTGTTTACAAACCTCCAGCCGCAATGGGGATAAAAATAATTTATTAATAAGGTGGAAATTCGAAATGTTCGTTATAATATATAAATAGTTAACTCTATTATTGTCATTACACTTCCTTGGTGTAAGCCACGAATATTGATTGGCCTGAATTTTATGTGAATACTGTAGGTGTATGTACAGGGTGATCCTAGATTTTTCTATTTTAGTTCTGATTTTTTTGTTTTCTAGAAGAAACCTTTATTTGTACATTTTATAAGTGATGGTTATCTAAATATATGTATATTTGCAAGTACTCAAAACTATTTTAATATCAATTCTGAATACATTAAAATGACTTTTCACTACTGTGCATTTGCTGGTATTAAGGAGTATCTACGGAAGTATCATTGCAAAATACGTTTTTTGGCCTATCAATAAAATATACGCAGAAATTAAGTAGTCTTTATTTTTTTTATAACCATATTTCTTCTTTCTAACCATATTTTATTTAAGGTCTTATGTGTATTTGAAGGATTTCTCGCCACTATACGAATATTTTGTTCACATGTTAAATTGAAGACGAGTTGTTGCTTTAAGAAGTTTAAGAATAATTATGAAGCTAATCATAACAACTATTATAAGTACTAATTTTTCAGATTTCAAACTTCCAGTTCGAGTTCATCCATGAACATTTGCAGGGAATATTCAAAAATGCATAAAAGGAGCATAATAATATCTTCAATATTTAAATCCCTCATTTATCGTTCAAATCAAAGACGTGGCAACATCGTTACTGTGGATACCTATGCATTTTAAGTTGGTAATTTCAATTATCTGTTAATGTCAGGTTGACACTATTGAGGTTATGTAAAGATCATTAATATTATAAATCCATATTTAAATTGCAATTGAGGATCAATAAAAATAAAATGACAACAAAGGTCAATTCAATTTTAGTTGAACATTTTGGTATCTGAAATCCATTTTGAACAATTTAGAAGCTAGTTTCAAAAATCTGAAACACTTTGAACGGTAATATGCCAACTATTTTCTATTACTATTACCACATTTCTGAAGCCCAATAGTTGTTCCTAAACCAAGAGAGACCATTTGCTGAAAAACGATAAAGACCATATCGACCAAATTCTACAGTTACCTACTTTTCTGACGTTATTATCAATTCTATTAATTCTTACAAGGACGTTCAAGATTCTTATTACACTTTTTGCCCAACCAGGAAGAGACTTGCAAATTCTTCTCAAACATTATTATTGATTAATGATCCTGATCAATATAAATTATAGCTACTTAATAGCAACAACAAACATCAGATGTTTTTGTTAGTCATCTGTTTTATGCACGTGGTTGTTTTTACAAGGACATTGCTGTACAACTATTTAACACAATCACATAAATAAAATCAGAATCTCTTTACTACTGCTCAAAAATAATACGCAAATACTTATTGTATAACAAGACCCCGAAGAAATATTCTAACAAGAAAAAGCCTTTTGGTATGTTTTATTAGGAAATAAAATCATTGCGGAACCGATAGATTTACTATATGACAACACACATTTTCCATATACATACTATAATTTGATATAACGAGTTTCTTTATTGATCAAGTAAGCCAAGCAATTAAATCTTTAAGGAAATACCTGATTACAACACGTGAGTTGTGTGCTAACTGTGTGAGCATGGGACACGTAGTATAATACTGTCACAAGAAATTTTACTTTAGCTTTTTTTAAGATCATCTTTGTTGTTATTATTCTTCACTATTTATAAACATCTAGGTTCATTAACTTAATAATTAATATTTTTCTACTTACTGTATGGCCAATCTCAAGGATTCCATAATATTGACCAAAATTACTGAGTTGAGTAGAGATAAACAAAATGCATTTATATTTATTTTAAAATGATTTAAACAAAATGTTTATAAATAAATAAAAGTAAACCCGTGCGTGTTCACAACTGCTTGAGAACTACACAGAACAAAGCGCATTCCACTCCGAGCTAAGACCGACTGAAATAGTCGGTTCTCGTTGGTGTTTCGATCCTTGTCCTGTTTTGTTTTGTGAGATTAATAATGCGCAGACTGCCTTGTAACTGCTGATAATTAATTGATAAATAATGCACTTGCTCGTTTTTTTTATTAAATAATCTTAAATTATGCTCATCATAACATATACAAAGCAATCAATCACTAATCAATAATAAATTGGGAAAAGCTTTTTAAAGTCATTTCGAAAACTTTCCGAAATAAGTTGTACATAAGGGGGTAGATAAAGACCATTGCTCCCCATTTTCGTAAAGTTCCAACACTAATGAATTTTAATATTATTTTAAGCAATTTTTATTTTTTAAATCAAAACTGCCTGGAAATATATTTTCTTTGAAAGGCTAATATATAAACCTCATGTAATTTTTTGGCGTACCATTTAAAGAACACCCAAAATTAAAAATCTAAAAATACTCATCCTTTTAGTATATAGTATTTTGACTTTCATTTAAAAGGATAATTGAAAGAGTCAGTTTTGGTTTCAATCATCATAAAATGTTTCTCATGTCTATTTTGAGCGAAAATTACAGACGATAGCTGTAGTTTTCCAAAATAAATATTCATGATGATCGATTTATTGTTTCATACTTCATCAATTTTGCAAATTCATTTAAATCAATTAAAAATCTTCCGAAGTCTTTCGATGAGTCTTAATTTATTTGCATTTATGTATATTATTTTGACCTTTTTTATTTGTTCCATTTTGCCGTTCAACTTTTCCATTAGAATGGAACATGAGTTTAGTTTTGGAAAACTCAACCAGTACCAAACGACTAACTGCTGTTTTAAGTTAAGTGAAAGGAAGGCAAATTTTCTGATTGATAATATTCGATACATATTCGGGCATTCTCAATGGCTTGGGCAGTGTTCAAGTTGGCGACCCAGCAAAACATTTTTTTGAAACTATTGAGATTTGGCGAGCCTGTGTAATACTTATAAAGAGTTCAATCAATGCGAGAACAGACGCTGATTGGTTGGATTCAAACCACAAACCGAAATTTTAAAACTTGTTAAAAAAAGTTTGATAAAATCATGTAATTTAATTTAACACAAAACATTGGTGAAAAACAAAAGAATGCTTAAATAATAATGTGTTGTTTATATATACTAGTATGTATTATATTCCAGGTATACATATATAAAAATGCGGGACAGTCGAGTTATGCGGACGGTTAGTTTCGTACGTAATATGGCCTTAAGCGATGTCAGGGGTAGTGCTGTATAGAGAGACCAAAAACGCAGATTTGTATGCTAATACATATTTATTTCGTATGCGATAACTATTGTTTGTGATAATGTAATAGTGATGGTACCTGTTATCTGGTTGTTGTCTTCTTATTTTATTGTTAGTTGTATGTGTAATAAGATTGTTATTTGATTGTTAGAAATTAGCAAAGTTGTTGTTTTAATGCAAAATTGGAAATTGCAACTCCGGCGTGGCTTGACAGACAACCTCGACCTGATTGACGTAAAAATCACTCCAATAGTCCTGACTGATATCACCGGGCAAAACTGCAGGGATGTTGCAGCAAAATCTGGATTATACCGGGTTGGGCAATAGTGTGGGAAAGTCCGATAGCTCCTAAACGGTAACAGCTAGAAAAATCGTTCTAATACGGATGTAAACAGTGGATAGAGGCGCATCTAGAGAAATTATTTTCAAATATACAGGGTGTTGCAGAAAAGTATGCCACGCTTAAGGTAATTTTTTTTAAATAGAATGCCCCAAATATTTTTGCATATTTAACACCTCTCTTGGCAGGTTTATTCATATCTAGAATTTTAGCGCCATCTAATGACCAATTTAGAAGTTATAAATTTTTTTCAAAAAAATTGAGTTTTACATTATCCCACTTAACAATTTATCGCTTTCACGGCCGCAACTGTGAAGACGAATTTAAGTAGGGATTTTGATGCAGGGGCTTGTAGGGTGCTCTTCTTTAAAAGAAAATAGACTCACCATGTACAGGGTGTTCAAAATTAATTTTTAAATTTAGATAACTTCAAAGCTAAAATTCACAACTTTTTCAAATGGAACATCCTGTATATCTTGTACCTTTGTGATGCAGAATTAAATAACGAACATTTTTTGTACGTACGTCCCTATAGCTATCTGTAACCACTTTTGATTTATTGCGAAAAAACTGCAAGTAGTACACAATTAAAAAATCATTTATTTAAAAAATCAAGGTTTTTCAAATAAAACAAAAGTAAAAAACTATAACAAATGCTCCATATGTTGTTCATTTGCATGGACACATTTCGATGCGCCTTTGGAACGATCTTTGTACGTTTTTTAACATTGCCGGCGTGATACTTCTAAAAGCATGTTCTATTTTTATATAAGTATCAGTATAATTCTATTTTTCTTATTTTGGATTGTGGTTGGTGTCTCTGTATAAACAATTTCTTTCACATATCCCCATAAAAAGGAATCCATTTTTGTAAGATCAGGAGATCTCGCAGGCCAGTGGGTCCATTCCTTCCAATCCATTGATGTGGGATAATGTAAAACTCAATTTTTTTGAAAAAAAATTTATAACTTCTAAACCCGTCATTAGATGGCGCTAAAATTTTATTACTGCATGTAAATAATGCGGTGGAGCAACGTCTTGCTGAAAAAATGAAGATAAATAGCTCCAGTTAATGTACCATCAAAAAAATGTGGTCCTATTACATGTTCTCCAATAATTCCCCCCCCCCCCAAACGTTTATGGACCATCTGTGCTGGTTATCAAGTTGCCTGAAAAAGTGGGGATTTTCTGTAGCATAATAATGGAAATTGTGCCTGTTAACAAATACATTTTTATGAAACGTTGCTTCATCAGTGAACAAAACATTGTTGAAGAATGTAGCATCGTCTTGTATTTTACCTATGGCTCAATTACAAAACTGTAAACGTTTTAGAAAATCGTCATCAGTTAATTCCTGGTGCATTTGAATGTGATATGCATGAAACTTATTTTTCTTTAAGATTCGACCAACAGAACGCCTATTTATTCCTACAGATGAACTCACTTCTCTCTGACTAATATGGGGATTCTCAATCGTTGCCAGCACAACAGATAACTCATTTTCTTCGTTCACAACATTGTTAATTCGTTCACTTTTTTCATACTGTACATTGCCGGTCCTCACAAATCTATCGAGAAGGTTTTGAAAGCTGTGAACTTTAGGGAGCCTCCGTTCAGGATACCGTTGGTGGTAAATTCTGCGGGCAAGCAAAATAATTTCTTTCCGACTCGCTCAAAACAAAAGTCATGTGTACAAGTTCTTCATTACTAAAATTCATTTTGAAAAACTAAAACACCTACTAGAACTAAACACTGATGGTCGATAACTGCGAGAAATGTACAGTTGCGATCATTCGCTAAGGAACGATGACAAAATTATAACCGCCGATTTTCTAGTTTTTTGTACAATGTAAATAAAAATTAATTATATGGCATTCAAGAACATCTCATTCTTTAACATTTTAATTGCCTAGTTCATAAATCAGGTCCAGTTACAGCGTACATTGTTCAAAAAACTGGAAAATCGGCGGTTATAATTTTGTCATCGTTCCTTAGCGAATGATCGCAACTGTACGTTTTGCATACGTGCACACAATTGCTAGATGCTTTAATGTTTTCTTGAACAAAAACAACCAACACACTTGACAACTAAATAAATAATTGTTTTTAATTGTGTACTTGTTGCAGTTTTTTCTCAATAAATCAAAAGTGGTTACAGATAGCTATTAGGGACGTACATACAAAAAATGCTCGTTATTTAATTCTGCATCACAAAGGTACAAAATATACAGGGTGTTCCATTTGAAAAAGTTATGAATTTTAGTTTTGAAGTTCTCTAAATTTAAAAATTAATTTTGAACACCCTGTACATGGTGTGTCTATTTTCTTTTAAAGAAGAGCACCCTACAAGCCCCTGCATCAAAATCCCTACTTAAGTTCGTCTTCACAGTTGCGGTCGTGAAAGCGGTAAACTGTTAAGTGGGATAATGTAAAACTCAATTTTTTAAAAAAAAAATTATAGCTTCTAAACCGGTCATTAGATGACGCTAAAATTCTAGATATGAATGAACCTGCCAAGAGAGGTGTTAAATATGCAAAAATATTTGGGGCATACTATTAAAAAAAAAAACCTTAAGTATGCCACACTTTTCTGCAACACCTTGTATATTTGAAAATAATTTCTCTAGATGCGCCTCTATCCACTGTTTACATCCGTATTAGAACGATTTTTCTAGCTGTTACCGTTTAGGAGCTATCGGACTTCCCCACACGATTGCCCTATGCGGTATAAAGAATGGCACAGCTCAGATAACATATGCAGATTTTCTAACATATCAGTGTAGGAGATTGCAGTTATTATAGTGTCCTTCGGTATTGTATATTCAATAACAATAACTCCTTGGTTGGTACGAATAGACTGCGGACATAAGTTTTCCTGTTGAAGATTGGATGAAACTTTTTTTGGTGCGAGAGAGCCTTCGACTTGCCAAAAGATGGAAAGGATACCTATTTCAGTTCCCAATCGGATATATTACCAGTGATGCCAATCTTCAAAATTTTGCTTTAAGAGTACAGGTCATGGCCTTCTCGGATTTACTTTTTTTAATATTAGTCAAAAATAGCAAGAGACTCATCATTCCAAACAAACAATTGTTTATGTAATTTCTTATTACATGAATTGTATATATAAACAGATGATTTCAAAAGCAGGATTTCCCGTTTTTCAGAACCTCATAAAATTTCGATTTGATACAGCTGCGGGAATACAAATATTTACATTAAAATTTTCGCAATTTCTGCGATAATATACAGTAGAGAGAAATATGTATATAAAGCACTTAAATAAACAAGATACCAGGGAATACATATCACTTCCGTCGTTTTGAAGAACAAATTCAATGTTTGAACATAAACATTTTTAAATATTTTTACATGGGCATTTAAAAAAGAAAATTGTTTACAAGACTTTGTGGACTGTAAATGCCAACGCTATGTAAATTAGAAAATTTCTTTCATACTTATTAAAAGCGAGGTGCCATTAAAATAATTTATAAGATGAACTTCACCTACATGTAATGTGATATTTTGGATTAAAAATGAAGTGACACAGTTTCTTCTAATTTACCAAGTTATATCCACTTGACTTCTCTATGTACTCTTTTGGCCTATAATTTCATGGTGCAAGTAATTTTAAAAACAGTTATTATTAGCCTCTCCCAAACATTTTATTTAATTAAGGTTTTAGAAGTAAAAGCATTTTTTAATTAATTCTAGTGCTGTCATTCTCATAATAAAATGAATATGAAGCATGAAAGAATTATAAAGTAAGTTGCTTGAAAAAGGGGACTTTAGAAAGGCAACGACGAAATTACGATTTTTCATGTTTACTGATATTTGCATCAAGTAAAAGTTAGTACACAAGTACAAAATGAATGTTGATAAGTTACTAATTATTAATTAAAAAAATTGTTTGGAAATGAACTAACAGTACATATTTAATAATCATTTTATTATTTAAAAAACGAACGAGTTTTAGCATGACGGGGCACCAAAAACGTGCATTCGCATTTTTTAGATATGATATTTTATCAAACATGATGTTGCCACGGCGTTTAGAAACACTGCAATAGAACAAGGAATCAAACTACTGGACTTTTTTAATGGAACAATGTTATTTTTGTTTTTTTAATAACTAAAGCTTTATGATCGCCTATAAATAAGCAAAAAAGCCTATTGTTTCACTAAGAAAAATTAATGACGTTCTAGCGTATCATAGCAACCGATCAGATTGTTCTGATTGTATCAGAATGGCTGTTTTTTAATTTCCTAAGCTGTTTCCCAATTTTTCTTTAAATAAAATAGTACCTACGAATTTTATTTCACAAGCAGTTTCTTTTTTCTATTTTATAAGTTAAATGGTGCAGTTCACACATAGTGCGTCATCCTTGCGAGCTCGCAGCGAGCATCTTGCGGGCGTTTCTTGACGCAGATCCCTACAGCCCCGCAAGGTTGACGCAGCCGCAAGTACGGGCTCAAGATACCTTGTTGTATATTGTGCGGTTCACACATGTGGGCGTTTGACGCAAGAATGGTAATCGAATTAACAATGGTGAGTTCTATAATTTTGAAGAATTATTGGATATTCAGCTGTTTATTGGTGTTATTTGTCAAAATTTAATGAAAAGGATGACAAGTATTGTTAAGTGAAGGGAAATAGAAAGCATTAAGCATGTAGTTAAAATTTAAGCCGTATGTTTTTAAACCTTTTTATTTAGAAATTCAGTTTTGGTTCATTGTTATCTTCTTAATATAAATAACTAGGGTTTTTAAACATATTTCTGATAAAAGTCTGTAAAACTACTTACTACCTGAAAATAACTGTGCGGCATTCGGGCCACTATTGTGGGTGTTATTAAATTTAGAAATACCTACCTGCTTATGGGGGCTATAGGGACAGCTTGTGAATTTCGGTTTATTCGATTTATAAATTATTTGAAAAGTTTTTTTTGAAATCTAACGTAGCACACGCGATTGTACATCAACCAATATTATAATAAAATAGCGAACGTGCTTTCAAATTAATTTTTAAATCTAGTATCTAAGTCAATTTTAGCTATCTTGAACAATAGGACTTTATTCTTATTTAAAAAGAAAATTTGAATCAAAAGTAGAATACTATTGTCCAAGATAGTACCTACAAAAATTAATTTGAAAGGGCGTTCGCTATTTTATTATAATATTTGTTGATATACATATAATCACTTGTGCAACGTTAGATTTCAAAAAAACTTTTCAAATGATTTATAAATCGAATAAAGCGACATTCACGACCTTTCCCTAAGATTTTTACTACATACTAATTATTACTACATATATTGTAGTTGTATTGCTTTAATTATGCTTTTGGTATGAAGAATTATGGGACGAACCTTAGTTAAGTTTTATTTTGTGTGTTTGTATACTTTCCTAATAAACATTGTCTTAAATTATAAACGTGTTATTTAATTATACAAAACCTTCGACAATTATCTTTAACCACAAAATAAACATTTTGTAGATAATATAAGCAAATACAACTAGTTATATACATCTATTTCTGATGGCAGTAGATTGTTTACTGGGCGTCATTTCACCGTGTAGTGTGAACTGATTTTTGCGGACCCGCAGCGAGATCGTTGCGAGCTCGCAATCAAGCTCGCTTCAAATAACAATTATTATTTGAAGTTCTAACTAAAATGTTTTATTGCAATGTTGTTAAGCAAGTTCTGGAGTGCTTTTGACACTAAAAGGTCAAAGTGGGCAACTTTTTTAAGAGAAGGTTTAGGCCTTTGAAATCCCAAAATTATAACGTTTCAGCATGGTCTGCTAGAATGTTAAAATTTAGTTTATATTTATAATATTGGTGTCAAAATTTATGTATTATTGTTTGATAAGATCTTAAGATTAATTTTTTTATAAGAAAAGGATGTAGCAAGATGTTAAAATGTTTTAATTTGAATTTTTGTGAAGTAATGATTCTGAGGAAATTCAAAATGATTTTTATTGAATTCTGGAGTTAATTTTGCATCAGGAAATTAATGTTGGGTATTGTTAGAAAGTAGAAATTCTCCTCTTTCGTTTTATAACATTTGTTTAAACAATTAGTTTAATTTATTATTAACAATGTGGTTATGAACATTTTAGTGTAAAAGACACTCTTTTGTTTCTAATAACTTACTAAATTAATCTAGTTCCTAACTAGGAAAATCACTAGCGATTCGCAATTGTTTTCCAATTATTATAAAAATAGCACGAAAATCTGGTTACTTTCTCTTGAAATTCCATACAAAGCAGAAGTCATGTCAGGTTGTACGTTATTTTGATAAAATTTCGAGGTTATGTTGGTGAATTCTACGTCACTTAACTGTTAACAAAGTGAGGTTATGACAAATGTCATCTTGTTTTTATTTTTTCTTCTTCTAGTTCTTAATAATTTAATTAATAATAATTATAATGAACAATCAAAGTGAACTAAAAGTGAAATAAAACAAAAAGTGGAGTGTTAAATTTGGTGTTCAGACGAACGGTGTTCGAACGAATTAAAGGACGGTAATGGAATCTTGTTGCAAATAATCGAATTATTTTATGTACTCACGTCATAGAAGATACATGTTTCACTTTTAATAATTATAATTATCTTCATAAATCACAAACAAAATCAATTTGAAGGATGGTATGGAAATATGCTCATCATGTCAACAAATAAACAGGTAATTTTACCGACTATAATGGAAATCTGCTAACCTTCAAGTTTGGGTGTTTAATTTTTTTTGTGTGGCGCTAAATAATTTTAAAATTTAAAATAATTTTCAATTTTTAATTTTGTAATAGTAGTTTAAGATTGTTGGATTAATCAAATAATAATTAAAAAAGACAAAGAGAATTAGAATGTCTCTTAATTCTTATTTTGTTAAATCCATTTGACACCAAGATTTCATTGATTTTATTTCATGTTTATTTAATTAATTTAAATTTAAGATGTTAATCATTGTTTTCGTTTCTCTCCAATGAATTTTTAATTTTTATTTCTTTTGTGTGATCATAAACAAAAATGATCAATTTAAATGTTTAAAAAGAAATTTATTTGTGTCTGGTCCATTAACAATGTTTTACAGATTTAATTTAAATAACTGCCTAAATAATTAACGACCCGCCTGATTGAGTCTCATGCATTTATGGAACTTGTTTTCCAGTTTAGAAATTATAGCCGGAGAATTTTTTTTTATGATAAAGGTAAGTGATATTTAGTTGTGTTTATTTTCAGACTGTTTTACCATGATTTTGTGTTTGTGAATTTCAACAATAATAAATTTATTTTGGAATTTATAATCTTTCATCAAGAGTTGGAGGGTTTATTATTCCCAACAATAAATATTAATCTAGCCCCATCTATATAACATCGGTATGTAATAGCGTTTTTTATGGTATTTTGACCACCTCTTTATCTTTGTTATTATTGGATATAACAAAAAATTTTCTACAAAAATTGTAGTGTTCTACTTATTTTTTTAACGTTATCAAAAAATTAATTGCACGTATATACGCGCAATTAATTTTTTGACACATGTCACGTGATACGGAATATATATACATATATTTGTTTAAATGAAACACTCTGTATACTATTCTATATTATTTTCATTTTCAAATGGACCTTTTTTCCCGATTCTAAATATACGAATGTTTTAGTCTATCATTAATATTTTTTGGGATATTTGACCTTAAAAATGTAAAAAACCTCTACTGAAAGAGCAGTGGACTTGTCAAAATTTGATCAAACTGAAAATAACAAGTAGGCTATGGAAATAATTATGTGCTTTAAATTTAGATAGTGTCAAGTTTGTATAGAATTTTGGAACTAATAAACAATAACAAAAATAATTTTGTAGTGAATATACCAGATATCTAGTTACAAAAAGTTACTAATGTTTTTAGGTTAAGTTGTTAAAAATATAAGAAGCGTTGGTCAGTATTTGCATGTATCTGTAATATTTTATAATTTTACCTGCTAATATTGTTACTTTTCGTAATTTCTATGTATGTATTTAAGATAAATAAATGCACAAAGTTAAAAATAAATGAAAAACCAAATAAAAGTACAGCTGATTTCAAATAAATCTAGAACAAGTCTTGAGTGATTTTTACATTTTTAACAACGTGTGAACCAGGCTTTAAATTATACTTTCATGAGTTAACTACATAAAATTTATTAAATATTATGGTAAATAAAAAGCAATATATACAGTATGGAGTACTACTGACTGTCCTAGATATATATTCTAAAATTAACGAAAATTGTGTAGAACATCACTCAGCGACTTGAAATTATAGTCTGTAGCATAGATTTATTAGTCCCTCTACTATCAAACCCGGTTATGCGCTTTTGTGTCACCCCTTCCCCACCTTCAGAAATCGCGTTTTCGGCTTTGTCTTTACAGAAGAAAAGCAGAACGAAATTTACTTCGGCGACTAGACGGTGTCATTCACATTTTCCTGTGTTCTTCTCTAAGATACTTTACAATAGTGTTACTTCTTATTAAAACGAGTACCGATATTCGTCCGTTATTCTAAAAATTGTTTCTAGAATAATACATTAATCAGCATTTCAAGGGTGATATTCTCAATTGCTTTTTCAACAACCTATTTAGATGGGTCTTCTAGTTTGTGCAGTGGGTGTTGAAATACTATGTTTTTTACATATTGTAACATATTTTAATAAAAACTAGCATTTCGTGTAAATTGTTTAATAACAGAAGAATATTTACAATAACTAACGTCCCTAACTAATTAACACACAAGAAGACTAATCACCAAACGAATTTAACTTAATTTATTTAACACTACGAGATTATGTACATCTTAAATGCACAATTATTTATTATTTATTTCCACTAAAGTAAATTTATTTTATATTATGCTGCTTCTAATTTTCGACTCCTCTTCTCGTGTGGTCGCCGTGTTTATAGTATATATCTCGTATATAGAGTTTTTCTAGGACTTTGTATTTTTCGATATACACGGTTTTTCTTGATTCACTACAATATGTAGAGAGGAGAAAATCAACTCAGGTGAGCGGTTTGACCACCTACATATATTTTTCTAAACATAGAAATATTTTACAAGAAGTGGGAATCGTAGCCGGGCCTTGTTGGAAATATCCTATTGTTACAAGTCATCTAATTGATTGCTGAAGGGCTCTAAAAATTACATTTCGGTACTTTTCTGTATTGATTGTAGAATTAAAAAAGATTGAACCATCAATGCGACTTTGGGATATTGCAACCCAAACACCAAGCTTTAAGGGATACGATAAGTAATGCGGGTTCTGAAGACCAAGTGTAATATATACAGGATTCAGCAACAGGTACAATATTTCAGGTCATATTTCCTGAAGCGATAAAAAGAATATAATGGACGATGAAATGAATAAAGCTAAGTTAAAAGCTTCTTAAGATATATGTATATTTTAACAGTTATATTGCTCAAAAGATAATTTCTTTCAAACGATATCCATTAACTCCTAAACACAGTTCTAATCTTATTCTAAAATTGCGTTTAACTTGAACTAGGGGCACTAGGACTTTCGACTAATGCTTTCTATTACTTGTAAAAGATTTTCTTTTAATTCACGAATGGTATGCGACCGTCTCTTGTATATCCTCTCTTTGAGATATCCCGATCAGGTGCCGATTAGATTAGGAGATCTCGGCGGCCTATTCATGCCTCCATATTTCGCGATCAATTTGTTAGGATACATTTCCATTAAAGCAATTCGGCTACGCCCTGCCGAATGAGTCGTCGCTCCATCCTGTTGAAACCAAATGTCTACTCCCTAAACTTTGATAAAATACTGCCTTCACCTTATTGAAAACTCCATAGGTCAAAGTGAAATTCTATGGCAAGCTATACCGAAAAATTTCGGTACCTGTTGCTGAAACCTGTGTTCAAGTAATCCGAAAAGCAAAACCTTTTGACCTCCGGCGGCTAGGTCGGTCATGGGCCAAAGGTAGAAACAATAGTACAGAAAGCTTACTCGCTCAAATTTATTTATTTCATGGCCAAGTTGCAACCGAGTATTTTTGCGAATCCAAATACGCCTGGGATAAAAGGGATGTTATTTTTAACTCGTGTGAACTTAGCACCCTTAATTTCTTGAAACCAAAAAATTGTTAGAGTTCTGAATAAATAAAGTAGAGTTCTAGATTTCCTTATAATATTAACAATAGTTCTGGTATTTTAAGCACGGAAATCGAAAAATGATTTTAGGGTACTTCACGCAGCACCCTCATTTTCGCAAAAAAGAGTTCTGATGGCGTTTTTCAGCATAACTGTAAGAGTTCTACAGTTCGTGATCAAAAATTTGAATAGTTCCGATTAATTTACAAATATATAAACAATTAAAAAATTACTATAAAATTAAATTTGTCAAAATGACGCTTCTGAGCAGGGTTCTGAGTAGCCCTCGAAGAGTTCTGTAGAGAATTGTTAACAGAATTCCATAATTAACAATATTTTTAATTATTATAAACAATTTAAAGTTTGTAATTATGAAACACGTAATTTATTGAACTCGGAATAATAGTTCTGAGTAGCCCTCGAAGAGTTCTGTACAGACTTAACAGAACTCCATAATTAACAATAGTTTAATTGTTATAAACAATTTAAAATTCATAAAAATAAGTAAATGAAAATAAGTAATAATAAAACATTTGATGTTCTAACGTAAAATCAATAATTTTTATAAACAAATCTCACCTAACATATTGATTAGATTATGTTCTGTTTCAAAAATATTAAAATTAATCCTACCTTAGTGTAAGGCTTTATTACGGCTATACCTCTAAAAAGAATTGTTTTTTATTGATGAAAGCAGGAATTAGTAAAAAGCAACGAGATTAAAGACCACAAACCATCTTCAAAAAGAAAAATGAATAAATGACAAATATGTAACAAATTGACAGTTGACATTTCGTAACAACAAGAATGAAGTGTCGCGCGATAAATCTAAAAACACTAAAATTTCGCGCTAACAGAAAATGGCGAACATGACCAGACTTGAATGGTCAGATGACAGTACTACACAGACAAAAGTGTTTATAACAATTAAAAATATTCTTTAATATGGAGTTCTGACGACAGTTCTGAACAGAACTCTTGGAGGACTACTGAGAACTATTGTTCGAGTTTGATAAATCACGTTTTTCTTAATTACGGATTTTAAATTGATTATAACAATTAAACTATTGTTAATTATGGAGTTCTGTTAACAGTTCTGTACAGAACTCTTCCGAAGGCAACTCAGAACTCTGCTCAGAACTATTGTTCGAGTTCAATAAATCACGTGTTTCTTAATTACAAAGTTTAAATTGTATATAGCAATTAAACTATTGTTAATTATGGAGTTCTGTTAACAGTTTTCTACAGAACTCTTCGAGGGCTACTGAGAACTCTGCTCTGAACTATCGTCGAGCTGGTCAAATTTCATTTCCACAGGTCCGAAACGATTTTTCTGAAGTAGCACTCTTAATTTGTTTATAACAATTAAAAATATTGTTTAATTAGTAGTTCTAATAATAGTTCTGTACAGAACTCTTCGGGGGCTACTCAGAACTCTTCTCGGAAGCGTCATTTTGACAAATTTAATTTTATAGTACATTTTTTAATTGTTTATAATTTGTTAATTAATCGGATGTATTCAAATTTTTTATCAGAAACTCTAGAACTCATACAGTTATGCCGAAAAATTCCATCAGAACTCATTTTAGCGAAAATATCGGTGCCGCGTGAAGTTAGCACTTTAAAATTCAAATAGGCTTAAATCGTTAATATTATAAGGAACTCTAGAACTCCTGCAATTATGCCGAAAAATGCCATCAAAACTCTTTTTTGCGAAAATAACGGTGGTGCGTGAAGTTAGCACCCTAAAATCATTTTTTCGATTTCCGTGCTTAAAATACCAGAACTATTGCTAATATTGTAAGGAACTCTAGAACTCCACTTTATTTATTCAGAACTCTAAAGCTAAGTACTCACAGCAGCGGATCCGCAGGCGGATATTATACGATCGGTCGGTTTGAGCCGATTTGGCTTAAAACGACCAATCGTATGACATCCGCCTGCGGATCCGCTGCTGTGAGTACTTACCTTAAGAATTTTTTGGTTTTCAAGCAATTAAGGGTGCTAAGTTCACACGAGTTTATTTTTAAGTTTACAAATATAAAATACTAGCGCTATTATATTATAATAAATAAATAAGGACCAATAAAATTCACATTTTAGAGAATTGCTAAAAATACATTATTCTGTCTAGTTTGAAGCATCAGTAATTCGCAGCGATACTGATTTGCAATGCAAAAACTTTTACAGTTATTATAAACTCTGCTAAAAAGTCAAAGATGAAACTGTACCCTTATCAAGAAATAGGTACTGCAGAATAAATTATAGTAAGATTATATCATTATACAGTATTCTTCAGAAAGCTTAAGGATATAAAATGATTGTTAAAGTAATTAAAGAAATTGGTTTTCTGCATTTAGAAGCACATTTATCAAATTGCATGTCTACTACCAACATGAAATCTATATAGATATAATATCGTATATATGTATATGCAGAAGGTACATTTCAAGTTGTAATTTCTTCATTCCTTTTCGTATACTTGCAAGTCAGTATTATTTTTTTGTAATGCATATTAATTTTCTTAAGAATTATATTAGCATAAAAAATGTAAATTTAAAAAGGTGTTCTAAGCATAAACTCCAGAAAAGTATAATATTACTTACTTCAACAGAATTTTTTTAATTACTACAGCATAGTTGTTGTTATATTGTTATTATGTATGTATAATAAAAGACTTGCATGTTTTTTCACGGTTCGACATATAAAGGGGTTAACGTTCTCAACGACGAGTTCCGTTTCAAAACGTAACCCGATTCTCCATACCAAGGATGAAATAAGTACGTACCACTATGTGTGTACGTGAATGGGAGAGAATTTCGTCCAGAAGCTTAACAACAAAATGGGGTCGGGATTATACACAATGTAATCACAACCACATTGTGTTAATTACTATTTTACAGGAAGAGTGGTATGTGTGTGGTAAACGTATCAAGTAACCTACCATCAAGAGATATAAAGCATGTCCTAACGAAGGTTCATACTCAAAATTAGCACGATTTCATATTCACGATATATTTCAATGGTTTTTCACTACTATGTAGTAAAATCACTTCAATAGTATAACCCATGTTTTCTTGCCTATCCCATATACTATAATATACGCATAAAATCCGATCTGCATTTCCTGAGTATTAATAAGTTCGCATTTTATTTTATGCCATATGATTTACGTAGTTTTTCACAGTTATTTAATTATTCTGTTAAAGCACTGAATTACCTCTACTAAAAATAAAATAGATGTTGCATTAAGTGGTTCTTGCATCACATCAACCAAAATGATTGTGATTTTTCGGCAGTTCTTCTAATTATCCAATTGACACTTCTAATTATGTTGGTAAAACTAACAACCTCAATCTCTCTACAAAGCCGTATGAATTTGTTTAAATAAAAATAAAGTATTGAACTATCAAAATTGTTTACTTTAGTGTAACTAATCGTATTTATTCTCGAATATAGGCAACTCTTTATACTATTCTTTGGGTGCTTATCGGTTGTTTCCTGTTTTGTAAATTCTCTTTTTAAGATTAACTTATTATTTCTTTCAGATATTTAACGTTTTCCCTCTACGTTAATATATTTGTAAAGGCATTCTACAAGCCAATTATGTTAATAAATTAAAGGTTTTTGTAATCTGTTTTTACCCCGCCTATGACGTATTTTGATTATCATAGTTTTTTCACTTTACGTTAGGTGCAAAATTGTTAAATATCAAGAATTTCCGAAAATTAAATTGAAGATTTTCAGTTTATGACCAATTCTGGAATTATTTTGGTTTCTGATCAAGAGTTTCGTCATATACGGTGAGACGGCTTTGGGAATCAACTTTCCCTGCCTATAAAAAAATCTAAGCTGGCCATTTACGGCCTTGAGTGAATGATTTGTTTTCTATTTAACTAAATAGTCAGCTAGACTATTTTCCTAGATTCTACAGTAATGTAGGTATCTGATTTCCAAGGTTTCTTCTGGTTGCCTTTTCGACCAATCCCTACTTGAATGTTTTGATGGTTTTTCGCATCTAACTGCTACTGTTAAATCAGATTCTCTACATGTCACTACCGTGGATCTGGATATTCAGGAGGGCGTTCATTCCACCCTGGAATCAGATGGAACCAACCTATTTTAATCTTATTAAAGGGATTGTAATAATGTAAAGCGAAGTTAGTTGGGGGCTTAATTTAACAACTAATGTAACGTCGGTCAGAAAAATTCAATTTAAAGATAATAGAGACCGGGGCATTTTGTAGACGTTTTAATTTACAACATTTTTTTACCTTGCTATTACCGTGATGTCATAGCCGGAGGTATATGGTAAGTTTATGCAACTATCATACTTATCTACACTGTCTGGCTTCAGCGGCGTGGAGCCCTTAACGGATCTTTTTATTTAATGGTTGGCCCAGTGGTGCCGTATATATATAAATTTTTTGACACATACTTCATCACTATCCTGCACTGCCTAATAAAGAAAGTTTTAGGTTTTCACCTCGTCAGAATATTCCACACCTTACTTTAGCAATCCTTCGAAGACTCAATACAAATTCAATTAGCTATTTTGTGTTTCAAACGGGAGTTACGTGTTTTTTTACTATAAGTTACTATAACTATAAATTATCATGTCTGTGAATAGAGTTGTGAAACATTTCTTAATAACTCTAGATATCATCAGACGTAGATGAAGATATACGGTAAAGGATAGAACAAAGTCCAAATAAATTTTTATAAAGATTATACAGTGCGCGTATAAAATCTGGAACTATCGAAATAAATCTTTTATTAAATGTTTTTTAAAAAAATCCTTGAACACGTCGATTTTTATTTTAAATGAGACATGTTTTAGTGTAATTCTTATTTGTAGATTGCCTTTTGTTTCTGAGTTATGGCGATAACGAAAATTGTTTTAAATGGAAACCCTAATTTTTTATGGTGGATTTGTAAAGTTAATGCAATTCTAAAACCAAATAAGCTAAAAAGTATGATACTGTATTAAGGAATTTTCGAGGTAATTGCTTTTAAAGTTTTTTTTTATCACTTTATTTGCACATTAACATCAGAACTCTTTTTATATACATGCTATGTACAATACAACGTTCTATGAGCTAATTTGATGGCTTATTATGACTTGAGCGGAAATCCTTCCATCAAAGTTGTTCCGATTATGGTTATTCCATTAAATCACTTGGCCATATTCAGTTTAGGTGTTTGGGATTCTGAACATTGTGCAGGTTTGAAGTCAATTCGTTAGGGTGTACTTGAAGACGTACGAAGCGTCTGTTGATTGATCTTCTTTGATGTTCTTCTTCTATTGTTGGTATCTTAAGATCTGTATGGAGAGTGTGGTTAGAAATATACCATGGAGCATTTGTGATCATTCGTAGCGCTTTAGATTGGAAACGTTGTATGATGTTAACGTTGGATTTGCTAGAACACCCCCATAGCGCAATGCCATAGGACCATATTGGCTTATTATTTGCTTTATAAAGTAGTAGCTTGTTTTCTAAGGACAGAGATGAATTTTTTCCTAGAAAACAGTACATTTTTTTGATCTTGATATTCATTTCTTTTCTTTTTTTGGTTATATGTACTTTCCATGTGAGTCTACTGTCTAGATGTAATCCGAGATACTTTGCTACTTGAGTTCGGGGGATGTCAATATTGTTTAAGGTTACAGGGGGGCATTCAGAGCATCTGAGTGTATATGTTACATATGTGCTTTTTGTTTCATTTACTTTTATTCGCCATTTGTGTAACCAGGTCTGGATGAGATTTAGATGATCTTGCAGTTTAGTGGTAGCATTTAGTGGATCCCCATGTTTAGCCATTATTACAGTATCATCTGCAAATGTTCCAATATGTGTTTCTGGAGTGGTTGGTATGTCGGCAGTAAACAACAAGTACAGTAGTGGTCCGAAAACACTTCCCTGCGGTACTCCTGAGTTAATACCATATATATATATATATATATATATATATATATATATATATATATATATATATATATATACATATATATATATATATATACATATATATATATATATATATATATATATATATATATATATATATATATATATATATATATATATATATATATATATATATATATATATATATATATATATATATATATATATATATATCTGAGTATGCTTGTCCATATTTGATCTGGAAATAGCTTTCAGAGAGATACGATTTCAGTAACAAGTAGTAGTCGCTTAGCAAATGTAGTTTTATTTTGTATAGCAAACCTTGATGCCACACTTTGTCAAACGCCTGTTGTACGTCCAGGAACACTGTTGGACAGTACTCTTTTGATTCAAATGCTTCATTAATTGTTGTTGCTATTCGATGGCATTGTTGGACCGTATAATGATATCTTCTAAAACCAAATTGGTGGTTAGGGAGTTTGTCGTCTAGTACGTTGTTTTCATATATCCGTTTAATTATTAGTTTTTCCAGCAGTTTGGATATTTGTGGGAGCAAACTAATTGGGCGATAAGAAGGAACTTCATGTGGAGGTTTACCTGGCTTCAAAATTACTATTATCTGGGCAAATTTAAGTTCCAGTGGCCAGTAATTCAGTCGGAGGACTGTATTGAACAATAATCTCAGGCACTGTAATCCCTTTCTAGGTAACTCAGATTTAAAGTTTTAAAACAAAAATCAAATAACAATCAAGAGTTACAAGTTTTAATAAAAAACATTAAAAATTCTTTGAAGAACTATCATAAATTTAACGCTAAGTCAATTGTTACTTGATTTCTTTATCAAAAACTTTGAACTCTTGAATCGAAACTTTGATTGAATAATAACAATCAAGAGACTCGTGTGAACTTAGCACCCTTAATTTCCTGAAACCAAAAAATTCCAGAGTTCTGGATAAATAAAGTAGAGTTCTAGAGTTCCTTACAATATTAACAATAGTTCTGATATTTTAAGCTCGGAAATCGAAAAAATGATTTTAGGGTGCTAACTTCACGCAGCACCCTTATTTCCTCAAAAGAGTTCTGATGACATTTCTCGGCATAACTGTAAGAGTTCTAGAGTTCCTAATAAAAATTTGAATAGTTCCGCTTAATTAACAAATATATAAACAATTAAAAACTTTACTATAAAATTAAATTCGTCAAAATGACGGTTCTGAGTAGCCCCCGAAGAGTTCTGTACAGAACTATTATTAGAACTCCTAACTAAACAATATTTTTAATTGTTATAAACAAATTAAGAGTGCTACTTCAGAAGAATCGTTTCTGACCGGTGGAAATGTAATTTGACCAGCTCGACGATAGTTCTGAGTAGCCCTCGAAGAGTTCTGTAGAGAACTGTTAACAGACTCCATAATTAACAATATTTTTAACTGTTATAAACAATTTAAAGCTTGTAATTATGAAACACGTAATTTATTGGACTCGAACAATAGTTCTAAGCAGAGTACTGAGTAGCCCTCGAAGAGTCTGTACAAAACTGTTAATAGAACTCCATAATTAACAATAGTTTAATTGTTATAAACAATTTTATATTTATAATTAAGAAACACGTGATTTAATGAACTCGAACAATAGTTCTGAGCAGAGTTCTGAGTAGCCCTCGAAGAGTTCTGTAGAGAACTGTTAACAGAACTCCATAATTAACAATAGTTTAATCAAGCGTGAAGTTACCACCCTAAAATTCATCTAGGCTTAAAATACCAAAACTATCGTTAATATTATAAAGAACTCTAGAACTTTTACAATTATGCCGAAAAATTTTCGATTTCCGAGCTTAAAATACCAGAACTATTGTTAATATTGTAAGGAACTCTACTTTATTTATTCAGAACTCTAAGAAATTTTTGGTTTCAAGAAATTAAGGGTGCTAAGTTCACACGAGTCAATCGAGTTCAGATTTATTGAAAAAAAAATTCAAGTGCACTAAAATATGTCTCATTTAAAATAAAAATCGACGTATTCAAGGATTTTTTCAAAAACATTTAATAAAAGATTTATTTCGATAGTTTCAGACTTTATACGCGCACTGTACGTACATACAGGTTTAAATTAAATTCAAAGTTAAATACCACCCATTTTTATCCATCTTGGAACATACTGTATCTTTCCATACAGTTTCGTTTAATTGTAAATAGAAAACGCTATAACAATTTAAAACAGATACAGGTGAAGAGATAAAAAGCAACTTCGTGCTGCTATTAAAAACGTAAGAGATGTGGCGGATTCCCTTCTTTTCTCTATCGGTTCCATCTCATTTCGTTCTGTTTGAATGATTCCAGTGAATGTACTTGATACTTTTCGTATTACGCCGGTGGGAATTATGTTTCTCATTATTACCATGTTTTGATACAATCGCTCTCTTCCGATCTCTCCCGCTTTTAAATCATGAGAAGCGGAAATGATAAAATGAAAATCTCTTAATAAAAGACACTTTTCAGCATTTTGAATATTTCTATTGTTAAATACATGACGATAATATTAGATTAACAATGGCAAGGGGCATAGTAGTATAATAAAAGCGGACAAAACAATGAGAAATAAAAAAATAAAACAAAAAACAAGTCGTGATCGAAAACGTATAAACTCAACTGGTTTTTGAAGTCATAACAAAATATTGGCTATTGTGATTTGAATTCATAATTCGGTTCGAAGTGTAATTAAGTTCTTTCTACCTGAGCGGCTGTTCGTGTTATTATATTCATTTTATATTCCAATAGCTATTTTAACAAATAACTAATTTATTCGCCTTTGTATATTTTCGTTTGCTTTGATTTGCAAAGGTTTAAAAGACTTTAGATGATGCAGTAGAAAAATAATTTTATTTTGGTAGCTCGCCACGGTGATTATTAACATGAAGGGCAGCAGTTAAGTACTGACGTTGATTGTTACATATTGGGATGTAAACCATGCCTGGCGATTTAATTTAAAAAAATCATTGATGTAATCACAGTTTTATTGTTGCCAAATTAAAAAAAAACCCAAATGACACAAAAGAAGTGACCTTCAGTGGTAGGAAGACAAGCCCTGCTAATTAAACAAAGGTTTATTTATACAGAAAACTACCATAAATTCTAACAATGTGCACTACATTAATAAACTAAACAAAAGTCGATTGTATTCCACTGAACATTCATTCATTTCTTATTCTTAGGTTGAATAGTTACTCTTAAAAATTAAAATTATTGAAGAGGAATACAAACTTTGCGGCTTTTTCATAGTTTAATAACCAGAGCAAAAAAGTAGGTTCATAATGTAATCTTTTACAGAATTGATTTTCTTGTTGGAAAATGTTCAAGGGTGATCCCTGAATGTAACTTCAAGTTGGCGGGACGGGGGCGTTTGAGTGTTAACCGCCATCTTGGAAAACACGTTTTATCAAATATCTCGTTAACCGTGCATCGTACGACAAAACTAGTAAAGATCGTTTTCGTAGATAATAACATTTTCTACAACTTTTATTCGAAACTTTTTTCTGTATAGTGCATAGGTTTATATTTAAAGCGCGCCAAAGAAAATCAATTCCTATCAGTTCTGGGACGTTTGCGTAATGTGGAACGTACCAACCCAAATGCAGAAAAAAAGATTTCAACAGACTTTTAGATTAACTAATCAGTGCACATGCATTATCATTAATAAAGAAACCCATAAATGTTTGATTTATATAATTAAAAAAAACGATTACAATTGATAGTAAAAGAAGCATAATGCACGCACGTACCTTTTCGAATAATGCCGGCTTCCACAGATTTGGATCAACTTGTTCAACAATCACTTGTTCATACAACGAAGATTAGAGGTGTTAGGTTAAAGGTTAGATTAGAGTAAGACTAAAAATTAGATTAGATGCCGAGTAAACTTAATAAGCTTAACTTCCCCGTTGGTGAAAGAAAAACACCATTTTTGTTGTAAGCGTTGGAATGTTATTATTTACCAACCAACCAATTACAATGCAACGCATTGGCATTATACTTTAGATTTGTACGTATTTACGTCTACAAAAACTACCAAACAACTTGTAAGCCACAGAGAATCACATAGAAACGCACTTTTAGGTTATAAGTCGGCCTAGTTGACATATTGCATCTCATTTGACAGATCGCTGGATTGCCAAACCAAGATGGTCGCTGTGGGTAAAACATTCCCATCGACGCTATCAAGACACCATTTGACAGGTCGTTGGATTGCCTAATTGAGTTAAAGGTTAGGTAAGAAATTAAGTAAGAGGTTAAGTTAGAAATTCGAAATGTTTATGCAAATACTTTAATGCGAACCAGTGTTACAAGCGAGATGCTTTTGTGCAATTCACGTATGCACTAATTCTAGGTAACCACAAAATTTGAGTAAAAAGAATAATACATGCCCAAAAACTTCGATTTGCCTCTTGCAAAATAGTAAGGAAAATTCATTTTCTCTATCTAGAGAGGAAAGTTGCAAAACAACGAGGAAAATTTATTTTTACTTTCTACTGCGAAAAATGGCACTTGCAAAAGTTCTCGGCATTTAATTCTCGAGATGCAAATTTTTCGTAACGTTTGGGACATATCGTGAAAAAATGTTGCGTCGAACACGAGAGGAATAGTATATTGTGTTACAAGTGCAGAAAAGTGCCAATTTCTCACGAGAGTGAAGATTTTGCGGCATGAGACGTAGTCGAATGCCGCAATCACACGAGTGAGAAATTGGTGTTTTTGCACGCGTTACACACTATACTTTATCTACGACAACAAAAAAAGTAATAAACAATCAATAGCTAAGAAAGTTTTTTAACCTAGAATTTACACTCGCATTCATATTTTTTACGTGAAATATTTGGCAATAAATTAAAAGATGTAATGTGAGCCGCTTCCACGATGTTTGGAGGTGTACGAGTGTACACCCCAATTTTCCTTCATCGGATTCACTCATGATACATATAGAATTTTAAAAACGACAAAAGTAAACATTAAATTTGTAAAGACAATAGTAATAATACGTTTACAATTTGTATAATTTCAGTCAATCTACTATTTAGTACTTACAGCTAAATAATTATGTACCCGTTTTAAAAAAATAATATATGTACAAAAATCACCATTCAATTGTCAAGGTTATTAACCTCTGCGCAAAATGTGAAATATTCTCGCATTATGAAGCAAATTATAAATATTTTCAATCTTTTTATTGTAATTTAGCAATAATAATAAATAAAATTACATTAAAAATTATATAATAATGTAAAACATTAATTAATTTTACGTTTTAATTGAATAACAATCATTGTAACTTTATATAATGAGAAAAAAATATCATTGAAAGGCATCTCGATAGCTCAATGCTTACGCTCTAGCTACAAACCGAGCAATCCGGGTTCAATTCCCCGGGTCTGACCTTAGTTTTTTTTCTAGGTGGATTTCCATTCGAAATATAATTTAATATAAAATATTAATTAAACAAAATAAATTAACCTTTATCTAAAATTTATAACATTTTATATTTCAAATAATTAATAATATTATAAATATTGTAAGTGGTGACATCTATGGCGTTTTAATACAACTACTGATCGTGAGAAATCATTCCTCACGGTCTTTACCGTCGAGTTTGGAGATTGTTTGCAATTGATCGTTTTCACGGTTACTAGATTGTGCGGAATGTGTAACTTTCTATGGTGGTCGTAGATAAAGTGCTTTTTACAACCGCCCAAATGCCTCACTCGCTGACGCTCGAGAGCCACTTTTGAGCTCAAGTGAAAAGAACCGCTTTCCTCTCTAGTTGGACACATAACTATTGGCAAATTTTTGTCAAATTGGAAAGAACTTAAGAAAATTAGCCACTCAACCTGGCGGTCTCGTAGCTAAACTTTTCTAGCGTAATGTGCAGTATTACACACTAGTGCAATAAATAACTATTAATATGGCCAACTAAAACCAATGTAGTCAAGACTAGGGTTCCTAAATATGAACTGAGCTGTGTGTTATTTAGAGTTAAGTCACGCATGTCAAATTTTTCTAGTGACATTTCAGGTTTTGAAACTATTTATTAGAAGGTTGGTAATCATGAAAATTGCTTTAATAAATTAAACTGTCAGTATGACGATTATATACATTTGAACTTTGGTACAATTAATACTTTATTAAAAACTGTCGTAAAATTGATATATGTACTATAATAGTTTTAAAAATTCTCTTCAAACAATAAATAAATGATAATGTGCACATTACAAAATTTTACATGCATAAAAATAAACATGACAACATAACCTGAAATTTATAACTGACAGCTGCTGAATGTTGTCACTAAAGTAAAAAGAGAGAAAAAAGTTTCAGACAGCTTAGTTTTGGCCTAGAAAGAGATATATTTTGACACCCGTATCTTAACTCTAAAATAACACAGTTAAAGTTTTCATTTAGGAACTCTAGTCAAGACTACGTACGTCCGGTCGTGACAGTAATTGTTTCTCTCTTGCTAGTAGACGGGGAGCCAGCAACGTATTTCGAGTTGTCATTTCAACAGTCGTGAAAATTTGGGTACTAAATCTTATGTACCTGCTGAACACTAAAAGTCGATTCTGACAGCCCCCTGCGGCAGGGATACTACCCCAAAATTACTAAGAGGGTGAGAAATAAGATTCAATTTATTTAAAGTAACAGTCATGAAATTTCAGGAGGTTACTTTCGATAGTATTCTTTATTTATAAAAAATATTGCCAGATTATTTCCTCCCCTTCTAAATGTTGCCAAACGCTGTAAATGTTGATTTAAAAAAGTGACATTTGTGTTATTTTAAAAGTCTTGAATTTTGACACAATAAATAAAGTAGGTATATGTAGGTTTACATGTTAGTGCGAGCGAGACAGTTCTATAGCGGCCTGCGGGTTAGAGAGAGAATCTTATTTTTCACCCTCTTAGTAATGTTGTGGTGGTATAACCCGGCCGCAAGGGGCTGCCAGAATTGACTTTTAGTGTTCAGCAGGTATATAAGATTTAGTACCCAAATTTTCACGACTGTTGAAATGACAACTCGAAATACGTTGCTGGCTCTTGGTCTATAGTTGCTATATTATAAAGACAGTTAATACCTTCATAAATGTAGAAATGCGATATTAGAGGGCACTAATGAAAGCCAAAGTTTTTGCTCAGCCTTGAATTGCATTGTAGAGTTGTTAATTTTTTATTATTTTTATCTACGACCACCATAGAAAGTTACATATTCCGCACAATCTAGTAACCGTGAAAACGACCAATTGCAAACAATCTCCAAACTCAACGGTAAAGTATGTGAGGAAGGAGTTCTCAATAATCCGTAGTTCTATTAAAACGCCATAGATGTCACCACTTACAATATTTATAATATTATTAATTATTTGAAATATAAAATGTTATAAATTTTAGATAAAGGTTAATTTATTTTGTTTAATTAATATTTTACATTAAATTATATTTCGAATGGAAATCCATCTAGAAAAAAAACTAAGGTCAGACCCGGGGAATTGAACCCGGATCGCTCGGTTAGTGGCTACAGCGTAACCATTGAGCTAGCGAGACGCCTTTCAATGATGTTTTTTTTCTCATTATATAAAGTTACAATGATTGTTATTCAATTAAAACGTAAAATTAATTAATGTTTTACATTATTATATAATTTTTAATGTAATTTTATTTATTATTATTGCTAAATTACAATAAAAAGATTGAAAATATTTATAATTTGCTACATAATGCGAGAATATTTGACATTTTGCGCAGAGGTTAATAACCTTGACAATTGAATTGTGATTTTTGTACATATAAATTATTTTTTGAAAACGAGTACATAATTATTTAGCTGTAAGTACTAAATAGTAGATTGACTGAAATTATACAAATTGTAAACGTATTATTACTATTGTCTTTACAAATTTAATGTTTACTTTTGTCGTTTTTAAAATTCTATATGTATCATGAGTGAATCCGATGAATGAAAATTGGGGTGTACACTCGTACACCTCCAAACATCGTGGAAGCGGCTCACATTACATCTCTTAATTTATTGCCAAATATTTCACGTAAAAAATATGAATGCGAGTATAAATTCTAGGTTAAAAAACTTTCTTAGCTATTGATGGTTTATTACTTTTTTTGTTGTCGTAGATAAAGTATAGTGTGTAACGCGTGCAAAAACACCAATTTCTCACTCGTGTGATTGCGGCATTCGACTACGTCTCATGCCGCAAAATCTTCACACTCGTGAGAAATTCTGAATTGAATAGACCACCGTACAGGGTTATGATATCCTTCCCAAATTTGAATTTGATAAATAAATGATAAAGCGAACGGTAATACCCTGTGTTCAGAACTTCTCAAATATAAAGCTGTCGCTCCTTTATTTGTAAATGTCATGGCTGACTACGATTAATAAAACCCTAAAGTGGGTTCTATATAGCTGACCCGTTGAATTGTAAGAGCGCTGGCCGGTAACGCGGATTTCTTACCAACTTAAGCGGAAGGTATTATAGGCAAGATGTTACATTACGTATTTGACCATTAAACATCATCAATCAGCTGTTAATTTTTGAAATTAACAGTTGCATTTAGATAGTATTGGTAGTGTAGCGGCTAGCGTGCTGGTCTCTCACTCAAGCAGACTGGAATCAGATCTGGTTAAGGTTTTGTGCACTTTTCCCTAGCTGCAACACAAATGTGGGATTTGTGCTATACCATCTATAAATCGACTCGATGCACATTTGAATTTTCTAATGATTATTACAAGGGGCATAATAACATTCAGGACATAAGGATAAGAGAAAGAAGGTAATGATGATGATGCGAATCGTTTGTCCAACGTAGGCCCACGTTCGCACAACAAACTGTTCATTTTACCCACCCTTACTTAAAAAAGTTATTCAAAACAATTTTTAGGTTGAGAACCAATCCATAACAACATTTAAGAATTTCAACTTTTTAACGCTTGCCGAAGGTTTGCCCAGGATTACATAGCAGTTTTTTCCGTTTGCCCATCTTTCAGTAATTAATTCAAAGATATAGTTCATCTCCTTCCGAGTGTTCATTGGACAATATTTATGAACGTGAAGCATCAAAATCCTCATTTTCGGCAAATAGACGAATTGTCCGGTTCGTTTTCCCATTTGCGAAACTGGTATGTCCAACCATTCATTTCGTTTGTCAACCTTTTTTGCATTACATAAAGTGGACTTTAATTCTAACGATCCGTGCATTATACTCATTTGTGAAGGCTATATTGTTTAAACAAATGCGAATGTCGAACCTAATATTGTCTAGTTCGTTGGTATATTTACCGAAAATGGGAATTTCGATGCTTCACGTTCATAAATATTGTCCAATGGGCACTCCGAAGGAGTTGAACTATATCTTTGGAACTTTTTAAATAACTTTTGCAACAAAATGTTTGTTGGGCAAGCGTGGGCCTACGTTGAGTAAACGATTCACATAATCATAACTACAAAATTCAAATTTGGGCGTGCCAACTTTACAGACCTCACGATGGGCCTGCGTAATAATAATAATCATAATAATAATCGCTCCTCCCTTCCGCACAAGCTTCATAGCTTCTGGGATATGGTTCTCTAGGCAATGGGTAGTACTAATTAGTATTATTATTATTCAGCTTATAGTGTTCTACTAGACCGACATATTGTAGAATATAGTCGTCAGATGCCGCCAGCTAACGTGTAAATTAGTTCGCAAGAAAAAGTAATTAGACCAGCCATATACAACCCTCTTTAAGGTTTTATTAATCGTAGTCAGCCATGGTAAAAGTTATATCAGTACAAAAGGCTTTGTAGGTGCCGTTACCGTTCGTCCATCACTGCTTACTTTTTGATAAATGAATAGATTTTCATTTTAAAATGTTAGAATGAGACGTCCATAATAACTTCGTGCTATATAGTTATTGTCACTCCTTTATTGCGAAAGCCATTAGTACAAACGCCATTGCAGCGAATAAATTACGTCGAAAAACTTTTACAGCGAAAACCCTTTACTGTGAAAGTCTTTACTACGCATTAATACAAACTGTGGTTAGGTTAGGTTAGTAAAACAAGAATTTATGAATTTATTAAAGAATGTATATAATAGGCAGTTTTGATATTTTATGAGAATCTGGTCTATCTTAGTTAAAACAAGTTAATTTAGAAAAAAGTATCTTTTTTGTTAAGAAGTAATACTCCAAGAATGTGGTTCATTTTACCAAAATGTTATCTTTTCTAGTAGGCTATTTTGTTTCCTACTAATTTATTTAAAAGTTAGTAATTTTTAATTGCATTAAAATAAATCAAATTTAATTTAATATTTTAGTAATTTAAGATAATGTGGAATAATTAATTCTAAAAGTATGTATATAAAATGTAGAATGAAAGAAAAATTAATATAAATTACCATAAAACATCGAACAAGACAGTTACAAAAATTTAATTTAAACCCATTTATGAAATCTAAACATATGTCTATATTACAATATAAATTAATATAAAAACGGTATATACAACGGTATGTGCTAATAAAATAACTTGAAAATTCTAAAACTATTATACGAAAATGTTAAAGAAAATCTCTTTGTAGGGATGTTTTGGCGCCTTTTTTGCAATATACTCTACACAGTTTAGTCTCACTTTACGTTCACGTCATAGATATAAAAGTAGTGACGTAAGAATACAACCAACTGTGCAAAGTTTGTTACCTATCTTGTATTTACAATTGCATTAACTGAATAGAATTCTAGAGTTTCTCAAGCACTGAGAATATATCTTAAGACTGTTTCCAACATTTCATCTGTGGAAGAAGTTTCCAGTCCAAAGAGGAAACAAAATCGAAAACAAACTACAGACATTGATCCTCTGTAGAGGCAAATATTAGCAATGAAATTTATGAAATACATATATAAGAACAGTAAGTACCTGACGTTATGTGTGTGGCTGTGCTCTTCAATTGATTTACCACATTTAGATACAGGAGAACATGTATCACTTAATATTTTGTCAAAAAAATTGAAATCCAAGTTCATGTATGAAGGAAGTAAAAGTTATTTATCCATTGCCTTACGACAAATTTGATTCGTATACTATAAGAATGACCATCCAAGACAAGGAATGATGGGGGGGATGGATGGGGATGAACAAAGTCATATTGTTCATAAGAGAATAATTCTTTTAAAAACGTACACTGAAAATATGCAGCAGAGGTATTGGATCAAACAAGGAATATCCAATTCCATATGGCAACAGCGCATAGTCTGACGTCATAATTTAGTAATGACGTGAACGTAAACTTACACTAAATAACGTATACATGTGAGCAAAACTTTAATTTTTCTATATACCTTTTATTTATTCTTTTCTTTCTTAATTTTAATAAGCTGGTGACTGCTAGTCTAGTTTTCAGAATTATCTCTTTAGTACGGTGTATACAGGGTGTATTTTAATTAAAGGGTTTTGGCTGAATGGCAGATAGGTGGGATATAGTAAAGCAATTTTCCTGATAAAGTTTGTTCTTCAAACGAATAGTTTTCGAGTTTTATTAAATTTCGAGTCCGGGCCTGCAACACTAACCTGCCTTAAGTTGTACAAATTTATTTATAAAATGTGATACCCTTTTAGATGTACCTGCCTTTTAAAAATTGTTGTTGTATGTCACATAAAAAAAGGTAATTTATGGCTGTCTGCATGGTTTAACGTAAATAATGTGGTCGGAAGTTATTACTGAGTAAATAAATACTTTTTAGAAATATGACCCGATCTAAAAACTTTAACTATGCATTTGTGTTGATATTAATTAACAGATATTGGGAAGAAACATGGCATTTATTTTTTACACCTAACGGTAGTAATTAGTAATTACATATTGTTATGTTGGTTTTCCAATTCGTCTTTTACCGCAATTGGGCGTAATTAATTCTTACACGAGTGATGTCATATTTTCAATGAATTGAAGGTAGATACAAAATATGGTAAGTATTGCCAATTAACCCTCTCTGTATTGCAACCAATTTGACTTTGTCACTTACTATTTATTGTTAAGAAAATAAACTAAAGATTTATGCATTTAGTGAAACCTGGAGTGTTTTTTTACATCTAAGTATCTTCTGAATGAATTAATTATTACGTCACGGCATTAATTATTGCGCTGTTTTAATCGATAGAAATGAACGTATTATACCATTACCATACCATTGTTATTTTTAAAATGAACTATCTTGTATTTTTACTGTTAGTTGATTTTATTAAACTATCGATTTACTTATTATTTTTAACGATGTCCGAGATTAAATACAATAATTCATTATCATTAAATTAAAACAATTAATTTTATAAAGGCAATAATTTTACTTCTTTATTTCGTTTTGTCTACCCTTTTTTTTCAAAAATAGAAAACAATGGACATGTTTCTTGAATCATACACATTTTTCTTACACGGATGCTCTTCTATCTGAAATTAATTCTCCCAGAACTATCTTTTATTACACTTTTATTTAAAAATTACATAATGACTTTTCTAAAAATAAACATGGTTATGATCCTATGATACAAAATTGAAAAACAAGAACAATAGACCAACAAAACTGACGTTTTAGATCGTTTATATGTATTCTACACAGACAAATTAGATTTTTAGTATCAGTTTCACTTCAAAGATTCACAGCGACAGTGATTTAATCAAAGTCAATTCGTAGTTAACACTAATTCTCCTTAATTAAATGCAATTCTTAGAAACGTTGGCGAACTTCTAAACAGACTTTATGAAGGCTATAAACTGAAATTAATATCATTTCCTAATTAAATGAGGGTTTTGAAATTGAAACTATAGAGGAATGTATTGGAGGCATTCGTTGTTAATTAAAGTTTCAGAGACGAGGCCTTCGGTAAATTGAAATTAAGCACAAAATGGCTTTAACTAGTGTCAGGGATAATTGAAATCGTTTATCTGGGATTCTTCTTTCCTTTTGTTTCAACTCAGTCTTGGGAAAGGAATAAAGTTTTTACACGTTATTGTGAAATTAAACTATTGAAAATAAGTGTTGTGAGAAAATTATATATTTAGAATATTTCAAACAATAGAGTAAAATAAAAAAACATTAGGAGTCTTTTTATAATAGTGATATATCAGGACAAACATGAAATGTGATTTATACAGGGTGTCTAAGGATATAACGTACAATGATTGTCATTTACCTAAATAAAATAAAAAGACTTTCTCTTTACAACTGGGAGCTTAATTCCAGTATCAGAGTAATTTATACAAGTCAGGTTTATTTTAAAGCATTTCCATTTCAAATCACTTTTAGAGCTTGATTCACCTTAAATTTAGGCAACACTTTGTACTCTCTAATCGCTATATTATCAAGCTTTTCTTGTCCTGTCCATATTTTGATTTAGCTCCTTTTTAATGAATTAGTTATTAATACTGAAATTTTATCGATAAAATCTAGAAAAAGATGCTTTTCTTCCAGCGTCTTAAAACTTTTTGGGCGCTTTGCGACATGGTTTGTTGTATGCGTTCAATCGCGTATTATCGGATGTTTCTGGACTATACCGCAGTGGTTCTTAACTTTGAACCAAAAGAATGAGCAACATTTGAGGATGAAGTTGTGAGATTCGGTAATTAGTTTTATATCATTTTAATTTTCCAGGGGTGAAATTACAATACTGTGGCCATTTCGCTCTCCCGACTTAATTACATTTCATCATTTTTGTGAGTTTCCAGAAATTAAAAAATTACAATCTATTAAACTTTGACTTCTGATTAATAACAAAATCAAAGCAAAAATTTTATTACCTTAATAAATCAAACCACAGAGAATTTTCTTGATTTAAATTTATACCACAACTTATGATAAATATATGGATAATCTCATACTGAACTCTTGTAACCTTATTTTTACGAGTGACGCTGAGAAGTAAGAAATATATGCAATAAATCTTTCTGAACAATGAGATCATAAAATCTAGCTTAAAGCCATAATTTCTAAATAATAAAATACCACGATTGTTGATGTTCTTTTTACAGTCTCGCTATAAATCTAGTAAAATTCACTCTAAATAAACGATAACAATTGTGATAGATAATAAAATCAAAACATTTCCGGCAAGAGCGGTTATATTTGAAAGTAGGTATGGCTGTTTGGAATTATTATTACAAATAAGAGAGCAACATTGCCATCAAATAAAACCGAACAATGAAAAAAAATTAAACAAAGCTTCTCTTCCTTGCTTTCACTATCAATTCTATTCCAATTTGAATAATAGAGAGATTATAGTAGTGTAGTATGTAGTAATAGTTCAGTAGTGTTAAGGGAAGGTTAACAATGGAAGGAGCGGCCAAATAGGTTAATGAAGATATTAAAATGTTTATTTTTGAACTGTTTCAAACACTTGAAAGAATGTACAAAAAATCGAAGCCGTATATTTAATTATTATTTGCACAATCTCTTTTTTCTTAGAAAAACAATTAACGTAGATATTTTTATAATTAGGGATTTCCTACTTAATTGGATGATCGCATCTATCAATGGTCAGTGTTTCTCAAGCTGTGGTACGTTACATGCAATGGTATCAAATCTAAAACGTAATTTAAAAAATTATAAAATATAGAAAGTGTGAAGTCAATTAAAAGATGATCCAATTTTCTTGGTTAAGCTTCCGAAATGTGACAACGTTGGAATATTTGCTTTATGTTAGCACATTACCTAAAACACCACTGTTTCTAAATTTTAATTATTCCAAAGTAGCTTTTAAATTAGTCCAGATTTCATTCAACAAGATAGATCTCAGAAACCAAATGTCAAACTAAAATAAACTGATGACTTTCTATTGTAGTTTGATGTTTATTTCTCAATGGCCCGTACAATTTTTATTATTGTCAGTTTGAAATATTCGTCATATCTACAACGTTTACATAACCTCATTAATGTCAACCTGAAAAGTTCATAGATGCTTGCCTAGATTAGGTTTTTGTTTAAAAGATAAAGATTCAATTCAAGACAATATATGACTGTCTGAAACCATCGATAAGTCTGATTTCTTCACAACAAAATTGGTTCTGCAGTAACGCAATTTCTGACTTCAAAAACTTATTCCATTAGTAAGAATTTCAGATTCTTTACAAATATTTTTAGGATTAAGTATTGAGAATTGAGTTTTTTTAATATTTCTTGGGATTGGTGGTTAGGGATTGATTTAATACCTAATCCCAATCACGGATTAGTGATTAGTCTAGGGATTACCCAACCCGGATAGCCAATTAGTCAAAGAATCCTTAAATTTTTGACAAAGATTAGAAATTAGGGATAAATTTTTCAAAATAGTTTTTGGGATTAAAGATTAGGAATTAAATTTAAAAAAACTGGGATTAGAGATTGGTTTATAAAATTTTTTTTTTGAGATTAGGGATTGAATTTTAAAAGTATTTACAGACCGATCAAGCTTGAAGTGCAAAGTGAGCAGAATCCCATGGGACCCATTGGAGAATTAAGTGCTTTTTGAGTGCTATTTAACTACCCAACAAAAAACTTGAGTGCTCGTTAATTTTTTTTTAAATCGGATGTTTTGCTAGTTAAGTTTAAGCTAGCAAAGCGTTATTTATAAACGCATGTACACGTGAGGTAAATCATTTCTGCATACATAATATTTAAGTGCTTTTTGAGTGCTATTTAACTATCCAACTAAAAATTTGAGTGCTCGTTATTTTTTTTAAATCGGATGTTTTGCTAGCTCAAATCTAAGTTAGCAAAGCATTATTTATATACGCATGCACACGTGAGCTAAATCATTTCTGCAGACATAATAATTAAGTGCTTTTTGAGTGCTATTTAACTACCCAACAAATCTGAGTGCTCGTTAATTTTTTTTTTAAATCGGATGTTTTGCTAGCTTAAGTTTAGCAAAGCATTATTTATAAACGCATATACACGAGAACTAAATTATTTCTGCATACATAATAATTAAGTGCTTTTTAAGTGCTATTTAATTACCCAACCAAAAATTGAAGTGCTATTTAATTTAAAAAAAAAACGGATGTTTTGCTAGCTTAAGATTAAGCTAGCAAAGCATTATTTATATACACATGCTCACGTGAGCTAATCATTTCTGCATACATAATAATTAAGTGCTTTTTGAGTGCTATTTAACTACCCAACAAAAAATTGAGTGCTCGTTAATTTTTTTAAAAATCGGATGTTTTGCTAGCTCAAGTTTAAGCTAGCAAAGCATTATTTATAAACGCATGCACACGTGAGCTAAATCATTACTGCATACATAATAATTAAGTGCTTTTTGAGTACTATTTAACTACCCAACAAAAAATTTGAGTGTTCTTTAATTTTTTTAAAAATCGGATGTTTTGCTAGCTTAAGTTTAGCAAAGCATTATTTATATACGCATTACACGAGAACTAAATCATTTCTGCATACATAATAATTAAGTGATTTTTGAGTGCTATTTATCTACCCAACCAAAAGTCTAAGTGCTCGTTAATTTAAAAAAACGGACGTTTTGCTAAATATAAGGGTACTTGTTTTAAAGGTATTTTTGAGTTATTTTTCACATGCAGTTTTTACTGTAATCCAGTATAAACATCATCTTATTCCCATCTATTATAATTTGAGTTGATATAGTCAAAATGCAAATTGTAAAAGAATTAACTGCGTATGACTTTCATATTTGTTTTTCGATTCTTGGCAGTACTGCTGTTTCCCGTTTACTTATCAATCTAAAATGGGTTTCTTTCATTTGTCAGATTGACTTGCATACTAGAGGAATTTTATTAAATCTAATTATGCGGTAGGATAATTGTCATATTGGAAGGTTTGAAGGTTATGTCACAGCCAAACCATGCATCTCATTGGTTGCCTGCATAATCACCTACCGCATATTGACGTCATTTTACGTCATATATACATAAATACTCATTCCACTAATTCAAAGGATGTAAACATACTAAATTAATGATACCATTTGAGGTTATGACGTAGGATGTGACGTGCATTGGAACATACAGGGTCTGCAGTATAGCAGTCACTTTTATTTTAGTTTGTAAAGGGTTCAGTCTGATTTTATGCAAATTTATTTTATCTCGTCGATAACATGCTTTCAGTATTACGTTTCTGCGCAAAATATATGCAAAGATAACGCATGTTCATTTAAATTCGTAATCTAGCAACCTTTGGAATTTTAATGAAAGAAGACAGAGCGACAGATATAATACGTCGCAGATAGAGACAGGCAATAATCCAAAGGTTGCTAGATTACGAATTTAAATGAACACCCGTTACATAGTGTTAATAATTTCAGTGAGCTCTCAATAAGCAATCAATTATTACCCGTACCTAAATTTTAATATTAAGGAAATCAGTAATATCATTTATGAGGAAATCTGGTCCAATGATATCATGCTGTGTAAGATTAACTAAAATCCTTTAGATGGTATTTAGTGATATTTTCTGAGAGCACTCAATTAGCACTTAATTATTATGTATACAGAAATGATTTAACTCACGTGTACATGCGTTTATAAATAATGCTTTGCTAACTTAAACTTAAGCTAGCAAAACATCCGCCTTAAAAAAAATTAACGAGCACTTCAATTTTTGGTTGGGTAGTTAAATAGCACTCAACAAGCACTTCATAATTATGTATGCAGAAATGATTTAGCTCACGTGTACATGCGTTTATAAATAATGTTTTCCTAGCTTAAACTTAAGCTAGCAAAACATCCGTTTTAAAAAAAAATTAACGAGCACTTAAATTTTTGGTTGGGTAGTTAAATAGCACTCAAAAAGCACTTAATTCTCCAATGGGTCCCATGGGATTCTGCTCACTTTGCACTTGCAGCTTAATCGACCTAGTATTTACATGGGATCAGGATTGAAGATCAAAGATGGTAAAGATCAAGGATTGATTTATTAAAAAAAATTGAGATTAGAGATTGATTTTTAAAAGCATTTATCTGGGGTCAGGGTGGATCAGGATTGACGATCATCCATGAATTTTTAAACATATTCCTTGAGATTAGGATTAGATTTTTAAAAATATTTCTTTGGGATGAGTGCGAATTCCATTTTTTTTAAATATTTCTTGGAATTAGGGATTGGGATTAGATTTTCTAAAAATATTTTTTGGGATTAGAAATTGGAATTAGATTTTTAAAAACATGCCTTTAATGTTAGGGAGAGCGAATTAATTTTTTTTAAATATTTCTTTGAGATTAGGGGCTAGATTTTTAAAAATATCTTAGAATTAGGAGTTGAGGATTAGATTTTTTAAAATGTTTTTGGTATTAGGGAGTGGGAATTATTTTTTAACATATTTATTTGGGATTTCCAACGAATGAATTTCACCGATGCAAAGGATGAGTTGTGTTCTCTTACGAATATAAGAAGAGAAGAGAGCTTTGCGACCCCCTCCCCTCCCAGTGATTTTTTTTATCTAATTCTCATAGTAGATATTCCAAAAAAACTATAGTGTGAAAGTTTAGAAAGTACAGTAGCCGCCCCTTGGAGTGAATACTCTATTAAATGAAAAATCGTAATATCTCAGTAATAATTTCTGAATTTGTGAAATGTCGAAGGTAGTGAATATCCCCTCGGCTATGTATTTCTTGAAACGGTTCTGGAAGTTGACTATTAACGGTTTCTCTTCACCTCAAATTCCAGGTTTGGAGAGGACCAGAAATCATAGCATGCTAACGCTAAGTAGGTATTCGTGCAATTGAGGTATGCAAAGAACAAAGCTATCTATTTCGTTTCAGTGTCATATTGTTCACGTGATGACGTTATCGACCCTTTTAGATCTAGCGGCGTTGTCAAGTTAGTTGAAAATACTTTCGTATGCCTCTTTAGAACTGCTCTCGCCTAATGAGGCATAACATCAACAACTGCATTTCAACCACCTTCGAAAAACTTAGAATCCTCAGATTATGATCTAATCAAGCGTCCTTGCCATTGGAAACTGGCCGCTGTGTATGACAGTGCTGGCAAGGAGTACTTTCAGCCACTCGGATTATTTGTAGATTCTGTTTCTGTTTTAATAATCAGAAAATATGCCGTATCCAATAGATGGTATATCAGTCGGCGTCAAAGGTACCAAGGCAGAAAGTGTTTCTGCATACCAAACATTAAGTAGCACTGATTGTAATGAAGATCGATGGCATCCACTTGGCTTTGACATCTGATGGCTGACACTAGAATTGCCATATTAGGGCCATATTGTCTTTGTCTTCTGAGAGATATGAAAACCATTGGAAATCAACACTATACAACACACTGGTTTCTGGTAATATTGTTGGTCAGCTTTGACTTACATCGCTGATTGAGGATCGCCCATCGCTCCTAAAGGCCGTTAGGTACTTAAAATCTTAATTAGAAATTGAAGTCGCAGTAGGCTCTTTGTGAAGCATTGTATACAAAAAGAAGCTTTCGAGCAGCTCTTTGAAGAAGGTCTAACAAATCGAAACACGTGTAGAGCATTCTACATAATACTATATGGAAACATTAAAATACAATTGTTTTTTTTAACTACTTAATTAGAAGTTTGTCTTTGCTTTCTGAAGGAATGTAATAGATTTGCACAAAACTTACAATCTATAACCAGGTCATATTAAAACAGTTAGTTGTCTTTAAAGTTATGAAAGCCACCCTAGTTTAGTTGGACTAAAATAATATTATTTATCTTGATATAAACATTAACTCTTATTATACGTTAGAAGAAATTATGGTTTCTCATAGTTAAATATATGGTTACACGTTTTAATTTTTGAGAAACACTGGTATACAAAGGTAAGTAAACAAACAGAGCAGGTATAAATGCCGAAATTCTTGAAAAAATCTAGCAAACCTTATTCTATGACCAAAATTAATGACTATAATTAGCAATTTCACAGAGGACAAAGAAACATACTATAGAATTAACAACTTATTTTGTTCAATTTGAAAAAAAAGACCTGTTTTCTTGTTTAATTAAAGCGGAAACTAGTTTATTCTTAATCAATTCAACACTTATTAAAAATTAATCGTTATTAAAGTAAGGAAAACTTAATAAGGTCATCTGTCTGGGAAATACGGTAACGTGTTTTTGTTCTGATAGCAGATCGATCTGGATCAATCAATCAAAATTTAATTATTGGTTCAAAATCAAAACAATCTTTGTGTCAGTAAGAACTAATAACAATAAGGTTCAAAAACTTACAATCGCGTACAGCAAAACATACGTCGGGTTCAAATCACATATATTTAATAAACGCGCTTCTTTATTAAGGCTCTTTAAGAAGTTCCTTGTTATAAAGTGTTCCTTAAAGAGTAAATTTATCCTTTAATAAACGTATATGTCACTCATTAAGCCCCGTCACACAATTAACCACCATACGCGGAAAGAATGATTAAAACTTAACCGCCGCATTAGGTAAACAAAAGTCACTCAACTGGGAAAAGGAAAACGTGCACCGATTACAGAATAACCCTGAAATATTTTGGGCAACGCAAAATGTATAAAAACAACCGCTTCTTCACGGTGAATCATCCAACAAAGACAATGGACAATTAAAAATGCACACTTTATTATTTCACATCAACCAATGTCAGTCAGGCTTTGTTTGTAAGCTTCAGCTGTTTTAGTAGTGTGCGAGTTTCAGCTGGGAAAGCTCAGAACTAAAGAAGATCAATATTCTGCGACCTACCTATACTTCCCCAACCACCGACGACAGAATGGCGCCTCCACCAAGTAAATATAACATACTGCTGAAGGGGGTGGTGAACACATAACACCAACACTCATTTAATGTTAAAATCAATTTTGTTAGGGTGTCAAGTAAGTGAAGCCCTTTCGGAATGCATATTCAAATCAATAATTACTTAAAAGTACAAAGTCATTATTGTGATGGGGTGGATGATAATATTTTAGAATCTTTTAAGGTATAAAAACCTAAACCAAGGCGAATTAAGATTAATTATTTAACATACTATTAACTAATTATCTGGGTTTTATTTTTTGAGGATTCTCTACAAGGATGCAAGGTCGCTGTTGAGCTAATGCGCCCTTGTGCAAAATATCTCTTGGCGCCCCCTTTTCAAATGGTAATTTATAGCTACTTCATTTTTTCAAGGATACTTATTCACCCCTTCACTTTCCCTTTTTCCCTTACCCCATTTACGGAAAAGTCGAGCATTCTATATAGTGCCACTCCATTTTTCAGAGTGCTTGAAACAATTTTGAAATGAGTCAAAACAAAGAAATAATAACTGCTTTTAAATCTAATGTGTGGATCAAATACAATAGTTATTTTCGTTACAAGTAGTACGTCAATCTTTAGGCTTGAGACCGAAATCTAACCCACGACGCGTTAGCGGAGTGCTTTAAAGAGGCCAAGAATTGTGAAAAGAACGAATGTATTGTAAATTTTGAGGTTAAATTTCACAGATATAAAATTAGGTACTATACATAAACCATCAAGTTTATATATTTAGTTATATATAAAACTACTTTATCGGTGATGTATCTGACAAAACGAATACAAAAAACAATTAACCTAGCCTTAAGTTGACGATCATCTTTTTTAATATACTTATAGAATTATAAAAAACGGAGAAAGCTACAGTGTCGATATTTATCGTTCGATTTATTGAAGCATAAACCAAATGAAACAATACGCAAATTCCACAATTAGGAAAACCAAGGTAAGTCTCTTAGTATTAGAATTTATTGTGTACAGCTTTATTTAATAATGATCTCACCGGACATTCTCCCCAAATGTAGTTCAGAGCTAGCGTCATTTTATTAATCACATCAACGATTTGGGGATCGAGAGAGTCACAGTTGAAATTTTGGCCTTTTTTTGTAACAATCTTGCTTTACTTATTATCTCGGCAGTCGTAGTTCCGATTTTGATCACTTTTGGGTGCATGGTGCCAAATAAGATCCCACATCTTCTGGTACCCCCAAAAAAGGGAGGCGAGAAATTGTGAAAAATTAGTTGTGACCTTATACGGCAAAAGATCGGAAAATGACGATATGGTGATGTTTGGACATGACCAACTACTATTAAATGTAAACATTATGGCCATCTCAAACGGTCCGGACCGTGGCGCCCCCGGTCGATACATTTTCAAACTTAGATTTTTTTACTAGGATAATGGGCCCTACGGGCCTAAGCACTTAAGTATGATAGAAATAGCATTTATCGTTTTTTTTTAAGTAGGTCAGTATTTACATGACCTACATAAATCTCCAATCGATTCTCTATCGATAGAGCACATATTAGTACCAAATAACACTCAATAGCACTAAATAGTACGATAGAATCAGCATTTATCGATTTTTTAAAACATAACCTAATTTAAAAAATTTTAAAACATAACCTAATTTAAAAAATTGCATTATCCTCGGCAAATTACGCGTCGAATGAGCCCAAGCCCATCTCTCCAGCCCTTATAGAACGCGAGAATGGGGCTCGGACACACATACAAATCAACTTTAGTATTGGATAAGCTCTTAGCAGCACAGTTTTAAACGCAACTCTACCTTACGCAACTATCATTTTTTGTTTACAGATTTGTAGAAAATAAAAATTAAAAAATTATTTAATAACCGTTGTTAAACTTAGCTTATTGCATTCACTGCTCTTCTTCTTTTTCTTCTGATATGGCTCATTCGCATTACTACAATAACTTCAACAACGATTTGTCGTTGTTGACGTATTTTTTTTAGTAAATTTAGTAAAGTAAACTTAGAATTGTCACTTTGGTGACAATTCTAAATTTTTAAAAACATGTCAAGACTAAAGCTTCTAGAGTCCCTCTATAATAATATTAAATAATAAGAATATAACCTATTATTGTTATACAGGAACTCTAAAAGGTTCTAAGCTGAGATAAATCTGATAGAGGACGCCACGGTCCGGACCCTTTCATAGATAATATAATAATATACTACGTATATAGAATGCAAACTGAATACAATCAAAATTTTATGAGCTTAGCACCAAAAATACAGATGGCACCTGTTATGCGGTCTACCATGACCATCTCCATTAATAAAGCCAAGACCCGATGCAACTGGCCATGGACCTACTAGACCTACAGCTTGCTCTATAACTTAGTGACAAACCGCATCAATGCTGTTACATAGTTGGTCGTATGCATAAAATCTAGCAAATGCTTCTACTATAAGTCGATCTCACTCTTACTAATTAACAATCATATCTTTTTCCTTTTACTAATAGAAGTAAAAGCATTTACTTCACTTTATGCATACAGTCCAGTATCTGTACAGTGTAATTGAAATGAAAGGTTAAACGACTAGCGCATTTTCAGCGCTTGCGTATTGTTGATTGCATTTGAAATGATTATTTTAATTTGCTTTTGCAATATAGTACGCACACGACCTTCTAGATTTCACGAGACGAAGTCTCTTATCCGGCCTGGGCACTTTTACGATTTCCCATATAAACTTTGTTTCTGAGAAAACGCAAAATTTCGCCGTTTTGGCGCTAGCTGACACGATGATGTTTATTTGTCACTTGAAGATATATAGGTTAGATAACCCTTACAAATGTCAAGCATTGCATGTTTACGTAAATATTTTGCGAATTAATTAAATAAATTTATATAATTAAATTAATTATGGTATTAAAATTAATTTATAAGTTCAATAACATTATTGAAATTACAATTTTATAACTTCCCGTGAGCTGGATTTAGGATATAGAGATAGTGAGCAGTAAGTACATTATCTGTTCACGTTTTTGCAATGTTTCTGTTTGCCAAACAAGGTTTTAGCAATTTTTAAAGAATTATATTACTAAGTTCCTGCTTGTGGTCGTGGCAAACCAAAAACTGTGAAAAAGCAATTGGAGTTAGAAATACCTAGTGATGTTAGAATATTAGACGGATTACATTCTCCAGGTAAATGTTCTACAATATGTATTACAAGTTCGATTATTTGGTTGATTAAAAGTGTAAATCTTCTAGTGGAGTATTTTAAGGCACCTCTGTTTTGAAGATTTACAAATCCTATCAGTGAATTTGAACACGAGGCAGCTAACTGAGAATCTAATAGGCTATTGACATTCAATCCTTTCTTCAGTTTTTTTACAATGTATCCTGCCAGAAGGGCTACAGATGCTGAAAGAATTCGCAATCGAGATGCATAGATAAGGTTTGGAGTTCTTTTATTAATTCTGTTATATTTTTAGGAAGTTCGATGTAGAAATTGACTCTTTCAGGTATCTGTAATTGTTGATCTGTCGAAATAAGAAGTATATATTATTTTGCTGTTGAGTGTTGGTGTCCATAACCCCAACGTAAGATTTGAAACCATTTTTCTCGTAAGGTAGGTATAATTTGAAGGAAATTCATGAAATGATATTGTAGGATCAGTACTATTACACATTGCATTGCGGCAGTTATACTTTTTTCTGCTAGTGTTTGCCATTACTAAAGTGAACGAGAAAACAGCAACAAAACTACGAAAATTTAAACAAATAAGGAAATAACGTAATTATATTAAAAAATAAAGAAAACTTCCTTAAAAGATTAGGAAAATATAATTTATTGACGATACGCGCAAAACCGACAAAAAGTATAAAAGCGAAGTTAGCGTAGTTTGAAATTGGTGTTTACGTGTTATATATCCGTTTCCGCATTTTCGTGTTTGGTGGCGCCAGCGGAGAAACACTTGAACTAATGGAGTGCGCAGGCCGGATAAGAGACTTCGTCTCGTGAAATCTAAAAGGTCATGAGTACGCTTATTACATTTTAATTTAATAGCACTGTATAATGTAATCACGTGGGCTGTATGCTATAAATTCAGTTTTTTGTTTTAAAATTGAAACTGATATTTCTCAAAAAATGAAATACTCCAAAATATCCCAAGCAGCATTTAAGTAGCAGTAACTGAGATCGGAACTTTTGATTGAGTAGTTGTTACGTAACTGCAACTAAATTTATGACTTTATAGGTTTAATTTCTTCAATTCGGAATATTTTAGTAATTGTGATGTTGTTTCTACTATTTATTGAAACTATGTAGTTTCATTACTTCTGAGTAACTATTAAAGTATGTGGAACGGTATTGCCACTTAGTATACTTACTTTAAAGTCGTTGCAACTTCAAAGTGATATTATGATTGTAGCAGTAACTTGCCCGAAGCTACTTTAAAGTTTTTAAAACCTTACAGTAGTATTGAATGTAAAACTTACGTTTTTGCTACCCAGGAGAATCACATTAAAGTAATTTTTCGTAAACTACTCCATCTCCATATTTACTTGTAAAATGTTAATTAATTTAATTAATCAATTTGCAATTTGTTATGATTGTTAATAGATGTTTTACTACATAACCTTCAATAAAAATAACAATTAATGCGAAATTGTGCCTTAGGGATTGTTATGTATGTAGCTTGAAGTTGGCAACATTTATTTGTAGTGATGTAACTAACCAATCTTGGCCCGTCCTCTGGGCGAGCGTCAGTAACACTAGAGCCGGCTTGGAGGATACACGTCTTCTACAGTCTATGCATTGTGTATGTAATTCGCCCTGCTCACTCAATATTAATAAAGTTAATTAATGACAATAATTGAGTATCTTTTATTTAAACACATAAAAGAACATAACAGGAATAATATAAAAATGGTTTCTATCATGTGTATCAACTTATAAATATTTCGTGTATATTTATCATATTTTATTAAAGACATTTTTTTACTAAAGAATATATTTAAAGAAGGCGCGTTGTTATTTTTCGATCTATCATCATCATATTTAACAGAAAAGTTGCAATGGTTTATAATTTTATTTTGGTGTACTGGAATGACAAAATAATCAAACATTTCATCGTTCTTTGTATTAAGTACGTATTACAAATAAACTGGTAATTCATTTTGTGACACGATCCAGCATTATATAGTATAGAAAATGATAGAATATTTGTTAAGTTGCAAGAGCAAGAGAGAGAGCAACCACGCGACACGATGTGTCAAAGAGAAAAGAAGTTCCACGAAAGTAGCAATTACTACGCCGCCACGTACCTGCTACCCAAAAATTGTTCCCCATTTTGGTTCCAGGCACGTAACAAAACCGTAGCAATTACGTGCTTGTGACTAGTGGCTAAAACTTAATAGTTCCACCGGTAGTTGCTGGTACGTAGCGATGACTAAAAATGCTGCTTGGGATAATTGTGCCGTTTTAAGTTTTCGCTACAAAATTTATTTGCCATCGATTTTTAAATTCTACAAAGGACCTGACATCATTCTTTAAATGGAAGAACTTTTGTCAACACTCTTACATTGAAAAACTAATTGAGAAGAATATTAACAATTACCGTATTTGTGATAGGTATAACTAGCATCGGGAAATTAGTTAATAGTGCCTGTTCTAAAGGTAAGGTATTTAATGCTGATAACTTGTAAAGCAGACCGAGTAAATGTTTCGTCGAATTTCTTTAAATAAATTAATTACAATTTTATTATTGTAGCGCAGGAAGAATTTAGAGATGTTATAAAGTATTGCTGGAAAGCCATACATCAATTTCGAAGACACCGCATGTTCCGAGGATACAATTTCAAATTTTAAGTCAGGCCAACCAAAAACAAAACAGTGTCCAAAAGCAAAAAAAGTTATATCAGAAAGTTAACAAGTTAAAACAAACAATCAATAGACAATTTATTATACGTTTTGTAAAAAAATCAGGTACCTACATTTTCTTGTAGTCATAAAGCTAGTTTAAAAGATAGCATTGTTTGCAAGATAGTTGGTTTAAACAACAATAATAAGGCAAATGTAGTAGAAATTGTAAATACAATCTGAACTATTTAACCAATCAAGAAAAATGTAGGTATTGGTTACGATGTAAGAATAAATTAATTTAAATAAGTACTTGGATTTCTTTCTAAGCCAAAAGGAAAAAATAATTTAAATTCTTAAAGATGAAACCGTACAGGTAAAATGCATTTAAGATACTTAGCCCCAAAAATACAGATGGCGCACGAATTATTCATCGAACAATGCTTGGAGTTTGCATTCTATATACGTAGTATATTATTATATTATCTATGGACCCTTTTAGAGTCACTCTATATTACTTATAAGAGTTGAGCCAACGCGAATGTCAATCCGCCATTTTGGATCCAAAAATATACATTGCAAAAATGATTGGTTATGTTTGCCTGGCAAATGTCAAATGTTTCATAACCTGACATTTACTTCATTATAATTTACCATAGCTTATTTGAATTGATTAATATAATAAAATTCCTAAATAGAGTAATATATATTCATATTTTATTTGCAAAATTGAGAAAAGAAGAAACTACTCTCAGCTACAAAAAAAACTGTTAATGTCTCTTGTGCTCTAGTAAGTCAATTTCCATTTGAATTATTTCCGTAATAAAAACACTTGAAAAGCAGTGAAAATATTTTGCATTATTAAATCGTTTTATTTCAGAATTATTACTCAGTAACATATTTTGCATATTTTATCAAATGGGCCGACTAAGAAAGATATTTTTAACTTCAAACTGTCGACGGATAAGTTTTTTGTAAAGAGTCCTCGACCACCTATTCCACTAAAGTTTTCGCAAATGCATGGCATACATTCAGGCAATAACATTTTTGTGTTAAATAAATTTATAGACTAAGTAAGAGATAGCTATTCTGGAACGTGGAGACAATGAATAATTAGAAGCAAGACTCAATATTACTAGTGAATTACAACTTGTACCTATCGAGTTCAATCATGCAAAACTAAAAGATCTTCAAGCCCTTTGTGAAGTATTATCTTATATAGAACACCGTGGTTTTTATGATATTCTGGACACTAATGAAGACCCAGGTGACATTGTCGAACAGCAGTGCTTACACATATTTTTTCTTTCATGCTAGAGATATGAATCTTTTGTTTAAAAGAGTATATATTTTAGTTTTTTTAAATCTGCCAGACCGATATATTCTAATTAAAATGTATCTTATCTATATATATAAAAGGGAAAGATTGTCTGTCTGTCTGTATATATATGTATGTATGTATGCGATTTTCTCCGCAACCACTGGACCGATTTGGATGAAATTGGTATCATTGGAAAGGTCTTGGCCCAGAATAGAAACAAAACAAAAAGAAGCTTATTTTTTCTAATAATTTTAAGAATTCATCCCAGCTAAAAGAGGATTCAAAAGTAATTCTTACTGTACTATGTACGTAGAAATTTCCTCCTAATCAAGACGGCGAGGTTGTTATTGTTGGTTAATATTTTGCAGTAAAAATTGGTTATTTAAGTAATTGCTTGAATAAATTCTTTTGATCAACGAGAAATACCACTAATTTAGGGTAAGCTTTTAGAAATAGGGTAATATTGAGTGGCTAAAAATTAGATTTTATTTTTAGCTTTTTTCTTGTGCTGGAAGTTATTAATTGAGAATATTTTATTATTATAATGGACTTCGATTGCAGAAAGTTGGCAAAACCATCTCTTGTAATGGCAAATGTTTAAAAAAAAATGGATAATAACAATCAAAACTGTATTTGTAGATCTTAAGCAATGTAATCTGGTTTCGCCTGTTAAAATCTGAAGAAACTATCCCAATCTTAATATTTAAAACATTTTTTTCGACAATTTAAAAAACAGTATCTTTTTAATAATAATTTTTTTTGTAAAGGCTTTTCTTTAGACCGATGGAGTTTTATTCGTAATTTACTATTTTGTAATTATGATACCATTGATACATGTATTTTAGGTAAGTTTTTTGAGCCCTTTAAATAATCTGATTTATTTCCTTGACCTAGAATCCCTTCCTTTTTTTAATTTTTCTAAAAACAAATTAATATGGCTAAGTATTAGCCTTGTTATATTTTATTAAAATCTTAATACTTGCCGATTGAACTGTGTTTCATTTATTTCACCTTTAGTTTCAAACCATAAAACTGTGTTTAATTACACAGACCTTGATCCATTAATTTATCGAAAAATTCTTGTACGGCGGAACGGAACAAATAGAAATTCTTACGATAATTGGATATGCAGAAGAAGATGTACACGAAAAGGTGTGTCATTTATTTCATACCGCACACCGTAATCTCATTCGCAGATCAGCAGTAAGTAAAAGTTACTGAAAATGATAAAGATCGCCCCAAAGCCGACAAACCAAGACCTACCACACGTGAAGATAATTCTCTAGATGTAGTATTGGATATGGCTGAGCAACCGACAACGTATGTGCAACAACTTCCTTAAATCAGGGTATATAAGTGGATAATCTGTTCAAAAGATATTGTATAGGGATAAGTACCGCCCAGGAAGTAATCACGCAAAATGAAAATTGATGTGAGCTCACTTGTATTTTCAGATAAAGCTGCATTTCATTTGAATAGCTTTGTCAACAGGTACAACTAAAAGTATCAACATCTGGTTTCAGCAGGATGGTGTACCTCACTATTATGGACTTAAGTCAAATTTTCCTTGCAGATGAATTGGGAGAAAAAGAACCGTAGAGTAGCTCGCTAGATCTTCTAATGCTCCTTTTGTCCCCGTTTAAAATTGCGTCTATACAAATAGACCAAAAAATATGGATAGATTAAAAAATTGCATACGCGCTGAAATGCCAGCTATTCCTGCCAACTGGTTGCAGTAGTTTACGCGTGAGCTTCACTATCTGCATATTGCAGTAAGTCTCGTGATTCACGCGTGAGTCACGGAGAAGATTAAAACAGCAATGAACGTAACTAGAAAATTTATTATCCGTGACTGATCATGAGTGTAGAGTTACATGGAATAAAATAGCAATTAGAAAATGGATCACGCGGGTTTTAGAGGGAATATTTTGGAATTAACATAACACAGTCAATGTATAAAAGTTGCGGAAAAAGTTACACGTTGATATTCTTTAATGTGTTTTATTTTATAATCTTATTTATTGCTGGAAACATACATCTTACAGCAAAAATGGAGAAGATGAAAAAGTCGTATGCGTCTTTTTTTTACTATTCACTCGAAAAGTGTACGTTTGATCATTTTGTTTGGATGGCCAATAAGAACTAACTTACTTTAAACTGGTCTTATTTTATTTAATTGACAAAGTAAAATTTACCTATTTGTACTTGTAGGTTTATGTTAACGACCTGGAATCTGACAGACAGTTTCTCTATCTATTTTTTTTATGTTAAGAGCACCTTATATATTAATAAAAATGTTATTGGGTTATCCTTTAGAAAACACCCTGTATACGTCGCTTCCAATGTTTACTTGCAACGCCATCTAGGTCTAGTATTATTGACTACAAAATGCTCGATCTTTTCTTTGCGATGAGTGCATATTTATTGTATTTTTCTCTTCTTTTAATTAAATTAAACATTTTATTGCTAATTCTTCGATTTTTCAAATCACTTTGGTTATCCGTTTTCACGAAATTAATAATATTTTTTTGACGCCATATAGGTTTGGCATTTCTTTACAAAATGTCGATTTTTCAATCATCCCTATTTGGGCATAAATGTTTTCTGGCGTTCCAATTAGTTAACACGCAATAAAATAATAGAGCCTTCTTGTAGCGGGAACAATTCCCCCTGCGACCCGTTGGTAATCTACAACACGGCTAGTCTTGTAAAATTCCCTTGACAATGCTACACGTTAGTTTTGTGGTTGATTAAACTTTTTGTTTTAATAGTGATATTCCCTTCTGATGGGCCAATTATAGTTTGATTAGTGTATATAATGGTTTTGTGATATTTTGAAACTATTAACTCTATTGTTTGGAATCTATGCAATAACGATATTAAACATTTCTTTTTGCTGTGAAACCACGCTTTGCCTCCATCTTTTCATTTAAGTAATATTTTTTTTTATTTAATTAAAGCTTCTTCTTTTATTCATGCAATCAATAAACTTCTTTCTACAAAACCAATAATTATTTATAGGGATATTGATCCAGACTTGCAATCAAGTTGGCGTTTTAAGAAAATCGACAGATTCAAAATCGATACAAATTTTAAAACCAAGTTTGCTGTTTGACCTCCATAGTTGAAATTGCGAGTTTTCCCTTCGTTGCTGTTAAATTTTAAAGAAGATCCGTTATTGTATTTATTCGGAAATTCGAAAGCTGTATTTGGATGTGAGGCCCTAATATTGGACTTGTAAGCTGCAGTATTTTGAATCCCCACCAGTGATTAACTGGAAGCCTTCTCCAAAATGGCTTTAGTAACCTGGTGATCATCTTCAACGCTTCATTTGAAAACCAAATTAAGTTTATAGAAATAACCAGGTGAGTTCTTTATATCCTATTTTTTGTGGAAGCGTTATTAGTTCATTTTATCAAAATTTAAGAGGGGATTGTTATAATTACAGTGCAGTCTCGCTAATTCGGACTAATTAAAACAGGGGCAATCCGAGTCATCGCGGTTTTCGGATTACCGCGTCTGTAGAGTTACAATGTTTTATTTGTCAATAAATGCATTTAAAACGTTCTGCAAAACATTTATTTAAAAAGAACTCAAAAATATTTACGCAAAGACTGTTTTAAAAACACAATAAATAATATTCTGCATTAATATATCGTTAACCAAAAAAGGCGGTGATTCTTACTTGTTTCCTGTTTTTTGAACTTAATACGTTAGATAGATTTTTCTTTTAAACCTTCCGGCATCACAGTTGTTTCAAATTTTCTACTACCCATTGGAAATCCATCGCTTTGCAACTGAATCATTGAACAGCTTTTCTTCCGCGATTTTTAACACACGCAAATTGTCTTTTTAAAATTAAGTATCCAATCTTTACTCGCCCTGACGTCATGGTTTTGAAACCATCTTTAATAAAGTCACAGTAGCGTGCAGAGTATACGAATCAGTGGAACCATAGCGTACGAGTGTGATAGCGCATACGTTGCATCGCGACTGCTTCCACTGTTTCATATGCACCACACGCTGCTGGATAATGATGCTTTGCCTTTTCGTCCAAAATTTCGGAGGGTATCGGTGACATATCAAAAACCATCCAAACAACTTTTCTTCCATCTCCGGATATTCCGCAGGTTTTAAAGTTTTTTTTAACGTTGTTATATGGTCCTTCAGATTTTGTAACAAATCTGGAAATGTTTAATATTAAGTTACAATGCGGTCTTTAAACATTTAACAATTTTTAAATTTACCAGAAAATCTTTTTATGTATGGCGGAGATACATAAAGTCGTAATTCGTAAAAGAAGTATCAATTCTTTTTAACTTATAAACCTTTTTAACTAATACGAATTGTGAAGTTGCAATGTAACCACTTCTAAAAAATACGTGACTTTTATGATAAGAATTTGCCAGACAAATTTATATAACGTAAACATAAATAAAATAAAATCATTTATTTTATCTACAACGGTAGTTTTGTATCAAATTACACATCTGAATATCCATTGCATTCGTTACTATAAACAAAACTTGAGGACTAAAAACAATTAATTTGAAAGTTCGGATTATCAAAACCTTTAAATCCGGATTACAATAAACCCAATGTAAATAAATTGCGGGTCCGGATTATAGTGGCATTCGGATTAACGTAGATTCGGATCAACGAGACTTTACTGTATGTGATAGAATTTTTAAAGTTGAAATTTAAAGAAAACTTTTGATACGATAATAATTAAATTTCTATAAGATTCTGAATTTAATTTTTCAAGTAAAATTAATAAACTTCAAACCTAATAACGATCATAATATGAATTTTTAAAGTATTTTTAAATTTAGTTATACTAATTATATTATAATCCATGTTAAGCTATTATTTAAATAGCAACTGAAGGCCTTCCAGTTCTTTTTTTACTATCTAATGATTTTTCATGTGAAATAAATAAATAAATGGTATTACTTGTATTATTTATTGTTTTTTATTGGTTGTTATACTTGTGCTAGAACGGAGTGAAAGAAATCGGTTCTTGCACGATTTCAAACTGATTTATCTTAAGATCTAAGACTGCGTTATTGGGAACTTTAATGCTAATATTTTGTTGTTTAAAGCAGGGAGTTTCTGCTTGTTTATCTGCTTTCTTCCGATTGACGGATAATTATTGATTTTGATTGAAATCTATTTTTTTAAGTTACTATATTACTGTAAAATATTTTATACATGCCTGTGATATTATTGTAACGGGAGAGAAAAGGAACGAACCTCTTTTCGAGCGACAGGTGGTGTGTTCTGCCGCCTTCGAGAAAATGACGTATCGCACAAGCATGTAAATTAGACGTGGTTTATTCTAGCATTTTCTAAGAATACATAGAAGGTTCCAGCGTTTTCTGGTGCGTTTATATGAAGATATAAAAGCGGATGGCGGATAAAAGAGAGGCAGTCAACAGCAAGTCATTAACTGTGTATTACAAAATAAATAGTGAATATAAATGTTGTATTAGAAATTCGTAGTCTGTAAATAATAGTTTTTAATGTTTTATAATCGTAGCGTTAATTTATAGTGTATTCATTAGTGTATAGAAATAAATATTTGTTTGTGAATAGACGATTTAAACAGCACTTGTATTATTATTTGAAAAAGAATGTTACAGTGGTGTTACAGGTGTGAGGTTTTAAAATAAATAAAATCGCGTAATAATTAATTAAAGTGCTGTGAGAATAAAATTTTTGGTGTTAAAACATAATTTCAACAAACAATCAAAATGGTGCTGAAACTATTAAAGGATCTCTTAGTAATAGATTTGAAGCGGGAGTTGGACGAGAGGGACTTGGATAGTAATGGAAAGAAAGAAGTTTTGATAAATCGGCTAAGAGAATGGCTTTTAGAACAGAAGGAAGATCCTGAAAATTACCGCTTCGAAATACCTGGACCCGCAATTGATACTAGTTTGTTGTTAAGTAAAATGGAAGAAAATTCTAGAATGTTAAAAGAGGAATTACTGGAAAAGTCCGAAGAGAATTCTAGAAAGTCCGAAGAGAATTCTAGAATTTTAAAAGAAGAATTACTGCAAAAGTCCGAAGAGAATTCTAGAAAGTCCGAAGAAAATTCTAGAATTTTAAAACAAGAATTACTTGAAAATACTAAAGCACTGGAAGAAAATGTTAAAATGATGAAAGGAGAATTGTTGGAAAATGTCAAAGCGTTGGAAGATAAAGTTTTCGAAGAATTTTTGGAGAATGCCAGTGCGTTAGGACTATTGGAAGGTAGATTGGCGGAACAAGATAGGGTAATAAAGATGGTAGAAGAGAAAATAGCCCAAATGCAATTACCACCAACAACTAAGAAAGACGATATGATCGAAATGCTGGAAGATAGAATGAGGCAACTACGGTTTCCCTCAACTTCTGAGTGGCCGTTTAATGAAGTAAAGAAACAATTTAAAGAAGAAAAGGTTCCTGCCGTAGGGATAAAAGTAAAACCACCCACGTTCGATGGAAAGATACCTTGGTCCACCTACTACAAACAATTTGAGGCGGCCGCTGGGGCCAACGGATGGACAGGCAAGGAAAAGGCCGTTTCTTTAACTGTGGCTTTGCGTGGAGACGCGTTGAACGTCCTGCAAACAATCCCAGCAGGACAGGAAAATGATTACCAATTGTTAGTGTCTAGATTGGAAATGAGATATGGAGACGCGCATCTTCAACAAGTGTATCACGCGCAAGTGAAGAATCGTATCCAGAAGAATGGAGAAAGCCTGCAGGAGTTTGAAGCCGATGTTGCGCGGCTTGTCCGATTGGCGTACCCTACGGCACCCGATTCATTTCTGGGACAACTGGCTGTGCAGACCTTCATTGATGGGTTAAGAGACGGAGAAACACAACAATCATTGAGGCTAGCACGACCAAGAACAACTGATGATGCGCTTGCTCACGCTTTAGAATTTGAAGCTGCAAAACAAGCGTCCCGAGGTCACGGGCGTGTTCGGGCCGTTGTGGAGGAAGAAGAAGGTTCTAAAGATCACCTAGAGGAGTTAGTACTGAGAGTTCTTCGGAAGGAAGAAAGCCGTAAGAAGAATCATCAAGAAGTTCGAGGGCCTCGTTGTTGGAACTGCGGCGAACAAGGACATGTAGAACGCCGTTGTCCCAAAAGAAAAGTACAACCGTCGGAAAAGTTAAAAAGGGTTGGCAAGAGGGGGCGAACGTTGACTGCGAGTGAAGATGCCCCGGAGATCACCATCCATGCCGTAACATCAAACAATAGTACCAGCAGTTTGTTCGTAGATGGGAAAATTGCTAACCGAACTGTTCCACTACTTATTGATACGGGGGCGACAAAATCCATCGTACGCCCTGATGTTCTACAATCAAGTATGAAGCTGTTATCAACAACTACTCAACTCCGTACAGCAACAGGTGAAGCGATACCAACACGCGGAGTGGTGAAGATGAAGATTGGCATTGGAAGTGAAGAACGTGATCATGAGGTGCTGGTAGCCGATATCACTGATGACTTCATCTTGGGAATGGACCTCCTGAGAAAATTTGGTTTTACGTTGGATTTGAAAGAGGGTGTTTTGAAGGTCGGTAACGAAGAACTTCCGTTGCACCCACGAGAAGATCCGGTTGTAAGGGTTTTGCTGACTGAAGATGTGATATTGCCGGGTCAAAGCGAGATGGTTGTCGAGGCAGGTTTGGATGGAGATCTTCGGGTTGGATGTGTGCGAATGATGGAGCCTGTTTGTGATAAGAAGATCCATAGTGGCATACTGGTGGGAAAAGCGCTGATCAAGGTTGGAAAGACAGTACCGGTGAGGCTTATGAACGTTAATGTGGATCCGGTGACATTGAAGAAGAGTACCCTTGTGGGACAGTGTGTGCCAGTATTCCGAGTAGCCAGGTGTATGGCTGATGTTCCAAAACCAGCGCCCAAAGACCATGGTGGAAAATTAGTGGGCATGGTTACTAGTTCGTGCGAAGACCTTAACAGAACAGAAGTGAAAGAGGTACAGGGTTTGGTTCATCGATACCAAGATATCTTCGCTCTTGACGATAGCCAGAAGGGACGAACAGATATAATAAAACATAAAATCAATACAGGCAACTCTATGCCTGTCCGTCAGCAGCCGAGGCGTCTACCTCTAGCAAGGAGAGCAGAAGCCGAGAAGATTATTATCGATATGGAAGAACAAGGGGTCATCGAGCCATCCAGCAGTCCCTGGGCATCACCGGTGGTCCTGGTCAGTAAGAAGGACGGGTCAACGAGATTTTGTGTGGACTATCGGCAGCTTAATGACGTGACCAAGAAAGACAGCTATCCCTTACCACGCATCGACGACACGTTAGATACCCTGTCTGGTTCACGATGGTTTTCGACTTTGGACTTGAAGAGTGGTTATTGGCAAGTTGAAATGGAACCTGAAGACCGGGAGAAGACCGCGTTCACTATTGGTTCCGGACTATGGCAGTTTACGGTTATGCCTTTTGGTCTATGTAACGCTCCGGCCACCTTTGAGCGTTTAATGGAGACCATCCTGAGAGGGCTGTCGTGGAAGACCTGCCTGGTATACCTAGATGATGTGATTGTAGTCGGAAAATCATTCAACGAACATTTGAAAAACCTAGAGGAAGTGTTCCGAAGACTACGTGGAGCCAATCTGAAACTGAGTCCGAAAAAGTGCCACATATTCAGAAAGGAAGTGAAATATCTCGGGCACGTCGTATCACAAAATGGAGTGGCAGCCGACCCCGATAAGATTCGTGTAGTTCAAGAGTGGCCAACACCGAAAGATAAACACCAAGTTCGTAGTTTTCTTGGGTTATGTACCTACTACCGGCGTTTCGTTCCTGGGTTTGCCAATATAGCGAAACCTCTGACAAGGTTAACTGAAGATGGGCGCGAGTATGTTTGGAGCGGAGAGTGTGAAACAGCTTTCCAACAGCTGAAGCGTGCCCTGACAACAGCACCAATATTGAGCTATCCACGGACAGAAGGGAAATTCATACTTGACACAGATGCAAGTAATTTGGCCATTGGGGGGGTACTTTCTCAGATACAGGATGGACAAGAAAAGGTCATCGGCTATTTTAGTAAGGTTTTGTCGAAAGCCGAAAGGAATTATTGTGTGACCAGAAAAGAACTATTGGCCGTCGTGAAGTCCGTTGAGCACTTCTACAAATACTTGTACGGACGGAAGTTTTTATTGAGGACGGACCATGCAGCGTTGAAATGGCTGTTACAATTCCGTAATCCTGAAGGCCAGGTCGCAAGGTGGATCGAACGATTACAAGGATACGACTTTGACACCGAACATCGAGCGGGCACTAGTCATCGAAATGCCGATGCTCTTTCAAGAAGACCCTGTCCAACGGATTGCCGTCATTGCTCTCGTTTGGAAGAGAGGGTTTGCCAAGTATTAAGGACTACCATCGTCAACGACAATTGGTTGCCGGAAGAATTGCAGCGACAGCAGGAGGCTGATCCCGAACTAAAAATGGTACTGGAATGGAAGCGCGTGGGAGAAAGGCCTGCCTGGGAGGCCGTCAGCCCTTTCAACAGAACGCTCAAAGCATATTGGGCCCAATGGGGGTCCTTGAAGGTGGAAGACGATCTCCTGAAGCGAGTACTGGAGAGTGAAGATGGCACCACCATTAGGTCTCAGTTCGTGGTTCCAAGAAGCCGAGTGGCTACAGTATTGCGACATCTCCATGACGGTGCCTCAGGAGGACACTTCGGTGTGAAAAAGACTTTGGAGAAAGTTAGGGAGCGTTTTTATTGGGTCAATTGTAAAGAAGACGTGAAGGAGTGGTGCCGGAAATGTGAATTATGTGCCACTGGCAACGGACCCTTGGGGAAGCGAAGAGCACCTATGAGGCAGTACAATGTGGGTAGTCCTCTGGAGAGAATAGCTATAGACATTGCCGGACCATTTCCCGAAACCGACGATGGGAATAAATACATCTTAGTGGCAATGGACTATTTTACCAAATGGCCAGAAGCATATGCCCTACCAAACCAGGAAGCTGCGACTGTTGCTGACGTACTAGTCAAAGAGTTCTTCAGTCGTTTCGGAGTGCCCATGGAGCTGCATTCGGATCAAGGCCGCAATTTCGAGTCTGTACTCTTTGGAGAAGTCTGTCGATTGTTGGGCATTCGCAAGACTCGGACCACACCGTTACATCCGCAGTCCGATGGAATGGTAGAACGCATGAATCGAACAATGGGCAAATATTTGGCCAAGGTCGTCTCCGATCATCAACGAGACTGGGACCGATACCTGCATCTGTTCCTGATGGCTTATCGTGCATCGGTCCACGAAACAACCGGTCAGTCACCAGCGTCTGTGATGTTTGGACGCGAGTTACGGTTACCGTGTGATCTGGAATTTGGGTCTCCACCTATAGAGCAGGAGGTAGCCGGGAATGATTATGTCATCAACTTAAAGAAGAAGTTGGAGGATATTCACGACCGAACCCGAAATAATAGTCGAATCGCGAGTGACCGGATGAAGGCTACGTACGATGTGAGGGCCCAAGAAGGAGGGTTTCAACCTAGAGAGCTTGTCTGGTTATACAACCCGCAAAGGCGTCGTGGCTATTCTCCAAAATTACAGCGAAATTGGGAGGGTCCATACCAGGTGAAGAAACGAATAAATGACTTGATTTATCGCATCCAGAAATTGCCAAGGGGGAAACCAAAGGTGGTACACTCCAATCGTCTGGCGCACTATGAGGGAAATAATGACGCAGTCCCGGATCGGAAAGATGAGGCCGAGGTGGCTATCAAAATCGTAAGGCCTGAAGATGATCAGCCAACCTTTAGAGAATTTATGGCTGCGTTCTCTGGAACTAGAAAAGCGCGATTCGGAGTCACGACTGAGATGCAACAAGATCTCTTCCGGGTCCCTGGTGATTATTCCATTGCCCACTGTGTCTCCGCGGATCTCCGTATGTCCAGGGGGATCGCAGTAGTGTTTAGAAATAAATTTGGACGGCTGAATGAACTTCGAGAACAAAATCCCTCTGTTGGTAAATCCTTACGCTTGCCTGATCATGACCGATCCATTTACTACTTGGTAACCAAGCAGTTTTACTACCAGAAACCGAGTTACGCCGACTTGTGGAGGGCACTATGGAATTTGAGAATCGAGTTGCTTACCAGGGGAATTAACAAATTGGCAGTTCCCAAACTCGGCTGTGGGCGGGACCAGCTGGATTGGAGAATCGTTAGAAACATGCTGGAAGTTGTCTTTAGAGGTACGGACGTCAAGATCTTCGTCTGCAGTTTTGACCCACAGCCCGCATTAAGGCCAACGAAGAGTGTAGACTGTTATTTCTACCGTAATGGAACGTGTAGTCGAGGTGAAGACTGTCGATATCGTCATGACCCGTTCTACAGGAATCAGAGCATAAAACCTGTTCTGGGACAGAACAGACTTGAAGAGGGGGGCAGTGTAACGGGAGAGAAAAGGAACGAACCTCTTTTCGAGCGACAGGTGGTGTGTTCTGCCGCCTTCGAGAAAATGACGTATCGCACAAGCATGTAAATTAGACGTGGTTTATTCTAGCATTTTCTAAGAATACATAGAAGGTTCCAGCGTTTTCTGGTGCGTTTATATGAAGATATAAAAGCGGATGGCGGATAAAAGAGAGGCAGTCAACAGCAAGTCATTAACTGTGTATTACAAAATAAATAGTGAATATAAATGTTGTATTAGAAATTCGTAGTCTGTAAATAATAGTTTTTAATGTTTTATAATCGTAGCGTTAATTTATAGTGTATTCATTAGTGTATAGAAATAAATATTTGTTTGTGAATAGACGATTTAAACAGCACTTGTATTATTATTTGAAAAAGAATGTTACATTATTAACATGTAAATAATCTAATGCTTTAATTCTTCGCTATATAAACCCTTCAACGAATTGTTATTGATGGTTAGTCAGCGTTGGTACTACCACCAGGCGGCTATAAATGTTGGAGATAGATAGTGGTTTTACTTCAATCTCTTTAGCATTGAACATTTTCTTGGACATCTTGACATGCAAGTGAGGTTGTGAATATAGCAGGATGGGCCTTTTGGACATTGTATAATTTAACTTCTTTTATTTGGGTGATTTTGTTTTAATAGATGATGTAGCAGGGTATTTCTCAATGATTCCATCAGCCAAATTATCGATATGTAATTATTTTTTGAAAAATTAATAAGTATCACGTTGACTGCATACGCATAGCCAATTAACTCTAATGGTGTTATTTTCTCTCTTCTAGGGAAATATTACGTGTTTGAATGCTTTTATTTTGTTATACAATCCCCTACTGACATAATTTGAATCACAGAAAACCTTACATATTTTTGTTGATTAAGGGCGCGTTATTGGCGCAAAATACAGTGAGATCAAGATTGATTGTCCTGATCCTACACTACTTTCCATCATTCTGGGGAATTTATTAGATGTCCCTAGATGTCAATCTGTCAAAATTGTTTTTGTTGTTAACTCATTGCCGTGCGTTGTTAATTCCGTTTATTTCTTTATTCTTTTCGTTGTTTAATTATTTCTATACATAAAAGTCTTTTTCAAGACTACCACTAAAGGATTATATTGAGTGCAAGGTAAATAAAAAATATTTTTATTGTTGTTATAAAGTTATTATATGTAGAAATTGTTAATTACAGGTTACAGGTCAATAACCTCTATCAAAATGCCCTTTTCTCTTGAACAAGAGAAATTTATTATAGAAGCTTATTTTCGCAACGGTGAACGAGATGGTAATGCAGAATGGAAATATTCTCCAACGCTTTGTGCAGAAGAATGGATAAATCGCTTCCCTGATATGGAAATTGATGAAGAAACTTTAATTCGACATATACACCGGATTGTGCACCGTTTTCATAAAACAGGGAGTGTTAGTAAGGGGAAGTCAAGTGGTCGGGGTACTGTACTTACGGAAGATGTCGTTGCAGATGTGCGTACTCGTGTAGAACGTAGTCCAAACAAACCATTACGCCAACTTGCTCAACAAACAGGTAATCGTAACAGTTATATGAAAATTACTTTGAAATATTAAATGAAAATTATTGTAGGTTTATCATATGGTACAGCTCACAAGGCAGTAAAGAAAATACTACACTTCCATCCATATAAAGTTACTGTCGTGCAAGAGTTACTTCCCCCTGATTATGAAAGACGAATTCAATATGTAACTGGTTTAATGCAAATCTTCGCAATGATGATTATGCTTGTCTGGCTGTACATGGAGGTCATTTTGAACACATACTATAAATCTATTGTAATAATTTTAATTGTAAATTGTTTAATTGTGTTAATTTGTGTAATTTTAATTGTTTATTAAATGAAATCTTTTGTATTTACTTCTTATTTTTGATCGCAATTGATCTTAATGATAATAATTGATAATAATAGTATTGGTTACCAATACTGTGGCAAGAGAAATTGACACGTCTTGTTATTTCTGTTATCAATGGTAACACATAAAACAGTAAAATATTTCAATTAGCATTCAGTAATTCTTTTAAATTCCTGATGTTTATTTTGTATGAAAAGGATAAACTTTTGCATAGTTCAAATGAGAGAAAATAAACAATCCTTATAACCATTTCAATATATTTTTTAATTAAAAACGAACTTGTTTTTCATGTTTTTAATTTCATCAAACCAAAGTGTTTCTAAGTTTTTGTACATTGCTTTGGAGGTTAGTATTTTTGAATGTCACCCGCACACCACTGCTTTTGTCCTGACTCTCAGGTGATGGATGTAAATATTGATATCAAGCTCGTGGAAAGTAGTGTAGGATCAGGACATTCAATCTTGATCTCCCTGTATTAGCGTCAAAATATAGCTCACGTTTTTCATTCAGTTTTCTTCTAATAATCGTTTTTTTAGGAAGATAACGTTTGATGTCTATTGCTAAACTGTTAAGGTAGTGTGGATCATAGTTTGTAAGGAGTAGATATCTAAAATAAATTTTATAATCGTAGTCGAACATCGCCAATTTTGTAGAATTAACGTTTTCTAAAAAATAACCAAACTAAACATAATACAGTCATTACAGCACTGTTTAATAGCAAAATCTATGACAATGGATAAATGTTTTTGCTTACTTATCTAGTATTGATTGAAATAAAATAGATGTACACGGCGCGGAAATTTAAATATGGCAGCACGAAAATCAATCATTTTTAATTGAACACTTTCTGCACCAGGAAGCGTTGGGTGGAAATGTTCGCGGGACATTTAAAAGTAATTTAACTTTCCTAATCTTTTAACTATTATTTAATAAATTCCCGAAGTAATGTTGTTTTTCTTTACTTAAGAGCATGTGACGGTTAATTTTTGAATAAACTATTGCACTCTTAATTAGTCCTGGTTAATTTTCTTAAAACGAATATATATTTTCAATATTTTAATATAGTAATACTTTTCCTTTTCTTAAAACCAGCAAGAACAACTGATATTTTTAAAGATATTTAGCAGTTTTATATTTCCCTTTTTGATTTCAACTACCTTAAATTATTCCTTGGCATTTAAAAATTAAAGATTTCAGTTAAACTTAAAATATTTTGAAAGCTCGCGCATGCCTGGCAACACTGTGAGCAGAGAACTGCGATGCGATCAAATAATGTTTCTAATTACATTTTCAAATTTTAGTTTTAAAGAAATTAATTCCGTTTTGAGGACCGTAGCGCCATCTTTAGGTGTTTACAGTTTCTGAAGCTTCCTATTATTAACACTGGCGGGAATAACAGGCCCTTAAGCGAATCTTGCTTTTATTTCATTAGCACTCTGTTAACTGTCCCTTTTTCTACATCTAATTAATTAACCAGGAATTTAGTTTCAAAAAGAATATAATTTTGGGAATTAATGGGATTTATAGATAACAGTGGGATTATTTAAAAAATATATTCTGGAAAATTTACAGTTTCTATATGAAATAAAGGTGGAAAGTTCAAGAAAATTATGAAGAATTCTGATATAAGAATTTTGCTTGCGATAAGCCAAGATACACATTACCGAACTCATTGTGGATTTCCATGGATTTTTTAATAAGCAAACAGGTTGTTTTCCAATAGGATTAAGTCAGGTTTGAGGCACATGGTTTATTACTGTATAACATTATAATTATAAAAAGAACCAATATCGATTTATCTACGACGGTAATTAACCATTTAAAATAAGTTTATTTGTTGTATTTAACGTGTAATATTGTCGTATTAATTTTTATAAATATTTATAGTTCCTCATGCCGTAAGATTTTTTGTTTGGAAGTTTTTGAAGCCGTCTAAACGAAGAGGAAGAGGTCAAGCATTTTGCACATTTAATTCTATTTTAAATTAGAGGAAAGTTTAGGAAAGCTTCTAAAAGGAATTTAAAATTAGCCAAATCCTATAATCTACAATAGTGTACTACACTTAAAATTACTATATCTCTAATGAGTAATAATAAAATTAGACAGCAATAACTAGAAAACTGTTAACCCGGATTAAGGCACTTACTAAATTATTACTTTTTTTACTACAGCAAAAATAAGAGCAACAATACTATTAAAACCTTTTTGCGCTCCGTTTAGCTATAGTTTCAGTTCACTTAACATGTATTTTTCAAGTATGTTTTTGCCTGACAAATTAACTTTTTATATTATTTGTAGAGAATTACATGAACTGAAACGATGCGATCATACTACGAGACATCTTGAAGCGGAAGTCGCCTGAGCAATTTTAAATAGTACTTGAGTGAAGAAACATCTTTTTGTCGAATAAAGTTATATCGGCATCTTTTATATTTTTGGTCAAAATAGAATTTACTGTGCTGTACGAATAATAAGTATAGCTGTAGTAGGGATATTATTTTGATTTTTGTCCTTGGTTTATCATCATTTGCTGTAATTTTGCTAAAACATCCTATTTAATTTTGGGAAATACAATAACACAATAATAGAATTGATGCAAGATATTAACATCACAAAAAGGTAAGTACTTAATGTTGTAAACCTAAATTTAAAAAAACTACACTTCCTATTCAATTTTTATACTATGTTGTCATTTTTAAAAGAGATATTGTTAATAGAAATCCATTTAAAGGGAATGGAATAATAATAACTATTATTAATGTATGTGGGTTTTTAATTGCGTTGGTATCACTTACTTATCGCTTAGTATACTTAGATAATTTGTAACCCCCCCCCCGCCGATTTCAAAAATAAGCTTCCAACTCCCTGTGGTCGTTGTATTGGGCGAAGAACGGTGTACTAATTAATTTGGTATAACATGGTAACATAGGGTGCGCGGTGCAGACCACACGGCGCTCACCCGAAAAAACTGGCTGGACTCTACCCAATCCCAGATATCCTGGGCAAAGGGCGATATAGTCAGAATAAAATGTGTGGTAGAGTGTCACGTAAGTGCTCTCGACGGGGACTCATGAACGTTGAGGAGGAAGCTCTTCTAACATGAGTACCGGTGTGGGTGGATTGGATACTCACCTGAAGGGGAAGCCATTTATGGTGCACCGCTGGTCACCCGCTGTTTGGACAAGCCTGATGGACGGGAATTCAAGTGAGGTTTATCCTGGTCGGAGGGGGTAATCTTCGGCCGATAGGAAACTGCATGCCACCAGCCAGAAGGATTCATAGACGAAAGCAAGTGGATCACGCTATGACTGTCAGTTCCAGTCCAGTGATCCAAAGAAATTGTCTCGAGCCGCTGGACTTAAAGAGTATTGAAGCGAATACATAGCCTCTCAATGCTCAAGACAACTTCACCTTCCAAAAAGGTACACACCGGGGTTCGGTATAGTTAGTTTGCTAGAGGAACCAAACGAAGCTCTGACGACGCCACACCAGGCCTATAACTTGGTAGACCGGGGTGGCATAACCGTTCCAAGCCTGCCACATTGAGGTTGGTTTCGGTCGGGTAGTGGTCCCATAAAAGTACGGGGAAAGTCCGAAGCTGGACTAGAGGCCGTCTCCTATGCCGGGAGAAGGGGTCTCGACTATTGAGTACGTTTATAACTCCGGTACTAGCCTGGAGAGCTAGTAGAGGTCAGGATAGGTATACCTCGCTCCCACCAGTGTGTACTGGTAGCTTCTGCAATAGCATTAGCGCGCTAATTGAGCGTATCTCAATTCGTGTCTCCGAAAGGGGGACCGTGGTTTTTAGCTTCTAGGTGAGCCACGTTAAAATAACGCTGCCTGCTACAGTTAATTCTGGGCATAGTGCAGTAAATTACATAACATGGTAACAATAATTGTTAAAAAACAATCATTGTCATTAAGTCGCTGGTTTTGAACTGTTTCAAGAATGTACCTGTAACCCCTAATCTTTATGTGCGAACCTTGAACATGCGCTTTATTTAAAATCATTTAAGTGTTTTATTGAAACTTTTCAAACGTAGGGAAGAGTTGATAAGGACTATAAATAAACGGCAGACTCGGAATCGGGTAGCCAAAATGAATGATGAAACATGATAGCTCAACATTGGTGTTGGGCACAACTCCTACGTGCCTGGGGCGTAATACAGGGTGTTGAGAAGAGGTGGTACCAAAATTTAGGGGAAGGTAATACTAAGAAAAACAAACGAAAAAAGTCCTAATATACATACGTCCGAATCTCAACTATTTCGTAGATATATCTGATTTTATATCTGTCCACCATTTGATTCGATACACAATCTAGCACGCTTTCTCAACGAAGAAAGAATATGTTCAAAAATGGCTAGTGTATCTCGTATTTACTAACAATAGTTTTTAATTTTCTGTATTAACTTACCTACATTATCAACTGGTATGGCGTACACCATATCCTTCAAGTGTACCCACAAGTAAAAGACTAAAGGGTTTAAATCCGGTGAACGGGGGCCGGTCATGCAACTGGACCGCCATGTCCTATCCACTTTTCTTAAAAACGATTATTTAAATAATAATAATATAATAATAATTACTACAACCCATAACCTTAACCAAGGCCCCAGAAGCTATAAGCTTGTGCGGGAGGGAGGGGGCGATTATTATTATTATGTAGGCCCAATGTGCGGAACAGCGCAAATCCCACATTTGTGTTACAGCTAAGGGAAACTGCAGAAAACCTTAACCAGATCTGCCAGCGCCGGGAGTCGAACCCGGGCCGCTTGGGTGAAAGTCCGGCACGCCAGACATTACACTACCAAGGCTGTTTAATGTTAGACAACATCATTATAAATCATCAATCACAAGAAAATGGACAGGAGCACCATCGTGCTGAACTGATTTTTTTCTGTACATCGTATTTCTAATCTTATCCATTAGAAACTTCCTTTGCATTTTTCTTAGATATCCCATTACTCGTCTAGCGGGGAAGGAGTGGCGAAACATCCCTCCTCGTACCTCATAGCGCCGATTACTATGATCGTTTGACCGACCACTCTACAATATTTGTACTGTTTACTCTATATTTCGATGAATATCAGTTGTGTTCATGATTTTGCCTCAAAAATTAGTATTGGGCTGGCTACTCTTCTATATATTTGATTTGTTTTCTTGCGGTATTTCCGTCTTTGTTTGTTTTAGTATTGAAAAATCGGTCTGTCATTACTATTCTTTCTTTGGTTTTTACATCTTGTGTTATTACGGCTCTCAGATATGTTATTTAGATTTATTCAATCGTTTCAACTTGTTTCCTTTTAGCGTAACCGTGTATTGCTATTATGTCTTGATATTATTTTCGTCTTTGTTTTGTTATAATTAATAGTTATTATAGAATGATGCTTCTCAAATGGCTACTATCATCTAACGTAATAAATTTCTAATACCGTGGCCATTCCCAGTACCGTACTCGATGCTTACTATGCCCTACTGCTTTTTGACATTTTTAGTAACTTCGTCTAGCATTTGTGAAAATGGAAGTGGGCTTTAGAATACAACCCTGTCTTCCTTTATTTATACATTTGATAGGTAGTTCTTTTAATTATTATCTATTTCTATCTCTCCATAAGCTGTTTTTCCTTCTTGTGATCGTTGAAGTGATCGTCTGCCCTTCCATTTTTTAAATTTTCAGTGTAGGCGTTGTTTTGTTTCTCATATTTTTTATTAGCTTGTAAAATATTCATTTTCATTTTCTCTAGAAAATCGACGAAAGATTTTTGTTTTTCATCCTTTATGTTTTTTAACTCGTTCTCTTTCTAATTTATATTTTTCATAGTCATTGTTTCTTCTAGTACTTACGTATTTGTTTCATTTCTCCTTCTTTCTTTTAACTGAACTTTTTATCTGAAAATGAACCGACTTCTTTTCATGTCTGTATTTGTTGTCTTCGATGTCCACTATCACTGTTTTTAATTTTAATCACGTTTGTTCCGTGTATTCATCTTGAATAGTTTTACATAACCTCGGTCTAACTTTTTGAAATTATTCCAAATTATTGGTCAGTTAATTAGAACTTTTTATTGCTTTATTTATAATATTTCTTTTCTTCTACAACTGCTTCTTTATACTGTTTATGAAAGTCATCAACACCAAGTAATGGTTACTTCCATTACCACTTTTGTGTATTAGATCTCCTCTATATCGCCTCTATTATGGTGAGATATTCCAAACGAGTTCTGGTATGTGCGTAAAAATTCCCTAAAATAGTTGAAGAAAAGTGGCATCCTTTCTTTAGTTCCTGTTTGATGTGATATTAACCCACTGAATCTTTATTTGATACAGGAATTTCATATAACATTTTTCCCTGGCCATTGCTGAGCTTTGGGCAGTACGCCTCCCTCTCTTAACAAAGGGGACCGAAGTGTTAAAACGTCAGTTATTTTATATGATTTAACGTATCATCTAGATATTCACTTTTACATATTTCCATGTGATTGCTTGTATCGCAAAGGCAACTATTTCCCTTTCATTTGTATGCATAATGTCATTTTGTACGATTTCTGAGAACATGAGAATTAAAACCGAGAATTTAATTTTCTCCTTAGTTGGGTCATTTGTCTTTATGGATTGCATTTAGTTCATTGAAGTTATTAGTTAGTTATTTTCAGTTCGTTTTCTACACTGACTATTCTGCATCCATTTGAATTTCTTGTGTGTTCTACATTTTCTTTCTCCTAAGCATCGTTCAATTTCGTCATTTCTAGTTCCCACTGTTTCATTTAAATCGCCCGTGATTATGCCTCTCATATTGCATTCGTCTATAAGTACAGGGTGATCCACTTAACTTCCCCCCCTACTTTTCTCTGTTATTTCTGTAATTACAAAAAAATTATTCCAACAAATGTTGTAGGACTTTTTCTAAAGTTTTTAAATATGATATCCAAAAAACAATTGAAAAATAAATGCCGAAGTTATATATATAAATTGATTTTTTTAAGGGAATATGTAAATTACACACTATCGCATATTCAATCGAGTATGCTGTGATTTTAAAAACATTTGCTTTTAATTGTTTCTTTGACATTTCTAACAATAAGATAAATGGGCATTAGTGAATTTAGTGAGTTTATACTGTAAAAATGTAAAATTATTGTTAAATGTTATTATTTATTATTATTTATTTATATATTTAAACGTAAATAATTTGGAGAGTATTAGAAGTAAATACTATGTGTTCTATATTGTTGAAATCAGACTGAAATTCTACGTCGAATCAGGCAATAAAATACAGGGTGTTCCATTAAAAAAAATCAATTTATATATATAACTTCGACATTTATTTTTCAATTGTTTTTTGATGCCATATTTAAAGACTTTAGAAAGAACCCTACAACTTTTGTTAAAATATTTTTTTTGTAATTACAGAAATAACAGAGAAAAGTAGGGGGGAAAGTTAAGTGGATCACCCTGTACAGTGTACATGTACTGTATACATTTCTGGAAATACTTTTTTCATTTTTTTCTGCATGTTAGGTTCATATGTTACTTACTATTATATACAGGGTTACGCACAATACAGATTTACGTGCATTTTTTCAAACTTCAATAATTATCATGAAATAAATAAAGATTATGGAGTTCCATAAAATAAGGCTAGAAGCAATAAACTTAATATTTACCCCGGTCCAATTATTTTACAATACAGATATTAAGGGATGATATAAAGAAAAAATACGAATCGAATGATACATTTGGTTTCGGATTGCATTTGATTGTAACCAAAAAAAATAAAGAAAATAAAACTTCCATTTAAGCAAAAATCAGTTATGCCTTGGAAACATTATAACTATGAAGGGAAAATATTTGGTACTTAAATGTGGTACCTAAAAATGACATTTAGATAGCAAATATTTTCCTTTGTTTCCAAACTGTTTCCAGGGCATAACTGATTTTTGCATAAAAGTTGTCTTTTCCGGTTACAATCAAATGCAATTTGTAACCAAAGCCATCATTCCTTAGTATTTTTTTTCTTTATGGCATTCCTTAATATCTTTATTGTAAAATAATTAGGGTAGATATTAAGGTTTGAAACAAATGCACGTGTAAATGTATTGTGAGCGAAGCGATTCTACATCATGTATATTATTCTTCTATTTGAACAGTTAGCATTCTTTCATCCTTTTTGTATTAATTATTTTCAAGTACTTATTCTAATCTTCTTTCACTATACATCCCACTCCAGCTCTAACCTTTTCTTCCTAACTAACATCCGCCTAATTCATTTATCCATCTTCTCTTTTTCTTTCTTTTCTGTTAGCCCATATTTAGTTTCGCTAGTTCTTATATTTAGCTCGTCTTCTTTAACTTTTCACGTTCCATGTTACCATCGTTGATACAGTTCTTTTCCAACTTCTTTCTTATAAACTTTTATTGTCCTTGTCCTTTAATCGCTTCCTGTTTTATTGCATATGTCTTTACCTTTACTATTACTTTCAATTGCCTTTCCTTCTTTAAATCCTATTTCCATTCTTTTCTATTACTTATTGGTTTGTTTTCATTTCATAACATTTTCTATATTTTCCTTTCAGTTTTTGTTTAGTCATTCGTTATGTATATTCTCATATATTATATACACGTACGTCTTTATTTTTTACTCATTTCACTATAATCCGTTTATCAATTATTTAATTTCTTTTGTGAACCTGCTTTGACTTTTGCACTCTAAGACACCTTCCATCATAATTTTCTTTATATCCACCATTTCTTTCATTTGTTTTGCATTACCTTTTTCATTTTTTGCTGGTGATTTTATTATATTTTTACTCCTCTGGAGTATATCTAAGTTCTTCTTATAATAAATATAATAACGTATAATATTTTCTGTATAATAAGATCCAAGATGTTTGTCCTCTTATATAGACTCAACCAGATATACGGACCAGAGAGGTGCAATTGGTGGATGTGGTGGGCGCGGCTTAATGGTAGTGAGTGTGCAATTTCTTTAGTCGGTATGTTGGTCCCTTTATAGACTCGGTCCTTGCAAGTTCCACGTTCAAACCAACTATTTGGTTAAACTCAGCACGGACCAATAGGCGTGGCTTCAAATAGTGGACGTAGTAGTTTGTTTGTCATTATATTTGTACTTTTATAGACTCGGTCTCTGCAGGTCCTACTTCAAAACCAACTATATTGTTAGATTCAGCATGGACCAGAGTAACGTAATGGGTGGGTCAGGTGGGCGTGATAGATTTGTTTGTCAGTATGTTTGTGCTTATATAGACTCAGTCCATACCATCCAACATATATGGTTGGACTAAGCATACATCGAGTGTGGGCGTGGTTTCATGTTAGTCATGGTAATTAAATGTTTTTTGAAACAAATCATCCTGTAATTATTAATTAAATATTTTAATAAATTTACTGTTTTAACTACTCAGTTCAGAACTAGAAAAAGTTCGTTATTGTGACAGAAATTAAGCTACAAAAATAATCTTAATTTGTTTTACAAATTTTCGCTCACTGAGTCAAGAATTTTTATAATTTTTTTAAATATGTTTCTCCTATAGATTAAATAATTTCTCCAAGTAAAGTTCTATCGGTCCAAAGGTTGACCTAAAAATATAAAAGTGGTAAATATAATAACAATGAAATATTTTTACATTATACACGGTGAGTCATTACGGAGTAATCGGTTTGCCAGTGGTTAGATAACCATTAAAGAAAGAAAATTCCTATATACCATTTTTCTCGTATTTCTATACTTTTGGAGAATAACGGCATCGAAGTTCAGCCTAATGTTTTCAAATTTAATAGTATGAATGCACATGACACATATTTTAAAAGTTCAAGCAGATATTCAATACTACTAGAATGTGCAAGGATAGCGTAATAAAGTAATAAAAACGTCTTTATTTTGGCCAAGTGTTTCGTAGAATAACAACAGATAAACAGAATTAAATAAACAAAGCATGTTGAGAACGACCTCTCCATGGATATTGTTTCAAAAATGGTATTTTTGTTTTGTGTTGTTTCTGATTACTAAGACAATTTCAAATTCTTTTAATAGGCACATTAACCCCTATGTGTAATACAATACTGCAGGTTTGTGAATAAAAAAATTATGGTACTGTAATAGTGACACATATTTGGTTTCTTAAATGATAACAAATTGCAAACTCCTTACACTGCAGCTTTTAGTAATAAAACGTAACAGTACTTGTACTTGACTATGTAAACAAATCCATCAAGCATTCAGGGTCGTTGAATTAAAACATCAAAAAGAATAATAAGGTTTTAATAATGAAACATTCTAGAATTCCAATAAAAAAACAATACGTATTGATGGATAGATCAAATTAGCTAAACATGTCTTTACTTAATTAAAACTAATATCTGTTTATTAACGCATAACACATCGAATTTAATGATATCATTGAATGGGTCTGTATTAAAATGATGTCATTTCTGTCTGCGTTTACTATTAGAATAGAGGGGAATCCCCCGGATTAACTGATCGTTTTGTTTTAACATCTAAAATGGAATGTGCGTCGTTTGCATTCTTGTTGTGCTTGTTTAAACAGATGTCACGCTTTTGCTGCTGGTGTCAATTTCTAAAGATCTTGCATTTATTTCTATTCGACTTAACAACACTGACCTGCATCAATTATACGTACTTTTCTGAAAACGTCGGTCAAAATTTTCGAAATTTTCAAGTTCATTTAATCAAAACAAGTTACTAAGGTTTTATGTCTCTAATAACCAGAGAAGCTTATCCTCAAAGTCCGATCATTGAGTACTGAATCACCGTGTATACACAGAATTGATCGCCCGTACTACGTTAATTCAATTCAATTTCAAGGAATTTATATGCAAAACAAATCAGAAATAAGAAATGGTTGTTTTATAGCCATTAATCTTTTCGACGAAATGTTTCCGCAATAAAGAAATGTAATTTCTAAGTGAATTTTTAAATATTTAGTATTACTCTGTCTAATTTTAGTTTTATCTTTGTAAGCAACCAACCACCAGGAAGTTACGTGTGTGTGTGTGTGTGTGTGTGTGTGTGCTATTTAAATACATGTTATAAATATACATTTATACAACTTACACTGTTTGTACCAAGTCCCTATATTTATGTTACCTTAAGAACCTGACATCCTGACTTCCACTTCAAGAGAATCTCACCTGTATTTATTTAGGCACTTTAAATATTTGCCGTGGAAGTTGGGAAAGGAAAGTTAAACTAATAAGTAGTTGTCATTTCTGCTTAAATGTTGAATCATTTATAATAATACGGACGGAAATTTTTATTTATCGAGAGTTAATAGACCGCGAAGGGATAATAGTAAAGTGATTGTAACTAGTTACTGTTATAGTTATTAAGGAATTAACTATACTAGCAAAAAAGTAAGAGCACAAGAAATAAATCACTAAACACACTATTTAGTAATGGTATGGATTGTCAAATAGTACATTATTCAACAAGCATGTAATAATGGTTGTTAATACTCATGAGGCCGAGATTTGCGACGCGAGCCGAAGGTGAGCGTCTTAATTTATCCGATCGTAATTAAATTTCATCAAATGTTCTATAAATTATTGATATCAACTGTCTCAAGGTCCGGAAGTACGTGGGACACTCTAATACTTTATAGTTTTTTAAAAATTATTTAAGGCGAAAGTTGCCAAATTCCTGTAACCTCATGTTCGGAAAACTGATTAAATGTTAAGCTGAGCACGACTTAACTTCATAATCTCTACGTATAAGCAGTTACAGTTTCAATAAAGTGTTTTTCAACTGTTACTTTGAATTTGTTTGCATCAAAAAACATTCAAATATATTTTTTCTCTATATTTACTAACCTCTCTTCGGAATATTTCTTGCCAAACGATTTATTCGATATCAAAATAACATTTATGCTTATGCATAAAGTTAGAAACTCTTTGTCCTTGAAACAGTTTGAAATGCCTATATAAATACATTTACATACTATTTAACATGGATTTCTCATATATCTTTGTCTGTTTTCTTAATACTTTCAACTATTTTCAGCCAAAACTTTACTGTGGTGAGATTTGGGATTTAAGTATCAAATTTATTTTAACGGCAAGCATTCATTTTTAGTAATCTTTTATTCAAGAAAAAAATTATTTTCATTTGGCACTTTTTATAAATCTTCAATCTTAAATTATTGGTCTGGATAATAATTATTATGTCATACAACACTGATCAATCCTATAAAAAGAGAGGTAAACGTACTTTAATAAAACTTGTCGGTTTTAACTACATAGAGTAATGCAATAGGAAACTAATTACTGGTTGTCTTGTACTAAAAGTCATTAATAATTAATAGTATTTTGTTACAAAACAGGGAAATAACAGTTTATGCACTTTAATAATAACCCTAACCTCGGGCTTGAATAACCAACCAACCGTTCAGCAAAACCTTGGCATTCATTCATTTTTTAATCGAATGAATTTCGAAACTTTTAGGTATAATGTCAAAATCAGAAGTGGAAAATTAGTAGGTGTAAATAATATGGGATAATGCAACACTGTTATCAGGCTTGGGGGACATGACTCGCCTGCAAATGCAGTCAATTTCGAAAATTTATTATTTAAGATAATTAATTATTATAGTATTTAGATGTATGTAACTTTAAATTAATGTACACATAATGCAGAGTGAAATAATTGTTTTTTGCATATAATTTTATTTATTGCAATTAATCAGTGTAAAAATAAATATGTGAAACTTTCTGCACGTCCTCTTTTATTACACAAATGTCTGGGTTAAACGTACACAATTTCGGCTAGACATGTCGTCGTCACCGGAACCTGATATTATACATATACTATTATAGTGGTTTTATGGAGTCATAAATTTGTAATGGTATGGGTGTGTCAATGTTCGGTTTATAATTACATATTTATTAATAATATCAATAAAAAATTTATAAACATTTTTGTTTATCAAGGTTGTACTTATATACATACAATATGGTTAAAATTTGTTTGATCTAATAATTGATGTAGCTTAGAATTCTAACAGCAGGATTGGTAAGTAAGTAAGTGGGGTGTTATATGTAGAGATAAAATCAATCAAAGTAATAACCAATCGATATGTAAAAAATAAATAAATTTCTGGAAGTTAAATTATTTTATTTGTTTTATTAAATGTAATAAGTAATGTACTATACTTCTATAATTTAATTACAAAAGATTGAACCTGCAAAAAAGAAATTTTATCTACGACCATTATAGAAAACTGTATATAAATATTTCGCACAGTCTAGTAACCATGAAAATGACTCATTGCTCACAGTCTTCAAACTGGACGGAAATGACCGTGCCAAATGATATCGCACGATCAGTAGTTCTATTAAAACGCGATAGATGTCAGCACATGCAATATTATAATATTATTTATTTCATTTCGTATTTCAAACAATTGTTTATATACTACAATTAGTAAAATAAAGTATAACTTGATCTCCGTTGTCAATGACACCGGAGTTCAAGACGTTCTTCATCTCCGTTGTTGTTGGCAACGTAAAAATCATTTGATGTTGCATAACAGCCACACGTAACATGCTGCTTTTTATCTCCTTGGTTACGCGTATGATGAGAAAGACAAGGCAACTTGCTTCATTATACAATAAATTCGGATGAATTTTAAAAGAGAGAAATTAGGATTCAAATACGAAATAAAATAAAACAACTTATGCAATACGGAGATCAAGCTTCTTTAAATCCTCGAAGATGTTATAACGCCTCGGCTGGCGCCTCGGCCTTATAATACATCTTCTCGGATTTAAAGTATCGCTTGATCTCCTAATTACATAATATATATAATTATTTGAAATATAAAAGTTCTAAATTTTGCATAAAGGTTAATTTATTTTTAGTCCAGTCAATAGAGATGTGAAGAGTGTATTTTCGTGTTAACAGCTGTTTTATTGCACAAACCTATTCAGAATAGTGTGTAGAATAATATATGTAGTTGCGTACTAAATCGTAGTGACAGCAGAAAAATTATTAACAACTTAAGACGCCATCAACCGTTTTTAAGGTGTTTTTCTTCCGTAGATCATCAGGATGGCTTACTACGAAAAAAAGTTCAGTACATGATTTGTTTATAATACAGACAGCTACAAAATGACACCGGTTCGATTGTTATAACTGAAATAAGTAAGTTGCAAAATCGAAGAAACTGCCAAAGTCGCGAATGTTTTTTAAGTTGCCATAAAAATTTAAATAGTTAACCAATATTGATGAAACTTACGTTAAGTATAGTTTAAATTATGTACAATAAGCACTCAAAACCTGTATGTCAGGTATACAAAACTTTTTGCTTAACAAGGTTTTGTAAATCTACTGCGCCTAAAACTTTGGAAGTTTGCAAAAGCTGTTTGAAGCTTTGCATACTATTGCAAATGTGCATATATACAGGGTGCCCATTATGTATGGAATATAGTATATATCTCGGTAAAAATCGACTGTATAAAAAATTTGTTATACAAAAGTTGTTTAACATTTTATTTTCCATAATAAGATAGCATTCAATTGTTTTTATTTCAGAAAACAAATGAGTAATGAATAACACTTTAATTTTTTTAAATAGCAATGTACCCTTTCATTAGGCTCATTTGATCGAGATTTTTTTTCTCTTTTCGATGACCTAAAATCTTAGCACCCTTATATCAGAAAATTTTTGAAAAAAACGTAAAAAATATTTATTACGTTAATTTCACCAATAACATGAATCTAGATATCCGAGATCGTAAATCGTAATTATTACCCTAAAATAAACAGATGTGCATCTACATAATGTACAAAACAAAACAAATGAACAAAAAACAAAATAAAACAAATGAACAGAAAATTATGTACGTCTCTTATAAAGCTCGAAGACAAAACGAAATTAGCAATAAAATGGTTTTCATGGCAATAAGTGTTCAAAATGTTCACCATTAACTGCAAGGCAGTAGCCCAACCTATCACGAAAAGCTTGAAAAGAATTTCTGAGCGATCTGGGAGAAATTGCTGCAGCTGCATTTTGTATTCGTTGCTCTAATTCGGCCAGATTCTGGGGTCGGCGTGTATACACTTTTGGTTTTAAATATCCCCAGAAGAAGAAATCGCAAGGTGTAAGATCCGGAGATCGGGAGGCCACTCCACAGACCCTCTTCTGCCTATCCAACAGGCCGGAAATACCACATTTAAATATCGGCGTACATCTAAATGATAGTGGGGCGGTGCTCCATCTTGTTGAAACCAAAGATCATCAAGATTTGCTTGGCAAGCTGGAATAATTTGCTGTTGTAATAATTGCAAATCACGGTCACCAGTTAGAGTACCACGAATAAAGAAAGGTCCAATTATGTGATCTGCACAAATTGCCACCCATACGTTTAATTTTTGTGGTGTTTGGGTATGATTTTGGATTATCCAATGGGGATTTTCAGCGGCCCAAAATCGAAAATTATGCCTATTTACATTTCCATTTAAACAAAACGTAGCCTCGTCAGAAAAAACCATATTATTAAGAAAATTTGGATTGTTGTTGATTAGCTCCATCATAAATTCACAAAATTCAACACGTCGATCGTAGTCATCTTCGGATAATTCTTGCAATAAAGTCGGTTTGTACGGATGCAATCTTTCTGAATGTAATATTTTCTGTATTGAACCTTTACTTACGGCATGGTTTAAACTTAACTGACGAGTTGAAATGTTTGGATTTTCTTCGACTTCTATTAAAACATCGAGCTTTTATCTTCATTTGTCACAGACCTCTGCGGACCAGTCTTCACCAGATCTTTAACATTTCCAGTTTCCCTAAACCGTTTCAAGGTTTTGCTAACTACTGACTGGGTGATTGGTTCTCGATGTGGATAACGCTCATTAAAAATTTCACATACTTCTAATTGTATTAGTTTGCGATCCCCATAACCGACCTTAATTAAAATTTCTATACGTTCAGTTTCTGTTAAATGAACCATTTTTATTTTTCCATGTACCAACAACTTAATTAAATAAACAAATTTCTGTCACAATGACATGTATTCTGTAAAAACCATTTCATATCAATTGTTACGCATAGCAATTATTCAGGTCTATTCTGCAAGCAATCATATCAATTGTTACACTCCGATTGATTGTTATGGGACAACCATAACAAGCGATTTTGCAAAAGTGGTATTCTCTAAGCACTTTCTGTATCAATCGATTGCTATGTTATAACAATAAATTGAAGACTCATATCAATTGTTATCCGGTCGTTGTTAGGTACTCATCTCAAAACTTTATTGTGTTTTATTTTCACAAAAACGTTAATATTTCTATAAAAATTCTTTTATGTGAGTAGAAAACCATTGTATTTGTAAAATAAACCTCAAGAAAAGTAATTTCGCAAACGTTTATGTTAAAAACCGGTTCCTCTAACCTCACTTTTTGGTAGTCGTGTTTTGTTAACAAGCAGGTAAATCTCAACACTACGAATGCCCAAGAGAAAGAGAATTAGAATGTCTCTTAATTCTTATTTTGTTAAATATTTTTGACACCGAGATTTAATTGATTTTCTTTAATTTTAATAGTTGTTTTCTTTTCTCTTCATGGAATTTTAAATTTGTATTTCTTTTCTGTGTTAATAAATATAATTATCCATTTAAATGTTAAAAAGGGAATTTATTTGTGTATGGTTCATTAACAACGTTTTACAGATATAATTTAAATAGCTTCCTAATTAATTAGCGACCCGCCTGATTTCGTCTCATGCATTCATGGAACTTGTTTTCCAGTTTAGAAATTATAGCCAGAGAATTTTTTTATAAAGGTAAGTGATATTTAGTTGTGTATATTTTCAGACTGTTTTAACATGATTTTGTGTTTGTGAATTTCAACAATAACAAAATTATTTTGCAATTTATAACCTTTCATCTTTCATTAAGTGTTGGAAGGTTTATTATTCACAACAATAAATATTTCTTTTTTCTTATTGACCTTCAATATCATAACAATATGTATGATGTTTCTAGCTTTACTAGATTGACTGAAATTAAATTTTTTTTAAAAATTTAATATTTACTTGTTTTCGTAATTTTAGATTTACCATGAGTCAATCCAATGGTGTGAAAATGGAAGCGGCTCACAATACATCTCTTAACTTATTACCAGAAATGTCACGTAAAAGATATGAATGCGAGCATAAATTCTAGCTTAAATATTGTTCTTAGCTTTTGGTGTTTTATTACTTTTTTTGTAGTCGTAGATAAAGTATAGTGTGTAACATGCGCAAAAACGCCAATTCCACACTATATAATTGCAACATTCGACTTTCTATCATTGTAGAAACCTTGGAAAGTAAGCTATTACTATAGCAACAGCAAATCGGTTAACAATTTCCTTTACATGTCTGAAAAACTGACCAGTAAAGTCTTGGCCAACTTGTGACATCTTAGTAGTCAGGATGTACAATATTAATGCTTACGGTGCTCAAGGTTAAAAGGAGAGCTGGTAGGTTGGTTCGTCGGTGATAGCTACTAAAAAAGAACGATTTGCTGCCTGGGCGCCATTCTAGAAACCTAGAAAGAAGGGGAATGACCAAATACACACAATCATAACAAAAACACAACACGATCATGTAAAACGTATAATTAATATTAAGATTCAATAACGTAATATAAATGTAAATAGTAACAGTAGTAATAACAAATATACCAATATAGTAAATAACAAAAGGTACAAAAACTAAATAACAAACAATAGTCACCAAGGGCTAAACAAACACCCTACTATAATAATAAGAATAAATAGCCACAATAAGGTATGAAGAATGACCACTGATATGACTAACAGCCAGTATAATAAATGTACAAGATTTTCTGATAAATAAATCGATAACAAAAATGTCAATAATGAAAGTTCCTTTTTGTATACAACCACTAATCAAATTACAAAATATAATTAAGTGCAACTTGCAGTGAACAGGGTGTGCAAAAATAATAAATAAAATTGTTGGAAACTGTGAGAGGTGAGGTAGGAAACAAATATCGGAAACAAAGCTTGCTCAATAGGGCGCCGTACCAGCAATATTAATACCAAAGCAAAAATTTACAAAGTACCACCAGTACAACTTATCAAAGATTTGATCACAACGAAAGGTAAGTAATTAACTTTAATTAGGAATAAGGATAATAATAAGGAAAAACACTTCTGTAATACTTACAGTTACAAACTCTCAAATTTACCAAAAATTAATACAGTACCAAAGATGTCGATGCTGACAAAACCAGCTACTATAATTAAACGGCAAGAACACTTAACTCCTGGCTAGGAGACAATGTGGTCTACAGGTGTCTTCAAAGATTTAAAACCACCATTACCGGAGGGTAAGATTATCACATCCTAATCCCAAATAGCAAGATAAAATATAGTTGACAATAACCAGCTTCTAGGATTAAAAGGCAGGAACAACCAACTACTGGTTGCGAGACAGTGCAGTGGCCTACAGGTGTCTTCAATGATTTAAACCACCATCACCGGAGGGTAAGATTATCACATGGAAATCGCAACTGGCAGGATAAAAAATACCATTCTTTTAGAACTTGCTTATACCAGAGCAACCATTTCCATGATGTAATTCAAAGGATTCGTCAAGTAAGTCTCAATAAAATTAGAATAACCTTCATCAATAAAGGTGAAAAATGTGGGATAAGGCGAGAGGCCTAAAAATAAAATAATAAATTACCCCCAAGCAAAAGTACGTATAAATCTCAAATGAAAATCAAAGAGAATTAGAAAAATTCAAAAATTAGCAAAAATAATTACTTAGATGTTCTTGGGCCAAAGGTTCAGTAGGAAAAGAGCTTGAAAAATTAAAATGTCTGCTCATTACCAAAAAGAGATTAGAATTCCTCCTACACATAGTTGGTAAAACTTTCACACCAAAAGATAAAAAGAAAGTAGAAATAGCTGACAATGTTTATAATAAGATAACAAAAATACTCAGAGGAAAATATCAGAAAACACTCCTAAAAGAAAAATCCGAATAGTAATTTAAAGAACAAAAATAATTAAAGTTAGTTAGGTAGGCACACTTGACTCCAAGGAATTAAGAGGATAATAAAAATTGGGAACGTCACAAACTTTTATTTGGAAATAATTTAAAACAAGACGTTTTACCCGATTTAGATTTAGGTTTTTATAAATGTATTTAACGCTAAAATATCTTTTTTATTTAATATTAGTTTTATTTTTATTTTTCCGTACTTTATATTTAATAAATACCATGGAATTAATTAATTTCCGATTTTAAAATACTGACACGGCCTACTAGATTCATATAGGCTTCGCTTATATACGGCCGTCTCATTTCCAGTTTTTCCATTGTTGAAAATTATTACAGATTCGTACGTTAAGTTGCACCATCTGGCGGTAATTTTACAACAAAGATATTTAAAGTCAGAGCTCAGTCGTTAATTTTTAGGTTATACGTTGTCAATTGTGTCAAACTGCCTCCGATTAAAGAGCGTTTATTCGAATATTAACAGTAAATAATAAATGTCTTAACAACGATCAAATGTTATTAGATTATGCATTAAAAAACAGTAGGTACATTATATTACATTACAAAACGTTACATTAAAATTTTATTTATTATTTTATTTCATTATTCTTTCGACGTCTTTATTTTTATAAAAACGCTGCCAGTCCTCAAATAAAATTGGTAAACAATTTAAAAAAGTTCCACATTATCTACATTAAAACTAAAAAAACATACATTAACAACCACTTTACAAATACACCTATTTTTATACTCTCTGTCTCCTGTGTAAGTAGTCAATCTTGTAGATTGGTTTATCTCGGCACTGTATATCTCCATGCTTTTCGGTATGCTGCCATACTATCAGTTTTTTTTTCTCTATAGTCAATTCTGTATAGCTGGAGCAGCCTAAGTTTTCTTTTACTTGGGGTATATATTGCAGTCTAGGTCTAGCTAGGGTGTTCTTTCCTTCGATTATGATTTCTATTATCATTTTTAGATAACACCCGAATGCCATAAAGTATGTCCTATTAATCTATCTCTGCTTCTCGTGGTCTCCTTCATTAACTTTCTTCTTGTACTTTTTATAGTATTCAAAAGCTTGTCTTTGCTATTGTCCAAGTTTCAGATCTATATAGCGCGACACGACATACGAATGTGTGTAAAAGCTTTATAGTATTGACTTGATTCTATACCGTTTAGATCATGCAATCAGTTGGTTCAGAAAAGTTTCAAACTTCATCTTATTCCTGGAACACTTCCTCTACCTTCTTACTATATAATCTTTTAAGACATGACACAAAAATCGTAATTTAATTATCGTTATCCTAGATTCTTAACCGCCCTTCAAAATTTCTAAATACTTTCTCCCATATCGCTTTTGATTTTTATCATATAAACCAAGTTCTATATAAAGGTAATGCCTTATGAGATAAATTTTGTCAATTTTATATTTATCTTACTGAAACGATTGGTCTTAAAACTCAAGTAGATTTCATCAGCTCTATGCCTAAAAAATATTTATTTTTAGTAATGTCTGCCACAGTAAGAATTCATCATTCCATGAATACCTACTTCTAATACTTCTAATCATAGCTTCAGTTCGTAGATCGTGCATTGACATTAGATGTTTACATCATATGCTGTGTGATGCTGTGGTAATTCAAGTGCTACAAAACCCAAAAGAGCAATTGTAATTTGCGAAATATGAAATTGTACTTACTTATACTGTGGCTATCATGTAGTTATTAAGTGTTTCTAGTCTAAGAATTGGGGCATTAGTATATAAACATTGCGTTAACTCAGTATAATTTTCTAAATTGTATTATACTATGTAGGATATTTTGGTTTCCTAGTTCCTACTGTAACATATTCTTGGCATATTTATGTACATTATATCCAAATCTGTATGTACAAATACCAATAAATTAATGAAGTATTTATTACACAATAGGAAATGACAATTACAGACATGACGTATAACCTAAAAATTAATGACTGCAGTCCGACTACAAACCATCTTTGTTGCAGAATGACCGTCAGTGGGCGCTGCTTAACGTACGAATCTGTAATTTTTGGATCCTAATTTCAACAATGAAAAAACTGGAAATGAGACGGCCGTATATAAGCGAAGCTTATATTAATCTAGTAGGCCGTGATTGACAGGTTACAGAAAATTTATTTTAAAATTTATAATTTTTTTTATTTTGATTATTTAGTCCAATGATTATGAATAAAATAGTAGACATGTTTTGTTGGTAAAGTTTACAAGCTTCGCGATATTAATATATATAGGCTGGTAATATACTATTAAAACACCAGATAATTTATGCTATGGAAGTTTAATAAATGGTATTAATGTCTATAACGTGTCATTCTATACCAACGGGAAGTTAAGGTAATTTTGGGCATATTTGAATTTTAAAAATATAAAAGTAAAAGGAGCGCAGCTAAAAAGATTGATAAGTTTAATTGAACTTGTATTAACAGTGGTAACTTAATACCTAAATACATATACAGTATTGGAAAAATTTCGTCTAGGGATTGGAGTTTCATGTGTGAGCAAAAAAAATAGCGAATAGCAATAAATCTGAGAAAGATATGTATTATGGCATAAGTAGATACGGTATGACAGTTCGAGCGCAAAACACATGTATTTTCTTATGAAGGTCCGTTTTGCATCTCAAGGTCATTCGCGGACCAGCGCGAGAACACCGCAAACATGCTATCGTGCACCCATGAGTCTACTCGGCAACTATGCAATTTCATCGTGAAAAGTAATTACCTCACTACTCATATTATTACCTCATGTTGTACCATTAATAATAATTTAAGATAACTTTAAAAATAAATCACGGATCAACGCATTTCGGTATTCCAGTGTATCTCATTCAGGTACCCATTATAAATTGTAATTCAATGAAGTGCTGTTGAATTTAATGCAACTCTGGAGAAATTTACTGAAATTTGCGCGAGAAATTAAAAGCAATTGTGGCAAACTTGGGGCAATTGCAAGAAATTGTGGTGGTTGACTTCAAAGAAATTTGTTCTCAATAAAAAGCTTTTGTAAAATTTTAACTGATTTCAACTAAATTTCCTTTTATGGAAATTTATGAGATTCGTAGACATTTGTGTATTTTGTCTATGACATAATTTTCAATCTGCGTTGATTTCACAATTTTAACTACCTGTAAATGTCGTCGTGCACGTTAGATATATTTGAACCAGTTCTTGTAAAGGTTTATTATTGTAAGACAAATTACGTAACAAATGACTTGATAAATCGTGGCTAACTAAATCCTAAGACCGGAAGTCTTTTATGGTTCACTGGGGTCAAGAAATTGTTTTGAATAGTGTGGACAATTCTTATTTTCAGGACCTCTGGGGGTCTATAATAAACATACAAGGCGATATCTCGAAAACGACTTGGACTATCTGAATGCAATTCGGGACAGGTAATTGGTAGGACATTTTGATGTAGCATTTAAATTTTTACTCTCACTCACTTGTAAGGGGTGTGCGTGTGGGGGGGTAACTATGGAATTTTAAATGGGATGCTACATCTTTCTTTTTAAAATTCGAATCTACGTAAAAACTACGTATGTTTACACAAAAATACTACGATTTTTTATATTTTCTTCTGTAGCGGATATAGTCGCCATAACTTTTTCTTTTATAAAATCCCACAGGAAACGTCAATGGAGGTAAAATCGGGTAATCGAGGAGGCCAGTTTACAAACATAGCTTCAGACTCAATTCTGAGTCTCAAAGACCATGTTATTGTTTTAGTTTGTTTTTTAGTTGTTCTATCTTTCGCTAGTTAATCCTGTTTGTCATAGTATCAAACGTAGAAATTCTTCAAAAAGTGTTATAAATAGTTATAAAGTTTTCTCCATAATTCTCAAACCACTTTGAAAAAACTGAGTAGCTGTTATGCTTGATCGTAGAACGTAGATATCAATATAATATAAACTATAGGCCACAATTTACAGACCACAGATATCAGACAAAGACTACAGACTGTCAGAAATAAACTATAGATCGTCGATATAATAGCACCAGAAATAATACTATAGTACATAGACTTCAGTTCAGATACTATGGGCCAGACTATATGACCATGTGCTATACCATAATAACATACTATACTGGGGCCGCCGAATAGATATAGTACAAAAAAAATCAAGGCAGCACAGATTGTACTGATTGGCTTTATGTGAAAGTGAAATTTACAATAAAACATTTTTGCATATGAATTGTTAATTCATTATAAATAATGTCTCTTCGAGAGATGCTAATATAAATAATAACCATACATTTTAAAAAATTGCAGTTTTATTAATTTAATAAAAATGTTATTAAAAGTTCGTGAGTAAGACAGTTTGACAGTAAACTAATTGATATTTTTTTGGTACAAGTAAACATGCCTTTCAATTTGAGCGGTATATTTGAATGCTACCAATAGAAAGGTTTTGTTAAAAAGAGGAGGTAATTGTAGGCGGTTTTAATTACTATATCTGTTCAGCGTCCCGAGTATAGTATGAAGCATGGAACATAAAAACTTATTAGACCACAGACATTAAAGTATGAATCATACACCATATAGGCATAGTTCGACCAAAAATACAAGAAATGAGTCACCCGCGTAATAATCCATTAATATCCACTTGAATAAACAATACGAAACGAAAACACGTTCATCTGGCATCTATCACCACATATCGGTGGCGCATCGCAATCTGTACTCATGTTTAGGATAGTTACTCTTGATACAATTGCATAAAAGGGAGTCGGGGACGCAACTGAATGTTGCACTAGCTTTGCACGACACGCTCGCAGTGAATGATATCCATGTGATACAGGATAGCTTTACCTAGAGTTCCTAAATATAAACTGAGCTCTTGACTATTTCGAGTTAAGTCACGCATGTAAAATTTTCCTAGTGACATTTCATATTTTGAAACTATTTATTAGAAGGTTGGTAATCATGATAAATAAATTAAACTGTCGATATGACATTTATATAAATCTGAAATTGGGTACAGTTAATACTTACATTAAAAACTTTTACATGCATAAAAATAAACATGACATAAAGCATAACCTAAAATTTATAACTGACAGCTGCTGAAATTTGTCACTGAAGTAAAAAGTGGCCAAAAAATATCTCTGTTTCAGATAACTTAGTTTTGGACTAGAAAGAGATACATTTTGCCATCCGTGTCCTAACTCACTAAGTCAGGAACTCTAGCTTTACCCATTTTCAGTACGTAATTTGTGATGACTAATTTTTGTATTTTTGGTTGAACTATAGTACTTTAAACGTCAGAGTTTCTCCGGAGACTTGTTGGCGGTTGACTCGTGTCCCTCGTCCCTCGCTTGGTATTTAGAAATTATTTATCATGTCAACAAAAATAATAGATATTAAAAAGTGTCTGTCTGTGTCTCGCTGACACAAATTCAATAATATACAAGTTCATCTAAAAGAATACAGCCGGCAAAGATTACGCAAACACTCCAGTCAGAACTCTACCTGAAGGGATTTTTAAACGGCCACTGACCCTCCCTTCGCAGCGTGAGTTTTCCGGAAATTATGCCACGCAAAATGGATCAGTATCAAAAATAACAACCATGTGCTTCTTTCAGCCTTAATAAGCGTAAATCTGCACTAAGCTCACCTAAAATACGTTGTACTTGCCCCTGCATTATCTACAACCCCAAATGTAAATATTATTTCTCCAAGTGATAACATAAACTTTAAAAAAATATAGTTATAAATAATAAAAATAGTTATCAAATAATTTTAAACCTATTTAAAATAAAAATAATTATTTTCAAGTTTCTTAAAGAAACCAAACTTAATTCCTAAATAATGTATTTTCATATTTTTAATATTATTTATTAAACCTTTCACTATTGAATGTGTTTCGAAACTAGCGAATTGCAAGACTCGACTTAATTTTCATTAGCTATTTCTTCATATATTTAAAATTTAATAAATATTGCAAAAACGCAAACCATTCCAAATTGATGAATTAAAAATTAAATTATAAACAATCAACTCACCTGTTACTCCTTCAAATAGTGTTCATTTTCACAATAACAACTCCTTTTTAAATATTTTAATTAAACAAAAATATTTAAAAGACATATATTTTCACTAGATTTAAAACGGAACGATAAAGAAGCGGCTATAAAACAATTCACCAATAACCGACCATAAAACAGTATACACGCGATAACATAACCCACGCAGCTGTCAGCTGTTTATTTAAGTCAGTGACACTATCAAAATACCAACTAAAACTAAACAAATAAAAACCCTACTCAAAACAGTTGCATAATGTTGGCTATACTATTCGTTTCTCCTTCTAACCTAATTACCTTCAATTTAGCATCTCTGTTGCAGAAAGTGATTCGTTAATTAAAAGGGTGTGCAGGTGTTGTGTGCGTAAATATGTATGGATAATAGTAGTTTTTTGTTATCAGTGAACTGATAAAATATTAAAAAATGAAGTGTACAAACAGAACTTACATGTTTATGTTTATAAACATAATCTATAGTATTATAACAGTAATTAATTGTAAGTTTTATAGTAGCTAAAACGTGAATTGGTTTGTTTATGTATCATAGTAGGCGGGGCAGGCGATGAGATCATAAAGTTTGTATTTTTTTTAAGAATTAAAAATCATTTTAGGTCAAAGATATAGGCCTGAGCCACATCCAGGGAGTGAATCTAATCCTAGAAATGTTAAAGAGAAAATTATTTGGTGTACAGTTAGCCTGGAAGAGCAGCAGAAGTGCTTTAACTTTGCTATGGCTGTCGAAAGGGATAGAATTCGTATAGGATACGATTATTTTGAATTAGACTGTAAACATGTAAGCGTTGCCTTTTTTTTATTGAAATACTATTAAAAAGTAACAATTTTATTTACTATTAGGCTTTCAATAAAGATGAATGTATGCAATTACTCGATGAAGAAAAAGTAACTTTAACCTCGTTAGATGCTGGTGAGGTGTTTGTCGGTGGACGATATCACAGTTTGATTCCAATAGCTCAACAGGTGGCTGATAGTGGAATGAAACATTACTATGCAGTTGCCGTGGTGAAAGTAGACTCAAAGAGCATGAGAAATGTTCATAGCTTGAGGCATTTACGTGGAAAAAGAGCTTGTTTCGCCGGAGTTGGGACGATGGCCGGATGGGTTATTCCTATTTATACAGTAAGGATTTTAATAATTGTGCTTTTATATTGCTTTCCATGAAATCGAAGTCAATTATAATCCTACAAATAAACTGTTCATAAAAGTTGGCTCTAGAATTTTATCAAACTGTTCTATACTGATATTATTGCCAACATAAATACCTATCAGTAGTGGACCTTAATAATACATTAATTAAGCATATCGCTTGTTACTATGCAAATTACAAATAATACTCAACTGTATGCAATTCAATATACAAATTCAACTTCTTGATCCTGAAAAGTAGGCACCTTAACAAAAAATGTAACTTAGTAGAAATTTATACTACAGAATTTTTTGTTTAAAGCATTTGATCACTTCCGATCATCTAAAGATACTGCTCTCTTTTCACCTATAGAGCAATCCAAAACAGGTTAGTTTAAAGGGACGCTGGAGGACAAACAAACAGTTTGAAACTCCGTAGTTTTAAAAATATTAAATGTTTTAAATATTTGTTTCGCATGTTAGTAATTTAAACATTCAATGTTTGCTTATTGTATATTTGATGTAAATAGAGAGCAATTTATGGTACTATGTGAGGTTATATTTTATGTTTGTCCTCCAGTAACTTGATACTTTGACGGCAATCTAGATTGCCCTATTTAGGAAGTGAGGTTATGTTTTATGTAATGCACTACGCCAAGGTATTTTTAATTCAAGTCAGACATTTAATGATCTGAACTTTAACTTATTAACAAATTATTAAACAATTTCACAATTTCATTAATAGCATTTTAGATTCACCACTCTCGATTCACAAGAAATAACCAAACACAGAGAAGTAACGAATGTTTGAAATGTATACAAATTTGTAAGGTTATGTAATGCGCTTTAAACATGTTTTGCAAAGCTTTGTTAATACTTTTTGCATTTATACAATTAAGTGAATTCTTATCTTATGATATAAGGTTATATTTCAAACATTATACAAATTGCCCAATGTTGATCTGTCAGAGCAACATCAAGCACTCTCTGAGTGACTTTTTAAAAGAGTGCAAGGTCCAAATTGAACATACAGATTGCAGTTAAAGTAAGTGTGGTAGATGAATCGAACACTGAGAGTGCTCATGGTGAATTGAAAACGCTACAAATTGTATGTATAATTTTTTATTTGCCATTCTGATCAATTTTCTTACTGTTAGAATCACTAAAGCATGTATGAGGGCAATATAAAAGTAACATAAAAATCAGAATGTTGTCTTCATGTTTATTCTTTTGTTTTTAATTTCAGTTAATGCGAGAAGGAGGAATGGAAATCATCGATTGCAACAATCACGTCAGATCTGCAACAGAATTCTTTGGACCCTCGTGTGCTGTTAATTCTTTAACAGACAAATACAATCCAATCGGCGATAATTCTGACAAATTATGCCACATTTGTACTGGTAAAGTTCCTGGCGGAAAATGCACAGATTCCGATCCATACGCAGGATTCGAAGGTGCGTTCAGGTGCTTACTTGAAGCAGGAGACATAGCGTTTTTAAAACATACCACCGTTGAAGAATTAACCTCAGGAGTGGAATTTACGGGTGTTGGAAAGGAACAATTTGAACTATTCTGTACAGATGGTAGCCGTCGTCCTGTACATGATTATCAGAATTGCAATTGGGGTATGGTGCCAATGGATGCAGTTGTAACGACTTCAGCATCACCGCCTGAAGCTCGTAAGAAATATCAGAAATTTTTACAAAAAGCTGCCGAGATTTATGGTCTGCAAGGAAATGGAAGTTATGGTGGTGGCGGTTATGATGATAGAAACAGGGGGGGTTATGATGATGATCGTAATAGGAATGATCTTGATCAGTATGGAAATAGAATAAGGTATAAAAGGCAAACGTTTAGCGATTTTGGCTCACAAAATAATAATAGATATGGTAATTCTGGGCAGAATGATAGATTTGACCAATATAGTAGATATAATACAGATCGGGATCGTGATTCTTATAATCAAGATGATCGCGATAGAATTAATCAAAATGATCGTGATAGAATTAATCAAGATGATCGTGATAGGTTTAATCAAGATAATCGAGATCAATATAATCCTGATCATAACCGCAATCCTTTCAGTAGAGATCCTTATGTTGTTAACAGAGATCAATTTGGAGTAAACATTGATCCGTATAATAGTAACAATGATAATCCTAATCGTGATCCTTTCCATGACAACAGAGTCAATAATACTTTTAATTCATTTACTCCATTTAATCGAACTAACGTTACTTATTATGAAGTCTTTAATTTATTTGAATCTTCACCAAAATATGGAATACATGGAAATCTACTCTTCCAGGTTAGATTTTTAAAGTGGTATTACTCTCTTTGTTTTTAATTAACTAGTTCAATTCTAGGATATTGCACGGAATTTTGTTGCTCTATCAGAAAGCCAACAAACATTTTCAGGATTCTTAGGGGATGCTCTTAATTTCATCATGGGTGTACGTCAGTGTCCTGTCGATCACATGACAGTTTGCGTTACATCTGATCCTGAATTAGAAAAATGCATTAAGATGAGAGTAAGTCAATTTAAGGTGTCAAGATTAAAAATAACTGAATTTTTAATTTAACAGACTGCATTAAAAGCTCAACTGTTGAAGCCAGAAATGAGATGTGAAAAAGCTCATTCCCAAATAAATTGCATGCAGAAGATAAGATCCAGGACTGCCGATGTAGCTGTATTTGATGCTAGCGATGTCTATACAGCTGGTTTGAATTTCGATTTAGTGCCTTTTATTAGCGAGATTTACAGTTTGGGGAAACCAGAGTATTACGTTGTGGCTGTCGCAAAGGAGGCTGATCCTAGTACTGAATTGACATATCTTAGAGGTTTATAATATTTTTGGTATATAAGTGAGCTAGTAGATTTTTAATTGTTATTATTCCTCAGAAAAGTTTACTTGTCATGGAGGAATTAACACAGCAGCCGGTTGGGTTTATCCATTAGCCTACTTGATTAGTAACGGATGGATTAGACCGTATGGTTGTAACAGCATTCGAGCTGCTGCCGAATACTTCACAAAGAGTTGCGTGCCTGGCGCATTGAGTACTGAATATAATACAGGCGTACCTTATGATAATTTGTGCGATTTATGCCATGGAGCTAGTTTTAGGTTAGTTTATATTTAATTTAATATTTGTTGCAGAAAAGAATTTTCTTAGAAAGTCACATACTACACAATCATTCAACCTTGACCATAAATAAAGATTGGACTACAGTAGAATATCCGAGGGGCGTCTCACTACAGGAATAGGTGTACAAATTTTCTGATATATATCGGGAATACACGGGAATATATAGGAAATAACGGGCATACACGGTAATATCTGAGAAATAGTCAGGAATACTCGGGAATAATAAAGAATAATCAGGAATACACGGCAATACTTGGGAATATTACAGAAATATATGAATATTTGGGAGTGGGGTACAACGAACTCAGACGTTATTTCATTAAGTGGGTGATTATTTGGCAGGCAATTAAAACAATATTAATTTTAATAAAGACTTAATTCATTTTATTCACAACTATAATATATATGTAATAACATTATTACTGGCATCAGTGGCGAATCTTCAAAATTTAGTCCCCCTCCCGGAAAATTGGAGCCCCTTTAACAAATTTTAGTTGAATTAAGATAATAAAATGATTATAGCGAAAATCGGAGCTCCATCCAGAACCATGCGCCGTTTCTTTTACCATTAGATAGGTTCAGATAACGAAAGGGCCAAAGTTGAGTTCTTTTCCTTTTGGGCAATTTTGGTTTGCTTAAACCTTGAGAATGGTGGCTCCATATTTGATGGTACTTGGGTGGATGGTCTGGACCGGGGTTTTCTGCCTTCTAGTACCCCACCACCTCCCTCCGACAAAAGGGGGGAGATATTATGAAAAATTAGTTGTGGCCTTATGCGCCAAGAAATTGGAAAATAACGCTATGGGTATGTTTTGGGGTTCCCGCTTATCGTTTTGAGCTTTTGTTTCGTTCCATAGGCGTCAATATCGCCTATGCCGTTGCCTCATGGGTGGGGGAATTGTAGACTTTTTCAAAATTCAAAATGCCATAGCTCGAAGACTATGGACGTAGGGAGACGCCGTTTGTGGTATTCGGCGTGGCATGATCCCCTAAGCGATCACACGGGTATTACAGTGGGCGGTGTAAAATTAGCCCCTCCACCTAACGGACCTTGGTCTGATTCACTTTTGTTTCGCTCCTCTCCCACTCCTAGAAATTCATTTTGGATTTTTCTCGGGAACGGATCATCTGATCAACGTGGAGTTTCACCGCTGGATAGGGTTTGCGACGGGCCATAACATATTGGCGACCCGTCGATTGATCGTTTTTTAGATACAGTTGTGACCAAAAAACCGAGTTTCTCCAACTTTGGAAGACCGTAGCATCCTTATTTACAGAACTGTAGCCGAGAAAGTTACACGAGGCGATGACCTGGTGTGTCGTCTACGAAAAAGCTCATATGCCTCTTGCGCGACGGAGACCAAAAACCAAAGAAACCAAGAACCAAAACCGAAACGAGGTCGATAACGGCCTTAATTCTTGTGATCACTCGATCGAAACCGTAACCCAATGATAGTGCCAGTCCAGAAGAAGCCGATTCCGCAAAAATTCCCGACTATGCGGTAGTTTTTGCACAAGTTCACAGCCAACGAAAATAGTGTTGGGAGAAACGGCAAAACGCCTTAATATTAAAAAAATTAATTTGTAGCAAAAGTCGGCGCCCCATTCCAATGAGCCATGGCCAGCTCGTAGTACCAGTGACTGTAAGCATCGTGGTGGGCGCCGTTTCATTTAGTGTTAGATAAGTTCAGAGAACGAGAGGGTCAAAGTTGAGGTTTTGGCCATTTTGAAAAATTTGTTTTGCTCGTATCTCGGCGATCTTATCGTAGATTTTCATAGTTTTTTGATAGATTGTGTTGAAAGTCACACACTTTTCGGTACCCTAACTAACCCCCAAAACAAAAGGGGGTGGAAGATATTGCGAAAAATTAGTTGCGGCCTTGTGCACAATGAAAATTGGAAAACGACGGTACGGTGATGTTTGACGGTGTCCACTGATCGTTTTGAGCACTAGGCACTAGGCGCCGGTTTGAAGGGTGGGAGGCCAGGGGTTTTTGAGAGATATCGCCGCGACGATATAAAATTAGTTCCTCTAAAGATCAAGCCAGGTTTGGTCTGATTCGATTTTGTTTGTGGCCCCCGCCCACAAACGCGTTATCTCCTTCTTCTTGGGAACAGGACGTCACACCGACACGGGATTTTCACTCTCGGATAGCATCAGGAACCTTGCATAACATATCCAAAGACAAACGAGTTAGAAATCCACAAAGAATCATATTATACTGTGTCTATGATATAAGGTGGTACATAGGAAGAATCCTCCTAACAGAGAGTTTCAAACATTTGAATGTTGGTTAAAAGTTGTGATACTTATGTTTTGTAAAAGTTATAGTTTTATAATGCATTCTTTTATACGATTTAATATATTGCATGGTAAATAAATAGCACTGTATGTTATATAATAAAGTCATTTGTTACTTTATGGTCCAGCAACAAAAGCAATGGTAGTAGCTGGTAATAAATATATAGTATTAAGAATTTTCAGACCACCTCAGAGACCATATACGTTCAGAGTGTATATATATATATATATAGAAAAAAGTTGTTCAGGAATACGGGAATACTTTCGGGAATACGGGAATGTTTTTCAGGAATATGGAAATACTTTCGGGAATACGAGAATATTTCCAGGAATACGGGAATAGTTTTGAGAATACGGAAATAATGTCGGAAATAACACAAGATTTTAGGAAATACGGGAATACATTCAGAAATTAATTCAGGAATACAGAAATAACGCAGATATTTCCGTATTCCCGGGAATAGGTGTACAAAATTTGTTTAGTAAGATATATGACCAAATGATATTATTGAGATGTTGTCTTCCCACATTCAGGAGCTATTCGCAAAATACTGGTATTCTGTTGTTGGGATCATTAGCATGATGCATTGTTTGGACTAAATGTAACTTAAATGGTTTTAGTTTATGCAATATTAAAACTTTTTTAATTTCGTACCTTGTAATATTTAATTGAGAAGCCGCTTGTCTTGTAGAAGTTCTAGGATTAGCTCGGAAGTAGACTAAAAGAACAGTCTCCTTGTCGTTGTTGTATCTTCTTACATTTTGAACAGTATGACGTTTTGAAAATGCACCAGTGGACCTTGTACAGATTGTTCTGAATTTTGAAAAGTATTTACATGAGGCTGTCTTCTGTCAGGATATAAATTTTGATACAGGATAGCAGCCTGATGTTTATTTTTATTTAATCACTGTGAAAATAGCACCTAGTTATTCATGTTACTAGTAGAATAAAGGCATTGTTATTATACAAGTGTGAAACTTTTAAATAATATAAGATTTTTTGTAAATAATGAAAAATCATAGCCACTCTGATAATTTTATAAGTTGGCCATGAAAACAAAAACTTTTTTTTCTACTTTTAATATTTCGGCAGATATAACCCGGACAATTAATAACCAGCCACCCTGTGTCAGGAGTGTCCGTAATGGTGAACAAACATTTCTGTGTGTATGCCCTTTAGATGTCATCTTATGCGTTTAGATAATTTCTTTATTTCAAGTTTGATCTTAGTATAAACCTAACCTAAATGATTGACAGTAGTCTAATCTAACTGCCTTAAAATCTATTTTCTTGACAATTTAGTTTAGTTAACCTAGGAACCATTCAACTTTATTATCCAACCTAATAGTAGGATTTTCAATTTTGATCATGGAAAATCCATGTCTGATGCATCGATCAAATTTGATTGTCTCCTGTTGAACTTTGGTGCTCCATTAAGTCAACCAAGTTTTAGAATTAGCTTCCTAAAATATTTTTGTTTTAGATATTGCAGAAGAGATGCTTCGGAAGACTATTACGGTCATACAGGCGCATTCAGGTGTTTGGTAGAAGGCGGAGGACATGTAGCATTCGTCAAACATACAACAGTTCTAGAAAATGCTGGTGGTCATAGAAGAGAATGGTGGGCCCGTGACGCTTTAATAGACGATTTTGAACTGTTATGTCCTGATGGTAATTACAAGCTTTTTTTTTAATAATTTCTTCCAATTGTTAATTTGATTTATTTTTGTTTAGGAACAAGAGCTGAAATACAAGATTACCGAAAGTGTAATTTGGGCATAGTCAAATCAAACGCAGTCGTCACTCGTGGTGGGTACAATTACAACGAAACAGAAATAAACGCTTTTATAAATGTCTTCATGTATTCGCAAACATTTTATGGACGAAAAACTACTGATGAATTTAGGTAATTTAAAGCAAATCATTAACAGCTTTAACATTAATTTTAATTAAATTTATTATTGCAGCTTTAGTATGTTCTCTTCTGCACCACCGTTCACTGATTTAATTTTCCAAGATTCCACGCAACAATTAAAAGTAATTGAACCAAATGAAAGATATTATTCCACTTACCTAGGGAAGGATTATATGAGAGCACGTAGAATTGTTGACTGCCATGCTGGTAGCGCTAATGTTAGATTATCGATTTTAAGTGTTGTAATGTCTTTGATATTAACGATAGTACTCTCTAGATATTTAAGTAGGTAGAATAGTGTTTAGGTATAAATTAAAGAATTCCATCCAGCAATTAATTAGTGCCTTTTTTATAAGAACAAAAGTGTAATCAAAATATTTTGTGTAAATCTTCAGGGTACTTTTATAAGATTGAGAATAGCTTTTATTATTGATAGTTGTGTTATTTTGTAAAGTAAGAATTTACATTAATAAGTCAATTAAGTAAAGGCTGAATTGCTGACCCTTATATACTGTTCATATTCAATTCTTTTGACATCAAGGTAGCTTTGATATTGATACAGAACAAATAGGGACACCACTGTATCAAACATAAGATATAATCTCAAATGGTACCATAAATTGCTCTGTATTTATGCTTCAAAGTGTTTGTGTGCTCGAGCGTCCCATTAAACTAACCAGTTTTGGATTGCGCTATTAAAATAATAACTTGCAAAAAGAAATTGTTAAATCAACTATACAGTGTCCCCCAACAAACCAAACCTTGATGACAAAACAATTGAAATAGCAGTTGTAATCATCATTTCTCCGTTTGTTGTTGTTATTTACTTAAAATATTTAAAAAGTATTTGTATTTTACTGAATCTTTTCCTTCAGTATTAATTAGCATATCGAAAGTTTATTGTTTTTACAAAATAATTATTTTATTGTTTAAATATGGATGTCTATAAGCTGATTAGATGCAGGTGGCTGTGAGACTAGAATATGCATTGGCACCTACTGCAAATAGTTGATTGAATAGAAAAAAATGTTTAAAGGGCCTGTTATGAATTGTTTTGTTCAGTGTTATTTTTATAAAATAATTTATTTAATTAGAAATAGAAACAAATTTTAAAATTATTGTATTTATATTCATGGCCATCTATATCTTATCAATCTTTTATAAATGCCGCAACATTCCACAATATTATTCTTAGTTATAAAAATATCTGATAGGCAGCAAGCATGCTAAGAAGTGATAGTAAAATTTCAAAATAATTAACATTTATAATTTTATAATTCTCTAATTGTAATTTTTTTAAATTTTCATTAGTCTTATAAAACATTCTTCACAGGCAACATATCTGAAACATACTGTATATATACTGTCCAAAGTTGATACTTATTTAGATTGTACTAAAGTAGAGTAGTTTGGTGTTCAACACTTGTCTCTAATTTAATTTAATAATTGAAACCAATTAAATATCTGTAACAGCGATTCAAACAGTGTGGGTTGTTGAACGCACTATTTTTAACTTGAAAATATTTTATATGATGATATTAACATGAATAAAATGTAGGACAGATTAATTAAAATTGATAAGTAATAGGCATATATATTACTATAATCCATCCATTTTATTATTTATAGATTTACATTATTTTCCGTCCATTTTATACTTTTACTCTTATTAATTAATATGTAAGAATTTGTACATTTTTTTTATACAGATTTACATATAAATAAAGATGATTTTTTTAGTGATTTGTTGTTTTATTAATCATTCGTTATCAATTATTGCATGAACATAAATAATCCAATTAAATAAATAGCATTGAAACATATTAAAAATAAATAGAAAAAAGGAACAAACATTCCATATATTCACATTATTTAAAAGTGAAAGTGAATAAAATTAATTTATGTATAAAATGAACTGGTCGGGGTATCTTTTATTAGTCATACTCACTCTTATATCTCCTCTCTCTTTCTTACAACCTTCATTATGTCTCATTTCTTTGGAATCTTCCAACATGACAACATCATATAGAACAGTTTATGCATTTGCAAGGGAAATGCATCCCAAAAATGTTAAACAAAACATCCAATATGGAACAGCTGGTTTTCGTACTAAGTAAGACCAATTTCCATTTATAATTACGGCTTACATATTGTATTTATGGTTATGTATACACAGGTGTGACTTTTTAATTGCAAATGTTGTTTTCTTTTAGAGCTACAAACTTGGGTTACATTATGTATCGCATGGGACTCCTAGCTGTTTTGCGGTCGCGATACAAGCAAGGTAAAAGTGTGTTTTATGATCTAAGAAATAAACTTAAAAAGTTATTCGATAGGTGTTATTGGAGTTATGATAACTGCATCGCACAATCCAGAAAGTGATAATGGTGTAAAATTGATTGATCCGCACGGTGAAATGATGGAACAAAGCTGGGAGGAATTAGCAACACGAATCGCTAATGTTCCGTAGGTTTTCCTTTTAAATTATTGTTAATGCTGGTGTTTTTTTTGTATTTTATTTTTCTAGTTGTTTATTCATTATTATCAGTAATCATAACATTGATCCCTTTTATCATTTTCATTGATTATAAAATTGAAGGTAAGCACTTAACCTATAAATGTCAAGATTATACAGGGTGCTCATATAAAAAGTACTGCAAGTTATTTTTTTTGGTTGCAATTTTTTAGAAGATTCTTGCAATACTGTTGTGAAATGACAATGTAATTATTTACATTTTTTTGAAGTTGATGGAATTATGTAACAAAATGCAAATTAACAAGGAAGAAATTTGGTAACCTCCAGTAGCATTAAAATGTTTTTTAGTTTTATAATCTGTATTTGCACTAATTAACGCTAGTTATACTAAATCTTTTCGTATTCAAAAGAACAATTAATTGTTGGAGGAAGCACTTTTTATTTTATCTGATCATGAGATAAACAATTTTTAAACTATAACCGAGTAGATATACAAAAAAATAAAAAGTAAATAAACGAGATAAGACAAAATAAGCAGATAATTAGAATGTTTTAAGTTTAGAAGATAATTATTCACGGTGACGTTAAAATTAATTAATAATCTGCAATTCATTTTTTTATTCAAAACTCTTTGTTGAAACTCATTTTTGATGGAAACATTTAAAAGCATTCTTCCTATTAAGAAAATAAACAGTTTACAAAATAACCACCCTGTATTTGTCTTTCACAGAAATGACCATGCATAATTTCACCACCAAGTCTCAATGTAATGCTTTTTCCTTTCTATTTTTAAAAAAGAAATTTTATCTAACAACAAAGAAGTTCACATCTTAAAAGTTTTAAGTAGGATATGGGTTTGAAAAGTAGTAGGTAGTAACAATAATAATAATAATGTATCTAAATAAACAGTCACTTGAAATGCTATATTTCACAGAAACAAATAATGTGCTACTCACTCCCAAGTGACGAATCAGCAGAAGTGATTAGTGTAAATAATTACTTTTGTTAGTCCTGTTTGGTTTAATTTATATGAATGATGTAGAGATTGTATGATTGAGGAATATATTATTTATATTTTCTGTTAATCTAATTAAGATTTCATTTTTGTAAAATGATTGTCATCTGAAATTCCAAGGAAAAGTTTCTATTACATATATCATGTATGTATTAACAATTATTTGGTGCTAATAATTCTCTCTCAGATGTGGAATACTTCTGTTCAGCGGGTGTGAAAAGTTCATTGTCTTGAATGCAATTTGCATAAGGGAGCAATGTTGCGTTTGCTAAATCTAGCTTGCATTTTTCAAAAGCAAAAGGTATGTCTTCAGCTCATGGGACTGCTCGGAGATCGCGTTTTTGCACCACTCAGTAATTCGTCTAAGATTACTCGAGTTTCTGCAGCATGTTGAGTGAATTTTCGATAATAATAGATCGCGCCTGAAAATGCGCTGAGATCTTTGGTCGTGGTATGTCAATAATGTTTTGTACTTTAATTGATGATGGTTTGACATTAGATCTATAAATTCCAAATCCCAGATAATTTAGTTTTTCCTTGCCAAACTGACATTTCGAGACGCTTATATTCGATAAATCTTTGAAGAACTTGACGGGTATGTGCTTTATATTCTTGATGATCGCCTGACGCAACCACTATATTGAATATTGTTCATGAATCGTTAAAATGTTCGAGCTGAGATTTGTAGAATAAATATTGAAGATTTGGGGGGCCAACAGAGTCCCTTGTCAAGTATAATTTAAAATTCATTTTTAGCGGCGTTAAAGGGTTCGGTAGACCGGATCGGTGTTTTGTAGAAACTGGCGGGTCAGTCGTTTCAATAAAATGTGTCGCGCTATGTTCGACTTTTCCCAACGGGGGTGATCGTGTTACTTGAGGAAACGTCTGCTTTTTTCACAAATGGTGCTTTTAACATCAACTCTTCAACTGCAATTCCCTTTTCCTTCTTTTCTGATATTTGTCCATTTGAAAAAGCAGGTACTAAATCATAATTCCAGAAAACCCAAATACCACTATTGATTTATGTTGTCACTACGTATAATAGTTATTTATGGTACTAGTGAGTTAAGTAAGATATTATCCACGAATGAAGAATTAACCCACGAGGGCCGTAGGCCCGAGTTGGTTAATTTTTCTGAGTGGATAATATCGTTAACTCACGTGTGCCATACAACATTTTATCCAATACCTAACTATATTTCATAAAAACATAATTTATTGAAGATTTTATACATTACAAAAATATTATTTCATGATGGCACATGCAATAGTAGGTGGCTGTGAAAGTAAAAAAAGTAGTAGCTAGTTTGCAGGTCTTGGTTTTACGAATTAAAAATAATGTGTGTTTGACGTTTCTTCTTTTAGGTTATAAGAGCGCATAAACAATTGCTATGTGTAATGAAGTCGTGGCAATCACTCTTCTTACTACTGTTGTTGATTCTACTTTATCGTAAATAAAATATAATATTTAACATTTTCTATATTATAAGAAGAGATGCTTATTAAAATCTGAATTTTATATCTGATAAGATTATATCTATAAAATTATAATAAGCATTTTACCCTGTAATTTAGTTAATATAGAATTTCTATTATAAACTATGAATTAATATTTTATTTAGGATAAAGAAAGTAGAACCGACAACAGTGTAGTAATCAATTCCAGAGCCTTTATTAAACATAGTTGCTATGATCAATTCGCATTGGGGAGCCCAAAACTAGAAGATTACCAAATATCTATATGTTTTAAATAACTATTTCTTATTATAAACAACCGAAAAATTGATGTGTCTGTTCCTATCAGCTTTTGGTGATAACAATAAATATATTTGTGGAATGAAACGGAAGATTTGTTTCCAGGGAGTGAGTTTTTCAAAAATAACCCACGTTGCCCCTAGCAACGTTGGTTATAGTGTAACAAACGAATAAACAATCACTTTCCTTATTTATAATGAACACACTAAACATGGTATTTATAAAGAGGTGTTGGATAAAAGATTTTTCAATTAATTTTAAAGAAATATTTCAGGTGTTTTCTACAAGTACTTTATGAATGTTGTTTCGAGTGCAACCCCTAATACAGACGTCATTACGTTTAAAGGGGTGTATTCCTTTCTATACACCGGATGGTGTATAGCTGCAAACTGACAACATTGTTTTTTTAAATAATCTCGGTCAGCGCGCTGACCATACGCGAGGCTCACGGGCCACGCGTATGGCCGCGCTGACCATCAGCGTGTATGTGAAGAGATCAATTTAAAACTGCAGTCCTTGTGAGCGTCCATGTGAAACGGGGCTAAACCAATGCATTTTAACAGGTGTCAAATTCATGTTATAACACGAATTGCAATTGCCGCAGCCAAACTATGATGATCATCGCTTACTTGTTAGACTTTATGCAAAAATGTGTGTAGTAGAATGAAAACTGTCATTCAGTGCATCAGTGTCGGATTGGGCCGCCGGGCAACCGGCCAAATGCCCGGTGGGCCCCCCTGGAAACCGAAAAGTGGGCCCCCAAGAGCAATTTGCAAAATTCAGATTTTATTAATTTTTGACGAATAGCCAGACATCGTGAATACAAGAATATAAATGTCTGTTAAAAATTAAAATTAAATTAAATTTAAAATTAAATAACAATTTGTTTTCTTCATCAATACCTAGAATATACAAATTACAAAGAATTAGACCATTAGTTCTTCTTTTTCTTAATTCTATGCCTTTTTATCATTAAGTGTAAGGCCATATGTACTTTACTGTTCTTTCGTGCACTTTTCTCTCCATCCTTTTCTATCTATGTCATTTGTTTGATTTCTTCAATCAGATCGATTCCTCCTCTGTCTGTCTCTTCTTTGATTCCCTCATTCCATTCTTCCCTTTTAGTTCTCACCATCCATATTTACTCCATATATTCTTCTGGTAACCAAACCATCTCAATTGTCCTTCTATTAACTTCATATATTGGTTTGATTTTGAATTGTTTTCCGATGGTTTCGTGACTAATTTTGTTTCTTCTTGTTTTGTTGCTTATTTTCCTTAAAAATCTAATGTCCATTGCATAGATTCTTGATTCCTATTTGTTATTGTCCATGTTTCGTTGCTCTATAGTATTGTCGATCTTTCTATTTTCTATTCAATTCTTTTTCCCTGTATTTGTACGTTATGTGTTTTCTTTATACTTGATATTATCGTATTCTTTGTTTTGCCCACGTTTATTTCCAAACTATACTTTTGTAATTTCTGGTTTAATACGTTTAAGTTAAATTGTAGGTTTTGTTCTGAATCAGCTAAAATGATCATGTCATCTGCGAACATTAATTCTATCAATTCCACTTCCTCCATCTTCCAGTATTCTGTTTATTTTTTTATCTTGTTTCTTATCTCTTTAATTAACTCACCCATCACTAATGTGAACAATAGGGGGCCGAGGACACATCCCTGCTTCACTCCATTTTCTGTTGTAAAATTGTTTGATTCTTCATTGTTTGTTCTTACTATATTTCTTATTTTGAACTTGAGACTTTTGACTCTTTTCTCATTTCTTTGTATTTTTTCATAATCTCCGGTCTGTTTTGTTCATAGGTATTTTATAATTCTTTTCATTTCTTTACTCCACGATTTCGTCCTTTTTACATTTGTTTTTACTATTATTGATATCCCACGGCACTCTTTGGCCGACTCTAGCACATTTTCTTACAATTCTTCCCATTTCTCTTCTATTCTTTTTTCAAATTGTTCTTTCAATTTCTTATCTTCTGTTTCCTGGCATTTCTTTCTAATTTCTTCGTTTTTCAATTTATAACTCCTTATCTTTTCTTTTACTATTTTCCTTCTTTTGTCGCTTTGTATCTTTTAATGTTTTTAAAACTATTAGTTAATTTACAAATGGTTTAATTCTTTGTAATTTCTTTTTCATATTTTATTGAGCAAAAGTAAGACGGGAATGTTGTTGAATGTTAGCAGTGTTAATGAGTTGATGATTGAATAGAGACCGGGGTCTTTTTGATTTCTGGAAACTATAAACTAATAAATAAAGATCGTAGAAAACCGACAAAACAAAATTCTTAAATAATAGATAATTACCAAACCACAATAAAAATTATTTAACATATGCTGTTATTTTTCAAAATCCTTCATACAGGAACCTTGTCTGGAATGGCACTTTCCAGAATGCACTACGTATCACTCTTTTTGCTAAATCTTGACAATTTTGCAAAAATAACCATAATATTTATTAAGTTATTGAAGCGATTTGACATATGTTCAAGTTACTAACACAAACAAGTGGCGCCCCCTTTGCCGTTTGCCCGGTGGGCCCCAATGTCGCCAATCCGACGCTGCAGTGCATGTAATTACGGTGGTGGTTAAGGACAATAATGTCAGTGAGTTTAGTTTTAAATTGCAGTTCGTTGTTATTGAATAATAAAAAAAATGTGTTAGACAAATAAGAATCAATTAAATTAAACGAAATTGTGTCTGAACTTCAATAATAATATTGAGTGAAATATTCAATTTTTGGCATGTCACAGTACGTAACGCATGTGACATTATACGTAACCCTTCAAGATCTAAAGTGATCATTAAGACATCTTAAAACAAAACCGTAGGTATGGCATTATTTTTGGTGTTTTCTCTAATATTGTATAATAAACTTGTGTAAGTTTTTTATGAATAATTCGCAGAACTTTTGCAAAACTTGTACGTAACACACCTCTTAGCTTGATCTGCTTGTCAACATCAGATATAAAAAAACCAAATGCATTTTTATTAATAGCAAAAAATGTATCAAATTAAAAGTTTAGTTGCTTAAAAGTAATTTCTGGGGATTTGTTAATTATAAAAATACGTCGGAACGCGTCACGCTACGTAACCGTAACAAAATATGTTAGTTGCACCAAATCATCTTTCCTAAGTAAGAGAATCGCTTGAGTAAACGTTGTAGCCTCAGCTATTTGATAAGTTCGTCGCGAACTGTAGTACAATCTAAAGCACGCATCTGACCTATAAGCCTGTCGGTTTAGAGTCCTCATGTTCTAAATCGGTTAAAAGTTTATTTTATCTTACGTTCTTCACTGTCAGCGTAGTTACTGATCGAACTTTTTTTTAAGAATTTCGTATTTCTTTTGGTCAGGAGGTCTTAATATGGCTTCAGACATCCGAGAGAGTAACTCAACTATGACATTGTGGCGCGAGATATCGGTCGCTACCCCGGCCTTAGCAAATTGAGCTTCACTGTCTCCAGTTTTACTTTGTGGAACTCCATAATCATGAAATATAATATAAATACAAAGATTTGTTAAAAGTTTCAGGAGTTTTATTAAATTCTTAACCTGACAATTGTTAAAATGACATTTAATGTTGAAACAATTGTAAGGGTAAGAATTTAATAAAATTTTTAACTAATATTGTATTTATATTATAATCAGATGCACGGGGCTGATTTCCAAAAGGGTGCTGATTTGGTGCTGCTGTACTAAATTGCTGTTGGAGTTCGATTGTTGACTTGGGTCGACAGTCATCTTGTAGAAATTATTTCTTCAAGAGTTAGCAAATTGTAATGTTCGTTGTGACGTAGTTTAATAAAAACAGAAAAATTTCCAAAACTACAATAATTATTTTCGTTGCAAGTGCGCTGTCACGTCAATCTTTAGGAACTATTTAAAGCACGACCGGTTAGCGGAATGTCTGAGAATTGACAACGCACGCGTATCGAACAATATTCTTTGTATTCGTTAACACAACATTATAAAAAGCATTAATTTGTAGTCAACCTTGAGGTTAACTTTGGCAGATGTCAAATTGGATACAATTTGTCGATGGGGACATTCGGTTGCATTACCCACAGCAAGTTAAACTGATTTAGTGGATTTTATGTATATAAGTAGTATAAGTACCCAAGCAGTATTTTTAGTCATTGCTACGTACCAGCAACTACCGGTGGAACTGTTAAGTCTTTGCCATTAGAATTGCTACGGTTTTATTACGTGCCTGAAACCAAAATGGGAAACAATTTTTAGATAGCAGATACGTTACAGTAACCTCTCTGGAACTTGTCCAGTTACGTGGCGTGAACGTGACGGCGTAGTAATTGCTACTTTCCTGGGACTTTTTTTGTCTTTGACACATCGTGTCGCATGTTTGCTCTCTCCTACTCTTGCAACTTAGCAAATATTCTATCATTTTCTATGCTAATGCTGCGATCGTGTCACAAAATGGATTACTATTTTATTTATAATAAGGACATAATAATACAAAGAGCGATGAAATGTTAAATTATTTTGTCATTCCAGTATACTAAAATTATAAACCAATAAATTGTAACTTTTCTGTTAAATATGATGATGATAGATCGAAAAATAACAACGTGCATTCTTTAAATATATTTTTTAATAAAATATGAAAGAAATATTTATAAATTAATACACATGATAGAAACAATTTTTATATTATTCCTAAGGCACAATTTGGCACCAATTTGTTATTTTTATTGAAGGTTATATAGTAAAACATCAATTAACAATCAAAACGAATTGCAAATTGATTAATGGCCTCCAACATTTTAAAAGTAAATATGGAGATGGAGTAGTTTACGAAAACACTTTAAAGTGATTCTCCTGGGTAGCAAAAACGTAAGTTTTACTTTCAATGCTACTGTAAGGTCCCGTGACTTTAAAGGGCTAAGCAATGGTTTCAGACTGATGGCAGGAACTTTTAGTACGACTTTAATGTAATTATATACTAACAATGGCACCTTACAGCTGACGTGTCGCTGATTTCAAAAACATTTTTTTTTAATAAAAGTAAATCAAAAGTAGAAGAATAAGGAAATATGTGTTTCTGCATTTAATCTAATGCGGCTTATTTATAAAAATAACAAATTAACACAAACAAGACGCAAAGTTGTTTGCGTGGAATAAAAACGTTACTCGCAACAGACTGTCTAACGTGGTAGCTTTATATACGGTCGGCCAAACGTTCGATTTCCACTAACTCCGTTACTTTTTTAAATTAGTTTTTTAGTAAAAATGCATCCCTGTTTACAGTTGGGATTTTCTTAGACTTTTAAATAATTCAATAAAAATTATTATGATTATAAGTCGTGTATTGCCTAAATCGTAATTGTAACTCTCTCTAATTATTATGCAGAAAATTGGAACAAGAACCTACGAATAATATATAGTTAAGACTTACCATAAATTTAATAAAATGATTTATTTATATATATATTCAAATAATTGACATAACGTTTAGTATTTATTTCTATTTAAATTATTCCTGGAAAAATTAATCAAAAACTATAAACCTGCGAATTTACAATTTTGAAATCGGCGACACGTCAACTGTAAGGGCCACTTGTAAGTGGCAATACCGTTCCACATACTTTAAAGGTTACTCAGAAGTAATGGAACTGTATAGTTCCAATAAATAGTAGAAACAACTACATAATTACTAAAATAATCCGAACTGAAGTAATTAAACCTATAAAGTTATAAATTTAGTTGTAGTTACGTAACAACTACTCAATCAAAGTTCCTGGTTTAAAGGTCAAAGTTTAATGAAAAAATGTCATCTGTCAGCTGTAGAAAAATATTTGTATTATAATTTTTTTCATGTGTGGACGTCGCACTGTGGTGTAAAAGTCGAAAAATCGGCGCATCGCGTTAATCTCAACTAACAATGCTCACCAAAATACCGTTCTTTACCAATGTTTGAACTGTTTTGTAGAAATAATGACAATTAAAATTAAATTTCCTCTTGTTCAAGAAAAAACCTGGATTCCATTTAGTTTTTGTTTAATTATCTAAAGAATGTTCTGTTGCACTTTTTATGTTAAATTTTAAATAAACTATAAATTGCAGTAGTAACTTTAAAAATTACTAATTCAGGCAGGGGGGGATCTGAAATTTTCAGGCAATCTGCACCAAAGATGCTTCTCTTTGATAAAAAAAATTGAACCTAGGAATCGACGGGATCGAAACTTATGGCAGATTATTGCTAAAATTTAAAAAACACTCAATCTTCGTACCTACATTTAATACATGGTAATAAATACAAGCGGAGTAACTGTAATATAAGCTAAAACTACTTACCATGAAAATCTAAATCCATAGTTTCAACTGGCAAATTAACCGCTTTTGTTTCACAGGGGATATATTTAATAAACGCATAATAAGTGTACTTGCTTTAAACGCTACGATGAAATGATCAAGTACGGGGAGGGGGGGGGTTTACTTTAGTATGTGGCTACTTATCAGTTCCAAGGTCGTGCATAAAAGATGCGCCCATTCATTCTAAATAACACCTGACAGGAAATTTAAGAATTCTAAGAACTTGATTTTCTACCCTTATGCGCCGTTTTTGTGAGTTTTATACCAGTGGGCGCGTCGTTCATATTTAACATGCAAACAAATTTCACATTTATTAATAAATAATTCTTGTTCTTGCTAATGAAAATAATAATAATAATAACTACTACAAACCATAACCTAAACCAAGGCCCCAGATGCTATAAGCTTGTGCGGGAGAGAGGGGGCGATTATTATTATGTAGGCCCAATGTGCGGCTGCAGCCGACTTACAGATGGAAAAGCGCAAATCCTACATTTGTGCCACAGTTAAGGAAAACTGCAGAAAACCTTAACCACATCTGCCGGCGCCGGGAGTCGATCGCGGGCCGCTTGGGTGAAAGTCCGGCACGTCAGACTTTACACTGCCAAGGCTGTTAAATGTTACGAGAATAATTGAAAATCTCTTTCAAAAGGACTGTAAAAGGTTTCTTGAGTTTTTAAATTTAAAATAAATCGCGTAGGGTGGTGTTTGCGTAAAAAATTTCTCTAAATATCAAATCTTATTGAATGAAAATCTTGTCTTCTGTATACTAGGTGTTTTTGTTTGTATATAAACGAACATCTTGATTTTTGAAGCCTTCTTGTAATTTATTATAAAGTCGAATTCCTCCACTTTTAATTCCGACTTAATTAAGACGAGAATTTCTATCATGAAATTTTGTCAAAACATTATAGTCGAAAGTGTTTTGTCAAATTTAAAATGATCAAAAGTTCTTTCTCCATTGTGAAATAATTGCCTTCGTTCGAATTTAAAGTTTTGGAATAATAGGCTATACCTCGATTGAGTAATTGTGTGGCGAAAGAACTTCACCTATTGCGACGGTTGAATGTATTAGTTTAAATTTCGTAAGTGGTGAAACAAATTTCTTGAAACTAACAAGAGCTAAGAAAAATATAATCTCTTTTGCTGTTTCGGTATGTTGATTTGCAGGAATTTTGGGTGGGTTGAATTTAACATCATCTGGAATGATGTTTTAGAAATGGAGCATCCTTCTTCAGAAATTTTGATTTATATAATTGAGTTTTAAGGTAGTACAAAAATAACATCGTGAAACTCCCGCTATTTTCTTACTCTAAATAAACAGTGCTTTAAAAAAATAACTATACTTACATTACAATAATACTCAAAATTATCTTTTTCAAATTTAAGTTCAGGTCGTAGGTATTGTTTCCAATAGCTTCTAATTATTAAAGAGATGGATAATGGTTTCAAACACAGTAAAATACAATAGTTGAGCGCCATCTGATTATGAAAATTGTTGAGAATCTGAAACCATTAACCAGAAAGTGGAGTCGGATCCAATGAATTTTGTTAAAATAGTTGAGTATATTCAATAATATCAAAGTTGGGCTGGATAAAACATGAATAAAGGCTTTCATAATTGTATGGGTCAATATTATTCGGTTTAGTTAAATTTAAAAATATGTTTATTCACTCACCAAAAAAAAGAAATGTTTAACAGAATAATAACCTGTCAAAAATCAATAGAAATAATTTCAATACCCTAAGTAAGAGCTCTTAACTAAAAAACATTATTAATCAATAAAATGATACAAACAATCTATATATAAATGATCAAAAAAACTTATTACATAGCATCTACAAAGTTCTGAAAATAATTCATATTTCACAATACCTTATTCCAGTTGTTAATTCCCAAAACTAAATCGACACGAAATTTCACAATATTGCCTTTTACACACACTAAAATAATAACAGTTGTCACTGCATGATAGAAACTGGAAAGCTCGGAAAATTCTGCAATCTTAATAACTGGAAACTTTTGAAGTAACCGATACAGCCATACAACTTGAATAAACTAAATAGTTTAAATTATCGAAAGAGAAACGATCTATTTCTTTATATTTTTCTTGAGTTTGTCTGTAGATTAATTAAGTCCGAACTATATTCTATAAGACACTGGAGAATTATTAGAAATTTAACTTGATTTCGGTAATTGTTCATAAGTTTAATTATTTCTTCTAACGAGATTTCATTAACAGAACTAAATACGATTACTGGAATAACGGAATACACTGTATTATTTTTATCAGTAAACTGCACGAAATTTATTATTATCGGTAAACTGTACGGAAATAGACGTTAATTTTCTTTGAAAAAAACATAAGTTTTCCACAATTATAAAAACACAGAAATCCGGGAGACTATATGCACGGCAGTACTTTGCGCTTACCGCAATTTCAAGCTGGTGCGGACGGTATCAAAGTCTATCTTCGACTTATTAACGTCATTATTATTTATTAGCACGGGATCCGAGCCCGGCCCTATATGTATTCTTTTACTAACTATAAACTGTAAATTCTAATTAATACTGAAAACCAACTGAATACTGAAAACTAACTGAAGGCAGAACGCCAACTCTGTAGCTCGACTGTAGCTTGACTTCTTTAAACTTGCTTTTTTAAACTTCGTCCTTCGACATTAGACGGGATTTTTAAGAGGGGTGCACTTTTACATAGACCAATAAGGGAATCACATGATTTTATTTAGGCCAATAAGAATTAATATTTTTTTACACAGAGAAAACTCGGAACCCAAGGTTTCACAACAGAATTTACAGACATGATATTTTTGAGACGCAAATGTTTTTATACAGCATACAATTAGGCACGTACATAAATTAACTCAAGATGGTTTACAACAATATTCTTTCGCAGAATATGAACTTAAATATATATGAAAAAGTATAAAATATACCTTCACACCACCCAAAATCGCCAACCTTTCAGCTTTTAAAAACAAGATCATTGGAAAATATTCCATTTTGATGATAAGGAAAAACTGCAGATGTCAACACGTGCGAAAACAATACTCTTATTTATGACGGAAGCCATAAATTATTATAAAAACGGCTCCACTAGAGTTACATTCCTGTATGCATTCAGTCAGATAAGACGATGTATCATCTATTTGATTTCCCTTTTAGATAACGCTTATAATATTATGCTCATTTACATAATTTATTCTCATTTAAATAATGTATGCGAACGTACTTGGAAATCTTATCTTAATCATATTCTATTTGCATAATGTATACAAGGTACTGAGAAACGTATCTTGCATTTGTATAATATTATGCTAATTCGACTTAATATATTTTAAGTAGGCGCATTTTATGATCATAGGATGGTATATAAACACCGGATCTCGATGAGACCCCTCAGTCTGAGTTACGACGAGGCTTGAAGATAGAAACTGATTACCAGGGTAATTGTTTACCTTCTCTCAAGCCATACTCACCCAGAAAGCCGTAGAAACTGATAACCAGGGTTATTGTTTACCTCGGTCTTTCTGAAAGTTGAAACTGTAAATAGTATTTAAATGAATATGCAAGTGCATATTGTGTAATTTCACGACGAATAAATATCTTATTGTACTTAACAGTAAACTGTGTTCATTTTTGTAACTTGGACTCCGTCTTTTGCGTTTTAAAAATAAAGTACCATTTTTAAAAAACGCTTTTCCACGTCAAGAAAAGTTAATTCTAATCTGAAATGTTTTTTAAAGATAACCTTAAATATATTTTTTGCAATATATAAGGCTCTACTTTAGTCCCCCAAAAGAGGGAGTGAAGTAGCACTTTTACGCACTGAGGGAGTAAAGTGTTTCCATGACAACAACAACACGTAAACAACAAAAAAAGTATTCGCGGTACATGTTAGGATTTATTATCCTGAAACTATGTGATTTTGGCGTTTGCAGAGTTCAGTTGTCAAAATGACATGTAACGAAATTTTCGGAAAAATTTTCGAAATTTTGAATTTTTGCGACTAAGGAGGATACAGCGAAATGTAAAAATGTAGAGAATGACGTGAAATTTAAACCTCGAGTTCTTTGACACTTATTCTATTCGGTAGCTTTTTTTTATAATTTTCTTGTGTACCATTACCGAGAAAAATGGAAAATAAAATCCAGAATTTAACATGGGCTCTTATGGAGACCGTCTAACCTTTAGCTGTTTTCACTAAAAATTCTGATGAAGAAATGTAGAGAATCTGATAAAAAACTAAAATGACATACTTTCATATTCGAAGAACAATGCTGCCCAATATTTTTGAAATCTTGTGTCTAGTTAATGCACAATAATGGTTTAAAGTAAAGAAAACAAGAATTTCTCACTACATATGTGGAAAGACGGTAGAGATATGACAACACCTCATAGCGCGCGAATTCAAATAACAGAACAGAATGATGACATATAATGACCGTTATAATAATCTATATTTTATTGTATTAACTAATAATCATATATTTTATTAATGAGATTATGTTGAACAATTCAGTGTTCTGCGTTAATAATCAGAATACAAATGTTAATTCGACGGAAATATTGCAAAATGTAAAATTACATTTTGCAATGTGATGAATACAATTTATCATCACAATCAGAATCTTCTGCTTAGCAGATTGTACTCTTTAGACTATACAAAAGTTAAAAAATAGAATATTTCCATCTGTAATTGCATACAAAATTACAAAACATTCAAAATGTTTCCACTTATATTTTGGGATTGACGTTTGGAGGTTAGGATGTCAACTCAATCGAAAGCTGAAACCTAACATTGCTACCAACAAAATCGATTGATTTCTTTGAGGTGTTGCCACGATTCTTAACCTATTTACATTTATTTTTACACTTTCAACAGTTAAACAAATGCACTCCAATCGACTTAAATTATTTTAATATATACAAATAATTAATAAATGCATTATAGGCATTCATAATAAAATGATTTTGTTCAGTTTTAAGAATGTTAATTTATTTTTTCATCGATTGATATTTCTTGTTAGAGCCTATGTAAAAGCATAGGAGATATCCCCTTGCCCTTCACCCCGCAAAGATCCGCTGTAACCTCCGCAAAAAATAGCGTATATACCACTGGACTAAAGTGTCTTTTAATCCCTCATGTGTTTATATGTCCCTGGTATATAATATACTATTATGATGTTTATTCGTACAGGATGCCAACGACAATTTTAAATTAAAAGAAGACTATAAATATACAGGACCGCATTTGAGATATTTTTAGTGAATATGCATACAAAATTGCATTATTTGAGAATCGATAAAAACGTGACGTTACAATCGTCCATGTAACCGAAGCAGAATTTGTTTAGAATGTTATCCATTACTTGTTGGAATGTAATAGGGTCATTTTTTAAACCAACAGGCATTTGAACGTATTCGTAGTGTCCGTTATTTACTGTGAATGGGGGTGTATTTCTACTTGATGAAACACTTTTGCTAAATTGACTGTGGTAAATTTGCCTAGATTTTCAAGGGTTTCGTCTATTTTTGGAAAACAGTATTAATTTATCTTCGACGGTCTTGTCGTTAAGCTTTCGATAATCTATTACTACCATAAATTTGTTTACTTGGTCCATCTAATTTCTTTGTAACTATTCACACACGGGCAGTGTAACGAGAAATAGATATAAGAATAGTTTATTGTTAGGGTCATTATCCTTGGTTCTAATTTACTGTTTAATAGTATTGGTGAAGTATAAAGTTTTGAGTTGAACGCTTTTTGAAATTTTTTTAAATGACAAAAATGTGTATTATGTTCACAGCGTTTATTAATTGAATTTAAAATCTAGAAAACCACATAAGTTTAGTTTTGGTAATTAATTCATTCGATAGTGACGAACTTCGTTCAGATTCCGGCCAGTACGGAAAAGTAGTTGGCGCTGCAAATACTCACTCTAGAACAAACGCCAAAAATACTTTTGTTTTTACCCATGGAAATCATCATCAATAATTCAGGGATGCTCAGCAGCTAAAGTGCTAAGTTATTGACTATTAACAGCCTTGGTAGTGTAATGCCTGGCGTGCCGGACTTTCACCCAAGCGGCCCGGGTTCGACTCCCGTCGCTGGCAGATCTGGTTAAGGTTTTCTGCAGTTTCCCTTAGCTGTGACACAAATGTGAGATTTGCGCTGTTCCATCTATAAGTCGGCTGCAGCCGCACATTGGGCTTACATAATAATAATAATCGCCCCCTCCCTCCCGCACAAGCTTATAGCTTCTGGGGCCTTGGTTAAGGTTATGGGTTGTAGTAATTATTATTATATTATTATATTGGTTCTTCTGCATTAATCAACTACTGAACAGTTGCTGGCAAATTTGGTCAGCGTAAAATAACTACGCTTAGTTTGTCAGCGCGAAGATTAAGAGTAAGGCAGGTTAATCACCACATTGTATTACACTCAAACAGCACAGATAATATTATGAACATATAGATCATCACCATTAAATAAAAATTCTAATACAAATTCATTCAATATTTTTTTTATATAGATTAGACTACATACAACTGTCAAAAGTCTCAACAAACAGCCTATCATTCCGGTATCAGCAACTGCTAGCAACGTCTAGCGCAGTTAGCATACTGCTATACTTAGTTAAGCAGCTGAGCATCCCTGAATGCACCCAACGCTTAAAGCAAACGAAATTAGTGAGGACGCAGCTGCGGGTCAGTAGCTTTCATTAAATGAAATCAAGAAAATTGCGTTAGTATGAATTGCTAACAGATTGTAGAAAGATAACGCCTTTTGTTTTATATACCAAGCATAAAGCGGGAAGTACCTACATTGCAGCGGGCCACTACGGCCGTAATATGTATGTACTCCGAAGTAGTACTAAAATGATATACCATGCATGAAGCGGAAGTACGTACATACAGCGAGCAACTTGTTTAAGTCGCGTTTCGCCCCACTTTGTTCGTTGCCGCCGTAATATGTACATAGCTCCTGGTACACGCCCGGTATAAATAATTTAAATTTTATAAAACAGCTTAACATAATTTATTTTGTTTTCAGTGACGATGAATTAGAAAGTGTTATAAAAGAAATTGTTCAAGAATACAATGTTGATATGTCAATTCGTGTAAACATACTGATTGGAAAAGATACCAGGTACTACTTACTGCTCGAAAATGAATTTAACATCTCTTTTATACGGTCAAATTCTTTTTAGACCAAGTAGTCCTAGTTTATCTAAATCTGTGGTTGATGGCATATTAGCCTTAGGAGGGAAACCAATTGACTTTGGTATTGTAACAACACCCCAATTACATTACTTTGTGAAATGTAAAAATACCAAAAATGCTTATGGTGTGGGTACAGAAGAAGGTTATTATAATAAGTTGGTTAGTGCATTTAAAAAATTAAGAGGTGATAATTACACCAAGGATAACTACACCAACAGAGTTCTATATGATGGTGCTAATGGTGTTGGGGCTAGGAAAATCAAATATTTTCAAGAAAGGCTAGGAGATTCGTTAAAGATTGAGCTTTATAATGATGCTGGGATCGGCACAGGCAAACTTAATTATCTGGTAAAGTATTATTCAATAATTATTAAATAAGTGTTTATTTGCTATATTTTTCTTTTACAGTGTGGTGCTGATTATGTAAAATCTCAGCAATCGTTCCCAACAGGAGTTCCTGTTGAACCCAACGTTCCATGCGTTTCTGTAGATGGTGATGCAGATCGAATAGTTTATTATTACATGGATGAAAATAACAAGTTTCATTTACTTGACGGTGATAGAATAGCAACCCTTATAGCTGGTTATTTGAAGGAATTAGTTATTGGAACTGGAATTGATCTTAATTTAGGTTTAATTCAAACTGCCTATGCTAACGGTGCCTCTACTGATTATATTACAAGGCAATTGCAAGTACCAGTTGCCTGTGTATCGACAGGTGTAAAGCATTTACATCACAAAGCGCTTGAATATGATATTGGTGTTTATTTTGAAGCCAATGGACATGGAACCGTCATTTTTAGTAAGAATGCAAAAGATAAGTTAAACGAAGCCGCTAAAAATAATAGGTATACATGCATAATGCAATTTATAATGTGGAGGATAATTTTATTTTTAATTTTTGTTGCAGCCTTTCTGAAGAACAACAAAAAATTGCAAGTAAACTCTTAGCCTTAATAGACGTAATCAATGAGACTGTAGGAGATGCCATATCGGACATGTTGCTCGTGGAAACAATCTTGCATGCAAAGGGATGGAATGTACAACAATGGGAAGAAACTTATACTGATTTGCCAAATAAACTACTTAAAGTCACTGTCGAGGTTGGTATAATTAGTGTTGAGATTTTTGTTTGATGTAAGGTTACCGTAAGCAAGGAATATTTTGGGTAAATTATTGGATATAACTCCCACTACGCTGGCATTTTAACAGTAAAAGTTACACTTGCCAAAGGAGGTCTGATGAATTTATAACATAAAAAACCTACAAAGCAAGGGGATTTCAATGGAATAATTCGCAAAAACATGTGAAAATGTTTTTCTAACATTATTATTGTAATTATATGATATCCTGACCCTCCCTATAGAACATGCTTATTTTAAAAGATACACTTACCAAAGGTGTTCTATTAAATTTAAAATACTGAAATATCGAGTGCTAAGAGGTTTTCGTTAGAAGAACGTCACAAAAACAGGTAAAAATTATAAAATCTTGTCATATGATACAAACAACACCATTTTTACGCCATTTTCACAAATACAGCCAACTATTTTACAAAATTTTCAAAATTGGAAAAATGCTGGACTAAATGTATCGAGCTAAATGCAGACTATGTTGAGAAATAAAACGCTTATTTGCCGAAATAAATATCTTTTAGCCAGTCTCGGGGATTAGTGGTTTGCATGTTTGCTTCATAATCCAAGGGTCGCAGGTTCGATCCTCGGCCGAGCTGGTAATTCTTCAAAGCGGAGATTCTAAAAATCCCTACTGGGGGTGGAATTCCCCTAGATTCAGCTAAATTCTAGTAGGGTCGGCCAAATGATCATAGCAATCAGTGCCATGAGGTACGAAGGACGCTCTGCCATCCTGATTCCAAAAATAAATAAATATGTTTTATTCAAAAAGTCACTGACTTATCAAACCACCCTCGTATTTCTGTAGCAACAGCAAAGTGGTTAACAATTTCCAATACATGTCTGTAAAAATGACAAGAAAAGTCTTAGCCAACTTTTATTTTTACATAATTTAAAAACTCAGAGCATACATTGCCATGTAGTGGTGAACAATGAAACCTTACTTAATATTACAAAACATAAAACTTTGTATGTAGTCATATATAATAAGACTTTATGGCTCATCCTCTTTATTAGCATGCTCCAATAAAGTCCCACATTAGGTAGTAGTTACATAAACAGCTATTATGAAAGAGAAAAAGCCATTTTATGAAATCACTACATATTATGATTTGGTGTTGGAAGATTTATGTTAATTAAACTTGTAGTAGAAATACACTCGAGGAAAAAAAAACGCACCACTTGAAAATGCACCAAAAATACCAAAATTTCAAAACGTCATAATTCGGCGGATTTTGGACGAAAATGGATGAATCTTTGAGTACTAAAAAATTTAAAGTGTCTAGTTTAAGGGCGTGGGGGCGAATGTTACGTAAAGGCCTTTCCGCCCCCACGACCCACCGCCCTCAAGTTTTGAAAACTTGACAGAAAAAGGACTGAACTTTATTGCCTTGGCGGTCGATAGGGTCTACGATGTTTTCGGTACGCCGTACAAGCTGTTAAAGTTTGACATTTTTTTAATCAAAAGCATTTTTTTTCTGCGGGCGGTCGTGGGGGCGGAAAGGCCTTTACGTAACATTCGCTCACACGCCCTTAAACTAGACACTTTAAACTTTTTAGCACTCAAAGGTTCATCCATTTTCGTCCAAAATCCGCCGAGTTATGACGGTTTGAAATCTTGGTATTTTTGGTGCGTTTTCTAGTGGTGCGTTTTTTTTTCCTCGAGTGTAGTTATTTTTTATAAGAATTTTAAGAAGTGCATGCAAGTTAAATTTTTGGTCAATTCACAAAAAATAAGTTTATTATTTATATTATTTTTTTTAATATAGGACAGAAATGTAATCAGCACAAAAGATGCAGAACGGCAATGCACCACTCCCATTGGTTTACAAGAAGAGATCGATACATTAGTAAAGAAGTACAACAAAGCAAGGTCGTTTGTACGCCCATCAGGTACTGAAGATATTGTTCGTGTGTATGCCGAAGCTGCCACTCAAGAAGAGACTGATAAATTAGCAGCAGAAGTTGCCATAAAAGTCTATGAACTTGCCGGAGGAATTGGTCCCATTCCAGAGATTCCTGCCTAAATTTCTTCATTATACAAAAATATAATGCCACTATTAAAAGGAATTAAACAAATAGTGTTTTGTAACCCTTTTTACCGTTTCCTACTCTTGAATGCCTTTAGAATCTTTATATCAATCATAGTTCAAAAGCTTTGATAACGTTTGATAAACACAGACATATACGTATAATAAAATAATTAAGTCATGAGTGCGTTAGAACATTCCAAGTTCTTTTAAATTTTAACATTTTTATGTACTATTAATATGTAATTGTTTTTTTTTGTAATTTTAAAAATTCGTAAAAAGAAAAAAGGTAAAAACATTCCTTTTAATATTAATATTAGTCAATGATGACGATGGTGCTACATTGTAAATGTACAAATCAATTCATTAGCTTTTATCTCTTTCAATAATCTCAATTGACTATTAACAATCAACAAATAAAAATAATGAGTTCATCAAAGTGAAATCCTAACCAATTTGACTAGTCAATACTGTTTTGTACCTCTCGGTAGAATTCGCTATTTTTCCAAATTTTCAAAAATTCTTAAATCACAATAATTTATGTTTTAATGTAATAGCTATACACTATTGAAAAATAATGCTAAGAGAGATATTTAAAAGCCGAAGGCTGCTATTAAGTACATACATGTACTATTAAAATTGGAGTGTAAAAAGTAATGAATAAACAAATAACGTTACAAGTGTTCTGTTATATAATGTACCTAATTATTTAAATTTTTATTATTAAGTAAGGTTTTTTTTACTGTAATTTTTAAATTTTATTATTATATTTATAAATTTGTATATCATTTTGTAGGTGGCCAATAAAGCAATAAAACAAGACATTATTGTCTTTTTTTGTAATCTGATAGTGCAAATTTGGCACAATTTTCAACAAGCAAACAGTAAAAGACGCCACTGTTGATTCTTAGAGCAGGAAGAAATGATTTTTCATATAATTTTTATAACCTTAATGCCAATAACTAATAACATCATCTATAGTATATTAAGTATCAAGAACAGTAAGGACAGTTTACCGATCGACGACAATATTGGAGGAGATCGGTAAACTCCTTACTGTTCGAGATGCTTATACTATTTTTTGTACGATCACTATGAATACAAAGGTATTAACTAAGGAAATATCCCGAAGATGGTAAAAAAATAGATTTAAGATAATTTATTTTTGCCCTGTATATCCACCAAATATTAAGTAGGTTTTGTCGTTACCATGGATACGTTTGTAATTTTATTTTTGAATGTCACGATATTTTTGTCGTTACCATGGATACGTTTTTAATTACTATTATTTTTTAATGTTACGATATTTGTCAAATTTGTGAGAAGGAATGAATCTGAAAACGAATCTAATTAGGATATTGAAAATGCCTAAGCAAATTTAAATAAAAAACATACATTTTTTTTAATAGTCCAATTATTTAGAAAATAATGATTTTTTCGCGATCGCGAAAGAAACATATAAAGATCATGCATTTATTCTATAAATTACATATAATTTACTTACCGTTCTGTTTTTGACAGAACTGAACGGTAAGTAATTACTTACCGACGCGTTTTTGCGTAGCAACCAGTAAATATAACCTACTGTTCTAAAACCAAGTATGGTAAACAATTCGAAATAGCATGGTCGTACAAAAAAATCTATAAAGCTTCTTACCTGCATTGTATTCAGTTCTTTCAATGTAACGCTGCAGTATTTTATGCACTCTATTAATTTCAAAGTAGGCTGTGAATTTACATTGTGCATTGCAAACAACATCCTCATTAGAAGTTACTAAAGTCAAACATTAAGGTTAAATATGCTCAGAGGTTAAGTATCTGTCATTTATGTAGGATTGCAACAAAATTTAAAAAATCAACGGAAATTATTTCGATAGTTATTTTTTTCTTAACATTTTCTAATTATAATTAATTATTAACTTTCTATAATTAATTTTATTGAAAAAATAAATTATAAAATTATTTAAGAATTCAGTGATTTTTGTTAATAATAATCAGTTTGCCAATCTAAATAATTAATTGACGAGTTCATGCCCTACTCTGGATTCTACAATATCAAATAAAGTTGATTTTTTTTTTCTATTTGCCAATTCAAGGTCATATTCTTCGCCGTGAAGTTGATGCAGGATTTGAATGTGAATTTCTTGAAAACCATTCTTCATATTGATGGTATACACCGTTTGTTTAGTCTAAGTTTACGTTCACGTCATAGATATAAAAGTAATGATGTAGTAGTGCAACCAACTGTGCAAATAATAACATTCAAAATGTAATTTTATGAAGCAAGATTATTTGCTTTATCGAAAATAATAAAATTTTTATTTTCATATATTTAGTAATATATTTAATTATAGAATAAATACAAATAGGCATTTAAAACAAAATGTAATTTGTTAATTTAATGAGAAAATACACATTTATTTTAACAAAAAGACAGATTGGTATACCTGTGTATGCGACACGCGGTATTGTCAAATTTATTTCAGGTATGTTTTCCGAGTTTGGTTTACGATTGTTATTTTGTTTCGTAAGTACTGTGTTTAATGATTTTCCCTGTTTCTATTATTTGTTTACTTCAAGATGTCCAAAGTGTTGTGTAAAAGATCAAGATTATTAGTTAAGACATTAATAATTTATTTTGAACGATCCCCTTATTGAATTGCAGTTAGAGAAGTTAGTTTGATTTTAGTCTTCTGTTAGAAAGATTAACTATAACAGAATTCTAGAGAGTTTCTCAAGCACTGAGAATATGTCTATGTCTTACGATTGTCTTCAACATTTCATCGGCGGAAGAAGTTTCCAGTCCAAAGAGGAAACGAAATCGAAAAAGATCGTTAATACAGAAGACATAAGAAACAGAAGACCTACAATTTAATAATTTATGTTCAATATTTCAGTTTACTTCCACATGAATGGTATTATTACATTGCATTTATTTATAATTTGTTCCATATTAAACTGAAATTTTGAACTAGTTGACATTATTGTTTACAATGTCACTTTGATTTGGTGACAAATTTTCTAAACACATTGTTATACCACCATTGTTTTGTTAAGAAACAAATGAGGAATACAACATTTCCCCTAGATGCTGTGACCTTGAATTGGCAAATAGGAAAAAATAAACTTGTATGTAGTACAGGGTGATTCACAATGAATCAGAACGGTATGAATTTACCGCGCCACCATGTACCTTTTCTAGTTGTACTTACTTATTTTTTCTCCCATTTGTAACTGCAAATTTAACTTTCAAATCAAACGATTATGAAAGTACATAAAAATTGTATCTTGTGTATACTGGGTGACAATAGAACTAGGGTTGGTTAAACCTATATATCTCATTTATTTATGTGGAATTTGGTATAGAGATATTACTATGTATACACAATTTCGGATTCGTCTAGTATTGGCACGTAAAGCCGATAACTTACCCTGGCCGAAGATTACAAAATAACCGACTTCCGATCTCGCCGGAAATGCCAATAAGTTGGATTTTTCACGTCGCTTGCCAAGTACCAAAGCATATAATGCAGATCATGCCGGATACCGTTACTGCATCTTTTGTTAATGGTCGGGGCTCTATCACGTGTATTAACTGGCCTATTTAAAAAAACGAAAATTCTAACGCCATTTTTGTCATATTTTTAAACGAAAGCCATTTTTCTTTTGTAGGTAACCATTGAGCGCATTCAGCGAGTTACAGCGCTGCAGCGCCACAGATTAGAACCTTCCTGGACGGTTTCTCGAACGTCAATTTTTGAAGCGCTTTGCTGAAGCAATCCGCCATTGTTCAAGCATATTTATCTTCCGCTGCACGTAAGCGCTTTATGACAGCTGTAAACAAACAGCAACAGTTTGTTTAACGTTTTACTTGTACACATAACCTATAAAGGGTTATATCTTCAATAATGTGCACGACACCATTTTTTTATTTGATTGATATTTCCATTATATCAACTTCGTCGTCATACACTATATTTTCAATCATATTTAACGCTATTTGTGCTTTAAAAGTATCAATAATTAATATTAATGAATTTACTATTTGGGGTTAGGTGTCAAACTGAAGCTACTTTTTTCAACAGCCGATCTGTGCTGTCCAGCTAACATAAAGCGCTGTAGCAAAGCGCGTGAATTTAGCGCTTTATAGCTTTCTTTGTCTGAATGCGCTCATTGTAATACTGAAGCTACAAGAATATTAATGTTTTAATTGAATTTATGGTGACGCTGTAAAGGCCCATTGTCCACAAATTTATTTTAAGAGATTCTATATCTAATAAAAATTTGAAATTTATTCAATTATAAATTACAAAAAAACGTAAGAATGTTAAGCTGTGAAGTGAAACACACTGTAGAAATTGTTTGGTTTCACAAACGAGTGACTTGTCTATATCTCTATACACCTCAACGATATATACAACGTCATCTCATGCAGGAATCACACTGCTCGACCACGTGATCGTTCGAGATCGACCAAAAATTCAAATAAGTACTATTGGTTTCATAATGATCTAGGACAGCAAGGCTAATATGATACTACCTTTTTATTATTTTATGCTATACATTTATACTGAAAAATAATAATAAACTAGCATCATGTTAGCCTTGTTGTCCTAGATCATTATGAAATCAATAGTACATATAGGGTAAGTTCGGCATCACGTTCGTTAGAGCGAGAGATAGGTATCGAGAACGTGCTTGAGCAGACTGGGTCAATCAAACGCAGTTGAGACCCACCGAACTTTAAAATGTAAACATAACTCTTTTGTTTGTATTTTAAGATTCTAGGAAAAATTACACAATGAATCTCTTTTTATTGTGGCTTATTAGTGAATTTCTTCTTTTCGATGACGAGAAGAGTTACCACTGGTTAACGTTTCAAATCTTGAAGAAGAGGTAATTCACAATTTCGAAAATCATCAATTTTATCTATAACATCAAAAACCTATAAACAAAATAAAAATTATAGAATTATCATACTTACTTTAACAAAAGTGCTCAAGATTACGACGGCTTGAGATTTAGCTCTATCTTACAAATTTTTTTATTCAGGTCGCAGGTATTGTGTCTGCAGTTATCTTATTTATGAAAAGGAGTAGATAAGGGTTTCAGAACTCAAATCAAAACTCTAAAAGGGCGCCATCTGATTATGCAGCTTAATAATGATAATTAGTTAAGCCAGAAAAATATTAAATTCACTAATCAGAAAATGAATTAAATATACCAGGTTTTAAACAAAAAATTGTTTAAAAACTTTTAAAATGAAAAATGAATAAAACATTCATAATTATATGGTTCCGTTTAGATCCTTGATATAAACTGAAAAACATATTTATTGGATGATAAGAAAATAAAAATATTCAAATACATATATAATAAAAACATTGACAATATAGATTTATTAAACTTAGCTTAGTCATTCAGTAATTAATTTTCAAGTTACTCCGGAATTATTGAACACAGAACAATTCAAAATTTAGTTAAGATTTCTTCAACATGAAATTACTTAGATTTTATTAAACACAAATCATTCAGAAATTTAACAAGATCAGAATTTATTAACATAAAAGCCTTTGAAAATTTAACAAACAAATATCTGTAGAGTATTACGGAATTGAATCTACTTAAATATTACTAAAGTTAGAATATTTGAATTTCACTAGCAGTAACAGACTAAAATTAAATCCTATTAGAGAGCTCTCTTCTTATAGAAAATTATAAAAATTCACTTGTTCAAATAATCCGTAAACACAAAAAAATTACAAAAATAAATATTTCTTAAAGTACAAAACCTTAAATCTTATCCAACTAAACCATTGTTTATTTGTCTTGCAAAAACAAGTTACTCTTGTCTGCTAGAAATTGGAAATGCCCCTCCTTGAAAGACCGTTGTTGATCTTTAATGGTTTTGAATTGTTGTTTGAAGGTAGCAGGTTCAAAGAAATAATTTTTATTTCAAATACAGTTCAGTCACCCATATGATTTCACCAACAATCTTTATTAAACACAGTTTAAACAATCCTGTTTCTGTTATTGTTTTTATTTATAATTTACGCACAAGGAATAACGGTAATGTCTTTTAAAAACTTAAACGAATTTAAACACAGATAGCACTTGCTACTTTGGGTTCTTCCAATAAAAAGTATAATTGTTTATCTTTATTTGCATGTAGAACGGGAATTTATTATTTAAATTATGCCCTTCTGCAAAACTTTTTTAGTGGCAAAACTGCACTAATTTTAAAGCGCGAGCGAAAGAAATTATTGTTTTTAATGGTCCATCACAATAAAGCAAACCACAAATGTTTATTAGCGGTACGGTATATTCGAATCTCTCAAATTGAATTAATCAACGTTAAACTATATCAAAAGCTCACTTCACAACAAGTATCAATTAAACTGTACGAGAACTATATTTAGAATTTTCAATTATTCTAAATAAATTGAGTAAACGGTAATTCTATAATGTCGACCGAAGTCAACTATCTTCTCTGGAAGTTCGATCGGATGTGAATGAATCGGAACATTTTGGACCCCTGTTTTAAGGGGAGGAACTATGTTTTTTCGCTGAAGATGCAGATCGAACCAGACCAATCAAAAGCCAGTATCATTTTGTAGGAGCAAATCAAAACTATGGCAAGCTTAGTCCACGTGGAGTCCTTAAGGCGGATTTTATTAGTTTTTATGCGAGATTTTCGTCCTAATGAAGAAAAATAGAACTGGAGTAGCGCGAGAGCGGGTACAAGGACGCTGTCATCCAAGGGGGTAACATCTGCAGGCTAGACATGCAGATCATGCAATTTTTAAGTTAAAACGTAGAAAGACCAAACTGAATTCGTCAACACGTGTTAAATGTCACCTTTCAAACAAAAGGGGAAGTTTACTTTTTACCATGCATTCTCAGAACGCAAACTGGAATATTTATATAAAGCAATATGAACTTAAATACGCCCTAAATTTTATCAAGGTTTTTTGACAACGCAACCAGTTTTAGCGGATACACGTAAACAAGCAAAGCACTAAAGACATAATTTATTACTTCAACGTCCTCTAATTCTATAGAAGTTCAAAAAAAATCTTTTTAAATATTCTTTGTAAATATGTTTATAGGAACAAAATTTTAGCTACGAATAGAATATAGATTTGCAGGACCGAACTTTAGATTTTTCAATAAATATACATGCAAAATTACACATATTTGAGACCGATAGAAAATATACCGTTACATATCTCCAGTTTAGAATGCGGCAGAAAAACATTTAAAAAATCTTTTAGGTCAACTGCACCCTTTATCTATCGATACTACGCGATAGAAAAATAGGTTAGGTAAACTCCCCGATAGTTCCCGTTTGTTAAGAGTCGAGAATGAACTTCAAATCAAACGCTAATTTTCATACCGGATACACCGGAAACGCTCTGTGCGCCAACTCGAACTTGCCCATAGTAACTGCATGCACAATGTCACGCAGTTTTAAAGCATCGGCCGTCCACCGTAAATCATGCACGATCGTCCAGTTTAAAATTCGAACGAGTTAGAATCTTGGTCGCTGTGGTCGTCGGCGACGATCGCATGCGCTTTAACTTTCCATTTCCAAACACGTGGTCGTGTATCATAACTTATTTACTATCCGTCCACCGAAAGATGAGCTCTGCGTCATCTTTGCAAGAAATTATCACAGAAAGCGTATTGTTGTGCTTTACTCTCATTATCTACGAGTATGACGAAGATAGCATTACATTAGCACTTCTCTGGGTCGTTGGAAGTTGATTTGACTAGCTCTGTAGAGTGTAGAATACGGAGTGGCCAACCTTACAAATAAATTCCTAGATCAAATTAACATATTGCCACAAAAAAATAACTACATTTATTGGCAAAATTATCGTGGAAAAATTGAATGTCGTCACTACAGATAAAGTTGATCAATTTTAGGGATTCTTTAAGGTATTTCACAGATTTCTGAAAGAAAATGCCTAAATTATAGGTAATGCTGTATGCTATTATGAACATGTGACTTTATTGTAAAACATGTCACAGGTATTTCTGATACCTGTAGATTCGATTGGCACAGGTGACATTTGCTGAAGTTATTTCTTATTTACATGTTTTTCGTGAGTGTTATAGTGTTTCAATAATAAAAAGCAACAGTTAATAATAATAATGATCAATAATAACCGGCAGAAAATCGCAATTTTACCTAATATAATACATATTAATATTATGTCAGTATAAGGGAAGACACTGCATTCGCAGTCTCATCAGTTATTCCTGAATTTACTAAACTAGTTCGAGAGGGAAAAAGGAAATTGTGGAAACTTACTTCCTTTATTTTGTGTGCAAGAGGTAAGAAACGTTAATTATTATTTATGATCATATTGTACTATAATTGTTTGTTTATTGCAACGAGCAGCTGAGGCTTTAAAAATTTGTGTTTCAATTGTTAAAAGGGCCCGTTTGTAGTAGAAACCGAGTTTTATCTAGTCCTGGTAAAAAAAGACAACGCAAGAAGTTGAAAACTGCAGGCCTAACAAGTTCTTCTAAAATGGTCGCCAGAGAAACTGTATATAAGTGAAAGTAAGACGTTTGATATTTTTTGATTTTATAAAGTCTGTTTTGTATAGTTTCAGAAAAAGCGAACATACAGAACGACAGGCAGATAGACGCTGCGTTTTATGTATTAATGTATAATAAATATACAAGAGAAGAGATGGATAAGCAAAAATAGTGTTGATTCTATTATAATTAAGTACTTTAATAGCATTTAAGTTGATTAAAATATTTTATTTCATTTCGTATTTCAAACAATTGTTTATATACCACAATTAGTAATATAAAGTATATCTTGATCTCCGTTGTCAATGACACCGGAGTTCAATACGTTCTTGATCTCCGTTGTTGTTGGCAACGTAAATAATTTGATGTTGCATTATAGCCACATGCATGCATGCATGCTACTTTTTATCTCCTTAATAGTTACGCGTATGATGACACAGACAAGGCAACTTGCTTCTTTATGCAATAAATTCGGATGGATTTTAAAAGGGAGAAATTAGGATTGAAATACGAAATAAAATAAAACAACTTATGCAATACGGAGATCAAGCTTCTTTAAATCCTCGAAGATGTGATAACGCCTCGGCTGGCGCCTCCGCGTTATACATTTTCTTGGATTTAAAGTATCGCTTGATCTCCTAATTACATAATATATAGAATAGCAGAGTTTTGTTAAATGTAAAACTGTATTTGGAGAGAATATATTTCTCCATATTGAGGGTTTTATACATTACAATTGTTAGAAAGCTTCTTTAAATCCTCGAAGATGTGATAACGCCTCGGCTGGCGCCTCCGCGTTATACATTTTCTTGGATTTCAAGTATCGCTTGATCTCCTAATTACATAATATATAGAATAGCAGAGTTTTGTTAAATGTAAAACTGTATTTGGAGAGAATATATTTCTCCATATTGAGGGTTTTATACATTACAATTGTTAGAAATGAGTTAATTTCTTAAATGTAAGTAAAAGTGATTTCTTGTTTTTTAGTACTTGGTAGTTCTGTAAAACTAGAGAACGTACAGTACTAATAGGTAGGTAGGTATTCGCGAAAATCTAATTCTTAGTTTCCTACTGAAAATGTTTTAAAACTTTCCAAAACAACAAGTATCAATGTTAAAATCTAAAAGAAGGTTACAAACGTCCAAAATTCCTTATCCCTAATCTCAAAAAATCACCTGCTATGACATTTTCGTAAACATGGTAAAAATCAATAATTGTCAAACTATGGATGCTGATTTGACTAGGAATTTTTTAATCTTATACCACACAGAGAGCATCGATGACCAGCGTTCATCTTTAGTTGGACGGATAATATGTTAAAAGATTGTTAAGTAGGCGTGGATGTTAAAAATATTTATAAAATGAATCTAGATATTTTTCTTCATCATTGATGAGTAGGCGATACAATACAAAACCAGTTGAGAATGCGCATTGCCATGACAAACAAAAACAACTGTATACTTAATAAACTAATTAATTTTTTGTACTTTGCGTTCACAATGGGCTCATTGTGACACCGAAAACGATTTCATAATAGAGGCTATTATAACGCGAGATTTCTAAACCTAATGGACTTTCTTATGGATCTACATTGTAGCGCCGTGATTGGCTGTTTACGTTCCCACTAGTGGACGGCCTTCGGCGCTTCGAGAAGTTTCATAACCTGCTTGCCTTCATCTTTACAATATAAAAGTCACAATAATTGGTGTCTAGTATTTATTAAATACTGTCGTGTTGTTGCGCTATGATTGTTGTGTGTTAATGATAGTGTTAATCGTACGTAATAATAATGGTACGTGATTTCCAGTTTTATGCTTTGCTAGATGCTACCCCTTATTAATATTTCTTATAACAAGTGCTTGTGCTTTATATATTTCTGTGGATTATAATTAGTTTTTTGGATTAAATTGGTATTTATTGAGTAATTAGATGACTACTTTATCTGTAGATGCATTTAAATGGTTTTTCTCCAATTCTCCGAAAATATGTATCATGATTTCTTTTTAATTTAATTTTTTATTCAACTTAATTAATCGTCAGATTTGAATTAAGAAACTTGTTACTAGTTTGAAACAATTCGATAGATTTAATAGTTTCCTGTACATATTATCTCACACACGAACTATAATTTATTTTAAAGAGCTTTACATTAGATTTCCTTCTTTTTTAATTTAAAATCCTTAATAATGTACTGATGACATTTATATTTTTTGATATATTCTGCAAGTTTAAAGGCTTTTTCCTTGCAAGCAGTGGTGATTAACTTCGAAAATTATTTAAAATATTGATATTTATGTCACATTTAATATTAAAATTAGTCCTATTTACATAATAAATTTCTAAAAATGTGAATGACCACAATCTTCATAATCATTTGAAAGAGATGATGGGTTCTGATAATTCTTGCAAAAAGTTTAGTCGACCCTGCTGTTTAAATTATTGTGACACAGTATTCGACAGCACGAAATCGATTATATTATTTATTTAAAATATCAAAGCTTCTTTTAATAGTTAAACCTTTAAACATCTATCGTTTTAATTAATTCTAATTAATTAAAACGACTTATTAATTAAACTATTATTAAGTCACAAAAAGGATTAATATGCACTCTACTATAAAACAACATTGAATTTATCTAATCACGTCAGTTGTTATGATAGTTTTCATTTCATATTTGTGCGCCACAGAAGCTGACCAATCACGGCGCCACAATACACGTCCGTAAGAAAGTCCATTAGGTTTAGAAATCTCGCATACGGTATACTCATTCTAAATCTTTTATTGCCTATGGTTCGATTGCGGTAACCTATCGCAGGACGTAAACAAACTTGAAGTTAGCTGACCCTTGAAGCTTCATTTACGATGATGCGCGTTTGCGTACCGTGTGCGCTTAACTCGCTCTTACGGTGTGATGACGGAGAATGATACTGATGAAAATTAAATACACCACAATTAAATCAGACTCGTCACTCGCTATTATGCGTATGACCTGCATTTACAAAATAAATTAAATATGTATTTGAAATGAAAATAGAGTAGGTAATTGATTTTTCAGAGGAATAACTTTCCCTTTTCTAATGGCGTGGGTCATTATCACCACTCCGTTGGAGACAAGAATTCCAGAATTCATAAAATAGAAAGTAAACCTCATATAGTTATTAACTATGATCTCCTTTTCACGTCTGGGAATTGCAACTTGTTTCCTTTTCAAAGGAGTGTTTTCTTGATTTTCCGCCATTCTTGAACACTGACTCAAACACAACACTCTTACGAAAGAAATGCAACAGCACAGTACAAACGTTAACCAGAACTGATTGCGTATACGTGTTTCCGCATACAGGTAAAGTAGTTTAAGCGTTAATGAGACCAGTGCGCGCCGACCAATAGCATCGCTTATGATTTGTTTACGCCCTGCGACAGGTTACCGCAAACGGACTTTAGTAATGCCCAAGTGTCTTATTTATTATTACAAATTATTATACACACAAACGTACATCGATCGAAATTTTATTCGGTTGTGCATTGTGAATCTCACTTTGATCAATTTACATAAGAGCAATGACGTCATACCCGTTTTACGTCATACGAGGTAAGCGCCACAAATTCTCGGCCTGGCAGGCCTCTACAGGTGCCAACATGTTCAAACTCGGTTGCGTCATAGTTGAACATGTAAGAGGCCTACACTATATATATTACGGGTAGAAGCGTAATAGATTTTAGTAGCCACAAACATCGTGACGAGTGCATGGAAATGTGGCTGCTAACGAAAATTGACTACCGCGCGGTCATTAAATTTTTAACAAAAGAAGGGCACACGCCTAATCAAATCAAACGTTTAGCCGGCGTTTATGGTGATTTATCTCCTTCATATTCTACTGTAAAAAAATGGTCAAAATGTTTCCGTTTGGGGCAAGAATCTCTTGAAGATGCGGTCGGCCAATTGAAGCGGTAACGCCTCAAAAAGTTGCAATCATTGAAGAAATGGTATTAGAAGACCGCCGTTTGAAAGTTAAGGAGTTAGCAGTGATGTCTGACATTTCGAAAACAAGTATTCGCCGAATTCTTCATAGTCATTTGGGTATGAATAAAATTAGTGCAAGATGGGTACCGCGTCTTCTTTCTGCTGTTCAACGTCAACGTCGCGTCGAATGTGCGCGCTCGTTTTTAAACTGTGTGGTGACGACCCAAAGCCGATTTTGGAGTCCATTGTCACTGGAGATGAAACAATGGTTCTGTATTATGATCCTCTATCCAAAAGGGAATCGATGGAATGGCGGCGACCCGATGAACCTCGTCCCAAAATGCCGAAAGTCGTTCAATCGGCAAAGAAAGTTATAGCAACAATATTCTGGGATTGTGACGGCATTTTACTGATTGATTTTAAAGAACGCAATACAATTGTTAACAGTACATATTATGCTTCTTTACTGCATAAATTGAGAAACAATATTCGTGAAAAACGTAGAGGAAAATTGACAAAAGGTGTTACACGATTATTACACGACAATACACCCGTTCATACTGCCGCAATTTCACAAGCTGCCATTCGCGAATGCGGCTTTGAAGCTTTGGATCATCCACCGTACAGTCCGGATATGACTCCTCGCGAGTCGCGACTATTATTTATTTTTCAATTTAAAGAAAGACCTTAGGGGACGTCGTTTTAAGAACGAGAACGAGTTGCAAGCAGGTGTAATTGAACATTTTGAAGGAAAAACTTCAGATTATTTTTACAAGGGCATTGAATTATTAATTCCACGTTGTAATAAGTGTATTGACATTAGGGGAGATTTCTATATCAGGCCGAGAATTTATGGCGCTTACCTGGTATATTCTGCACAAATCAAAAGAAAATAAATACAAAATTTAAACATGCAACAATTTAGAATAAAATGGAGATAGCTATCTAGAAGCATGAGTGAGGGGCACGTACAATAGCTGATGTCGACAATAAAAAAGAATCGGACTTTTTCAAAATTTTTGAATTTGGGAAAAGATGTTCAAACTCAACCGGTAATAATGTCGCTGGCAGAAGACGAAAAACTCCTGACAAAATGCAGGGTAAATTTCAAAAATTCATAACTTTGCGCCAAAAAATTGTAGGCACTCGAAGTTTTGAAACCTTGACAGAAAAAGGACTGAACTTTATTACCTTGGCGGTTGATAGGGTCCACCATTTTTTTGGTACGCCGTACAAGCTGTTCAAGTTTGACATTTTTTAAAAGGCCTTAACGTAACATTCGCTCGCACGCCCTTATACTAGACACTTTAAACTTTTTAGTATTCAAACGTTCATCCATTTTCGTCCAAAATCCGCAGAGTTATGACGATTTGAAATTTTGGTATTTTTGGTGCGTTTTCAAGTGGTGCATTTTTTTTCCTCGAGTTTATTACAATTTTTGAGGTTATGGTTTAGTTCGAGTTTTTGTTAAGTCAATAATTTTTATTCCTTTTATTAAAACAATAGTCCTTTTAGAACTTACCGGGTCTATTCTTATTACTGTGCAGGTATGATGATTTATGTAACAATCTTAACTGTAGTATAAACATAATAATATTTTAGTAGCTAATTTTAACTATGGCTGAACGACAATCTTTAAAAAAATCCAAGAAGAAAAGTACAGTCAAACTTCCATATTACGAACTTCTATATAGCGAATTTCTCTATATAACGAATTTTTGTACCGTACACTGCCCTTTTAGAAAAAAAACTGTCTCTAAATAACGAAGTAAAATTTCTATATAACGAATTTTTTAGGCCAAACTAAAATAATTTTTCCAGGTAAATGTGTTTATTATGCATCAATCTTTCTTTCTTATTAGCAGCAGTAAAAGATTATAAATTTACCCATCTTCCAAGAAGCCTGCACACATTTTTAAAAACCTGTAAACCTTGCAAAAGGATTTTGTAAATTTGTTTAAATAGAAGTTCTAAGAAGGGTTAAAATTGTCATTAAAAGGCCTCCTACAACTGGTTTATCTATCTTCTATACTTTCTTACATTATCAGGGGATTTCCGAAAATTTACCTGAATGAGAGTTTTAGGAAAGATTAAACTTCGATGCATTATACACATTGTTATTTGTCTAAATGGAGATTCCACCCCTCTAAGAAAGATTAAAATTCAATTAGGATTTACATAAAGTTAAAAACTTGCATTGCAAATTTTTATTTTAACTTCAGTTTTGTGAGTAAACCACACTGTAGTACAAAAAAAAGTCAAAGCAAACTGAGCATTACTGAGAAAATCAACGTCTTGCGGGAAATTGATAACAATGATAACTGTATACAAAAAAGAAAGACATCTCGACTCGCGGCAAAGTTTGGAATTCCTGCCAGTAGTTTAGCGACTATAATAAAAAATCACGAATCAATTTTAAACACAGTTGGTGAACTTACAGCAAAACGTGCTAGAACTTATGTTTACAACGACGACTACGTCGCGATGTAGATGAAGCAGTTTTAAAGTGGGTGCATTTAATTGGCGACAAAAATGCACCATTATCAAGAAAATTAATTAAATACAAGGCGTTATACAGTTTGCGGAATCACTCAAATTAAAATTAAAGCATTAAAATAATATTTACAAAAGGTGATATTTCTTTATAATGAAATTTCCCTATAGCGAATTTTTTTTCGGGATTTACCAGCTTCGTTATATAGAAGTTCGACTGTAATTCATAGTGGTCCAAATTGATGAAATGGTGAAAAGTAGTGGAAGAACCATATTAGGATTGCCCCCTTATATTTGTAATTTAAATCCAATCGAGTTGATATGGGCACAAGTGAAACATGTATTACTAGGTAGCTGCTAATAATGCATACTACAACCTATTCACTTGCTAATGTGAAAAAGCTTCCTAATCAAGGAATTTCTACCGTTACTGCAAAACAATGGAAAGATTGCATATACCACCTAATTAATGAAGAAAATCGAAGGGAGGATTTAGACGAAATGGTAGAGGATATTGCGGAAAAACTATAAGTTTAGGATCGGAAAGATCCAACCCAACAAATCAGACGAACACAGGGATATTGATATAGTACCAATATAAAATAATTTTTAAGGTTTTTCGAAGGATAGTGTCATTACAGTGTTATGATAGTGTGCATTATTCATTAATTCTATTTATAAATTATTCATAAGATACACTGGCATCTTGTACAAAAGTATAGAAATATATTGTATATATTCTTCAGTAAATATTTTGAAAACTAAACAATATTAATTTTCAAATTTCCCGCAGTTTTAATTTTAGGTATGTAAATGTAACTTGGATGAAAGCGCCATCTACTTTATTCTTATTTGATTTTTACTATAGTGTAATTCATTGCATATTGAGAAGGTTAAATAAAACACAGTTAATACACAAATATCAAAGCACTATTAAATTCAAACAGTAGCTAAATGATTTTGGTTTATGAGAAAGAGGCAAAATAGTCGCCCCCCCTAGTTGAGAATTGGAGCATGATCTTTAGCAGCATCTTTTTTAATTTGCTGTCGAATGTAGATGATTGATTTTGACAGGTCGTTTATTTCTTTGCACAGTTGATAGTCCCTCCACATGCAATCATGATCCACAGATGAAAGATATGTTAACACCCTTATAGACTTGGTTTGCTGTAATTCCTTTTTTACTCAATCACATGGTACAATTAACAATTGGGCAATGAATAACGCTCTGAAAATAAAATAACTATTCATATAATATAAAGAAATATTACTACGAGGGGGTGCGGGTGGTTTGATAAGTCAGTGACTTTTTAATAAAAGATATTTATTTCGGCAAATAAGCGTTTTATTTCTCAACATAGTCTCCTTTTAACTCGATACATTTAGTCCAACGTTTTTCCAATTTTCTTATTCCTTCCAAACAATAGGTTTTCTCAAGGACCTCAAAATAGGCGTTTATTTCAGTTATAACCTCTTCATTCGACCCAAATCTCTTTCTTCAGGTTTGGAAACAGGAAACAGTCACAGGGGGATAAATCTGGAGAATATGCTGGATGGGGTTGCAGTTCGTAGCCCAATTTATGGATTTTTGCCATGGTGAACACACGTGTGCACCCGTGCATTGTTTTGATGGAACGGCATTCTTTTCTTCTCCAAATGCAGTCGTTTCTGCTTCAAATCAATATCGAATCTGTCCAAAAGCTCTGAATAATATTCGCCGGTGATCGTTTCACCCTTTTCATGGTAATCCATGTGAATGACACTGCGTGCATCCCAAAAAACTGTGGCCATGACCTTGTTGGCCGACAGACCCACCTTGGCCTTCTTTGGTGCACGTTCACCCGGAGAAACCCACTGTCTTGGTTGTTCCTTGGTCTCTGGTGTAGTGTGATGGATCCATGTTTCGTCTACGGTAACGAAACGCCGCAAAAACTCGTTCGGATTGCGGCTGAATCGCCAAACACTCCTTTGAAGTGGTCAAACGGTTGCGCTTATGGTCGAGTGTGAGCAATCGCGGCACCCATCGCGCGGATAGCTTTTTCATGTCCAAATATTCATGTAAAATGTGATGTACCCGCTCAGTCGAGATGCCTACAGCCTCAGCCACCTCACGCACTTTCATTCTCCGATCGTCCAACATCATTCCATGGATTTTATCGACGATTTCTGGCGTGACGAGCTCTTTTGGGCAACCTGAACGTTCGGCGTCACTTGTGCTGGTATGACTACAACGGAACTCAGTAGACCACTTCTTAACCATTGAGATTGATGGTGCAGAGTCCCCATAGTATTTATCAAGCCTTTCCTTGGTTTCGGTGATGTTTTTTTACGCAAAAAATAATGCTTAATCAGCACACGAAATTCACTTTTTTCCATTTTCGTTAAAATCCACGAGGTTGTTTGCTTTCAATGGCTATCAAACACAAACTAAATGGCGCAGCCGTCTCAAAATTTTGCAGTAGTCTATTCATAGATGGCAGTTGACGGGAGCAGTGTTGCATTTAAAGTTACTGCGCGGGAAATTCAAAGTCACTGACTTATCAAACCACCCTCGTATTATCACAAGAATGATCAATTGGTTTAGGAAAAATTGCCTAAAATAAATAAAAATAATAACTTTTTTGATTATTTACAAATGACATACTTTGATATCCTAAAGGAAAGATCCAGAATATAGGGAATTAAGTAATAAAAAGGTCAAGAAAGAAGGTTAAGAAAAAAGGCTTATGATTTTCACAACATTGGGTGTGTAGGACGGACATCCAGTAGACTTGTTTTTTCCTGTAGTACTGGTGTTTATACAAGTGATCAATTATTCGTTGGGAACACTGTGAGAACAGTATTCAATTGCTTCTTCGAAATTTGTTTCAACATCTAATTGTAGGCATTTTCGGTAAATATATACAATAACCATTTTTATTTCTAAATGTATTGTGCTAGGAAGTATTTTTTATTTTGTAACATTAACTAATAAAACGTCAATTAATGTTAAATCGGTAGCTTTGTTTATTACGTTTCAGTTTAGGAAATTAAAAAATCAGTTATCACAATGTCGCCTTTAAAAAAACACAATCATTTACAGTCGCATGGTATAATCTAAAAATAAGGATATAGTTAGGTATAAATAAATTAACACAATTTATTTTCAAAATTCTTCTTTAATGATCAGTTCTTATATACAACAAAAACTGTAATATGTATGTAGTCCTGCTCTATTCCTGTAGTCTTATTTATATAACTAACTACTTACTTATTTATATAACAGACTTGCCGTATATGGCATGATTGAAAGAACTTAAATTTTAATAGTAATTATGATTGGATATTAACATTATTGCATTCCAAGGAATAAATAAATTTATTATTCTATTGTGGTAAGTTTATTATTATAATAACTATGGACATTTTAGAAAAAGGGTTTTTGTACAAAATTCTACAGTCTCTTGTACAGGAAGTACGAATTTATGAAGTAAACTAAATAACTTAAAAAAAAAATAACTCAAACAGGTAATGATATTTCTGTTTGTTTTTACATTGAGTATGTACACATAATTTCCCAATATTTCCCTTAAACCGAGCCCCCTTGTTCATACAATAATTTAGGCTGATTGATCTCGTCAACAGTTAAGTAATTTACAGCTGATCATTATATCAGCACGATTGAGGGAACAAATATAGTTTAGTCAGCAGCTTATACGCTGAGTTTACTTGAATATTTACGTCTGAAGTGTTTATTTCACATTTTCATTATGCATGAAACGGTACTTCTGCATTCAATTGTATACACTAGAAAACAATATATTTCTTTAACATAATGTATTCCAGATTAATTTAGATAACAGTGTTAACTGTTAAAATACCTAAGTTTGTTAACATACTAAATAACATAAACCTTATAATGCCCAATCATGTGTTTTGTAAATTGCTTTTATTTCATACTGTATCGTATTACCCATGTTTACGGTAGCGATTACAGTCCGGAAAATGCGATTTCACGGTTAGTATGACTGTAACATTTTTCACCGGACTCAAATAAAATAAATCAACTGAACAATGCTTTAGTATTCAGTTACCATGGACACTCGTTCTGTTTTGAATTCAACCAATAGTTGCCATAGATGTCCATATTTTAAATTTGGAAATTTATTTTATATATATATTTTTTTAAATGAAAGCAATTATTGCAGTATGAAATAGATTACGTCATACGTCCTGGAAATGTTCTTACAGTCTTGTTTCAATGTTTCAGACTCGGCTCCTTCGTCGCTTGTTCATATCATCTTACTCGACTGTAAAATTCCATTTCCAGGACTTATAATGTAAATAACTATTATTTCTACTGTATCGTATTATCCATGTTTACGGTAGTGATTACAGTCCAAAAATGCGATTTTATGGTCTAGTATGACTGTTGAAATTTTTTACCGGACTCAAAATAAATCAACTGAACAATGCTTTAGTATTCAGTTACCATGGATACTCGTTATATGTTTTAAATTCAACTAATAGTTGCCATAGATGCTCGTTCATAGATGTCTATATTTCAAATTCAGAGATTTATTTTATATTTTTTTTAAATGGAACAAATGTTCGTACAGTCTCGTTTCGATGTTTCGGTACTTGGCTCCTTCAACGCCTTGACTGTAACATCTTACTTTACTCTAAAATTTCATTTCCAGGACTTAAATGTAAATAACTAATTTAGGTGCCCACCTAGAAAGTTGACTTTTTCCAGTCTATTTTGGGAATAAGAAAAATGGGTCTCTTCCCAGTCCGAAACTGGAAAATCATCACTGTCCAGTGGTGAGCATTTGCAAGTTGAAGATTCTTTATAAGAAATTTGCTTAAATAACATGTAAATCAGATCTATCAGACTATTAACATTGTAGCAAGTGACAGATGGGTATGTGACAAAAGTAAAAAAAAAAGTGAAAAAATTGCATTACCAAAAATCCTGTTTTACAATGGAAAATGAAATAGCCTTCCAAGCGCCAACTTTCAATGGCTCACCAAGGTACAGTACTTATGGAAACAAGGTACAGTACCTTGTTTCCATAAGAGTTCCCTGAAGAGAACTTAATTTTTGCATAATATTAAAAATATGAAAAATTTTAATTTTTGTTCAATTTCATGGACGCCTAAAAAATGTAATATGCAACTCACTTCTAAAATGCCTTTCCTTATTAGTGGAGAAACCTTAACGTTTTTATCTCGGAAACTGCTCAGATTTGAATGCCTTTTTTTAAATGTCATAAATATGCCGGCATTATGGCAGGGTGATTATAGTGGATTTATATCGCTTATCGGAGTTAAGTCGAGTTTTCTCCGGAAAGTACTCGGATGGGTGAACCACGAGCGCAGTGTACTTGCCTACATGGGTCCGCTGCCTCGTCTCACACCCACATATCCACTCTGTGGTTCGGTGCATCGAACACCTCGACACCAAAAGGTATAAGGGGTTAAAGATTATATATAATGTCATAAATATAAATAGTAAAACCTTTATAGGTTGAGAGTTAACGATCATAGGTAATTTAATTAATTGAAGGGTCGGCTGTAACAACGTGTATGTAACATGTGCTGAAATGTGGTACTTACATAAAAGCAACGTTAGTATATCCATATTTGAAGGTGTTAGCATCATAGAGATATAAAATAATCTTAAAACAGATTCCCGGAATGCTAGTTTTGAAAGCGTGTAAATGTAAATGAAAGTAACACATCTACTTATATAATGCTGTTGCATCAAGTTAAGTGGCAAATGAACGAAACATTCATGTCAATATTCGACAATTACATTGGGTATATAATTATGATAACAATATAATAGTTGTGTTTGATGGATATGAAAAAGAAATGACTAAAGTGACAGAAAGAAACCGTTATTTAAAAAATTAGTGCTTTTGAGTCTGGATGAATAACCTATGTGTAAGCAGCATGTGCCTTTTCAGCACTTTACAATAAAGATAAAATTAAATTTGAGGAGCAAAAACATACACAAGATGCTGCACAAACATTCAAGCAAGTGGATCAAGACACTGATACCATTTATTAAGCAGATGTGAGGTGCACCCTTCTTTTATGGCGCTCTGAAATAACGCTCCATTTAAATCAGTTTCGATATCAGTGTCTCACTAAAGCAATAAGAAAAGATGTTGGTGTGCAAAGGGAACTTTTTAAAAAGTATACTTGCAGGTACAATCATCATCAGATACTCCGGATCAATTGTTAAAAAATATATTCTGTATAAGTAAATCTGGGTGCAGAATGTAGTGGGGAAACTTGTGATAATTGCACACCACCAACAATTTTACATAAAAATAAATACAGAAGAGGAAGACGATGGGGAAAATATTTAGGTTTTCAAGTTTCATCGCATTTCCCGATCTGATAGTCAATTTCTAACCTATAAAGGTTTTAATTCGAAGTAGTTTGAACCGGTTCATAGATAACGTTTTTTTTTGGCTAGCACTCTTCCACTATACAAGGGTGTAGAATCGCTTCATGCACAAAACAGTTTTACGTGCATTTTTCAAACTTTAACATTTTATCCCCTAATTATTTTACAATACTGATTAAGGAATGCTATAACTAAAAAAAATTGCAAATCGAATGATAACCTTTGGTTACGCATTGCATTTGATTGTAACCAGAGAAAGTATAGAAAATAAAACTTCCGTTTATGCAAAAATCAGTTATGCCTTGAAAACATTGGAACGATGAAGAGAAAAAAAATATTTGGTACCTAAATGCCATTTTTAAGAATAAATTTAACTGCTTGACAGACAATATAACCTTATGAATGACATTTAGGTAGCAAATATTTTCCCTTCATCGCTCCAATGTTTCCAAGGAATCACTGATTTTTGCATAAACAGAAGTTTTCTTTCATTACTTTTTCCGGTTACAATTAAATTCAATCCGAAACCAAAGATATCATTTGATTCGTAATTTTTTTTTCTTTATAACATTCCTTAATATCCTTATTGCAAAATAATTAGAGGAGATAATATTAGGGTTTGAAAAAAAAGTGCACATAAAACTGTATTGCTACTCATGGTACATATACGGGATTTTGTTGCGCGGATGAATTTACTCGATGTATTTCTCAGCAAAACATTCCAACACAAAACGTCAAAATTTATTCGGCTATTTTACATGCACTTGGGATATTACTGTTGATTAAACGATTATGTTTTTGATTGTGCATGATATTAGCAACAAATAAATCGCTTTACATCAAGTTGAAATATAAGATGTCAAACACAAATTAAAAACAAAATTTACTGCTTGGTCCATTTCCGTCCAATGAACCGTTGCCGAGCTTTCTCAGTGTTAAATTAACAGAGAAATGTAAGAACCTAATTTTGAGAACGCATTTAAACAAAAGAATTAATTAGTTTAGTAGTATTTTCTGGCCTCTCAACACTAATAATATTATTTTCTTGCCTGCAAACCGGTCTCAGTTGTAGAGGAACCAACTTTCAGGGATACAAAATAAACCAAGACATTTTTTTTTAAAACTAGAAAAACTAGAATTGACAAAGTGAGACCTTTTGCCTCAGAATGACATATATGATAAAGCAAATGTGATTAAATGTTGCGACTACTCAAAATCATGCTGAAGGGTGCTATTGAGGTTCCATTAGTAGTATATACCATTTTTTTAATGTCCAAAGCTCATATAGTTCATATCCATTCTAATCCCAAGCCCAGAGACAATCTTTGATGACTGAAATAGTTAATTTACAGTTAGTGGACACTATTTCTGCACAACAAAATTGCAGATTATCCATCAACTTTAGAAATGTTTTCGTTTAAAGTAGCCCCCCCCCTCTGAGTGGCCTTTTTTCTTTGACCGCCGTCGCTGCCCCCACAGAGGCGTCGGCCTCTGACCATTGTCGTCTACTGCTTAGCCTTACCTTAACCAAACTACCAACCTCCAACAGCCAAAACATCCAACGCCACCACCACCATCAACATCAGGGACCAACCACCCACCATCCAGGAGCCCTTACCACCATCGCCTCTGCCTGCCTTGCCTCGACCGGTCACTCTGCGGTCAGGGGTTCTGCAGAGGCTGCCCAGAGGGAGGGCACGAGCGATAAGAGTGTAGCTCCAACCCACCGAATTATCTAACTCAAACCAGGCTGAAGAGGCATAACAAGCCTATAATAGCCACTGCCCTGCTTTGCAGGGCAGAAAACTACATTGAACATGATGATGATGTTTAGTAGCCATTTTTCTGTTAAATCATTTTTCCACAACGGTTTTGATATCTGCTGATGGTTGTAGTGGCTAAAGCTAGATCACACACAGCTACTTTTGTTGTGCAGTTTTAGAGTTGCGGCTGCAAAAGTTTTGCGTCATGTTCAAAGTAGCGCGTAGTACTCCAATAGTGTTCAGACATCTTTTCTCACTATGCAGTCAGCAGCTGCTGCTTATGTGCAGTATTCCATGGTGTTTTACCATGTTTGCGTTGCTTTAATAACAAGTTCTAATTTAAAGTACTAATCAGCATGTGTTCAATAAAAAAACCGGTGTTAATGAAAAGGCAATGCTCTACTATATCTTTTTTATTAACTGTCCTTTTAAAGCAGAGTATGATTGACTGAACTAAAAAGAGAATTTGGGTGAAAGAATGAATAAGAAATAAAAGACACTGCAGCTATGGCTAATTTGCTTCGGGAATTAAAATGAATAATCGATACCAATTTTGAAATTCCCAAATGTATTAAAAATTAAAGCCAATGTGCAATATGCAAACAAGATGTCCACATCATAAGCCAGATCCAAACTGCAGAACGCTGCAAAGGTTTCAAACAATTGCAGCTTTTAAAAATTTCTCAAAAACGGGCTATGTTTTTGACAATGCACAACAAAAAAATACTACCCTTGAAGATGCTACTATTATAGTTGCAGGGGCGTTCACACTAGGATTCACTTGTGCTGCATCTTATACTGCACTGCAGCAAAAGCAGCTGTGTGTGATCTTAGTTTAAGTTACTTCCGATGTAATTTTACTGCAAGAGTTTACAATTAGTGGTTAAATATGGATCAGATTGAAGTTAAGTTTGGTTAGAGGCTAGGTTTGGTTTAATTTAGACTGTATGATGCCTATAAATAAAGCAAAAAATTGTTATATATAAGAAGCAGCTTGTTTGTCGCGCCCCTGTGCAAGGCAGCACAATGTCGCCCAGCATAAAAAAATGATCGATCAAAAATATAAGCTATATTTTATTAGTAAATTTCATTCCAACTTTGCAGTGGCCATATTTAATTTATATTATACTTTATTCTGTCGGGGGCTGGCGGCTCCGACTCCAGCACACAGGCGCTAGGTACACCTCTGTATCTCTTGCTGTAAAATCACATTTGAGGTAATTTAGACATTACAATCATCAGAAAGTGTCAGAATCTTAGTGGTAAAAATATCTGCCATAAAGTTTTTTACCTTAAAAAAAGTGACAGGAGCATCATCAATTCTGCACGAATATAGAGGACAGTGTTCAGCTATTGCCAGTGGCATATCAGCTTAGAATGTTATTGTCTGAATAATAAAATATGTTAAAACACTACTTGTTAATTACAAAGTGGTGCAAACAATAAGAATTTTGCAAACACCGACGATAAACCATACCGAACGCAGGTATAAATATATGGCTCCAACAACTCCAACAAACAAAATGATGCCTACGAATTTATTTCAGCTGTTCAGAGATATGGTGTTGATAGGTAACGAAAGTACACATTCACAAATTCATTTGTGTGCTTGAGACGAGGTGTACCTACCTCTAAGGTAAACGGAGTTTACCACAATTTTCTCTTATCACTATTTTTTCAATAAATCGAAATGGGCCGACTACGTACATTTCTTCAAAAACTAAAATTGTAAGTAAAATAACCAGTTACCAAAAATGCCTATAAAGTGTCATTTACATAGAAGGTGGAAATAAAGTTATTTGCAATTTTTTGAATGATCAAGACAATTATGGCACAGCAAAATCCACTGGTCGTCCTTCCATCGTTTAATGATCGCAATAAAGATACCGTTCCAAATTCTACAGTGGGTACGTGGGCATATTAGAAGAGGAGTCTTGGATTGAATGAATTGCATGAAACGATTCATAAAGTTATTCAAAACGACTCCCCATTAAACGATGAAAATGCAGATTTAACCGAATCTCACTGATAATGACAAGGTTGACTTTTAAATTCACTTGAGAACACAAGGCTTGAAAAAAATGAGAGGGATACAGTAATGTTTCTTTGCGGGTTTTTTTGTGCTTTGCAAGTATTTTTTAGCCATTAACTTTAGGTGGTTTTTTCAGACAAGAAAAAATTAAATGTGAACAGACAGAGTCAGTGAAGAGTCTATAGTTGTATCCTTAGCATTTGTTAGTTTAAAAATGGATAGCGAGGATTGCCAAAATGTGCTTGCAGAACCTCATTGGCTACCGCGTTATATCCTCCAACATGGCAATGCTCTATCCATCGCAGTTAATTTACAAGATGGTTTTCCGATCGAAACATCGCCCTTTTATACCATCTCCCCTAAATCCCATCGAGAAGTCATCAAACTTACGAAAATAGGTGTCAATTCATATTAGTGGTCTACCTAAGTACGGGTGCACATTGAGATGCAGGCAACGCAGGATAGCATGGCACAGGCTTTTGTATTTAATAACTCTTAATACACCTGCACCGAGGGACCGACGCCCCCCAGCCTAAATACAGTCTTGAAAGCTAAAAGAAGCAGACCATATCCTCAAGAGAGGACAAAAAGAAAGTCAACCAAAGAAGAATACACCTGCACATATTGCAAAGCAGGGCAGGATAGAGCTGCCTCGCACAGTTGTTGAGACACAATTTCCTGTGCGAGTGTCTGCAAACTTGTGTGAAGTTTTTAAACAATTAAAGAATATGCATGAACAATTTATTGAAGCTGTTCGATACAAACCAATTATACGAGGTAACCGCCATAAATTCTAGGCCCGGCAGGCTTCTACAGGTGCCAACATGTTCAACTCGGTTGCATCATAGTTGAACATGTAAGAGGCCTACACTATATATATTACGGCTAAAAGCGTAATTATAGATTTTAGTAGCCACACAAGCATCGTGACGAGTGCATGAAAATGTTGCAGCTAACGAAAATTGAGGTCATTAAATTTTTAACAAAAGAAGGGCACACACCTAATCAAATCAAACAAGTTTAGACGGCAGTTATGATTATTTATCTCCTTCATATTCTACTGTAAAAAAGTAGTCAAAATGTTTCCGTTTGGGGCAAGAATCTCTTGAAGATGATCAGAGCACCGGTCGGCCAATTGAAGCGGTAACGCCTCAAAAAGTTGCAATCATTGAAGAAATGGTATTAGAAGACCGCCGTTTGAAAGTTAAGGAGTTAGCAGTGATGTCTGACATTTCGAAAACAAGTATTCGCCGAATTCTTCATGGTCATTTGGGTATGAATAAAATTAGTGCAAGATGGGTACCGCGTCTTCTTTCTGCTGTTCAACGTCAACGTCGCGTCGAATGTGCGCGCTCGTTTTTAAACTGTGTGGTGACGACCCAAAGCCGATTTTGGAGTCCATTGTCACTGGAGATGAAACAATGGTTCTGTATTATGATCCTCTATCCAAAAGGGAATCGATGAAATGGCGGCAACCCAATGAACCTCGTCCCAAAAAGGCGAAAGTCGTTCAACAATATAGAGAAGAATTACAAAGAAAGTTATAGCAACAATATTCTGGGATTGTGACGGCAATTTACTGATTGATTTTAAAGAACGTAATACAACTGTTAACAGTACATATTATGCGTCTTTATTGCATAAATTGAGAAATAATATTCGTGAAAAACATCCAGGAAAATTGACAAGAGGTGTTTGATTACACGACAATGCACCCGTTCATACTGCCGCAATTTCACAAGCTGCCATTCGCGAATGCGGCTTTGAAGCAATGGATCATCCACCGTACAGTCCGGATATGGCTCCTAGTGACTATTATTTATTGTCCAATTTAAAGAAATACCTTAGGGACGTCGTTTTAAGGACGAGAACGAGTTGCAAGCAGCTGTAATTGAACATTTTGAAGGAAAAACTTCAGATTATTTTTACAAGGGTATTGAATTAATAATTCTACATTGTAATAAGTGTATTGACATTAGGGGAGATTATATTGAAAAATAAAAATTATTATATTTTACCAAGTTTATTTTCTCTATATCAGGCCGAGAATACTTACGAGGGGCTTACCTCGTACATATTTAAGTAGAGATTTAAAAATTTATATGTGTAAGTATTTTTCTAAAGGCACAATTCCACTGAGGCAATATTTAAGCAACATGTGGCATGCGGCAATGATGCATGCTATACTCAATCTTTCAACCGAAGAAACATGAAGTGACATAAAGCATGTGTCTTTGCCAAATGCCACACGTTGATTGTCTTTGCCCCTCACATGCATCAGCAAAGCTAGCCAACATGTAGCATGTGACATGTCACCTAGTGTTGCATCAGTGGAATTGCACTTTACTGGGATAATGTGACTATATACTTATAGTTTAATATAAAATCTTCTGTTTGTGAGGATGCTAGCGCTTTTTTAGGTAATTACTGATTTAAATATATGTATTTGGTTAAATTGTAATATTCATACAAACTATGAATAAAGAATTCATTTATTTTATAAAAATAAAACATTTTTTTAATACAAAATATGTTCGAAATGTTCTCAGTTGATGTGTACGAGCATTTTTCTTCTTTGTTTCAAATAAACAAGATAAACTGGGGGCTAACACTTAATCTTGGCTTTGTATAATTATTCCCAGTCAAGATTCGCTGTTTGACCCTCTGTACATTGATCCAGAAACGTTTTGTAAGCTTATCCGGAGTATGCCAAATTTACTTATTCAAGTGTTTCAAAAACACAGGAATAATATTAACTATTGGTTAATGCATCTTCTTTTACTTGATGCTTTTATTGAAGTAAGCTATAACTGACACGTTTTTGAAACATTTTATTTTATCGTTTAGTGGTTCTTATATGACACTTCAATTAAAAGAAGAGTACTACACAAAATTCTTGTCACAAATGTAATTTTTAACATTTTGTCTACCTAAGAATTTATTTTAAAGTAGCCAGTGAAGAGTGATTGTGCATTATATCAATCGGTCGACTTGGGCGAACAATGTAAACATTCAATTTTTACTTTAGCATTTTATGTAACATACAGAGCAATTTATGGTAGTATTTGAGAGCATTCCGAATTGCCCTATAGATTATGTGAATATAAAAATAAAACATTTTCAAAACAACACATATGCCAGAGCAAATGGCATCCCTATTTGTTTTGTGAATCATTCAGTCATCAAACACGTGTTAAGTCAGTGCATCTTACTATTCACTGCCAATGGCCAATCAGTTTTTTATGCAGTTGATGTGGTTTCAAAATTGTTCCAGATTTAATTTAATAATTACAAATTGAAAGTAGGTATAACCACAATAAAATTGTTCAAAACAAAAGAATTATGTTGATACTAAATTTAAAGTTTGTTAGGTAATTGATGATATTGCTTCAGTATCGGAAATGTAGCTGTTACGCAAACCTCAATGTTATTATCATAGATTAACCTGTTAGAATGGTCAAGACGTCATACCCAACCATTACCTAAAATAATCTGGAATAGACTATGAATAAAACACCGACAAAACATTTGTTAATGTCACAGCAAATCCAATTTACTATTAAATTATTATTATTTATTTATAAGACACATCCTTATTTTAATTTCAGAACTGGTTTTAAATTTAAATTTCTAAATAATAAAATTTTACAAATTTCTTGTCTATTCCAAGTTTTTGTGTGTGACTGACCACCAAGTGTGTAGCATACACGCAACAACAAAGGATGGAAGATAAATGAGAGAGAAGGGGGGGGGGATATAATAACAAAGAACAGACATTAAATTTTTAAATTTTATTCTCGTATTACCTCAGTTGTAACAGTTTCATTACAAATGTCGAACACTGTTATCAAACTTAGATACAACAGGCATAAGCCTCAAAACTATTGTAATAATGTTACTAAACGTATCGTATAAACGAAATTATTTTACCCATTAAACTAAAACTTTACATGTTGGCCGACAAGTTTATATTAATCAGACATCGAGTTTGACATTAAAGTCCATAATGAGTTTTGTTTTTTATTCTTCATGTTTCAATTAAATATATACCCATGGCAGTACCTTATTTAAGTTTGCAGCTAAGGGAAGAGTAATTTACATTTGTTTATCGATTTTACAAATACATGTGTACTATATAAAAATGTAATAATAATAATAATGAATAATTCACGGATGAAACGAAGAGAGATACTCGAAAAATTATTTCTGTACGATGAAAAACCTAAATAGCGAATAATGAGTTTGTGTTAATAAGACGAATATAAAAAGGTGTTCTATACAATTACATTGGACTGATGAATTTTAAATTGGACAGAGCACCTTTAAAATGAAGGTGATACTTTATAAAATGATTGCACTGCGATGACACATGACATAATAAAAAATGAACAATCTCAAAACAAAAAATTTGTTAATCGTAAAAAAGAAACAATTGCAGTATATATATTTAATCACATGTCATATAGTGACCATCATTTTTACGTTCAGTTCGAGTGAAATAATCAAATACAATAACCTCACTAGTTTAGAATCATACGCTACATTATAAAATAATAATTTTAATATTCTAGTAATAATGATAATCACAACATTTTACAACGTAGCGCCTCGAGTACACTCCTTTGGTTCTTTAATAATCAATTTAAGGAGATTTGGAGGTTAATTAATTCATTTACAGTTTACATGTATCAAATTAAAACTAAATTGACGTTATAGTACTCGGTTATTTGATCCGAATGAAAATCTTATATAATTCTTAGTCTAAATTACTTATTAAATATAGAACAGCCAGACTTGCAGACACAACTCGCATTTTTTGCACACACAAAACCATACATACAATACACACATGGAGCCTAAGCACTTACGAACAAAATTAGTGCACACCCCTATAATATTTTTTAAGTTTTTGTAATTTTTTTTACAATCCGTTGGTACGGTAGAATTAAATAAGAAATTAACTCATTTATTATTATAATAATATTTGTGAATTAAAAAACGTGTCATAAGACAATCTAACCAACCGTTAACAACTTTGTTGGTTCTATCCAGTCGGTGATGTTATGATTGAATTTGACGAAATGGTTAGCGATTGCCTAGAAACAAAGAGTTTGTTGTTAATGTTCCGGTACACACAACGTGCAAGGAAGTTTTGTTAAATTAAAAAGAAAAATAAAATTATAAAAAAAAACCCAACATGCAACACCGTTTTGTTAATTTTCATCCACATTAGTCTATATTAGTCGTGTGAACGGGTGTAATTATTATTTTTTGTTTTATTTTGTTAATTTTATTACAAATAGTAAAAATGTCTTAACAAAGTACACTGTACAATAATTATAATAATAATAATAAGAATAATAATAAAGATACTATTAAAAAAGTTATTTCGACTACAGTCATTTTAAAAGTATAAATTTAATTTAAAAAAAAAAAAAGAGGAAAAAAGAGAAATAATTTGCTAAATCTGGATGAAAACTAACAATCGCCCATCTGATGTTGCCCACTCATAGCAGTTTTGTAACAATTGGCTGACCTGAAATTAAAAATAAAATTGTTGATTCCACAAAATTGACATTTTCATGAAAAATTTGTGTTATTTTTTTTCCTTATGTTTAGATAATAAAACTGTGCAGTTCTGTTGTTGTGAAGGAAAAATTGAACAGCTCGGACAAAAAGCTAGAAATATGCAATGGGTTGCTGCTAGATACATACAGTGGAGTTCACGCAACTAGGAGGATAGTGTGGTTGATGTTGCCGATTGAATTTCCATGCCATCCTCGTAATTGGATAAACTCCTGTCTATATAGGGGCTAGGAATAGCAAATTTAATTGCAGCAAATTTGGTTATTTCCTAAAATTCGTGTTACTTTTATTGCTAAGTTTATTTATTATAAGCATACAGAAAGTGAATAAAAAGGTTATTAACAAATAGGGTGGGGCCTTGAATTTAGACAATTTTTAAATTAAACAAAAATAGCTAGAGAATATACACAATCATAACCTTAATAAATCTCTCAAGTTATGTCTTTAAAGACATATCAATTCATGTTTGTAATTTAGCTTTCAAGTGATTTTATTCTTAATATTCAATAATAAAAGTTGATGCGTTTATTTTTAACTATTTGTTAATGAACATTTTACATTTATAGTTCATAATGAAAATAGCAATAATGAAATTTATTATGAATATTATACTTGGATTTCAGGTTATGTTACTGTTTTTTTTTGTGTGTTTTCAGACAGTAGCAACAGCTTTAAACATTTACATTTTTATAATGAACAATACTATTAGAGTAAGTTTTATGACCACATGTGCTGAGTATAAAATTAGAGATATTAGTCACATCACATAACCTGGTGACAAGTGACACATGCTGAGCTCGAACGAAGAAGGCTTTAAGGAGCACGGAGGTAATAATGGATACTCTCTGTAGAAATCATGGTAGTCTTTCTTCAGTAAGTGAAAACTGTCCTTTAAGATATGCAGCCTAGGGTGGTCCTTATTTGGGTCATGTAGGGTTTTGCCGGGTGCCCATTTGATTCTAAAAAAAAACTGACAATTTTAAGACCAATACGAACTTCTTATCTCTATTCACTTCTTATGTATATATTTAACCACTGGGACAAATTGTTGAGAAAAAATTGATTTTTTTGGAATTAACAGTGTTCGATGCTACTTTTAGGTATAAAAAAAATTATATGGAGCATTCGATCTTTTCCAAAGATTTACAAATAAATTCAAAATAACGCACCTTTCAATTAGTGTTAAGTCATGTAAAATGTCCCATATAATTTTTTTTTCACCTAAAAGTAGCATCGATGCCTGTTAATTCTATAAAATCAATTTTCAAAAAATTTGTCGCAGTGGTATGCATAAGAATTGAAAAACCCATATTTTAAATCGGGAAACTTCTCCTCGTCACAGCAAATGATTAGAATAGAGATATAAAGTTCGTATTGGTCTTAAAATTTCATTTTTTTTTTGGAATCAAATGGGGACCCGGCCAAAACCGAAATTCCAACATGACCCTAATGCAGCCGTATGCATAAGTTTTTTAAATGGCCATTAAAATCATTTTAAGAACAGATTAAAATGCTACTAAGCAAAACTCAATTCATAGTAACATTAGTACGATTTTAAACGTTACGTGGCAACTAAGTTTTAGTGGTCACCCAACGCATGTTTAACACGCTTTTAAAGTTAACCTCACTTTTACTCAAACAGCGATTGAAATAGGTTGAAGTTGAAATCGAAGAAGACGCGTGTGAATATATTGAAGAATTGAAGGATAATCTAACAGATAAAATGGAGGTAAGTAAATGTTGTTTGAATTATTCGTCATTTACATAATATTTATTGGAAATTAAGCTCAAAAAGGTTTATTACCTTTGAGGTAAAAATAACACACTATAACAAAGACACGTGTTAATTACATTATTTATGTACTTGTTACAATGTATTCCTGCACAGATTATGGTTGTATAATTTACTAATTAATTTACAATTCAGTAGCAACAACTTGTGTATATTACATACAATATTTGTAAGTTAGTAGGTATGTATTCAGCATTTTCTTCACTTGTGGTCAGTTTTATGTATAAATGTTTTATCATTCTAATTAAAATATGGGCAAACACTGCTTAGATAACTACTTACCGATATTTACAAAGCAAACTCAACTAATCCACTTTGAACTATTGTTTTTGTTTATAACAGCTCATTTACACAACCTAAAGAATTTATACAATTTAAACTACTTTATACGACTGACCTAATTAACTGACACACTAAAATTTAAGTACAAACACGCTATAACCCTAATGAAATAAAATTGTATTGCACTTGACTCAACAGCTGATAACATACATAACCTCAATAACAACCAGATTTTGCAATGTTTCCACATTAAGTCTATACTAGTTGGGTGTTTAATAGTGACTAGGGTTCCTAAATACGAACTGAGGTAATAAATTAAACTGTCGATATGACAATTATATAAATCTGAAATTCGGTACAGTTAATACTTTATTAAAAGCTGTCTTAAATTATTAGATATAAAATTGATATAACTAAGTAGTTTTAAAAATAACAGTAAATAAATGTTAATGTGTACACTAAAAACTTTTACATGCATAAAAATAAACATGACAGCATAACCTAAACTTTATAACTGACAGCTGCTGAATGTTGCCACTAAAATAAAAAGAGAGAAAAAAGTATCTCTGTTTCAGACAGCTTAGTTTTGGCCTAGAAAGAGATAGATTTTGACACCCGTGTCCTACCTCTTAAATAACACAGTTGAAGTTGTCATTTAGGAACTCTAGTAGTGACCAGTTAACATACAACTATGCATACTATCCCTCTAGTGGCATTTTAACATTTGTTAGTGGCCACTACTTAAAACGCTGCTAGAACTGTTTTAAGCTTGTGCTTATGCATATGGCCTGATGGTGATTAAAGTGAACTACTAAATAACAGCAAGTTGAAATATTGGTGGTTGGGAAATACCGTTATGTTTGTCCATTATTACCTCCTTCTCTCCTAAACGTTTGTGGCAGGTGCGTCGTAAATATTGGAGAAATTATATTACAAGTCATTTTTTAATTTATCAACTAACAAAACAATAAGAACTTTTTAAATTTTAGAAATAAGAAATGGGTCTAGTTCATTCTACCACCACAACCAGAGATGGTAAAAATGGTTAATTTAGGTATGTCTATTCCTGTAAAAAATTTGCAGATTATCTATAATTTTTTGAAATATATTTAAAGCTGCATTTCTTAAGAGGTTATGTTATCCTTGTAATTAAAGAGAAAGGATCAATTATGAAACGGTGTTTATTAATTATATAGTAAACATTATAATTAAGTTCCCGCTAAATAGGCTATGCATGCCATAATAATAATAATAACTTGAATTAACTACTAATATACCCTAGTGGAGACATAAAGATTTTCAATACTCGACGTATTGCGTAAAGAACATGGAGTAAAGATCAGGCAATATTTAAAAAGAAAATTATGAATCGTCTGTAAATTTGTAAATCTGTAAATTACCCACCTCAGTAATCAGATATGTTTGTTAGGTTTGGCGCTATTAAACATAACCTCTAAAAAGGATGCAACTTCACACGCAAATACTTCAAGAAATTTTGCAGGAGTAGCTTGTGCTAGACGTAAAGTAACCATTTCAGTCACCAAAAATCTTCTCCGCGTGTAGGGGTAGAATCGAGAAAAAAAACTTAGGTATGCTCATCACACCGAAACTTAAGTATAGTGTACTTTCTTTATTTATGATTCAGAGTAGGCTTCGCATTTCTATTATTTTAGTGGTGTATAAAATTTAATTACAAAATATGTTATAACAATTTAGTATTTCAGTCACAGGTGTCCGTAATTTTTAAATTCATTTATTTGCGAGATTGGCGATAGTTTTTGATGATATTATTTAATGTTTTTGAAGTTTAAAATTGACAGTTTTTAATACAAGGTAAATGTTGAAATATAAAATAACGAAAATTGCCTTTTGTTTTACTTGTGAGCAGCATTTTAATTATAAAGAACTATTTCTATACTTTTGTATTTTAAAATGCTTTACACCATACAATTTTCATTACATTTTAACAACAACCTTAACACAAAACTGTATAGCTTAAACTTCAAAAAGATTTAAATTGTTGCAAATATAACTAGTAGTATTCTTTTGTTACTAAATATCTACACTGTAACAAAATCAACTATATTACGTCTTTTTCACATAGACCACCCTTGCCAAGTTATGTGACAGGAACAGTAAGTTTGCAGCTCCGCATTTCCATTCATACACTGACCAATTTCTCTCTCTTATCTCTTTTATTTTTTTTGTCGAATCACATTCTATTTGCTGACCAAGAAAGCAGATTAGGTAATTATTCGATATACCGACCCCTATCGTATATGCATACATATGGAAATACCAAGCAATACGGGTTTTCGTTGGAAAGATGTCATAAAAACAGGTAAGATTATAAAATCTTCTTGTCATATGACGCAAACACCATTTTTATGCCATTTTCACGTAAATACGGCCAATTCTTTTACTAACTGTAACCTAACACCATAACATTCTAACCTCGAAATAGCGATTTTAACATTGTTTTTTTTAATTAATTACCAACGCGATTTTTTTTCGGATTATTGTTCTCCGAGTTATCCTTTACAACTCAGTATCATTGATTTACCTGGGTTCAGAAGGGTCGTTATATCGAATAATTAATGCAGACTAAATTTCAACTTAACAATCTCTCAAATAATTTCATGACTTTTTAGTACAAATAAAATAATTAGTAAATCTCTAATCATAAACATAATCTAAAATCGATTATGTTTTACTTGAAATTTTAGATTCATTGACATATTAGGATAGAATTTACATAAAAGAAGCCTCAATTATAATGTTTTAAGGTTAGAATTTGAAGTTGCAAGATATTTTAAATGCAGAACTGTCAACTGGTAACATCAAGTCAACCCATTACAGAATGAACGGAATTACATAAAAACAGAGTTTCAAACTTACCTGAACTTTAATACAAAAAACATATATTCAATGACCTAGTCTATGCATTTACATTTATTCAATTTGTTTAAAACCGTTCAAATATGCATTTCAGCAAAACAGCTAATGCTTCTATATTTTGTTACTTAAAAAAAGTATCCTGATAAATAAATTTGAGATTTGGTAAAAGAGTTAGATCACTTCTGAACATAACCTAACAATATTGAATTTGTTGTTAAACAATATTAAAAATTGATAAAGGATTTAGACATTGATAGTTTATATGTTATGTGTACAGCATAAAAATGTACAGCAAACCCACTCCATTTGTCGGCACTTTGAAGTTCATAAGGTAGTAGCTTCGAATATCGTACACAACAGTGACAAACCCCGATCAATTCGCCAGGACATTGCATGCTGGTATAATAACAAGGAGCGTATATTACAGCATAACTGTTCTTCCGTAGCCCGCCAGCCCATTGTTTAACAGCTCGAAAACTCAACAAGGTCTACAAGGTGGTTTTCAATATTTGCAAGAGTGCACCTGCTGGTTATAACTATACTGTGTTATGAGTCTATCATTAATCAAAGTGTTATAACGTGTTATATGAGCCTGAGATCCTCTTTAAAAGTTTGATATTGTCTATTACTTTTAAGCTATTTGCACAATGCTAATATTTTCTCTTCTTAAATTCCAACAGTTGAGTGAAATCTTCATTTTGGTCTATTGTTATAGATGTAACACAAATTTTGAATTTTTTTCAATGAATTTTTCATGAAGTTTTACAATTAAAGATCTCAATCTAGATAGTCATGAACGAAAACAAGATATTTGGCATTTTTAGCTGTGATTATGGCCAAGAAACTTTATTTCTCATCAAATTCATTCACTCTAATTTTATTATTTAGAAACTTCAGAGAGCTACTCATTGTTGATGCACGACAATTTTAGTTGTTATAAACTGTACATCCTTTCTTTTACAGTAAAGTTAACCATGATTTGTGGCTTGCAAAGTAAGTAATAATTTATTACATAGTTACACAGTCTCACATAACCTCCAAAAAGTTTACTAACACTATACCACAACACCGTATTTGTGAATGTTCTGACAACACGATTCTAATCTAAAAACAGATTAAGCTAAAACTGGAAAGATAATGTCGCTTCAAAGTGATTTTAAACAAAACTAAAACAATAAGGTATCTGGTCAAGACATTGCAAGTACATTTAAAACATCAAAATCAATGTTTGGACTCTGTGATAGTTGGCCACCAAAGCCAGCTTAGAGTTAGTTTAGACTAGAGTTTCAATTTTTCCTTGCAAACATTTTTTCTATGATATTCTGATTTGATTGTTTTGAATCCAACCCATGTAATAGTTGTATTTTAACAGCTAAAAATGAGAAAACTTTTACACCCAACTTCTCTAAAAAAAAAGGTGTGCATATATTCAGATTATAAAAGCACCTATTATTATCGTAAGATTGTTTTATTAAACAAGTCTTAAATGTCAAATACTTGCCAACCTCAAGAAAACTAGAGTTAAATGAGTAAATTAATGACGCCCTTTTTATGGACGATCGTAAAAAGCAACATTATATCCATAGTGCATAACTACAACAAAATAGTAATAATCAAGTCAGCTAAGAGATGTATAGTGTTGTAACCTCACAAACATTAAATTTCCTTTTAAGTCAAAGACAAATAACATTTCAAGATCTATATCTATTTGTCACGTACCTGCACGAGTTAAGAATCCCTAACTTGCAGATACTGAAGCCATCGTTTGCCTATTCAAGACAGTAGCATAGCATAATTCGTAATAAGATCCAGATGAATACTGATAATAAGTAAATCTGGCTATTTCAACTTTAAAAATACTTAAAGCATTCTTAACTCGTATGGGCAGCAACACTTATCAGATATGCTAAGAGAGAAATTTCATCAATGTGCATATATTATATGCGCAAATCCATTGCCATTTTTGATTGGTTACACTACACGTTAAAATCTCATTTGGTTCATTTAATAATACTAAAAAAACAATCAATCAAAAATTTAAAACATTTTACTTCACTATTTATACGTTGAACATTTATGTACCTAAAAGTAAGTATAATTGCATAATGTATAAAAAGACAGTCATGACAATAATATACAACATAACCTCAACTTTAGAAAACGCAAACAATTTCAACAAGTGGCAAAGAGGTTCTGAGCGGTAATGTTTTAGTGTTGATGAATTTCGTAATGAGGTTTTCATTACCAAAATTAAACAGTACTCGTATAACTCTTTACCCTTGCTGTTGATTTACGAAATAATGGTTAGCTCTTACTAAATAAAAGGAGACAATAGTACAGTTGTTAAAGTTTGTTTTCACACATTGCTCCAATTCAGGTATTTTTTGAACACACTATAAATTAGATTATAAACTCTAATTCTAATTATAAAATCTTATGAAGGTAAGTAGAGACAAACAACTATATTCAAAGAACTGCACAGACTTTATTATCTTACAAACCAAGTTTTTTTCATAGAAATTAACCTAACAAAATCTTACTGCTTTATTAAATTATGACTTCGCCCATAATAATATTTGAAACTCAAAGATTATCATCTTGTAAATAATATTAAAATTAAATTTAAATATAATTAAAAAAACAACAACAAAAAAAAAATAAATAATAAATGAAACAACAATTTATAATATCAGGATGACAGTAACAAAAATTACAAGGGGATCATCAAACACAGTATTATAATAAAATGCTAAACATGATCAGTAACCTTTGACAGGTTTATTAATTTCTGCAAGCGAACCATAAGCTTGTGCATTAACTTTACTAGAGGTCACTTTCTTTTCGTTTCTATCATCTTTATCTCTAGTCGCTGAAAAAGTGCAAACAAAAAAAAAAGGAAAACAAACCATTATTAAAATGGATAAATAAGATATTTTTTTAATATTGTACTTCTCATCTTCTCAACTTACCAGGTTGTTGGGTGATAGCTTGTGAGGTTTGTGGTTGCGTAGATGTTCCGACAGCACCAGCAGCGCCGGTACCCTTTTGTTTTAACATCGTCCAGTCAAAGGTATAGTCATATTGATGATTTAAAGTACGGAACAATATGCGAAATAGTTGTCTTAAATACATGTAATCCGGGGCTTCTTCAAATCGAAGACCACGACAGTAATTGAGATACATAGAGAATTCTGCAGGGAAACCCTACAACAAAATCAAATAATTACTAAGCTGTTATATGTTTATTGCGTATTAGATCTTTTCATAATTAGCAAAACAACATGCTTGCCAAAATTTATCATTTTTAAGTTTAGGATAGAAAATGAGCACATTGAATCATACTAGTGATTTCATAACCCTTCTGTTTCTCCAAATAGCACTCATTCTAAAGAACAATGACACAACACATTTTGTAAAAATGTGTTTTGTTCAATAGACAGATTTTAAAAATTTGTTCAAGATTAATAACTCCAAATAAAGTTTCTTTTAAGCTGCATTCATATTTAGGGTTCTGAACACCTCTTAACTCCTAAAGCTCCACCATTTGTGTTCGTTTATTACAAACAAGCCTTTAAGAGTGAACCCCGTCACATTCATTTAATGTATTTCAGAAACTTTGAGAAAGACTATACTCTTATTTTATGTCAGTATTCTTTCAAATGAACAGTACATATTCTTATTAAAGAGTTGGTCTAGTATCAACACTTTTGTAGCAATGTAAAATTTGGTTAGAAAGTAAATTCACAGTAATATTAAAAATTAGGTAAAATAAGAAGAGCAATATAGAAAATGTCATTGTCATGTTTTCAGAATTAAATGAGTATTTACCTAAAATGTATAATCATTTACACTATTTGTTTATGTAAATATTGGAGAGGATTCGTTCTTTTAGAAGTTTGTCACTTCAATTAAAGCCCTGTTTGATATTTCAGGTCTGTTGACTCGAAAAGCTCATTTTCTATAGTATCTATTGTTGTCAATAATTGTAACTATGGCAACAGAGCTTCCAGAGCAAAAGAGTTGAAATAGCGAATCCAGCATAAATATATATAGTATGATCAAAAAGTATTTGGATCATGGTTGCCATGAAATTAACAAGCTATCTATGAAATTATTTATTTCTACTATTTTTGACATTTACTTCTCAACTGTCATGTCAATAGATAATAGTTCAAATAAATTCCATTCTGTGTTCTTTTTATAAATGTTATTAGGTAATACTTAAAATAACTGCAAGCACAAGAAATAATGATAGCGTACGCTAACCTAACATTTTCTGTGTACTATGGGCCCCTATTTAGCGGTGTCGGCACGTCGTATTTTCTTGACACAGGTGACTGTGTCTCCATTAGTGCTAATCAAGATACATTGGCGCTACTCTGTACAGTTCACAAAAACTACGGGCAGTAGAAGTAAATAATTCAATAGATGGTTTTTACATTCCATGGCTATTGCCATCCAAAGACTGTTTGATCATACGAGAAGTATGAGCAAAAAGTAACTCCATCAAAGGTGCCTTTGGAATGTTGAACTCATGTGTATTATAACACCAGAAAATTGTAACAACTGTCACTCTCAAAGGACTCTGATTATTTTATTAATTTTCTGGTTTTATAATACACGAGTTTAAAATTCCAAAAGTACCTTTGATGGAGTTACTTTTTGTTTATACTATAGTATGAGCAAAAAGTAATTTCATCAAAGGTGCCTTTGGAATTTTGAACTCATGTGTATTATAACACCAGAAAAATATATAAAATTTATAACAACTGTCATTGTCCAATTGATTATTTTGTATAATTTTCTGTTGTTATAATATACATGAGTACATAATTCCAAAGGCACCTTTGTTGGAGTTACTTTTTGCTCATACTATAGATTCTATTAATCCCTTTCTATATATTTAAAAAATATGTGTACACTTTTAATAATAATTATCCAAGTGACTTTTGTTCCCTTCATTTATTGCGGTTTAGAACAACAATTAACAAAAGATAGAAAGATAATTAAAAAAAAAACCTGTAAAACATGATTCTAACCTAAAAAAACCAATGACATTTCTTCTTATTGCAATTTTAGGCGTTTTCGGAAATTAACTCTGGTTGGGGAAACAAACCCATCAGGTTTATGATCGGGATGGTGAATTTTCAAATGTAAATCTTTGATTAACTTATCTGATATAACCTATAAGTTCTTAATAAATGATAACTAAGGAACAACGAATTTGCATATAATATTTTAATCACCGTTTATTTGTTCCATATCAAGTAATGATATGCAGTTCTTGTTTAATAAATGCAGTGATAGTTATGTAAATAACTTCTCTTCTTTACGTTACGTGTACCACTGACAAGTATAGAAATACCCCTCATGTAAGTTGTTGCTTTCTTTCACGCCTGCCTCGCTCCAGTCTCTTTCGAAGCACGGTAGACATGTATAACTTAACCTTAAATCACAAACCAACCTGCGTAACCCTACTCAACAACTAGGGATATTTGGGTTACTTACATGAACTAATTTTCGATCATAGAAACATGTAACCGTAATATATGAACGCTTTTTTAACAACCCGGTCTCCACGAGTGAATTTCCAAAAACGTCTATAGTGTTTAACTAAAAAAAAAACAAAAAACTAAAAGTATATACAGCAGGTATTATCGGTTTTGTTACATAGGCAAATAATAGCAAGTAAAAACAAATTTCTCAAATATTGGCTTCCCTAATTATTTTTTAGGAAAAATCACTACAGCAAAGTTGTAGCACTTAATGAATATTGGGCCCCCACTTTAGTATGTGTTAAATAGTTACAAAAATATAAGTGATTTTCTGGTACAGGAAATTAACCTTGTAAATGGGATATTCGTTAATAACCATTACCAGGTTGAATTTAGACATTAGGTGTAAATGCAAGAATTATTAAGCAAAAAACTAAAAGTATATACAGCAGGTATTATCGGTTTTGTTACATAGGCAAATAATAGCATGTAAAAACAAATTTCTCAAATATTGGCTTTCCTAATTATTTTTTAGGAAAAGTCACTACAGCAAACTTGTAGCACTTAATGAATATTGGGCCCCCACTTTAGTACGTGTTAAATAGTTACAAAAATATAAGTGATTTTCTGGTACAGGAAATTAACCTTGTAAATGGGATATTCGTTAATAACCATTACCAGGTTGAATTTAGACATTAGGTGTAAATGCAAGAATTATTAAGCAAAAAACTAAAAGTATATACAGCAGGTATTATCGGTTTTGTTACATAGGCAAATAATAGCATGTAAAAACAAATTTCTCAAATATTGGCTTTCCTAATTATTTTTTAGGAAAAGTCACTACAGCAAAGTTGTAGCACTTAATGAATATTGGGCCCCCACTTTAGTACGTGTTAAATAGTTACAAAAATATAAGTGATTTTCTGGTACAGGAAATTAACCTTGTAAATGGGATATTCGTTAATAACAATTACCAGGTTGAATTTAGACATTAGGTGTAAATGCAAGAATTATTAAGCAGTTTCATGGAGCAACACCACTCATCATAATGTTACGATTGCTACCGGCGTGGAAGAAATAGATGAGAATTATGAGAAGAAACTTATTTTTATAAATTATTGTTACCCATGACAATAGCTGTCAAATTAATCTCAAGAACTACTGAGAGGTTATGTCATGCTTTTGTATTATCAATTTAAAATAATGTTCAATACAAAAAAAATGATACTAGTATATGGGAAAAAAAATTATTATAGGGTTTACACTATTATTCTTTTAGAAGTCTTATTTAACAATTATAGTAATCTAACAATAACTTTATGGTATAGTAGTTCATTTTAATAAATTACTCTACCATGTTATAATCAATCAATCACGCTAATAATTGAATAGTTTAAATGACAAATCTGCCAACAATTCTTTAGAGAAATTTGACAACTGTTGTCATGGCTAATAAGATTTTATAAAATTAAATTTCTTGGAGAATTCGTATCTATTTCTTCCACACCTGTAGCAATTCTGATGAGTGATTCTGTTCTATGAAACTGTGCTTAATAATTCTCGCATTTACACATAAGGTCTAAATTCAACGTAGTAAATTTTATAAGCAGATTTCCCGTTTACAATGTTAATTTCCTATACCAGAAAATCACCTACAGTATGTTTTTTGTAAATGATAATATAGGAAATCCAATGGAATTTTATCATTTTCCTCCTAAGTTTGTACCCTTGCAAATGTAAGTAGAAATTCTGGTATCAATCAAAAGAAGAATTCATTTTACGTCAAAAAAATATTAAACTTTAGGAAGAAAACCAAAATCGATTTAGAAAAAGACTTAAATAGCTTATGGATTTATTGCTTTTTGTAATAAGCTATTAAAAAAAGCTGGAAGCTGAACGCCGATTGGTGTAGCGGTTAACGCTTCAGATTTCTAATCAAAAATCGCGAGTTCAAACCCCATCATCGTATACTTTTTTTTAATTGTATTGCTTACTTATTATTATTTTTAGAACTTTATTACAACGATTATTAGTTTTATGCCCTTTTTTCATTTGCCTTTTTGATGGGTAGTTAAAATTGTACACAAAATAACGGTAAATCCCCGTAGCAAAAATATCTAACAATAAAAAAAATTAATAATCGTTGTAATAAAGTCCTCAAAATAATAATTAGTAAGCAATACAATTAAAAAAAAAGTATACGGTGATGGGGTTTGAACTTGCGATTTTTGATTGGGAATCTGAAGCGTTAACCGCTACACCAATCGGCGTTCAGCTTCCAGCATTTTTTAATAACTTATTATCAAAAGCAGTAAAGCAATAAGTTTTTTAAGTCTTTTTCTAAATCGATTTTGGTTTTGTTCATAAAGTTTAATATTTTTTTGACATAAATGAATTCTTCTTTCAATTGATACCAAAATTTCTACTTACATTTGCAAGGGTACAAACTTACGAGGAAAATGATAAAATTCCATTGGATTTCCTATATTATCGTTTACAAAAAACACACTGTATATCTTGGAAACAGTTTAACACAGAATGCTAAAGTAGGAGTGTTTTGTACAGTACTCAATAAGATTTACAACTTTGCTATAGTAACTTTTCCTCTAAAATAATTACCAATATCCGAGAAATTCACATTAATTAATGTGAGTTAAGCATGTGTTTTCACATGCTGTTCGCCTATGTAACAAAACCGATAATACACCCTGTATACATCACTACAAAAGTTTTGTTTTAAATTTAGGACTTTGCGTTATACTAAAAACCTGAAGAATACACTAGAGCAAAACGTATTAATCTAATGCTTTTATTCTCATTCGAAAGAGTTGAAAAAACCATGCAATTTCCCACATTTTCTCATTTTTAGAAAATGAAAGAAGAAAAATATTTTGCAGTATTGTCAAACTTAACAGAAAGACAAGATAATGGGTGGTTATTTTATAATCATTAACAAATTATACGTAACAGTTATTAGTAAAGAAATAATATGTACATACAAACAAAAAAAAAAGGATGTAATATGATTTCATAGAATTGCTCAACAATTAAGTTGCAATGCATTATAATGAGTGACGCAAATTAAAACGAAAACAATATAAGCTTGTATACAATAATTATCAATAAAGACCGACAATAGTTTTTGTAAAATAATCTGTTAGCTATTGATTAGAGTAAAGCAAGTTTAGAGATGTGTTAGAGGCAATAGAAATATAAAGTTTAGTTTAATTGATACAACGGGGATTGAAATCAGGTATAAAAGAGAAATAAAAGCTTTAATAAACAAACAATCTTATAACATGTAGCATATTGCAAAGCATGACAAAGTTCTGCTATTGAAAAGCTTACTTGTAGTTGGTCCACCACTGATTATAAATAGAACCATGCATGCTCTATACACAGGATTAGCACAAAATAATTGTAATATAATTGTAAAAAAAATTATTCAATTGGAAAAATACATAATACGGTAAAACGTTAGATTAGGTCCGTCTCCCCGCAGCTACACATGCTATATACCATTCGATGCATCTCATCAAGCTGAACAATAGTATCTATATTTCAAGATAATCGCCAAAACCTTTTTGGAAGGGGAACCATAAACTTACATGTTAATTAATTCCCCTACCCTACCTAAAAAATTAATGTTTTGATGTGCATGCAACCTAACCTAACCTATAACCAAACATACAACCTAACCTATTCTAATATAACGTAACTTAGGTTTAATTTAGGTTTGCATTGCTCATTTATTCATACTTGTTTTAATTTAGTTTTGGTTAGCTTAGGCTAGGCTATGTTAGGTTAGATCACATTAACATCAAAACATGCATTTTCTGGAAGAGTGGGGGAATCAACATGGAAATCTATGGCTCCTCCTTTCAAAAAGTTGTTGGCGATTATCTTGAAAACTGCTTTTCCTTCCCAAATTTCATTCTGGACACTATTGTTCAACTCGCTGAGAATCATCAAATGGTATATAGCATGCGCAGCTGCGGGTGGCAGACTTCAACTGAAGAACAGCCCATAATACAAAAAATAACAATACAAAATTAAAAATCTAAGTGTTTAAAGAGTTGGTCATTAAGAATTTGCCTTTAACATCTTGTAAATTATTCAGACGATTCTTGTATAGCTTTCATACTTTTGCTGTAACAACATATGCATAAATCTAGCAGGCTTATATCAGATAATTCAACCTGCATACTATTTATTCATCTATTCGGAAATGCCTCATTTCAAATTCTTGCACTTGTGTAATATACAGGATGTCCACTCTTAAAGTCGATCATACACAATTTACATTGTGCATTTTACTTTTATGTATTTTGCTGTAGTTTTACGAAATCACTACATATTAAGGTATTGAACAGTTTAAATAGTCGTTATGAAGTTCAGTCATACGCTACAATGAAATAATTTGAAAAGCATGGCTTGTCATACTTAACAACAGTCAACTTTTAAATTAGTATTTTAAAATAAAAATCGCACTCTTAATATTATTATTAGTATCATTTGACACGCAATAATTTTCTTGTAGTTGAATTTGGCAAGCGGGAATCATCAAAAACGGTCCAGTGTCGGTTAAGAGTGAAGTGCTTATCAATGTAGCAAAAGGATCAATAATGTGTTCTCTGAAAATTCTTCTCTTAGGCATAAGTATTTTGTACATCCAGCGAGGGTTACTTCAAGAACAAATACAACAGTTATGTTTACTTGTGGTTTGATTTTACATTGTTGTTGTACGTCGTTTGATTATCCTCTTGTGGATCATGCAGAAACTGAAGTCTGTTCTTTTATGTTTGGTTTTTGACTAAGAATTGCTACTTAAATATTACTGTATTTTTTTTTAATTTTTGAGCAATACATTTAATTTAAAGTTTCTGTAATTGTTAATTTATAACATTGTATTTTTTGACACATCTTTAACCTTGTTATAATCCTATAAAGGAAAGTCTCACTAACATAGCGTTATTCTGGATAAAAATTATCAAATAGGTGGCACACCTCTTTATAGGATCTCTTCTTATCTACACAATATTTGTATATGTTCTGATTCAGTTAACTGAAAAACCATTGTTAAATGCATATCTTTGTTCAAATGTGTAACGAACAACAACTAAAGAACAATTGTTCCCTTATTTGTAAATTGCTACTACAGAGATTTTGTATCGTATTTTGTTCGTGATTTCACATAATATTCTCACATTGATTTTTAAAAATGTATTTAGTCATTGTCAGACTCAGGACGAATATTTTCAGTATTTTATTTAAATTAATATCACAATCTTTGTGAAACGTTAAGGATAAGTTGAATTATTTGTCACAAAATTGTTAATGGCCAACTCTTGGAATACCTATTTTCTTCTTCTGCATTCGTGATTTGACTTGTGTTTTTTTTTTTATTAAATAGTAAATCTCTATATTTCAACAGTTATTCCATTACAGGAATTAAGAACACAAATAAAAAAAACATGTCTTTTATAAAAATGAACAAAAATTAAATGAAATCTTTTTGAAAAGTTAAATAAGGTATTGGAATTGTTTCTAATAAGTTTGTAATGTAAAAAATGGTTAACTTGATCTTTTAACTATGAATACTGAATATCAATTGTTAATAAAACAAAAAATATCAATTTTAACTCTACAAAAAGTACTTTTGAAATCCAGATCAAAAGATCTTTCAAAATATATGTTATAATATACAACGTGTTTCATAACAAAACAAATGAAGGTGTTAACGGATACTAGATTCACTGCACCATTAAATTGTCGTGTCTGTTAAAAATACGTAAAGGCATATCTTCCTAGAGAGATGCTTTCAAGGACAATTGGTGTAGTTTAGTTCGAAATCTCAATAGATTAGTTTATAAAAATAAATTTAATAGACTTATAACCTTCAATAACTATTTCTACGTTACATACATACTTCATCGTAACTGAAAAAACTGAAAAAAAACATAACAATCTTTTTAACTATAGTACATGTTGAAAAGTTAGCTGTGAATTAGTAATCAAGAGTGTTTTTAACATTTGATATGCATTGCTATAACATAACCTTACAACAATTAGAAGAACTGATATTAACTCAGATTAAAAAATATAAGACTTATCATAATTATTAAATAAACAAAACATTTACCTTGCATAGAACTTCTACAGGCGTCGACATTTTCTTCTCGCTGATCTTTTCATATTTTTGTTTCTTTGTGGCGGCTTTGAGACCTTGCCAGGGTAAACAACCTCTATTAAAATACATGAGTACATATCCCAAACTTTCCATGTCATCCCTACGCGACTGTTCAATACCAAGATGTGCATTAATAGATGCGTATCTTGCTGTTCCTGTTAAATTTTTATCTTCACGGTATCCGATGTGACATCTAGTACGGGCGTCTCTAAATTTCTTAGCCAGACCAAAATCGATAAGGAACAATTTGTTGCAATGTCTACCAATGCCCATTAGGAAATTGTCGGGCTTTATATCACGGTGTATGAAAGATTTACAATGGACATATTCTATACGACCAATCATTTGATCTGCAAGCATGAGAACTGTTTTGATTGTGAATCGGCGGGAGCAGAAATTGAATAAGTCTTCGAGGGAGGGACCTAGGAGGTCCATAACCAGGACATTGTACTCTTTTTCTTGACCATAGTACCTAAAAAAATTACAGAGGTTAGTTTAATCATACTGAATATTTAAAAATGTAACATTCAATTTGAAGGTTTTTAAAAATACTACTTGATCATAAATTTTTTTTTCCAGGTTACTTGAAGCAGTGTTACCAATATGATTATATTAATTAGTTTTAAATGGGGTGTCCAACAAAGTCCCAAAGCAACATAAGTCCAGATTGGAGCTTATGGAAAAAGCCAGAAATTCAATGTTGCGTCTCATTGATAACGTTTATGAAAATCATGTATTGCCACCACCTAGTGATGAAATTCTCTAAAGTAAATTAGTTATTAGAATGCAATAATTAATGTTTAGTAATGTTCGGTTGGTTCATCTGTTTTGAAGACTGTAGTTAATTTAGATTTCCAACATTTACGCAGTTAAAATAATATCAAATGTTCAGTTATTTATGAAAAGTAAAATATTTATCAACAATAGTTGTGCTATTTAATTGTTCGGTTGTTCGTTATGAATAACAATTAAGTCAGAGGTGTATATCTGCAATGTTTATGTAACTGATAATGTTAAGCAAGAAATGGAGCACAGCACACAAAAGACAAAAGTCTAATGCTAAGACTGCTATAAACTGGTTTCACTTAGAATTCAAATATTAAAAGATTTGTTTTTTTAACCTATGTTAACATTTATTTATTTGAAAAAAAATATATTAGAAACAACGGCTATACTCCCAAGAAATTTAATCAAAAAATTCAATTTTGTCAATTGTTTAATGACAAAATTAAAAAAAATTCTATTGTACATAACATACATATATTATTTTCAACCACTACACTGTACAGGGTGGCCCACGCAAGATGATGTACCTGTACCTTATCTTGGAAACTGTAAGAGTTACGAAAAAATGTTAAATATCAAAGTTGGTTGGTGTGAAACAAATTTTAATTTTATAATAGTTTTGTATATACAGGGTGATTCATATTGCTGTGGCTACTATAAACTTTTTTATTTTTAATGGAACACCCTGTATATTTTTACTGTTTTTGATTCTACACTTTAAGTATGTTTGCCTAATGTATTTATCAAAAATCTGCACAGTTTCTGAGCAAACTCAGTTTTTCTGATATTTTTCAAAAATCAAAGTTTTTCAAAAAATAAATTTACATAGTGCAAGTTACATTTAAACGATTATAATAATACACGACGCTTATATATATCTAAATCCGCGATTCTGCATAAATTTATTACTGAATAGTATACAGGGTGTTCAATCTGATATACCAAACATATAAATCTTTGAATAGGAAAACCTCACTTTTTTCAAATGGGACACCCTGTATATTAAAATTTTATGTGATTTAATTTTTGATTCCCTACCAATTCATGTGTATATGTTCTATCTAAAAGTGAACAGTTACAGAAGCAGCTCTATCTATTGGCTAATCATTTTTTTGGTTAATAACTAGATTGACTATTATCAGTTACTATCGATTTCAATGAGTATCGTTATTTAACTACAGTCATTTGTCACCGCCATGGTCATCCAATATACATAGCAATGCAGGGAGGTTACGTCGAAGATATATTATAATCGTTCACTAGTTTATGTTTTACTGTAGTAATTTATTCTTATCCTTCTTATCTGTTGCTCTTTGTTTGAAATAAAAATGTTCTAACACACATCTTACAGTTATTGTTCAGCAATTTGATAATAGCTCTTTAATACACCACATTCTGCATCGGTAAAAATCAGTTGAATCCTACTATTTTTTTTTAGATGAAAACTAGTCTGAAGTCTATAATTTTGAAATGAATTTATACTGTTCCAAAAGGAAATCGGACAAATGACAATGGTTAAATACATAATTAAATACTGATACTGTTGAAATCAAAAGTAACTGAAAATAGTCAATTTAGTTCTTATCCAAAAACATGATTAGCCAATGGATAGAGCTGCGTCTGTAACGCTGAAGATCTTCCCATCCAAATTAGTAAGGAAAATATCTAGATAACCAGGAAAACGCTGATAACTTACAAACTGACCAAAAGTATAGATCTGTTCGCTTTTAGATAGAACATATATAAATTAGTTGGTAGGGAACCAAAAACGAAAGCATATAAAATCTAAGTATACAGGGTGCCCCATTTGAAAAAATGAGGTTTTCCTGTTCAAAGATTTATACTTTTAGTCAGTTTCCAAGTTATCATCGTTTTTTCCAGGTTCTCTCGATATTTTTCTTGCTATTTTGGATGGGAAAATCTTCAGTGTTACAGAAGCAGCTCTGTACATTGGCTAATCATGTTTTTGGCTAAGAACTGAATTGCCTATTTTCAGTTACTTTTGATTTCAATGAGTGCTATTTAACTATCTATTTAACCACTACCATTTGTCCGATTTTCTTTTGGAACAGAATAAGTTCATTTCAAAATTATAGACTTCGGACTAGGTTATGATTTTACAGTTTTCTAACAGTGTAGTCCAACTTTCATTATTAGTTATCATCTAAAAAAAATAGTAGGATTCTACTGATTTCTACCCATGCAGAATGGGACATTTTAAAGAGCTATTATCAAATTGCTGAATAATAACTTAAGATGTGTGTTAGAACATTTTTATTTTAAACAAACAGCGGCAGATAAGAAGGATAAGAATAAATTACTACAGTAAAACATAAACTAGTGAACGATTATAATAGTATATTTTCGACGTAACCTCCCTGCATTGCTATGTATATTGGTTGACCATGGCAGTGACAAATGACAGTAGTTAAAAACCGATACTATTGAAATCGATAGTAACTGATAATAGTCAATCTAGTTCTTAACCAAAAAAATGATTAGCCAATCGATAGAGCTGCTTCTGTAATGCTGAAAATCTTCTCATCCAAATTAGCACTGAAAATATCGAAAAAACAGGAAAACGCTGATAACTTTGAAACTGTTCACTTTTAGATAGAACATATATACATGAATTGGTAGGGAATGAAAAACTAAATCACATAAAATTTAAATATACAGGCTGTCCCATTTGAAAAAAGTGAGATTTCCCTGTTCAAAGATTTATACCTTTGGTATATCATATTGAACACCCTGTATACTATTTAGTAATAAATTTACGCTGATTTAGATATATATAAGCGTCGTGTATTATTATAATCGTTTAAATGTAACTTGCACTATGTAAATTTATTTTTTGAAAAAACATGGATTTAAAAATAGTAGTTGTAACGAAGTTAGGCCCTCCGTGGTCGAGTGGTAGAGATCCTACCTCTCGTTCAGAGGGACAGGGGTTCAAACCTCGGTTGCGACTGAATTTTGAAAATTTAGTACAATCGGGTTTGAGCTCCTTAGGATAAGGTATGAAAGTTGTATGAGTGAAAAAGTATGGGGGAGCGTAATGTACTTGCTACAATAGCTCCATTACCTCCGTTGCACTCCCATAAGAGTTTGTGTATGCAATTTATCCTTGAAAAATGTTATTAAAATAAAATAAATTTTATTTCATACTGTCTGGTAAAAGGGTATTTACCGGACTCATTTGAGTCCGGTAAATGAATTATTACGTTACAAGGCCGGTAAAAAATTTTACCGGACTGAAAATCCAATTTGAGTCCGGTAAAAAATTTTACCGGACTGAAAATCTAATTTGAGTCCGGTAAAAAATTTTACCGGACTGAAAATTTTAAATGCATTTTTTTAAAAAATGAACAATGTGAGGCAGTATGAAATAAAACGCCTTACGTCATACTTCCGGTAAACCATTACAGTAGCTCGTTTCAACATTCGAGACTCGGCTCCTTCGTCGCCTCGTCCCAAAACGTTTTCAACTCGCTACTGTAAACTTGGGTTTACCGGACTTATAACGTAATATACTATTTTTTAATACTACTGTAAAGAGAAAAAAATGTTCTATCGAATGGTAGAGTAAAATTAACAGGTTCACATTTAAAGAAATTTTGCGGAAAGGCGTAACTCAAAAACAATTGAAGACAAAAATTTCAAGTATTCTCAAATGTAGATAAAAATTTCCTAATGAACTTTTGTATTTAACATTATTTCCTAAAAATGAATATTAACGACAATAAATCGCCGTCTCCATACTTTTAACTAACCCTGTATAATAATATGGTAATTTTTGCAGAACATAAATGTACGTTATCAAATTAATGTTAAATTGTGGATATTCTCGTGCGTGGCTATTTATTATTAAACCTAAGATTTATTGTAAGACGGAATGTCAAAACTGGTAATATCCAACGTTGTCAACATCGTTCTAGTGCTTTTACTCCAGTGACGAGATCAATCGTTGTCGCTACTATTTGAAAATAAATAATAATAATAATAATAATAATAATAATATAATAATAATAATAATTACTACAACCCATAACCTAAACCAAGGCCCCAGAAGCTATAAGCTTGTGCGGGAGGGAGGGGGCGATTATTATTATTATGTAGGCCCAATGTGCGGCTGCAGCCGACTTATAGATGGAACAGCGCAAATCCCACATTTGTGTTACAGCTAAGGGAAACTGCAGAAAACCTTAACCAGATCTGCCAGCACCAGGAGTCGAACCCGGGCCGCTTGGGTGAAAGTCCGGCACGCCAGACATTACACTACCAAGGCTTTGAAAATAAAGGGGACGATGTTGTCGGTATTGCCATCTATAGTCCCAGGGAAGTTGGAAGTGGTTGCTAAAAAATAATCAATAATCATGACCAGAATATTGGTATATTTGTTTGCCATTTTTTTTAGTTACCATTGGCAACATAACCCAAATAAACTTATTACTAACTGTATTTTTGCGCGGTTGAAACGCGGTTTTGAGTATTTTGTTGATTGTCCACGTGCTGTACAGAAAAAATTGCAATAATAATAAAAATGATCATCCATCATACGCTTATTCACCAATGCTAAAGAATTTAAATTTTTTAATATTTTTGTGTATTCCCTCTTTCTTCAATTGCTGTTTAGGGTTACTTTTCCTTCTTGTTTCAGTGCAAAAATAGCGATAGTGGCGATTTCTTATAAAGATGTAGTAAGCAGCCTAGAGAATAACAGGTCCAAATTTGAAATTCGTTATGGTTTGCATGATTTAGTCCTCAAAAACAGCAGCAACGACAGACATCCATACAGAACGTAAACTACTTATAAACACTGAATTTGAGAATTGCTTATATACAATGTCAGTAGATTTATTTCTGTAGATAATCTTGGAAATTAAATAACTATTTTTAGTATACACTCACTGTTCTGAATTTCGCGCCGTTCATATAGTAGCGACCTTTGCGACTTCTATTGGCTCTTAATTCAGCGGCAGTCATATTATCATGGCCAGCTTCATTCATGTCCGCCGTCAGCTAATATGAATGGCCATGATATTGTAGCGATTGTTGCGACATCTAGCGCCTCAGGGAAAATAAGACCATAAAAAGATTGGTCTATCTTAACCCACCCTAATCTTTGGTACAAGTATTGTCGACTTTAAAACGTTTCAAACATAATTTAGGTTACTGTGGCAAAAAGATAAACGGCAATTATGTTTAAAAATTCTTATCTATAGCACCAATGTTACAAGAAAGTTACTATAAAATTGTAAAGTTTGGCATGTATGCGATGGTATCTATCTTTTCCTTTGCTCACATATGAAAACCCAATTCCTAAGAAGCGAAGTTTTACCAATGCTGTATATTAATATCATTCGTTTTACTCGCTCCCTAATCTAACTTTTACTATAAATGAATTATTAAAAAGTTAATATTGATGAATCTAAAAGCAAAAAATTAAAATCTACCATTAATTTATCATAAATGGTATGAATAAGGTATATCAATTATGAATCATCATGATTTCCCAAATTATACTCCAAAGGAATAATAGTGACAGGAATGACTTTTTCTTTTTGATACACCTATCTAATTGACCTCTACAAAAAAAAATAAACAGTAAACAATCAACTGCAATTGGTTAATCTACTTATGAATTTCCTGCACTTGATAAAAACTTGAAGATATTAAGAGAACAAGCCATTTTTTTTATTTATCAAGTTCTATTGCAAAATGATTGAAATGCATGCAGAACAGGAAAAAAGGTGCGTTTACAAATCGCGAAATTCTCATTCAAGGTGATTCGCCACGTGCCTGTTATAAAATAACAAACCGACCGCCAGTGTCACTGCTTTCAAAACCACTAGAGTAAATTCAATAATAGATACGAGTAATTCCAAACAATGTAATTAACGCATTTATAGACGGACGTCTATCCCAAACGCACGGTGATTCACGTTTTTAAAATTTAAAATTTGGTCCTAATACTTCATTGAAAACGAGGAGGTGAAATGCCACAGAGCACGACGTTTTCCTTGATTTCGATCCAATCATACTCTAATAAAACCTAAAGTATACATATAACACGGGAACATTCAACTTTATTAACCAGAGATCCGTTTACATGTACAGTGTGGGACTTTAGTAATTAAGAATTGCGGTCTGAATCTGGTCATATGCAGCACATTTTACAAATTTATTTGATAGTATTGTTTTCGTATATAATTTGTATATTACCGATATTGTCCAAATTATTTATTTTTTTTAATTTGCAAAACATTTTGCATATAGCTACGACTCATTACTATTAAAGACCTACACTGTACGATGCTCATACTATACAGTAGAGATCTCGTGTATTTCGTTTTGTGCTATCTAGTATACATAAAAATGATAACGATAATTTTTGATCCTGATCGAGTAATTTTTTTTCATAACCTCTCTTTTATTACACCGCAAAATACTTAGAAAAGCAACATCCATACATTGGGGTTTTGATTATTTTTTATCTTACGATTATCTTGTTTAGGAAAAAAATCGACGTAGAAGTTCCGTTTTTGATAGTACCACAATTTAGTTTTAGACTATCTATTTAAAAAAAACTTGAGATTACTATTATTATTGCTTACTTAGATTTATTAAACAACTTCAAATTGTGTAATAACTCTGTTGGTTCTATCATTCATAGATTTTTTTAATATACTTTGTTTTTGTTTAAACGTGGAAAAACAGTTTCTTTATTAACACATGTTTAATAATAATAAGGGATTTTCAATAGGTTTTTAATGACTGAAGGCAAAAAAAAAGTTAAACTGGTTGTTGAACTACAAACGTTTCTTTGTGGACATGACGCAGCAAAAATAAATAGTTTGCCTCGACAAAGAAAAAATCTATGGAGAATGAAAAGATGAAAAAAACAATTCGTTTAATTAATTGATTAATTAAATTAGTTGTTAAAGTAATTATTTCTACGGGACGAAAAGACGATTGTTAAAAAATTAGTTTTATAATCCAACTTTTCGTCCACAATCAAAACAGACTTTTTTTTAAAGTGCGAGTTAATCTAATCTGACAGATGTAACCAAGCTTCATCAGAATAAAACGCGATGTCCAATAAATCGTCGTTTTTAAAATTATTATCATTAATAACCAATGGTAAAATTGGAGCTATTGGTTAGAATTTGGTGGCAGTTGCTGCAGCACCGCTTTCCTCTTATTAGTCTTCAATCTTTTACTGATTGTTTTTTCGGGACACTGTTTCCATATTTGCCTCTCTAGTACAACAAAAAAACCTTAATAACATTTTTTGTCAATGTTCAATCGTTTTTACGCGTAAAATCGGATTACTTTTACATTTTTAAAAATTCAATTTTTTCAAAAATTTGTAAATGTTAGAAGAAGTCGATTTTATGCGTAAACGATTGATCAGCTAAAAAAATATTATTAAGGTTTTTTGTTGTGCTAGATGAGATGCATTTCTGACAGAGCCCCATAATTAAACTAATAGTATTAATGCGGCAAAATGATGTTAAAGTTTACAACTTAATTTTTTTTTTGAAAAGTGGTACGTCCTAGAACAAAGTGGTATCAGACATTTTTGTTCCTTTTGACGTCTTCTATCACCCCTTAAAATTAACGCATAGTAACCCCTTTCATCCTGTATACATAATAATGCGTAATTACCATGGTTACTGTCACTTTAATAATGATAAAAATTTAAATATCAAAATTTAACTGCGGTTAAAAATGTGTCAAAATTCAATTCATTCAAATTTAATAATTAAAAAAAATCATACACCACTAGATATAATAAGCAAAAAAACAAAAAAATTTTAAACTCACTATTTCTAGAAATGGCAAACTTTTTTTTATGGACACCATATTGAATTTTTATTTTATCAGATAAGATAATCAGTAAAGAAAATTACAAATTTTCTGTATCTGTATCACCTTCACTATCTGTCTGTCTGAAATAACTAATATTTATTAGCTATTTCAGACATTGCTGTTGTTTTTTGTCAACATTTATGTAAAATTTTCCATAGGCGACTAGTTAAAAACCTAAAACTGTGTTTGTCATAACATTTAATTGCAAAATATAACAACACAATATTGTTTCCTATCTACGTTATGTCAAATTTTCATAGCTGACTAGTCGAAAACGTATTTTAAATTCAAATTACTTATTTAACCTGGAGGTGATACTGCTTATGGTACATCATTGCATTTGTAATTTTCTTACTATCTAAGGAAATAAAATCCAATGTATAGGTCCATGAGAAAAAAAAGTTATCAGACTATCAATGCTCAAGAAATAGTGAGTTAAAATTTTTTCTAAGGTGGTCATGACAACCGGAATGTCAAGTTATGGCTATGTGCAAAATTGCATAGTCTTAAAATAAATAGTCTCCGAGATATTAAAAAATAGTATATTATATACCAAGGGACTAAGTGCCTCTTTTAATCTCGAGGGTAACAATCACCTGAGGGATTAAAAGTCACTTTAGTTCCGTGGTATATACTCTATTTTTGCATTCAGTTTTGCCCAATACAATGAGTTAAAGTTATGCTATATAAAAAAGAAAGTTAAAAATGTACAATTTAATTCTATAGCTGTTAAATAAATGTAACTAGGTACAATTACAAAACCGATTGGAAATGCTAAGTCTTGTATTGCCAGACGATTCAATAATAAAATAAAATTTGATCTCGTACAAACTCCTATATCCGTACGCCTATGAACAACCTAACATCCCAATTGTACTCGAAGAAGTGAAGGTTGGTAATCTGACAGCTTCCACACTATTTCATAAACCTGAAGATTGCAATCATTTAATTTTGTTAATTGTGCTCATGTCTATGTCACTGTACATATTAATCACAATAATTAACTCATTTTGTATTTTGAACTTGGTTAAACTAGTATTTTGAATAAACTAGTTGGCATAGTAACATTTTTGTTTGTTTACTTTTAATCCCTCCAGAAACGTTAATCGTGAACATGCCGCAAACACACCTAACCTTATTTTTGTAAATTTGAAGCAAATGTGTGACAGCTGATTACGCTTTGGCATTACAAAAGTAAGGTTAGCATGTTTTGCGGTATGTTCACAATGACTGTTTCACATTCATCTTCGACATTAAATTAAAATTTGTTTGTTTTACTTTTAATCCCGGAGGGATTAACAGTATTTTTAATCCCTCCGGGACTAAAAGTGACACTTTAGTCTTTCAAACGGAAGATTAAAATGGCACTTTTAGTCTACAGAGTAGACTAAAAAAGATAGTAACAAGTTTTCGTTTTTGGCTTATATCTGAGTCAGTGACCTGATTTTTTTTTTAAATATTGGAACTGATTTTGAGATGGCCTCGCAATTGTACAACTTACTTTTGGGGGACTTCCCTCTTTTGGGGGACTAAAGTAGAGCCTTATATATAAGACGTGCAAAAAAATAATTATAGTCATGTTAATAAAAAGCTTCGCAAATCTGCCAATGTCACTCTTTTTGACGCTTGTAGAACAATGATTTAGTTTGTCCCAGTGAAATAATGTTTCGCCCCATCTCTACCCACCCAGAATGTAAATCCTTGTGCCGCTATTGGTCTGATTATTTCTATGATCTCTTCGCTGCCTTTTTCTTCCTTGGTAATTATGCTGCGTCGATATCAAAAAAAAGGTCACCGTCTTGTCCTGCTTTAACACAGACCATTATTTTAGTTTGATTATTTATTTCCAAGTTATACACTTCAGATTCTCTATTCATTTTCCTAAGTGCGTATTATAAACTTTCCTAGTTATCGACTAAACACCAATACGTCATCCGCATATCTCTTTCTTCCATGCATTTTTATTCCTGCGTCCTCTTTCTCTAAATTTATTCAGCTCGTCCTGTATGCAACCAGCGATGGCGATTTCGCTGTTGTTCGTAAAAAGCATAGAATTATTTTATCTTCCTGTCTAACTCCCAATCTTGAATAGCACTTCGAAAAAATGTTGACCATCCCAGTCGTCCCACAGTATTTATAAATGCGAGATACTTCTCTTTTCCTTTTTTATTGTTTGTTAGATTAATAATCGAAAAGTCAACTTTTTCGAAATCCGAACTGGCTTTCTGTCCCTCTCTGCTACTTTTAGTTATTGCAATTTTTTTAATTTCTTCTACTATTGTGTTGTATTCCTACTATCCAACCTTTTTGGTATGATTTTGTTATTGAAGTTATTTTAGATAATTTCGTTTGTTATTTCAGTTTCTTTAATGTTATGTCGCGAGTGATTTATAGATACATTTTAAATCGAAAAATAAATCACCCTTTTCATCATTTCAACAAGATGGTGCCACTACTAAAATTGCCAAAAAGAGATTGTATTAGTACTTAACAAAAGATTTCAGGAAACCGAAGTGATTGAGAACCACTGATATAATCTGCAATATTTAACCTTTGCGTATTAATTTTAAACGATAACTCTTCTTGAATACTTTCTGATTTACATCTATTATAACAGTAAGAGCGAGATAAATTTGAGTAAGAGCATATTTAATATTTATTGAATCAATCAAAAGAAAAAAAAATAAGACTTTATAAATTAAAACAAAATCTCAATTCATTAATAACCCATGCAATAACGCATACATCTTCACTAGTTATAAATTTTGTAAACATCGTTTAAGGTCGGTGTAGAATGTGGCTTTCCGTGTTAAAAATAGAACGTACTTTAGTACACTGGTTTGTATATCTTCTTCTTCTGACTTCTTCTGTAGTGACGTTTAAATAATGCACATTGCACTTTCACAATTCCCAAATTTCAAGTGAATCATCATCGTCATCCAGAACATCCACACTTCCAACTTAACCTACATATTAATGTATTTAGAAGCTATAAAAAAAATTAAAAACAGTTTTAAAATGTAGAATTCTAGCAAACGCACAACACTTCGTTATTATAAAAATAAATCCAAGGGCAACAAAACTGTTTTTGGGCGATTTTTTAGGTTGTTGCAAATTAGTGTTTTAAATTACTTACTATAAATAATTATAGTAGTAAAGAGAGAAAGCATTAAAAGTACTGTTATCCTTACTACTTTTGGGATACACTGATTAATCACTGTTATTATAAGATGGCGAAAAAGTGTCACCCTTGATCCTAGAAATTAATTTCTTTAGATTATTTTTCACTTGTTATTAGTTGGTTAACCTTGTAAACATTTGTTTTTTTCAATGGCTTTCACGCCAAAAATAAATTAAAAAAAATTGTTGCATTTATTAGGTGGGTAGTAGAATTTAGAAGTATTACTTTTAGTAGGATACAACATTTTTATATTGTTTGGGAATTCCTGGTTATACTTGCAGAGTTTTTAAAATTCATTTTCTACTTTTTACACCATTTTCTCCAGCAACCGATTAAACTTTCATTAAATATGCAGTTAGTTTAAAAATAGAGGTACGAAGTGGAAGTGCAATAAACTGCTATTAGTCAAGGCTTCCTTTAATAAATTACCGACTGCAAGGTTGATATTTTAGATTTTTACTTATTCTTATATAAATTTTATATAGGCCGAAGGATCCCAAACCGTCTATTTGGAAAACTTATCTACAAAAATTGTACTAACTTAGACATTACGAGGGGGTGGGCATAGTGTTGTAATCGAAAACCACCCAATCAAGGTGGTACCCTCACTGCAAAACAAATTTAACTCTCGTGATAATTATGAGCTGTCGAAAAACCAAATTATCACGAACACCATACTGGGTGTTTTTTGAAAGTTTTGAAAGTGCCCCACCCCATGCCAAATAATTGTCTTTTCAAATAGAAGAACCAAATTTGGAGAGCACGTATAAAACGTCTATTTATATTTTTCGAATAAGAAACAACTTTCTACCATTTCCGTTTTCACCGGAAGTGACTTCAACTTTCGGATTTTAAACGGGACACCCTATATATTTTTAGTGATTTCGGTGCCGGATTAAATTTTGAGCCCAGCAATTTTCACTTTCTGACTGGTAGAGTAATTGTTTGCAATTTTATTTCTGCGCGTCTCGTGTGCCATGAATAACGTAAAATGCTTCCTTTTCGGTGACAAAACAAAGAAAAAAATGTTCTATAGTTGAGTTGAACAGATTAATTTTTGTATGCCCTTAAACATTTAGAAATCAATTTTTCCAACCTAAGACATTTTTTCAAATGGCAAAAACTAGATTTTTTTACAAATGATATGACACACAACACTGATTTTTACTTAAAAATGCACTGATTAAACCTAAAATAACACATAGTCTAAGTCTATAAATTAAAAAACTTAGTCTACTTAGCCATGGAAGCATAAATGCTTACAGAAAAAATGACAAACGAAACCACAGAATAGCATTTTTACTTTATTTTGGGACCGAAAACGAAGCGGTTTATGTAATTCATAGCACACTAGACGCATAAATAAAATTGCAGAAAATTATTCGACCTGTCAAAAAGTGACAACTGAATTGTTAATCTTAAATCATCATCATTTAATGATCATTTAATTATTTATATCTATATCTTTATTCAAGATCTACTGGGTGTCCTGTTTAAAAATAGAAAATTGAGGTCATTTCCGGTGAAATGTCCAAAAATACAAATGGACGTCTTTACGTACTCTCCAAATTTGATGTATGTATCTGAGGTATGTAACGGTGTACATCTGTATATTGTTTCCGGAGATCATTTAATTTGATCATGAAACAAGAACTATAGCCAACAACACCTCTAAATTCCTTTCTGCCATTGAAAAACAGTAAATTCAGAACACATCCAATCCCAAAATGACCACTTTTCGACGCGTTATCGAGCCCATAGATCTTGTTTGTAATTAGGGAACAAAAGTTTTGAGCTTCCTCAAAATCAACGATTTTTGATGTCTTCGAGGGTGGTTTTGCTATTAGGGCTTCCCAAACATCGTGATTATTAGCCCCATTGTAAAGGGTTTAAGTAGCCTGTAATTAAAGTCTAAAAACTTTACTCCAAATCTTTGGTATGTATTCGAGAGCTGTTTTGCTACTAGAGATGCAGCCTTAAAGTTCGTAATTATGCGCGTTGTAAAGGCTCTAAACAGATTATAATTATAGTGCGAGAAGTTTTGAGACATTTCAAAATTATCATTTTCTGATGTCTTCGAAGGTGGCTTTGCTATAGGGCTCCGACTAAAAATCGTGATTAGGCGCGTTGTATACATCTCAGACAGCTTGTAATTATTATGCAAGAAGTTTTGAAGCTCCTCAAAATTTATAACCTTTTGTGATTATCGCGAAAGAAATTATGAGATATATCAAAAGTAACTATTTTTTGTCTTCCGAGATTTCTTCGGAATCGTCAAGAAGTCGCATATCTTTCAATATGCGACCCTTGACCGTTGATCGATAAATAAACTTAATAAAATCAAAATTACACAATTGAAGCTTTAATCTAAAAACTATTCAAGTTTGTCCACATTCGTATAAAATGAGTTTGTCAAAATTTGCATTTTGTTTACAGAAAGTTGGTTAGGATTTAAAGACAGAACACTCCCGTATAGTACTTGCAGTAGCGTAGAAAAAACCGTGGCGTAGAACCCTGAAGATCGAAGCGAGAAGAGTACAATATTATGCTCAATAGTGGATAAATGGGTCATTTTCTGAAATACCTCAAAACATTCGGATAAAAAGTGTATCGAAGCACCATCGTGTTGAAACTAGAAATTATGTTTATGTATTTCTGTAATCGTGCTGTAGAAATCTAGGGATTGATTATTTAGCTATTGTCGGTAATACAACTTGCCGTCTTGTAGCGTAGGTTATTTAATGCTATTTGATATCGGCCGGCTAGGTGTTCATCGTGTTCATAATGATAAACTATAAGCGACGTAGTAGGCGTCTATTAAAAAAGATTTTAAAACCGACTATCCATGATGAAACAAAAATTCAGTAATCAAGATACCAGGTTTTTAAGAGTAGAATTCAAACTGCATAAACCTATTTAGCTGTTGTCATATTTTTAAAAAGTACGATCACTTGTATTCTTATTACGCATTCTTGTGATTTAAAGCAGTTATCTCCTCAAAGACTGTTGAAAACTTTTATGTATGTGTTAATATTATTAATTCAATCCAAATATCTTACTACTAAAAGTCGGAAATTTAAAAATTACTTGGGCGATACTTTAACTGCTTGTACCACTTAAATAAGCCATCGCAGAAGAAAATGTTATTAGAATGTTTAACTCAGTCTTCGTCATACAACACCGTATCGGAGAGTTCTACCAACGCCCTGTATCAAGTTCTACTTTACTCTTTCAAAAGAGGGAGTAAAGTTAGTTTTACTCTTTAAGGAGTAAAGGTTTCCTAGGATCTATTACCCTGAAACTATGTGATTTTGACGTATTCAGAGTTCAATTGTTATGATGCTATTTAACAATATTTTTGAAGATTTCGGGAATTTTGCGAATAAGTCCATTGGCTCCCGAAAAAAAATGGAAAATATTCCCTCGTGTATTTATTTAAAAATATACTTCACATTCGGGATTAAAAGATGCGCTTTAGTAATTGGTATGTACAGTTACGGCCAAAAAAATCTGGGCGCTTATTTGAGGCTTTTTTTGTAAATTTGTTGTTTGTAGATCAGGCTTTTGATGTACTAATATTACTATCGATACACAGTAGCGTCGCCTACCTAATAATTTCCAATGAGGCTTTGAATTTAAGATTCAGAATTTTAGTTATGATTCATTGAATAACAATAATCTAAACCTCTTGCCCAGATTTTTTGGCTGTAACTGTAATATATACTATCCTATGATCAAAAAGTCTTTGGATCGCAAACACCATCTATAGAATTATTTACTTCTACTGCCCGTAGTTTTTGTGAACTGTACAGAGTAGCACCAATGTATCTTGATTAGCGCTAATAGAGACACAGTCACCTGTGTCAAGAAAATACGACGCGCTGACACCGCTAAACAGAGCCCCATAGTACACACAAAATGTTAGGTTAGCGTACGCTATTATTATTTATTGTGCTTGCAGTTATTTTTAAGTATTACTTAATAACATTTTTTCTAATTTGCGTTTGTAATACGTTTATTAACGTCTATCAGTAGGAGTCGTTTATGGCTATCTATAAAAGTACACTGTACTTTAATGAATTATACGAGTTATTTAGTTTTTAAGGGTTGGATGGGTAATGCGTGGAATGTGACAACTTCAAACTGCAAGTATCTGTCAAAATTGTCAACCTCCTAGAAATTTGTAATTAATATCGTTGAATTGGTTCGCTGTTTGTTGATTGTTACTTACATGAAATTTCACTTGAAGTTATGGTCTATTTTTACTTGGAAAGAAGGTTAGGTTTTGGATATTCCTAATTAGTAACATTAACAAGTCTCGTACCTACATCAAATCTACTTGGACAAATCAGTAAGTCCTTCATGTTTGTAATTTTATGGTACTATAAACAAGACACGTATCATCGATTTAATCGTCTTTGCTTCTTTATTTTCTTTTCTAGTAGCTACTCGAAAGACAGATTCTGCTATGTAAAAGGAACAAGTGCCGATGACACCCAATATTGTACCCGTTTCAAGCAATATGAAGCATCCAAGTTCAAAAATGTCAAGAAATTGATCAAGTGGAAGGTTTATATTTTTGCCGCTGGGACTCAAAGTATGCCAACACAACATTTTCTGAGACAGTTTGAATATTATTTTCTTTTCGCCAGTCTTCAAATTTGGCAAATTGTTTTTTGTATGCCGCTTCTGTTTTGTCAGGCAACTAATTTTGCGTTGTTGCTTCGGCAATTTCGCGAATTTCGGGCGGAGTGCAAATTAAGTTGTCTTCGCTCATATTTTATTTATTTGTAACACTAATAAAGTAACAAAAGTAATAACTAATTTATTTGAAGTGACGGATGATGACAAATGATTCAAAAACTCAAGTGGGCGCCGAGTGTTACCAACTGTTACCAACTAACACAAAATTCTCTAGACGACCAAAATATTTTTTTTGTATTAAAATAAGAAAAAAGGGGGCGCAAATTAGAAAAAATAGCATAAAATACTCGTTTTATAAGGGCATTGGCGCACTCATCCCACAGAAAAATTCGCCTGCGGCTCGTTTTCTAACTTGGGATTCGTGCGCCAAATCAACCCTTATAAAACTTGTTCTTTAATATACTATTTAAACAGAACACAAGATTGAATTTATTTGAACTTTATGAACATGACAGTTGTGAAGTAAATGTCAAAAATAATAGAAATAAATAATTCCATAGATAGCTTGTTAATTTCATGGCAACCCTGATCCAAAGGCTTGTTGATCATGCTCTATTATCATCATGTACTATGTTCAACACATAAAAACAATCTCAATTACATGATCATTACGTCAGAATTGATCCAAACATTGCAAAATTGCAGTTGTATGCACAATGTATTGAATACGTGCGCCATCGTGTTTTGAAACAAGCGCGTGTAAATGAACCAACGAGGCGAAGTAGAGTTTGAAAACTTTAAAATCCAATTTTTCGGGATTTGCACCGTTATATTAAGGTGAGTTTTTGTTTTTTTTTTTAGTTTTTGCACCCCTTTTTCCACATACGTCTTCGTTACGTTGGTAACGTTCAACACTGTACTATTTAATAGCGTTACTCTATTGCATTAATCATAATTAGCTCTTATAATTTCAGTTAGATTTTATACGAACTTAATGAAATAAACTACGCCCTTTTTTGCTTAAAAACGCTATGGAAGGGGCATGTTAATACTATTTATATTATTGCGTTACACTTTTTCAGAATATGGGGACATTAGTATGTAAATTTCGTTAAAAGATGTTTTGATTCAGGTGAGCTGTTGTGTCATAGCACCATCCTGCTGAAACCAGATGTGCTGTATTTTATGTATTTTTATGATGGTAGTTCGTCGCGATAAAAAAAGAGGACCAAGGACTATGTTGGCTATTAGGAAATGACATCAAAAGTTCTGGCAATACTATATTTTCTTCACTACAACAGTAAAAAGCTCTACTGTTGGGTATTCAAAATACACTTGAAGCATGTATGTATTAAAAATAGCTAAGGTGTAATTAAAAAATGGATTATGTCGTCTACCCAAGCATGTTACCCATAAAAATATCTTCTTGAGACCTCAGCATCCTATTTATGTAAAATCATAGAAGGTTAGAAGTTATTGTATCTTTACAAATAGGCGTTTTCAGTCAAGCAGACTGTGTATTGTTAGTTATTATAAGAAAAATAAAGTTCATAGTATATGTAGTTAATGCTACTGTATATCCATCCTTAGTATAACAAAAACTTTTATCTACTGGTGTTTACTTATTTCCATAGCCAACGTTTTTCCCATAATGATCGTGAACGAATAAAACATTTGTGAATCCATAGGCGACCGTGATTAATTTATACTTGTTATCAATATTGATTTTGACAATTCCTTAAGATTTCCCCCAATTGCGTGTTTTTGATTAAAAAAATAAAATAACCGAATACCTAGTAGCAGTAGTTCATTTGAACCAATCGATACATCTGTAAGTTGTTTATAAACACACGTCATTTTGTACCGGTTAACTAGTACGAAAAAAAGATGTTATAGCTTTAATTAATTCATAAACCAATCGAATCCGTAGTATAGTCGGAATTGAAGCTTACGGTCCGTTTTTAGCCGTAGTATGATGCACAACACAACGTAAGTTTACTGACCTCTGTCTGTATAGCTGACCGACCGGTTCGTGTGTTTGCTTGGGAGACATTATTTCAAGACGTCCCCTATAATCATAACTTAATAACAATTAGGATTTAACAAAAAGTTTTTGTCGAGGGGGTTATAAGATCTGAAGAAGAGCACAAACAGATCTCTAATAGCGCTTATTCATGTGCGTGCTCGCGGCTTTTAATTTTCTACATTGCAGTGGGCTTGGTGTGATTCATTATTATCTTTGTTATCAATTAACGACGACAATACGCTCTAACAATAAGTACTTACTACACCTGTTGGATACTACCACTATAAAAGATTTATTTTTTTTCTTTTTTGTGTTGGCAATAAAGTTAATTAAAAATGATTCTTATAAATCACGAATGTAACATTTTATTAGGTTATTAAATATTAATTTTTGTTAAGTTCAAATGTCAACTTATTCAAAAAAAAACGGCGTAATCTCCTTTTGATTGTTGATAACATAATATTATTCAACCCACGCAATACTTTCACTATTAAACAACTCAGCGTAGTAATAATAACTTAAAACGCAACAGAAAAAAATAACCCTTTCTTAATAAACAATCGCCAATTACAAAGAGATTCGAAGAAAAACTTAATCAGAGTCGACTATGGATATACAAAAAAATGCATGCCGATAAAACAGACACGTTGAAAAAATCCAATTAATTTGACATTTCTGGAATAATAGGTTATGTTTATTAACAGTAAATATTGTTTGCGCTTCAAATAATAGACACCTAACTTGACGTTTTGAATTTGCTAAATTTATTAAAAAAATATAACTTCTTCCGTAAAAGAAAGGCCTCCGACTACAAATTAAGAGAGAGAAAACCAGTTATATACAAACAAAATAACACACACACACAGTAGGAGGAAGAGGGTGAAAAATGAATGACTCATATGACAGGCCAACTTCTAACAAGCCGACGTTTATGGTTACACAGAACGAGAGAAGGTCGTTATATAAATCCAACCGTCTTCTACCATTATTAGGTTATGGATTCACCTTTTCCACACGTTCGTCGCTCCTTGGGACGGTTTTTAAGGTGGTGTACCTGATACCACACTTCGATCACTAAACTATATCCAGTTTCATAAATAAAAACTGTTTACGCAGATACCCGTTGCACACGTAAGAGCTACACTCTTATAATTTTGAATTTTCTAAAGTAGAAATTTTCGCTTGATTTGACCGAAGTGCAACAAAACAAATTTCCTTATTATTAGTCGCTTGTTTTGAATTGGAGTAGCTAGTTGACAGCCGCCATCCGTCCCTTCATAGGTGACAGCGATCACTTTTTATCTTTCAAAGAAATAAATGTCGTAAGCAATTGTTAATCGAAATAACCTGGGATTATATCGTAATAAAATGATAAATAATAACGATTCATTTAAAAGACACAACAATGCTATTGATCTGGCATCGGAGGAGCTTTCATACATACACAAAAATTCCCGAGATTGGATATTTCCATTGTTTATTCATACGCAAGCAATCAAGGATGAAGAAACCAATATCTACTGCTGCCTAATCTAATAAAATTTGTAAACTACTATCAGCCATGATAAACGAAATAAATCTTAATATTTTACAGGCCTTCTAAAACAGTTGTAGACTGGTAACTTGCCTTTAAATGTCCACCATGTTACATGCTCTAACATGTTGAAGCAGGTTCGGTAGTCTTTAGAACAAAACGGTGCTAAATCGTGCAACTCACTATTGTGTCAGTGGTTAGTCGCAATTTCCAATTTTCTTCTCACCGATTTCCCTACCGGAATACCATTTTTATCAAATTTGTATAATAATATTTAAAATAACCTCAAAGTGATCCGATATATTGAATTACCTTCGGACGTCATCAAAGGTCACCTGCATAGAAATATAAGATTCCATAGAACTTCTTCAGACTTGACAAACTCAGTTCTATGGAATCATATATTTTATTGATTCGACTGCTGATGACCTCGTAATGTCAAATGGATCATCGGGTCCTTTTTAGGGTAATTTAAAACTTGAAGTTGAGGAGGTCAAGCTATATAAGTTTGCAAAGCATGAAAAAGCGTAAGGAGTTTTATATTTTTACGTGTGTACGTTTGATGACCTCTTGAGGTCAAACGGATCGTCATCATCGCATCTTTTTAGGGCATTTACAACTTGTTGAGGAGGTCAAATTATATAAGTTTGCAAAGTTTAAAAATTAGAGAATTTTATATTTTTATGTACATACCTTTAATGACCTTTTGAGGTACATACGAGGTGTGTAAATTAAGTAATGAGACTGGCAACGTAGCGTTCGATCTGGCAACACTTGGGACGCGGGACTTGGACGAGCGGCAGGTGAACATGTGATACGCCTTCAGTACGAGTTTGAACTCGCTAAAGTCATTTCGTTGTCCGTAGCGATTTTTTTCGTGAAACAGTTTTTTCTAGTGCGTTCTAAAAATGAGTGACATCAATTTCGAACAACAGTGTGCCATCAGGTTTTGCTTCAGACTTGGGCACAGTGAAACGAAAACTTTTGCAAAACTTCAGCAGGCCACGAAGACAGTGTTTTGTCAAGGGCCCAGGTTTTTCGGTGGTTTAAAGCATTTTCAGAAGGAAGAGAGTCGATTGAAGATGAACCACGAAGCGGAAGGCCTTCATCTTCAAGAACCGATGAAAATGTCAACAGAATCCGGGATCTTGTGCGTTCAGATCGTCGGTTGACAGTCAGAATGATGAAAACTTCGAAAAAGGGTCATTCGTGTGAGACCAAACATCAAGAACAACTGGGTGTTGCATCACGATAATGCGCCTTGTCACACAGCAATTTCAATAAACGAGTTTTTGACCAGTAAAAACATCCCTGTGGCTCCTCAGTCTCCTTATTCGCTTGACTCGAGTCCTTGTGACTTTTTCCTCTTCCTGAGATTGAAAAATCACCTCAAGGGAACTCATTTTGGGACACTTGAAAACATTCAAACGGCTGTAACCAACCAGCTGAAGGCTATTCCAGTATCCGAGATCCAGCACTGCTATGAGGATTGGAAGAACCGTCTCCAGCGCTGTGTGGCTTCCCAAGGAAGTTATTTTGACAATATTGAATTGTAATTCTATTCGAATAAAAAAAATTGAAAAACAAATCAGTCTCATTATTTAATTTACACACCTCGTATATTTTATAGGGTAATCTAAAAGTTGTTTTAAGGAAATCAAGTTATATAGGTTTGCAAAGCTTGAAAAAGTCTAGGAAATTTTATATTTTTATGTACATACCTTTGATGGCCCATTGAGGTCAAATGGATCGTCGGATTTTTTTAATAAGGTAATTTACAACTTGTTAAGGAGGTCGAGTTATAGAAGTGTGCAAAGTTTGATAAAATCTAGAATTTTATATTTTTAAGTACATACCTTTGATGACCTCTGGAGGTCAAAGGAATCTGTAGCCATTATACATATTTAAAGTTCATGTTTAAGCTTGTTAATATTTGCTCTTAAAAAGTAGATGTGAGTGATTCACGTGAGTCACGAAAAGAATCCACATGAGCAGGATCGCGTTTTTGGGAATCCATCCTGCCCTATATGCATGCGAACGAAACGTACTATTCTGATCATAATAGCCAAATATCATTAATATAATAGAATAATCCAAAATAGCCGGTAGTCATATTTAAATCTTAACAACTATCAAATAACTTTTATTTTGGCTATTTTACCTTGGGAATTCTGTTAAAGTCAAAAACAGTACAATTATGAAAATAACGTATATAAACCAATGAACATCTGCAGTCGTTTGAGTTACAATTAGATTGGATGATCACCTATTAATGGTTTCAGCAAGATGGGGCCATATCACATTTAGCCCAAAAGTGATCGCTTAAATTGGATTTTCTTGAAAACGGCATCAAAAAGTGAAGTCTTCTATTATAACCACCAAGCCAGAAGCAGAGAAAAGCAAAAAAGTATGTACAAGTGAGGTAGCTAATCTTGTGATTAAAAAAAAACCGGGAAAATAATAAACAATTAGGGAAGCTATTCTATCATGGCATATTGGCAGAAAAAATACATGCCAAAACGGACGAAGGCTTATTTAAAATACTCACTAGGTATCACTATTAATAGCTACGTATTAATTTCTTATCGTAGATTGCAACTGCACGACTTGATTTTAATGGCGTCATCGCTGTTTATTTGTTTACATGCGGAAGTTTGAATCATAATTCGATTATCTATCTGCATTACGTAGATATCTATCTAGTTTCTATATAGTACTTAAATTTGATTGTGATCTTAAAAGTAGTTTAATATTTTTTTATCAGTCTTTACGCAAAGATGAGAAGTCAGCCACTCCTACACACCCATCTTAAAATAACCGTAACAACAATTCAGGGAAAAACGATCAAATTGTGTACAATTTATGCAAAAACATACATTAAAACCAGGTCGTATCAACCATTGTTCCTCCCTAATAACTGGACAATATAGCTCGACATGATGATTGATATTATAAAATGCGAAATGGAAACACCAAGGCATTTTTTCTCATGCCAGATAAGAGATAACATTATAAAAAAAAATTAGTACCTAAAAGTGGAAAAAGAATTTGAATAGTTTTAAAACTTGAATGGGCGATTAATAATAATCGTTCTTATCAGTAAGTGCATTTGCTTGAGGAAAATAAGATTTTCTTTGTAACAATGGGCAATTGAAAGTTAGTACAAATTTGAATTCATTCATGGAAATTGCGGACTTGTTTATTATCATTAATAATGAAGAAGTCAGACAAGGGTACGGGTAATAAATAATTATAAATGTGAATGAGTAATGCAGGGGTAATTCTGAAACTAGAAAATGCATAGGTAACAGAGGGATTCTCAAAATTCCTTATCTAAAGTCAAACGAATAAAAGACAACGTTAACATGGTTAGTCAATTGTTTTTCAATAGGCAAAAATTAATAAACCTACATTAAACGATGCGAAAAACACCTACTCCTGAATACAACTAAATGAAGCTGCTCCACTTTTTGCTGTCAAAGTCAAACTGAAATTTTCCGAAGCGGCGAATCGGTCCCGCAGGTTCCTACATCGTGGCCAGCTCGCTCTCCTGATCTAAATCCATATCAGACCACGCGATCTAGTTTAGAAGAATTCTAAGAACGAATTTTCCCAGATAGCAATATCAAAAACACGATTCTGAATGTTTAATTTTTTTTACTGATTTTAGGCTTAGAATTTTGAAATGTGTTTTCTTACCTTCTCAATTTTAATCCCATTAAGTTTACTGTAAACATGTCTGCATCTTTCAAGCATGTCAATCACAAGTGGACGATTCTAATATAGTCTGAACAATATTGACATTGTTGATATACGCTCTTCTGGTGGTAAAATCGAATAAGAGGGAATAATAAATAAGTAGACGACGCGAAGAGCAAATGCCAGTTAATATATTTACTAGTACTACGATTAGTAGGGCAACCAACCGTGTTCTATTAATTACTATAAAAGGTGTAGGTTTCGTCCCTAAAATGCAAATCTTGCCAAACAACAACCACAATAGCCTATTATTCCTTAGACCGAATAATAGTGTAAACATCAATGATAGAGTACAAATGCGGCTTTAATAGGCAGGAGAGGAGAGGAAGTAAGTGGTGTATGTCCTTACTACACCCCCTTAATTTAGCGTATAATTAAGCTCTTACTCCTTGTGTACAATAGCCCTTGTTTTCGAGACAATTTTCGTTTTGTTGAGAAACGCGAAAACGGAGTGAGAGAGATAGAGAAAGTACAGAGACCGAGAAAGTGACTTATTGATTTTCAGTTGTTGCGCCATAATAAATTGTTAATTAATTGATGGGGATTTTTTTTCTTATTTTAGTTGTGCGAAGAAGTAAAGTGTGCCGTTTAAACTTCTCGGACACACTGGGCGAGTCTATTTCATTGAGTATATCTTATGTTTGTGTTCAGTTGAACACCGGGAGATCAACAATGGCGGGAATTTTTGTTGGTATGCTGACAAAAAGAATGTGTTTTTTTTTGAGAAGTGACTTCAGAAATGAAACTATATTTTGGATTCAAGTGCGGGCCTAGGGAGCGGGCGGTACAATCGAACCGTGTGCCAAAATAACAAAAATTTACATCTACCTACCAAATAAAATTGTTTTCTTTTCCTAACAAAAATATTGGTCATTCTACGGGGGTGCAATCCGGAGATCTCGCACTACTCAGAAAAAAAAAGTTAAGGCTACTCCTGATTTATTCTAATCGGTAGTGTTCGCAACATTTTCAGAAATATCATGACTGTATCGTGTATTTGTGGAACATACAGGGCGAAATAATGGAAATCGTCATCAAAATCGGTCGAATGTGGGAGGTAGGTCACATGTACGAAGATTTTCAGGAAGCATTTCCAAATGTTATTACTCCCTTTTATAGCTTTTGTAAATGCATCCAAAATATTGTGAAATTGTTTAGATCAACGGGAGATACAGCTGCGGAATGAGCAATATATTGGGTGACACAGGACATGCTTTGTTTATAATTGGATTTTGATGAAATTTGGTAAGGCTATGTTAGATTTTATGACATAGAGATCCAAGATGTAACATCCAAATATGCAAAAATATACAGAGTGTTGAATTTAAAAATCGAAATTTGAAGTCATTGGGTCTGGATGTCAAAAAATAGAATTTACGTCTAAGATACCCGTACCAAATATCATCAAAATCTATTTATAAAGAATGCTTGTCCCTATCATCATCCAGTATTAAAGTAATGGAATCACTTGCCATATTAATGCCCTGGAAACATCCAGGGACATACAACATTCTACATTTCCAGCAGCGTGCATCTGTCATATGGATTGCAAGCGTACCATACTCCATGTTGATAGGCTCCAAAGACTAGAATTCTATCAATAGCTTTATGTATAACCTGGAAAATAATGATGATGACCTTGCGAATATCGTCTTTGTGGCTACGTCAATTCCTAAACGATGCGAATGTGGAATTCACTTTTTTTATTGAAACTGCACTACTCCCAGAAAAAAATTATTACTTATTAATTTTTATTAATAATTATTATTACTTTGTATTAAAAGCAGAAGACTTCAGCATTCTTGGATAGCGTTCGTCACGCAAATATTCTATTTCAGTAAGTTATTAAAAAAAATGAAATCGGAAGAAGGTTAAACATCTTGCAACAGTTGTAGTTGCAAGTTTAATTTCCTAATCGCAAGTGTGGATAATAATCTTAATAACAATGATGATGATAATAATAATAATGTCGAACCTTTCATTTCACAAGACTTTAATTAAGCCATCTATTCATTTCTATATATTCTAGATTAAATTAAATTAATTTATTGGAAATTGCAATTCAAATGGGTAACCTTAAAAAACAGTATAGTACACAGAACCGGGCAATCTGGAACACAATTACAATTACAAAACGCAGCACCAGCAACAAGCAGAAGGAAACCTGTAATTTTCACTTGGCTTTTTATATTATTACAAAGTTTTGAGAAAACTTTTACCCGTGTGCCCAAGTTAAAATCGAGATAGAAAGTTTTGTGTGTGTATGTTGTGTAGTAGAGCTACATAATGATGCTTTCTGAATATTTTAGTGTGCGCACCGTGTCCCCAAAAACTAAATTAGCGTGTCGCGAATCGTTTCAGTTGCAAGTTTAACCTCTTTTGAGGAATAGGAGGTAGTAGCAGGTATATCATTAAAAACAGTAGCAGCACCGTCGTTAGCGTATACAAACAAATACATAATAATACTAATGCAATGTCACACTTCTGTGCACACCTTTTGGGGTTTTAAGTTTTGGGAGAAAAGACAAAGATAGTGGGCTAATAGACGAGGACAGCAGACCAAACCAACAAGGAAATAGTTCAGCTTGCCTTCGTGACAGTGCCTACTACTACTTATACGAACTTTTTGATCACTTCCTGCTGCTGCTGCTGTTGCTGTTCTTGTGTTGCTGCTCGCTTTCAAAACGAGTGCGCTCGTCTAATAGTTTTTATTTATTAACCAAGAGAGTGAGTGACGTTGACTCCTCCGATTTGAAAAACAAACCTTTTTTAAATTTCTAAATTTTTATTTATAGCTACTAAATACATAATTTTAAATATTTATAAATTTTGAGGGGAAAAGTAAATAAATTTACCTTTGGTAAAAAATCGTTCAACCTGCTTACATTTACATTATTAATATTATTAACCAACAACATTGCTTCTATTTTAAAATTTAAATCAATCAATGACTTATCATTATTGCAGTATCAACCATTTCGTAAATCTTTTGTATATGGATTAATTGAATGAAAAGTTCAGTCAGTGAAACAAGCAAGCATGAAAAAACCATTTATTTAGTAGCAATGTTTATAATAAACTGTTTTAACAAATTTATGTCGATTTTTAAATCATAACATATTCGAGGAAGGTTATCATGTTCTGACTCTGATCTAACAAAGTGATATATTTTTCATTTATGAACCTACTTCGAATTAGCGGAACTAAAAACGTCGCATTGTTGAGCGGTAAATATAAAACGAAGCGAGTCAATATGGATTGTATTTGACTTATGCCAATATGTATTACGGAGAAAATCAAGTCTTTTTAAACCATCTTTGAAAGGGTTTTTCGTCGTGAAGAAAATAACATCATAACCGAAATACAAAATGGCGTAAGTCAAATACAATGTGTGGTTAGTGTACGCCATTTAAAATCCAGTGTTATTTAATAAATAGGAATACGTGAGCGGTTGGCAAAGAATGAAAAATTAATTTTGGGCTATGTTCAGTAAAGTTGGGTAATCCTCAGATTTTTGACAAAAATTTGGGATTAAATTTTTGCAAAATATCTTTTACAATTATGGATTGCAACCTTTTAGATTATTTTTTTGGGATTGGATTTCTTAGAAATATTTCTTCGGATTTGGGGATTGAATGTTTAACAATATTTTTGAGACTAGGGATTAAATTCTTTCAAAATATTTTTTGCGATTAAACTATTAAAATTAGTTTTTGGGATTAGGAATTGAACTTTTTAAATTTCTGAAATTAAAAGATAAAGATTTGGGTATTGAATATTTAATATTTTTGAGATAAGGGATAAAATTTTTTCAAAATATTTTTTTGAGATTAAGCTATTAAAATTAGTTTTTGGGATTAGATTGAATTTTTAAAAACATTCTCTGGAATTAAAGATGAAAAAGGGTTCATCGGATTTAGGGATTGGATGTTTAATAATATTTTTGAGATTAGGGATTCAATTTTTTCAAAATATTTTTGGGATTAAGCTATTAAAATTAGTTTTTGGGATTAGGGTTTGAATTTTTAAAAACATTCTCTGGAATTAAAGATAAAGGGTTAGTTTGTTTTCAAAATATCTTTTGACACTAGGGATGATGAAAATGACAAGATTGAAAAGCGTAAATTTGAGTTAAGATTATTTTTTGGGATTGGATTTCTTACAAATATTTCTTCGGATTTAGGGATTGGATGTTTAATAATATTTTTGAGATTAGGGATTCAATTTTTTCAAAATATTTTTTGGGATTAAACTATTAAAATTAGTGTTTGGGATTAGGAATTGAACTTTTTAAATTTCTGAAATTAAAAGATAAAGGGTTAGTTTGTTTTCAAAGTATTTTTTGGCACTAGGGATGATGAAAATGACAAGATTTTTTGAAAAGTGTTTTGAGTTAAGATTATTTTTTGAGATTGGATTTCTTAAAAGTATTTCTTTCGGATTTGGAGATTGAATGTTTAATAAGATTTTTGAGAATAGGGATTAAATTTTTTCAAAATATTTTTTGGGATTAAACTGTTAAAATTAGTTTTTTGGATTAGATATATAAATAATTAAATTGTTTTCAAAGCATTTTTTGGGATTAAGGATTGAATTTTTTAAAATATTCTCTGTTATTAAAGATAAAGAGTTAGTTTGTTTTCGAACTATTTTTTGGCACTAGAGATGATGAAAATGACAAGATCTTTTGAAAAGTGCTTTGAGTTAAGATTATTTCTTCGGATTTGAAATTGAATGTTTAATAATATTTTTGAGAATAGGGATTAAATTTTTTCAAAATATTTTTTGGCATTAAACTATTAAAATTAGTTTTTGGGATAAGAAATATAAATAATTAAATTGTTTTCAAAAGCATTTTTTGGGATTAGGGATTGAATTTTTTTAAATATTCTCTGTAATTAAAGATAATGGGTTAGTTTGTTTTGATTGAAATAAAGAATTTTTTGGCACTAGGGGTGATGAAAATGGCAAGATTGAAAAGCGCAAAAACAATATTTCTTCCGGTTTGGGGGATTGCATTGACTGGGGACCGAATTTAAAAATATTTTTTGAAATTAGGGATAAAATTTTTAAAAATATATTTAGGATTAGGAATTGCACTTATAAATATACTTTTTGAGAATGGGAACTGAATTTATAAAAAAATGGGAATATCTTTTGGAATTGAATACCTACTGTCAAAATATTTTCTGGTATTAGCGATTGAGTTTTTTTAATTATTTGTTGGGATTAGAGATCTAGGATTTTTTTCAAAATATTCTTTGGGATTGGAAATTGATTTAGTCCCTAACCCTAATCACTAATTGGTGATTATTAATCCAGGGATTACCAAAATCCTGGATCGTAGGGTATGTTATCTTTATTACTTCACATATATCTTATTTTATGTAAATAATAATAAAATAAGGTTTTCTGATCTGCTCTTTTTATCTGGAAGCTAATTGATATGATTACAATTGTTTCTACACTTGTATTCTACTACAAAGTGATGGAAATATAGGCCCTAAATCTCATTTATTTTCTACTTATCTCATTTTCTTCTAACGTAAATTTAGAGTTTAGAAAAGATCATATCCTGTTATTCGTTCGTAATTATCTAGTTCGTATGAAGGGTTTCAAAATTAATGTTCGGTGCCGTTCCGCATTAATTGTAGCATTAAAGAATATTGGACTAACAATGCGGTTTCAGGTAATTGCAACTCAAAACACCAAACTTTATGGAATTTTTCTAAATCAAATTCGAAAATTTTGCTCATGAATTTACATAACTTGAGGGGTAAAACCATGCCTTGTTCAAAATGTAATACTATTCAATATACACCATTGGCAATATAGCACCGGTCGATTAAAATCTGGTGGCAGCAGTTGCACCGAAGACAGTTCTTTAAAATATTAATACAAGTTAGAATGTAAAATAAATCTTTGATATTTGGATTTTAATTTAAACCTATTTGTGCACATGATTTTCGCAACGAACCTTGTTCTTTCCTCTGACGGACATCTTCAACTACGCCGTCCAGAAGATCTACTTCTAATTAACCTCCAGTTGATAAGTGACGTTTTAAAATACTCAACTCACTTCATTTTCTGGATAAGTAGTACCAAACTGTTCGAAGCAAAAACGTTGGAATAATTCCAGAGTTACTGTTTTCATTCCTACTGCCACTTCGAAAATAAGCCATCACAATAAATGTGTCATGTTCTATATAGTAAGAATAATGATGTGGCTGGTTAATTATAAATATCAAAATTTAGTTCTATGTCGATTTTGTAGTGAAGGAACAACAGGAACAACTTTGACAATTTATTATAATTTAAACAAATTGTTAGTTTTGTACTACCAATCTACTCACAATCATATTGATTCACTCGATGGTGCTATTTAACTAGTTACTCTAAATTGCTCTTGCTTTCCACCAATTACATGTTGAACTTCCTTCAAATAAGGAGAACTCATAAAAAAATCATATCTGGAGATCGCGCCGACCAGCGTTATTTGGAAAACTAATACCTCAAGGATTTTTAATTAAGCTAAGAATGCACCATCTTGTTGAAATTCCAACGCAGAAATTGCTTGTACTTACACCTATAACTCATTCATTGACTTACGAAATATGAACCCAAGATACGTATGTTACTTAGAATATCGTATATTTGCACGTTTCACTCTAAAAATATAATATTGTAAATTCGATTCATTCTTCAATCTATAATAGACAAATACACATACATACCAACACACACATTTATTATCATATGAAAACATGAACTATAAAATGTTGGCACGAATCCACCACGCACTCGGCGAATAATAATAATTCTAAGAAACGGTGATTCCAAATGCCTTGCTTCAATTTTACAAACGGTCGGCCAAACGACGCGTTTTTCGAATACTTGGCATTTCCAAGCAGTTTCCACTATATGTGTGACTTTTTCTTTCCTTATAAAATATTACTATCCGACTGAAGTTAATAATTATAGAGTTAAAATATCTATCAAAAAGTAAACTTTTGAATATTGCATGTAAATCGTTTAAACTTTCAAGAATACAACGAACGCACTTGTGCAAGTTCTCATGAAAGAATAATAATAATAATAGTAATAATAATCATAACCGATAATACCTACCTTTTAAATATGGCGTAAAAATGAAGGTTCATTTTTTTAATGGTTCTTCCCGGACGCGTGGGTGTGCAGTTTCAGAATTGTTATCAATATTCAATAACATATAAACGGTGATTTTATATTTTTATTGCTTAAGATTGTTGGTTCATCTGCAATAAACCCATTTTCTTTGAATCTTAAAAAGTTTACAAGCTTTTCTGTTTTTGTTTGGTGAATTTAAAGGGCGGTACGTGATTTAATTTGTTTAAAAACGATTTTTGGCAAGTTGTTTCAGTTAACAATATCCAGATGATATAGCAAATCTGATGTAACATGGTAACTTTTTCAAGGAAACTTTGTAATAGTGTACATACAAACACATTTATTACGATGCCAGATTGTTTATACCAAAGAATCTTTGCAGTGTTTTTTTTCGATCATTATAGTAAAGGTTACTTTTTTAGAAGCACACGAAATCAAACTTGAACAAAACTAAAACGCAATCAGTTCATAGAATATGGACATCTACAGTTACCCAAACGTAAAAATTAAAACAACTTCAATTTTTATAAAACTTGCATTCATTTGTTTAAATAAAGATGCTTAAATGCATGTGTCAGGTAACATAACTTAAAAAAAAACTTGTAATATTTTTTCAATCACACGTTCACGTGGTAAGTAGTAACTGGAAGATCAGTACACCCTGTATATTGGATATTTCAATTTTTCTCCCTAGATTTAGAAATTTAAAAACCATTACCATTCAGGTTGCCAAGTATGGTTAGTTTTTATTCACGTTTCTGTAACACGCAAAAATGGCATACATCCTCTATCAGTCCAAGATGCAAAAAATGTATTCTGTGTCGCATGCCCGATATAAATTATTCCCCGATCTCGTGTCCACATTTGTTTAATTTATTTTTCTTTATCTTTACATGGATCTCTTTCTTTTTCGATTTTAAAATAGTTATTAAAGAAATGTTCGTAAATCTTTTGCAGCACCTAGGATAGAACAATATACCTTTTGATGATCTCGTTTTCTGCAACTGTTGTAAATGAAGACATCGGTGTAGTCTATGACAAAAAAAAGCACCCGTTACGTTAAACTATCTAAAATGTATTAAATTGGAAAGAAACTCTAAAATAATCACATATTCTCATAGTTGGCCATTGGTTCATTAGGTAGCCGATAATATAGGGGATGAAACATTTCTAAAGAATGCAACTGATTTGTGATATCACGATCCTAAATAGTATAGGCAGTAATTTTGGTTTCAACAGGATGGTGCTACGACGCATAGAAGAGTGATAAAGATGATTTTTTCTCTCGAAATACTTGAAATCTTGAACCGCGGTAGAACATCGTTAACAAAGTTTGACATGTATAATAATACCTGCACATCCTCAAACGAATATAATGGACATAGTGCAGAATTTGGCATGCCGCTTTCATGTTTCTAAGCAATAAAGGCACATTTTATTTAAATGACTATAAGATAAATGTTGCAGGCGAAGTCAAGACAATGCTATAATAAAAGGGTACCAGATGTATCGTCGGCGGGGATACGCTTATATGTATATACAAGGTGGCCGTTTTAGTTGGGCCATTTAGCCATATATAGAGAATGATAACATATTTTAACTTGAAATTTCTACTGCTTATAGAACATGATTGAATCTAACATTTAAAAATAGTTTTAGCTCTGCACACATTTATTGCATCTTCTGATAGCTCTCAAAAATCTAGAAAGACTTATTCTATCTTGGACTGTTTCTGAGGTACTGTTAATCTTTAAGGAGTTTTTGACAAATACTTTTGAAGTCATTCACATAAGCATATCTCTGTTCCTAACTTTTAAGTAATTCCATTTCTTTTTAATTTATTAACCCACTACCAAAAGCTTAATACCATCAAAAAAATATTATACAGGGTGTTGAAGAGAAATAAAAAAGAAATAAAAATAAAAAGAAATAAATATCAAAAATCTCATTTTTTAAATGGAAACTCCACTTTTTGCTGTGCTAATAAATTTTACTTCTAATACTAAGAGGAGTCTACAAATAGATTCATATGGTAATTTTGAAGCGTTATTGAGTTAATGGCAAAAAAGAAGTAGTAAAAGCAGGCAACATATTTACTTAGAATTCGTTAGAAGCATTCCAAAACATTGTACAGGGTGTTTTGGATATCTCGGCACCTCATGGTACTAACTGATAGAATAGAATTTTGCAGTTCTCTGTATTCGTTAAAGGCCCAACCAAAACGACTATCCTGTATAAAAAATAAAAATCAAGAAGAACCTCCTAGAACTGATTAACATCTTTCTGGTTGTTGTATTAGCATTGAAAGATCACCAGTTCTATTATAAGCCTCAACAACGTCAAATACATAGCTTCAGTTTCAGAGTTTATGTGGACTGCAAAGCCCGGTGTAAATGAAATATCAGTTTTTGACTGTGACCAAGAAACTTTTAGTATGGTAAACAATAGATTTTAGGCAATTTCTGAAATTTTCCACAAAAATGTTTACTAGAAAAGATGGTTCATGGCAGTGCCATCTCCACGTCTAGTGAGTAGATTTTTACTTTACCTGATTTTTTGACCACGTATGATATTCCAGTTGCAGCTCATACAAAAATTGTTAGTCCATTTTACAAAAAAAGTGCTAAAACTTATAAAAATCCTATTATACTCTGACAGCATAATTTGTGTGCAGTGCAAATTTATATAAGCAAGTTTGTCCCAAATCTGTCTTTACATTTTCATCCCTAAAAAAAAGGGAACAAAAAAACAAATGGTGAAGAAATGGAATGTAGGATCGAGTTGACTCTTTTAATATAAAATAGGAGAGTTTAACATACATGCATGGGAAGTTCATGAAGGTTAAGTTAATCCTAGATTAAATTTCAACAAAATGGTGCCTAAATACATTCTGCATGATATGCATCAATCAATGTCTTGAGACATTTTGAAAAACTAATAATTTCTCAACTAATGAATATTACCTGATTGCACATAAATATTTTCTATGGAACTATTTGAGTATATTACTGTCTGTTGAAGTTAAGGTATAGTTGGCCTGAGTTTGCACATTCAGGCCAATATGTTTAATTGGTTCTAAAAAGTTTCTAAAAATGATCTTCTGATTCCCAAATAGAAACAAAATTGAATGTTCAAATGAATCGATCATAAGAACTTGGTTTGAATATTTTATCGCAAAAAAGATTGTTTCTTATTTATAAAAATCGAATACTAAAAATCGAGAACTTTGAAATATTTTATTGAATTACAAGCAATCCAATCTTTAATTAAATTAACTGTTGTCTTCCTTCATCATCAAATAAGCTATATTGAATTTTTTTACTGCTGCTCAATTAAAGTTCTAAAAATGATCTTTTCTTAAGATGACAACCTCAAATTTGACTTGTTTTTCATTCTAGTATACTTTGCTTGGACCGTTTGGTATCACTAGCCAAAAGGAGGAAAAGATTAATCTGTAACGTTGCTTGAAAAAACAATAATTGTTTATTTTAAATATCATTCATTATTACTAGGAAACAAATAAAAACTCATCTAAACATCTTTTGTTATGGTTGTTATTAAAGTACTACCTGACTAATAATGTTTTTCTCATGTTTATGTTTATAATTGTTTTTAAGGTCTTCATATTATTGTTATTTAAAGTAAGTCCTATTAAGTTTATAGTATGTATTATTTATTTACTTCCTCATTTGGTAAAAGTATCAGCTAACTTGATCAATAAAACATAATAGTACGTAATTTCTAGAAGAAAATAAACTAATTAACCCCCCCCCTCCTCCCAAGATATGTAATTGTTAAATTTCATTTTTGTATCGTAAATTTGCATTACATGTGGGTGTCTAAAATTGCTAAGAAGATTAATTAAAGTGGCTGTGAAGCATTGAAGATTGTGTATAGGTTATCACAAAAAATATGTTTAACCTAACATAGAAATCGGTTCTATTATGTTTGGTATCTTTTGAAATTCAAGATATATTTAAATTCGAAGATATCCATAAGCACTATCGGTACATAGATTTTAAAAACTCCCAGCACTTTTCAAGTGTATTAAATATTGTTCTCAATTTCAATATAAACTTTGCCTTGTTTGATACTTTTTCAAAGTTTCGTTTTAACAACAAGAATTGTAAAAGCTTTTGAAAAAGTTTTAAGAAAACCTTCAGATTATGAACAGTGACAAATTAATTGCTCCTAACCTAAAAAAATCTAAGTGACACTTCTAACTGACAATTGATTTTGAGGTTAGATTAGACATATTTTTCATAGTTAGCAACATATGTCTTAATCCAACGGAAATTACATGAATTAATATGAAAATAGAAAAATGTGGACAAATTCTAAGCTAAAAATGAATGTTTAACTAAATTTTTCATATAACTATAAATGGAATTCTAGCGCTGTAATAAATTTATTGAAACACAGAACAGTACTTTGTTAAAATTATTTTCATATATAATTTAACAAGTGGTCTAATTTTTTCCGACAAAATTTGTCATTTCAGATATGAGTAGCTTTCGCAACGAAAACTACACGAGTCGACGCAGGAGATGAGTGTAATTTTCCAAAAGCAAAAGCTACGAACGAAAAGCTTTTCACTAAGAAAAAACCACTAGTGGCTTTTTCACTATAAAACTAATTTCATTGGTCCCAATTTGAAAAATTCTGTAATTTGATTGGTTAAAAATTTTCGAGTTGGATTGTCATTTAAAAACCAATCACTATTATTATTAATTACTTAACCAAATAGTAAGCTAAGAAATCTCTTCTGCTTCGTTATTTAAGATTAAGATCGTCTCATCTCAATTGATCGGTTAATTTCTTAAAACTTACCTTCTAGTAAAACGTTCATTAAAAATTTTACTTTTGGTTTCTGTTGCCAGTTAGAATAAAATTCAAGAACGGAAGGATATTCAAATCTACACATGTATGTGTACAAAAAAAAAACTTATAGCCTACCACTTTGGTGTTTAACCATCAAATTTCAATTTTACAAATACTGGATCTTAAAGGTACTAATTAGTCTCAAGCGGTTATGTCATTTTAAAGTGTATCTAGCCTTTCACAAAAAATATAACTAACCTAACCTGAAAACCAGTTATCATACAGAACTGTCACATATAATTTTTGAGGTTAGGAATTTTCTAATAAATTAAAGTTATGTCTTAAAGCTATTCGTTTGGAATGTTTATTAAATCGTGAGATGTTAGAAATATTGAGTACTAAGTAACAATTTTAGAATTTTGCAGGGGGATGTTTCAAATTGCTTATTAAGTCTATATTAAGACAAAATGCTGAAAGATCATATTCCATTCTAAATTAAACAAATTTTCGGGAAAAACGGTAAATAAACACTAAACACAACAAACTCCAAAATTAGAGAAATTTCACTTAACACCCTATGGTTCTCAGGTAGCAAAATAGGTAACACATCTGGCTGGCAAAATCATAAATACATTTAAAAAAATTCTAGCACCCTTCGAGACTTGGTCTTGTATACGGTTTTATCAGACATTCAGAAAAAGAATTTAATTAACTACAGTGACAAATTAGTGTTTCTAACCTCAAAGTTTTATGTGACAGTTCTATCTGACAACTAATTTCTAGGTTAGATTTGACATCTACTTTGCGAATAGTAATGTAACGGGTGTTTTTTTAAATTTGGCGTCAGAGCAAGCAATGAGAGTTCGATTGTGAACGCACCTTTGAATGTCGCCACGCCGCAGTGTATCTAAACCTAACCTCACTTTTAAGTTTTGACATTTGAAAAATAGTGGTCTATTCACAACAAACTCATAGTCATAGCTAACTAGGACGCCAAATTTAAAAAAACACCCGTTATGTCTTATTAATCGAATAGAAATCAGACTAATGAAGATGGATGATTGAACGAATACAAACAAATTAGTTAAACAGTCAATTAAATGCTGTTAAATTTCTTTATCAGTTTCAGTGGTGACAAAACACAGTACTTTTTCAAAATAATTTCCAAATTAAATGATTGCACATTATTACAGTGAGTCATGCACGATTTGTTTATACTACGTTAACAAACATAACCTAAAATATTTTAATCTGCTATTAAAACAATCTAATATTTATTATTAATTACTTAACATACGAATTGTCTTCTTCTGCATGCTTATGTATGATCGTCTCTTCTTAATTGATCCGTTACTTAAATGTTGAACTAATAGAAACAATAGAACAAAACGGCAATTGCATAATAAAACTATCATCAAGCAACCAACAAATCTATTCTTCCTCGAAGATTATATCAAGCAGCGATTGATTTCAAACAACCTCAATAATCATAAACCGATCATCTTTATCGATACATATACTGCTTCAGGTAACCTTAAAACCCGATTAATCATTAATGAATGACATCCCTGGAATCCATCACATATAAAATAATTACCAAAAAAGATGTCATTTGTTTTTTGGAAAAACTTGCCATCCAAGATTTGTCATTATTAATTAACAGAAAACAATTGAAAATTAAGTGGTCAAATGTTTTCACAGGTCAAAAAGACAAAAAATTTGTTTGTTTTTCAATCAAGACTTACCTGATATGTGGAATACCAATACCACCATGAAGAATCTTATATAATTTACTTTCATATAAAAGTTGAGGGTGTCTTGCTCTTACTGATTCCAATTTTACAGCTACCTCCTGCCAAAATAAAACAAAAAGAAAATAACAAACAGTACTAATAAAACAATTACAAAATACAAATAATAATGACGAAATTCTTAGTTTTTGCAATGAGTTTCGAGTCGTTTGTAAAAGGTTTTAATTGCAAAATGTCCTTGATTTTATTGTAAAGCTTGAAACACTGGCCTTTGTAGGTGGTGACTATAATTTCACAATTTCTTCTCACCATACTAATTAATATTATCGCGGATATTATTAGACGTATTTGTTAAAATTTCGACTGAATACTGAGGCTGCTTTTTTGACGTTTCAACCGACAGAAAGTACAATTGGAGAAGGTTTTCTAAAAAGATAACGGTATATATAAATAAAGCTAACAACGTTCATTAAAGGCAAATAAACAGGAATTGAATTAAAACACACGTCGCGGTCGCTGAAAAAGAAACTACTGCAACACATACACGCGCGCACGGGGCAGAAACAGAGAATGTTTTTTAAAATAACTAATTTATATTAACATTAACTACAAGCAGGTTAAATAACACAACAGGAATTGTGAAATGATTTGCAAGTGCTTGCGCCTATATCCTGGTAGTTTAACCTACTTTTTAGCCTCTTACAAAACAATGGGGGTTCTTCGATTGGGATTGATTTTGACGGTTTTTCACGCGTAAAATATATTCCGACGTCGATCTTACCCGCGAGGTTTTAACGTAATGAGGGCTAATGAGATAAATAAAGACTTAAATGCAGACCGATATGGCTGCCACGGACAGTGAGAGAACTGTCGTGTCAAGCAACTGCATCGTTTTAGCACAAAGCAGATAATTCGGGGGCTTGCACCACCGCACTATCACCATAATATGAATGCACTAACAGATAAACTTTTATTTTTAAACGATATTCACCTCTCCATTTGTGATATTGATGCCCAAGTAAATGTCACCAAATGAGCCACTACCGATTTTGCGAACTAAACGATATTTTCCACCAACTATAAATTCACTTTTGACAGCCGCCGAAGACGCCATAATTGAAATTTAATTACTGTCTTTTTTATAAGTAAATTATTTATAATTTTGACTGCCGAGCCACAAATATTTTGTGCACAATAACTATCACTTGTTCTTACAACACGCCGACATTTCTCTACTTGGCTGACTGATCGTTGTTGTGACGTCACGTTACATACGCGATCTTGTGGAATTTATAAGAACTTTACACCACATTGCGGTTATGAAAATATTTTATATTCTAATTACGATAATGTATATCGAATATCTACGAGAATTCTTTAATTTACAAGAACGGTTCTCACTACCAAAATCAGAACAAACGATTTCACTCCAACAAAAAAAAACAACCGCTGTAAGTTATTAATAACTTTTTTTGTTAGAGTTCCTGATGGCATTGCCACCTGGTAGCCATATCCCGTAAATAACAATCGTCTTTCCGTTCGTCGAATCTCCGGCAGCTCTCGTGAGTTGGAAATCGTAACGGTATGCAGTGTTGTCAGGTTTTAAGAATCTTCCTTAGTATTCAAACCTATACTTAGTTTTTTTACGAGGAGAGTAACTATTGCGGTCGTTTGATTTGTCGTTTTAAAAATAAATAATAAATAAAATAATAATAATAAGCGCTGCAGCAGCTTTCACAGCTGTCTTAGATTTGAAAACCGCCGTTTAAAACATTTAGTTTTGTATTATATCTCTCATCTACTACCAAAATTGATGTTCTGACATTTTAATTATTGGAATTTCATAAATCGGTCGTCTAGTCTTACTTGTCAGCGCTTCAAGCGTTTTATATGCATAAAGCGATAATTTATTTCAAACGATTTTATTGCTTCGACGTTTTTTTTTAATCTAAGACGGCTGTGAAAGCTGCTGCAGCGCTGTAAGCCCGAGTGGGTTAATTTTTCTGAGTGCATAATATCCTTAACTCACGTGTGCCATACAAAATTTTATCCAACACCTCTTTATTTAAGTTTAAATATCGAATTTGCAATGTATAGTTAGTCTGTAGTTTTGACGGTAATAAATTTAATACTCTAGCGCGATGGATGGATTTTAACAATATTATGCAGTATAAGCTGGTGATTGGTTGCTACCTATAATAGCAGCCAATCACCATTCCAAAGTGGGTAACAATGTTTTTCTACTCACAAGTGAGTAAACTTCAACTTTAATTGCTTACGAACATCAAGATTTAGCCCTCTTTATTTAGAGGTGTTGAATAAAGTATTTTGCTTCACTTCACAAACACATATGTTACGTATTATTTATCATCACTCACCACAAGTTAAAAAATTTATTTAATTATTTTATTCAACACCTCTTTATAAATATCATGTTTACTGTGATCATTTTAAATAATAAAAGTGATTTACCATTTTGCTACACTAATACCCACGTTACCCCTAGCAACGTGGGTTATTTTTAAAAAGCTGATTGCTACAAAGATAGCAACCAATCATCAACTTACGTTACATATTATTATTATTATTACTATTAGAATCTAGTCATCGAGTTAGAGTATCAAATTTATTACTGTCAAAATTACAGACTAAACTAATTATAGATTGCAAATTCAATATTTAAACTTAAATAAAGAAGTGTTGAATAAAACCTTGTATGGCACACGTGGGTTAAGGATATTATCCACTCAGAAAACTGAGAAAAGGCTAGTATCCATTGAGAAATTATATATCTACTGAGAAATTACTCCAATCGGGCCTATCGGCCCTCGTGAGTCAGTTTTTCATTCGTGGATACTATCTTACTTAATGCAGTAATACCATAAATAACTATTAAATTTCTATAGTAACATACACCAATTTTTCAGTTATTACGGTAATTATAAAAAGTAACTATTTAAAATAGGCTAATTTTAAATTAAAAGAAGTAACGCCAACCATAACAGTTTATGATATAAGTGTCAAAAGTAAATGTTTATTTTGTGAGAAGAGAAAGACGCGCCAGCGGAGTGGGCCATCTCTTCGAACATTTTTTTTTTAAATTATAAAAGAAAATACGGCTATAACTAGTATAGTTATGCAAGACTTGAAATATATTTCTGCCACTCTCATCTAAACTATCTTTTATGGAACCACTTTGCCGCAAAACGTAAACATATTCTGGCATCGCAGGTATTGTGGGTGACAAGGAAAAATAGAGCTTTAATCGTGCTTGCACTCGTGAATTATAAGAATAAAATGTAGCAAATTATAAAAGTTCATTGATTGTTTTTATTGTAAATTATCAATAACAATGAATAATATTATATTAACAATTACTATATAATAAATATTAAAATTAATCAATTTTACGTTAATTCAATAACAATTTTTATAAATAACTTGTATTATAACTATATAGTAATAATAATTAAATTATGGTAGTCGCTTTAATAGGACAGCGGTATAGGTGCTGCTAAGGAAGCGGAAGGCCTAGGGTTCGATTTCCAGCCGCGGTGATAATAATATTTCTAGATGGATTTGCATTTAAAATTTATAGTATATTCCAAAACTTAACCGAAAGTAACCGCATTTTTGGTTCTGGTTAGTCTTTGGTAACAAATGGTTGCTGAGAAACTTACATAGTTTTGACAGCTTAACCTTGTAGTGTGGTGTCAAATTTGAACGCCGCACCTTGACATCAGAAAATAACATTTAAGGGCTCTAAAGTTAATAAAATGAATAATATATTGTTTTTTTATGGAAAACATACTATCTGATGATAGCAGTAGTAGTGATGAAGAAGATGGTCAAAGAAGGCGTAAGTATGCAACCTTTTATACAGTTAGTTAAAATAACGACAAATGAATTGTTTCAACAAACACCACCAAAAACAAACTTTTGTGAGGTTAATGATTCCATAATCATACTAGAGACCCTGAAGGTCGCACACAAAATAAAGGCGCCAATTTTAAAATTTACTTGCCGATAGCCGGTAGAACATACCAACTTTAAATCCCCTGGAAAATGGATCTCTTATGTATATAAATTAATAAATGCTTACGGAATAGTATATTGTACAACGAGTTATGAAAGTAATACTTTTCTCATGAATTTACAGGTTTGATTAAGGAGGTTGAAGCTCGGGTTTATCAAGCAAATGAGTGGAAAAAAGAGACTCTCTAACAGTGGCGTGCGGTAAGAATTTAGGCTAGGGAAGCAACCACGATTTTAGTTTTAATATACTTAAGTACATTAAAAAACAGTGTTATAATCTTATGATTATTAAGCGTAAAAGTTTTTTAAAGAAGAACTTTTACACTTCAGTAGTATTATTTTGCTCTATAATGATTAATCGGATTGGTAATTTTTCAGCACATCTCCTTCTTTTGAATACTGATTAACCCCCACCTAGTAAGATATTTTTAGCATGATTGGTAATCCCCTTTGAATCGTAGAAATTCTGTGATTGACATGATTGAATCATAAAAAGTGCTATGACGAAACTTGTAACTATTGCTAACGTTCTTTTGTGACAAAGCATTTTCAAATTTTTATGATTGTTTAGATTTAATCACAATGTGCAAAAGAATACGTCTTTTATATTTATGGAATTTGTTGACCATTATTCTTTATTATTATTTCTTCCTACTACTTATTTATAATGCAACACGATTTTCCGGTCTGTTTTAGCAAAATATCTTGTGCAGGTTTTAATCTTTGTTGTTGAATTTAAAAGTTCTGGTTTTGGTCTGCTTTTCTCAACAATTCGTAATTCCCTCCGAAACTGTATGAAGAAAATTCTTTATCTAATAATAATAATAATAATACTTTACAAAGTGAACAACAAAATCGTCGCGATTCTGATGTAACGAAAGTACTCGAACCTTCCACCGAAGCAGCTGAATTTGCAGTCATGACGATAAAGCAAGTTTAAATGTTGCATACAGAACAAACTAAATAGAATTATTTGTCTTTAGAAAAATCCCAACTTATATAAATTGAAATAATAAAATGTTCTAAAATACAGTCTCATTCGCAGATTTACGTTGCTTAAATAACATTTAACAAACACGAAAAATAGAAGAAATAACGAAATTATAATAAAAGTGAGGTTAGAGCAACCAGTTTTTAACATAATAATAAATAAATGTTTGGGAACTTACTTTTCTTGGGGTTTATTTTACAAGTGCATTAGTTTTCTACTCACATAAACCTTCTTATCTGGCAATAGTTGCTTTTGCTAGCTTTAATATGCCATGTGTAGACATGGCAGGCTCAAGTAACAAGTCGCTCACCGTTTGTACGTCGTACCAACTTTACAGTGTATATGTAGTATGCGAAGAAGCTGTAGTATAAGCAAAAACTACCTCCATCAAAGGTGCCTTTGGAATGTTGAACTCGTGTTATAAGTCCTTTGACAGTGAAAGTTGTTATTAATTTTATATAATCTTCTGGTGTTATAATATACATTATAGTTCAAAATTCCAAAGGCACCTTTGATAGAGTTACTTTTTGCTAATACTATATTTAGTACACGTTAATTATACTCATACGTTGCTTGTTTGGCGTTAACTACTTGGCGTGAAACGTGTCACTCATCGTATTGATACGGATTATACGGTATTGCTTCATAGCCTAGAAGAAGACATGCTTTATTAGATTGGTGGGAAATGTATTCATGACTTTCGAATTATGCAAAAAAATTCGGGGCGACGAAATATCATCAGATACCATCATCGGTATGATCTACATCTACGATCATTTGGCTGACCTTTTATTGTAATACTTGTAACCTTGCCAGAAATAAGTAACAAATTGATCTGCTCCATATATCGTAGACCACTCTATTCTAATATTAACAAATTAGTCACTATCTTTATTTTTCCCAGATTAACCATGTTCAACATTCAACATTGTGCCATCACACTATTTTTATTGTTCCTATCAATATCCATCACACATCAGCGTTCAATACAACCTCCATCGCCCCAACTACGCTATGGCGACGCTTTAGAAGCAATATTAAGCATAGCAATTCGCTTCCAAGACCTTCTGGATGACTCTGACGTTCGAGTCAACAAGAACTTCATGGTAGCACCCTTAAGCATCGCTTTAATTGTAAGCCAGCTCATGCCTGGAGATGAAGGAAGATTTAGAAAAGATCTTTACAATTTATTGTCATTACCGGAAGGTAACGACGAAAACTCTACTATCCATTATCATGTCAAAGATAAAAATGCTACTTATTCGCTTCCGTACGCGAAATTGTACCTACAATTGGGTAGCTTAGTAAGCGCTCTGGAAGCAAACGAATTGCCTAAATCGTTTATTCTAAATACCAATAACGCGTTATTCGCAAATACGAACTTAAAGCTAAGAAATGAATTTTTACATGATCTGGAGATTGATCATACTGGCGTACGTATCTCAATTTCAAATTTCCACGCAAACGCTACGACAGATCCTGTAGGTTATGTGAACAAAGTTACCGATCGAGCCCCAGCTAATCGTAATGGACTGATTAAGGAAATTCTAGGGCTGCCCTTACCTGCGTCTGCTGCGGCAGTTTTCACAAACGCTATTTATTTCCGAGCCGATTGGGAAACTCCGTTTAGTAATACATTAACCTTTCTAGGGCCTTTCTATTCAGAAAAGGGTAGAGTCTTATTTAAAGTAGAATGTATGGGACGCTTTTTAAAAAAAGGTGTGAGATTTGGAGAAAGTAAAAAAATTAAATTGCCAAATGATAGCTATTCCATTTAAAAACCATGAGCTGGTCATGTACTTTATGATACCAAATGAAAACAATGGAGCAGATATTAGAAGGTTTGCTGAAAAGTTGAAAGCCAAAGACGTTTTAGACTTTATTTCTGAAATGAAAGAGGTTCCTATTACTATACAAATGCCAAGGATGAAATCTAACAATTTGAGTATTTTGAAACCTTTACAGAACTATTCCGTCTTTAGGCGTCAACAGAAAAGCTCTGATGAAAAAAGGAGTAACATGGATGAGGCCTTAGAAAACATTTTAGGTATCTTAGAAAAAAGAGTTGATGAGTTTAGTTCATTTAACACTACCGAAGGTAAAGAAATCATATTAACAGGAGCTGTCAATAATAGAAAAATTCAAGTTGGAAACATTCTTCAACACACGAGCCTGCCAGTTGATGAAAAGGACACAGAAGCTGCTGTCGTTTTACCTGATAGGTACAGTATAGATACCAGGTTTGTTAGGATTGAGAGACCGTTTGTGTTTTTCATAAGGTACGAATTAACATCAGTAACTTTATTTTGGGGTACGATTACAAATCTGTAATGTAAGCTGAATGATAAAAGTTAATATTTTAACGTTAGACTAGAGTTTAACTGATTTTGACTGATTATTGTGTTACCATAATACTTTGTAATAAGACAATAAACATGATTAAATCAAAGTCGCGAAAAACTAAATCAAAGAGTTCCCAATAAACAAAACTGTGACATTTACTTGTCTGCTATATAAGAATCAAGTAAAATGAGTTATATAAACACATTTACATACCCCACATGTAAATTTGGTGATATAACATTTACTATATATTTCCGATATGAAACGCTTAATGTAAGTCTGGCGTCTTCAGATTTACATATATGCGACATTAATAATGTGATTTGTATTTTACATCACACTTTTTACTAGTTAAATATATAACTATTTAACCACTAATTTGTTTGCAAAGTGCGGGGGAAAACATTAGTAGCGCGTGTACCACCTGTTAGTGCAGACGTGTGTTAAATCGTGGTCGCCCATTTATTAGTTTGTTTTATGTACATATGTTGAATATAAATATTAAAATACAATAACCAGTTTTACTTCTGTGACGGAAACATTTCGGAAGTGGAATAAACAGCTGTGACAAATTTAATTTCCAGTCAATTCATATTTTATTATGAAGTGAAACGTATTTTTAAAATGGCGATAAGTAATTAAACGTATTTATTGTTTATTAAAACGTTTCAAGGCAAAATATATTAGGCCACTATAAATTAATACCATAAAAAGGTAGATTCAGCAAATCTCAGCAATTTACGCGTCATATTATTTCCTAGTAAATGATATGACGCGTAAGATCGAGAAATTGAATACCGAAACCGAATGGCATAATTTGTTAAAAAACCAGGAATAATCTTGATCAGTTGGCATTTTGATTAATGTTGTTTATACATAGCTTTTGATTTTTTTCTATAATAAGTTATTAATTAATAACTATATATCTTTTCCTTTTTTTAATAACCAAAATAAATAAAAATGTTGTTGTGACTTTTTCTTTTTCTCCTAATTTTTACTATTACAGGAATCTATTACTATTTTAAAGAAATAAGTTATCCTACACATAGTGGAAAATTTGAAAATTGTTGCTTTAACTTAAAGATCCTGTTGCAAAGAGATTACAGGTAAGTTCTGGTCGTGACACCACTTTTTTTAGCTTATTTGAACGTGCTTTTGGTGGCGGATAAAGCTTTGGAGCGCGTTCGAGTGAGCCTCCAAAAAAGAAAGTGGATCGCCGCCTAAGAATTTGCGTGGAACTACAATGTATCGATTTTATATATGATAGAACATGATCATATTTAAATAAACGTAAAATATGCGGTGCTTTGTGTATGTTTGTAATACAGATTGTATTTTACTATCTCATATGTATTAACAGTGACATCTAATTTACGTAAATAACAGATGTATAATGAGGCGGACATAACAGTTTCCAGAAGACTTGAATTTTACTTAGCTACACATACATAATAATGTAGGCATTGTTACTCTCAGTTACGTAAATTATATGTTGCTGTGTTTATATGTTTTTTAGATTTTCAAACAAATGGATGTTATTGTTACTTTTTATAGTTGTACCTAAATTTATTATGTACTAATAATTAAGTAAAAGCATTATGTTAAATTTGTTGGTTGTTGCAAGTACGAATTTTACCACGAACAGACTTGGTTTGTTGTAAAAAATACACCTTTGCATCTTTTATTTTACAATAAATGTAATTTTCATTTACGTCTGTATTTTTTAATAAATTCAATTAGTGCTAAATTACCCTCAAGTGAAATGATAGGTTAAACGGCTAGAAGAAGACCTCGATCCTACCCTTAATAATCAATACCGGTGCTGGTTAGAAATAATAGATGATCAATTTACAGAAGAACGTTTAAATAAACACCTTAACAGTTCTGAAACCCTTAAAAACCAGTACCTGAAACTTGTGCCTGATAATGTGCCACATCAAGGCTTCTGGAAAAGGTGCTTATTCAGAAAAGCCCCTTTAAAAGATGAACTTGCGAGACAAGAAGCGATGGAAAAGCGTGAAATAAAAGAAAGGTAAACAAGCCAGTTTGAAACGAATACAAAAGAACCACTATAGTTATCTAATATTTAGCATAGCAATAGATACTTTGTGACCAAACATGTATATAAAATACACATATAAAATCAGAAACATAAGTAAACTATTTCTCTGGGGGGCGTTAGTCTTCCCGGCTGCTACAGGAAGACATATACCTAAATACCTAGATAAACAGCAAAAGAAAATAAGATGGTTACAAGGCCCACACAAATAAATATATCACATGTAATTATAATGCCAAGGGGACCTTCCTCACGGCCTCGAGGTGGTTTTTTTATTTTTAACCACCGTGGACTTTACACTTTCATTTATAATGCCTAGGAAAGCCAGTCACTGTTCGTCTTTGTGATGTTCCGCCCTGGGGTTTTTAGGGCCCAAAGTATATTATTTACAATACATCGGTAAAACAACCTATAATCATTATGTACTGACTGTGAAACACATAACAATGTTCCGTAGTTGCTTTTAAGGCACGTATAACACGTCCAGCTAACACTCAAACTATAGACATAAAATCTGCTACACACATCAATAATATATATTATGTAATTAGGAGATCAAGCGATACTTTAAATTCAAGAAGATGTATAACGCCGAGGCGCCGGCCGAGGCTTTATAACATCTTCGAGGATTTAAAGAAGCTTGATCTCCGTATTGTATAAGTTGTTTTATTTTATTTCGTATTTCAATCCTAATTTCTCCCTTTTAAAATCCATCCGAATGTATTGTATAAAGAAGCAAGTTGCCTTGTCTGTGTCATCATACGCGTAACTAAGGAGATAAAAAGCAGCATGCATGCATGCATGCATGTGGCTATAATGCAACATCAAATTATTTACGTTACCAACAACAACGGATATCAAGAACGTCTTGAACTCCGGTATCTAGAATCTATCTAGAATCCGGTATATAGAAATTTTCCATATGAATTAGATGTTTAAGCAGACATACAAAGTAACTAGATATTTTTTTTGAATATTATTAATGAAGATCAGCAAGTCGCATGAATTGATTAAAAATAATCTAGATACTTTGAATATTGATGTTGTTGTCATGCGACTTGCTGATCTTCATTAATAATATTCAAAAAAAATATCTAGTTACTTTGTATGTCTGCTTAAACATCTAATTCATATGGAAAATTTCTCGCTATGCTGGTAGTCGTACTCTGTAGCTCAGTTGGTAGAGATACCACCTAGACAGTGGAGGGTCCTGGGTTCGAGTCCCAGCAGAGTCGATGATAAATTTTTCTATATGAATTTGCATTCTAAATATTATTTAATGTAAAATCATTATTCAACTTAACAAAAATTAATTTCAACTAAAATTTATATATAATTAATTTCCTTTCGGAATGATTAAAAATAATCTAGATACTTTGAATATTGATGTTGTTGTCATGCGACTTGCTGATCTTCATTAATAGTATTCAAAAAAAATTTCTAGTTACTTTGTATGTCTGCTTAAACATCTAATTCATATGGAAAATTTCTCGCTATGCTGGTAGTCGTACTCTGTACCTCAGTTGGTAGAGATACCACCTAGACAGTGGAGGGTCCTGGGTTCGAGTCCCAGCAGAGTCGATGATAAATTTTTCTATATGAATTTGCATTCTAAATATTATTTAATGTAAAATCATTATATATATATATATATATATATATATATATATATATATATATATATATATATATATATATATATATATATATATATATATATATATATATATATATATATATATATATATATATATATATATATAACTTTGGGATTGGTTGTCTCACGGTAGTGGCTTTAGCTGCCTCCGTAGTGACCTGTACCTTTGACCTGTACCTGTATGTAAAAAGGTAATAACATAGTCAAATAAATTGATTATATGTAATTTGATTTGTGACAAAATAACTTTCTATAACTGCTTCGATGTATTCTTGATTGCTTGACAACTACAGTATGACGTCACCGTTTAAACGCGCAAATTTGAAAATTGAAAAACACTTAAAGTAAAAAACACCAATGCTTTTGCAAATGATAGAAAAACTTGCTTCAATCTAATGGCTAATTGCGACCGAGACGAAAGCACTAATGTACTGAATTGTAGGTATAGTGTATAAAAGTAGCTGAAGGGTGTTGGAAGAAGCAAGTAATCATTATTACAAGATCTAAGTGTTACATAAATGAGCCTCAGGCGAATAATCGTTTACAGCGCACCAATGCTAAAATTCTGTTAGATTGTACATCAACCTTTCGCGCGGCCAATAATGTGGTCGATGATTTGAATGTTAACCTTGTAAATCTTGGTATTAAACGATCTTCTATAATCACATATAAAAACTGGTCAATTAATGAAAGAATCTCACTTTTAAATGCGGCAACATTGTCCGCTAATCAGAACAAGTGGTGGGTGGTATACTTGTAATGCTATTACCAACAGACAAAAATTTGACGTTGAGACAGTTTTTAGGTTAAAAATTACTAAAATTATTTTTAAACAGACGTCGTACATTATCTAATTTAAAAGTATGTCTATAATAAGTAGAAATCTTTTTAAAGTATTTCTGCGGGTAAGCTTTTTAATTTTTTTGTGGAATCTTGTAAAAGTTTAAAATATAGATAAACATGTGACTTTATTTTTAGGCCTCTCCCAATGTGGCAGCTCGCACAATTCATACAACAGCTCCAAGTGTATGTTATATAATAATATTTTTTATCTATAAACAGTAAGAGTAATTATAACCTGGAATGACATACTTGTCAACTAGTTTTATATTAGTAGTTAATAAGATGCATTTGTTGTAGCAAAATTCGAAAGCGCATCAAATCCAGAATTTAACTAGAAATGTTTGAACAGTTGTATCTTTCAAGTTGAAAATTATATATAATGAGAAACTCATTTTAATGGCTAAGTACTAATTTCAAAACTTAAGAAAAGTTGCAGATTAGTCTCGAATTTTAAAATATTTTTCTTGAAAGTTCATCTTTGACAACTCATTTTCTAAATGTTGAAAGTCAACATTTCTTGTGTTGTGTTCTCACAACCAAATTGTTACCACTTACCTAATAAATGCACAACTTGAAATGTAAATTATTTAAAAATTTCTGAAAAATTATCTTAACCCATTAACGCCCAAATTAATTTTTTTCAATTTTTTTTTGTAAAAATTTGAAATGTTGCTAACATTTAGTTTTTCAAACCATTTATAATCACAAAATAACAATTTTTTATTAATTTTTTGAAATAAAGGCTGTACTATAAATAGGACGCTGGGCGTTAAGCTTATACAATATTATACATATGAAATTTTTGAGCAAGTTCATTTTATTTATAGATTCATTGATTATAAGTCAAACAATGTTCGGAAACTTGGAGGATGCTGTGGAATATTTGTTCTCGAATGAAATACAGGCTGATGTATCAGCAATTCCTCCGGATGTGGATGAATTGACAGATGAGGAAGATACCTATGAAGACGATACTGGCATTGCAGAAGTTGTAGACATCCCTAGGAGCGTTAAAACTTTTGTACCTGATCGTGGCAGTAGCGACTCCGATGCAGAAAAACTTTAGTTTAGTTTCCACCAGTGAAAAGAAGATAGATGAGAAAATCTTTCCTGAAAATCTGGAAGAAAGAACTAGCGATATATGGTTTTCCTGACTCAGAAGATACTTAGGTTGAAAATATAAAACAAAATATGAAAAGATGTAATATTCAACAGGAGTTTTTCCTTTTACAGTTTGTTTTATATTTTCAATATTTCCAACATTAGTATCGTTTGAATCAGGAAAATTATATGTAGTTCTAGTACTTTCTAGCAGTTTATCAAGAAAAATTTGTCTGTCTTTTTTCTTTTTGCTGGCAGAAACTTAGCGGAAGGATCAGGCTGTTTTTCTGCATCGGAGTCAATGCAGTCATGATCAGGTGCAGAAATCTTAACATTTTCAGGGATGTTTACAGCTTCTGCAATGCCAGTATCGTCTTCACAGTACCATCTTCAGCTGTCAATTCATCCATATCCGGATGAGGTGCTGGTATATCAGTCTCTATTTCATTCCAAAACAAATATTCCACAACATTCTCTAACTTTCGGAACGTTTTTCAATTCACAATTGATGAGTCGTCTATAAGCAAAATGAACTTGCTTGAAATTTTCGTATTGATAAGTTTAACGCCCAGCGTCCTATTTATAGGACACTAAGTTTGAGATGTCATAAACATTACTAAAAATTGCAAGAACAAATTAACTTTATTTCATATAATACATTATTATATATTCAACAAATAAGTGAATACAAAAAAAGCACTTGCTACTATTTTTTTCTATTTAGGACAAAAACTAAGTAAATGCTACAGGGATGCACAAAAGTAACAATCTTTGCTACGCCACAAAGGTCACTAAAGTGAAAGCTAGGAAACAAACATTTTGAAAAGAGCTGCAACAGTAATGACTGATAACATTTAAGTGGGAATTTTTCATTGCTTTTTCTTTATTGAGTTCTCAGAAGGCCTAACGTAAACTGTCCTATAAATAGGACGCTGGGCGTTAATGGGTTAAGTTATAGTCGAAAATTTTATATTTAGAGGTATCTGTATGATTATGTATAGAACCATCGACAATCTTAAGATACTATTGCACTATTCACAACTAACCACTTAATTATTTCACTATGAGTATATTAATTCCAGGCTACCTTAGCTGAACGTCCAGACAGTCGTGTAAATTGCACATTAATTCCTGGCGATGGTGTTGGTCCTGAATTGTGCTATGCCGTTCAAGAAGTATTTAAAGCAGCTGGTGTACCTGTGGATTTCGAAACATATTTCTTCTCTGAAGTAAATCCAACCCTTAGTGCACCATTAGAAAAAGTTGCAGCATCTATTGCCAAAAATAGGGTATGCCTTAAAGGTATCCTTGCAACTCCTGACTACAGTCACACGGGAGAGTTGCAAACACTAAATATGAAATTAAGAAATGAATTAGATTTGTATGCAAATGTTGTACATGTCAAGTCATTGGACGGAGTTCGCTCACGGCATCAAAATGTTGATTGTGTTATTATTCGCGAACAAACTGAAGGGGAATATTCTGCTTTAGAACATGAAACTGTTAAGGGGGTTGTTGAATGTTTAAAAATTGTTACTGCTACCAAGTCTCTGAGAATTGCTAAGTTTGCTTTTGATTATGCTACAAAGAATAAGAGAAAGAAGGTTACTGCTGTACATAAAGCTAACATCATGAAGCTTGGTGATGGCATGTTCTTGAGGAGGTGTGAAGAGGTAAGTCTTCTTATTTAGGGGTCGATTTATAAACTTAATTGTTCAATTTGCCACTACCGTTACCACAAACTATTTCATAAACTTATTAATAATTGCGTTTACTGTCTCCAGCCTTACTTTGTGGAACTCCATAATCATTAATTAATAATTATAATAATAATTAATAATTATTATATTATTGCTCGCCAACATAATAATATAAACAGCTGGCAAACTGGTAGATTGTGCTTGTTATAAAGTCGATTTTAATTGGCCGATGCTCGTATGGTAACAGCAAAAGTTTAAAACTTGAGCAGACGCAAGCAGCAAATGGTGAAGGCAGTGGTACTTAATAAGTACATGTAGGCATTTTGAACTTTTTCGTTGTCAAAGGGTAAACGGGAATTGTAAAATAAAAGTTTATAAATCTTCAGTAGAAGTTAATATTTTGCTGAGATTTCTTTTTGTAATAATTCTAAATCTGTTTAGATGGCAAAATTGTACCCAAAGATAGAATTTGAAAAAATGATTGTTGACAATTGCACCATGCAAATGGTATCCAAGCCACAACAGTTTGATGTTATGGTGACTCCAAATCTTTATGGTAACATTGTAGATAATTTAGCTTCGGGATTAGTAGGAGGTGCTGGCGTTGTAGCTGGTGCTTCTTATTCTGCCGATTGTGTTGTATTTGAACCTGTAAGTTTAATATTTCTTTTATCCTATGCGAGTTACAGGATAAGAATTTATCTTTCTGCAGAATTATAGAGTTTTTTGGATAGTTGCACATGTGATCCACAAATTAAAACAGTGGTAACATATCAAAAAGGTATCACTTGGCGGTTCACTTCCATTCCTCTGCTACACACAGAAAACTTCTAATGAAGTGATTGATTTACATCTAATTCAGCTATTGGCGACTTGCAGCTCCGGAACCGCACTCAGGTCTTTGCAGCTTGGATTGCGGCTAACTTGCTCTTTAACTTTACGTTTTTTTTTTTATTTAGTTTGTTTCTATTTGTATCCAAACAAATTTCTATCAAAATTTTTTAATATAACCTAACCTCATTACCTCAATAACCGTAATCTTCTAACATAACCTCAAAGCTTAAAACTAATTAGGCAATCGAAAGGCCTGTCCAATGTTTTTTGTTTTGTGGCATTTGCCTACAGCGACCATCTTGCTTCGGTTTAATTAAATAATCCAGCGATCTGTCAATTTTATAGCGTCAACAAACAGGAAAGTTTATTGGTTTGGATTGCCTAACAGAAAGATGACTTCTTATTCTATAATTTGCTAAGGACAAATTTTATGTGTATCAATTACACGTCACACTAGTGTGACCCTAACATGATTACACTGTCTGACACTAATCTGATTACCGTTTTAGGGTGCAAGGCACACATTCTCAGAAGCCGTCGGTAAAAACATTGCAAACCCAACGGCAATGATGTTATGTTCTGCTAAATTATTAAACCATGTAAATCTTCCAGCCTATGGTGAAATGATCAGAAATTCAGTAAATAAAGTTTTGCACGATGGCAAAGTACGCACAAAAGATTTAGGAGGTCAATCAAATACTCAAGAATTCACTTACGCTGTTATTTATAATTTACAACAGCCAGCACAGAAAGCTCACTGATTGTAAGAGATTTGAATTTATAAATTTTCTACAAACAGTAGTGTAGTGAATTGATGATAGCATAATGACGTGCATTAATTTTTAATTTATCTAATGATGTGATGCATGCTGAGTAGTGCCCCCCAGTGCTCCCTCCCCTGTTATTATAGTTATTTTACAATTTTAACATAAATTATTTTAATGTAATTGTTTCGTTATTGGTGATAATTTAGTAATGCTAGTCATTATTCTGTGTGCATACTCAGTATTCTAAATAAATATTGTTGAATCTATTGAAATGTAATGAAATGTAAAGATGTTCATCTACTTCATGTTTCAATAAAGATTAAAATCTATGTTGATTTTTAGTTTTTTTAATAAACATAAGTGATTTAATATTAAGACCTTTGTCGGCAACATCTATTAATAGTATATTATGTATTAAGGGGTTAATTGAGTGTGTTAAGAGCCCGCAGAGTCCGTTACGACGATAAAGGTATCTAAAGCACTAATTAAGTCCGAAATGCATACGTTAGTTTATGTCCGGCCTAAGTTTAAATTAATATTTCATTTTAAAAGTAAAATAATTTAAAAAGTGCAAAACTTCAAGTAGGTAGGTGCAGCGATAAAACTTCAAATAGGTATTGTTTATTGTTTCCAGCCTTACTTTGTGGAACTCCATAATCATGAAATAAATAAAGATTATTAAAAGTTTCACAGTTTTATTAAAATACAACCTGACAATTCAATTATTTGACCTTTGTATAAGTCAAAATTATTTCACTTTTAATAACATAATTTATTTACAAAAGGATGGTTTACCTATGGGTAATTCTCTAAGTCCTCTATTAGCTAACATATTTATGGACAAGTTTGAAGATCGAATATTTGAATTAAACCTCTCTAAACATATTAGCTTCTGGTTTCGTTATGTTGATGACATTTTAGCTTGTTTTGACAGTTCTTTTGAGGTTATCAATGAATTTTTAATTCTTATTAACAGTATCCACCCTAATATAAAAATTTACACTAGAAACAGAACAAAACAGGGCTATAAACTTTCTAGACTTAAATATCAAGATTAACACAGACAATCTATTTGAATTTTCCATATACAGAAAACCAACACAGACATAACAATACCAAATGAATCTTGTCGCCATAATACACATAAAATAGCAGCCTACAGATCATTAGTACACAGAGCTTTAACTATTCCACTAACAAAATCAGATTTTAGCAAAGAGATATCAACCATTAAACAACTAGCACATGCAAATCATTACAATCCGAACATGATTGACATTTTAATTAAACAAAAAGATTATAGGTTAGCTATCAAGAGAATATATCCCATTGACAATCAAACAGAAGACACAAATTACATATCTATACCATATTTTGGCAAAATATCAGAAAAAATTGCACATATACTAAGAAAAACCAACAATTATAAAATAACATTTAAAACCAACACTAACACTTTTTCATTTTTATTTAATGCTAAAGACAGAACACATGATATCATGAAATTGGGCATTTACCGTTTAAATTGTTCTTTTTGTAGTTCGGTATATATTGGACAAACACTTCGAAATTTTGACATAAGATATAAAGAACACGTACGTCATTACAAAAATAAACATCCTGAAAAATCGAATTACGCCAAACACCTTTTAGAACAAAATCACACAATGACTCTGCAAAATAATATTAAATTCCTACATTTTTGTAATAACAAACACAAATTAGACATTTTAGAAGCCTTTGAGATATACAAACACAAACTCAGGGTACCTTTAATGAATGAACAACTTGAGCTCAGTAATTCTCCATTACTAGAAGTATTAGATATTTAATTATGATTATTATTACTACCTTAGCGACGTGTTTGTTTATAATTATATTACCTTTGATAATGACAGCATAGCTGTCGAAACAATATTGTCAGGTTGTATTTTAATAAAACTGTGAAACTTTTAATAATCTTTATTTATTTCATATAGGTAGGTGCAATGGTATATAATTACTGATATTACTATGGAGACGGCATAAACAAGGGTAGCTATTTTTCTAGTGAGCTCTAATAAGTTTTAGAGCCCTAGAGCTCTTAATTTAGCAACTTACGCTCTAAAAACAGGCCACTAAGTAGGTCATAATCGCCCGACCGGACATAAAATATTTAATGAGTTTTACCTTTCGGTTGCTAGGAACTAAAATGTTAGTCAGTCTAATTTATTGTAGACTTTTGTTGAAATTATAGTAACCTTTATGAAAACAAGAATTACCTGAGATTAAACGTTTTTGTGAGTTTAAATTTAGACGTCAGAGTTCATGAGTTTAAACATCAAATAAACTTTTGTTGCTGGACTGTCAACCTAATACTTAATAGATAGTCATTAATACTTTGACAAAACATATGCTTGACAGTGTAACAGATGAACAGAAAACATTTTTAACTGTTTTTGGCAACGGTAGTAATTTTATTTCAATAAATAATCTTTGATGTTGTGATAAATTAACCTCACACACATCTCCAGTTTATTGTTTTGTTGATTAAAGTAGCAATAGTTGCTCTTTAGTTTGTAGTTGCCGTACTGGTGTACCATAAAATGTAATATAATAGATCAATGTATTTGTGAAAACTTAAATATTAAAATTACATCTAGAATTCAAAAAACAACGAATGTCAATAAAATTGAAAATAATAATTGAAATATAACTTTGATAATATTAATAAGATATTAATGTATTGTATTGTGCATTAAATAAATGTGTATTGTATTATATTGTTATTAACTTGCTATTAACAACAAGTTTATAGGTAACTATTTTATCTGTTTGTAGACCCTCGTTATAATAGTTTAATAAGTAAATAGCTAAGCCTAGGGTTCCTAAATATGAACTCAGCTCTATGTTATTTAGAGTTAAGACACGCATGTCAAATTTTCCTAGTGACATTTCAAATTTTTAAACTATTTATTAGAAGGTTGGTAATTAGGGTTGCCAACTTTTGAAAGTAGGAAGTAAGGACAATCAAGAACTTCCACAACGTTATTTATTATATTCTTATACAATAATAAAGATTTTTTCAATGCTATTTAAATGAAAACGAATCGTCAATGTAGTAAACCGGTCAATGTGGTTAAGGGCTCTCGTGAATGCTCGCGATCGGTTCTCTCCACATATACACGAGTTTACCTCTAGTAATAAATTCAAGGGATAGTTATTATAGAAATCAAAGTTTTTCCGAATTATTTATAGAATCGTGAAACATCGAGCTGCATTGTTAGTTATGGTAAATAATATCAAAATAATTTAAAAGCTTATATTCGACATTAAATACAGATTTTTGAATATCCGATATATCAGATTATTATCAGTATTATTGTAAATGTACTTACTAAGCACTTTAATCAATTAATAAGTTAACGTACTTTCATTAGTAATTGAAAAAAATCATCAAAAAGTAATTAATAATAAAAAAGAAACAAATAACAAAGGATGAGAAATGACAATTCATTTAAGAAGCAAAAGAATGAACAGACAACATGACCGGAAGGAATCCAACGCTTATGACTTTAAAACTCCCGATCTATTCCCGGTTCGAGTATTTTTTTTAATATAATATTTAATACATACATAATCCATTCCTCTTTTACCGCATTTTGTAGTGTAGGGTAATAATAATATTTAATATATTTCCTAAATAGACAAATTTTATACTAATATGATATGCATAATCAGTTAGTTTTATTTTTATTTAACGTAAGTATACGTAGTTTAAACAACGACTATAAAATTAAGTGATCATTTTATGTAATTATTCTTTTTTATAAATATGATACTTATAAAAAAAGATTTATTTATAAAATAAACAAACAAAAAAGGGTGATAAGTACATTCATTAAAGAAGAAAAATACATGAACAGACAGTATGGTCGACTAAAACGCGCTGGATTTATGACTACTAAACGTCGGGTCTATTCCTGGTTCGGGTAGCTTTTTTAATAAAATTTTAAATATATTTCATAAATAAACATTTTTTTATAATTATAATATTTATAAAAAAGGATAATACATAAAATTATCCCTTAATTTCATAGTCGTTTAAACTATAAAAATAAAACTAAATGATTATAAAGGGAAATCGTGTTTATAAGGCAAGCACAAGCTTCTATTAGCTTCTTTGTCTGACACAATGTATAGTTATTGAAGATTAAAGATACAATCTTGCATACCATATTAGTACTTAATTGTAAGTTTTTTCTTTTTATAAACGTTATAATTATAAAAAAATTGTTTATCTATGAAATATATTAAAATTTCTATTAAAAAAAATTATCCGAACCGGAAATAGAACGGGGGTTTAAAATCGTAAATCCAACGCGCCTTCCAGTCGGCCATACGGTCTGTTTATGTGTTTTGCTTCTTTAATGAATGTCATTTATCTCCTTTTTTGTTTGTTTTTTATTATTAATTACTTTTTGATGATTTTTCTACAATTACTAAGTAAAGTACGTTCACTTATTAATTGATTAATATTAATTAATTAATAATAATTAATCCATTTACGCATGATATTTTGGTATCATTGCCTAAAAAATCTCAGTTTCTCTGAATCTATGCCTTTCCAAAAATAATGTGTGATGGAGGCCTAGTTCAAGAATTTCCCTTACCGGTGCCACCAGCAGTTGGTCCATGACTGACTGTTTGAATATAGCCTTAATGGGGTCAATCATCAGTCTCATAATGTAAAAACTTCAACTGCGGCTTGATCATTAATAATAATTAACCCTACTAAATTAATAAACCGTAGATTAGTTGTTAGGATATGTGTTAGTTGAAGTTTATTAAATATTTATTAAATATGCTTCTATGCAATGTTCGAGATTGGCTGGTCATTAACGACATTGGCCGGATTACGACATTATACTATACACACACAAACGTTTTATTTTCTTTCTGAGCTTTTAACCACATTTTCTTCATCGTCCGGTAAATTATATTCTGTAACAATAATGGACTGAATGCATGCCTTAATACTTAATACAGATCATAGCAAATTTGATTCATTTTGCTCGAACGAGGTCGGTTTATTTAAAATTTACAATTCTTTACTGTCGGAAGCTAATTTCAGTGATTAAAATAAAATTTTAATTAAAATATTGAATAATTTTCGTTGATTGTTTTAAATGACAAAACCCGTCCTTTCCTATAACAAGAAAGGACGAAGGACACACTCTTGGAAAGAAGGACTGTCCTTCCGAAAAAAGGTCAGTTGACAACCCTATTGGTAATCATAAAAATTGGTTTAAGGTGGCCGATTTGCATGCTATTTCTCCATAAGAACAAACGACGGTTAAAATCATAATGTATTGCAGACAAAGTGTTCAGAATTTAACAGTATAATACTTGATCCTTTCCAAACAACATATTATAATTTAACAACAAAAGAACAAACATAAATTATGTTAAAATACAATTAACTAAGCATTGCAGACTTCGCTGTAAATTTCGATGTAATTATTGTATTTTTCGTAGAAATGGAATTGATTACACAGCTCATATTGTAATATGACAAGCACTGTAGGTCATATTAATGATTTATATTCATCCGATATAAATATGGGGCTTTATTAATTTAATTAACCGTTGTTTGTATTTTACCCATTTAAAGCAATGTAAATCGATCATTTGAAATGAATTAGACAGATGGCGCATCGATTCAATAAATGAAAATTTAAATTCTATTACTCAATATTACTTTCTAATAGCGACTTATATCATTCTAAATAATGAGTAAAAGCACCAGTAATGTTGGCCACATTGGAAGTTACCAGATTTGACATTCCGTTTCTAATAAATCTTAGGTTTAATAATAACAATGCACAAAAATATTGAAAATCTAATATTAATTTGATAATAGGCATTCATTTTATGTAAAGACTATCACATTAATATAATATACACCTACGAAATTATAATTTTTATACAACTTTTTATTAAATTTACGTAACAAAATGCATGTAGTAATTTTTTCTTTATTAAAGTTTGTGTCAGGTTTGCTCCACATCGCACATTTTACAATAAACACAACACACACAGAAAAATAAACTAATAATAGTAGCATTGACACAAGCTTACTATAATGTTTAATTGAATTTTATTTAGATATATGTAAATGTTAAAAATTCAATATTTTGATTTTTTAATAATTACTTATAACTGAATATTTAAATGTTACATGACTACTTTTTCCAAATAAAAAATAATAAATAACTGCTTTAACAAATTACTGCGTGTGAAATTAAAATAAATAAAAAATTTCCTCCACAGCCACCGAAGGAGGAAATGTTCCCAAGCCGCGTTCCCTCTTTGAATTGCAATGCTTGTTTTCTGAATTAGGTAGGCTTCTGGCGCAGTTCTCTTGAAATTGTAGCCAGCCGTCTTCCGATATAATCCACAAAATCTAAAGCTTCTATGCTCAAAGGGCTCATAGTTTCCACTGCAAATGGCACGAAATAATAGTTTTGATTTATTATATTCTTATACTTATTTAACTTCTTCAAAGCTACATTATATATGATATGAAGGAAAAATTTAAATATGACGGAGCTAAGGTATCACTGCATGTGCTATCCCAAATAAGAATTTGTCCATTTATCCATGGGATAAGAGTCATTCCATCAGGTCTCTTTCCCTCGTCTGTTGTAAGTCCAGGTGGTGCCAGGACAGAAGGAAATTCGACTGATGCCAAGCTACTTTTTAAAATATTTAAGGTTGAAATGAGGGGCTTGTCGACTAGTACTTTTGGAGTAATTAAGTCCTTGGGTAAAGGTAGACAAGGGACTACCTAGTTCTGATCCACAAATACATGTGTGCGGAACATAACGGGTGTTCATTTAAATTCGTAATCTAGCAACCTTTGGATTATTGCCTGTCTCTATCTGCGACGTATTATATCTGTCGCTCTGTCTTCTTTCATTAAAATTCCAAAGGTTGCTAGATTACGAATTTAAATGAACATGCGTTACGTATGTTACATTCAAGCCCTAAAAGGCAACAGATATTCGGAAAGTATTGTTAGCTAGTAATGTTCCAATAGCTTTTGAGTGGATGACGTTCAACCATGCACAGGATTCATTTTCACAAGAAGTTAAATATCTAGCCTTATAATAAGATTTGTTATAAGGAAAGCAACATGTGCATTCAAGTACCTATCATCTTTTTCTGTTCATTCTTTGTACTTGGGCGTCTTTCACATGTACCAATGTCTTCTTCGCTCTTCATGGGTGGTCTCCCTTCAAAATCTGCGTGGAAATTCTGATCATCATCAGGAATTATCTGTGGTCGACTTTGTTCCCTCAATATTTGCAAAAACCAACTTCAGCTGAGGAAGTCACTTTCGGTTTTTCTTTTGTACTCTAGAAAACATATTTAAAATTTTAAAAAAGTATAAATTTAAACATACGTGATTAATCATCATACCTTTGTCAAACTTACAGCAATCTGTAGCTGGTTGAATAACCATGTTATTTGTAATATTATCATCATTTGATGATAAACAGCTTTTCAGTGGATATGCAGGCTCTTTTATTCGAAGGAGTAGAATAGTCACTTCTTATTTTGTTATCACCACTGGAGTCATGTAATAAGGTTGTCTTTGGGACCTTGGGAAAAAGTATTATTACAGTTACTTCCTCATCATGGTTCATCTGTACTAAACAGTTTATTATAATCATAATCTTGATTTTCATGCAATTGTACTTTGTACAAGACATTCCTCGCCTGTTAGATCTCCTTCAGAAAATTCATTACTATCAATGTTTAATTTGGTGTATTTATTACAATTTTCTAAAGATTCCCTAGAACTAAAAACTGTCCAAATAATAATTATCAATTACAAATAGTTCTGTTGCAGCTTTTCTTGGCTTCTTGGTATTATTACACAGGCGACGAAAATGCCTTGTAGTCAGATCAAGAACGGATTCTCTTTTACGTGATGGCATTTTCCTGTAAAACAAAAAAATGTCTATATCACTCCACATAAAATTCAAACACCAATTTCGCCGATTTTTTAAAAGATTTCACTTCGATAGTTCCAGACTTTACACTTGCACTGTACATAGTATATAACTAATTAATATTTCTGCCCACTATTTACTGTTAAAAATGTATTTTCTTATACGAAACACCACAATAATTCGCAATAAATACAAATAACTAAGATGAGAAATACTTTATGGTATATTAATACATACCTGTACATACCTTATAAAACAATTTAATCTGCCAAAACAATAATAATGTAATGACGTCGTTGCACTTGGTCCTGCCTGCCTCCTACGAACGTACGCGACGATACACAATCGCGCAAGGTCATAAGCAAGATCTACAATTCAATGTTTACCAATAGATATCTAATCTACTGTACATAATAAAAATAAAATATTTGTTTGATATTTGTTTCAAAATATTAGAAACTACACACAAATAACATATTTATTTAATATGTATATTAATATATTTCTAAATATTTCATTTTCAATATTTTATAAATACTTTCCTAATCTTTTAAATATTTAAAACACATATAATATTATCTTTATATTTTTTAAATATTAAAAAAATATTGTGTGCTACTGGGGTTAGATATTCTTGAAATTAGTTTTGTTTTTTAAGAAGTTTCTAAATAAATTTGTATACTTCTTGATAAAAAGGAAACATCAAGTGTACTGTTCTGTATCTAACAGTTGTTTTGAAGGTATTTTATTTTGTCGCTTTTAATGAACAAAATAAAAAGTCGTAGCATATCATAGCATTACAACTAGGATAATGGGCCCTACGGGCCTAAGCACTTAAGTATGATAGAAATAGCATTTATCGATTTTTTTTAAAGTAGGTCAGTATTTACATGACCTACATAAATCTCCAATCGATTCTCTATCGATAGAGCACATATTAGTACCAAATAACACTCAATAGCACTAAATAGTACGATAGAATCAGCATTTATCGATTTTTTAAAACATAACCTAATTTAAAAAATTTTAAAACATAACATAATTTAAAAAATAGAACGCGAGAATGGGGCTCGGACACACATACAAATCAACTTTAGTATACAAAAATCAACTTTATTAGTAGTAGATTTTTAAAACATAACCTACTTTAAAAAATCTTTGGATCGGTCGCGCATTATCCTCGGCAAATTACGCGTCGAATGAGCCCAAGCCCATCTCTCCAGCCCTTATAGAACGCGAGAATAGGGCTCGGACACACATACAAATCAACTTTAGTAGTATTGGATACCCGTTAATTTTAAATTTGCCGCCATTTTCATGCCCATTCAATAGTGGAAATGTATGAGACGACCTACTTTTCTAAGCTTGCTTAGACATTTATGAACCTTGGATAAAATATGGAAATGATGCGAAACAATTTAATTGTTATTATCAATTTGTAAAAACATTAGAAAGTTAAACTCTGTTATGCCGCTACTTGATATTTTATATTCACCTGCAAATCTCCACAATATCAAAACTATTTTCTATAATCTCTATTCCCATTTGTGCGGCAAATTTGACGAAACAATTTGGTTTTATGCCGCCTCCTTGCAATGGAGCTAAAACGAACGATGCGACATCTCTAGGTAAGGTATCAAAAAATTTTAAAAATCTGCCATCTTAATAAATTCAACTGTAAGTATGACAATTATAACGGGTGTTCATTTAAATTCGTAATCCAGCGAGCTTTGGAATTTTAATGAAAGAAGGCAGAGCGACAGATATAATACGTCGCAGATAGAGACAGGCAATAATCCAAAGGTTGCTAGATTACGAATTTAAATGAACACCCATTATAAATCTGAAATTCGGTATAATTAATACTTTATTAAAAGCTGTCGATAAGTCGAGAAATCGATAAATATACTACAGTAGTTTTAAAAATTCTCTACAAACAGTAAATAAATGATAATGTGCACATTAAAAAGATTTTGACATCCGTGTCCTAACTCTAAAATAACACAGTTAAAGCACAGTTAAGTTTACGGGTTCAACCCCCCCCCCCCCCCCCCGAAATATTCGGAAAGTTTCTCTCAGAACATTGTCTTCTTTATGAAGTCAGATATCAGAATTTATATTCAATCTAATGTTATATCTGACATTAAAGCAAAGAAATTATCTCATAATTTATTTATAATTTTTTTATTGTTATCAATTCATTAGTTACATATTTAATGAATTAATTTGCTACTCATAAGTTACAAAATAAGTTAAAAATTGGAGCTACCAAGCCTGTAACCGTAGCCGCTACCCAGCCGTTTGAAACGTATGAAACGTATTACTTGCGTAACTCAATGGGAGAAAATCGTCTAAGCGGGCTTGCGCTTTTGAATATTCATTGACAAATAGTTGTGGATACCGAAGAAGTGTTAGATGTGTTCGCGCAGAAGAAAAGACAAATTTTATTATAACTGTTTCTTCTACTTATTAATTTTATTTATGTTATATGAAGAAAATTTATTATGCACGCATTAAAAAAAAATGTCGGCAACTTTTTCTGAGACAAGAACCCCACCTGAAAGTAAGGTCCAGCTACGCCACTGACGGAGGGTACCTTTCCAAGGTAAATTGGAAAGGTGGGAGCAAGGCTCGTTCACAATCAACTCCTACTGCTAGTCTGTGGCTGTTAGATTCAGCTACAAGACAACAATCTAGATTCTCAGTTTTATGATACTCGTAATAGTTATTTTTTTTTATTATTAGACAGAATGTAAAGTCTGATCGTTATTTGAATCATAAAAGTAATTTATTAATTTTTCTTAGGAAAGAAGGAATTTGAGAACTTTTCATGACACTACCTGAGATCAACAATTTCAATTATTTTTTGAAATTTGTAACATGTTTATCATGCTCAATCTGAGTGAGCTGGCGCCCAACTTTTAGTTTTTATAGAATTGGTCGATTTTTTTTTTGGTTAAGTCGACGAACATCATTACAATATATATATATATATATATATATATATATATATATATATATATATATATATATATATATATATATATTGCTGTGGATGGTAGTTTCAAAATTTTGGAAAATTTTGAAAATTTTGTGAAAATCTAAAATCTTTGCTAAATACTAACACTTTTGAAATATTTTTATCAACTTTTCCAGTTAAAAATAATTTTAAGTTATTTAATGATGTGTCATTGATTATACAATCAATGTGTATACTTTTTAATAAGGTTAAATAATACATGTTTTTTTATTTATTATCAAATAGCTTACTCACCGATTACTTAAGTGTACGTAACATCCAGTTGTTCGCAAGTTTTTGTTATGATGTAATTCAATTATGTAAAATTTCAAATGTGTATATCGACGGGTTATGTGATTCTTTAAGGTTTTTGTTAATGTAAATAGATCGTTATTATTGCGTAAAAGTATTGTGTAATTAATGTGTAATAGATGTGTCACTTTTATAAGAATATTAATCTGCTATTATGTATTATATGAGTGTACAGTTTGTATTAGATCATAAGGTGACGTCAAATTATGTAAATAGTCTATAGTATATAAGCTTAGAAAATAATAAATTTTGAGAACACTTACTGATAGAAAGCGACGGTGTAAAGTCGTGTAAGATAAAAGACACTTCCTGACATAAAGCGACGCAGTAAAGTCGTGTTAAAGACAATAATAAAAATGTAAATGGACACTTACTGTTAAACGACGAAAGAGTAAAGATATTATAGTAAATCAAGCGACAAAGTAAATTCGTGGCTGATAATATTGTAAAAATTTAAATAGTCTAGAATTAAATAGACAAGTTAAGTAAGTTGGTGATTTGAATACGGCGAAGGTGTAATAAGTATAAATTGTAAAAGTGTATATGATTATAAAGAACCACCTTTAAGATAAATTACTTGCTAAAGTTAGGCAAGATAATAAATCAACGTTAAAACCATAAACGGGTGTTTTATTTAATTAAACACAAAAACAACTATAAGTATCTTACGAAAAAGGGAAATTGAACCCGCAGTTAATAAACAAAAGTGAGTTCCAAAGTCAAGTGTGTGGATGATATTATATGGAAAATCCATGCAAAAGGAAGAAAGTCAACCCTGAATTGGAAACCAGCCCTGGGTCAACATAAAGTGATCTACTCTGCCTATGGTTTGGGAAAGAGGACATCTATACTAAAAGAAAAAAAAGAAGTATTATAAAAAGGTAGGAAGTTATTTCCTTTTTGTATTGGCATTTGCTGAAGAAAAGACTATCGTTTGTAAAGTGTAGTAAAGTGATTTGAACAATTTAGTAATAGTTAAAATTAATTAAGATTTCAATTTTAAAAGTGATTTTAAATTTCAATTTGTATATTTTTTTAATACCACAAGAATCCACATTCACCCTGAGATGAGTCTTTATTAAATGTAATTCTAATATGTTAAGTTATTTAACTGGCGCCCAACTCTCTTACGTAAACTTGAGTTAGTCAAGAACTAACGTAACATTAATTTTATATAACCATTGCATTATTAAATCTATTAAAAGGTATTTTCAAATCATATTAGAATTTATAAAAGAGGGAAGTTGAAAAGCATTTTCAACGTTCACAGTCATTAAAAAAAAATCGATTTAATTATAAAGTAATTATCTACGATCGAACGGCAATTATTCACAGTTTCAAAATATTTAATAAAATTTTTAAAAATAATTTATTATTTTTAATTAACCAATATTAGAGCATTTATTTATGTCGCTGTCAACGCGGTGCATTTGTTAATGTGGGGCAAAATAAAATACTATATTTTTTTAAATGAGATATTACAGCAATATATATATATATATATATATATATATATATATATATATATATATATATATATATATATATATATATAATGATTAGAAGTAATAATGCGCGTAGAGATATACAAGAAAGTGTTATAATAATGGGATATCGCGCAACAGAGAAGAAAGAAATCATAAGTTGCAGCCGTCTACACGTGTTTCACACTTATTAGTGATCATCAGGACGGCATAGCAGATGGAATAAATATAAAAGCAACTAACTCAGAAAGATGTAACAACACAAGGTTTCACTGATAGCAGCCAACCGCACATTTGCAGTATCGGCTTGAAGACACTGAGTTTTCAGTGCAACAACAAACGTCACTACGGAGGCAGCTAAAGCCACTACCGTGAGACAACCAATCCCAAAGTATAATATCAATGATTAGAAGTAATAATGCGCGTAGAGATATACAAGAAAGTGTTATAATAATGGGATATCGCGCAACAGAGAAGAAAGAAATCATAAGTTGCAGCCGTCTACACGTGTTTCACACTTATTAGTGATCATCAGGACGGCATAGCAGATGGAATAAATATAAAAGCAACTAACTCAGACTAAGATTTAAAGGAATCCCTCGTATCATACTTAATAAAATATGGTTCCATTGTTTTACAAAAACTAGTATATTAAAGAACGAGTTTCATAAGGCAAGATTTCGGCATAAGGGCAAGACTCGTCCTTTAGAAAACTCGCCGCAAGCGGCTCCTTTTTTAAATTTGGACTCGTGCAATAATGACTTATGAAACAAGTTTTTTATGCTATTTTTTCTATTTTGCGTCTTTTTTTTTTAAGGATTTTTGTGGTAGTTGACAACACTGATGTGAAATTTGAAAATTCATTGATTGACACAGAAAATTGAGTGAAGTTTTTGTCAATTTCCTGTTTTTTTCAATTATTTTTTCAATGCTTACCAACTTTGAAAAAGTTGGGCTATTGAAGCACTCAAATGAGCTGTTAACGCACTGTTTTGGGTGCTTTAACAGCTTTATTATAGACGCAAAATAGAAAAAATATTTTTTTATATTTGCGTGTCCTAATGGCTTCATTACGTCCTAATAAAATTTTTTAGAATACTGTAAACAGTAACATTTTATTTTTAAAGTTGATATCACTGTTAGACAGCTGTTCTTAGAATGGCAAACTTATCTTATATACGCAGTGAATTCTTATAACTGAAATGCAACGCTTGCAAAACTAGTCTTGCAGGCCACATAAATGCGCCGAATAATAAAAAGCCCTGTTAAGGGCATAACAGTTTTTACTTTATTATTAACGAAATTGTAAATTTTGATACTGTCATCATATGGGATGCATTCTGTTGTGTATGTACAAAAGCTCACGATAAACTTAACGTAATAAAATTCAGTTTTATAAAATTATATATCTTTGCCTTATAAGTTATAATATCCAAAAGGTCCAATGAATAATTATTTTTGTTAACAAAAATCATTCTTTGCTGAAAATACTATTGAATTTATACCTCATTAATTTCTTTAACAAATAAGGTATTTATTCTATGAAATGAAATATAATTATTCCTTTTTCATCCAAGTTTTTAATTCATTAAGTAGCAATTATTTATGTCACAAATATATTGGCATACATTCCACTTTGAATTTATAATAATTCTCAACAGTACGTATAATACACCTGGCAAATTTGAACGAGGTCCTGCTGCTTAGTAGCGGCCCGGTACTAGCGGGCGTTGTGTTTATGAGATAAGAATGAGAATTCTTACGTCGCGCGGATTAAGCGAGGTTATGTAAAAAAGCAATAATTGCATAATCTCTAGTGTTGCCAACTGTTATGCTACTTACCAAAATATCCCTAACAAATCTTATTTAAAACTAAGTAATTTTTTTAATTATTTAATAACGAACTAACACAAATAGAAAAAATAGTATGAAGTATTCGTTTCATAAGACGTTTTAGCACAGTTGTCCTGTGTAGAAATGTGTCTTATGAAACTAATACTTTAATATACTATTTTGATCTACGATAAATGAGAATTTAAACTAGACATGGTTGTGATAATGTTGGTTTAATCATTTTTTGAAGTTATTCAATTACATTAACCTTCTTTAACGTCAACCTGACTAATTACGATTATTTTATTTAATTCCATCAATGTAAACCTTATCTTCTTCTTTAAAATCTATGAGCTTAAGAAACCAGTATCTACCCCTGAATGATAATTTGTCAAATAAAAGAGATCTCCGTCGGTGCATAAATAAGTACAGTAAGTATCGTTCTTTGGTTTTCAGTAAGTAATGTTTAAATATTTAATGTTTAAGTATTTTCAGTATTTAGAAAATGTTACAATCGAAGCCCAAGCGTGGGACGTTCGTGTTCAGTAATTTTAAATAGTTACACATTTGAGTGATATAATGAAGTTTATTATCACACTGAGTGGGATAAGTAAATCATGATCATAATTGCCTGATTGCTTGGCTTCGAATTCTAAGCAGCTCTGATTTTAAATAAAAAAATTCATGATGTACAGTTGCGGCCGAAAGATCTTCAACGGTCGATTGCGACTGCGTAATACCGACTTTTCATTTCTCATAAGAGACGTCACTTTTATTCATCTAAAATGTCATAAATGGCATACAAGCTAGATTCTTTCGATGTGAATATCAGAAAAATGGGCTAACTGGATAAATTACCGTTGAAAGTTTTTCGGCCGCAACGTACGTACAAAAACTGTTTCAACTTATTAAATAATATAGTTTTCTTCAATTATGGGCCGTCATAGATAAAAAGTTGTATCTTAATACGTGTGTTAAGGCCTATTAACATACTCATGCTCTTACGCTAACGCCCTCGTCGTGCAACACAACGCATTCGTATGTTAATAATGCCTTTATCCCACTATATCCACAATGCACAACTATAGTCTACCTAAAATTTGTCTTTTTGCTTATGCATGCATAATCTAAACTCTGTATGACTTCTACAATTCTAAAACTTTAAAGCTTTTTTAAAATCTTAATACATGTAGAGGAGTCAAGAATCGAATACGACTTGTTAAGTGGTATCTAGTTTATTGCTTAAAGTTAAGTTCCATTTACATTTTTTTTTGGTTACAAAGTTTACAATTAAAAAGTGTTTCAAAATACGTCGACGAAAAATTATCAAGAGATATGTGACATTGAACATTATAATACAAACTTAAGCTATCGTGTTATCGGCTGAGCTAATTCCTGTATTCTAGTTGTTGGAACATATTTTAAAGCGGTTGGACTAATCATAAATGGATTCTCCTTTAAGTCATTATCTCTCTCAGCAGCTTTCTTCTTCGGTGTTGCTAGCTCAACAACCCTTGACGACGCTGAAACGGACAAAAACTTGAACATGATTTCTAAATTCGAAATACAATAGGTATTGCTTACGTTTACATGTTAATGCCGATCTCTTCACAGAACCGGGTATTATTGCCGGTTCTTTGACTAATCTGTGTTCAGGACATTTGGATAATTCCATAACTCTGCTGGTTATAACGTACTGCTTTGCTGAATCGCGTACCTAAACGAAGAAGTTAATTGAAATTATGCATGCAAATTGATCAAATAATAGATTTACCCTCAGTGGATCTACGTAGTCTTTGTCAATTGAAGGCCTTATGTATTTTTTGGTGACGTGTCTTGGTTCGGCCAATTGACTAATTCGGCCTGCCATGGCTATCAAATCAGCAATCTTAGCTTTCTGAAAGTTGAAAGTGAAACAAATTGGAAGTTAGAAGAATAAAAACAGTATGTTATGTTTTGATACCTTTGGAGGTGGCGGTAAGAAGACCTTCTTTGGTGAAGCTCTTAAAGCTAACCATGCAGCTAAATAAGCTTCTCTTTCGGCTTTTAATTCTTTTGGAGTTTTCGGCCTACCACCTTTAACCTTTTTCTTGGCTCCCCTAGATCGTCGAGCTTTACGCCTGTTAAAATTGTAAATTAACGATAATTTCTCAAACACAAAAAAAGATAACTTACTTAGCGAGTATCTTTAGTAATTCCCTTCTATAATAATTGTATATAGTATTCCAAGATAGATCTATAATTTTGGTTATATTTTTCATAAAATGCTCTCCAGATTTTCCTGTTAATAGATTCTGGAAATGTATTTTATTCTGGACTACGTATCTAAAATCCAAGAAGAATTAAAAAATCTGTAAGGTTGGAACCTAAAGCGTAAATACCGGTGTACTGGCTTAGACAAATGATCTGTTCTCGTACTACCCTTCCCAGCTAAAGTTGCAGCACTAATTCCAGTACCAACACCTTCTTCTTCAACAAATACGAACTTGTCTCTTCTATAACGTGCGACTGGTTGGGATAACTGGTTTAACCTCCAGTTTTCCTGAGGCTCGCCCCTGATAGCCGATTTTCTTACGCCTGTGTCTACTGTTCCTGGTACATAAACTGGCGATCTGTACTTTCTAGTTATATGCCTTGGTAAAGCTAAGAAGGGTGTCCGGTAAAATGTGGGTCTGTTGAATATGTCACCTTCCATAAACTATATTATACTATAACCAAAGTAGTACGTTCTTCAGCTTTTCGGTAACTGATATATTAATCTTGAGCTTTTTTTGGGTTCACCTCTGATTGCGGATTTTCTTACTCCTGAATCTACTGTTCCTGGTTTATAAATTGGCGGCTTGTATTTTTTAGTTATATGCTTCGATAAAGATAAAAAGTTTGTCCGGTAAAAACTAGACTTCTTAAATATGGCGTCGCCTTCCATGAACCCTAATTTAGGAACAGTAGTGTTCTTCAGCACTTATATTTTAACTGTTCATATCCATAAGTGAAAGTTTGGTTTTCAATTACTAAGAATTTTGAATTTTCTTAAATTTAGAGTGGTTTTTGAAACTAGAAATTTAGAAGTTGTGCGAAATGTGTGTTTGCTAAAATTTTGACACCACTTTTTATTTTTATTTATTCAGGCCTACTACACTTTAATATGGAAAAAAGAAGAGGGTAGATAAGTTTGCTGTGGAACGTTTTTGCAGGTTCTACAGGCAATGTATAATTTGAATTTATAGCTTCCAAAGCTTTTGAATTTAAAAAGTTTTAGATTTTCTAACATTGAAACTGTCTTATGATGAAAACCACAATAGAAAAATTGAAAGCACTAAACTTTGAAAGCCAACGTTTTTAGAACTTCTTCATATCAGAGGATGACTGATCTAACTCTAAGGGTCGAATCAATTTTTAGGATATAGGCCTTTCGGTTGTTTCGTCTCTTGCTTCTCGCTTAGTCTTGAAATTCTATCGGTTTCTAGGTCGATTACCGCTGTAAGCCTTAAACTATAGTTGTTTCTAAGTCTATATCTTTAAACTTGTTTCTACAAGCTACTAGGACATCAAACTCTGCAGGTTTTTAACATACAGCCTTTTTTGTAGTATATATAAATGTCAAAGCAAAATTTTTTGTAGTAACTTGTACTAATCTAGATCTCAAAGATCTAGGTCTAACACAGTAATCTTTAGGTTACAGTTCTAACAGTTTCAGGTATGTTACTCTAAACCTTGTTTCTAAACCTCTGTTCATGTTTCTAAACCTCTGTTCATGTTTCTAAATCTACAAGCTACTGATCATCAAATAACCACTAACTCTAATTGTTTCTAAGTCTAGTTCTTTTAGAGAGTTTCTAAGCCAAGCTGCTAAGCCACTAGCTCTATAAATTTCTATTAGAGTTTTATAAGCCTTTTAAGTTTAAATCTTTAAGACTTCAGATCTTGAAACTTGTAAGCTCTACAAACTTTTAACTACCAGAATCCTTTAAGCCTCTTTAATTTAAACTTTTAGAAATTTAGATCTATAATTGTATAATAATCTAGACTTCTATGTAGGTCTAATTCAACTCTAGATCTCATCGCTTTTGTTCTTTTTAGACCGCCACTATAAGCTTTCAACTCTAGCTGTTTCTAGGCCTACAAGCTACTTAGACCCAAACTCCATAAGCTTCTAAGCATTCCAATCTTCTAGTATGTTCGCAAGTTTAAGCCTTTACATTTTTAGACTTAGTAGTAATCTAGACCTCTAAGTCTAACCCGAAGTAACCTCTAAGTTTTTAAGCGTCGAGCATTCTAAATCTCTGACTACCAGATCATTACGATTTTTTAACGTACTTTTTAAGATACTTTAGAACTGCTAGTTCATAGGTATCATTCTAGGTATCTGATATCATACTTTAAGTCTGTAAGTTTCTGGGCCTATAACTTTCCTATTCTATAAGCGTTTACGATTTCAAATCTTAACGACTTTCTTTCTTCTTAACATCTTTTTTTTCTTGTAGTGCAAGTAAGTTTTTTCAAGACTTTAGCTACAAGGTTAAGTATTTGATCTTCTAAGCCAGTAGGTTGTTCACCACTACATTTTTGAGTTTATAGACTTTTTTTAAGTATCTGCACTTGTAAGACTCTAGGTCTGTAAACTTCTAAATTATTAAGATTTTAAGCCTAACTCTTTAGAATGTTTAAATGCTAAGCTTTTATGCTGATAAGTTTGTAGTATTGTAAATGTAAGTGGAAGAGCTAGACTTTGTACCCTCTTTTGATAATTTTTCGTATTCTAAAGAAATCGTGACTATAGACATTAGCTTCCTACCAATAACATCTTCTACCTCTTCGGAAGTATACCCTTTAAGCTCCGATTGTCAACGTCGACACCACACACCGAACAAGTTCAAACTGTCTCACAAAAACACGAAGAAGGTAAAGGAGTATTGAAAAAGCATCAAGAAAACTGCACATCGATCTTTACCCTGCATGAAGAGCAAGTTTCTAAAACTGTTCAAAAACATTGTTCGACAGTTGATCGAGATTGTTTCAGATGGAGGCAAAACTCAAACAGCTTAGTAGGTTGTTGTAGTTGATAGATTTAACGTTGTAACAATCGTAACGAGGGGACATCATCCCCTTCATTTTTGTTTCTTGGTTACATAAAGACAAAAGGTACGCACAAGCTTCAAACACCTGAGAAGAATATTATTGGAGTGCATTCGGCAGACTGTCAAAGATCATACGCAAAAACAAGCGCAAAATAAGACGCGTTATTGCATCTGTCGACATGCAAACACAAGCCCTACATATCTGAAAGAAATAAAAATCGACTCACCACTTTTGTGTTTTTTACTATCCGAATTAAACCTACTTTACACTCACGAAGTTTGAACATTACGATACGGTACACCTTGTATACCAATACTCCCACGTATACAATGTGGCACAAAAGTATGAAAACCTTTAAGTATCGTTGGAATAACTTACACGATCGAGGCGAATTTTGGAACAATTTGATTAGATAATATGCTGGATTCAAAACTGATGTCGACAATGTTGCCAAGATGTTATTTTTTTTGGGAACTTGACCAACTTTTGAATTTTCAATAGGAAACCCTGTATATTTCTATTTTTTGAGTTGCAGCAGTAATTCTACACATAATTTGATAATAATTAATTTTTTATACCTATGTTCAACCGTTTTCGAGATATTTTCACCTTATTAAATCGGTAACATTAAATCGGAATTTACATTAGATCGGATTAGATTAAGCCAGACTAACTTTCTGGGTTATAGGTTCAAGTATGGATTGAGATTAGATTATGCGATATGCTAGATTCGAGATCACATGGGGGTTGCGTTAAGGTCAGATTAGAGATTGAGTGACAGATTAGGTTATACCCAGACGAAAAATTAGACTGTAGTACAGCTTACAGGTTAGGTTAGAGGTTTGATTAAGTTCGAAGTTAAGTTAGGCGAATGGTTAGGTTTGAGGTTTTGTTTCGTTTGTCTTTTAGGTCATGTTTAAGCCACAAATCAAATATTAGGTCTCATATTTTGCAGGTAGGTTAGGAAAGTGGTGAAATTACGTTAAAGATTACCTGAAATAATAGATCTGGTTTAAGAACAGGTTAGGTTAGAGAACAACTACCTAACTTAGGATATAGAATAGGCTTAACGGTAGGTTAAAGGTTAGCTTAGGTTAAAAACTAGGATTGGATGTGTTACAGGTTATGTTACCTTATTGCAGAGGTTACGTTAGATTAAAGTTTAGATTAGCTTAGCTTAGATATTAAGTTGGGTTAGAGTTTAGGTATAAGCTTAGTTTAAATTAAGGTTTAGGTTAGATAAGCTTATCTTATAAGTTAGCTGAGGTTAGAAACTAGGTTGGGTTAGAGTTTAGGTATAAGTTTAGATTAAATTAAAGTTTAGGTTAGATAAGCTTATCTTATAAGTTAAGTCAAGTTAGAAACTAGGTTAGGTGAGCTTCGGTGTAGGTAAGGTTAGATTAGAGGTCAGGTAAGAAATTAATAGGGGTTAAAGTTTCGGATTGTTTAGATTATGGGTTAGGCTAGATTAGAGGTTAATTTAGTTTAGAAGTTAGGTTAGGTTAGAAGTCCGTAAGTAGTTTAGAAGGTAGGTTAAGTTCGAGGTCAGGTTAGTTTAGAAGATAGGATTGGCTCGAGATCAGATGGAGTGTTAGAGTTAGTTCAATTTAGAGGTTGAGTTAGAGGTAAGGTTAGGTTCAGAACAGGTAATAGATTAGGACGTAGGTTGAAGACTAGCTTAAGATAGAGATTAGGTTAGCTTAGCAGTTGTTAGACTTAGTAGATGGTGATAGAGGTTAGATTAGGTTTGCTTACGTTACAGTAGATGTTACGTTAGATACTGCCTTTAAGGGCATAGTTGGTTTGAGAACAGGTTAGGTTATTTAATTATTAGATTAGAGGATAGGTCATGTTAGATCTGGTTTAGATATTATCGTAGAGATTTGACTGTATAACAAGTTAAAATGATTAACATTATTAATTATTAAGGATTACATGGTAAATTACAATTATAAAGAAATATGTATTAACTTTGATAATGCAGCTTAGCTGTCGAAATTGTCAGGTAGATTATAATAAATTTATAAAACTTTTTACTAATCATTTTGATTTATTTCATTATTATGAACGTTTACAAAATAAGGCTCGAAACAATAAACAATATAAGGTAGATTAAGTGAAGAGAAAGTTAAGGTGAGATGATAGTTTAGGTTATAAGTTATGTTAGAAGATAGTTTAGAGTAGAAAGAAGATTAAGTTAGAGATTAGTTTAGATTATTTAGGCTTGGTTAAAGGCTACGTCAGGGGTTAGATAGAGGATAGATAGTTAAGATTAGAGTTTAGGATAACTTAGGAGATCCATTGAATTAGTAGATAGGTTAGGCTAATGGTTAGGTTAGCTTAGGTTGGAGATAGCTAGAGATTAGGTGGAGCTGTCTCAAATCACTGTGCTTAGTACTCGTTTAAGTGCTTGAAGCACTTTTGTGCTCTGAAATACAGTGTTTTTTAAAATCTGTGCTTAGTGATTCAAGCACTTCACGAAAGTGCTTAGTAACCTCGAAAAGTGCTCGCAAGCACTCGAAATATTGGCATGTACTATGGAAATGTTTGTGTTAAAAACACGGTGACACAAGTTTCTACCTGTCAAGACATCTTAATTGTTTATAGTACTATCTGATGTAATAATAATCAAAACTTTTTATTTTATTTATCCAGTTACTAAAGAAATCTGTTATTTGGGTTGCATATTTTACTCTATCTTGAATTTGAATACACTTTAGTAGTAGATTACTTTGAGGACATTTGTATAGGACGTCTTCAAAGAGGGCAGCGTCGTTGTTCACCCCGTTCTCCTCATGACATGTGGAACTGTTTCGAAGGAGTACACGCAGGTTTGCCTAAAACAAATAACTCCATAGAAGGCTGGCATCGAGGTGTCGAGCTACAAATTTCTTCTGATTACCCTAATATTTGTAAATTTATAGAGGCCATTCAGAGGGAGCAAAACTTGCATGAAGTCCAAGTAGAACAATATGTAGGAGGCATCGAAGGTCCACCAGCCCGTAAGAAATACAGGAACTGCGCACAGCGAATGCAGCGGCTTGTTGAAGATTATAGCATTGAAAATGTGTCCGACGTCTTACGTGGTATAGCCCATAATTTAAGTAATTAACGTCAAATTAAGATTTGAAAGATAAATTTTGTAAATAATGATACCACAAAGAAAGAAAAACAAAAAAAAATAAAAAACAAGAAAATACAAAAAAATAAACACAAAAAACAAAAAAAAATTGTTTCGGACTTTTAAACACGCCAGCACTTTGTGCTGCCAGTTCTAAGCCTTGATAAAGTGTGAAGGAAAATTCGGGTAAATATGGTATGAATAGTACAGGGTTACCATTAAATACCGGCATTATTTTATGGTAACCCTGTATATTATTATTATATTATTATATAGCATATCGTATTACTATTTTCGGTTAATATTCCTTTCGGTAAAGTGTGTTTCGGTAAAAATGTCTTTCGGTCAATTGTTATTGGACGAATTGTTGTTTAGGTAAATTGATCTTTCGGTAAATCGCTTTTCAGTAAACTGTATTCGGTGAATTTTCCTTCGGTAAATTGTTTTCGGTAAATAATTTTGTTATATTGTTCCTGTAAGAATATATTTTCTGTTTTTCATGCCGTAGGTATGTCTCATGATATGAAAGTAAAATACATTTTAAGGATTGACTTTTCAATTACTCCCCAAGTAAATGAAGTTATTATTTCTGTTGTATCATTTTGTTTGTTAGCTTATTTAAACAGTACTAATATCATGAAATTAATAGAAAAAATTACATTTAGTATTGTAACGAATAGTAAACCCATATACTCCGTCATCGAACATTCTAGATGTATGAGTCATCAACACCTACATGTATGACTCATCAACACCTGCATGTATCACTCATCGACACGACTCATCGACGTGACTCATCAACAGCTGCATGTATGATTCATCAACACCTGCATGTATGATACATAGTAAGTTCCAGAACTTTATATGGAAGATATAAATTGAATCGCGAGTAGAAGGAGCTCAGTTAATGTTTAACCGGCGTCGTATTGAAATGTGCTCTGTGTAAATTAGTAATCGAATGTTAGTGGAAGAAATAAATGTTAATAATTGTTATAATATTACATAAATAGTTTTTATATAGTCCTCAAATAAATTTGTAAATATCTAGCATTTAAGTTCATTAAATAGTTTATAATTGTAGTGTTTTAATTAGTGTATTTAAATAATATCTCTTTTGTGAATAGACGATTAAACAGCATTTTTGTTATTATTTTAAAAAGAACGTTACAGTATCTTTTTTTAAAGAAAAATTATTTAATTACTTGTAAATTAGTACAACCTACATATAAAATAAGTGTGGTGTACTGTAGCACCGATAACTTAGTTAGCTGGAGCGGGGCGATAATAACAATTCGATTCCAGCTGGAAAATTTTTTAAAATATTTTTTACAAAACACGATTTAAAATGCAATCTTTCTTTTCGAAAATGTGAAAATTTTTTGCATAATTTTATTAAATTGCATAGTTTTGCTTTTTGTTTATTTCTCATGTGACTGATAATTTTGCTAAATGTTTTATTTTACAACTTATTAATTTTTGCATTTACTGGTGCATTTTACTGACCTGCTTAATTAAATAAGATAAATGCTCAAGTTAAGTAGTAACTGAATCAGGAGTACGATGCACGTCATTTTCCTGCAAACAAGTTATCATAAAATTTTCATTAATTAAGGACCTATTTAGGTTGTTGATCCGAAAACGTCACCATTTCTACTACGTAACCTGTTTAATAGTATTGTGCAATATTGTGAAACAGAATTACAATTTATTAGAATTATGTGGCAAATGAATATTATTGAATAGAAAAACTGCCATTTAAAATTTTATATTTTGTATAAATATAAAAAGGAGAATCTGCCTCCGGCTAACTGAACTATGGAATCATGTCGGCTCTTGACTATGTCATACTTACGGTTAAGTTGCACTAATTTAAATGATTTTCTTAAAAAAAAAGGTACTAAACGTATTTATTTTTTTCATTTTCGGGGTAGGAGTACCGCTTAAACTGATAAACAAAATGATAAACAGAAATAATAATTTTATTTACTTGGAGAGATCTTAGAAACGATTGTTTTAAAGCACAGGTTAATCTCTAAATTCGATTTAAGTATTTAGATTTTTTACGGTGTATTGTTAGAGTATGTAAAAGTTTAATTAATAATTCCTTTGGAAATACTTTTAGATATGCAGACCGTGTTTAGCAAGGTTGCTAAAACTCTAAACTGACTAGCCCTCATTAAAATTTTGAAAAGTCGGCGCCTATGTACAGGTATGTTTGAGCGATATGGAATTCACTTGAACTTTCCTTAAAAAAATAGACGTAATTTGATGATGTAACATTTTTGTTGGACACCTACTACAGCCGTGAAAATGTGATTTTGATGTAAATCTTAAAATAAATTGTTTAATTTTTAAAATTCTTAGGTGACAACAAATTGATTGTTTTTTAATTAATTTTAGTGGCACTCTCGACTGAATTACACGAATTTACATAGTTTGTAATTGACCCCTTACTCCTACCGACTACTCTGTATAATTTCTTAAATTCTGATCCAAAATATAAATGATTTTTGCTAAAGTGTAAGTAATTTTTTGCTAAAAGAGAACCCTAACCCCGCTCTAGACATATTTATGGTATTTATATCAATATATGCAACAGACATATTTTTAAATTTATTACAAGAAAACTGTGCATCTTAAGACAAATATGCCAAGAAAAATATGCTCGCCTACTTATAACTAATTTTAATTTTTTTTCGATATGTGATGTAGATTTTGTTAGATACTCACTATTTCTTTAGTCTTAATTATTATTTTTCTTATTAATTCATTCATTATTATAATTTTCATATGCATCAATTCCTTTTTACTAACTTGTTCTAATTACAAGTTATTATTAATTGTTTACTATTGATCTATTTAAAATAATTCATGATTGTCAAATATTTAATCTTAAGTAAATATAATTGTTATTCACTTCCAATAAATATTTGTATCTATAGATGATAATAGTAAATTTCCTCTATGGACATCGATATGTAAATAGATTGATAATAACTTTCTTTTCAGTGTATATATTGTTGAATTATTGATTATACAATCAAACCAACTACAATTACTATTTTACTCATATCGAACAAGCATAATTACCAACAAAATAAACATTACACAAAGTAAGAATAATATTCTGATACTCCCTGTATATCAAAATTATAAAATAAACAAAAAAACAACGATGTATGGGCGCCAGCTATGCTTATCCTAGCAAGAGACTTATACTCAAATGGTCTTTTAAAATTACTAAAGGTTCGAAAATTCGCAGCTCTGCAACACTTTCAAAATTCAGGAAAATCCTCACCAAATTAGAACAAAGAAATTCGTATACAGTGCAGCTTTGTGTTACAAACATGCCTGCCTTTACCTTTCAACAACATTTAATCAAGTAAGTATAATTAGTTACTGTTTATGCTCATTAAACTTATGCGTCCAATATTTAATTTGCAAATGTTCACAGAATTTATTTCTCTTACCGCCACGAAGATGCTGTTACTTGTTATCGGCTTCCCCCATGCGACTGCAGACTGCAGTTGGATGCTGGTACTGGTACGTCTCCGTTCCCCGGTTGTTCAAAAACACCCCAAGGATGTTGATCCAGAAGCTCATAACAAACGGTAAGTACTTTTGAATAAAATGTTTTTATAAACTGTGTTTTTATTATTATTTTATGAATAATTCTTTTCTTTCAGGTAAGTACAACAATTATTTCTTCAGGATTTCCTTCTTGATGTAAATAATACACTTCTGATAGAACAAAATTCACATGTTATTTGATAAACACTCGTAAATGAACCTTTTTTACAAATTTAACTTAAATTTTATGAACCAAAGTGGTTTTTCATAAATTGTGTATACTTAAATTGTTGATGTCCAACATAATCAGTCATTGATTATTTTACAAATCATTCCATAAAACCTTTTTCTTTCTAAAAAAAAACAACTCCGCACTTTAGATTTTTTTTTACAGAAATCACTTTCTCTTTTTGAATAATTCACAGTACTATTTATTCACACTTAATAACCTTATTATTCTTAAACAGATTCTTTTCAAACAGTAATTTTCCTTTTTAAATATAATTAGACACATTTGCATACATTTTCAAATAAATGAAATACATTTTTCAAAATGCACAACTGTACTCTTTGGTGTACATCTGCATACTACCACTCCTCAAAAACAACTGCCCAACGACAATTTTATTTTCATTCCTTTATCTCTTTCTAGGTAAAATGCACTATTTTAAACTTTGAAGAATTTAAACACATAAAAATATAATGCAAAATTTCCCTTCATCTTAACATAATTATTATCACCAAATCCACTCTCTATACGAATTAATCATTATGACTGACAACTTATTAGTTTTTAGTATTAATTATGATTAAAACAAAATGTTCTCTAGAGCTTAGTATTTTCTTAATCACCAATGTAATAATATTTTAAATAAAATAAAAGTGTTCAGGGTGGCCTGTTAAGGGATACATCTGTTTTACGTTAAACTGGTGCATATGACAATGTGGGTGGTGTATCCCTAAGGGCCTTGAAGAATCTTAAGATGTAAAACAAGAGTCTCTTCAGAACAACGGAACAGAACGGTCGAAAAGTGTCGCTTCCTCTTTAATAATAATATTGTAGTTAAACTGTTTTTATTTGTTTATATTTTTAATATACGATTAAGGTTTTTACCGGCGTTTCAATTACATCAAAAAATACAGTCCACTAACATCGAACAAAAAGTTTCTTGCTTTAAATGGCTTAGTCTGATTTTACTCTTTTATTCCAAACATTTATTTAAATAAAATTTATGCATGATACGAGAACCGTTCAATAAATAACTGGTACCTGGAATATTTTATTACTTTATGTACCTAAAAAACGAAATTATTCGCTGTATTATATTTTAAACGATGCAATTTAATAAAGTTTGATTATATAATGTTTGTTTTTTTGAATAAATCCTATTTACTACAAAATAATACAACATTTTAATTTCTAAAATCAGTTCATCAATGCACGCACGAAGACTAACTTCAATTCATTTATCAATTATCAAAATAAGTGTTAATAAAATTTAATAATATGTATATAAAACAATCATCTTTATTATTCGAAAAGCCATCAACCCAACATCAACGAGGAAGCTTGAGAAACACAACATTAGACGTTACTATGCATATTTAAATTTGCTTTTTTATTATTCACTGTCTATTAAATATTTGATCGAGTTAGTTACTACAACTTATAATATTCCAACTACTGAAATATTAGAAAAATTCTCCCCAAAAAGGGCAGTTGTAACTAGTTTTAAATATATGTTGCTCCGCGGACATCGGGCATCGCATTCTTCGTCAAATAATACATAAATCTTGTCCAGTGCGTTTTTTTCCTAGAGTGCTTCAATTTCGAGCAAAATTGATAACAACAATTTGCCATTTTTGAAAGTTTATCATTTTTTTCATCGAAAATGGTGTCAGATAGAAAAAAAGTGGTAAGTAATTTGATATACAAAAAAATACAGACTTTTAAAAGGATTTATTTATACTATTATGTTACATGCCGATAGATAGGCAACATCTATAACCGTAATTTTACCGTACGTGTTTACCCTGTTTTAGGGGTCAAATATAAATTTTTTTCATATAGCAGACATGTGACATTCGAAAGTAGATGGTTTCAAGCCCAGAACATGAGCCCCCGCCCCCCGCTGGCCTTTCTAAGTTTCGACAATTTTTCGACCTAGCCGGTGGTTGAGTTCAAAAAGAATGACCCATATATACATACACCAGATGACGACTGAGCTCCGACTTAAAACATCTTCGTTGCAAAATTACTGTCAGTGGGCGCGCCACTTACTGCCCGAATCCGGAATTTTTGAGTGCTAATTTTGTAAATGAAAAAGTGTCGGCATCTAGCTGTGGCGAAAACGAAACCAGCTGAAAATTACCGTATAGTGCTAATTGTAAGCTAAAAAGTTTTTTTTTCTAATGACATCGCTCTCGAAATGATTATCATTATTCTGTCATGTCATTGTTCATTCGTCACTGAAAGTAATATGAAATCTAAACATTTTATTACTGTTTTTATTTTTCTTAAAAGTATTCGATATAAATGTAACAAAAAGTAAATACCCAATTACTTGGTACAATCGTATAAAAATTAATCTTAAATATAAGCTTTCTTACACTAATTAACAAAATAAAGATATAGTAACTGAAAATAATTGGCATTTCAATTACTATTTAATTACAATTTATAGCAGTCTAATAATAACAAGAACACTATAAAAGTATGTAAACATGCAAATAAATAGGACGTAATTTAAATTCTAGGATCACTTTCAGACAAGTTTACAAGTTTTTCTGATAACTCCCAGAGCTTCTTGGCTTTAGCTTCATCTCTTGCTCCATTACTCAAATTGCGTTCCTTACAATCCATAAAGTACTTTCCATTTACATTCTCCAACTCTTCAGAAACCGATAAGTATACACTTGTCTGACATCCTTGGACAGGTGTTTTAAAGAAACTCTTCACGATTAACTTCATAGGCCAATTTAATGGCACTGGTACGTTTCTCCATATACCGGAATCGATCATTCCAGGATGTAAACAATTCGCAGTGACCTTTGTACCTTCTAGGCGACGAGCTAGCTCTCTTGTAAAGTAAATATTTGCATATTTGGAAACGTAATAATTGTACACCGGGAAAAAAGCGTTCGTTGGGTTTATTTTATTCAAATTGACTGAAGCAATTCTGTACAGTTCAGAGGCTACCACAACAATACGGCTTGGTCCGGATTTCTTAAGTAGATCTGAAATTTAAATTTGAGTAATTTCATCAGCTAATTTACATTATTTAAATATAGCTCACCAATTAAGAGATGTGTTAATAAAAAGGGACCAAAATGATTTGTTGCCATCGTCATTTCCAATCCATCTTGAGTGACCTTCTTTTTTGATTCAGCTGTTCCTGCGTTATGGAGCAAAACGTGTAGTTTTGGTTCGGTTCTGTTTATATCCTCGGCAAAATCACGGATGGATTTTAAAGAAGACAAATCTAGGTGTTTGACTATAATATTATCATTTCCTGTGATTTTTATAATTTCATCTGAAAAAAAAATAAAAATAATTAAATTTATGGTAAGAATCTGAAGGCTAATTCATAAAAGGTATTGTTAAATTATCTGATAAATTAATAAAACTTTCTCTTTGTTGTCGATAAATTATGTGCAGTTAGCAACTTTCATTATAATAAATGCAACATTTGCGGCAAACGTGATCATTCAATAAAAATGTGTAAATTATGAGACGTGTATGGCAAGTACCGTTTGACCGCTGGAAATGACCTACTTAGGTTTAAAGTGAAAATCGTATCTGTTTGCTTGGTGAAATGGCTATGAAACCGATAATTTTCACTTCTTAGATAAAAATGCTTATTAATGATCTTGCAAGGTTAAATTTGTAGAAATCTAAGCATACTTGATGTGTACACCTACGTGCGTATGTATAATTACTTAAAGAAGTTAATCCAGACTTACTACAGAATATTTTATAGAAGTCGGTCAATTAATGCGAATTAACATGCGTGTTTTATTGTACTTGTGCTAATCAGTTCTGCATAATGAATATTAAGATCTGCATAATAGGTCAATTAATAACATGTAGAAAAATCCAATAACCAAAATATCGCAAATTAGTAAATAATTGAAAAAGCCAGAAAGTACAGATTGATCCTTGGAGACTCGTTTTTGAGTCACAATCTCCGAAGGGGGTTTCAAACGATCAGATTTACAGTATCAATTTTAAATTCTCAGACTAAATTATGTAGTTTCAGTTGATTTAGTGTTTTTGAATTTTAAATGTTTAGTTTCACAGCTTCAAGTCCGACGTTGAAACTTTTTAGTGCTGTTTACTATCGAAATATAGTGCTCAGAGCTTAATCATGAATTTAAGTTATTTTATTTTCCAAAGTTACAAAATATGAAATTCCAAAAACAAAAACTGGCGCTTCAACTGAGAGACTTCAAGATTTCAAAGTTCTAGTAAGTTTCACATAGTTGAGAAATTCAAGAATACCAATTTGCACAATTTCAGCGAAACTTTCCTGCAGTATACACCACTCAGTTGAGTCTAAGAAGAGTCTGATTTCCTTAAATGTGGCTGTTGAAACAATCGTATTTTCGACATTTAAAGTTAATGATTGGTGGCATCAGTGAAGGTTGTTCAGAAATTGAAAACTTTTACACTTACTGTCTTAGATTTCTAAATATCAAAAATATTTAAGTTTCAAAAGTTAAACGATTTAAAACTTTGATGAGGCAAAGCCGGTAATTACTATCTCCAAGTTTTGGTGTTCAATATATTATTAAAATTTCATACATTTAAGCTTTCAATATATCAAAATGTTTATTTATAAGAAGAAGTCCGAGGGTCTACTATCGGACTCTCTACTACCAAGGGTATTGGGCAAATGGAATCCACCGTCTATCTGACGAAGACAAACTCTGTAAAATGCTCAAAGCTTACTGAGTTTCGATTTGCCGCCATTTCTCCGAAACCCCTAAAATAGAATCTTATGAAACCAGACCTAGGAGCACCACCCTGTAAAACTTTAAAGTTGTCATGAGACCTAAAGATCGAACCGAAACCTATTAGTCAATGTTTTAAGGGCGCGTTATCGCCGCCAGTGTTAATAATAGGAAGCTTCAGGAACTATAAACATCTAAAGATGGCGCTACGGTCCGTAAAACGGAATTAATTTCTTTAAAACTAAAATTTGAACATGTAAATAGAAACATTATTTGATCGCATCGCAGTTCTCTGCTCACAGTGTTGCCAGACATGCGTGAACTTTCAAAATATTTTAAGTTTAACTGAAATTCTTAATTTTTAAATGCCAAGAAACAATTTAAGGTAGTTGAAATTAAAAAGGGAAATATAAAACTGCTAAATATCTTTAGAAATATCAGTTGTTCTTGCTGGTTTTAAGAAAAAGAAAAGTATTACTATATTAAAATATTGAAAATATATATTCGTTTTTAGAAATTAATCAGGACTAATTAAGAGTGAAATAGTTTATTCAGAAATTAACCGTCACATCCTCTTAAGTAAAGAAAAACAATATTTACTTTGGAAATTTATTAAATAATAGTTAAAAGATTAGGAAAGTTAAATTACTTTTAAATGACCCGTGAATATTACCACCCAACGCTTTCTGGTGCAGAAAGCGTTCAACTAAAAATGACTGATTTTCGTGCTGCCATATTTAAATTTCCGCGTCATGTACATCTATTTTATTTCAATCAATACTAAATAAGCAAGCAAAAACATTTATCTATTGTCATAGATTTTGCTATTAAACAGTGTTTTAATAACTGTATTATGTTTAGTTTGGTTATCTTTTAGAAAACGTTAATTCTACAAGATTGGCTACAATTATAAAACTTATTTTAGATATCTACTCCTTACAAACTATGATCCACACTACCTTAACAGTTTAGTAATCGACACCAAACGTTATCTTGCTAAAAAAACGATTATTAAAAGAAAACTGAAGGAAAAACGTGAGCTATATCTTGACGCTAATATTTTGCGCCAATAACGCGCCCTTAAATAAGAGTGTAAAAGCAGATTCTGGTTCCTTTTATTTTTGTACCTAAATGTGTTCTTGCTAGATTCTTCATAGCATTGTTAAATATACTGTTTAATTTAGAAATCTAGATTTGTGATTATTGATAAAAAATGGACAGGGTAAATTAAACCTGATGTGTTTTTGATAGGGCCTTGCGATTTTTGTAAACATGGTAACAAATGGCAGCAAAATTAAATTCATTTTAAAGTTTAGAAACTGTAAATGCTATTAAACTTAGTTTCCTACTTTTGTTGATCTTTGTTAATTCGGTGTGAGTCATAAGTATTTTTAATTTCTCAAGTGTTGTTAAAGAGGGCCATCATTAAAGCTTTTTTTATCTTTTATTATTTAAAAATATACTTAAATTATTTTATTTATTTGTTTATAAAAATAATTGAATAATGCAAATGAAATAAAAACACTACTGACGTTAATTGAACATCCAATAAAAACTAACCTTTTCTAGTGCTAACAATAACGACGTGTAACCTGTAACGTGCTATGAACAAGTTCAGCAACAATTGACGTTATAATGACGTCAGTAAAAACCATTCTATTTTATAAAGATGTTTATTAAATTTTACAAAGATAAATACTTCATAACTAAATATTTTAAGATCATCTTCAATCATACCTTAACAACTATATGCATACAATAGCATTAACTGTATTATTTTGACTAATTTGTATTTTGTGTAGTAGGTAGTACATGGTGCTAATCAGGCAGAAGAAATACTTGTTTTGTTTACCGTAAAGAAACCCAAGAGGAAGTTTTTTCACCTCGTCAAGGTTTCACACCTGTTCTTCTACATTCTTTCTTGTTAACTTAAAATGTATCTAACTGCAAAAACCATTTCAATGTATAGGTATGTATTTATTAACTGAAAAGAATTAACCATGGCGACAGCCTTTTTATTTGCTTAATAAGAATCATTTTATTCAAGGGTATTCCCCTCATTTTTTGAAGCGTTTCATTTTTAAATTAATAATAAAAAGATTTAAACATAAAATATAAACATGTTTTTAAAAGCTATTTATTGCTTGACATCAAAAACACCTGAATACCAAATTCCATCTAACTTGGATCATCTCATCAGCTTTTAGGGAAAAAGAAATTTTGAATGTTTCACTTTCGGATAGACGTAAGAGAGGCGACCTATTTTAATTCAAGGTATCTTTCAAACGTTGACACCATATATTTGGATATATTAAATCCAAACGTTTGCAGACATTTCTTCCCCGTTAGTTCTTGTGACTCACAACCTACAAATTAGGACTTTTATTAGGGGTTATTTAATATGTCACAAGAAAGTTCTGCTGTACCTTTAATGTTTAAAAGGAATTAGTTTCAGAGTTTTACACATTTCTAATTTCAAATTTAAAAGAGTTAAAAATCTAGGGTTTCAAGTTTCAACAGATTTCGAGATTCCAAGTTTCACAGTTTTGGATTTGGCAGTGAAGTGAAACACACAATTTGCAACTTAAAAATGTCAGCGATTCATGGATTTACAGAAGACTTACATACAGGCGCGTGGTGGCCCACCGAGATATCGGGAGTTTCCCGGTGGGCCTTTATAAAGTTGTCTAGAAGGGCCCTACGACACGGTTGAATTTAAATTACCAACAATTAAATTATATTTAAAGTAACAATATACCTCCTTCTGTTCAACTTGACCGCACCTGACGAACAGCGACGATTGAAACTAATCTTCTTCCCCGTTTTTAGCCTTGCGAACCATTCAAGGACTCGCTAAGTTAGAAGAATCGAAGTATCCTAATGTTGCGAATGTGTTGTGTAATCATATTTATATTGATGCCGTAATTTGGAGATATGATTTTATAGGTTCTGCACAAAAACTTCAATTGGAGTTAATACAGGTTCTGCGATCAGGAGGATTCGAGTTACGAAAGTGAGCAAGTAACTGTCCGAAACTTCTTGTGACTGTACAATCGACTGATGTCCAAATGCCAGTTCAATTAGACAAAGAAGAATCTATCTTTATTAAGGTTGTAGGTGGTCATTGGGACTCCATGGTGGAAGTGTTTTTCTACTTGTGTCACCCTATTGATCGCCCTTGCACAAAAAGAAATATCTTATCGGAAATAGCGAGAATTTATGATCTTTTAAGATTTTTAACCCCACTGGTTCTGTTAACAAAAAGATTGCTGCAGCAATTATGGATGGCGAAAATAGATTGGGATGACTATGTTTCTGAGGCAGTGCTCAATAACCTACCTAATTTGTTCAAGTTGGAACTTACTAAATTTTCAAATTTAAAATTGTCTAGATGTATTGGTTTAGACTCGGCCGCCAGAAAAAAAGACTTCATGCATTCTCGGATGCGTCTGGAATTGGTTACAGTGCTGTAGTGTATTTTAAAGGTTCAATATTCTGACAGCTATATTCGAGCTTTCTTGATGTTCATAATGGGGGCTTAGATTTTAAAAGTTTCATAGTTTCATAATAAAGTCTCTTAGTTCTAATATTTCGAAACTTACTTAGATAAAAAAATGGTTGATGAATATTTTCAATACTGACTATTATTGGAAAAAGCTTGAAAGTGTTTTATCCTATCCTGCTGCACACACAGTCACAGAATGTCATATTAATATCAAAACAGACATTAAGTTATAAAAGATTAGTTTAGTTTATAAGTTATTAAAAAAATAATTATTATCATAAATGTTATATTCTTTTGTAGGTCGACGAGCAATTCAAGCTCATGTGATTGTACACGTTTTGTACAATTAATTACATTACTAATTGCTGCTTATTTATGGTTTTATACCGAAAGCCTTGAAGTAGTAACGTATAAATGAGTTAGAAATTCACACTTCTGTAATGTGAAACTCCCGAGTTTAAAAATTCCAGTTTGAAATTAAGTTTTCATTGTTTAAAAAATGCTTAAGTCTCTATTCAGAAGATCTATAACATTTCAGATGTTCTAAGTGTCAGAAAAATGTCCAAAACTTTGAAACATTGCAAGTTGTACATTTGTTTGATACGATCTGAAATTATTTATGTTGGAAAGCACGAAACTAAAATACTACAATTTTGGGGTGCTGAAACTTCGAAATTGTCACAAGTTAAAGATTTAATGATATGAGAACTTCTGAAAAAAAAACTCTGAACTGTTAGAAGTTTAGGCCTGACACCTTAAATTAGAATTTAAAATGTTTGAAACTTTGAAAGCTACGCAATTTTAAAACTTTGGGTTCGGAAGGATCTTGGGTCGGAAATATCTTGAGAATAAAACATTAAAATCTTGCACTTATAAATGGCTTATCATAGTCTTCAAACATCAGAGCTTACGAAACTCTGGATGTCCAAGTCTTTGAAACGTTTAAAACGCGCATTGTATATGGATGGCCATAACTATGGAACTGCAAGTATGAACAACAACTAAGTATTGCAACTACAACACTGTTGATTATTTTCCTATTGCCTTTGTCAACATTCGACAGTTTCTTAGTTTGGTGGTGAATCTGATTTCTTAAAAAGGTTGTTTCTTTCTTTGGCATGAATACATTTTATTGGACAAAACAAATAATGAATTAGCTATAGGAAAACTTGTATGTACACTAATTGATCGAAATAACAGAGAAACATATACATAATGTCGGCCCATTATCACAATTAAGCTTTTGAAGCATTCCACGTAAGTAAAAGAAATGAATCCCGCAGGTATCTACGGGATTCATGTGATGCTCTCTATCGGAATACAGGGTGTCATGAGTTAGAACGCATTAATTCTAAGGGGTGATAGAAGACATTAACAGGAACAAAAAAGTCTTAATAATTTCTTTTCTATGTTAATAAGCCTTAATAACCTTGCTTAAGTATAATCGCAGCTGGGTCTTGACCTTGTATTAGAAAATCAAACAAACAAACTGATGATGAAAGCCGTTGTTTGAAAATAATAAACATCCCAAGCAGATTAGTCGGGTGACTAATTCTACGAAAATTGTAATCGGCACCGTAAACAAAATTTGTACGTTGTACGTTAAAATCACGCTGATTCATAGCAAACCAACTGTAAAAATAAGACAATAATTGATCTACATTTTATATTTATTAATTTCCGGAATATTCTCAAAATTTCTTGCCGTATTTGTTTTTTTAATAAAAAATACTATCTTATGTAAAAACATTTGATTAAGGCACCTAATTACCATAAAATTAAAGATTTTTTAATGTAGCCAGAATGAGGTGTCAGCAAAAATCCTTTAACCTAATTATCTAATTTAAATTAGATAAATCTTCTCTTTGAAAGATATTCTCTTATAAAATCATTAAAAAGTGTTATTAGAAGAACAAAGTGCTTTATTGACCAATTATTATTTCAAAGTTCAACAAACTACCAACTCAGTATGATCTCACTCTAATAATAAAAGGGTATTATTTACACAGTTGCGACCAGGCATTGACCCAAATATTCTTCAAAACGTGCTTTATTTCAATGTCAAGAAACCCCCACATCAGCATTTTATGCGAATGCAAATTTTTTACAAACTTTACAGGGTTGTCACGTTTCTTAATTGAGTAAAATAAATTTGTAATTCTAAAAAGAATTCAATTTTACGCGAAAAGGACATACGATACGATAAAACGTTGTTAAGGTTTGTTGTTGTGATAGATGAGATGCATCTGCCGACAAAGCGCCATTATTAAAGTACTATTATTAACGCGGCAAAATGATGTTAAAGTTTCTAACTTTATTTTTTTTTCTGAAAAAGTAGTACGTTTTAGAACAAAGTTGTATCAGACTTTTTTGTTTCTTTTGATGTCTTCTATCACCCCTTAAAATTAATGCGTTCTAACGCCGGACACGCTGTATACAACCTCCACTGAACAAAGCATAAAATAACGAAGACTGCATGAATTTACACTGATGTACACATACCTCCACTCTCCACTTCCATTTTCCTTCTACTATGAATTACTCTCCATTATATTTTTGCTTTTCTTCCTTCACTCATTCTTAAGATTAACGATTTAATTAAGATTAATGACACGTGTTTAGAAAGAACAATACTTGCCAATTGATTTATTATTTTTAATTCGAATACCATTATTTTGCAGAAATTGTATTGCATAAACATCAATGAAATTATTTCCTTGAATGTACAGTTTAAATAAATTAAAAACAAGTTAAGTGTAAGTACTTTCTAATTGAAATAATTTGTCAAAATAATTTCTAATGGATTGTTATTAATAATTACTAATTACGGGTTTACCTGTTTTCACTTCTTCTTTTGCATTATTTATTAGATTCAAATTTATTTTAAATGACTAAAATAAACCTAAATACATGTACTATTGGTTTTATAATGATATAGGACATCGAGGCTAATAATAAATACTATTTTTAATTATTTTATCCTTTACATTTACATTGAAAAAAAGAATAAAATAATATAATATTGGCCTTGCTGTTATAGATCTATAAGTAGATGTAAATTTAAGAAAGAATTTGCCCATGGTAAATATAACCTTAAAAAAATACATTATCTGAAATTTTTTAATGTAAATAAAAAACTTATCAATTTTTCAATATCGTTGATTAGAAAAAGAAAAATGTTTCCAGTTTAAATTTTTTTAAATGGTTAGGCTTCAGAAATTTGGCAACGTTGGAAACAAAAGATCTAAAATGTCGTTGTGTCTAAAATACAATTTCCCAATTAAAGTAAGTAATTTTTAAAAATACAAATTTTAATTTCCATTTGATCAAAGTAAATTTAAAAAATGAGAATGTTTAACTAAAATTAAATTACTCATCAATCTCGTTTTATTTCGTCATAGTGTGGTCATAGGCAGTGCAATTTCTTTGAAAGTTACTTAATTGTTTTTAATAGTATCAGTACGTTTGCATAACCTCGTTAATGTTAACCTGACAAGTTCACAGATGCTTCTTATTACCAACTTATTAATCGCAAAACTACCCAAAGCGTCAATTCTATCTTATGCACTTGCAACTGTTAGACTTGTTGAAAATTGTTATGAGAATCGCCCTCATATGTCACATGATTTAAACTGACGAATCATAACCCCAAATTTTTTGATAGCAACCAATCACAATTTAATTAAGCGGAAATTATCCCAAGGGAAAATTTCCGAAATAATCTCCCTAGGGCTATGGAGAAATTTCAGGAGATGCTATACGAAAGTAAATTAACAAAATTAAAAATTCATTTATTTAGTAATTATTAATATGAAATGTACAATTATTATATATATTTTTGTTTGATTGTTGTTCACTAATTTCTTGGGTATCTTCAAAAGTTATGTTGCATCGATTTTCCACACATCGAAGATTTTCTACGATTTTCTTGTGGTGTTCTGAATCAAGTTTCAAATACGGTTTAACCGAGGACGTACTTGAATGACCAGTTATTTTGATTAATACCTGATCCTGGATTCCTGACTTTGCTAGGTGTGATACAGTTGTAGATCTGTGGCTGTGGTTAGTAATTTTAGTTTTCTTTATGTCAATACCAATTTGTTCCGCAGCTGTTTTGGTCCATTTTGACATTGTATTTTTTCCTATGGGACAATTGATAAACCAAGGTATACCATAGAATTGGTTATGTTGATAACCAATTCTTAGTTGTGGTAAGGAAAAACCTCTCAGTAGAATTCGTACGCTCATCTACCTGAACACAAAGATTTATTTCCTTTATTAGTAACTATCCATTTTGAGTCAGTGAGTTTTGCAGATTCTCCTTGCGCTGTTTTTGAAATGATGGGATTATACTCGATTCTCCCAGTCGGTTGACCTGTATTGTCAAATTCTTCTTTAAAGTATATGGTCAAACAAGCCGGTCCTTCGCCACCACGCCAGGCCATCTGGTGTGCTGCAATATGGTAAAAGAGTTTCTGCAATCCATCAGGTGTATTTTCGTCATATATTAACGATTTTCTTTTGCAATCTCTACCATCTCTGGCACTTTTAAACAGAATGTCAGAAAATGGATCTACCTTTAACTGGAATTTCTCAAAATAAATTTCTTGTATTTGTTTTGCAACTGAATAGGCTACAGGAATTACTTTTTTTTAAATTTTATTGCAGTCAACACCTACTAGTAAAGCAGAATATCAGCAAATAATTTTCCTCTGGCTATGTTTTAGGCATAAAAAAAATTCCTAAAAATTGCTTTAAATATTTAAATGAGTAATTTTCCCGCTCTGTATACGTCATAACTGTTAGCTTGTACGCGATTAGCTGAAAATGCGCATTTGCCAGATGCGACCTGCGTTGTGGCATTGGCGTGTTGTTTCACATTGATTTGTCTGTCTACGCACATGTTTGTTAGGTTATATTTTCAATATTTTCATTGTTTTTGTTTTTTGTATAAGTAAATCAGGTGTTTTAATAATATTTTTTAATAGTAAATTGCCGAAGAATTTGGGATCTTGTTTGCAGGTAGAATTTGTAATACACATTTTAGCGGTATCTCGTTACGCTAGGTGACTCAATACAAGGGACGCGGACACGCGCGAGCTAATAGCGGCCGATAACTTGCGAGCGCCGCACGAGAGGAGAAGCGTTACAGAGTTAATTGTTTGTTATGAATACAATAGATTATTGCTGTGTTAGAATAATAAATCTGATTGTTGTTGATTTGTTATTTGAATTCGTAGTTTATTAATTATCTTGGACCCATTGCTGTTCCCTGTTCTTTTTCCGACCTGTTCACAGTAATGGCTAAAATGAGTTTTATAAATAAACTAGTAGATATTTATTATCAACACTCTGTGTATTTCAAAATCAAAATGACATCACAGTTATCACTGCTTTAAGAGATTTTTAAAATTAATTTTTTTTATTTGTAAGGTTAAGTTCCAAATCACATGTGGAAACGCCGCAAACAAAGAACGCATCAAACCGTACATTACGTTTTTAGCAACCATCTTCTACTAGCTCAATGCCAATTACCTGAAAGATTTAATCGCGTATGTCTTTACATTTTGTTACTGCGGAGAAGCAGTTATGACGTATGCGATACCGCATTTTTCAAAAGCTATGAAAATTTTACGTTTTTAATTTAATTTTTTTCATTATGTAATTTTTTATATAAACTATTTACTGAAACTTTGTATTATTTTAGAGGTCTAAAATCGAATGTGTACTGTTTTAAATGAATTGATGGACGGTGTCTACTCGCCTATTCCACATAATCTTAACAACTGCTTCTTTATATTCTCCATCTTTTTTCCGCATATTTTGCCCCCAGTCTTTTAGTACAGTACTTAGGACTTCAGGTGAAGCTGGTTCTTCTATTATATCATAGCCCTTTTCTTTACAAAATGCTTGAAACTGACACCATACTGAATTCTTCGATCGCACGGTGTTAATCGGAACGCTTTTCTTAATTCTACGATCGATTTCTTCCGTATTAACTGCCCCAAATCTTGAATTCATTGCACAATATTTGCAAAAATCGGTTTATTGAATTTTTTTGCAAAATTTTATTCTACACAACAACATAGTCATAGCAACGATAGCAACCATAACGACGTGGTCCGACACATACTAGATTTTTAGTCTTAAATTCATGTCAATTTGTTAAAGCTTTTTTTGGGCGATTCTCTGCCGAATATTCCTCGGGACAGTTATATTGCCAGAAATTTTCACTCCCAGTCTAACCCTCGTGTTTGCCGCTCAAAATTACCCTCGGGTTAACGCCGTCGTGTAAGTTTTTCACTACAAACACTCGTGTCAAGACTGATCGAAAAAATTTTCGGCAATATAACTGTCCCTTGGTATATTATATTTGAAAATAGCACTTTTTTTAATTATTCTTTTGCATATTGATTATGAACACTGACTTTTTTAACGAAAAATCGTATGAAAGTAGCACTTTTTCAAATTATTTTTTAATTATGTTTTCAACTTACAATATGCAAAAAAATGTCAACTCGGCGCAGACAATTCGGCGCAGACAATTCGGCGCCGTGCCAATTCGGCGTCAAAAAATCTAAGCAAACTAAAATGACATTTGTAATTTTTAATTTAAATTCTTAGTAAGGTTAGTATTTCTGTTAAATTTTACTTTATAGCTTAATTGCTTTTTTCAAATTCCATTTACATTAGGTTGAGTTTTTCTTGGTAGTCATTACCTGAATATTAATCCTTTATGTTAATTACTCGCCCTCTCTAATTTTTTACTAAAGCATAAGATAATCAGCATATTAAGAAGGTTGGTAAAATTTTTTAGGAAGAACTTATATGCTCTAGGTTTTACTAATAGGGTAGGTTTTTTGTATTACTTATTTTATTTTGTTTGTTAATAATAAATTTGTAGTAAGTGCAATATTTATTATTAATAGTAATGTTTGACGCCGAACTGGCACGGCGCCGAATTGTCTCGGTGCCGAATCGGCCGCGCCGAATTGTCTGCGACGAATTGTCGGCGCCGAGTTGTCCCAGACCCACACATTATGAGTCGTGTACGACACTACTAGTTATACAATATACTATTACGATTGTCAATTAAAACGTCAACTGTTTTAGGTACCACTTTTCATATTTTAAAATAGTGCAAGATAGTTGTTTTTCACTCAAAATAGCGAAAAAAATACTATTTTACTCTTTTCAAAAAATTGCAAAAAATAGTGTTTACAACACCTGTAAAATAGTGTTTTTCTTTTCTATATAACTTACATGAAATGTAGACATTTTCCACTTCCTCTCAGTTGCTAAAACGTCACATTATGATTGTCAATTAAAACGTCAACTGTTTTAGGTACCACTTTTTATATTTTAAAATAGTGCAAGATAGTTAGTTGTTTTTCACTCAAAATAGCGAAAAAATTCTTTTTTACTCTTTTCAAAAAATTGCAAAAAATAGTGTTTACAACACCTGTAAAATAGTGTTTTTCTTTTCTATATAACCTACATGAAATGTAGACATTTTCTACTTCCTCTCAGTTGCTAAAACGTCACATTATGATTGTCAATTAAAACGTCAACTGTTTTAGGTACCACTTTTTTTATTTTAAAATAGTGCAAGATAGTTGTTTTTCACTCAAAATAGCGAAAAGATACTTTTTTACTCTTTTCAAAAACTTGCAAAAACAGTGTTTACAACACCTGTACAATAGTGGTTTTTTATTATATATAACTTACATGATATGTGGACATTTTCTACTTGCTCTCAGTTGCTAAAACGTCACATTATGATTGTCAATTAAGACGTCAACTGTTTTAGGTGCCACTTTTTATATTTTAAAATAGTGCAAGATAGTTGTTTTTCACTCAAAATAGCGAAAAAATACTTTTTTACTCTTTTCAAAAACTTGCAAAAACAGTGTTTACAACACCTGTACAATAGTGTTTTTTTTTTCTATATAACTTACATGAAACGTGGACATTTTCTACTTCCTCTCAGTTGCTAAAACGTCACATTATGATTGTCAATTAAAACGTCAACTGTTTTAGGTGCCACTTTTTATATTTTAAAATAGTGCAACATAGTTGTTTTTCACACAAAATAGCGAAAAAATACTTTTTTACTCTTTTCAAAAAATTACAAAAAATAGTTTTTGCAACACCTGTAAAATGTTTTTTCTTTCTATATAACTTACATGAAATGTGGGCATTTTCTACTTTCTCTCAGTTGCTAAAACGTCACATTTTGATTTCTTTGATTTTATTTTGATTCTTTATGAAACTCATTGGGATAACATAAACTACCTCTTGGACGCGTGCATTAAAATCCTTCTGGAAAAATAATACTTAGAATGTGCACAAAACCCGACGCCTTAATGGTAAATGCAAGGGTCTAGAGAAAGAAGAAATCACTCACAAAATTACTTAATAATTGAATCAAATAAAATAGGAACCGGTTCCATTAAAAATTCGCACACAACATAACAATATACAAGAAAAATGGCTACAGCTTGAAAACCAATATGTCATCAACTGTCGCTTTTCCATGGTTATCAATTACTTAGCAGTTGCAATTAACTATAACTTACTTTGTTAAATTTGTTGTGACGTAAATATAGCGAAATATCTAAGCGGCCTTAACGCATTCGAATAACCCTTTCAAGAAAAATGTTACTTTCTTGCACGCTAAAAAGTCAATTTCCCGCATTCGATGCAAAATAACTTTTTTTTCACTATTTTGAGTGAAGAGTGAAAAAAGCGCCTGCTTTTTTCTTTACTTCATTTAGGAAAATTGTAAAAAACAGTATTTAAAGCTCGTGCACAAAAAGTGTTTTTTTTTCCTCGTCGTAATTTGTATTTTTACGACTAGTAAAAATACATTTTGCAACTTGTAGTATAAATAACTATTGTTTTATATTTTTGAATATTTTTACAGATTTATTTTATTTATAGACTCTCATTGATAAAAACATAATCTTAGATTTTATTTTTATACAGTTGATTGTACCGTACAGTTTCAAAATTGTTAAAAAATATATTATACATAAACTATTTGTCAATTTAAAGAAAAATGGCGATAATCTCCATTTACTTAACGTACTTTATGAATTAACATTACTGAGTTCTATAATACTTTGTGTTTAAGGGAGGTTCTTAAAAATCATTTAAGGGTGTCTACCCTTCACTCAGAACCTCATTATTGTCGATACGCCTTAAAATATACATGTTTACTCACCTCTGGTCGTTTTCGCGGTCTCCAAATTCCTGCAAGCCAAGATAACTCTGGCCCCTTTGGCAGCCAATTCCCTTGCAGTTTCCTTCCCAATTCCACTGGTCGCTCCTGTTACAATTACCGTTTTTCCATCCATTCTAGCGCGACTGTTGCAAAATCCACATGTGATATAAGTATAAAATTTGATGACTGATATAATTGTTAGGAAACCCACTATCACAACTGCTAACACTGCTCTAATAACTGCCGGGCAAACTTCAAAACCTACCACGTTCATCTAAAACATACCAAAAATTTGCCTTGGTTTAATGAAAAAGTCGCGTGGGGAAAACGGGTTTTGATGGTCTATGCGTTTGTTTCATTCTTGTACGTATTTTTGTGCAAGGCCGAGGAGTGATTGTAAATTCCTGGTTTTTATGATACTAATTAAATTATTGTTTACCTTTGATTATGTTTAAGTGTTCCTTATTTATGTTTAAGTTTTATAAATGTACAAGATTAAATGCTAATGCACACTTCAGTACCCTTTGAGGTGTTTCAACTTACTGCGAAGAGTAATGCATTACTGATTCAAGTTCAAGATTGCGTCTCTTTAACAAGAGACAACGTACCTATTATTATTAGAGAACTTTCACCTTTTGCACACCGGATTGGTAAGTAGGTAATATATGCCACCTTGCATAAACGGAAAACTTGGCAATAATTCGATGATCATTGAAAACAAATATGTGTTCCGTCAGTCAGTAAAACATTTATTCAATAATTATGTAGATACTATGGGATTTACCGTGAATTGAAAAACTTTTATTATTTGACTATCTTGGAGTAACCTTGAAATTTATTTTTAATATATTGCTAAAACCATTTATATATACCTAATATTGTATTTATAAAAGTTTAGCTTCCTTATTAAACATTCCTTTACATACATTTTAAGTTGCATTAATTTGCTATTGATTTGCACAGTTTTTTGAAGAAATGAAGAGCACTACTGATCGTACTCCATCGATACCCCTTATATGTATAGCGAAAAAAATGCCAAAAATAAAAAACTTGGGTTTCTTTGAGGAAACTGGTTAGCAGAATGAACAAAAAACCAGGCTGAAATATATACACAAGCCTATTAATATCGACTGAAAATAATACAAAAAGCTAAGATACTATAATTTTAACCAAACAGGTTCTATGTAATACCTACGTCATATCCTGAAAAGATTTATTAAACTACTTTTTTACGTCTCAAGTTTAAAAAGACAAACCGTTGACGTACTATATAGTTTCGACGTGCTAGAAATTTTGAAGTGAAAACTTAAATTTATCGATAGAAAACTTGTATCTGAGAAGCCGCAGATGATTTGCAATTTCGACATGGTATACAGTTTCAAAACTTACAATGGTCTGTATCTCAGGAATAAAAAAGTATCAAAAATCCCTCATCATCATCATGCTCAATGTAGTTTTTTGGCAGTGGCTATTTTAGGCTTATTATGCCTCTTCAGCCTGGTTGGGTTTTAGTAAGTAGTTGGTATCAGCTACACTCTTGTCGCCCGTACCCTCCGCCTGGGCAGCTCCCGTCGAACCCCTAATTGCAGAATGACCCGCCGAGGGGAGGTAGGCAGAAGCGAAGGAGGCGATGGTGAAGGGTGATGAACAAAGACGAGGATTAAAAGCTGATAAAGAAATTAATGTAAAATGTTGCAAATGTGTGTTCAAAGCAGCGATTTATTTATAAGTGGAATAAACACATGTAAATAATAATTTAAATGTGAAATTTTATACGCCCCTAACCTTGTTTCGTAAAGTGGCAAATATCAACAAATGATGCATTTAGATAATCGTCCAAACAATTTTATATATGTTCATGTTCTTTTAATTTCTAAAGAAACCGGATGACTTACCAGGCTTACTTATCGTTCTGCGTGCTCCATTGCAACACACCTGTTTGTTTTGAATTTCTCATTTTCAGCTAAAATATGTAATCAAATTAAGACAGTGGCGTCGAGCTTTTATAAAACACTTTTATTTCATGTAAATCACATAAAGAAACAGCCAGTCTCGGTGGATTAGTAGTTTGCATGTTTGCTTCATAATCCAAAGATCGCAGGTTCGATCCCCGGCCGAGTTGGTAATTTTTCATAGCGGAGAAAAATTTAAAACATGCCTTCTTTTCGGAGAGGAAGTAAAACTGTAGGTCCCGTGTCAATGCAATCTTTGGCACGATAAAGATCCCTACTGGGGGTGGAATTCCACCAGATTCGGCTAAATTCTAGTAGGGTCGGCCAAATGATCATAGCAGTCGGTGCCATGAGGTACGAAGGATGCTCCGCCATCCTGATTCCTCGACCAAAAACAAACAAACAAACATAAAGAAACATTACTAGTACGCCAATGATCCGACATATTGTACTAGGCTTATCAGCAAATCTTTCTCATCTCTAGTGATGAAGTATCCTGGATTGCAGGGGCGGCTTAAGGCCTGGGCAACTGCCCAGGGCGCCGCGTCTGAGAGGGCGCCAAATCGATGGTGAAAGAACTCGAAAGTTCAAACATGAAAAACCCATTTTCTTATTACAACGATTATTACGTAGTATTAAGTACTGTTACAGTGTTACGGTGTTCGAAATTAATGCGAAGAGTCACTGTATCGTTTGGGATTTTGCACTGCGCTCGCGTCATCGCCAGGAATACCTATACTCTAACAGTCTAACAAACAAATGAAGAATATCGGCCACCGAAATCACGAGGGCGAAATTGTAAAAAACATCGCGAATCACGCAGTGATCACGCGGCTGGACGCCGCTATCACGTGGTAGACTCGAGTAATTTAACTGATAAGAGAAACAGCAGGTGAGCTGGAATGATTCAGTAGCGTCAGATGATTTTATTTAAGAAGAGCTAAAGTGATACTTAACGTATATTTAATTATAATCGAATGTACATACAAAATAGGGAAAATTAAATCAATTTATACTATAATAATAATTATTATTAACGTCGACATTAAATTATTCTATTTCGCCTAATAATAATAATAATAAAATTTATTTTTATCTTTATTAAACTGATTTTATCTTCCCTATTTTTTGCTAATTACTTTTCTTTAAATTACCCATTACCCTATGGAACTTAAAACGTAATGAAGTTTTTAATTATAACCCGTTATTAGGATGTATGTATTCAACGATGGCAAACGAAATGTTAAAAAGTACAATCTGAACGTACGCTGCTGACTTTTTTTAACAGCCCTGGTAACATAAGATGCTGCTACACTCTGCTATCTCTTGTTGTTTTTGGTTATAATGTATGTACGTTATAATAAAATGTTATGATTTCATTGTTATTTTTCTCTAATCTATTCTCCATCGTGGTGCTTTTGGGTTTTAAGGGGGGGGGGCGCCAAATTACCCCCTCGGACAGGTAAAAGTTTTACCTCGAGCAGGCCCTGCTGGGTTGGTGGGTGTTGGTGGTGGCGGCGTGCTTGATTTCGGCTGCAGAAGATTAGTAGTTTGGTTACGGTTAGGCTAAGTAAGAGACGACAATGGTCGGAGGCCAGCGACCTCGTATGAGCGGCGGTCAAGGAAAAAACGGGTGTTTCCAGAACCACACCCACCGCGGCTAGACGCCACTCTGAAGTGGGAAGAGGCCCTTCTAGTACACCTAGAACAAAGAAAGAAAAGAGCAGAAAGAAAGGTAGGAAATACTTAATAAATAAGTAAGTAAATAATATTGTTTATTGTTTCCAGCCTTATTTTGTGGAACTCCATAATCATGAAATAAATAAAGATTATTAAAAGTTTCACAGTTTTATTAAAATATACCTGACAATATTGTTTCGACAGCTATGCTGTCATTATCAAAGGTAATATAATTATAAACAAACACGTCGCTAAGGTAGATACAAAATAGGTAACTAGATAAAATAATAATAATAATAATAATAAAAATTAATAATAAAAATCATAATTAAACATCTAATACTTCCAGCAACGGAGAATTACTGAGCTCAAGTTGTTCATTCATTAAAGGTACCCTGAGTTTGTGTTTGTATATCTCAAAGGCTTCTAAAATGTCTAATTTGCGTTTGTTATTACAAAAATGTAGGAATTTAATATTATTTTGAGGAGTCATTGGGTGATTTTGTTCTAAAAGGTGTTTGGCGTAATTCGATTTTTCAGGATGTTTATTTTTGTAATGACGTACGTGTTCTTTATATCTTATGTCAAAATTTCGAAGTGTTTGTCCAATATATACCGAACTACAAATAATAATAAATAAGTATATATACAAGTAAATAATAAGTAAGATAACACAAATGGTGTGATATTGACGAGTAATAATGGTAATGACGGCGACTTAGATGTATTTTAAGAATACCTAAAAAATAATTGCGTAATGATGGTGAGGCCATAGTTGGAGGTTGAGTAAATAGAATCTAATTAGAATTTAAAAGCTCAGATAGCTGTAATATAATTCAAAATTTAAAATGCAAAAGATAAGGGTCTCTAGTCGGTCGACTCTCTTGTTTCCCTCTGCCTGGTCAGGGCATACGGGCATCTGAACATCCACGACTACGTTGAGGGTTCACGCATGGGGAAGAAACTGAAATTTCGTAGGGCTGACAACGCTCTCATTCATGAATCTCCCCGATTACTTCCCGGACCACCTGCACAGGGAACTGAAGGCTATTGACTTCGAGCTCGTAGTTTGCGGTGTACCAAGTTGTGTAAGTGTGGGGTAGCATGGGTTAAACTCCACGGATGGATGCATGCGGTCCAACCGAAGTGCCTTCCTACATATCGCTCTTTCCTTCTGGCGAAGCCCCTTGATGTACCATGGGTACAGTGCCGAAGGACGTAAAACGGTAGTCTAGAACTGGACGAATGTTAGTTTTATAGGTATGAGCTAGAGTTAGCGAATAGCAGCCCGTCATGCCGCCTCGGATGAAGGACAGAATGTTTGCCTGGCGATGAACTATGTCCAAACAACGTCCAAATTCGGGCTCTAGCATAGATAAGATGCAAAGGTTATTTCCAGGTAATTTATTGTTGAAGAGGGTCTGAGACGGGTGCCCCACAATGTGAGTTGAAAGTCTTGCCTGTCGAAGCGGGCGCTCGTAATCTGTTTACTGTGATGGAACAATATGGCTTGAGTTTTAGTTGGTTTTGGTTTTATCTTCCTTCTACGGAGCCAGACCTCTAGTCGAGACAATGCTCTTCCTAGAGCCCTGAACCCGGCTGCGGTGGTCGACTCGGCCCATAAGGCGGTATCATCTGTAAATTGCGATATTTGCACTCTGGGGTTGGGTTGTGATTTGTCGTGGCAGTAAAAGATATATAGCAGTGGAGCTAGGACGGACCCTTGAGGAACACCAGCTAGAGGTGTACACCTGAGAATATTCTCCGTGCACCCTCACTATATCCTGGCGGCGGGTTAGAAAACTGTTTATTAGTCTCATGAATTCGTGGGGGATTTGAGCTTCTAGCATTTTAGTGAGAAGACCGTTGTACCAGATCTTGTCAAAGGCACTTCGACGTCTAGAAAAGTGGCGGTGAGACAGTGTCCGGGATATATAGCCTTTGTGGCGTCGGAGGATCAGGAGGTCAAGTCTGCAGGAACGAAAACCGAATTGGGTGTTTGGTAGGAGATTGGATTGCTCTAATAGAAGACGGAGCCTGTCGGCTAAGACTTTTTCAAAGAGTTTCCCTATAACGTTTAGTAAAGCTATGGGTCTGTATGTTTTGGGATCTGAGAGTGTTTTATGAGGTTTGGGGGCATAATGACATCGGCAGTTTTTCATTTTGTTGGGAAATATCCGCCCCGTAGGCAGCAATTGAATATGTTGGTGATAAACTCTACAGCCTCGAAAGATAGATGACGGAAGACTCGCCTGGTTAATGCGTCTTGCAGCCTTCACCAGAGGATTGCGGGTTCTGACTAAACGTTTATATAGAGCTCTTTTTCAACCGTGAGCTAGAGGATATGACGGGATAGTGGAGGCTGTTCGATATTGATTATTCTCAAAGGGATCGATTCTTGAACTGCTTCTTGTACGACCTGAGTGATATTATCAACTGCGGAACCGATGTAGACTATGTTCAGAAGAGCAGGATCTTTGGGTAAATTGTTGACAATGAGTTGCTGGAAGTTCTGCCAGTCGGTATTGTTCCAGTCTCGAAATGTTTTGGTAGCGGGATTTGCCGCTAGAGGATTTATCAGTAAAATGCTGACCACCAGAGGTAGATAATCCGAAGCGATAGACGACCCTAGATATGCCAAACCGAGGCCAAACGAGCTCGAATCTGTGATCAGGATGTTATCTAGGATTGAAAATCTCTCGTTTAGATAAGATAAAATGCGAATTGGTGTTGGAGACTCGAAACATAGGTGCACGTAATAGGAAATTAGGGAGGGAACGACCTTTCGGGTTCGTGACCGTATCTAGGACGTTGAAATCGTCCATTATCACCGTATTTCTAAGACTAGCCACTAAGTCGAAGAAGTCCGCAGGAAAAGAATCGGATGGTGAAATGTATAATGAGATAATAATCACCGGACCGGCGCATGCAAGGTCGCTGCACAGCAATGCAGATATGGAAATTGATGGGGAATATCGAATACTGTGACGGGTGCCGACGGTGAAATGCCAGTGCGTCTCCGGCGTGTTGAAGAGCCCATCAATGAGGAATGTTTCTGTTATTGAAAGACTTTGAATGTTGCCCTGCCAGACAAAATTTTGAATAAGTGGGCGTTTTGGCTCGGAGTCTCGTTTTTGGCTCGGACGTTTACCATCGCTAAATTAGTTCAATTAAAAACTTAAAAAAAATTAAAATTAATAAAAACATTTATTGAATTTTGTGAAACGCGATGTGCATGAAGTTTTTGCAACTTTTGATGATGTTCCCTTTGGTTGGGAAAAAGATTTACGAAGCATGAAATGAAAAATTTGAGGAAGTTCTCACTGGTGTCTGGAACGGGTTTGCCTACTCTAGTAGACTTTGTCTTACTTTAGGGCGGTCGGAGCATTTGCCTGAGAAGAATATGTGTTTGCCGCCGCATTTGGCGCACTTTTGGGGGAGGGGAGCTTGTGTTTCGCACTTAACGCGGTTAAGTGGTTTTCGCTGCAGACCCCACATGTAGGTTGTCTGGTTGAGTAGTCTGATGTTTGATGGTCGAACTTCAGGCATTTAGAGCACTGAACAGGTTGGGGTGTTGTTGGGTTTGAGGGCTCAACATAGAATGAGTGAAGGAACATCCGGAGTTCCCGATCGAGAAGCAAGTCCAGAGACTGTTTACAAGTGAAAATCTCTCGAAACCGTTTCTATTATAAGAAGGTTATGAGAAAACTAACCCGATCTGACCCGTCCCCACCTACCCATTCTCCCCCAGCCACTCAAATTAAAAAATCTTAAATGACAACCCCCCCTACTTGTGATACCTCATCATAAAGCTCTTGAGAGATATTTTCAACGGTACTGTAGAATTGCTTTACTGCGTTATTAAAAATTTGTTATATTTATAAGAGCTTTATTTGCTTGGCTTTGTGAGTCAGAAATGAATGTGCAGATTCTGATAATTATTGAATCATTTGTTGTTCTTTCCTTATTGTTGCCTTGGATACTAACCGCTGTCCAAGGCCTACTAATCACCACATTTAACCCCACTCCCTGGTTGTTTAGATCTTTTCTAGTGCAGAAAAAATTCCCACCGAGTTGCCTAGAACAATTGCTGATAGTTTGTAAGAACAGCAAGAGTAAATTATTGTAAGGGCATCTGGATAGTTGCATAAAAAACTTCAATTAACATTTGTTTCAATGTTGAGATTAATTAAACTAAGCAGGAAATTCATAAAAATATTGTTCGATTATAGAATATAAAGCAAAATATAAAGAACTTAAACTTAAGGTTGAGGAATTGGAACTTATGGTTAAGAATTCATTTGAAACCGAAAAGAGAACAGTAAATACACGTATAACGTGATAAAGTCTAACATGTAGCAAAATTATGAAACGGTTGAATATATTCTGTAATAAAAAAGCATTACAAAAAATAAATTTGTTTGCTTTCATGTACAGGATATGGGCGTTTAAAAATAATTTTCTTTTATTTTACCTCTCTTGACGTGTTCATTTTAGGTCTGTGCACTACTATCCATTTTTTTTCTAGAGTCCTCTGACTTTGAAAGCGTATTGCTCGGGAACTACTGAACCAAATTAAATATTTTAAAAATGAGTAAATAGTAAATTTATTTCTACATATAACAGTGTAATTTAAATTATATTTTTTGAAATAAATTTTCTTTTTATATTAAATTTATTTCTTTGTAGGCTGTTATTTTATTTATTAAATGTTTTGGTTTTTCAGTGATTGAGGACTAGCAGCCTTTAATAAAACATCTATTTTAAAATCAATTTGACGTTTCGCCCCTCAATGTGGGCTTTTTCAAAAATATTTTATTATCTTTTGTTATGTATAAAATTTTGAACATAGTTTTTTTTTATTGTTACACTATTTTAAAAAGTTAACCTGAAACATAAATAAATTAATTAGATTTGTGAACTTGTTTAATTTCTTTTGCCATGCCTCACCATTATATTTTTCTGTTTGATATATTTAAATTGATAATATTAACCCTGTTTCCTTTTTTCCGTTTGTTTTTTTAAATTAGTAGTATACATTTTGACAATTTACAGGTATAATCTTGAAAGTTTTTTCATTTGTTCAGTAATTAACCCCATGATGGTATAAATAATTGGTGAAGTAAATTTAGTTTAAAAATTTCTCTTTACTTCATTAATTTTATGTAAATATATAATAGGAAAACACTTTTTTTTTGTTTTTGGAGTGTTTCTACGCAGGTGTTAAAATATTTAAAATTTAAACACCTGCGTAGAAACACTCCAAAAACAAAACAAAACGGCGCCATCTAGTGTTTTCCTATTATATATTTACATAAAATTAATGAAGTAAAGAGAGATTGATAAACTAAATATACTTCACCAATTATTTATACCATCTTAATTTAGTGCTAACTTAATTAAAACTTTTTAAAATTTAAAATTAAGCGAAAAAATTTGACACTATCTCCATTAATAAACAAGAACGCATAGTTCGCTATTTTTTCATATAAATCTTAAATAAAACACTTTTTCGCCCGAAAATTAACAGGATAACAACCGAAAGGTTTCTTTCTAACCCCTACAAAACTCTCATAGATATATGACATATACTTTCTGAGAAAAAAATTAGTTAACTTACTTTCAATGAAATTGTCTCTAAAAATGGATACCTTATATTGCGTATCGTCCGATAAAAACAAAAGTATACCAGTTAGAAATATAATATTAAACTGTTGTATGCAAATTTACTATTTGCTTGTTTTTAAAATATTTAATTTAATTCAGTAGTTCCCGAGTAATACGCTTTCAAAGTCAGAGGACTCTAGAAAAAAAATGGATAGTAGAGAACCGCAAAATATCCTTGGGACATTTGTCAAGTCGGCGGCGGATATCTATGTGGTTTAGGACATTTTTGCGTGGCCAAGGGTACATTACGTCCCCTTTGGACTTAACCCTTGACTTAACGCTCTTAAAATATCCTGTAAATCCTCGGCGAACGTATTCAAAGACTTACGTTTGGGGTGTTTTAAGACGTTCCACTTGTAATATTCAAATTTTCCATAGACGTCCATATAATCCATATAACATACAACGAAAATCTAAACTCTATTCTATTTCCTGGTCGTCCTGCAGATGTTAAATGGACAAAACATTCGTCAAGTCTTCAACTGACGTATGCAAAATGTCTGTCTGAGACGTTTTAAGAACATCCAAGTTTATGACATTTGAACTTCCATGGACGTCCATATAACGTTCCACGTAGTATAATCGAAAGTCTAATACGTCCCTTGAACATATGAACGCTCTTAAAACGGACGTAAGCAAAACGTTCACACGGGACATCTTAAGAACGTCGCATGTTTGTGACATTTGTATTTCCCGTGGACGTGCATGTAACGTGCCACATAGTATAAATCGAACGTCTATTACGTCCCTTGCATATATAATAGACGTTTTTAAAACGTTCGCCAAGTTCTCGGAGGACGTACGCCAAACATCCGTACGGAACGTTTTAAGAATGTCCAAGTTTGTCACATTTGGACTAAACGTGCTCAAATTCTCAATTTTATAGAAATGCAATTTTGTATGCATAAATGGTAAAAAACCTTAGTTCGGTACTGAGTTGTTCATCATATTTCAGTTGAAGTAAATGCTATTTCGAATTAAATGGGTTTTTTTAATGCCAAGGGTCACCCTAAAATGTTTTCGTAAAAGATAAAATTTCTTCTAGAATAAAATTTACTAATAACGTTGCGCCGATAAATGAAGAAAAATAATATCGGCTTTTTAACAAGAGAATAAAATGTCTGAAAACGCGTTAAACCCTAAATTTATACCTGTACGTGCTACTTTAAACTTGGATGAATATATTTTTTAAATGCAGACGCATAAAAAAAGCATCATATGGCCACCTATATCGATTTACTCCCCAACACAGTCTTTAGGCGGTAATGTCCCGTAAATTTAAACGGATTTTTCTAGAAGTTTTCTTTCGCGATTCTTTTCCTGATTGGTGGAAGAAATGTTAACTTCGTTCGGATAGGTTTGGATAGGAAACGGGCAAAAAGGACCCAATCCTGGGTATCAAAAGTAAAAAAATGCTTAATCTCCATGGAAATGAATAATAATGATATGTATTAAGTTTCTATGATTGCCAAATTGTGTAATTTACAATAATTACACATAGACCGGGAACCAGCAAAAAACCACGTATGATAAGCCCAAAGCTGAATATTTGTGGGAACTTGGCTATTGTTATGTATTACAAGGAAGCGCAAGTATGGCGGTCCGTTTGCGTCGGCGTTGCGCTGCGCAATTTATTGAACGTGTCAAAAAAAGCAATACCCTTAGGGAATGAGTACAAAGCTATTTCTCGTTTTATATGGTACATTATATAATCCTTGTAATACATAACAATAGCTAACTTCTCACAAATATTCAGCTTTGGGATTATCATACGTGTTTTTTTTGCTGGCTCCCGGTCTAACAACTTAGGGCCGGTTAAAGGTTAACCTTTGCTGCTAATGTAAATCATATATTTTTTTTCATAAAGAAAAAAATCATAATTGTAATCTCAAGTTATATAGCGACAATAATACACATACCTTTTACACGTTAAGGGGGTTATCACTTACATAGGATGAGAATATAACTTCATATTATTACACTTTCATTTTTTGTATCTTTTTATACTAAAATTGTCTATAAACCTAAATTGTTATACATTAACGTAGCGTGCTATCTTTCAATAATTAAAACATACATTTATTTAGTATTTCTTCATATCATATCATACATGTCACCGTCCTAAAGTCGACACAATTGATGTATTCTTTTTATAAAACTTCCTGGGTCAATTAATTACTCTCTGAATGAATGAATAGGAAAAATAACTTTGTTTTTAAAATATTTATTTAGATCGGAGAGCAACAACCCCAACATGCGCATTTCCTATTTACGATTTTGTAACAAACAGAAGGGAATCATATATAAGAAATGTGTATTTTATAAAATTCAGTTTTGAATATTAATTTAAAAATGGAGACTAATAAACAAGTTGTCGGTGCTGGTTTAAACCCCGATGAGTGTGAACAAATGATAGCTTGGGGTTTCACGTACTCTAAAATATTAACCTACGGGAGCAATAGAGTGTGGACTTCAACGATAATTCGCAATTGTGTGGAAAAAATGAAAAACCTGCAAATTTACTCATCTTGCATCGAAGGCTGTATTGAGCGATTAGTTAGGGAGTGTCGTGAAACTCTACGAACGATGCAGCTGCAAAGATCTACTTCCCTGGAATTGCTTTTGGATCCTGGATTACCGTGCGTTTTAATCGCATCAACTCAAAGACTCATCTACCTGTAGGAGCAACAAGTGAAGCTGCTGGTATGGATATGTATTCACCTGCAACGTCATCTCCAGGATTAACAACGCATTGCTAGTGGACTAAGGTGTGAATTACCTCAAGGTACATATGGTCGGCTAGCGGTTAGATCATCGATTGCTGTAAAAGGGATTATACTAATTGGTGCGGTCAGTGATTACAGGGGTGAGATAGTGTTCTTGCTTCATAATTTAACACCTGAAACTATTGTGATACATATGGCAATCGTGCAACTTCTTATCATTAAAATATGGTGAACAATGTTAACGCGAGGTGTATTATCTACTTTGCGAGATACAGGAGGATTTGGATCGACAACTAAATATTGAATTCTATACTCTTTAAAAAATAACTATATTCTAAGGTTAATAAATATCTACCTGTTTTTATATTTGTGTAATAAATGAGTACGAAAGATAAATTTGTTTTATCTTATATTCATACATTATTGGAGTAATGACCTCAATACTAAAAAATAATCTTTGATCATCCAAAACAACAAAGTAAACTTAATAGATGACGTCACTGTGTACTTTTTGTTTTTATCTACACCTACTACCTGGAAAACACACATGTACACCTATTGTTACACCTATACACCTAGTAACCTGCACACTTATTGTTACACCTGTACACCTTGTACACCTTGAAAAACTTTTACCTGCACTTGATCACCTGTCACCTGGGGAAAAATTTACCTATACACCTGTGTACCTGCTTACCTGGAAACGCACCTAGTCACCTGTGCACCTGCCTACCTGGAAACACACCTGTGCACCTATGCACCTGTCACCTGGAAACAGAGCTGTACACCTGAATAAATACACACAACAATAGCACACCGCTTATCTTACTTATGGCTTTATCTAACCTACACACACAACAATAGCATACTGCTTATCTTATGGCTTATCTAACCTACACACACGACTAACCTGTATACCTGAATATACACACAAAACAACACCGCTTACCTGCGGCGTAACTGGCCTAGGCTTACAATACCTTATCTACAGACAACAATAGCACACCGCTTATCTTACTTATGGCTTATCTAACCTACGCACACGGATTACCTGTATACTTGAATATATACACACAACAATAGCACACCGCTTATCTGACCTGCTGACCTAAGCTTTATCTAACCTACACACATGGCTTACCTGTATACCTTATCTACAGACACAACAATAGCACACCGCTTATCTTACTTATGGCTTATCTAACCTACGCACACGGATTACCTGTATACCTGCATATATACACACAACAATAGCACACCACTTATCTTACTTATGGCTTATCTAACCTACACACACGGATTACCTGTATACCTGAATAAATACACAAAACAATATCACACCGCTTATCTGACCTGCTGACCTAGGCTTTATCTAACCTACGCACACAATAATAGCACATCACTTATCTTACTTATGGCTTATCTGATCTGCTGACTTACACACACGGCTCACCTACCATTGACCTAATTTGGTCGGGATCTCTCACAGATATACTACTCGAACGGCTGTGTAAGTGACTTTTGTCTCTCACAAATCGAGGAGGCCGTGAGTAGTAGTATAGAGGTTATATATTTGACATAAGAGGGCAGTAAAACGTTTGACATAAGAGGCCATCAAAGAAGCCTTAACTACCCTCAAAACAGGACATTTAAAAAGCACTTTCTGATCAGGTAGGCGAAAAAAGATATATCTAACACTTGACTTAACAACGAAACAATTTAAGGTTAAAACAACCAATACGTGCATGAAAAACGATGTAAAAACCATAAACCATAGAAAAACCTAGAAAGAGCAACTGTAAAACTACAAAAACATTCTACCAACATAACGATTTCGAGGTTTAACTAATCTTAAAATATCTTTGTACTGAACAACGCAAAACTTATTTACACCAAATTTATTTATAACCATAGTAATGCCATAGGATATACGACCAACTGAACAACCGGCCCTTAGTTAAGTTAGGTTAGGTTAGGTTTGAGTTAGGTTAGGTTTAGATTAGGTTAGGTTTAGTTTAGGATAGGTTAGGTTAGATTAGGTTGAAAAAAAACTCGAATTTGCTTTTGTATGGCGTTTAGGGACGTTTGTCCTAAAAATGAATCAGCATAAAATTTCCTTTAAAATGACACCAATTTGATCAAAAAATGTTTGGTGAGGAAATCTTTTAATTGTTCAAAATTTTATTATTATTAAGTCAAATTATTTTTAGAGAGTCTAAAAGGGCAGTAGTTTTTGCATATTTTTGAAGCACGAATGCGCGAACACTACGTTTGAATTTAACTGTTACATTCGCAAAATGTCTTTTTGAAAGTGATGAGTTTAAAAAATTATTTCTTGGACCTTTTCATTGCAAAGTTTTTTATTACGTCACCAAAATTTAAGTAGGTTGAATGGTAGGAGTTTGCTTTGCTACTCGTTAAATGACACGGAAACATCGGTGTTACTACAGCAGCAGAGAAAGGGCTCATATTTGGAAGTTGTAACGCGACGCCTTAGAGCGCAGCGCGGTGGGCGTCTAAAACGCGGAGTCGGGTTCCGGGGAACGCGCTGAACCCGCCTCGCGCCGGTCCTGGTTTGAATCAGGTGTGATACAATGGTGAAGTATGGACTTTATGCAATAGAGGGGACTACACCGGAATTGTATATTTTGTATATCTCGAAACCACCTATAAATTGTAAATTGGAAGCTTATCAAAACACCTTTACTTTGTTACTTATCAATAATATTATGTTAAAAGAAATTTTAAATAAATCTATCAGTGCACCGTTGGTTTACTATTCTGATTGCTGATTAAAAAAGCCAACAAGATTAGACTGCATTCATTCATTTATGTGATACTTAAAACTTTTGATTTTTTTCTGTTTTCTACTTACAACACAAAATATATATAAATTAAAAAGCTGTTGTCAGCAAACATGGAGGAGCAATCGCTATCATTATGTTTAAATGGTAAAATAATAAGTTATTTTCTTAAACACAAGATTCCACTTTTATTTCTTATTACAGCCCCTATCGAACTTAACATTAAAGAAGAAACACAAATAAAAATTGAACCACAAATACATGATGATGACATCAAATATGAAACGCTAACATTGTCTAACAATGATTACACTCCGTTGGTCGTTACCATTAAGAGCGAACATGAAAGTTCATACGAAATGAATTTAGTAGAGGAGGATGAGAAAATTATCGTTAAAGATGTATTTCAATGTGAAATATGTAATGAAAATTTCTTTTCAAAAACTTACTTAAACAGTCATTTAAAGACCCATAAAATAACTAAAATATTTGAATGTACTATTTGTGATTACAAATGCCTGCATAGAAATGATTTGAAGCAACACCGACAGTCTCACAAAGGAGAGAAACCATTTATGTGTGACATATGTGGGTATAAATGTTCAAGAAGGCGTCTTCTGCAACAACACATGCTTACACATAGTGAAGACAAACCCTTTCAATGTGAAATATGTGATTATAGAAGTACAAGAAAAGGTGATTTGCAGAAACATATACTTATTCATAGTGGTGAGAAGCCTTTTAAATGTGACCATTGTGATTATAGAAGTTCGCATAAAAGTCATCTTCAAAGGCATGTGCGTACTCATAGTGCAGAAAAACCATTCAAATGTGACATGTGTGATTATGAATGTATAAGAAAAAGTAGCTTGCAAGAACATGTTCTAAATCATAAAGGTGAGAAACCATATACCTGTGACGTTTGTGATTACAAGTGTTCAGGAAAACGTAATCTACGAATGCATATATTTACACATGCTAGTGAAAAGCCGTTTGCTTGTGATAAATGTGATTATAAATGTTCACGGAAAGCACATTTGAAACAGCATAAGTCGACTCACGATAATAAAAAGACTTATCAGTGTAGTTTATGTGATTATAAAAGTTCTTCAAAAAGTTATCTTCAACGACATATGATTACTCATAGTATCGAAAAACCATTTAAATGTGAGTTATGTGAATATAAAGCTTCATGTAAAAGCTATCTTCAACAACACATGATTACTCATGCTGATGAGAAACCTTTTGGATGTGATATATGTGATTATAAAGCTGCATGCAAAAGCTATCTTCAAACACACATGTTAACTCATAACCTTATAAAACAATTTGGATGTGACTTATGCAATTATAGAGGTCCAAGTAAAAGACATCTTGAGAAACACCTACTCGTTCATAATGGTGAGAAACCATTTCAGTGTGCTCACTGTGGTCATAAAAGTTCATGTAGGAGTAATCTTCGGCGACACATTGTCATTCATAAAGAAGAAAAACCATTTGCCTGTGATGTATGTGATTACAAATGTAAATATAAAAGTGATCTTCTGAGACATCTACTAACTCATAGTGTTGAGAAACCATTTGCATGTGATATATGTGATTACAGGTGTTCACAAAAATGTACCCTTAAACGCCATATGTTAGAACGCCACATAGCAGATAAACCATTTGCATGTGAAATTTGTGGTTACACATGTTTACAGAAATGTGACCTACATCAACACTTTTTTACTCATAGTGATGAAAAATTATTTAAATGTGATATATGCGATCATAATAGTTTATCAGAAAACAATCTACAGCAACACATGCTTACTCACAGCAATAATAAAGTATTTAAGTGTGATGCATGCGATTATAAATCTTATCGCAAATATGACTTGCAACAGCATATGCTTACTCATGGCGATGACAAACCTTTTGCATGCAACGTATGTGACTATAAATGTTCTTGGAAAAAGCATCTTCGACAACATATACTGACTCATGCTGATAAGAAACTATTCCATTGTGGTAATTGCGATTATGAATGTTTACGAAAGTGGGATTTGCAGAGACACATGCTGAAACATACTGGTGAAAAACCATTTATTTGTCATATTTGTAATGATGGTTTTTCACAAAAAGGCACTTTGCAGCAACATATGTTCACTCATAGTGGCCTAAAACCTTTCGCATGTAATGAATGTGCTTATAGGACAGCATGGAAGACTCATCTTAAACGACATATGCAGAATCATAGCAATGAGATACTGTTCAAGTGTGATAGATGCGATTATAAATGTAAACTGAAAAAACGTTTGCAGAAACACATGCTGACTCATTCAAGTGAAGAATCAAGTCGATGCTAGTATATGTTTAGTTAATACAAGTAGAATAAATTTATACAAATTCCTATATCGTACTATTTATTTCTTTATTAAATAATTGAAGAACTATTATGGATTTTCCTTATAAATACTTAAAAATAGAATTTTTCCAAATAAATATGCTACTGTCCATGGAACCTTATCTTCACCAAGGTCATAATTCAGATTTTCTTCTAGATAATTTAATGCTGTTTTTGTTGCTTTTTCTATCATTATCCGTTAATAAGTTACAGACTTTTGAAAACTAAATTTTAAAACACTTATTTTTCAAAAAGGGAGTTTAAAGTTTGTCATATAATACACTGATAATAGTGTTGCCTGATTTAATATAAAATTTAGCCATTTTAACAAATAGAAAAATCAAAAAGTATCATTTTTCATGTATATAAAAGAACAAAAAATAATTTAAAACAAACAACCATAAACGCCATTTGTTAACCTTATTCTCATGTTCTTGCTCTCTTGAAAAATTTACCTGGTGAAGATATTTATGTATAGTAAAGTTTCTAGCCATCTATAATAATATCATAAACTATCAGATGACTGTTTGACTATTCACGTTGGCAATCTTCGGTAGCACCAAACTGCAATTAATGGCTCAATAAACAAAGTAAGTTTGCTTTAAACAGATTTAAAGACAAAAATTTCTTTAATAAATTTAATATAATTATAATAACAAGAATAAAGAAAGTTTATAAATAATAAAAGAATTAATATAATAACGAAAAAAACTCAAAATAGTAACAAAATTGTCTCAATAACCAACAAAAGTCTATGATTGATGATCTATAGTTTGTTTTCTTGACGAACACAAGAGTCTCATGCACTGTAATAGGTTACGACTTGGTTACAGTTGTCTAGAACTAATTCTTGGAGTTTCTGGTGAAATGTCTCCCAGCTAACCGTAAGATCAGTTGTTCAAATCCATCTGTCATTCTTATTTAGACAGTGTCCTATAAGCTTTATCGGAGGAATCACAAAAACCATGCAATTTTATAATATTATGTTGTTCTATTGCTGTCTTCTAATGCTTCTAGGCGACTAGCAAAACTGTAGATGTTATGATTTCTGAGGTTCTAGAATTGGTTGATTCCATTTCATATCTTGGTGTCATAGTTTCTAAATGACTAATTTCGCCGTAACGGTGACAGGATTTAACCATCCTAATAGATTGAATAGTTTTGCTATCTCAAAAAGGATTGCCATTCTAGTGAGGTTGGATGCACCAATGTTCTGTTTGAAACAGGATGTGTTAAGATTTAAAAAAAGCAAGACTGCATTTTATCTCCTGAGGAAGAAAATTAACTTCAGACAAACCTTTAAGAAATAAACTTTTCAGGTAGCAGTTCTCCTCATTATTAAATTATGAACATAATTTACAGCCCAGCAAACACAGCAACATATATTATTTACGTAACTGAGAGTAACAATGCCTACATTATTATGTAGCAGCTAAGTAAAATTCAAGTCATCTGGAGAGCGTTATGTCCGCCTCATTATGCATCTGTTATTTACGTAAATTCTATATCACTGTTAATACATGAGATATGTAAAATACAATCTATATTACAAACGTACACAAAGCGCCGTATATTTTACGTTTGTTTAATTATGAGCATGTTCTATCATATATAAAATCGATACATTGCAGTTCCACGCAAATTCTTAGGCGGCGATCCACTTCCTACCTGTAATCCTGAACTTACCTGTAATCCCTTTGGAACAGGATCTTTAAGTTAAAGCAACAATTTTCAAATTTTCCACTTTGTATAGGATAACTTATTTCTTTAAAATAGTAATAGATTCCTTCCTGTAATAGTAAAATTATAAGAAAAAGAAAAACTCAGAACATTTTTATTTATTTTGTTTATTAAAAAAGGAAAAGATATAGTTATTAATTAATAACTGATTATAGAAAAAAAATCAGTATTATATTATTACATAGCATGCAATGTAACAAAATAGGAAAAAATCAAAAGCTATGTATAAACAACATTAATCAAAAAGCCAACTGATTTAAGATTATTCCTGGTTTTTTTAACAAATTATGCCATTCGGTTTTAGGTATTCAACTTCTCGATTCCTATTAAATGATATGACACTTCAAAAAATATATGAATTCACTGGAAATTAAATTTGTCGCGGCTGTTTATTATTCCACTTCCGAAATGTTTCCGTCACAGAAATAAAACTGGTTATTGTATTTTAAATTTATATTCAACATACACATAAAACAAACAATGGGCGACCACGATTTAACACACGTCTGCACGATCAGGTGGTACACGCGCTACTAATGTTTTCCCCCGCACTTTGCAAACAAATTAGTGGTTAACTAGTTATATATTTAACTAGTAAAAAGTGTGACGTAAAATACAAATCACATTATTAATGTCGCATATATGTAAATCTGAAGACGCCAGACTCTACATTAAACATTTAATATCGGGAATATATAGCAAATGTTATATCACCAAATTTACAAGTGGGGTATGTAAATGTGTTTATATAACTCATTTTACTTGATTCTTATATAGCAGACAAGTAAATGTCACAGTTTTGTTTACTGGGTATGCTAGACAAATAATATGGTTTTTATTTTCAAAAAGACTCCATACCAAAAATACATCATTATTTTTTTATTTTTATATACTGTTTGTTATTTTTTATTTATTTATTTATCATAGCAACGACGACTAGCCAACTAATAGCTAAATGCATTATCTTTTAATACATACATACATAATCTTTAACCTCATATCCCTTTCGGTGCCGAGGCGTCAGACACATCGATACATATTAGTCATAAATATTGCTTTTTTTCTTTCATTAATTTTATATACAATTACATTGCCTTATCCTTTTTATTTTTTAACAGTCCAAATAAACACCTAATGCTTTTATCTGCACCAAAATCTAATTTGAATCATCTCAGAAAATTCTCAAAAAACATCAAAAAATCTTTTCTTGGAAATTGAGATTTTTAATAACTTTACTAAAAGTTATATCGGCGGCACATGGTGGAATAAATATTCATTCATAAATATTAAATACATATTTCATTAATTGAGCCATGTACAAAAATTAGCTGGCTTTGGTTGTTATTTATTGATTTACAAGTGTTTATACTTTATACCCACATACATACTTCAATTTAAAGATAAGTCATTTTAAAAACATCATTCATCTGAAAGGGCTATTTACACTTAGCAGATTATTACTATCTTGGGAAGCGTGCATCTAATTTTACTGGTAAAACTAAAAATGTAGGAATTATTTATAGTAGAGTAACAAAGTAATTAAGTTATTCACAAGTTACTTAGAAAGTAATCAGTTACTAAAGGGTTTTCCAATAAGGGCGGGTCGATGTTCAAGTGGAATAAAACAAGCTATGTGTGAGGTATTAACGAAATTCTTTTTTTATTTGAAAGACCCATGTATGTCATTATGTATGGAATATAAAATCGTTCAAATGTCCGCCGCGGCTTCTCACGGTGACACGGATCCGAGTGGTCCAATTTTCAATGACTCTGCCGCATAGATCCGCATAGAGCGATGGCACTGGTTATGTTGACTTTAAGGGCATCGGTCGATTGCGGCTTATTGGCATCTACCTGCGACTCAGGAAACCCCACAAGAAAAAGTCTAGCGGGATCAAATCGCATGATCTTAGTGGCCAATTAACGTCACTCTGCGAGAGATAACCATACCCTCAAATCGTTCATGCAGAATGTCCATCGTGCCATTCGCTGTGTGACACGTAGCGCCGTCCTGCTGGAACCACATGTCGTCTACGTTCATGTCGTTCTATATGGGCCGAAAGAAATCGGTTATCGTCGTTCTGTAGCGCTCGCCGTTGACGGTGATGGCCTCACCAACATGGTTTTCAAAAAAGTACGAACCAATAACACCGCCGGCCCAAAATCCGCACCAAACAGTAACCTTTTGTGGATGCATTGCCACCTGCTGAACCTCGTGTGGGTTGGCGTCGTCCCATATACCGCAATTTTGCTTGTTGACATAGCCATTCATCCAAAAATGCGCCTCGTCGCTGAAGTTGATTTTTCGGCCGACATTGGGGTTCTCTTCCAAACGCTCCGAAGCCCAGTCAGCGAACAAACGGCGTTGTCTATGGTCATTAACTTTGAGCTCCTGGGTCAGTTGGATCTTGTACGGGTATAGGCCCAAGTACCGACGCAAAATAAGTTGAAGTCTGCGAAAGGCCGAGTTCTTGTGCACGGCGAGGAATTGACTCCCTCGGGTTCTCCTGCACACGTTCACGGACTGCAGCGATGTTGTTCGCCGATCTGGCGTTCCTCTGACGTACGGATATTGGCCGAATGTTTACCGAACGCGAACCTGTCGTCTCAAATTTGCGCACCAAACGTTGGAGAGTTGACTGTGAAGGGCCACCGCGTCTGTCCTAAAATGGGCGCAACGTTTGCACTAACGAATACTCATTTTGATAATAAAGTTTTATCATTTGGACGTTCTGGTCAAGCGTGTAACTTGCCATGGTGATTTGGCCTCAGTGACTGAATATTAAACAACAGATTAGACAGACGCCACCAAAACAACATGGCCGCCAACATTGACCCGCCCCAATTGAAAAACCCTTTAATAATGAGTTATTTCTACTCAGATACTACCCAACACTGTATATAATACAAGGTCGATCAGTATAGGCATCAGAATCTCGATTGACCTGGAAGCTGATTGTACTTAGATGAGCATGGTAGATTCTGTAGTCCAACATGATTATTGACAGAAACTGTAGGTTGTAATGGTGGTAGTTGTTCTGCTGCTGTTTAGGGTAAGACGAAGTTTTTGTGGCTTTGGAAAAGGCTTTTTGCCTGTATGAAGTAAAGATTGGTATTCTTATTAATAAAAGTGCCATAAGTCCATGCTTTTGCATCCTACTTTGCATTTATGGTTTAGAAAATTTGACAGTTCATCGCAGCAGTGGGGGGTGGTCTTTGGGGGGGGGTGCGTGGTCGAGCGCCGCCCGAGGGCGCTAGGCTGTTTGGGACGCCGAAATTGGTAAAATCATTCGATAACAGTAACTTTTTAAAGTTAATAAGGGCGCTCTGAAGGACTCTGCCCGAGGGTGCCAAGAGGGCTAAGACCGGCACTGCTTCTAGTACAGGTAAATGAAGTGATGTTGCTCACAGCACCAACAAGAATGATTGTTATAGAAGTTGGTTGGTGACGGCTGTGGAGCGCTTGCACTTCCTCTGGCTGAAAAAATGGCTTTTAGGAATTGGGATTCCATAAGTTATTCAAAGCGATTCACCTGGTGGGTGCACTTCCGAAACTGTTCGTAGACCTTATTAGTTTTTCGATCCCATTTTCTTGTGATTTATGGGTTGACAATTGGCCCCCATCATGTCAATGTCTCGAAGCCGTCAACAATGGTTTCGATATCAAAATTATTGATGGCTATATAAGGCATTTGCTGGTGTCATCATGAAGTTTAATTTGATCTCACAGAATTCGTATTGGACAGTAGGTAAATCTGGTATTTTGTCTGCCAGTGTGCAGATCAGCTTTACGCAGTTTACACAACAGCTAAATGCATGAAAGCATTACAAAATGACTTATTCCTGAAGGAACTTGCAGTCTTTCTTTCAATCGAAATGTAGGACAAAATCAAATTAAAGGGACGAAAAGTTTATTAATAGTATATGAGTTTTGTCTATGTTTATCTGTAATCCTATTGCTTTGTTTCTCTTGCAAATGTCCGATATCATACTTTCTAGATCTTTTTTGTTTTCAAATATAGACATATCATCTGCAAATCTTAGGTTGGTTAGTTTTTCCTGTTTATATTTATATCATAAATAGTTTTACTTTTCTAACTTATTAAATGCATACTCCAAAGTTGAGTTGAATGGGTGAGATGAACAGGTGTGCAAGATCTTTCCTTTTCCGTCAGGTAATGTATGCTTGCTCAATCATATAATCCGCACATATTTAGTTGGCACTTTTGTTCAAGTAGGGTAGCATTTCTTTGTGATTGAAAGCTTTAGTGAAATCAATCAAAGCTATGTAAAGTGGTAAGTTTGTAACTCTAAGCAAGATTTATTGTGGTCTGAAATTTTTGAATTATCAACCATTTAGATTTACCTATCAGAAATTGGTCGTTTACATGCAAGACAAAAGGGATCCTACACAAAAAAAATTATAAGTTGTTGGTGGGTGGCAACCCTACCCCCTGTGCAAAAACTATTATAAACTTTTATCGAAAAATAAGTAGGCAAATTATGAATTTTATTTACATTTATACATTTGTTTTACCATTAATTAATTAATACAAAACTAAAACAAGTATTTAATAATTAAATTAGCTTCAAATCTAACTAGGTTCATTTCCGTATTGTGTTCTTTTTAATTCCTTCGTTAATTCTATCTGCTGTTGTAAATTGTACAGGTTCTCAGCTTTACGTCTTTGTTGTCTTTCGACATCTTTGATAACCCCTTCGTGCAATTTATCTCTACAGAAAAATTAATAATGTTGATTCTCATTCATTTAATAAATTGCTCAAAATTTTCTTTTGCATTAGTTTATTACCTGTCTAGTTGCTGCTTAAAATGAACATAACCTATAATTGATACAGAGGTTGTGCAAGCAGCAGCTAATATTAATTTTGATGTTAAAGACATTTTCAGCTCTTCCCTTTTCTCAACAGCTTGCAACCATGCAGTTATTACTCGTTTTCTTACACAAATTAAATATTTGCACTTTAATTACAGATTTTTATGTGAGTGTAAACAAAGATTTTATAACCATAACTTCTAAGGGAATTTCTATTTCTAGATTAGTGGTATCACTGAAATATGTTACTACCGGTTACTACTGTCACATGTGACATTCAAAAATAATATAGGTTATATGTATGTTGTTTCTTTTATTAAACTAATAATTCAAAAATGTTCCTAATAAAAACCATTAAAATAAATTATTTGCCTAAATCCATTAAGCAACAGTGTCACTTTCATATAAGTAAAATATATTTTAATAAATCACAATTTAAATATAAAAATACCCAATGTGATAATGAACATTTAAATAATTTAATTGAAAAATATAAAGATAAGATAATTTATAACACTGTTATTAACAATATTCTACCTAGAAGAAGCTATACTCAAAAAGGTATAAAGGCATATAAAAAATTGTTGCGTGTAGAACAACTAGAACGAATAAAATACCAGTCTATAGAACCTTTACCAGTGGTTTTAAAATATATGTCATCAGAAGATAAATCTAGGACAGATGAAAACGATTGTCTTGAAGGAAAAGATTCTAAACAGAACAACACAGTTCATTTCCCTTTTGGAAATCAAAGTGCTACTCCTATATTCAAAGAAAAGAACCAGCAGACACAAAAAGAAAATAATACTGATGTGAAAGATCTAGCTGATACAACTTATAAAGAAATTAAGCAAAGACAAGAAGCATACAAAGATGTAGATCTTAGTAAGTGGATGACGGATTATGAAAATTATGAAGATAATGAGCAAGAAGATGAAGGAAGTGATAAATGGAAAATAAATTATGGAACGCCGGATCCAAATTCTAAAATTAGTAACGTGCCTTGTGGTGGTTGTGGAGCATTAATGCACTGTAAGGTAGTTAGAATAAGAAATACTTATTGAGAGTTTGAGATATTTATGATTATTTGATAATAGGATACTGCAATTCCTGGGTATATCCCTTCGGAAATTTTTAAAAATAGTTTTAAAAGAGAAGGAATTCATTTGAGAGCCATAACATGTCAGAGGTGCTATTTTCTTAAAAATTATGATCTTGCATTGCAAGTTCGAGTTACACCAGAAGATTATCCAAAGATTCTAGAAACAATCAAAGAGAAGCGAGCTCTTATTATTTTAATGGTTGATTTATTAGATTTTCCATGTTCAATTTGGCCTGGTATTGCAGAAACTCTAGGTAGCAATTATAATAAAAATTGAATTTTTACTAATCATTATTTGTAAATATAGGTTCAGATAAACCCATAATAGTGGTAGGTAACAAAGTAGATTTATTACCACAAGACAGTAAGGCATATCTCGAACGAATCAAGAAAACATTAAAAGAAAATGTTGAAAAAGTTATTGGTAAACACACAACAGAGAACATCAAACACGTTGGATTAGTATCAGCCAAAACCGGTTGGGGTATTGAAGAATTAATTAACAAACTTCACAATTTATGGAAAGGAAAGGGCAATGTTTATTTAGTTGGATGTACAAATGTAGGAAAATCGAGTTTATTTAATTGCCTTTTACAATCTGATTACTGTAAAGTTCAAGCTGTCGATCTGGTACAACGAGCTACAACCAGTGTTTGGCCTGGAACCACCTTAAATCTACTTAAATTTCCTATTTTAAGACCATCAGGTACGAAACAAAACTGAAATACTTGTTAATGTGTATCTTATGTGAGCTTTTTAATAATTCTATTCTAGGCTGGAAATTATATGTGCGTACCAAACGACTACAAGCTTTACAGAAGATTCAAGTTGAAGAGGCAAAATTTAATAAACTGCAGTTACAAATGACTAAAGATCCAAAATATGCTACACTTGTGGGTAAATATGTTACTAGTTGTGTTCAGCTTCAAATCTAAACAGTTTTCCAAATGCAACGTCAAAATCTGGCAACTTTTGACTAAATAACTAATTATAAATATTGAACCTAATGCAGCATATGAAGTAGTATGTTGCTGTGCTCAGATCTACCCTTATATTTTTGCATTGTTTATTTTCTTGGGCTTTTTCTTTCCACATAGTTCCAACATATTCTTCCCACTGCCTTATATAGGTCTTCTTTTGGTGTCCATCCGGTTACTGTTTTTGCCCACCTTCTATTTGGTAGTCATGCTACAGACCAGCCCAATTTCATTTTAGTCTTCTACAATTTGTAATAACCTCTTCAAAACCTGTTCTTCTCTGTAGTTCACTTAGCCTCACTTTGTCCGACAATTTTATGTTTAGGATTGATTGTTCCATGTGTTTTTCTTAATTCTTGAAGTTGTTGCTTATTTGAGTTCCATTTCTGTGCCCCATATGTGAGAGTTGGAAGGTTGCATATGTATGTTAAACACTTTTCTGTTTGATTTCATTGGGATTTGGTTCTTCAGGATTTTATTTAGTGGTCCAAATCTTTTCCAGGCTGTACTAATTCGTCTTTGTATTTCCTTTAAAACTAATCCCCCTTAAAAACTAAAGTTTTTTTTTGCATTGTCTTTTTTCCCAGTCTTTATGTTAATAAACGGTTTACTGCAAAGGGCAGTAATTAATGAATTGAGATTTTCGAGGTTATCTACGACAGTATATGATCTAGAAATTATATACTTCTTGTCATTTTCTCCTTTTGTCCTATGGGGCATCAGAGGTTTGTTTCTCTCTTCAATTAATTATATACAAAAATATTAATCAAAAAAGAGATGTTGTCGTGCATCTAGTATACAGATCAAGTAATTCACCTGAATCGGATAGATAATATAGAAACCAGCGCAAAGCAGTGCAATGTTCATAAATGTAATTATTCTACATGTAAAATGTTTGAGCATAATATTTAAATTTAAAAAAAGAAACACGTTAAAAAATTTCCAATCGGCATTAAAAGATTTATTAAATTTGTGATATATTGATGAATTAAATAAATAAAATACACTAAAGACTGAACTCCATGAAGTTTCTTTTTTTAAAATAAATTGCAAATTGCAAAACAGTCGTGACATCAACAAATCAATATTATTTAAACTTTTTTTACGAGTTTATGTTATCTAAGTTTACACAATTACAGTAAAACCTTGGATTACGAGTAACTTGGTTTGCGAGTGTTTTGCAGAACGAGCAAAAATTTTTAATGAATTTTAACTTGATTAACGAGCGATGTCTTGCATTATGAGTAAAATTTTTAATACCTATACGCTTTGTCTGCCGACCATCACGTCATTACAACTACATATTATCCTTAACAATTGAAGAATTTGGGTCAACGCCTCATCAACATCTGTGTAAACATACGATAAGATAAGAGTTTAAACAGCATCTAATGTTACCTCAACTGTTAAAAATGTCAGCAGATTTCACATTTTAACATTTTATTTGTCATCGATGAATACATACACCCTAATAACGGGTTATAATTAAAAATTTGATTATGTTAAGTGTCATAATGTAATGACGTCATTTAAAGAAAAGTAATTATGCAAATTTTTAGCTATAACCCGTTAGAAGTACATAATAGAGAAGATTAAATCAATTTAATCGAATATGTACACGTTAAGCATCATGTTAGCTCTTCTTAAATAAAATCAATTTGTGACTACTGAACCTTTCAAACTCATTTGGTGTTTATCTTATCAGTTAAATTACAGAGGCGAGCGCGTGATCGTTTGTTTTATTTTTACATATACGTATATGTATTTTGTATTTTTGTATCATTTCTATATGAATAATAAATAGTTGTGGAACGAATCATCCGAGTTTCCATTATCTCTTACATGGGGAAATTTGCTTTGATTAACGAGTGCTTTGAATTACGAGCTCATGTCCGAAACGAATTATGCTCGTAAACCAAGGTACCACTGTATATTTAAACATTATAGGTCATCTTGACAGGACATTTACACAGGAGTCAGATGCTGTAACTTCAGTAGACCCATTCTCTGTACAAGGACATGCCAATGTATCAGGAAGAACAAACATAGGAATAAATGAAAACGATCCTATTTTTGTGAGTAGTAAATGGTGTTATGATACCCCAGGTGTGGTACAACCCGATCAGGTAAGCAGTGCTTTTGACTTATAAGTTTCAGAACTTCTCAATAGCAAAGTTTCCCTTTTTAGATAATTCATTTATTAACTACTGAAGAGCTTATGTTAACTTTACCAAAGCAATTATTACGTCCACAGACTTTTAGTATTAGAGTTGGTCAAACGTTATTTATTGGAGGAATTGGCAGATTGGACTGTATTGATGGTCCTTATTCAACTAAGTAATTTATATTGAAATAGCAAGTAATCTAAAATTTTATTATTTGTTTAAATTTTTAGATTAACAGTATTTTGTTCAGATAGTTTACCAATAACAATCTGTCCTTTAGAAAATGCAGATTTGCTGTATAAAGAATTATTAGGTACGGAAATATTTGAGGTACCTAAAGGTACTGATGAACGTTTAAATAAATGGCCCAACTTAAAAGCCAGAGAAGGTATTTTGAAATTAACTGGTGAAAGCAAAAAGAAATCTTGTGGTGATATAGTCTTATCAAATGCAGGTGAAGTAAATGGAATTTCTTGTTTAAAAAAAAATAATTTATATCTTTTGAAGGATGGGTTGCTGTAACTTGTAATACTGGATGTGAAGTTAGTTTTAAAGTATGGACACCTGAAGCTCGAGGAATCTATCTTAGAAAATCTGTGCTACCATATGCTGTAGAACTAAGAGGGAAAAGAATCCGACGTACTCCTACTTTTAATTCTGATAAATTTTTTATACCACCATAAATAAAACATTTTACAAATAACTTTTGTTTTTAATTTTCTAATATAGTGGCAATGTTCAGCTAGACTCAGCAGTCATTAGCATGTTGATGTATGAAGACAAACTGCTAAGTTAGTATTGAACATTACCAAACAAGCATCTGTCAACAAGTCAGTCAAATAGTAGTAAAACCAATAGTTGTTCAACGTGACGGTAAGCGGTTATAACTATTTATGCTGGAGTTAGCCAATGATTGATTACATTCAAATTAAAAACCATTAGTACCTACTTTAGCAAAGTGCAAATTAGTGTTGCTAACCCATAATGAACCCATAAATATTTAAAACAAAAATATTTAGCTTAGTCATACTTTAGAGTACCTGGGCAATGCTAAATTGGCAGAACAATATTGAGGTATAGCACAAACAGCACATAACGAACGCACAATGAACTCTCATGATCACGGTTGCGATTCCGGGACGAGGGAGTGGCTAAATATTAGAAAACTTTGCAGCCCTTGAGTGTACTGTTGACACCTTTGAAACAAAATTTGAAAGTGCGGGTACTACACGTGATTATACGACGCAGTTTTATCGTGAACCTCGATCTATGCGTTTCCACTTATAATTTATATTTTACAGTTGATTTATATGCACTATCAATACTATAGGTACATATGGTAATTTTAAAAACGCTTAAGAAACAGAAATACGTAAATGAACTTTTAATGGTAATATAATTTATAAAATCTTATTTACAAATAGATAAATACAGATACGGATAGATCGGATTGTTTCTAGAATGAACCACAAGATGGCGTTGTGCGGGCGTACTGATTAGAGTCACTACATCTAGTCACTTGGGTCGCGCTGGTCGATCAGACTACCGCAAAACGCCGCCATATTGGGGCAAAAGAAGCACGAAATTGTTCATTATTTGTATCTGATTGCATTTAATCAAATCCACGCTTACTTTAAAAGGTTTTTCTTCTTCTGAAAGATCAAACCTCTAATATGTCAAATACGTAAAACGTGGTTTTAATTTGTCCATTATTAAAAATCACCCTTCTCTGCCCCAATATGGCGGCGTTTTGCGGTACTCTGATCGCCCAGCAGAACCTAAGTGACTAGATGTAGTGACTCTAGTACTGATTAGAGTCACTACATCTAATCACCTAGACTGTGCTGTTCAATCAGAGTACCGCAAAACGCCACCATATTGGCCCAGCAGAACCTAAGTGACTAGATGTAGTGACTCTAGTACTGATTAGAGTCACTACATCCAGTCACCTAGACCGTGCTGTTCGATCAGAGTACCGCAAAACGCTGCCATATTGGGACAAATGAAGCACGAAATTGCCCATTATTTTTATCTATATTGAATTTAATCAAATCCACGTTTAGCTTAAAAGGCTTTTCTTATTATGAAAGTTCAAACTTCTAATATATCAAATAGGTAAAATGTGATTTTAATCTGTACGTTATTAAAGATCACCCTTCTCTGCCCCAATATGGCGGCGTTTTGTGGTACTCTGATCGACCAGCGACTAGGTGACTAGATGTAGTGACTAGTGCTGATCACTTGTTTTGAAAGCACCATTGTTCGTACAACAGTTGTAAAATTTTCAAACGGATTGGATATAAACACCAATTCAAGTAAACAATTTGTACATTTTCTTAATCATGAATAAAAACGAGTTCCGTGCAGTGATAAAACATTTCTTTTTTAAAGGCTTAAATGCTAAACAAATAAAAACGGAATTAGATGAAGTTCATGGCGAATCTTTGCCTTCGTATGCAACAGTTGCAAACTGGGTTGCTGAATTTAAACGCTGTAGAACAAGCATAGAGGATGCACCACGTTCTGGCTGACCAAAAACACCTACCGATGAAGAAACAATTGAAAAAGTCCATGAAATCGTGATGAAGGATCGCCGAATAAAGTCGAGAGAGATAGAAGAGAAAGTAAGCATTTCATAAGACCATGTACATTGCATCTTACATCAACATTTGGACATGAGAAAGCATCAATATCAGCTAAAATGCAGACAACTAGGGGAGACAGAATGCTATTATAGATGTTATTATATTGTAATACAATTCTTTTTATAAATACTGCTAAACATTACTCGGTTACACTCATTGTTTTCACTTTTTATTTATTGAATATTTCTTATTATAGTTATTATACTTGACTATAAGATCCGATTCAAATATTAAGACCCTCCCACATTTTAGAGCAAAAATCTAGCAAAAAGCAAATGCATAAGCGTTGAGGGCACTAATATCTATAATATAAAAAACTACAACAGGCTAGCTTTGTGTTTGTCTCTTCACCGTATTTGTTCGAACTAGCTTGTGCATAGTATTTTGGTAAAACAAGACAAAAGTAGAGTTGAACGTACAAAACTTTGGCTAAGTTAAATTGCTTTGAGAACACAAGAAAATGATTTTCTATTTATTATCAACAATGTTTAAATTGGGCACAACAACGCTCGATGACTATTAGCACTCAACGGTCTAACTTCCTCCGTTTCTGCCGTTCCTGCATAATTGTGTTCTGTATTGCGTAAAGTCTAATTACGATTAGATTTAATTCACTCATCATTTGTTAGATTGGCACTGTTTCAGACATTTGCGAAAATGATTCAATTTAGTTTGACAGTAATCTCAAGTTTAAAGTCACTTTGAAACTGTAAAGTAGGTGGATAATTGACTTTAATCAAGTGAACTTAAACTACTAAAATTGGTTTATGAAAATCATTTTTACTTTAAATTGCACTTTTAAATTTTAAAGTCTGGCTAAAGTTGATTATGAAAATGGCCATAAATTCCAATATATGGCAACACTATCCACAGAGGCTGCACTGCAATTCGGCAGAAAATACTTACGCTAAAAGCTAATATAGCAAGTTGTTTTGCATTTGTTCCGTCTTTGTTATAAGTGGTTGTCTAAAACTTTTAACCTGCTGTAACTAAATGTTAGCATGTTAAACTGCGACAGGCAATTATATACTGACTGCAGAGAGGCTGGAATATTCTGTTGGTATTTTAGAAAAATTCTTATTTATTTTTATTCAAGTTAATATTTTTCGGTATTTGTTTATTATTAGTATTTGTTTTTTCAAAAAATTATCAGGTCATGTTAAAGAAAATTACTTTTACAGTAGTTAATCCCAAACAGAAATCTAGGAATTTTCTATCTCACTTGTTCATTGTAAGTAGAGAGAAAAGAAATTGTGACTTGGGGTAATATTTCAAGCATGACCTTATTTTTGATGACTTAACACGTTAAAATCAAGAAGGTCGTAATTTCAACAATGGCTATCTTTTGATTCATAGATGTTTGACTGTTAACAGAAAAGATAATCAATAGATTAAATAGTAACCTAATAGAATCAACCAAATAAAGATAGTTTATAGCTTTTATGGTGTTGGACAAAGAGGGTCAATGGGCAATATAATATTATTACTTCAGTTTCAAAATTTTATCAATAATAAAAAGTGAGGAAATGTTCACTTTTGCTATTAAAATGGTACATTTTAAATAATTTCTTTCCATGGCTACATTGTTTATAAAAAAGAAATAAAAAAATAAAAGCAGAAACAGATCAAGTATTCATTTGTTTTGTGATTGTTTCTTGCAGCTGTATAAACAGAAAGAGTGCATTCAACATTTAAAATGTCTTCTAATAAAAGAAATCCTTCTAATTTATCATCAAGTGAAGTGCTTTTCACTTTAGAAAGAAAAAGAACGTCTACTGATAATATTCTTGCTGATAATGAATCCAATGAAATAGCAGAAAATTCAAATGTAAATGATGGTGCAGAATCTGAACAACCAGACACCATTTTATGTATTTTATGGAAAAATAATAAAATGGGAGCTGCTTATTATAAAATTAGTGATAAACAAGTATAATTTAATTATCTCTTTATCTGATAACTCCTCTTAATTACTGTTATTTCTTTTAGATATATATCTTGCAAGAAATGGTTGATTTCTCTCCAGAATTCGAAGTGACAAGATGTCTTTTCCACGAGGTGAATCCATTACATGTGGTAACCACGGGTACACCATGTCATGCTTTTGTTAAATTTTTAATAAGTCTAATAAGCAACGAAGCATCTGATGAATCTACAGTAAATTCCACACAAACCATGACACTGCCACCAAATCTTTCACTTTTAACTTTTAAAGAATACAGTAACTATTTTTTTTTCAATAACTATTAAAGTATTTTACTTAAAATAAATTTTCAGCTTTTGATGCTTGTGAATACAAGATATTTGACATAAGCTTACCAAGTGAACCTGAAAATATAACCAGGGCACAAAGAGAGGTCCTTTTACATTCGCTTATTGATTTTAATTCAAAATTATCTGTTCATGCTTTAGGAGCATTACTTAAGTTTACTGAGAAGAATTGGATGCATTTGAATGCAGACAATAACGACGAATTAAGATTTCTACACATCAATCAAATCTCGCTGTGAGAAATAGATATATTTATGTTCTTTTTAGATAAAGGTTGACTATGAAAATGTAAAACGTTTCTGTTAAGGTATTTTCGAAAATTAACTTTGGTTGAGAAAATGCAATCTATCAGGTTTACGCTTGGATTGGTGAATCGAGCGCAAACATTTGTTTACAGTGACAGACATAACCTATAAACCTTAATAAATGATAACTAAGGATAAATGAATCGGTCAAAGCAGAAACTGAATATGTCCCAACCACCTTGTTTTGAGAAAAACAAGAAAAACTGAATTACTCAATGTTGCTTTTATGGACTTTCGTGACTTTTTGGGATATGAAAGAAGGGTATCTGTTAGGTAAGATCACATGGTTCAATTTACTTAAAGTTTTGTATTCTAAGAGAAAAAAATGCATATAAGACGTGGACATGTTCAGTTTCTGCATTGATTGCAAATAAAATGCAAAGAATACGCAAGAAACTATTTTGTGACCAGTGCTCGACCTTTGAGGGGGTGCGAGGTCGGGCGCCGCACGAGGGCGCTAGGCTGTTTGGGGTTCTGAAGTTGGTAAAATCATTAAAATCATTCAATAACAGTTACTTTTTAAAGTTAATAAGGGCGCTCTGAAGGACTCTGCGCGAGGGTGCCAAGAGGCCTAAGACCTGCACTGTTTGTGACAAAAGAACAACTGAACTTAATATTAACAAAAGAAATCTGAAAATCCTAAATACAAAAAAATATTTTTAAACATTCTCTGCTTTCACTGCGCTGTCTTCCTCTTTCTCTTTCATAGACCATTTTAGGATAAAATTGCTGGTAAAATTTGTCAAGTTCTTTCTCAATGTACTTCATAAATCTTTCAGTTTTGGAGAGGTTGTGGAGTCAGTGGGAAATACCTTGAACTGTTTCCTAGGTTGTTCAGTTTTACTTTCTTCTTCATAAACACTGTTACTAGTTGATTTAGACATTTTTGCATAGAGAACTTCCCTCAACAAAATATCACTTGCATATGTCAAAACGACGCGACGATGGCTTCATTTGATATCAGCTAAGCTGTTTTTACTTCAGCGCATCCTAGATATATAAGACATACCACTACAGAGATTGAACACGTCCTATGTTTTTTCAGTTTCTGTACTATACCATCGCTTTTCTACATTATAGAAAAGCAGGACATGTTATATTTTTCCACCATTCGATCAGGCACCCTTGAATTATGGTGAATTCATGTATAACTCAATTTACACAAAAAGTGGACATATGCAGTTTCTGCATTGACCGATTCAAATGAATTTGCATATAACGTTAAATAAAAACCACTTCTCCCCTTTGCCTTTTGTGTAACTGATAGTGATCTAAGTACCTCTTATGCGGGCTGTTTCTTGTGCATCTGCCTCACTGCATTCGCTTTCAAAACATGACATAGATGTGTATAATCTAACCTCAAATCACAAACCAAGCTGTCTTACCATACTACTAACGACTCGGGTTAGTGGGGTTGCCTACAAAAACTAATTATTGAACATATAACATACAACTATATATTATAATATACGAACTAATACCCGGTTGTCCTAAGAGAATTTTCAAGAATGCCTTTAGTGTCAGTTTTTAGGTTATATCCTTAAACGCCATTTGTTACCAGTAAATATCCAAACAACAATAGAATAGTATTAAAATCTTAAATAAAATTGTAAGAAGAAATAAAATAACCATATCTTGATGTGAAACATTAAAAAATTTTGTTTTGTTGTCAAAGATGGTAGTTATGACGGCTTTCATCTAAAAAGATTATAAATGGTTTATTGTAATACCTTAAAAATTTGTTACAATATTGTTTTAAAAATGATATTTTAGTTCAAATCGTGTATTTATGGACCGCAACACCTTTAATGGTTTACACATTTTCCAAAGACGATCTCATAGTGCTAGATTTAAATATGGATCAAGCAGTCGTGAGGGACATAGTATATTTAAGCTTCTTTCGCAATATTGCAAATCTAAATTAGGTTTTACATGTTTAAGGTGATTGTCTCTGAACATCAAAATTAATGAACCTTTTAAAGATCTCTCTTAATTTCTAGAAATATTTTGATGACTCCAATAAAAGATATACAGGAATTACAGAAACGGTTAGATTTCATACAGTTTGCTACAGTACCTGCACATCAAGGATTCATAGAGAGCCTACAAGATAATATGAAGAAAATTTCTGATATAACTGTAAGTTCTCGCTTTCACAACTATTGCTTGAACATAACTCCCTTGTATAATAGATATCTATCTATCTATCCTTGTATATCAAAATTTAAACAGACAAAACATTAATAATCAAACACGGGTAAGTATATTGACAGATACAAAATATAAAAAATATCATAGGGCCTTCTGACTGCTTTATTTATTTAAGTGCTACAGTATAAGGTTTTCCATTAAATAAATTCCATAAGTATACAGGGTGATTCATTTAAAATCCACGCAGGTTTAAGGGGCGAAACATGAAGGTGGATAGATCACAGAAATGCAAAAGAAAATTCTATCTAAGAAAATTTTTGCATTAAAACTTTTAGGGCACCTCAATAATTCACCGAACTTGTGCCGGTCCTGGCGGTCTGGTTGCTTACTATGAAATAATACACGCTAAATAATAGCAGATGTTTGTCACTTTAAAAATACTGTAGTAATAAAATACGAGTGTTTATTGAAGGTCATTACTTTGTAATTAAGTAAGAGAAATAAACGCATTTAAATTATGTTATAAAATATCTGTTTAAGAAGTGATTCATTATCATTACGTATTGCTGTGATTCCAGTACTTATAGCTGAATGTAAGTCATTTGGGTTGCCTATATATTTAGGGGTTTGGACTCAACTTGAACGAATCTTAATTAAATAAATTAATTTGTTACTTAATAAGTAAAGGATACACTCTACATCACTTGATAATAATAAGAAGTAGATCTTAAAGGGATTTTCCACTTAAAACTGAAAAATTATTTTGACAAGTTACGATTTGCATATCGTTAGGTCGTTGGACTTGGTTTTTCATAATTGAAGCCATTGTAAGGTGTAGTTTCACCTGGAAATTATAAAAGGCATAGATGGAAAGGTGCATGCAAGCAATCACCACAATACTCACAGTTTTTGTTGTTGAATTTCAAGTAAATCCCATGCTGGTTTAACGATTCATCAAATTCATGATAAAATGTATAATTTTCATTAATCTATGCTCTTGCAGCCAAAATGTTTTGCTGCAATATTGTTAATTAGGTTCTAGTGCACCTTTAGCAATAGAATTTTCAAGTGGGCAGCTCTAAATAGAGAAGGTTTAGCCTTTTGAAGCTTAAAATTTGTATCGTTTGAACCTGATCTGTTAAAATAGTAAAATCTAGTTAATATTTAAAGTTTTGGTGCCAAAATTGATGTAAATATTGTGTAATAGGATGTTAGGATTAATTTAATAATAAGAAAAGGAGGTAATAAGGTGTGAAAATGTTATTATCTGTAATTTTGTAAAACCATGTCTGTCAGGAAATTGAATCCTGGAGTTAAATTTGCTTTTTGTTAAACATAGTAATATACCAAAATATAAGAAAAATTGTCCTCTTTCCGATTATATAATTTGTTTAAACATTTAATTTAATTTTTTAACAATAACTTGGTTATGTAAATCTTGTTAGGTTAGATGTTCGATTTTTTTAGTAACTTACCAGATTTTGTTAGTGGAAAAATGACGTTTGTCGTTTGTTTTTTGAAAAATATAAAAGCAGGTCGAAAATTTGGTCACTAGCTTGTTGATTTTGACATAAAACAGAAGCCATGTCGGATCATGCAATAATTTGTTAAAATTTTGAGGTTATGTGTGTCAAACTTAACGTCAGTGAAACGTCAAAAAAGTGAGGTTATGACAAATGTCATCCAAATTTAATTTTTTTTTAAGTGTTAAATAATGAAATAACATTGAACAATTAAAGTGATTTAAATAAAAAGGAAAGTAAAAGTATTAATTTGGTTTTTGGACTAATTATTTATAAGAAGAAAATTTCTGTAAAACGTATTGAAACTTTATTTCTAGATGGAAGGAATTTTTGACAGGATATAATGGAAACTTGTTGGAAATCACTAATTTGATGTACTCACGTCTTGGAGAAAACATGTCCAATATTTAATAAGGGTAATTATTTACAATACAATTTTCACTGGAAAGATCACTTTAAAAATGTGTGTTCACCATCACAACAAATAAGCAGGTAAATTTACCGACTATTACAGAAAACTGCCAAATAATTGCCAAATTATTGAATTTAAAAATTTATTTTCAAACTTGAGCTTTATTTTTGTTTCGTTTCTTTCTTTTAATTATAATTTAAGATCGTGGGATTGATAAAATAAAAATTAATCAGTAAAAGAGAATTAGACTGTCTCTTAATTCTTATTTTGGTAAATCCAATTGACACTAATAATTAATTTAAATTATTCCAAGTTTGTTAATTGAAACCAATTCTCTTTCATAAACTTTCAGTTTTCATTCTTTTTATGTGTTTATTAATAAAATAATTTTTTAAATTTTCAAAAAGACATTTATTTGTGTATTTTTTTGTTTTGTCCATTAACAGAATTTTACAGGTATAAGTTGAACAATATTTTATTATTTTGTCAAAGAGCGACCCGCCTGAAATTTTCTCATGCAATTTTCCTGAGCTTGTCTTTGGATTTTAAAATCATAATAATAATAGTAGTCCCCTTTCACAGGCCATGAAGGCCCATTGGGGCCTAGATTTTAAAATCATAACCGGTGCAAATTTTCTTTTCATCACAAAGGTAAGTGGTGTTTGTTTTTGTATAACTTTTCTGTTTGTCTTGCTACCATTAAACATAATTGATAGTGGTCTTTAATTTAAATAAATCTATGATCAAATGTTGTAAAGTGTATACAAGTACAGCGCTTATCACGATAAAATTTTATTGTCGCACAAATGCGATGCTTATTAATTTTTTATATAATGTACAATGATTAAACAAACACACACACACACCCCACCTTTTTTATATCACAACAGTATGTAAATATTTGCCGTGTTTTCGAGAATTTTTCGTAAAATAATCTGTTACGATAATGAATGGTCCATAATATATATCCATTCATAACTATAAGAATGTTTGTAAATTTGCAAAACAGAGTCGCAGATTATCTGAAAACATTTATTGATAATAAACATTATTAAGCTGTAAGGGTGTAAAACACTTAATTAAGCTAAAAGGTACTTTTATTGATGACATTATATGGGTTAATATAAGATACACAAAAGTTAATGGTTACTATACAATTTAAAATTAGGAATTCTCTTTTGTAATTTTCACCGAGTTAAAGGTGAAAGTAAAATATTAATTAATGACTTTCAATTCCAATAAGAACACACTTAATATTCAAGTTCTTTAAAAAAAATAGTAGTTGTTAATTGTTTATTAAATAACAAAGATTCTGATAGCCAGTTATAAAATTGTGACCGTGAACTCGATAAAAGTACAAACACAAATTTTCTAGTAGTGTCATTAAACCATAAAATAAAAAAGACTTCAATAGGGGGTTCCCCTTTATTTTGTAGAAAGCAATGCGTCAGAAATGAGATCATGTAGATTCCTTCTCACATTGAGGTAATAAAATACATATGACCTTACAAGCATATTGCAGAATATATTCGTTATCATTAGTCTTGATTCTATTATTACTCATTAATAAATATTTAATTAAGTTTTTGTATTTTATTTTGTAACTTTTGGCCATCCCACTATTCTAATATCGTAATCGTAAATTTCTTGATACATGTGTTAGCGGTATCCCGATAAGTCAGGAGGTGACTCAATATGAAAGACGCGGACATGCGGGACTAAGAGCATCCGTTAGCTTGCAAGCGCCTGTAACATGCTCGAAGGGAAACGGGTCAGTCGGTTGAATGTTACCAAGAGAAGAGAAGCGTTACATAGTTAATCGCATTGTTATGAATACTACTGTTTGGCATAATAAATCGGATTGTTGTAATTTGTTATTTGGATTCTAAGTTTATTAGTTATCTCGAAACCTTGCTAACACATGTTAATTATTTTATAACGGACTCTATTTTAAGCAGTATTTGTAGTATAAGTAAAGAGTAGTCTATTATAAGAGGCGAAACTTCGCGCGGCGTCTTTGATCTCACGTCATCAGTTTCAATGACCTTGGAACACTTGGCCCTTTAACTCGGTTGAACAGAAGCCCGCGAAATTTAAATATCCACCACGTCTCAACTCAACCAGCTATCGTCCAGGGTTGTTAATTTCGTATGTATTCTAGTTGGGCAGTATATAAGGGATGATTATAATAAAACTATACACCAATTGTTGTCTTTATTCAATTTAATTCAAATCTTTATTGTATATAAAGTTTTACAAACATAAAAAGCTTATTACAAGTGATTGGTAGATACATATATGGTATTATCTCTCAACAATATAAAATATTTAATAATCAAATAATGATAACATTTCGCATGAATTGCAGTTCATTATAGAATGATATTTAGTATACAAACTATAAATTACTTATTGAATGGTTTTTCACCAGTGTGAGTTAACATGTCCTTTAAACAGTAAACATTTATAATCACATAGATTTCACTCAAATGGTTCTCACCAAAACATGTATGTTTTAAGACTAACACTTTGAGTAACTTTTGAAAACATTTGTAGTCACACAAATTACATTCAAATGGTTTCTCGCCACTATGAGTTAACAGGTGTGTTTTAAGATTAGATTACATCTACTTTTGAGGTTAAAGAATTTAAAAAAATAATCTTAAACTAATACGGTACGTAAATAACACAATACTTCGTCTTTCGGAAGTGAATGTCGTTGTCATATATAATACCATAAGTGGTAAAATTTTGTCGGCAAAATTTTCTTATTGTTACGAGCGTTTGTTGCATAGCAATTTCTCGGAAGTCGAGTGGTTTTTGATCAATGTGACGAGATGAATTGGCAACAAACACGAGTAAATCAAAAAGAAAATTTTGCCAAGACAAAATTTTACCACATATGTTATTCGTTATGACTATTTCGCGAATAAACAACACAAAGAATAAAAATATTTAACATTTATTTCAATGAAACGTACAGTTTGTGTATACTATTTTTGTAGGATCGTTACTATAGCAAAAAAATTGTCGGTGAAATAAAGGGTAGGTTGCTTATTTGAACGTTTTCATTGGTAGAACAAGTTCGGAAAATTTTATAAACAAAAAATAGTCGCCGGAATAGAGAGAATTTCGTTCACAGGATAAATTTTTATTGGTTCGTATAACATTGAGTGAAATAGTCATCGAAATAAAATGTATTCCTACAGTTCATGCAAACACCCGCGGTGTTTACGTTTTTCTCCATTGATGTTTTGCTTCACTATAAATGTTCAATTGTTTGTTTATTTAACTCTCATAATCACCAAAAAACACACTACACATTAACTTTTTGTCGCAATATGGGTACACTTTCACGGAACACATACGAAATAACGAATTGACTTGACAGGTATAAAAGAATGAAAATAAGCATCCATCTTTGGCATTTCTGTGCTCCAGTCTAATGGCATCGTAACAAACTAAGAGCGAGCCGAAAGTAACCGAGAATCGGCGATGGACCCTTTAAAGCGGTTTTTGTATTCTATCTCTCTCGGAATTAAGGTTTCTCTACCAACTTTCGCCTCTTATAATATCTAACTCTTTGGTATAAGTACTTTTTGTTTCGATTCTAATAAGAACACATTTGCTAATATTTAAATTCTTTAAAACAATATGCAAATAGTAATCTTTAACAAAAATTCTCCATAAAATTCCATTATAAAATTGTGACCGCGAACTTAAAGTACAAACACATAAATTTGCTTGTAGTGTCATTCAACCTTAGCATAACAATAACAGACTCCGATCTTTGAAGTTGCAGACAAAACAGATCATATTTCTATTTTTAAAAACAAGACTGCCTTCCGTAACTAGGTCAGTTACGAATGTCAGGACCGGATCCAAAATTCAATGAAACTTTAAAATTCATTTTCTGGAAAACTATTCGTTTTTGACCTATACTTGTTGAGGTTAATTAGTTCTACTGTCTCCTCTCTACCTACCATTTAAAGCATATCAGTTAATCTGAATCACTCTGTATATGAAAATATTTCTAAAACTTGTATAATGACGATCTTAAATAAACACAAAGGCTTTTACGGCCTGAGTAAATGGACAAAGAACGACTTTGGGTGTAGACCATGTCATATTGAGAACAATGAAAGAACGTTTTAGCCGCAATTGTATAGGGCTTCCATTTTTTGTTAATTTCTTCTAACATTTATATTTGAGGATATGTAGTTGACAAGCATCAAATTAAATCATACATTGTTTATTCAAATTGCAATATATGCATTAACTTTTGTAGAAATCCCACCATCACAGTGTTTTGTCCCACCCTTCACCAAGTTTTAAGATTTATTTAATTAACTGGAAATATATCAATAAGCATTTATTTACAAAAATTAATAACTACAGAACATTAGCAAAATAGACTAAAATAAGAAACCGTAAAAATTCCATGTCCCATCCATCACATTCTGAAATCACTATGTAAAATTACCAAGCATGTATAATACTTAATCAGTTGAGAATGCATACATATATGTATTTCTAAATACATCAGTAATTTATTTTAGGCTATTTTGGGAAAAATTCAGCATTCAAGAGCAAACTCTCAAAATTGGGAAACTCTATATAATGTAAGTACAATGTCTAAATTCTAAATTAAATTAAATAAAATTTTTTTAATTTCTTTTTTAAAGACAATTTACCATGCTCTTTTTCTTCACGAACTGTGTGCACCATATCGAGCATCATGTGAATTATTGCGTACACTTGATATAAGCGTATCGACTGAATTGTATAATCTGCAGCATTCTATTAACAGTGCCTTAGATTTTACTTCTCGTGAAAAACGAAAAAACCGACCTACTATTAAGTTTGGTTTAGATGCAGAACTCGATGCAAGTAAGTAATCTAATTCTTCTACAACAAAGTTCTTTCAAGTGGTTGGATAGTGCAGAGGCAGCAAAAGGCATGACACCTTTTATGTGCTTGCTTGTAATTGCTGATTGAAATGTCATGCCATTCTTATGTATATAATTTTACATACGAGGGTGGTTTGATAAGTCAGTGACTTTTTTAATAAAAGATATTTATTTCGGGAAATAAGCGTTTTATTTCTCAACATAGTCTCCTTTTAGCTCGATACATTTAGTCCAGCGTTTTTCCAATTTTGTTATTCCTTCCAAATAATAGGTTTTCTCAAAATAGACGTTTGTTTCAGTGATGACCTCTTCATTCGACCCAAATCTCTTACCGTCCAGCCATTTCTTCAGGTTTGGAAATAGGAAATAGTCACAGGGGGCTAAATCTGGAGAATATGCTGGATGGGGTAGCAATTCGTGCCCAATGTGCACTCGTGCATTGTCTTGATGGAACAGCACTTTTTTCTTCGCCAAATGCGGTCGTTTCTGCTTTAAATCAATATCGAATCTGCCCAAAAGCTCTGAATAATATTCGCCGATGATTGTTTTACCCTTTTCAAGGTAATCGATGTGAATGACACCGCGTGCATCCCAAAAAACTGTGGCCATGACCTTGTTGGCCGACAGACCCACCTTGGCCTTCTTTGGTGCACGTTCACCCGGAGAAACACACTGTCTTGATTGTTCCTTGATCTCTGGTGTAGTGTGATGGATCCATGTTTCGTCTACGGTAACGAAACGCAAAAACTCGTTCGGATTGCGGATGAACATCGCCAAACACTTCTTTGAAGTGGTCAAACGGTGGCGCTTATGGTCGAGTGTGAGCAATCGCGGCACCCATCGCGCGGATAGCTTTTTCATGTCCAAATATTCATGTAAAATGTGATGTACCCGCTCAGTCGAGATGCCTACAGCCTCAGCCACCTCACGCACTTTCATTCTCCGATCATCCAATATCATTCCATGGATTTTATCGACGATTTCTGGCGTGACGATCTCTTTTGGGCGACCTGAAAGTTCGGCGTCACTTGTGCTGGTACGACCACAACGAAACTCAATAAACCACTTCTTAACCATTGAAATTGATGGTGCTGAGTTCCCATAGTATTTATCAAGCCTTTCCTTGGTTTCGGTGATGGTTTTTCTTATTCTGAAAGATCAAACCTCTAATATGTCAAACACGTAAAACGAGGTTTTAATTTGTCCATTATTAAAAATCACCCTTCTCTGCCCCAATATGGCGGCGGTTTGCGTTACTCTGATCGACCTGCTGACCTAGGTGACTAGATGCAGTGACTCTAGCAGTGTTGCATTTAAGGTTACTGCGCGGGAAATTCAAAAAGTCACTGACTTATCAAACCACCCTCGTATTATGTAAACAAGGTATATTAAATAATGATACTAAAGCTGAGTTTGGCAATTGCATCAGATTAATCTGATTGCTCGAGTAACTAAGGAGACAATTGTCTTAATAATGGTTGCTATAGTTACTCGAGCAATCAGCTTAATCTGATGCAATTATTGAACTCAGCTAAAGAAAAATGTGCTTCAATTAAATTTTACACAGTATAATATAATATATGTATCTAAATAAATGGCTTTGGAAGTATGTTAATACAGTGATATCCTAAAATGGGAGTTATTATAGTTGTATCACATAACCTCACTACTAGAGTTTAAGACATGTTTAAAACAATTGAAATATAAAGACATAAATGATAGAAATAGGGAAAAAATGTTAGAAATTTCTTTGTTAATTTTAATACATTTCCAAGATAGGATTGGGACAGTTTATATCTGAATATACCCTAAGTAATTTTATTTATCTAACCACTATTTGTATAATTTGATTGGTTTTGGCAGAAGAACTGAGGAAGCAAAACATTGCTAAAAATATAACAGCAGTAGCTTGTTTTGCCGTTAACCAATTACCAGATTATTTGAATGAATGTTCAGTTGTTTATATTCCTGAGATAGGCCATTTAATAGCAGTCAAAGAATGGGAAAGTAATTGTGACCGTAGTCAGTTGCAAGAGGTTGGCTTTCAATTTGTGGTATGTTATTTTTATAATAGACAATAACATGTTGATATTTATTGCAATTCTCTTTCTAGTTCGAAGTAAATAATATTTTACATTATAAAAATGCAATGTGTCTTGGTAAGTTATACATATTATTAAGTCGAAAGACAACAGTTTCAACATAAATTATGGGTTAAAATTTTTCCATTTTTTTAACCATAACCTCAATGTTATACAAGTGAATGCAAATGTTTACTATACATCTATACCTATATCAATTTTTACAGAATTAGACAAACAATTAGGGAATATTCATCATGACATCTTGGCACACGAAAACCGCATTGTTCAAAGGCTTGGCGACTTTGTACTGAAACACAACAAAGAAATCCGCGAGCCCTTAAAAATAATCGCTCTTATAGATTGGTAATTAAAAACTCCGTAGATAAATGATCTACATTGTTCTCACAATATTCACTTTCAGTTTAATTTCGATGGCTCGTGTAGCTAAAGAAAAACTTTATGTTCGTCCTCAATTAAATCAAGACGGAGTTCACGAGATCAAGGGAGGTCGACACGCTTTATTAGAATTGCTCAATTCCAATTTTGTACCTAATGATTATTATTCTGGGAAAAATTATACACACATAAAAATAATAACAGGACCAAACGATAGCGGAAAAAGCGTCTACTTGAAACAGATTGCAATCATTGTATATCTAGCACACATTGGATCATATGTACCGGCAAAAAGTGCCAATATTAGTATGGTGCATAGCATTCATTCTAGAATTCTTGCTACAGAATCAGCTGGAGTTAATTTATCTGCGTTTATGATAGATTTGAGTCAGGTAAGTTCAAGGTAATAACCTTTTCTATATGTATTTATGTTTAGCTATAAGTTTTTTATATTTCACATATCTTAATAGTAAATATGCCAATGTAATAGTAATATGTAAATATTAATAGTAATATAATAGTAAAGGTGCCATTTTAATTGTCTATTATCAAGAGAAAAGATTTAAACTAACACTATTTACAAACACAATTATAAACTATTAACAGACTTACTAAATTAATTACAGATTATTTATTTCTACAAGATTTATATTACACAATTTTATACAGTGTGTTTCACTTCACAGCTAGACATCCCTGTATTTTTGTTATTTATAATTCAAAATTTCAAATTTTTATCAGGTATAGAACCCCTTAAAATAAATTTGTGGGTAATTAAAAACCCTATTTATTATCAACCACCAGCCTACTATGGTCGAAGATAAATGCAAAAAATCGAAAAAACTTATTAGGTCTTGTTTAATCGGAAAAGTCCGTTACCTTAGAATATAAAACTGTCTACTACTATCTACAATCGTAGTAGGCTGCTGGTTTGTAATAATTGAGGTTTTTAATTGCCCATAAATTTATTTTAAGGGTTTCTATAACTGATAAAAATTTGAAATTGATTCGATTATAAATAACAAAAATACAGGGTGTCAAGCTGTGAAGTGAAACACACTGTATGTACACATTTATTTTCTACTACCACACGATGCGCGTATTTAATTAACTCGTTGTTGACCGACTCCCTTTCCTGCAATCCGCCGACAGTCTCGAACATTGTAGATACGACGGAAACCTTCTCGCTAGTTTTTTTTATAATTTTTTTTAATATAATTGAAAAGCCTTTTTCTTAAAGATAAAATTAATAAATAAATCAAGAAATAATACTTCATTGATAATGCCAAAACCTAGGTTAGGTATCTATCTGTCTTTAATGATATTTGATTTGTTATCTTAATGAACTATGAGTGATAGGGACGCTGGTACTGTTCCGTTGCCTGGATATACGAGATATTTAAACCTTGTGTAGTACAAATAATAAATATGAATAACGATGTAGAACGTTTCATTAATCACGTATGTAAAATAGCTCGACTTACCTTATATCGATGCAAGGATACGAAATCGGAATCAGGTGCACTGGTTCTCGACAAAAGCAAGTTGTGGTACCGGGAAAGTTATTGCAACTCTTCTCTTCACTCTGGCGAACTCTTCAATTTGTTATTGTACGCAGTCGTAAAACAAAATAAGTGGGAATATAGGATTTGGAAATATACAGGATGCACTTATAAAGGTCCATCAAGCATTAATTATTATAAATAAATGTAATGTACAAAGCATCGCGAAAATTGTGAATGCAATCCAAATACCATATTTAAGAAAAATACATTATATACAAAATTACATTATATACAGTTGAACAAATACAGTTGAAGTAAAACTAGTAATAGTAAATAACACAAAAAAAATAATAACTAAATAGCAAAAGAAAAAAAAAGAGGTGAAGTGGTAACGAACCAATATTTAAACAGCATTTTTGATATTTCAAAAATCTATTTATAGTAATGTATCAAAACTATAGAATTCAGAGTAGGCCATGATTTCATGAGTTGAAGTTTTGGTGATTTAGCGCCATCTTCGCTATTTTTTGATGCTTTCTGGTTCCACAGTTTTGGCATTTGGTGCGTAGACTTTTGGGGTTAGTTTGGTTTGGCAATTCATCATGAATAGACTCACGCCAGAGCAAAGTTTGCAAATTGTTCAAATTTATTTTGAAAAACATGGTTCAATTCGAGAAACTCATCGGGCATTACGTGCATTTTATGGTGCTCATAATCGTCCATCAGAGCAATTAATTCGAGAAACTGGATCGTTTTCGCAATACGTTTACTTTAAACGATAATACGCATCCCGTAACACGTACAGTGCGCACACAACAAGCGATTGATGGTGTGCAGCGTAGTGTTGATGATGATCCAAATGCGTCAATTCGTGATCGTGCTCAACAATTAAACTTGTGTCTATCCACTTTATGGAAAATCTTGCGTAAAGATCTTGGTTTACATGCTTACAGGATTCAACTTGTAAAGGAATTGAAGCCACACGATCATCGTTCGCGCCGTACATTTGGTGAATGGGCCGAAGGAAACATTGCTATTGATCTACAATTTCATTTGAAAATTTTGTTCAGTGATGAAGCACACTTCTGGTTAAATGGCTATGTCAATAAACAGAATTGCCGCATTTGGAGCGATGATAATCCACAAGCCATTGTCGTAACACCATTACATCCAGAAAAAGTCACCGTTTGGTGCGCTTTATGGACCACTGGAATCATTGGTCCATATGTCTTCAAAAATGATGATGGTCAGAACGTTATAGTCAGCGGTGAGCGGTACAGAGACATGATTACTAACTTTTTCGTGCCTCAATTGGCAGCCATTAATGTTGCAAACATGTGGTTTCAGCAGGACGGCGCCACACGCCACACAGCGCGCGATACAATTAATTTACTGAGAGAAACATTTGGCGAACGATTAATTTCACGAAATGGACCTGTTAACTGGCCATCTTGTTCGTGCGATTTGACGCCATTAGATTATTTTCTCTGGGGGTATGTAAAATCGCATGTCTACGCCGATAAACCAGAAACAATTGAGCACTTGGAAGCCAACATTCGACGCGTTATTGCCGAAATACAGCCTGATTTACTGCGAAGAGTGTGTGAAAATTGGACCTCCAGATTACGCCATGTAGGCGCCAGCCACATGCCCGAAATCAAATTCAAACATTAATACCATAAAATTATCTTTTAAATAAAGCCAATTTCATGGATATTAAAAACATTTTTCTGTGTTTTATTTCAATTTAAAGTTCTCTGCCTCTAAAAAAAACACCCTTTATAATAAGTAGTGTCCCAACTCGACCTAACGATACGTAAAAATGACAGGCAGGGCTACTACGACTCTTAAGTTTATTTGTGGATTGGTCTAGGGCCCTCATGTCTTTGTGATGGGTGGTTACAGATTAACTCTACATCTAATACTGAGAGACTAGCCACAGGGGCGGCTTAAGGCCCGGGCGACTGCCCAGGGCGCCGCGTCTGGGGGGGAGCCAAATCGGTGGTGAAAAAATTGAAAGTTCAAACATGAAAAAACAATTTTCTCATTACAACGATTATTACGTAGTATTAAGTACTGTTACAGTGTTACGGTGCTCGAAATTAATTATCGTGTGGTCGTGCGAAGAGACACTGTTTTGTTTGGGAATTTCCACTGCGCTCGCGTCATCGCCAGAAATACCTATACTCTAACAGTCTAACAAATGAAGAATCTAGCCACCGAAATCATGAGGGCGAAATTGTAAAAATTGTTGTTTTTGGTTATAATGTATGTACGTTATAATAAAATGTTATGATTTCATTGTTATTTTTTTCTAATCTATTTTCCATCGTGGTGATTTTTGGTTTTAAGGGAGGGCGCGCCTAATTATCCTCTCGCCCGGGTGAAAATTTTACCTTGAGCCAGCCCTGACTAGCCATGCCTATCTACCTGATAAACGATAAAATTCGCCTATTATTTCTGTAACTAGGTAATAAGCTGCACCAATGCCAGTTCTTGTTACCGAAGAACAAAGATTGCACTAAAACGTGTTTAATCGCTACCAGGTTATAAATTTTGTTACCTGGTAAACACTCCTTGTCTCTTCTTAACAACTGGGTAGCGAGTTCTGTAACCAGGTAATAAGCTGTGGCAATGCCAGTTCTCGAAGAAGAAAAATTGCATAATTACTACCAGGTAATAAATTTTGTTACCTGGTAAACGTCATGACTCGCTTATTCTTATCATGCATTTAAAAAGACAAAGATCTCGTAACTCGGGGTACTGCATTCGAGCTTTCTTTTTATTTCCGGATAAAGGACAACTTGTTAACAACTTTCCAATTACTCAGCAACTAAATTTTCATTAAAAAGTGGAAATTTATTTAGACAAAAAGGAAAGTAAAAGCTCTCGTGTAATTATTAGTGAGTAATTTCCAATAATCAGCTGTGTCATGGCAAGCACTCCTCTCCCCTCCTTATTGAGCCACCACTGATACATAGACACAAAATGATGTTAAAAAGTTGCAGATATTTAAAATGGCACTTTAAGTTAGGTTAAATTAGAGTTCCTAAATATGAACTGAGCTCGGTGTTATTTAGAGTTAAGTCACGCATGTCAAATTTTCATAGTGACATCTCATATTTTGAAACTATTTATTGGAATGTTGGTAATCATGAAAATTGGTTTAATAAATTAAACTGTCAATATGACAAGTATATAAATCTGAAATTCGGTAAGGTTAATACTTTATTAAAAGCTATCTTAAATTATTAGATATAAAATTGATATAACTAAGTAGATTTAACAATAACAGTAAATTAAATTGCAGTAAAAACTTTTACATGCATAAAAATAAACATGAAAGCATAACCGATTTATAACTGACAGCGACAGCTGCTGAATATTGTCACTAAAGTAAAAAGAGACAAAGTATCTCTGTTTCGTACAGCTTAGTTTTGGCCTAGAGATAGATTTTGACATCCGTGTCCTAACTCTTAAATGACACAGTTAAAGTTTTCATTTAGGAACTCTAGGTTAAATAAGATATTTGAAGGAATCTGAAGTAAAATCACTCGAGTGACATTTCTTTAAATTTTCACTATTGTTAGTAATAAAATTGCCTAAGTGAAAGCAATGCAATCAGAGGTATCTGACAGGAACTAAGGAAATTTTTAACACAGATTTTATAGCAGAGCTCCACCTTTGAATGTGTATATCTCAGAATGTTCATGTCACTTCAGTGGTTTTACATCGGACTTTCTTTTCTTTTTAGATGTCACAAGCCTTACACAATGCTAAAAGTTCATCCTTAGTTATCCTGGATGAATTTGGTCGTGGCACCACCGGAGATGACGGTATAGCCCTACTTGTGAGCGGACTGAAGAAGTTTCATAATCAAGAAGAATTTTGTCCGCATGTGCTGGTATCCACTCATCTACAACAGATCTGTCATTATTTGCCCCAATCAAAGTTAATAAGCCATATGAAGCTGGAGCATACAATGTTAGATTCAAATAACTTAGTGCTTCTGTATAAAGTGGTGGAAGGTATTTCAAACAGTTTTGCATTTGAAGTAGCAGCCGCTGCTGGTTTGGGTCAAGATATTATTGCTAGAGCCAAAGAAATCTATAAAGCATTATACAGTAACACCGACACTCATTTATTGGAAAAAAGAATCACTGCAAAAAATAAGGTGGACTTATTTAATATAACTATTCCAGAACCAGACGATTAATTTAAGAATTTATTAGTTTATAATATGTACAATCTATTTTTAAGTTTCATTTTGTTACAAAAAGCTCAATTATTTTTTTTGAATCACATTTAAATTTATTTTTTTACAAAATGTAAACTTGGAAATTAAAGAATAAACATACCCATCGTCAAAAATAATAAATTATCTAAGTATTAATTCCATATTTAGATTTCATCTTCTCAAGTTCTTCTTGTTTCTTCTCAATATCGGTCTTCTTAAATGCTTTACTAGCTTGATAATATAACACAACCAAATATCTATTGCAAACATTGAAACCAGATAAGTGGTCGCAGGCATTCTTGGCGTCAAAAATATCTTCATAAACAACGAAAGCTGTGCCACGTGTTTCAGGTGTATTCCCGACTCTAATCTGGCGTATAGCTCCATATTTACCAAATATATCGTACATTTCTTCGCCAGTGATCTTATAAGGCAGGTTTCGGATATATAAAATTCTGTTTATTTCTGGTGGTAAGCGGACCTTGAAAAAAATATATTCAGTTTACAAATAATTGTGTAATTGATTGCATTATACTTACATTCGCCTTTCTTTGCATAGCCAAAGCCATTTTTGCTTATTTTGGGTATTTATAGTGGGAACGATTCGTAATAACAAACTGTTATTATAACCTCAATTAGACAACGCAAAAGTTAGTAAATTCTTAGCTTCTTGGTAGTGGTAGTGAAACTGCTCATTTTAAGCGCGGTAACTTTAAATCTTTGACAACAATGAATTGTAAGAATCCGAATTCTGTTTTAATTTATTGATTATAGTTTGATTATTTATTCATACAAATTGTAATCTTTATGTAAAAACTGCATTGTTGTTATCGTATCTATAAAATTAAACATTGGAGAACAATCGTAATAATTGTCTTTGCATTTTCTTGTCATCTGATGACTTTTTTATTTTACATAGATTCTATATACAGTGTGGTGATAAAGTAAGGAACAAAATTCATAATTGCGTTATTTAATGTTTTCAAGCAAAACGCTCGGACAGGTCAATTTTATTTTTTAATTAGCCATCTTATGACATAAAAATTTTACTTATGACGTCATGTATTTTTAGTACAATGACGTCATCATTGGTTTTTTAAATGACAACCCCAATTTATTTGCTGGTTTTTTAGATGGTTCAACTACTTAAATGATGGTGTAAAAAATTGGTACCCTAGATAACTATTTTTTTGAGAAAATAATACACTTAAAAATTTAAACTTGTTTTTGCAAATTATCGTTATAACGTCTGTATCACTTTTAACGGATGAAACAAAAACTAATACTTGTAAATTTGAAGTTTTAAAAACAGCACTTGAGTATTTTAGTGAGAGTGTGAAAGAGGCATTTCGCAAGTTTTTCAAAAGCGAATTCTCTTTGCCCTTAACAAAAAATGGCACGTTTAACTGAACGGAAAAGAATAGACATTTTAATAATGGTTGGATAGGCCAAACAATTTAGACGTGCTACGGCAAAGAATTTGCGCTGAAGTGGAGCACATTAATCCTGAAGTCGTTGAGCGAAGTGTACAAAGTGTTTACACTCGTATCGGTCAGTGCCAAATGGTTGACGGAAACGAATTTGAACACTTGCGCTAAATTTTGTTTGTATTTGGGGTTTAATTAAGATTTTCTTCCATTAAAGTTACATTTTTATTTATTATTTTATTAACAAATAATTACCGTAGGTACCAATTTTTTACACCATCATTTAAGTAGTTGGACCATCTATAAAAACCAGCAAAAAAATTGGTGTTATTTAAAAAACCAATGATGACGTCATTGTGCAAAAATACATGACGTCATAAGTAAAATTTTTATGTCATAAGGTGGCTAATTAAAAAATAAAATCGACCTGTCCGAGCGTTTTGCTTGAAAACATTAAATAACGCAATTATGAATTTTGTTCCTTACTTTATCATCACACTGTACTCTTCGACATTTGGATAACGAATTGAAAATCTTTTCCGACAAATCCCTATTTGATTGTTTTAAGTTTGACTTTTGAAAGCATTTTTAAAAAACTCTGTTATAAGATATATGTCAGGTAAGGTCTTGTTCATAAGTATAATTTTCACTTCTTTCTGATAAACTATTCTAAAAACACAACTATCCTAAATGTTTGTAAAACGAGTGGATTCTTTGAAAAATCTTCCGATTCCCTAATAAAATGTGTCATAAGATTTGCAGTCTTTTTCTTTTTTGGCATTTCTAGTTCACGGCTCAAAGATTTCTGAGGACTTTGTACGAAAGTCGCTCTGACATTGTCTACTCGTTTGTCGAATTTCTTGCTTTACAGACGAACCATCTCATTTCAAACTGCTGATACCATCTACGAATGCTGTTGATGGACAGGGATCTTTTCCAAATTTATATCGAAAATGCCGCTGTACAGAAACTACCGAATTAAACTTCCCAAGTTACAAGATACAAAACGCATTTGGAACACGGAGTTTATAGTAGGGTCCATTTAAAAGAACAAACTTCGTATTACTACTGAAAAACACCGTTTTCAAGGTTGGAGAATTGAACTATCTCTAAAATCGAGTAGGTATTAAATTAAATAATTGCATTATTGATTCTACAGATACATTATATTTTATTTGCCCGGATCCAGATTTCTGGAGCACCGGACAAGACTCGCAGTTCCTAGGTTTATTTTTTGTATTTGTTCTGATAGTTTAAATTTTTTTTTATTCTTTTTTAATTATTTAATTAACATTATACATATTACAAGGATTAGTGTTATTTTTAGTTTATTTCACAGGCGCCGACTACGTGGTGGCTTGAAGGTTGTGGCCGTCATTAAAATAATTTATTGAGGGCTGAGTCCTCATTAACATGGTTAATATATTTTAAACAATAAAAATTCTAAATTGAAAATCTAGAGAGGGGAGTTTACACACTTGTCAGGCTCGGATATATTATTATATTTTAAATATTTCGAGTTCATTAAATCTTTGATGACCATACAGGTGTCGACATGTATAGTTGGAAGATCCTTTTCTGCATTAGGTAGACTAAAAACCTATTTGCGAAGTTCTATGGCGCAAGTTTAAATATTAATACAGCACACAAAAACATTAAACACAGAGTCAATGCATGCATGATCACCTATACCGCATATTGACGTTATTTTGTCTAATTTTGCCAGGGCTATTCCTATAAGTGAAGCGTATATGAATCTATAGTAGGCCGTGATTTTGTTGCAGAATAACTCTCATACGGCCGGTGGCATTTGTAGTTCCAAGTATTTCTGTTTTAAACGGGGCGCCATTTTAGAGACACTACACCTACTCAACCATGCGTGAATTTAATAATGCACTAACTAAAATCGCATTTTACGTATTTGATATATATTAGAGGTTTGAACTTTCGCAATAATAATTATGTAAAAAACTTTTTAAATTAAAACGTGGATTTGATTAAATTCAATACAGATTTCAATACAAGATAATCAACAATTTCGTGCTTCTTTCGTTTCAATATGGCGTCGTTTGCGGTACTCTGTTCCACCAGCTTGACTGATTAGATGTTGGCTCTAGACTAGATCATTCAGGATGCGTATTATCTATTTTTCTTTGGAAGTTTTACATTGTTTGCGAATTCTCCTCTTTATCCGCGAAACTTCATAGATAGAAAGGAAATCCAATCCGATACGAGGTTCTGTTTCAAATTAATTAATCGTGACGGCTGTAACCTTTAAAAGGACAGACCTAATTTCAAAAAGACAATCGATCTTCTGATACAAATCCAATAAAAACTACAACCATTGATTCATGGAGTTACGATATGCCAACAGTAGTGAGATAAAGTGTTATTTTTATAGTGTTTATTCGTCAGTGCGCGCTTAATTCCGATAATCAACCCCTTCAATCGTAAGTATCACTTTATTACCTAAGTGTTAATTACGCATCAAAGGTCAGATCGTTTTAAACTAACTTTTGTTTTTTAGATCAACTTCATTTTTTATAATTACTAATATTCCTTTACAAACATAAATGCGCTCACAAGAATGTTAGTAATGTCACAAACGGAATCCTTACGAATTAAAAAGTTCATACAACAATCAAGTTCGTGCAATATTATGCCAAGGTTATGCGCATATCTACTAGAGCGGCCCACGTTATTCAACCGTCTGCAACAACGACTCACGTTATTCTACCATCTGCGGCGACGCAACTCACAATTGGCCATATATGTTAATCTCAACTACAAGGTTGCTCTCGATTCATCTGTAGTCAAGACGCATACGATTCACAACCAGCGGCGCATTCCTTCAAAGAAATCAGCACACTTCCGCTCAGCCCACTAGCACATGCGAGCCGGCTATTTTTTTCGAAGAATTCTTACTCAGCCCACTGGTGACCAACCCACGGCAACTACAGCTCCATGCCAGGCACCATGCGACCAACTCGCATGCAAACTACCCACCGTTCCCGGAACATCAACCTACTGATTCCCACTAATGGCAATGGCTTAGAATTCAGTCAGTGCCTTGACTCGAAGAAGCTACATCCAAGCAAGCGGGTAAGTGCCTTTATATTTATTTTATGGTTAGGGGTTGGAACCTGATGCCAAGCGGCATTGGTTACCGTTCCCCTCACCTCGCTTAGTTCTGCTTAGTTAATAGGGAGTTGTGTCAAGGCTCCCTATGTGTATACGCTTAGTTTGTAGATCTAGTGCTAGATAGGGCGGTTCCGATCTCACTGATGTTTATTGTTAGAATTAGGAGGCCCTGTACGTCCTCAAAACTATATAACCACCATGTGTAATACCTTTGTATTTTATTACTTTGTTATTAGTATATAGTTGTTTCTATGCCTTGTGTTTTCTTTCCCTTCTACCTCTGACTACGACCTCCAGTCACGAAAACCCCACGTGACAGTAATCCGAATTGATATATTAATGAATACAAAATTGTTCTGGTCAACTTTGCTCTATTAAACAAAATTAATTTCCCCTTTCATTAATTTTTACCACATAATCATAGTTTTCACAAAATTAAATTTCATGCATTATACTTTTGTTATACCATTTTTTAGTACCGTAGTGACTTGTTAAAAAAATCTTTTTCTAACACTATTAATTTTTGTCATTTTGTTGGTTTCTTTTTCTAACACTATTAATTTTTGTCATTTTGTTGGTTTAAATTAATGCATTCCAAATTCTGTTTTGAGTATTATTGATATTTAGATTTTGTCGTTATAAAGTAAACCACCCATTTTTATTTTTGGTACACTATCGACATTCAATTTTCTAGCCTAGCTCAGCTTATTTTTTAGTTAGGTTGTTTCAGTGTAGTCAGATTGAGGGCAGAATCATTCTTATCATTGTGTATTACTGTAAGTGGCATTTTAGTGTTTGTGGATATAATTAGTTTTGATGTAGTTAATAAATTTACTTGAATGTAATTTTCTTTCTACTAGCTCAATTAATTAGTGGAGTAAACCGAGGATGAACACAAGCGTTATACTATTGGATGCCGCGAGATAAAGAGGGAATATACCGAATTACCTACTTAAACTTGAATGTGCCGATGTGCCGGGCAGCGCTGGTACATACTGGCTGTTTAGTACATTGATTTTAACATTCGGCATACATTGCGGCGGTATCATAAAGTATCATACGTTTTAGCGGTGTACTTATGCGTATATATTTATTGATTAAAACAAAAAAACTACTAAAAAATGAAGTGGAAATGATTTCTTAATCTTGAGATAAGCACCAGATACGAAACTGTAATCAATTTGAAAATAACGACTAACCTAATCCGCTAGCTACACACGTCAATTATTTTTCATCTCGTTTTCTTACGATCTTTAATAACTCATTTTATCTTATAAATAATTTTATAGCGTCCAATATAAACACTTTTTCTGACAGTTATGAATTTATGATAATCATTGAAAACCAAGACTATAAAATAATAAAGATTTCGAATTCCTTTTAATCATAAATACATTAACGAATAGTTTATTAAATATTTGGCAAAGCAAGAAGAGTTAATTTTTGGAACTGGAAATAAAATAAACGTAAACCACCTGTCAATCACGTTCCTTGGTGTGAGAGAAAACTATTAACTGATGGTCGCGGAAAAGATGCGTCACTAATGTTATAGGGTGGGTTTTTGTTAACATAGCAAGGTCGCGTCTATTAATTATAATTTTTTGTCGCGTCAGCCCCTATCGGGTGATGCTATTCTTATCAAGAGAGATAGTGAATACCTGTGAAGATTATCTCTATAAATCGTAGTAGTCAATTTATATCGCGTTTTCGCAGTTTTAAAGTTGTTCGGGCACCTGTGGGAGTGAGTGCTTTTTCACCGGCATCAAATTCGATTGCATTTGTTTGCCCTACTGAACTTGAACTACATTTCGGAAAGAGGTCGCGTTTATTTAAAAATATTAATTGTCTTAATAATTATTATTTAAAGTTGAAAGAGCATATTCTTTGTTGTGGTTGTTATCCTTTTGTTTTTCGTGTTTTATTTGAAACCGGCTGTAGTTTTTGGTTTTTGTTCTATTTGTTTCTTTATTTGCAACTAGAATAAATAATTTATTTATTCATAAAGTGAGTATGATTTGCTTAATTGATTTATATAGTTTGTTTTTATGTGTCAATATATTAAATGTAACAAAATGTAACAAGGGATCTTTTTATTATTTAATGAGAATGTAAAGTAGGTTATTATTACACGAGCCGAAGGCGAGTGTTGTTATTTCCCGAGTGTAATAATACCCATTAATCACGAGTCGAATACGATATTTTACCTACGACTATTCAAAAATTTATAAATTTCTTATCTTGGTTGTAAGATATTTATTATCAGAGGCTTTCTTGGTTAATTTACGAATTTGATCTGGAGTAAATACTGCAATAATTGTTTTGTTTTCGTGGAACTGTAGTTACCTAGTAAAAGATTCCTGTAGGTACGTACTACTTATAGCTTATATAATACAATTATAAGTAGTAGGTATTTACATAATGCAATCATAAATAACTAAAATACGTGTAAATAATAGATATTTTATTTAACATCAGTTATAGATAAATATTGTTAATTACAATAGCTGATTATGATTGGTTGTAGCTTTCATTTTATAATCAGTATAATTTATATTTAAATTGTCAAGTTTTTCATTGCCAATACTTTCGAAACGATGGTCGAAGAGTGACCGTTTTAAATTACAGTTTAATATTAAGATTTAACTTAAAAATAATTGAATTTCTTTTGTTTTAGCTGCCAATAGCATCTTAATTATAAAACAATGTCAATATTTACATATTCTACCATTCTTGGCAATTACACAGTAAATTATTTGAGTTATATGTTGATCAAAATAATCTTAAATTATCAAACAAAATGCTAACATTTCTAGTGTCAAATCCAAAGCTGTTCAGAAGGGTGGCAGATTTAAATATAAGTAATTATGAAGTGTATAACATTATGTAAATACGTAATATTAGTCACAAACACTCAAGCTGCATAAGTATATTAATGGTAAATATATTATTTAATACTTTAAGACGATGGCTACAAATTAATCTTAAGTAACAACAAATAATACAAAACATTCAACACACTCTAAACTCTAACCCAGCCAGCACACTGAGATTATAATGACGTTATTTTTAAGTCATTATTGGTCGACGACGTCATATGACTAATAAATGATGACCATAAGACGTCATTGGGACGTACGTAGACGTCTTCAAAACGACGTCTTTTGGACGTACAATACAATACGTACAAGTTTCATTAAAAAGATATTATTTTAGCAGGGGCCAAGGAATACTGGTCATATTAAGCAGGTGGACACAATATAGAGATGTTTTGACTGTAGTATATAATAAATGTAATTTCCAATATTCAACTATTTATTTATAATTCCTGTCTTAGTCCTAGTATAGGACATTTTAATGACGTCTTATATTCTCGTCTTTGGGCTGTGACATAATGATGTCAGTTTTACGGCAATTTGATGTCGTTACTGCCGAAAACACGGCGACATTATGAAGTCAGTGTGGCTGGGAAATTGCTACAGATCCAATCTCGAGCTCGATTAAGAAGGTTCATTGATTTTAAACTACTTAATTTTATTTTATTAATTATTTCAACTAATTAAATGAACTAAATAAATACTAAATTCATAATGTATCCAGTAGAAACAATACTTTCCCGGAATCAGGCTCCAGATTCCACTTTTCTTCTTAAAAAGATAATTAAGGGTTCTACTTCAATTGCCATATATTAGAGCTTCACAATGGCATCCATATTATGTGCTTCATATAATGAACCATGCCATACTAATTACTATTTTTTTGTGAAAGATACATTTTCATTTCATAGTTATATCAATGACATCCAAAGTTTCAAGACCAGTTGAAGACCAGTTGCCAGATATTTGTAGTATTTCAGGTGGTTCTAATACATTTTGAAATTCGAAGTTAATTATTGAAGAATTCCAAATTACATTGAACATTTTGTATAATTCGAATAGCATACTATATTTTTCTTATAGCAGAAGCACTTTACTTATAAGTACTTTTCATATATTTTAAAGACTATTGTAATGGTCAATTGTATTTCATATAGAGTATAAAACAAATACCGTGTCATTCAGGTCTTGCTAATATAAAACAGCTTTTTAATGTTTCTATGTTAAGCAAGGTCGCCAGTAGTCCAATATCAGTGTATGTAAAATAATCGGTGGCATTTGGTCACAGTTTCGGTGTTAGTATTGCCAGTCCTCTCTCTTTCCTTGTCTAAGGTTTACGCTGTTAATTTGAAAAACAAATTCAGAATTAGAATAATGTTCAATGTAACCAACTGTCAAACCACTTAACAAAGTATAGTAACAAATTTTATTTAAAACTAATGTAAGTATTTTTTTTAAATGATTACAAAATAACGCAAATAGAAAAAATAGTGTAAAGTATTCGTTTCATAATACGTTTTAGCGCACTTTTAGTTCTTTCTCGCCACTACTCGAGTCGTTTTCTACACTCGGACGCGTGCGCTAAAAACGTCTTATGAAACTAATACTTTAATATGCTAACTCTCCCCCACTAGTGAATCATAAAAACAATTAATATCTGTCACTTTTTGAACTTGATTCCAAAACAATGCACTATGTTAATTCAAATTATTCATTTGTTTTCAGAAATTATAATTATAAACCATTTATATCAAACTTTCTGCTATTTTATACTCTGAGTTTAGTAAAAATGGAAAGTGAAAATAATTAAACCTCAATAAACCCCTCGCAAATATGTAGTAATAACTTCCTTATAAGAAACAGATGAGTTAAAGAGTAATGAATAGACATAGTTGCTTTGTAGTTAGAGCGTAGGTACTTGATTAGAAATTTAAATAGTCATCTGTATATTACAATAATATTTACTTACGATAGAAAAATGTCTACTTTAAACAAAGTACTGTTTTACATAGTAGATAATACCTTCAGGTGTCATTGCGATGTTTGTAGAATGCTGTCATATTAGTCAGTCGAGAATGAAAACTTGTTTATTTAGCAAATATGCACATGAGAATTGGTTTGTATCCAGTCCATGCTAAACATATAGGTAACAACGAGGTAAGCGCCATAAATTCTCCGCCTGATATAGAAAAAATAAACTTGGTAAAATATAATAATTTTTATTTTTCAATATAATCTCCCCTAATGTCAATACACTTATTACACCGTGGAATTAATAATTCAATGCCCCTGTAAAAATAATCTGAAGTTTTTCCTTCAAAATGTTCAATTACAGCTGCTTGCAACTCGTTCTCGTCCTTAAAACGACGTTCCCTAAGGTCTTTCCTTAAATTGGAAAATAAATAATAGTCACTAGGAGCCATATCCGGACTGTACGGTGGATGATACAATGCTTCAAAGCCGCATTCGCGAATGGCAGCTTGTGGAATTGCGGCAGTATGAACGGGTGAACTGTCGTGTAATAATCGAACATCTCTTGTCAATTTCCCTCGACGTGTTTCACGAATATTGTCTCTCAATTTATGCAGTAAAGTCGCATAATATGTACTGTTAACAGTTGCATTGCGTTCTTTAAAATCAATCGGTAAAATGCCAGAATATTGTATATATAACTTTCTTTGTCGATTGAACGACTTTCGCCTTTTTGGGACGAGGTTCATCGGGTCGCCGCCATAACAACGATTCCCGTTTGGATAGAGGATCATAATACCATTGTTTCATCTCCAGTGACAATGGACTCCAAAATCGGCTTTGGGTCGTCTCTACACAAGTTTAAAAGCGAGCATGCACATTCGACGCGACGTTAACGTTGAACAGCAGAAAGAAGACGCGGTGCCCATCTTGCACTAATTTTATCCATACCCAAATGGTCATGAAGAATTCGGCGAACACTTGTTTCTGAAATGTCAGACATCACTGCTAACTCCTTAACTTTCAAACGGCGATCTTCTAATACCATTTCTTCAATGATTGCAACTCTTTGAGGCGTTACCGCTTCAATTGGCCGACCGTACGTACGTACTAAATGTTGTTTGATTTGATTAGGCGTGTGCCCTTCTTTTGCTAAAAATTTAATGACCGCACGGTACTCAATTTTCGTTAGTTGCGACGTTTTCATGCATTCGTCACGATGCTTGAGTGGCTACTAAAATCTATTACGCTTCTAGCCGTAATATATATAGTTTAGGCCTCTTACATGTTCAAGGTTCAACTATGACGCAACCGAGTTCGAACATGTTGGAACCTGTAGAAGCCTGCCGGGCCGAGAATTTATGGCGCTTACCTCGTATATTCATATATGAATGAATCCTGTATTTAATCCATTTTTTACAATTACTAGGTAAATAATAATTACCTACTTTGAATACAAACGTCTTACCTTGAAAATTAAATTCTAAGTAAATATTATATTAGTGACACCGTTATCAATGGTTGAATTGAATTTTGAACTTTAAATCTTACAACACTTTTGATAGGATACGGAATAATGCTCATCACTCTTAATAATACAAAAAAAAATTTTTTTCCCTTTCAGATAATATATCTACTTTCTACTAAATTCACATTTATCTTATTTTAATTTTGTAAGTGAAATGGTACATACTGTTTGATTAATGAAAATGAAGCCATATATATATATATATAAAGGGGAACTTATATGTTTGTTTACTGAAGTGCTGCTATATGTTTATGTGTGCCAGACAAAAAATAGTCAAAGAGTATCGATTCTCGCCCAGTTTTTTCTATATCAGTTGTAATTTCGGTGTATTGAACAACGCCGACGATTTTCAATAAATGAACTTTACAAAAAATACTTAATCAGTCAACGACACCTACATCTATAACAATTAGGTCGCAACATTTTATAGGTTTGTTAATCAAATACACTTACACGGGTTCATACAGAAAACGCCGTAAAGCTATCAGTGCCGTTTTATCAAAACAAACAACAGCAATAAATTGGAATATTATAAAACTAATAAGATTTTAGAAATACATCTGCGGTCATTTCAAGATTCTAAAATATAAAAATATAAATAATTCAGTGTATTTCCTTTTGATGTTTCGTATATGGATTTTAGTAGCAGTAGTCGCGACGCAGTACACGCCTTGTAATGATCGTCCAAGCAGCATTTTTAGTCATCGCTACGTACCAGCAACTACCGCTGGAACTATTAAGTTTTTGCCACTAGTCACAAGCACGTAATTGCTACGGTTTTTGTTACGTGCCTGGAACCAAAATGGGGAACAATTTTTATGTGGCAGATACGTTGCAGTAGTAACCTCTCTGGAACTTGTCCAGCTACGTAGCGGGAACGTGGCGGCGTAGTAATTGCTAGTTTCGTGAAACTTCTTTTTTCTTTGACACATCGTGTCGCGTGGTTGCTCTCTCTTACTCTTGCAGCTTAGCAAATATTCTATCATTTTCTATACTAATGCTGCGATCATGTCACAAAGTGAATTACTATTTTATTTGTAATACATGCTAAACAATACAAAGAGCGATGAAATGTTTAATTAATTTGTCATTCCAGTGTACCAAAATTATAAACCATTGCAACTTTTCTGTTAAACGTGATGATGATAGATCACGATTCTTTAAATATATTTTTTAATAAAAAAATGTCTTTAATAAAATATGACAAAAATATTCATAAGTTGAAACACACGATAGAAACCATTTTTATATTATTCCTAAGGCACAATTTGTTATTATTGAAGGTTATATATAGTAAAACATCTATTAACAATCATAACAATTTGCAAATTGATTAATGGCCTCCTACATTTTACAAGTAAATATAGAGATGAAGTAGTTTACAAAAAATTACTTTAAAGTAATTCTCCTGGGCAGCAAAAACGTAAGTTTTACTTTCAATACTACTGTAAGGTTCCGTGACTTTAAAGGGCTAAGCAATGGTTTCAGATTGGTAGCAGGAACTTTCAGTACGACTTTAAAGTAATTATACTAAACAATGGAAGCTTACAGCTAACGTGTCGCTCATTTCAAAAATTCTTTTAAATAAAAGTAAATTATAGGCAAATCAATAGTTAATCAAAAGTAAAAAATAAGGAAATACGTGTTTCTGTATTTAATCTCATACAACTTATTTAAAAAATAACAAATTAACACAAACAAGACGCAAAGTATTTACTTGGAATGAAAACGTTACTCGCAACAGAGAGGATGCCCGCGTGGTTAACGTAGTACCTTTATACACGATCGGCCTAGTGTTCTATTCCCAGTGACTCTGATAAATTAGATTTTTAGTAAAAACGCATCCCTGTTTACAGTTGGGCTTTTCTTAGACTTTTAAATAATTCAATAACAATTATTACGATTATAAGTCATGTATTGCCTAAATCGTAATTGTAACTCTCTCTAATTATTAATGCAGAATATTGGAACAAGAACCTACCAATAATATATAGTTAAGAGTTACCATAAATTTAATAAAATGATTTATTTATATTCGAATAATTGACAGAACGTGTAGTATTTATTGCTTTTTAAGTATTCCCAAAAAATGAATCAAAAACTATAAACCTGCGAATCTACATTTTGAAAGCGGCGACACGTCAACTTTTAGGTCTCCTTGTAAGTGGCAATACCGTTCCACATACTTTAAAGGTTACTCACAAATAATAGAACTACATAGTTCCAATAAATAGTAGAAACAACTACATAATTACTAAAATAATCCGAACTGAAGTAATTAAACCTATAAAGTCATAAATTTATTTAGCTGGCTAATTTGGATGCTGCTTGGGGATCGTTTAATGAGGGATAAGCGTGTCCTATAGCTTTAAGAGTTTTAAGATTCTTTCGATTTGATTTTTTATAACTTTAGTACTTTAAAGAATCTAAGATTTTAGATAGTTTTGGTATTTTTAGAGTGGAGGTGGTCAGGCTTTTTTTTTGAGTTATAAAATTACGGTATATTAGATTGCTAGAATGGAAGACAATCTTTCTGAAGGGCTATACAGCCCTAAAATTACACCTCGTTACGTTCAGGTTTTTATTAAGGTAATGAAGAATAGCAGGTCAAAACCATTAAACAAGTAAATACACTTTATAATATATCACCCATTAACTAAGGTAAACTTTTTAGTACACTAAAAGGTGTAGTAAGTGTCACTAAATTAGTTTAATGAGAAAATTATGTTTTAGTTTTGAATTAAATTGCTATTTTTACTTTATAGATTTACTTAAGTTTGACTGCATTGTACTTTTTACTCACTAATATTATGTGAGAGGTACTCGTATTTAGAAACTGAAAAAGAATTTCAGACTTTTAGAAAATTTTAATACAATCTTAAAGTTTTATAGTTTCATAGTATACTCTCCAAAGTTTAAAATTTATTAAACCTTCGAATACTTATTCAAATTTTTATTGATTAGGTCCAAGTCCTAAGTTTTTCAAATTTTAATATTTTTGATCAGAAACTTTCCAAGTTTTAAATTCAAGATTTCAGTCTTCAGTCGTCAGTGATATAAAAGCTATCGAAGTGTTAATATCATGTCAAGAGAATAATGAGAATTCACGAAATCTTGAGCACCGTGCCGTGATAAACTAGGACAGCAAGGCTAATATCATGCTATTGTTTGTATTAAAAAAGCACTAGAAAATAACATGTTAGCCTTGCTGTCTTAGACCATAGTAACTTGTGAAAAAGGAAAAAATCCAAAAGGAGATGTTTGATGAAATACCATCTGTTTATATGGAGTCTGGGCCTTGGTATACCATGGTCAAAAAGTGGACACGCCTGTTTCAACAAGGACGAGAGTCTTGCGAAGATGACTCCCATCCCGGGCGGCCGGTCATAGTAGTGACCGCAGAAATCACAGAAAAAGTGGAGCAAATGGTATTGGCAGACCGAAGATAAAATTGTGGCAGATAGTTGCGGAACCGCAGATTATCAAGGAACGCATTGGTAAAGTTCTTCATCAACATTTAAATATGAATAAAATTAGTGCGCGTTGGGTACCAAAAATGCTCACGCAACTCGAGAAGCGGAAACGCCTTGAAAGTTGTCTAGAACTCAAGATTCATTTTACTTAATATTTTTTAAATTTTGTTACTTATGTATAGGATTTGTATGCACATAAAAATGCTGAAATATGCATGCACTTATAAAAAAACGTGAAATATGCACTTAAAAATCATGAAATATGCGTTTATTAGAAATTTTTAATAAATATATGCACTTTCATTATTAAAAAAACACCTGTTTAGCGTTATTTACATTTTATTTACAGAAATTATTTTAATTAGACATCCTATGCCATAATTTAATTAATTATATTTTCTAAACATAGAGCGTTACAGTTCACAATGACGTACATTTTTAAATTTTCAAAAGTAAACATATGCCTATTATCCCTAAATATTGTTTTATACTTTGAGAAACTCCGTTCCACATCGCAAGACGTAATTGGGGCATACTTAAAATTGTTTAATTCTACAAGCGAATAATGTTTTAGCTCGTCTAAAATGTCTTGGCCAGATAATGCATCGTTTATGCTTTTAATTAAGTGAAAACCAGGATTTTTGTCTATAACAGATTTAAATTTTTGTTTTGTAGTCAAACCCTTGGGCCCTTTTACTTTATTCAAAGAAACACCTAACAATTTTACATGCTCAAGAGATTCATCTAATGAATTTCCCTTACTTTCTAATTTCTGAATTACTTTAGCTAAACGCACAAAATTTGTCAAAACAAACATTAATTCTGCCCTCACCTCCTTAGTATTAAAAGCATCCTGTGCGCTTTGTATGCATAGTGCATCGTGTTTATTAAGTTTATTTACAAATGCTTTAATAATATCAAAATAAGTTGCATAATATTCTGCTGCAGAAAGCCAAGTACCCCACCTTGTTATTACAGGTTCAGGTGGGAGAGGCACTTCTTGAGCAGTTTCCCTAAATATTTGTATGCGAAATGGAGCTTTACAAACAATTTTTTTTACATCTGAAATTATAGAGTTTACGTTAGGATATATTTCCCGCACTTTTTCCGCAACTCGATGCATTGCATGGGCAAGACAAGTTAAGTGGATCATTTTTTCGTACAGAACTTGTAAGCCTGCTCCAGCCTTGATCATGTACGGTTCCGTCGGTGACGAACAGGAGTACTTTGTTGTACTGTATGCCGTCCGGCCACAAAATAGCCATCGAATCATTAAACAATTTTGCCACAGAACAATGATTGGTGCTCTTGAAAACGTCCATTGCTAATAGATAAGATTTGGGATGGTTCTCCGAATTTAAAACGCCAATTACAACGTTAGCCACGTATCTGAAAACAAAAATTTGATTTTTATTTTATCGAACTACATAATTAGTCGGTTACAAACAATTAGCGCAAAACAGTTATTTAAAAAAAACTATATTTTAATCAAGCAAAAAAATTGTTGTGATTAAATATTTAACTAACAAAATAGAAAATAAAACATCCGTAAATTGCTCTGCTGTCTTTAATTAGTTAAATTTTACTAACAAAACGAAGGAAATGAAGTTTCTACGCACTTCCAGTAGTGTCAGTAGATTCGTCAATGGAAGCCCATATCTAGTTATTCACAACATTATTGACACCTTATCGTCAGTTGTAAGAACACTGAATTCCTTAACATAACTTCGAAGTGTAACAGACACAGACCGTTTTTCTTTACCCATCTTTACACACTAAAATTTCAAATGAAATGCAGCTTGCAATTTCTGAACTGTCTTAATTGAAAGATTACCAGATTAGTAAACAAAAGTACAGGCAAATTTTTCTATGAACAGGAAGTTGTCAAAGGGTCTTTGTAATTTCCTAATACCTTTTATCACAATACCGCAGGATGTAAGTATTTAAAGTTGAAACTTTTTCTTTCTTAGAAAATATGAACAAGTACACAAATGGTTAAGGCAGTAAAATATTTTAAAGCCTAGTATTTAACAATAAGCTTAAACTCTGGGTTTCCCCTAGACTCAACTAAGCCGCCCTTGGTTGGTTGTCTAAAATGCTAAAATTATTTAAAAAATATTAGAAATTTCATAATTAAAGCATGTAAAACGCTCAAAAAGTGCTAAAATATGCACACTCGTTCAAAAATGCTAAAGTATGCATGCATTTATAAAAAACACCTAAATATGCATTTATATGCACTTTCAAATTGACATATGTGATTCATATGTGGCTTAAACATGCAGAAATATAACTCTGCATATGTTTGCTATAAGCAGAAAAAACATGCAAATGCATAGAAATCCTATACCTAGTCATATTACGAGGGTGGTCCCAGAAGTACCCGACCCAACAAAGAAAACACAAAAATTTTGGAAAAAAATTTATTTATTTTTCAACGTAATCTCCTTTCAGCTCTATACACTTTTCCCAGCGGTGTTCAAAAAGTTCGATACCCTTTTTATAATAAGAACTGTCTTGCTCCTCAAAATAGCCATTAACTGCTGACATCACTTCTTCATCGTTGGAAAATCTTTGACCACTGAGCCATTTTTTCAAGTTTGGGAACAGAAAATAATCCGAGGGGGCTAAATATGGTGCATGAGGTAGAAATTCAAACTTTAATTGATTAATTTTGGCCATTGCAATAACGGATTTGTGAGCGGGCGCGTTGTCGTGATGAAACAACACTTTCTTTTTAGCCAAATGCGGCCGTTTTTGCTTGATTTCTTCGCTCAAACGTTGCAATAAGTTTGCATAACGCTGGCCGTTGATAGTTTTTCGTTTTTCGAGATAGTCAATAAAAATTATTCCACGAGCATCCCAAAACACCGACGCCATAAACTTGCCTGCACATGAAACGGTCTTCGCCTTCTTTGGAGCCGGTTCTCCCTTTTGAGTCCATTGTTTCGATTTTGTCTCGGGTGTGAAATGATGGACCCATGTTTCATCCATTGTTACGAAACGGCGCAAAAATTCTGCTTTGTTGCTGTGAAACTTCACTAAACACTCAATTGAAACATTTTCACGACACTGTTTTTGCTCGAGTGTGAGCAAACGCGGCACCCAACTTGCACACAGCTTTCTCATGTCCAAATTTTCAGATAATATGCGATGTACCGCACTTTTTGAAATGCCCGCAATGTCTGCTAGCTCGCGCACTTTCAGTCGACGATTATCAAGTACCGCTTTGTGGATTTTCTTTGCCATTTCTGGAGTCGTCACCTCATTTGATCGACCACTGCGATGCTCGTCTTGGCAGCTCGTACGGCCTCGTTTAAACTCAGCTACCCAAAATTTAACTGTTGTAAACGAAGGAGCAGACTCACCCAGAGTAGAATCCAGTTCAGCTTTTATATTGGTTGGGCTGAGGCCTTTCAAATAAAAGTATTGTATCACATAACGATGACTAATTTTCTCCATTTTCACAAATTCACTGACAACGTTCACTATTGATAACTGCCAAACAAATACTGAACAACGTGGCGCTTTCAAACTTGAAACATATGCTTTATAAACTGCGTACTTTCCAATACAGTGATATTTTCAAACCACTACCGCCACCTCTTGGTCAGGTCGGGTACTTCTGGGACCACTCTCGTATACCATTATCATATCAGCGTGCTTTGATTTTTAGGTGCTAAGTTGTTTGGCAACAAAACTCAACCAATTTTGTAAAATATTCATAAATCATCATAGTATATCTCTTGTTGACATTAGCGTGCAATACACATTTTATAACACTAGCTCACTAAACGTTAACTTTACACGAAAATCAGTGTAGAAAAGAGTCACTTTTTGTATGATCGTGGATAAAAAAAATTGAAACAATAATCACTTTTTACACAAACGAATAATTTTGTTAATTAATTAATTGTGATGCCTAATAACATACCATGAAAGTGATATAAAAATAGTTAAATTACTTAATAATTCAAAATAGATAAAACATACTTATCTACATTTTTAAATATTCTATTAAAATGGATAATAAAAATTTTCTACTATTAAGTAATACATTCATTATACACGTGTTGACCACCATCATTATACATGAGTAATGATATGCATTAGCCATGGGCCGCGGCCGTGAGTAATGACTTAATATAGGTAGTGAAAATGATAAAATGTGTACGCCGTCGGACATTTGAAAATTGGTAAGAGTAACTTGTATAAACTTATACCAGAAACATTCAATAAAGAAGAACAAATCGGCGTACAAGGTCAAGTTTTGAAAAGTGTAGCTTTCTAGTGAATAGTCATAGAAAAAGTATAATATTCTACTGGCGTGTAATTATTTAGATGCATTACAACGCTTGTCTGCGGCTCACGTCGTAATTCATTCAGTATTCTTTTTAAGAGCTTATAAAACCATCACCCTCTATAATAACCATGACAGGTATGGCATTTTCGGAAAGGAGCAACAATGCGCTTTCCAACTGTGCAAAGCTATACAGGGTGTTCCATTTGAAATCACAAAGTTGCCCTGTCTCCGAAAATACGCTATGTCATTTTTGGATAAACAGGAAGTGAGCAAACAAACGGATACTCAGAAAAAAAAATTTTAAACTAAGAAGAAGATCGACGAACACCGCATTTCATTATCTCAATTAGTTCAAAAGTTATATGGGTTTATAAAGGGTCAAAATATAATGGGACACCCGGTATAATTCCAACTGAATGCAAAACAACATAATTACGTGTGTTCATCAAAACAAACAAAATATATACACAAAAATGACGTTACCGAGGCTGTAAGTGTTAAAATTTTATGTACCGAAATATGAATCTTTCTTGCTTTCCGTGCTCTGTAACTCCAAAACTGTTAATTTAGAGCTTCGTAACCATAGTCCAGTCAATAGAGATGTGAAGAGTGTATTTGCCTGTTAACAGCTATTTTATTGCACAAACCTATTAAGAATAGTGCGTAGAATAATATATGTAGTTGCATACTAAATCGTAGTGACAGCAGAAAGGTTAGTAACAACTTAAGACGCCATCAACCGTTTTTCAGGAGTTTTTATTCCGTAGCTCATCAGGATGGCTTACTACGAAAAAAAGTTCAGTATATGATTTGTTTATAATAAAAATAGCTACAAAATGGCACCAGTCTGATTGTTATAACTGGAATAATTAAGTTGCAAAATCGAAGAAACTGCCAAAATCGCGTATGTTTTTTAAGTTGCCATAAAAATTTAAATAGTCAACCAATATTGATGACACTTACGTTAAGTATAGTTTAGATTATGTACAATAAGCACCCAAAACTTGTATGCCAGGTATGCAAGATTTTTTGTTTAGCAAGGTTTTATAAATCTACTGCGCCTAAAACTTTGGAAGTTTGCAAAAGCTGTTTGAAGCTTTGCATACTATTGCAAATGTGCATATACAGTGCATAAATGTGCGGACACCCCTTTTAAAATGCGAAGGATTAGAAATCTTCAACAAGACGATGGGTGATCTTACTAATGTCGATGTGCTCTATCGAATGACGCCAAAAAGAAACCCCCCTGACCCCTCCTTGTAGGAGATAAGGGGGGGAAACTTTAAAAATTCAAATGGGAATCCCTAAATGTTATTGCATATTTTGATTCTACTCATCAAAATATGAATAATTTATTTGAAACATTTTTTTATCTTGGCAACAGGTGGCGCTGTAATCGCAAAAAAACGATCTCTGGCATATTTACAGGTGCAAATAACAGTTTTTCATGTTCTTTACTAAATAGTGATGAAAAAGCTTTGCTAATGTGTACTTTCATGAGAAAAAATTTTACATTACGATGAAAAACGGAAATTCTCTCCCTAAGGTGTTTTCGACAAACATTTTTTTTTCGTTTTTTTGTCTTGCGTTGTACGTGACAACAATTTTTTTTCTGAAATTTTTAGATCGTTTTTTAACCTTAACGTCTACTTATTTAGATATTGCTTAATCTTTCTAATCTTTATCTAAATATTTATTTTAAGCATATATAATTAATAAAAATGGTCGATAAAACATTCTAAATTGTAATTTGCTCTGCATATGGCAAAATAATATTTAAATCGTACCAATTTAATATTTAATTTTAACAAAAAAATAACTTGCTACAATTCTTTACTTCGCAATTCTATTTAAATAATATATAATTGCTGAAAATCAACTGTTCAAATAAATAATTTTTATTTCACAATTTAAAATTTTATTCGTTTAAATTATTCTTACTTTATGGCCTGAGTGGATGAGATATCCATATTTCATCATTCATTGCTACACGCTAAAAGAAAGATAACCACCGAAATTTAATACGAAGTGAAATTCTCATCGGCAGATTTTTGTAATGCAATGTGACTTGACATCTTTTGAAGTAAAACCATCTTCCCCAGTAGAATCTTGGAAAATGTTGTTAGAATGGAACACAAATTCTAACAACATTTAAGGCAAAAAAATATTGTTATCACGTACAACGTTAGAAAAAAAATCTGTTTGTCGAAAACACCTTAGTTAGAGAATTTGCGTTTTTCATTGTAACTTAAATTTTTTTTCTCATAAAAGTACACATTAGCAAAGTTTTTTCATCACTATTTAGTAAAAAATATGAAAAACTGTTATTTGCACCTGTAAATATGCCAGAGACTGCGGAAAATGCAAAAAGTCGGTTTTTGCGATTACAGCGCCACCTGTTGCCAAGATAAAAAAATGTTTCAAATAAATTATTCATATTTTGATGAGTAGAATCTAAATATGCAATAAAATTTAGAGATTCCCATTTGAATTTTCAAAGTTGCCCCTCTTACCCCCTAGAAGGCGGAATCAGGGGGTTCCATTTTGGGGTCATTCGAAAGAGCACATCGACATTAGTAAGATCACCCATCGTCTTGTTAAAAATTTTTAATCCCCCGGATTTTAAAAGGGGTGTACGGGTGGTCTGGACCACCCTGTATATAGCTTAAGTCATTAACAATCGAACACAATTTGTAAAACTCGATTGCGTTTATTTTTACAATTTTGGCGACGTTTTACATCTCTTCATAGTTTTGCTACATTTATAAATAATTAGTTTTTTGGTTCGTATACGTGGTCATTTATGAAATATTCCATTGGGTTCGAATAGACGGCAAAAATACGCAATTTAAAGAAAAGTTCAAGAGTCGATGCTTGGATCCTGCGATTTCTTGCGTAAGTATGCATTAGACTAAGTAGGCGATTGTCCGGTTTTTGAGCGCGTGTCTCACTCTATTGCAATAATTTCTATTAGAAATATGCAACTAATAATTTTGGGCAATTGCATACTTATTCTACAAGGTTCACACTATACACTCGATTTTGATTCATTTCAATATGGTACATAATATACGAGTAGTGCATACTTACGCAAAAAGTTTAATATCTCAGGATCCAAGCATCGGAACTTGAATTTCTTTTTTTTTAAATTGCGTGTTTTCTTGCCGTCCGTTCGAACCCGATGGAATATTTCATAAATGACCAAGTATACATACCAAAAAAATTAATAATTATTTATAAACGTAACAAAACTATGAAGAAATGTAAAACGTCGCCAAAATTGTAAAAATAATCGAATTTTACAAATTGGGTTCGATTGCTAATGACTTAAGCTAGATATATGCACATTTGCAATAGTATGCAAAGCTTCAAACAGCTTTTGCAAACTTTCAAATTTTCGGCGCAGTAGATTTATAAAACCTTGTTAAACAAAAAGTTTTGCATACCTGGTTTACGGGTTTTGAGTGCTTATTGTACATAATCTAAACTATACTTAACGTAAGTTTCATCAATATTGGTTGACTATTTAAATTTTTATGGCAACTTAAAAAACATACGCGATTTTGGCAGTTTCTTTGATTTTGCAACTTAATTATTTCAGTTATAACAATCGAACCGCTGCCATTTTGTAGCTATTTTTATTGTAAACAAATCATATACTAAACATTTTTTCGTAGGAAATCATCCAGATGAGCTACGGAATAAAAACTCCTCGAAAACGGTTGATGGCGTCTTAAATTGTTAATAACTTTTCTGCTGTCACTACGATTTAGTACGCAACTACATATATTGCTCTACCCACTATTCTGAATAGGTTTGTGCAATAAAATAACTGTTAACACGAAAGAACCAAAAACAGATACTTTTGGTTCCTTGCCGACTGGACTACCAGGGAGACTTTCGATCAGGATAATGGAAACTAACAAGCGTTCAAAAAAACCTGTGGTCAAGTTGGCTGGTGTTTGCATTTGTCAGCGTTACCGTATGTCGTGACTAGAGCCACAGCTGGAGCTTAATGTCAAATGTCAAATTTATTTGACATTCATAAATAAATTCATAAATGAATGTCATAAACAAAATTTATGACATTTATAAATAGGGTTATGTTCCAATTGTAACATATAAGCTGCGCCCTATGTTTGAAATTTTTCCATAGGCCACTTGACCACAGTTTTTTTCGAACACCCATTACAACATATCACAATAGATCAACTGAACTAGTTTAGTTAATCAAATCACCACTAGGTACGCACAGTCGGGGTTAGGTATTAAAAGTTTGACAGCATCGTTCTGTTTAGGTATGTCGTGTGTTATATGTGAATTTTAAGTAATTAAATGACCAAAAATGGGCCTAAATTGTTTACGCAACGAATTAAAAAAGCTAGGAGCAAAAATAACAGGTTTGAAGGACGTTTTAAAAGCGTCGGTAAGTTCGTATTTTAGTTTTCAGTTCTATTTTACACTATAACCTACAAATTATAGATTGTCCATTTGGAAGGAAAACAATTACACAAAACTCATTGTTAAACGTGAAAGTGGTTGCAGTTGAAGAAGTAAGAAGTTTTCTTAATGATGCTTATTTTAAATCATTGAAAAAGTCACAAAAACATATTTTGAAGGCAACAGATGTTATATCGATATCAAATCAATATTATATAAAGTTACAATGATTCTATTGAAGAAATCAAAGCAATTTGGCATAAGTACTTAACAATACTTGTTCTTGCTCTGCCGCTACAGGCTGGTCAGAAGCATGTAAACATATTGGAGCATTGTGTTATTCTCTTGAATATTTTACACTGACAGATGAGCAGTTTTTTTAGTAAAGAAACAGTGTATTAGTATTTAAGGATGTAGAAACTGTTACATAGAGACTATTATAACAAAATATAATTTTATTATACGATACATACACATTTTTCTATTTACATGAACAGATTTTACAGAAAATCAAGCGACAATAGAATTTTTGAAATTTTGTTACATTAAGCAATCAAAAGATTATTTCATTGGCAGTGTAGTACCACATATGTTTAGACATTCGATCGCATAAAATTTTATTTTTCTTGTCCTATTACATTTTAAATTACTATTCTATGAAGCCCTACTACAGGAAAACAGAGTTTGAACAGAATTGTGTTTGTTTTTTGTTTGAAAAGTTCAGCAAGAAATTCCAGGGAATTATCAATTATGATATTTCTAACAATGTCCGAATCGATATATAACAAAAAGAAACATTTTAAAATTGTAGAGACATCATTAAATTAATTAATTTTGTATTGGATAGTAAAATCGTTCTCTGATGTAACCCTTGTCAAATTTTCTTACAGGTAAACATTGAGAAGAAACTGCAGTTCTGCAATTAAGAATTTTCCATTGTCCTAAAAATAAAATATGTAAGCTTAGATATTATAAAAGCAAATTACAGTTACAAAACTTACCCATACTGGTAATTTTATAATCTTTTGGTAGAAAATGCTTCTTTGCTCTAGAAAGAGCAAACTTTTGTATATTTTGTTGGTTTTTTCCTGATCTAATGGCAAAAAACCATTTTCTAATTAAATATTTATCAGTATAATAGATGAACACTGAGGCACACAACAATTATAAGGCATTTTGCAGTTACACTAACAATCAAATCTACAGAAATAAATAGTCAGAAAAAGTGAGGTTATGTTTCTATACCTAACATAGATTACAGCGCCACCTAAATGAAAGTGATCTATTTCAGCCAGTATCTAATTTGCGTAAGAAACGCGCGGAGTCCTTTGCGCAACGTTGCTCATTAGGCTTGGTGCGACCCTGTACACAATCTCCCGGAATCAGGGGCATAGCTGCATCAGTGAATTATTTGCTAATATTTCCCAGACAATGTAATTGAGCATTGCTCGTTTTGTTTGGGTGATAATAAATAAATATAGTTATTTGTTTCATTAGTACAAAAAATGCATGTTTTTGGGACGAATAAGAAAGTTATGAGTGAAGCCTTATGAGTCCCAAAAACGCATTTTTTGTACGAATGAAACATACTATTTTTTCTCCAACTGCTTATTTTTAACTAGCAAACTGTGAGAGGATTGTTTAGAATAAACAACATCACGTTAAACTACTTTTTATTTACTGCAATTCTATGTGTAAAAAGTGGCATTTTGAATATTAAAAATTAATATCATTAAGAAATACTCACAAATGTATAATCTCACTCCCATTTCGTCGAGAATTCGAAGAAATTTCGACAGGCGTTGTCTAAGATATGTGTTTAGCGTTAAATAATTAGAGGTTAGGATTGGTTTTTGTTTTTGCGACGTCGTTCCGACGTTCCGAGCAGCAACTAAAATTTTAATAGAAACGTTGAATTTGTTTTTGTTTTTTTATGTCTTTAATTAATATTTTTAATATTTTAATATTGTCGTAGAAAAGATAAATGATTATTATTTAAATAAATATTTCTACTTGTTACTTCTACTTCGTATTATTGCTATAAAAGAAAATCTTATAAAGCACCGCGGAAAATAGTTCATACATAACCTCAGACTACTTTTTGTATTGTACAAAAAGTGATTACTTTTTGTACAATTGCTATGGTAACGAGTAACAGTGCCTAAATGGTCTACTTTTTATACAAAATAATTTGATGTTATAGTGTCATATTCGTGCGGTTGGAGAAAAAATAAATATTCTTAATGCTAGTTGTTATGTTAATTCTGATGCATTTTCTGTTACATATTTATTAAAAGGGAGTGTATTATGTTCCTACCGGTAGGTAACGAATTTCTGAAAAAAATTGTTCCTACCGGTAGGTGCTTTGTGTTTCTTTAAAAATTCACCTTTCGGTAGGTGAATTCTTTTTAAATCATTTTTCACCTTCAAAACCAAAACCTAATTCAACAATAAAACCTAATCACGAATACATTTTTGTAACGTAACTACATACATGGGTCATTTTGACATGTTTTTAAATTAATCAAATTATACACTGAGAAAAATAGTCAGGTTAAAGTAATCAAAAATAAGTTGCAGCAACCTGAAAATATGTACAAATCTTGACAACAATACCTGTGTGTAATACGAACCAAGGTCCATTCATGTGTATGTATACCTAGTACTACACATACCGTGTGTCAATTTGAAAACTTCCCACCCCTAGTATCGCTAAACTGGCAAATTATTTCAAAAATCGCTGAGACACGTCAAATTTGTTTTCAAGGGGGAAGAATTTTGACATAAATTATATCGCACCCTTCACCCCCCTGCCCCCAGAACCCCCCCCCAAAGATCTTAAATGGGAAAGGCGGTCGAGTGAGACATCATTTTGAAGGGCTTTTTATTCTCTACATTTTGGTGTGAGATTTTTTAAATTTGAGTGCTGCGTTGCCAAGTTAGGCGTCTTTGAATATTGCAAAATTGAATTTTTGTAATTATTTGTGTTATACATTAAACTCATAAATTCTCATTGAAACAGGTTTTGACGGTGGTACGTTGTTTTAATAAATCAATCTTTACAGATAAAGTACCATTATACCTACTAGATTAACGTAAACCGCAAACAAATTAGAATGCGTTTTTATTCTTGTACACTTATTTTGCAAATGATTAACAAAACAATTGAAAAGTACAGAAAAAAATATATTTTTTAACTTAAATAATGTTTGAAAGGGATACCTACCACCTACCATTAATAAATTAATTAGTATCACAATTACAATATTCTCTTTAGTTGTTATTGTTGTTTTGCTCGCATAACTAATAAATCTTCGCCATTTTAGACTATCATTTTTTTGTGTTAATGCTTTCGTGGTATTATTATTCAGTAGTAGTAACTAATATTATTCAATAGCAGAAAATAATTTAAATCCCCAAAAACTTTATTTGTTAATAAGCTAATACATGGTAATATTGATTTGTTCTAATTAAAATATTCGTAACTTTCTCTGTATTTTATGTAAATATTTGATTTGACAAATTCATGAGAATTTAAAATTGCCGCCAAAATGACGTCATTTTTGTACCCATTTCAAAAACCAATAGTGGAAATCAAGGTCCGTTGATGCATGCATAATTATATCCAAAGTATATGTGTACTAGGTATACATACACATGAATGGACCTTGGTGGAAATTGCTGGAACAACCTTACTTTGAACATAATATGCATGCATCAACGGCCTTGATACGAACTATATGATTTTAGTAAAATGTTTTTGGTTAAATTTACCCAATAAGGTTAAATCACTCCCACATGGTAGAAGCGAAAAATAGTTGAATTTACCATACCTGTTGGATTATTTCAACCTTACTCCCTGGTTTGGCAGAATTCGTGTTATGTAGAGCATACACAGTGCTGAAATTTTTGGCATAAACAATGCAATAAATATTCGTATCGTATTTCTTTAAAAATATTCTTCTCGTGTGTATTAAAAGGAAAGAAATAATTATTGAGTTAATTATAAAAGGTCGACTAAAATCTCTTTCTTGAACTAGAAATATTTAGTATTGTAACGTTCTTTCTAAAATAATAATACAAGTGCTGTTTAAATCGTCTATTCACAAACAAATATTTATTTCTATACACTAATGAATACACTATAAATTAACGCTATGATTATAAACCATTAAAAACTATTATTTACAGACTATGAATTTCTAATACAACATTTATATTCACTATTTATTTTGTAATACACAGTTAATGACTTGCTGTTGACTGCCTCCCTTTTATCCGCGAGTCGCTTTTATATCCTCATATAAACGCACCAGAAATCGCTGGAACCTTCTATGTATTCTTAGAAAATGCTAGAATAAACCACGTCTGATTTACATGCTTGTGCGATGCGTCATTTTCTCGAAGGCGACAGAACACACCACCTGTCGCTCGAAAAGAGGTTCGTTCCTTTTCTCTCCCGTTACACTGCCCCCCTCTTCAAGTCTGTTCTGTCCCAGAACAGGTTTTATGCTCTGGTTCCTGTAGAACGGGTCATGGCGATATCGACAGTCTTCACCTCGACTACACGTTCCATTACGGTAGAAATAGCAGTCTACACTCTTCGTTGGCCTTAATGCGGGCTGTGGGTCAAAACTGCAGACGAAGATCTTGACGTCCGTACCTCTAAAGACAACTTCCAGCATGTTTCTAACGATTCTCCAATCCAGCTGGTCCCGCCCACAGCCGAGTTTGGGAACTGCCAATTTGTTAATTCCCCTGGTAAGCAACTCGATTCTCAAATTCCATAGTGCCCTCCACAAGTCGGCGTAACTCGGTTTCTGGTAGTAAAACTGCTTGGTTACCAAGTAGTAAATGGATCGGTCATGATCAGGCAAGCGTAAGGATTTACCAACAGAGGGATTTTGTTCTCGAAGTTCATTCAGCCGTCCAAATTTATTTCTAAACACCACTGCGATCCCCCTGGACATACGAAGATCCTCGGAGACACAGTGGGCAATGGAATAATCACCAGGGACCCGGAAGAGATCTTGTTGCATCTCAGTCGTGACTCCGAATCGCGCTTTTCTAGTTCCAGAAAACGCAGCCATAAATTCTCTAAAGGTTGGCTGATCATCTCCAGGCCTTACGGTATTGATAGCCACCTCAGCCTCATCTTCCGGAACTGCGTCATTATTTCCCTCATAGTGCGCCAGACGATTGGAGTGTACCACCTTTGGTTTCCCTCTTGGCAATTTCTGGATGCGATAAATCAAGTCATTTATTCGTTTCTTCACCTGGTATGGACCCTCCCAATTTCGCTGTAACTTTGGAGAATAGCCACGACGCCTTTGCGGGTTGTATAACCAGACAAGCTCTCCAGGTTGAAACCCTCCTTCTTGGGCTCTCACATCGTACGTAGCCTTCATCCGGTCACTCGCGATTCGACTATTATTTCGGGTTCGGTCGTGAATATCCTCCAACTTCTTCTTTAAGTTGATGACATAATCATTCCCGGCTACCTCCTGCTCTATAGGTGGAGACCCAAATTCCAGATCACACGGTAACCGTAACTCGCGTCCAAACATCACAGACGCTGGTGACTGACCGGTTGTTTCGTGGACCGATGCACGATAAGCCATCAGAAACAGATGCAGGTATTGGTCCCAGTCTCGTTGATGATCGGAGACGACCTTGGCCAAATATTTGCCCATTGTTCGATTCATGCGTTCTACCATTCCATCGGACTGCGGATGTAACGGTGTGGTCCGAGTCTTGCGAATGCCCAACAATCGACAGACTTCTCCAAAGAGTACAGACTCGAAATTGCGGCCTTGATCCGAATGCAGCTCCATGGGCACTCCGAAGCGACTGAAAAACTCTTTGACTAGTACGTCAGCAACAGTCGCAGCTTCCTGGTTTGGTAGGGCATATGCTTCTGGCCATTTGGTAAAATAGTCCATTGCCACTAAGATGTATTTATTCCCATCGTCAGTTTCGGGAAATGGTCCGGCAATGTCTATAGCTATTCTCTCCAGAGGACTACCCACATTGTACTGCCTCATAGGTGCTCTTCGTTTCCCCAAGGGTCCGTTGCCAGTGGCACATAGTTCACATTTCCGGCACCACTCCTTCACGTCTTCTTTACAGTTGACCCAATAAAAACGCTCCTTAACTTTCTCCAAGGTCTTTTTCACACCGAAGTGTCCTCCGGAGGCACCGTCATGGAGATGTCGCAATACTGTAGCCACTCGGCTTCTTGGAACCACGAACTGAGACCTAATGGTGGTGCCATCTTCACTCTCCAGTACTCGCTTCAGGAGATCGTCTTCCACCTTCAAGGACTCCCATTGGGCCCAATATGCTTTGAGCGTTCTGTTAAAAGGGCTGACGGCCTCCCAGGCAGGCCTTTCTCCCACGCGCTTCCATTCCAGTACCATTTTTAGTTCGGGATCAGCCTCCTGCTGTCGTTGCAATTCTTCCGGCAACCAATTGTCGTTGACGATGGTAGTCCTTAATACTTGGCAAACCCTCTCTTCCAAACGAGAGCAATGACGGCAATCCGTTGGACAGGGTCTTCTTGAAAGAGCATCGGCATTTCGATGACTAGTGCCCGCTCGATGTTCGGTGTCAAAGTCGTATCCTTGTAATCGTTCGATCCACCTTGCGACCTGGCCTTCAGGATTACGGAATTGTAGAAGCCATTTCAACGCTGCATGGTCCGTCCTCAATAAAAACTTCCGTCCGTACAAGTATTTGTAAAAGTGCTCAACGGACTTCACGACGGCCAATAGTTCTTTTCTGGTCACACAATAATTCTTTTCGGCTTTAGACAAAACCTTACTAAAATAGCCGATGACCTTTTCTTGTCCATCCTGTATCTGAGAAAGTACACCCCCAATGGCCAGATTACTTGCATCTGTGTCAAGTATGAATTTCCCTTCTGTCCGTGGATAGCTCAATATTGGTGCGGTTGTCAGGGCACGCTTCAGCTGTTGGAAAGCTGTTTCACACTCTCCGCTCCAAACATACTCGCGCCCATCTTCAGTTAACCTTGTCAGAGGTTTCGCTATATTGGCAAACCCAGGAACGAAACGCCTGTAGTAGGTACATAACCCAAGAAAACTACGAACTTGGTGTTTATCTTTCGGTGTTGGCCACTCTTGAACTGCACGAATCTTATCGGGGTCGGCTGCCACTCCATTTTGTGATACGACGTGCCCGAGATATTTCACTTCCTTTCTGAATATGTGGCACTTTTTCGGACTCAGTTTCAGATTGGCTCCACGTAGTCTTCGGAACACTTCCTCTAGATTTTTCAAATGTTCGTTGAATGATTTTCCGACTACAATCACATCATCTAGGTATACCAGGCAGGTCTTCCACGACAACCCTCTCAGGATGGTCTCCATTAAACGCTCAAAGGTGGCCGGAGCGTTACATAGACCAAAAGGCATAACCGTAAACTGCCATAGTCCGGAACCAATAGTGAACGCGGTCTTCTCCCGGTCTTCAGGTTCCATTTCAACTTGTCAACTTGCCAATAACCACTCTTCAAGTCCAAAGTCGAAAACCATCGTGAACCAGACAGGGTATCTAACGTGTCGTCGATGCGTGGTAAGGGATAGCTGTCTTTCTTGGTCACGTCATTAAGCTGCCGATAGTCCACACAAAATCTCGTTGACCCGTCCTTCTTACTGACCAGGACCACCGGTGATGCCCAGGGACTGCTGGATGGCTCGATGACCCCTTGTTCTTCCATATCGATAATAATCTTCTCGGCTTCTGCTCTCCTTGCTAGAGGTAGACGCCTCGGCTGCTGACGGACAGGCATAGAGTTGCCTGTATTGATTTTATGTTTTATTATATCTGTTCGTCCCTTCTGGCTATCGTCAAGAGCGAAGATATCTTGGTATCGATGAACCAAACCCTGTACCTCTTTCACTTCTGTTCTGTTAAGGTCTTCGCACGAACTAGTAACCATGCCCACTAATTTTCCACCATGGTCTTTGGACGCTGGTTTTGGAACATCAGCCATACACCTGGCTACTCGGAATACTGGCACACACTGTCCCACAAGGGTACTCTTCTTCAATGTCACCGGATCCACATTAACGTTCATAAGCCTCACCGGTACTGTCTTTCCAACCTTGATCAGCGCTTTTCCCACCAGTATGCCACTATGGATCTTCTTATCACAAACAGGCTCCATCATTCGCACACATCCAACCCGAAGATCTCCATCCAAACCTGCCTCGACAACCATCTCGCTTTGACCCGGCAATATCACATCTTCAGTCAGCAAAACCCTTACAACCGGATCTTCTCGTGGGTGCAACGGCAGTTCTTCGTTACCGACCTTCAAAACACCCTCTTTCAAATCCAACGTAAAACCAAATTTTCTCAGGAGGTCCATTCCAAAGATGAAGTCATCAGTGATATCGGCTACCAGCACCTCATGATCACGTTCTTCACTTCCAATGCCAATCTTCATCTTCACCACTCCGCGTGTTGGTATCACTTCACCTGTTGCTGTACGGAGTTGAGTAGTTGTTGATAACAGCTTCATACTTGATTGTAGAACATCAGGGCGTACGATGGATTTTGTCGCCCCCGTATCAATAAGTAGTGGAACGGTTCGGTTAGCAATCTTTCCATCTACAAACAAACTGCCATTACTATTCTTTGATGTTACGGCATGGATCGTGATCTCCGGGGCATCTTCACTCAAGGTCAACGTTCGCCCCCTCTCGTCGACCCCCTTTAGTTTTCCGACGGCTGAACTTGTTTGGGTTTAGGGCAGCGGCGTCGTATGTGCCCTTGTTCACCGCAGTTCCAGCAACGGGGTCCTCGAACTTCTTGAGGATTCTTTTTACGGTTCTCTTCCTTCTGAAGAACTCTCATTAATAATTCTTCTAGGCGATCTTTAGAACCTTCATCTTCTTCCAAAACGGTCCGAACACGTCCGTGACCTCGGGACGCTTGTTTTGCAGCTTCAAATTCTAAAGCGTGAGCAAGCGCATCATCAGTTGTTCTTGGTCGTGCTAGCCTCAATGATTGTTGTGTTTCTCCGTCTCTTAACCCATCAATGAAGGTCTGCACAGCCAGTTGTCCCAGAAATGAATCGGGTGCCGTAGGGTACGCCAATCGCACAAGCCGCGCAACATCGGCTTCAAACTCCTGAAGGCTTTCTCCATTCTTCTGGATACGATTCTTCACTTGCGCGTGATACACTTGTTGAAGATGCGCGTCTCCATATCTCATTTCCAATCTAGACACTAACAATTGGTAATCATTTTCCTGTCCTGCTGGGATTGTTTGCAGGACGTTCAACGCGTCTCCACGCAAAGCCACAGTTAAAGAAACGGCCTTTTCCTTGCCTGTCCATCCGTTGGCCCCAGCGGCCGCCTCAAATTGTTTGTAGTAGGTGGACCAAGGTATCTTTCCATCGAACGTGGGTGGTTTTACTTTTATCCCTACGGCAGGAACCTTTTCTTCTTTAAATTGTTTCTTTACTTCATTAAACGGCCACTCAGAAGTTGAGGGAAACCGTAGTTGCCTCATTCTATCTTCCAACATTTCGATCATATCGTCTTTCTTAGTTGTTGGTGGTAATTGCATTTGGGCTATTTTCTCTTCTACCATCTTTATTACCCTATCTTGTTCCGCCAATCTACCTTCCAATAGTCCTAACGCACTGGCATTCTCCAAAAATTCTTCGAAAACTTTATCCTCCAACGCTTTGACATTTTCCAACAATTCTCCTTTCAGCATTTTAACATTTTCTTCCAATGCTTTAGTATTTTCAAGTAATTCTTGTTTAAGCATTCTAACATTTTCTTCGGACTTTCTAGAATTCTCTTCGGACTTTTGCAGTAATTCTTCTTTTAAAATTCTAGAATTCTCTTCGGACTTTTCCAGTATTTCTTCTTTTAGCATTCTAACATTATCTTCGGACTTTCTAGAACTTTCCAGTAACTCTTCTTTTAATATTCTAGCATTTTCTTCAGACTTTCTAGAATTCTCTTCCATTTTACTTAACAACACGTTAGTATCAATTGCGGGTCCAGGTATTTCGAAGCGGTAATTTTCAGGATCTTCCTTCTGTTCTAAAAGCCATTCTCTTAGCCGATTTATCAAAACTTCTTTCTTTCCATTACTATCCAAGTCCCTCTCGTCCAACTCCCGCTTCAAATCTATTACTAAGAGATCCTTTAATAGTTTCATCACCATTTTGATTGTTTGTTGAAATTATGTTTTAACACCAAAAATTTTATTCTCACAGCACTTTAATTAATTATTACGCGATTTTATTTATTTTAAAACCCTCACACCTGTAACACCACTGTAACGTTCTTTCTAAAATAATAATACAAGTGCTGTTTAAATCGTCTATTCACAAACAAATATTTATTTCTATACACTAATGAATACACTATAAATTAACGCTATGATTATAAACCATTAAAAACTATTATTTACAGACTATGAATTTCTAATACAACATTTATATTCACTATTTATTTTGTAATACACAGTTAATGACTTGCTGTTGACTGCCTCCCTTTTATCCGCGAGTCGCTTTTATATCCTCATATAAACGCACCAGAAATCGCTGGAACCTTCTATGTATTCTTAGAAAATGCTAGAATAAACCACGTCTGATTTACATGCTTGTGCGATGCGTCATTTTCTCGAAGGCGACAGAACACACCACCTGTCGCTCGAAAAGAGGTTCGTTCCTTTTCTCTCCCGTTACAGTATTATACAGCCAATAATGTCTTTCATTGTGATAAAAAGGTTTTAATGAAATACGATATTATCTGGAACTGCAAGCTGCTAAGCTATTTTAGTTTTACTTGTAAATTACTGTACATGTAGATTTAACCCAAGTAAGGTAGTGGCTTATTTTACTAGAACCCGGGTAAATCTACCAAAAACCGGTTAACTATAAAAAGATAGTTCATTTACCAAATCAGTTGTTTATTCTGACCTTGGTTTTTAGTTAACGCTGCTAAAATTAGGTTAGAACAACAAAAAATCGGTCTACTATATATAGTCGTCACTTTATAGTTATCATCTTTCTCAGTGTACATGCTCATTTCAAAACTAGAATACAGTAAAATTTGTCAGACAAAATCAGCAAAATGTAACAGTTGCGTACTTTGTTTCTTTTAACATGTGTTGTTATTGATCAGACTTCATTCAAAAAATGGTAATGTGTTAATTGTAAATGCTAATAAGGTGGTCTAAGGTGTCCAGCTTTCTTCAGAATCGATAAGGCGGTACATTGAGGATGCCCTCTCTCATAAATAATTTATTAAGCAAGCTTTTCGAACAATTTTTGAATGATTTTTAGATATGCAATCCATTGACCTAAAACTCTGATTTTTATTAAGAATATAAAATTCAAACAGTCCTTCAGCTAACGCTAACTGCTTTTCTTTTCCAAAATTACTTTTATGGAAAAATCTTCTAACATAGAAGAAGAGGCAGCAAAATTTACATATAGTTTATGCTTATCGGTAGCCAGATGCTTTTGCCCAAGCAGCACTGGAATAGAAATTCATATGAAAATGAGTGCCTCTAATCCTTTTTACATGCCACAATTAATATTCCAAAGTGATGCTGTGGAATGTAATAGTTACGTGCCTCTCGGTATATTTTTGGCGCGTTAAAATTTATACGTAAAAAATACATCTTTTTCATGTCTTCTTCATTGCCAGAACAGCTGTTATTAGTTGAGTGGGCTTCCCCTATTTTACAAATTTTAATTTTGTTTGATAATAAGTGTGATTGGCATTATATAGATGCAACTACGGTTATTTCTTGTAATTAATGTTAACTCAATGTTTGTATTTAAACCCAAATAAAGTGTACGATATTTATTTATATAATTGGCACGGTCAAATTAAATTAAGATAAATGATATCTAGTTTTTGAAAAGAAATATAAATCCGTTGGATACCAATATTAAATATAGTTTACTGCAATTTAGAAGTAGAAGAAAATTAATTAAAAAGTTTACATTTACGTTTATTGTTTTAACCAACAAACGTAATGTAACTGTTTTGAACGTGTTACAGAACGTAAATTATTTTAAAATAAATTTAGTACAAAAATTTCCACAAAATTGTACACAAAATTTAGTATCGTGTCATACTAACCTAATAAAACGAACAAATAATTTTACTATTATAACAACATTATTTCTCATCAGAAGTTCATGTTCAGATGTTTGCTATTATTAGGATAGCAGAAAAGATGGATGGTGGTATCCTGGAATCTTGGTATCTATACATTGATATATTGGTGACAAACCGTATGTATACCTTGACGACAGAAGCTGCAATATTATCGTTAATAGTGCTACTGGTTACCAGATGTCGCCCAGTTTTAAGAATTTTCAAGAATATTTCAAACTAAATTTTGTTATGTTAACAATGATTTTAAGTTGTTTTATAACAATTTCTAATAAGCATATAACAAAAAATGCATAAAAGATAACGTAACAATTATCATTAGGAATATTAATAAAAAATAACGGAAGCAGGTACCTATGTACTTATTAACAATTGTTATAAAACAACTTAAAATAATTTTTAACTTTAAAACAAAGCTTAATTTGAAATATTCTTGAAAATTTATTAGAGTCACTACATCTAGTCACCTAGGCCGCGCTGGTCGGTCAGAGTATCGTAAAACGCCGCACAAAATCCACGTTTACTTTAAAAGGTTTTTCTTATTCTGAAAGATCAAACCTCTAATATGTCAAATACGTAAAACATGGTTTTAATTTGTCCATTATTAAAAATCACCCTTCTCTGCCCCAATATGGCGGCGTTTTGCGGTACTCTGATCGACCAGCTGGCCTAGGTTACTAGATGTAGTGACTCTAAAATTTATAAAAGCTGAGCGCCATCTGGTAACCAGTAAAATATTAATGATGATATTGCAGCTTGTGTCGTCAATATAAACATACGGTTTTCCACCAATATATCAATGTATAGAAAGATACCAAGATTCTAGGATATCACCATCCACCTTTTTTGCTATTCTGATATACGATTTCAGACTTCTGATGAGGAATAAAGTTGTTATAATAGTAAAATTATTTGTTCGTTTTATTAGAATTTTTACTTTTTAGCCATACAATTTTAATAATTATTCTTAATAAATATGTAACAGAAAATGCATAAGAATTAACCTAACAACTAGCATATTATTATTGAAGAATCAACTGATGCAGCTATGGACCGATGTGATTCCGGGAGATTGTGTACAGGACCGCACCAAGCCTAAGGAGCGCCGTCATGCAAAGGACCTCCTACGTTTCTTACGGAAATTCTATATCGGTCAAATTGGCTGATAATGTGATATTTGTAGTTTATATTATCCTGATCGAAAGTCTCCATGGCCACGAAGCTCTAGAATTAACAGTTTTGGAGTTACAGAGCACGGAAAGCAGGAAAGACTACTTCTGTTTATGGATTTTTAACACGTACAGCTTCGGTAACGTAATTTTTTCGGTATATTCTTAGTTTTTGTTTTGATTAACTCAAGTAATTATGTTGTTGTTGTTTGTAATTATAGACCTACCACTTTTGTTTTTTTTTGCTCTCGGAATTGAACCTATTTTACACTCCCCAAGTTTGAACATAACGATACGGAACACTTTGTATAACTTTCAGCCTCTATAAATTTAATTTTAATAATAAATAGCGTGTCTCTTTAAATATTGTTGTTTTTGTTAGTTTTGCAATTAGTTATTAAGAGTAGAGAGAACCTGATTTGTCTCTAATACTTTCATGAAAGTATTGGAAAAATCAGCTGCCGTAGTACCTGCATATAGAATACTTTTCATGGGCATTTGCATAAAAAATAATTTACTAATTTTAAGAAAAGAAAAATTTGCATGTTTAATTTGTATTCCACAACAAAAGAAAATTGTTATTGATAAAAAATAGAATTCGTGCAATTTCGATGTACTTACTGTGTTCATTTAAATGTTTGCGCATTATTTATTCTAATACAAACGCTTTTTTTAGGTTCATTGAAAAAAAAGAAAATCTGTTTATATTAGTATTATTATGGAATGCACTAAACAAATACCTTTGTAAACAACCTGGAAAAGCATATGTAATCTACAGAGTAAACTATCCAAAACAAACAAACATCAAACATTTCCAAGGAGATTTTCAGTTTTTCTGCGAGCGATCTTCACAGTATTATGCAGAATTGCGTTCTGATCGTACTAGTATTATTATCAGCTACAATCACAACATTTAACACCAAGGTAAGTGATAAACTTTTTTTCATTGTCATTTTTAATGTGTTAATGTACTTTTATCGTGTTATCGCAACTTATAATGTTTTAATTAGTGGAACCTCTTCAAAGCCTACAAAACGGAAAATTGTTGCTTTTATAAAAACGGAAAACAAATTGATTTGTTTCAGTGATAAGGGTGATAAAGTGATAACATTACGTCAAAATACATGTTCAAAACAATGTAGTAGGCTATTTGCGTTTATTATTATGTTGTTAGAGAATTACTGCATTTATGTATGACGACTGACGAGGAATGACAGCAGCTGTTCAGCGTGTTTTACGTAGTATGGTAATTAAAAATGACATGCAAACATAGTTGAGAATGTAAATATTTAGTTTCTATTTAAATTTTTTATTTGTAAAAACGGTCGAATTAAAATCATAGTAATAATAATCTTTTATTATTAGTGGGAAGAAGAATTTGTAAAAACGAAACTTTTTATCGCAAAATTCAATGGTTCGATTATAAAGATGTTTTTTATTTATCATTTTATTCATATTATCTTTGACAGTTGATCATTATTTTATATCCTCATGGTTCATTTGCGGACTTGATCCGTATTTTGTGGCAAATGAATTTTAGCTTAGTTGGAATTGGATAACTTTAATATTTCAAAAGTTATCCAGAGAACACAGACAGACAGACCGAACGTTTTTCAAAATGAGCTGTTTGGGCCTTAAAACGTTGAAAAATGCAAACAAATTAAAAAGTGCTAGTTCTTCCTATATCACTGAGAAATAAAGAAGGAATGTTTCATGGCTTTCAAGTTTCTGTCTGACACTGTTAATTCACAATATTAATTCGTCGTCAACTAAATGTTTCGAGTTAATACAATTCATCAAAGAGACTAGAAGCCTGCACGGCCCAAAATATTAAAAGTTTTACCCTACAATTTCTGCATCTGACCCAGCCTGAACCCGAATACTAATTTGAAATATTCTGTCCAGCCCGATTGTTTACATCGCAAATAAAGTCCAAATAGGTAATCTTTCTGGTAAGTAAAATAAACGTAATAAGAAATCAAACATAATTCTTATTTTACGTATAATAATAGGGTACTTGCACAAAAAAATAAATATTGCTAAATTGCATATACTATCCGTCCAGTTAAAGATGAGCTCTGGTCATCGATGTTGTCTGTGTGGTATAAGATTAAAAAATTTCTAGTCAAATCAGCATCCATAGTTTGGCAATTATTGATGTTTACGAAAATGTCATAGCAGGTGATTTTTTGAGGTTAGGGATAAGTAATGTTGAACGTTTGAAGTCTTCTTTTAGTTTTTAACATTGATACTTGTTATTTTTTCAGTAAGAAACTAAGAATTAGATTTTCGCGAATGCCTAATTCTGTACGTTCTCTAGTTCTATAGAATTATTACCAAATACTGTAAAACAAGAAATCACTTTTACTTATAATTCAGAAATTAACTCATTTCTAACCGTTGTAATAGTAGTACCTTCAATATAGAGAAGTATTATGTATATTCTTACTTTTCAAATACATTTTTACATTCAAAATAATAAAACTATTTAGTATTTTAATCAACTTAAATGCTACCAAGTACTTAATTAAAATATAATTAATGTTAATGGTGCTTATCTATCTCTTCTCTTGTTTATTTATTATATACACATATATTACTAGTATATTTCCTTCATAACCTTCAGGTTTCTTAACACTTCGTATGTTTGGGTCTTGCCATGATTTAGCTGGATTACCTTAGGAATAGATCCAGAAAAATAGATTGGAAAGTTTCATCCATATAAACTACTTGCATTGGTGACGATAAATTTAGGTTTGCCATATAACGTTTTAAAAACTGAATACGCCTACTGGCAATATTTGACTTTTCGACTAATGCTCTATGATTGTTGTCTTTGACAAATTTAAACCCAATGTCATATAGAACAGTGTTTAAATTACTTCTGGTTATTACACAGAGAGAAATACTTCATAAGAGCTTTGCACAATATTGTTCAAAACGGTGTTGGAGAAATTTATATTATAATTGTAGAATCGTATTGTCCAGCGTTGTGTAGGATTTCGTTACTGAATTGTCTAACAGGAACTTACGACAATTATTTAACACAGTCAGATTTAGTTCTGCTTTCTTTGGAACAATGTTGTAGAGGATAAGCTAGCATATTATGTTGAAGTATAATTGTAAAAAATGTTTAGAAAAATACAATATTTTGTTTGAATGAAATCATAATCCAGTGTTCAAACTGCTTGCTACTAATTATTGTGTTTCGCAAAGTTTATGGATGACATCCTATAGATGTCACCACTTGTAATTGTCGCTATTAATGTAAATTCGAGATTTATATATAAACAGCCGACGGCAAAAGAAAATTTTAGTGTTATACGTGTATATACTACACGTTGTATAGAATGTAAATACTATACATTGTATAGCTATATACATATTAGTTACATATATTTTAATATATGTAAAAATATATATTTTATTTGTGATATCTAGCCTTCTGTATAGAATATTTGTGCCAGAGTATTGCACAATTTGTATAAATGTGAACAAGTAATTGTGTTAAATACTATTAAGCAATTGTGGCACACACTAGCGCAACAATTGTACAATTTTGTATAAAATTGTATGCAATAACATTACACATTCTGTTTTAATAAGTAACACAATTTGTTATGGAAACTTATACACAACTATTCATTTGATTCTACAAAATTACTATTGACTTCCACAAAATCTTGACAAACTAAATGACACAATCTTGTTTTATAATTGTACACAAATTGTCCCTGTCACTTTTTTAAGACCAATTTGTTTTACAATACCACACAATTGTTGATGAAATTTAAATACATTTTTCTCTGTGTAGAATATGGTACTCTTGAAGTTCATTATTTAAAAAATTGAAAGTAACATGTTTTTCTGAAACAATACAAAAAACAGACTTTATAAAATAATAGTATATTGTGTTACAAGTGCAGAAAAGTGCCAATTTCTCACGAGTGTGAAGATTTTGCGGCATGAGACGTAGTCGAATGCCGCAATCACACGAGTGAGAAATTGGTGTTTTTGCACGCGTTACACATTATACTTTATCTACGACAACAAAAAAAGTAATAAACAATCAACAGCTAAGAAAGTTTTTTAACCTAGAATTTACACTCGCATTCATATTTTTTACGTGAAATATTTGGCAATAAATTAAGAGATGTAATGTGAGCCGCTTCCACGATGTTTGGAGGTGTACGAGTGTACACCCCAATTTTCCTTCATCGGATTCACTCATGATACATATAGAATTTTAAAAACGACAAAAGTAAACATTAAATTAGACAATAGTAATAATACGTTTACAATTTGTATAATTTCAGTCAATCTACTATTTAGTACTTACAGCTAAATAATTATGTACTCGTTTTAAAAAATAATATATGTACAAAAATCACCATTCAATTGTCAAGGTTATTAACGTCTGCGCAAAATGTCAAATATTCTCGCATTATGCAGCAAATTATAAATGTTTTCAATGTTTTTATTGTAATTTAGCAATAATAATAAATAAAATTACATTAAAAATTATATAATAATGTAAAACATTAATTAATTTTACGTTTTAATTAAATAACAATCATTGTAACTTTATATAATGAGAAAAAAAATATCATTGAAAGGCATCTCGATAGCTCAATGCTTACGCTCTAGCTACTAACCGAGCGATCCGGGTTCAATTCCCCGGGTATGACCTTAGTTTTTTTTCTAGATGGATTTCCATTCGAAATATAATTTAATGTAAAATATTAATTAAACAAAATAAATTAACCTTTATCTAAAATTTATAACATTTTATATTTCAAATAATTAATAATATTATAAATATTGCAAGTGGTGACATCTATGGCGTTTTAATACAACTACTGATCGTGAGAAATCATTCCTCACGGTCTTTACCGTTGAGTTTGGAGATTGTTTGCAATTGGTCGTTTTCACGGTTACTAGATTGTGCGGAATGTGTAACTTTCTATGGTGGTCGTAGATAAAAAATATACTTACTGCTTAAATATTATACTATTATACGCCTTACTTTCACTATAGGTACATCTTCATATACAGTTTCTCTGACGACTATTTTAGAATAATCTGATAGTTCTGCAGTTTTCAACTTCTTTTGTAGCCTTTTTTACCAGGACTAGACAAAACTGGTTGGTTTCTACTACGGGCCTTGGACCCTTCCAACAGTTCAAACACTAATTCCTAAAGCATCAGCTGCCCGTTGCAATAAACAAATAACTGTACAATAAGATCATAAATAATTAACGTGTCTTACCTCTTGTACACAAGATGAAGGAAGTAAATGTCCACAGTGTTCTTTTACCCTCTCGAAGTAGTTTAATACATTCAGCAATAGCTGAGACTGCGAATGCAGTGTCTTCCCTGGTACTGACTTAATATTAATATTATGGTAGATAAAATCGCGATTTTTTACAAGTTCTAAGAAAAAGTGTTGCTTATTATTATTGAAATACTAAATCACTCTCGAAAAGTATTTAAATAAGAAATAACTTTAGCAAATGTCACCTGCGTCAATCAAATCTACAGGTATCAGGATACCTGTGACATGTTTTACAATAAAGTCAGATTCAGATGTTCTATAATTTTGGCATTTTCTTCCAGAAATCTGTGAAATACTTTATAGAATCCCTAAAATTGATCTACTTTATCTGTAGTGACGACATTAAATTCTTCCACAATAATTTTGCCAATATATGTAGTTATTTTTACTATTTTGTGGCAATCTGGCAATATCTTAGTTTGGACTAGGAATTTATTTGTATAAGGTTGGCCACACCGTATTCTACAGAACTAGTCAAATCAACTTCCAAGCACCCAGAGAAGTGCTAATATAACGCTATTCTCGTCATACTCGTAAATAACGTGAATAAAGTATAACAAAAAGCTTTCTGTGATAACTTCGTGTAAAGATGACGCAAATCTCATCTTTCCTTGGACGGATAATACTAATATGAAATTTATACAGCTGAAATAAGTGTCGGAATTTTTTGGGCGACATAAAAGTGTACGGATGTAAATTAAAACTAAAATAAAAGTTAATGAAATTATGAAATTCGAAAGTGCTTGCGAAAAGCCTACAAGTCTGCGCCAATCGCGTGACGTCACTTCGCGTACAATCCTGTATCAGCTAGTCTTGCAACATGCGTTACTTGTTTTGCCGGTGCGTTTAAAATTGTTTTGTTTTGTCTTGCTACGTGTTGGTTTGTTAGTTACTTTCGAATTTATAGAAAAACGGCCTTTTTCAAGGCTAACATGCAGTAGGAAACCCGAGAAGAAACGTAAAGTATCAACGCAATTATCGCATTTATTTTCATTATTAATTAATTTCTGTTTATTCAATTAAAAGGCTGCTGTATTCAAAAGTAAGGCCGTTCTCGTTAAAAGAAGGTTTGATTGTTAGCGTGACAGTTCTAATCGCCTAAGAAAGTTCAATTTTTTCAAACAAAAGCTGCTACCTTCACAAGAAAGACCGATTTATTACATACGTTAATTAACAACTGCCGCACTTTCATTGTTATATAATAAATGATTAAAAAGAAACTGAAGGCGTATGTATTTTGTAGCTTTAAAATATTGGATACATTTGTCGTTATACTCACGTTAAAATGATCTTTACATACAAGCATGAAGTTTTCGCAAGATGCAAATAATTCCGTCTGCCGCATTTATCCACAACTTTGTTTTTTTCTCGTCGGTGGGAACGCGAAAGAAAAGTTTGTTTATTATTAATTATAATAAGATGAGGAGGAAAATATTTTGAAAATGAAAACAGTAGTATAGGTGTTAATGTAAATAAGTTTTCATACAATTAATAATATAAAAGCTACCTTTCTATAGTCCCTCTTGCCTTTATAGTCTTGAAAAAGACTATTCTTAACACACAGAACAAAAAAAACACTTGGTAACTTAGAATTCAAACTATCTCAAAATTACAACACCAACCTGCTATAACAGTTAACAAGGAGTAAGTGCATTTGCAAGACGGGTATACGCGGTATGACGTCACACTGCCCGCGTCAGCGCAAATGCGTTTCAAGGGCCTGAATAATTATTTAAACTTATTTCGCTAATAACTTTAATAACAACAGCTATTTAGCAAAAATATTTTGAATAACAGTAAAATATACAATTCTGAACTCGTTGGGAATAAATCTGAAAATCATGCAAGGACTCTATTACAACAGCAAAGATTGTTTATTATATACTAGCGGTCCGTCCCGGCTTCGCACGGGTGGACATTTATTTTTTTAAACATTTTGGGATAAACGTAGAGTAAATATATCTTTATGCAGGACATTAGTAGTTTTTTTTCAAATTACTATTTATATTTTTCTTATGAAGTCGAAATACCTATTTCTTATATGTACACGCCCCTCTCCCGCACTTCGGTGTTCCCTCCCTCCCCGTGTTGGCCGCTGCTCTGCGTGGGGCCACACCGGCCACGGCGCGGCGGCGTTTATTTTACTATTAGTATTTTGTTTAGATTGACATTTTTAAATTCGTAATATCTTTTGAATGGAATGTCCTATTTGAATGATTCAAAAAGTAATCTACAGGTATTGAAACGGTCTTGAATACGAAATGATTTATTTGGATAAGGATTAATACAAAGGTATGGATAAGATGGTCTGATTTTGGTCGGCATTTCTGTCAACTTTTAAAATGTAAAAAAGTAGTTATAGTGACATAACTACAATAGTTGGACATACGGTATCGCGAAGTTTTTTGTAGATATTGATATGCTCCTTAATATTGTACAACATTTTTTTGTTCATCTATCATCAATAGTTTCCGCAGCGCATGCGATGAAAGACATTTTATGGCTAATATTTGTACACCTTGGGTTACATTATTTAAGTTTTAGTAGAGATCCCTAATTTTTTCTAGTAATAATTAGCCTATGTTACTCAGGGATAATGTAGCATTCTAATGGCGAAAGAATTTTTGAAATCGGTCCAGTAGTTTTTGAGTTTATTCGTTACAAACATACAAATCATTCCTCGTTATATATTAGTATAGATAGTATAGATTAGTATAGAAGTATAGATTTATTATCCGTTATTACGGATTGCTACTTTTTTTTGTAAAGGCCGGTATTATAAAACTTTTTATTTCCTAAATAAAATTTACTTTGATAATAAATTAATTTATTCTATCAATTTAATACGCAAGTTGATAGAATAAATTAATCTATTCCCAAAGTAAATTTTATTTAGGAAATAAAAAGTTTTATAATACCGGCCATAAGAAAAACTAATTCACCAGATTTAAGATGTGTTCATCACTTTTCAATTTACTTTCAAAATTTATCTTTAACACCATTTAATAAAATAGGTAACTTTTTCAGTATAATATACTGACTATGTTTTTGTTGCGGTGGTGAAAAGATTATTATTCACGTTTTAAAGGTTTAAAGTATATTATACTTAAAACGTGAATAATAATCTTTTCACCACCGCAACAAAAACATTTGTGATCGTATAAATTAAATTCTACAAGAAACGGCATAAACAAAATAAAAAAAAAGTATAGGCATTAAATGATTATCATTAGCACATGGCGACGACCGAAATTTTCCGTATTATACAAGATTTACACTTTTAATTGACATAAATTTTTATTTTTTTCGAGTTGTGCTGTTCTAAATAGCAGATCATGAAAAGGAAATATTAACAATTTGGTTTACATTTTTCTACTAAAAAGGCCCGAATACATCTAAAATAATAAGTATTATTTACAAAAGGCCCGAGCCTATGCAGATCTCTAAAGAGACATACCATAATTCAGTTGCGGCTCGTGAGTTTGCGAACAGATGAAGCAGAAATCATAATGTATGAATTCTTTAATGGCGTATTTAGGGGGGTGCTTTTGGGGCAAAAGCACTCTCCAAGATTTCATAGTAGTATTTTTAAAGATTTATTATTCACGAACTAAATAATAATTATTAAGAAAAACCACATCGTATTAATCATAATTCTTCTAACTCGTTTTTATAATTTTACGTATTATACAAGATTTACACTTTTAATTGACATAAATTTTTATTTTTTTCGAGTTGTGCTGTTCTAAATAGCAGATCATGAAAAGGAAATATTAACAATTTGGTTTACATTTTTCTACTAAAAAGGCCCGAATACATCTAAAATAATAAGTATTATTTACAAAAGGCCCGAGCCTATGCAGATCTCTAAAGAGACATACCATAATTCAGTTGCGGCTCGTGAGTTTGCGAACAGATGAAGCAGAAATCATAATGTATGAATTCTTTAATGGCGTATTTAGGGGGGTGCTTTTGGGGCAAAAGCACTCTCCAAGATTTCATAGTAGTATTTTTAAAGATTTATTATTCACGAACTAAATAATAATTATTAAGAAAAACCACATCGTATTAATCATAATTCTTCTAACTCGTTTTTATAATTTTACGTATAAAAATGATGGGAAATTCTAGATGGTAATCTCTGGTAATATAATTGAATATTACATTACTTAAGGACTAGCAGGTAGGTATGTAATCCCCTTATACACTGCCCACTGTAACATGGATCATGAAAAAGTAGTGGGAGGTGGGATAGTCTGTTTGCTCTTCTCCGGAAACCATCGTTCGTACAAGGTGCACCAATTACTTAATTTATTTAATACATTTATGATTAATACTGAATTTATTGATTAGATTTGAATTTTTAATTTTCGTTTATTACAATTTGATTGTTAATGTTCATTAAGTAGTTTTGAATAATTGCTTAAAAAGATATTGGCCAAAATAGATCGAGTTTTATTTTTTAAATAAAATTTATGTTATCGTTACAATCCTCACATTTTAAAATAGCCAAATATGATGGGAGGCCATTGTTAGCTTGTCATAAAACGCTCTTTAACTTACGAAAAAAATATTAGTAAAGTTTGATAACATTAATTTTACACAAAATTTTATTTTGAGAATACCTGGTTGGCTTAAATCAAATTGTCGTGAAAATTGTGTAACTGTATTCTATGTGCTTACCATTTTTGGTACCTATATAATTCAGTTTATAAAAAAAATCCTCAGCGATTTACAGTATGGTTTTCATATGTTGTTTATTCATTCATTGCAGTACATTGGAAAATAACAAATATTAAATCGTTATAATAAAGTCAGTGTGAATAATTTTAGTTAAGGGGGCGTTATTGGCGCAAAACATTAGCGTCAAAATATAGCTCACGTTTTTCATTCAGTTTTGTTTTAATAATCGTTTTTTTAGGAAGATAACGTTTGATGTCGATTACTAAACTGTTAGTCTGTTAAGGTAGTGTGGATCATAGTTTGTATAGGAGTAGATATCTAAAATAAATTTATAATCGTAGTCGAACATCGCCAATCTTGTAGAATTAACGTTTTCTCAAAAATAACCAAACTAAACATAATACAGTCATTAAAACACTGTTTAATAGCAAAATCTTTGACAATAGATAAATGTTTTTGCTTACTTATTTAGTATTGATTGAAATAAAATAGATGTACACGGCGCAGAAATTTAAATATGGCAGCACGAAAATCAGTTATTTTTAGTTGAAGGCTTTCTGCACCAGGAAGCGTTGGGTGGTAATATTCGCGGGACATTTAAAAGTAATTTAACGTTCCTAATCTGTTAACTATCATTTAATGAATTCCCGAAGTAAATGTTGTTTAAGAGCATGTGACGGTTAATTTTTGAATAAACTATTTCACTCTTAATTAGTCCTGATTAATTTCTTAAAACGAATATATATTTTCAATATTTTAATATAGTAATACCTTTCTTTTTCTTAAAACCATCAAGAAACCTAATATCTTTAAAGATATTTAGCAGTTTTATATTCCCCTTTTTGATTTCAACTATCTTAAATTATTCCTTGGCATTTAAAAATTAAAAATTTCAGTTAAACTTAAAATATTTTGAAAGTTCACGCATGTCTGGCAACACTGTGAACCGAGAACTGCGATGCGATCAAATAATTATCCTATTTACATTTTCAAATTTTAGTTTTAAAGAAATTAATTCCGGTTTGCGGACCGTAGCGCCATCTTTAGGTGTTTATAGTTTCTGAAGCTTCCTATTATTAACACTGGCGGCGATAACGCGCGCTTAAAGACTCTGATTATTTTGTATAATTTCCTGGTGTTATAATACACGTGAGTTCAAAATTCCAAAGGCACCTTTGGTGGTGTTACGTTTTGCTCATATTATATATAAAATACCTATGTTCTATTTTTCACAGCAAACGAGATGTCAACATTTTATAATCACTCGTTAGTTATAACTAGCGAAATAAGCGCGTGTAATATTAATTCTATTCGAATCATTATGGTGTCAAACTGAACATGGGAAATTTTAATAGCGGTACCAGAACCCAAATAAGTAATACTCTATGCACTTTTAAAACTTTTGTATGTTAAAAGCATAACCTAAAATTTATAACTAAAGTCCGTTTGACACGATACTGAATTTACGCAAAATTCTAGGAGAAATTTTTTTAATAAAATTTCAGAAAAATTGATAGTTTTCTGTTTGCAACGAATCTCATTTTTAATGCAAAATCAGTCAATTGCGCATGCGTATTAACGTATTTTTCTAGTGTCATTTGTTATTGCATTGTTTGTAGTCTTGATATTACCAAGAGTTGACTTCATGTTTGTTTATATTTTTAATATTAAGTTTTGAGGTTAATTATAAGTTAATTATCTTTAGATTTAGTTCTGTTTACTTATTCTTACATTATTCGGAAAATGTGTGATACTAGTGAAGACGAAATGTCTGCAGCGATAGCTGCGTGTACGTTATCGAACATGCTATTAGTAAAGATGATAAAAACAAAATAAGCGAAAAATGTATACAATCTGAAGTTAGGCACAGTGCTATGTGCACATTTATGCGCAATTTCAATCACAGACCTGGATCGGCTAGCGGATTCTTATTACGTCGACATGGATACGCCATTTCTGCGATTCTAAAGTAATGTCGAGTATCCAATAGCCATTCTTTATTGCGCGAACGGTTTAACACACGAGCGAGGTACGAGCGAATATCTTAAAGGATGTGAGTGCAATGAAGAGACTTTTTACACGTGTATCTTATAACGTTTTATCTACGATCATAACGCTTTACTAAAGTATTCATTGTATTTGATATTTTTTTAAATTTGTGACTAATGTCATGTATCTTTAGTATCACATATTTAGGTTTTTATGTGCTAAATTGTTTAGCACATTGTTTTTCATTTTAGAAAATTATAATTATTAGTGTGATTACATTTTGCACCGTGAAAAGGAAAACGAATAAAATGGATGCACCTAGGGAGATATCATACATCTCTTGTTCAAATTAGTAGCGTGCAATAGAAATGTTATAACACTATAACTCAATAAACGTTAACTTTTTACACTATAATCAGTGTAAAAAGTAGTCACTTTTTGCATGATCGTAGATAAAGAATATTGTGAAGCATTTACTAATTATTTTATTTTATGTTTATGCAGTTTAAAGTAAGACTTGAGACAGTAGAATACAAATTTCGTGATTAGAAATTTAGAACATCATAAGAAAATTTAATTCAAAATTCTTTACTTCCAGGACTAGAAGAGGCTAATTAAGAGGCTAAATTAAATACTTTTTTAACTTTTAAGTGTCAAATATTAAAGGTACGTATACTTTTTAAAATCAACATTTCGACCCATTAAACAATTCTATTCCGACGTTACATATACAGTGTGTATTTTAATTAAAGGTTTTTTGGCTGAATGGTAGATAGGTATAATATAGTAGAGCAAATTTTCCTTATAAAGTTTGTTCTTCAAACGAATAGTTTCCGAAAAAATGAATTTTAAAGTTTTATTAAATTTCGAGTCCGGGCCTGTAACTCTAACCTACCTTAAGTTGTAGGTACAAATTTATTTTAAAAATGTGATACCCTTTTAGATGTACCTGCCTTTTAAAAATTGTTGTATGTCACATAAAAAAGATAATTTATGGCTGTCTGCGTGGTTTAACGTAAATAATGTGGTCGGAAGTTATTACTGAGTAACTAAATACTTTTTAGAAATATGACCCGATCTAAAAACCTTAACTATACATTTGTGTTTATAAAAACAGATGTTGCAATGAAACATGGCAGTTATTTTTTACACCTAACGGTAATTAGCAATTACATATTGTTATGATGGTTTTCCAATTCGTCTTCCAGTCGTCAACGATTTGAAGGTAGATTAGAAATGTAAAAACACATTTAAGAAACTTTTATACAAATCCAGATGGCAATAATTTCTGAAAACTGGTAATTCGATAAACAGATCACGGTACATTTGAAAGGGATGCGGTACTTTCCCTTCTGCGAATTCTTAATACATATTTTTGTTTGATATTTAAAATATAACTAAAGTTCTTGTCAATGCAGTAAACTTTCAGAAAAATCATATTGCAACCAATTTGGATTTGTCACTTACTATTTATTGTTAAGAAAATAAAATAAAGATTTATGCATTTAGTGAACCCTGGGGTGTTCTTTTACTTCTAACTAAGTGTCTTCTGAATGAATTAATTATTACCTCACGTCATTAATTATTACGCTGTTTTAAGCGATAGAAATGATTGTATTATACCATTACCATACCATTGTTGTTTTTAAAATAAAAATGATCGTACGTTTTTAGTAGTTTAATTGCAGCTATGCAAATGAATAATTTCAGGATAAGGACATGTCATGTTTTTAATATTTCGTAATATTACCGTAATTTTAAATATTAATTGATTTTATTAAGCTACCGATTTACTTATTATTTCTAACGATGTCTGTGATTAAATACAATTCAAATTCATTATCATTAATAAGAATAACGATTTGCCTAATACGGAAATGCAGTAGTTGTAATAATAACAAAAAAATCCTATTTATTTAGGTGTTGTCATTGTATAGTCTACTTGCTGACACATTTATGTATTTATTACTACTTAGAAACAGTTTGAAATAAATTAAATGAATGATCAGCATAGAAATATTACCTCCTCCAGATACCAGGGCCGTCTTCAGTTTGCTTAATTTTCCGGATGCCCAACAATTTTTAGTGAAAATTTATTTTTGAGATAGTGTGGAATTTTATGCATTTTTACCTTCTTGCTTTATTCATATGTTATCCATTAAGCCAAAAACCATTATTTAAAAAACACCCTGTATGGTCGAAATATTTACGATTCGATTTTACACTTACTACGACACCTTCTAAATTTAGAATGTGAAACAAATGGAAATTTATATGTAACGCCATTTTAATTCCGACAAAATCCCAGAAAATTGACAAAAACTTCACTCTAAAAATTTGAATTTTCAAATGTGACATCAGTGTTGTCAACTATCACAAAATTCCCTAAATTTTGAATTGGGTTTTTTATTTAAAAAGGTAATAACAGACACAAAATAGAAAAAATAGCAGTAAAACATCGGCTCGTTTCATAAGTCATTATTGCACTCGTCTTTTAGAAAACTCGGACTCGGACAAAAAATTTGGACTCGTGCAACAAATCTTGCTGTATGAAACTCGTTCTTTAATATACTATTGTATAAAATTAATTTGCTCCCCAGAAGACAATTTTAAACCGCGGGATTGCTCTATAGAATATTGTTATTAGGCACGCTCTGAACTCGTGGCAACGCCTGCTATAAAACAATTTTTATGGTTTATTATTTTATGGTTAGGCCTCGGTGACGACGACACATTTATAAGCCGAGTATAAGCAAGTAATTTAAGAATAAATTTTCAAAACTTATTGTACTTCACTTGGCAGTTAGACGAATCGCCTCCACTGAGGCTCTGAAATTCAAAACTTCGAGAAAAGTGCATCTCATAAGCATTTATAGAAATAGAAGCCATTATAAAACAATTTTTTGAAAAGTAAGGGTCCATTTAATAATAAATAATTTTTATTAAAAATCGATATTTTAGTAGTGTAAAATAATTTTTAAAAGTTATACTTACGTTTTCATCGCAGCTTAAAAACATTATAAACATTATGTTAAAAATATTTTTACTATATTCTCGTTTTATAAAAAAAATAAATTAAAATATTCTTTATACAAACTATTTAGTTTTTGGCGGCAGCTTTATTTTAGAAATTTAGTTTCTCAAACCAAATGTAGTAACGTAAGGTCGCAATAAAAATGAACATAAAAATTGTTATTTATAAATATCTAAGATCATCAAAGAAAATACACTCTAATAGCACCAATAGGTTTTATTAATACTGGGTGTTTAGAGGATATACCGTCCAATTTAGTGAAAAGGTAAAATATTTTTAAAACACTTATGAATTTAATTAATGTTAATGTTAAGGCTAGGGTTTACCTTAGAGGCTTTGCAAAGAGATGGATCTACATAGATTATAAAAAGGTTATGAATGAATCACATCAAATCGTCATGCATACTGCTCTCAATATGCTTTATCTAATTCATATCCATAGTCTCGCCTAATAACAATCGGCGATCCTTTTTCCGCACTCGAATGCACCGAAAAAACACGTACAGTGTGTACCAGATTGAATTTACCGCGACGTTAAATTATTGTCACGTTGGCAACACTTTTTAGACATTCTCATTCTTATTTTATTTTACAGTGGCGTCTTAAAAATGAGTGGTATAGGTAAATTACAAAATTACGGGACCACCCTCCGCACATCCACCCTAAAACGATCAAAATCGGTGCTACGGTGACCGAGATATGAGCAAAACAAAATTGTTCGAAAGGGCAAAACTTCAACTTTGATCTTCTCGTTCTCCAAACCTATACGGACTTGAATTCAACGAGGCTAGATATGAACTTTAGGTATGTTGGACAGTAGCTTTGACGCTTGGCCAACCAAGCGGCATCCGAATGGGACTCCGACTAGCAAATTATTATTATTTTAAAATTAGTGCGCTGGCTGCGTTCTCTTGCATTTTTTCCTTTGCTGCGCTCTCCTGCCAAAAACTATTTCCCCCCTCCTTAATGGACATTTTCCAAAGTCGTATTATTTTTACGGAATCGGCTATTTCGGAACAGGATTGATTACGTGGTGAGGGTTTTGATCGAGCGGCTTTCAGATTTAAGGCCGTTTCTGTCCTCGTTTCAGTGTTTTTCTTTTTTACCCTGAAGATGGCCTCCGTCGGAGACCATCGGACCATGCATATAGGCTTTTTTTACAGATATGAGGGCTATTGTGCGGTATAACTTTCTCGGTTACAAGTTTTACATAAGGACGCTATGATCTTCCAAAGTGCGACAGTGTCGGTTTTTTGCCATAACTGTACTTAGAATCGGTCGACTATCCGACACTGAAAGTGCTATGTCGATGTGACGTTCCGTTTCGGAGACAAAACCGAAAGTGCATTTTTAGGGGTGGGGGAATAAAACAAAAGCGAATCGGACCAAAACTTGTCTGATAGGTGGAGGGACTAATTTACACCACGTACTGTAATCTCAACTCGTAGCGACGTCTTAGGCGATTTCCAAAGTTCCCAATATGGCGGCGCCTTAAAAAAAGAAAAATTCCTGGGACGATCGTGTTTTATCGACAATTGGAGCCCATTGGGTCACGGATGGGATCATTCAACGCCGTATGCTACAAGCTAGGTTTCCTTAAGCCCTATAATTTCTGAGTTATGGCAATTCGAATTTAAAAGAAGTCGAAAATTGGCCCTCCTCTACCTACGGTAATGCAACTCGGAAACGAATATTTTAGTGCATCCGTAAACAGGTCCGGCCTTGCTAACCACCCGACGATTTTCACGCCGATACCTCGCAAAAAACCCCGACCACCCCTCCCTACCCAACGCCTCTAGCACGAACCATTTTCCGATAATTTTCTGATTTTATTGCGTACAAAGCCACAACAAATTTTTTGTAATATCTTCCCCCTTTCGTCGGAGAGTTACCGAAAGTTGCCCGACCTCCTCTCCACAATCCTCCCAAAAACGGTCATAATCGGTGCTATGGCCGACAAGGAGGTATAAGCAAAATAAGATTGGTTAAGTTTATTTTGAAACTTTGTCCTCCTCCTATTTTCGTATTCGGACTTTAACCAATGGGTGCGTCTAGCGAACGCAGCTGTTTGTCAACTGCTTTGTAAATGCTTAGTCAGCGCGGTTTTATTTGCTGCCGACGTTCATCATATGTCATTCTAACCCCAAACAATAATAAATACTGCTGTTGCAGCCAAACAGTATGTTTTGCTGTCGTATTTTCGTTGTTTAATTTGTTTTACAAAAAAGATACAGTATATCCAAATATGAGTTGTTACGCGTCGCCGGCCGTTCAGCGAACTTGCAACGGTTGACGCTAATGAAACAGTAAACACTTTGAGTGCTGATTCCCAGTAGAGTCACTGCATCTAGTCACCTAGGCCAGCTGGTCGATCAGAGTAACGCAAACGGCCACCATATTGGGGCAGAAAAGGGTGATTTTTAATAATGGACAAATTTAAACCACGTTTTACGTGTTTGACATATTAGAGGTTTGATCTTACAGAATAAGAAAAACCTTTTAAAGCAAACGTGGATTTGATTAAATTCAATACAGATAAAAATAATGAACAATTTGGTGCTTCGTTTGACCCAATATGGCGGCGGTTTGCGGTACTCTGGTCGACCAGCTGGCCTAGGTGACTAGATGCAGTGACTCTAATTCCCAGCCATTGATTCCGGCTAGGAACGACACTTTACAAACGACACTTAGGCAACATTCAACTATAACTGAAGTGTCCTAAACCGTATGGCAACAGCGCAGCACGCTCTACTATTTTGGAGTAGGTATATTCTACCACGATAATACTCACCCCTACTGGAGTGCGGGACCATAAATGACCAGCTTCGAGATACAGAATGCTGCGTTTTCCTTCACCTTAGGGCCTCGTATAAACATTAAAAGAAATAGATTTAGGCCAACGGGTTTTTAATACGGAATGCCTCTTGGCGACTGCACTAATTACGTTTGTAAAATATTTGCGGAAAAGATACCTTGAAGTATCATGGATGTTATTTATTATCTAAAGATTTTAGTTTTATTTAGTTGACTTATAACAGTTATAATCATAGGCGAGCGTGCCTTGCTAAGACCATCGTTGAGTGCGCGATTCCGTGCGGTCTGCATGTAAAATTACGAAGAATGATGAATCACTCTTCGTTATTCTATGTGTATTGTGGACCATTATTATTATACGCAAAGTTTTGAAATTAACTACACAATCGGCAAAGTCAAATGCCTTGGCCTGGTTATAACTATTAATAGAGACTTTGTAGAGGCCATACATAAAATTAAAACAATTAATAATACTACTAGAAACAATGATTTATATTTGCTAAAGTTTGCCAAAACAGCAAATTAAAAAAGAATGTTAGAACGTATTTATTTCTTTCCACATTTTTATCTGTAAAACAACAAGTATATTGATATGACGTCACAAATATCGATAATATCATCTTTAAGTGCGCATTAAGAAAGTTATCAGATAATATTGTATTGATTATCTATTCTCATCATTATTCGTACTTCTGTAATCTTTTTTTTCTAAATCTAACGTCCGGAGATGATAATTTTCAAGAGATAATATAGAAAAACTGAACCAAAAACAAAACATTCATAATTGTACTATTTCTCAATCAGTATTTTACAATACCAACAATTAATTGTAATTGTTAATTAAATTAAGCAAAATGAAATTAATTAAATTATCAACAAAATATTAACGAATTAACTAAACTGTAAGGAAATACTAAACTAGCAGACGTTCTCATTTACACTTTTTTAAATTTAAGAAACGTTTGTAAATATGCGAGCTCGTATAGATTGATCTCGTCACTTTTACTAAAGTTTTATTAGGTTAATGGTATACTAGTTTTACTGAATAAGTAAACGCCATCAGATAATTTGTATAAAAATTATATAATTATAAGCATTGTTTCTGAATATTTCAAATCAATTACAATCTCCCAGTTTCACTTTGATTCTTATTAATAATCAAAAAGCTTCCTGCATATTTAACAGCCAGATATTATTTAATAAACATATTATCAAATTGATGAAGAGCGATGATAATAATCTGCAGTAAACAGAGTTACTTCACAATTATTATTATTATTATTTTTAGAAGTGATGTTTTGATCGCTTCTTTTTTTTAATTTCATTACTGTTCTCTGGAACACCATATGGTGTTAAATAAAGAATAGCTAGATATCGGCTATCCTGTCATAATTTGATATATCTATTTCCATTAATAAAATTTAATTTAATTAAACAAATATTTATATCTACCTACTGCAGTAACTAAATTAAAATGACTATTGTTAATATTATTGTTATACATCAGAATGATCTACGATAAAAAGAAGGAAAATAGTTACATTTTCGACTTTTCTAAAACCAAGGTTTTGTTAATATACAATTTGGTATAGCCTTCTGAGAAGATTATTTTATAATTATTTTTACTAGTTGAATGAAGTTTCCGTAGAATATGTAAATTTGATTATTTTTATACTTCAAAACAGAAATGCTTGACATTTGTATGAAATAGGAAGAACTTATAGATTTATTTATGTTAAAGAAGGATGTTTCATTTTCTAAGTAAAACAGAAAAACAATAGCTATGCGGAAGCAATAATATTTAGATTTTTTCTTGTTTCATTACTCTTTTACAGACTATACCTATATCAAATCAGTTTATTTTTAAAAATATACGGTGAGATCAGCAAGAATTTATGAATACAAAATAGTCACTACTTTACAAATAATGTTTAAAGGAATGACATGATTTTTCTGATTAACTATAATAGAGAAAACAAATAAATAAAAATAGGAGAGATAAACAATAAAAACCAATAGGAAAGTTTATTATATTGTTACATACAACAAATCGCAATAATATGATATTACAAAATCTAATAAATGATAATGTGAAAATAACAAAGCAAACAAACTGTAGATAAGTTGATAACCAAAATTAATTTAGTGAAAAGCAAAAAAACGGAAACAGAACTGAATAAAGTTAGTATAATGAATATTCTGTTTGTTTTATCAATGCTGATAAAACAAATACACAGTGTAAGCCCAAAATTAAAAATTATAAGCGAATTATTTTATCCCGAATCAAAAGCAATTCTGAACAAAAGCAAGGAAGTTCGAATAATGTGGATTAAGTGCTTCCGAAATACTAACAAGAAAGTTATAATTAAATGCCGAAACTAAATCTCTGTCAATTTTATCAGGGGTGGCCCATTTGTTTACATACGCAACTATTAAAAAAACATTTTATTTCTAATTTTATCTATAAAATTATAATATTTTTCAAATACAATGTTATAGATGGACATAACACATGCAGTTATTTAAATGACATTTTATTTTTTATAAACTGAAAGATGATGACGATTCAAACGTATTGTTGGGATTTGATAGACAAAATCTCCAGTGAAGATTACTATACGGTGTTCACCCAAAAGAAATAGTTAAGCCACTCCCCACAAATTTATGCTTGCGTAGAACAGTGAGCGCAAAAATTAGTTTTACACGCTATAAGTTAAAAAAAGCCCGTTAAGCTGCCACTTAGTTCATTTTTTTTTAATAAATGGTTGTAACAATCATTTTAATTTGTTGTAATAAAAATTAAAAATTGATTGAAAAATTATAAGATAAAATAATTAATTAAAAACTTGAAAACCTCCACAATAATCACTTGAAAAGGCACAAAATTCTAGGAGATTTTGAAGCATTTGTGTCTAAACATTTGTGGCTTCTACTTTGTCATAGTTATTAATAGTATAAATGTCGTATAATTTTAGTTACGATAAAGAATTATTAGAAAGAATATGTAAATTGTCATATTAAAAATTATAAATATGTACAAGACTAATTAATCTGACTATTCGGACGAAGGAAGAAAGAGTTACCGCAAAGCAAACAACGAATGTAACCACCAAAACGAAATCATCTGGCCGTCACGCAATCTGGCGCTGCTATGCTAATTAGGAGAAAAATTTCCCGGCAGTGTATTTTTTTCTTTTTAAGTAAATGATAACAATCTTCTTTTAATAAATGGTTATTTTAATCTGTTGTTATAAAAAGTAATTGATATAAAATTATAAAATAAATTAAATATAAGTTAATTTAATTGGCAAACTCTTTCACACCTGGTATCACTTGGAGCTCTCGAAATAATCAAGTATACGCTTGCTAGCTCGGGTTTTAGAAATACGACCAATAGAAAAATTATATTTTTTTGTGGGGAGTGGCTTAACTATTTCTGTTGAGTGAACAAAGTATAGTACCTGCCAACTGCCAAATTGGTATATAGTTACAAACTTTTCTTTTGTTTTTGTTATCTTTTAATTGTAGAAATAAAAAATCTAGGTTTTTAAAATAAGATTTGGTAGGATTTTCTTGTTTGGATATCTCCTCCAATTTTCCGCGAATAATATGTTTTTAAGACACGTGACATTTATTCCAGCCATTTATTCAACATGAAAATAAACAGAGTAAAACGCAAAAATTACAACTTTAGGGTTTTGAATGGCTGATCTTTAATTTTCTCTGGAAAAATATCATTTTTAAGACACCACGCACTTATTCTTGACATTCACCTAGTATGGCAGTATTTTTAAGAAGTTAAAAAACTCTTAAAATCAGTGTTAAGCGGTTAAGGGAGGGTGATAGTGTTTTAGTGTAGAATTAAAAAAATTATTATTTTATAACGAACAACTATACTTTCTCATAGATGACAAACATGTAGAAATTGAAGTGAATATACACTTCAATTGCTGCCTTACACTCACATTTCATTTTCACCTTAAACTATGGATACAAGAAAACCTGACGTGTTACAGGAAAATGAGCATGGGATTTGTAGTCAACACCCCGAGACCATCCTAAAACAGTTTGCAAATCAAATTCCGGAATTTGGAAACGTGGAAAAAATTATTCGCAAATACCTAGAAAAGAATTCAATATAATTAGTAATTCGATGGGACACACGCTGCCTTGTCTTTCAGGATGCCATTTATTTTTTATTCGTCCGAAAAATGAACTAATTCAAGTTAATGAGTCAGAATCTACGATTGACAATAAGCGAAAAGTAGGTTAGTAAAACCTGTCAACGATTCAAGTTCAACCAAGACGACTTAAGGCTGAATCTCACTATAAGGCAGGCTACCAACACTCACCGGACCGACAAAACCTTGTACTGTACATTTTATATGAAGCTATTCACATCAACCATCACAGACATGGACCGTCGCATATAAAATGTACAGTACAACGTTTTGTCTGTCTGGTGACTGTTGGTAGCTTGCCGTATAGTGAAAATCAGCCTTTAACCAATATTATAAAGCACTACTATAGCCAAATCAGTGACCAGCACAGTTGCGGCGTCCCACTTGATTAGGAACACAAAGAGAATATACAGATTGAGTCAGTAAAGCGTATTTAATCTCCAGTTTACTCCATTTGCAGACCTAAACAAAATGCTTTTGGTAGTAGATACACAAGTTTATTGCATATTTTCTGAACATAAAAATGTTCATGTGCACACGGTGTCCTGCAAAAACATAACACATTTAGAATATATTTTTTTATGTTACTACATATACTGAATCAACTAGACTATTAATTTGGTTATTTTTTCTACTGTTTCTATTGAGCAGTCTATGAGATTTTTGATTCATCGTCATCAGATCATTTAATTCTAATAATAATTGCTACAACCCATCACCTGTGAACCAGGCCCCAAAAGTTATGAAGGTTGTGCGTGAGGGAGGGGGCGATTATTATCATTATGCAGGCCCAACGTGCGGCTGCAGCCAACTTACACATGGAACAGCGCAAAATCCCACATTTGTGTCACAGCTAAGGAAAAACTGCAGGAAACCTTAACCAGATCTGCCGGTACCAGGAATCGAACCTGGGCGGCTGGGGTGAAAGTCCAGCACGCTAGACAATACACTCCCAAGGCTTGACAGTGATATACCAACACGTCAAATACATATAACTTCAAAAACACGACAGATCAGGTTTCAGCATGATGGAGCACAATTTTAATAAAAATGATAAAAATTTGAGAAGATGGAGATCAATTACTATTAACGGCAATTGAAGACTTAATAAAAATATTTCATAACATTGCATTTCTCACGACGTATTGAATTAGTTAAGCTTATACAAATACATAAATAAATAAATGTATAAAATTAACAAATCAATCAATAAACAAACACAAACAACGAATAACTTTGATTAACAATGGCCCCAAATTCTTTTTTAATGCAAAAACTAATAAAACAGAAGCAATAATATTTTCAAAACCACGTATTTTGTATTACGGTGAACGTTGTAAGATCACAAAACGCCACGAATAGACGGTATTTCAATCTATAATTGTTAAATTCAGTCTACTCAATAAAATAAGTCATAATTAAAGTAAGCATTAACATAGGGCAAGTAGTTTTGCATTAAAGGATATACGTTACCATAGGCGGGGAATACGATGCTTTTACCTGATCATCATTTAAATAGCTAGGCAATATAGGCCGGTAAATACCTTTAAAACATAAGAACAGAAATCGGGGGGTTTCTTAATTATTCGATAAAATAAATAAGAGCGAGTCGCCATGACTAAAATGATATTGAGCACAGATTGTTTGCAGCGATAAAGCCATGCGTCTGTGTCTAAATAGAAATTGTGCACTGAGGAACGAGTCGTTATAATCGAACACTTTTTAGTGTGCTTTTAGATTATAATAAATAGAATTATTTGTTATTTATATTAACGTATTGACGATTGAATATAACGATTAGTGGTTTTTAACCCGTTAACTGAGTGTATTTTTATAAACTCAAAATTATTGTACTTGTGCGCAATCTAAGAAAAATATCTAGTTCCATCGATGGTCGTTGAGAACCCTCCCAAAGCAGCATTTTTAGTCATCGCTACGTACCAGCAACTAGCAGTGGAACTATTAAGTTTTTGCCACTAGTCACAAGCACGTAATTATTACGGTTTTGTCACGTGCCTGGAACCAAAACGGGAACAATTTTTAGGTACCAGATACGTTGCAGTAACCTCTCTGGAACTTGTCCAACTACGTAGCGGGAACGTGTCGACGTAGTAATTGCTACTTTCGTGGAACTTCTTTTCTCGGTGAACCATCATGTCGCGTGGTAGCTCTCTCTTACTCTTGCAACTTAACAAATATTCTATCATTTTCTATACCTACTAATGCTGCAATCGTGTCACAAAATGGATTACTATTTTATTTGCAATACGTACTTAATAATACAAAAAGAGCAATGAAATGTTGTTTACTTATTTTGTCATTCCAGTATACCAAAATTATAAATCATTGCAACTTTTCTGTTGAACGTGACGATGATAGATCGAAAATAACCACGCGCTTTCTTTAAATATATTTTAACAAAAACAATGTCTAATAAAATATGACAAAAATATTTATAAGTTGATACACATGATAGAAACGATTTTTATATTATTCCTAAGGCACAATTTGGCACCAGGGGCTCTCTCTAATTATTATGCAGAAAATTGGTACAAGAACCTACGAATAATATATAGTTGAGAGTTACCATAAATTTAATAAAATGATTTATTTATATATATTCGAATAATTGACAAAACGTTTAGTATTTATTACTTTTTAAGTATTCCTAAAAAATGAATCAAAAACTATAAACCTGCGAATTTACATTTTGAAACCGGCGACACGTCAACTATAAGGTTCCCTTGTAAGTGGCAATACCGTTTCACATACTTTAAAGGTTACTCAAAAGTAGTGGAACTACATAGTTCCAATAAATAGTAGAAACAACTACATAATTACTAAAATAATCCGAATTGAAGTAATTAAACCTATAAGCGTGTCCTATCACCTTAAGAATTTTAAGATCCTTAACATCTGATTTGTTTACATTTACTTATATTATTTTCTGAGTCGTTTGTTTTTACTTTATATGTTAGATTATTTCAAGTAGCTGGTGCTCCATCATGCTGAAACTGTAAAGTTTAAACTACGAAAGATATTCGGACCAATTCAATGTCACTGCTTAGTTGATGTGCCCCTAGTGATCACGTACAAAGACTTTTTGGTTTCATTGTCAATAACGAAAAATCATTAATTTATATTAAAAATACTTGCGATGTCTTCAATACAAACAGTGTTGTGAAATTCCTTTTTTGGAGCCCCTGCAAGTTCAGAATATCTTAAGAAATATTTCAATTGTAATTTGACAACGCGTATTCACCTTAAAAAATTATCTCGAGGGATATGTTGATGTGTCTTTGTACGCTCTATCAAAATATGTAGAAATCTACAGTGTTTCATTACAACGAACCGATTATGGGGGATTTTGCCATATTTACGTAGGTATTCCACCAGCTAAAAAAGTCTCTGATTGTGTACCACTATCAAAAACATAACTTTTCTGGGAGGATAAAAAGAACGTCATCTAACTGTGAATAGCAGCATCACATCGTGCCAGGAAATTGCTCAAATGTTAGATCTTCTTTCCTTCCAAAGGAAGGGTAGTTATTTTAGCCACAACATCGAGATATATTTCAATTCGTACATCAAATTAGGATGAAATAGCCCAATTTCTTGATTTGCAACTCTTATAATATAGCTTTCAACTAGATTTTTGAACAAACTATTTTGGACTTTTACAAAATTTCACAATAGTATATTATGCACCAATTTACTGCAAAGGAACATATTGCTTGCGAGTAAGAATGTTGCCCGCAACTGCACAGCAAGCAATGCGAATTGCATAACGAGCTGTACACACTATACTTTGTGCGCTATTTATGCTTCTTAACTTACGAGTAAACTATATAAATAGCCATATATAAATTTATATATATAAATAGCCAGTATAAATTTTGGGAAATATTCAAGTATAGAAACAGTGACTTAGCATTAGTTCTAGCCTATGGAAAGCTGAAGCGTAGCTAGCGCCTGTGCGCGGCACACGGGGGCGCCGCAGTCATGGGGGTACCAGACAACTGACAGTAAAATATAATATAAATTAAACACGACCAGTGCAAAGTTGGAATGAAATTTACTAATAAAATATAGCTTATATTATTAATTGATTTTTTCCATATGAGGGGCGACATTGCGCTGCCTTGCACAGGGGCGCCACAAGCCCCAGCTACGCCTATGAATTGGAAAGGTTTCACTTCTGGCATGGTTGACATGCTGAGTTACGGTTACTTTCTATTATTTTTGTATTAGTTAGTTGAGTTAGTTGGTTATAATGTTAAATTAAACTTTGCTTTTAATTTGTATAAGAAAAACATTTTTAAAACAAACCAAAGGGTAGTGGCTGTAAATAGGTACTTAAAATTGCGTGGGAATATTATCAACAGTGTGAATAAGAAAATTAGCAGAGTGAATTGACAATTATACAGTAATTACGAAACTATAAAGCTCAGGAATCGCTTGAAATCGAAATGTTCCTATTCTTAAGATAACGCCATTAAAAAATATTATCTTTATAATCCCATTATAGATAATTTAAGTTAAAAACTAATTTAATGAGATAACGCTTAAAATTGAAAAATAAAATAACTTCAATGTTTTTTGCAACAAATAATACATTCTTCTGCCCAGTGCTCTTTTTATAACCTAGCATAATAATAGAAAAACTATGACGTTTCCAAGTTAATCAGAAAAACTTCAGACCTTTTTGAAATAATAAAACTGTTTGTTGATGTGGGCAGCGTTAATTTCCTAATAAACCACCGAGCGGCAGCAATAATATTTTTAACATGCTACCTTTTAGGTTTATTAAGTATAACATTACACGTGTTTTAATTATTATGATGTTACCGTTATCTGATACTTTACTACACTCACGCTGAACTAACTGCTTTATTTTTACTATCAGATAAATAATTGAGATTACGTGCATACATTTCTGATCAACTTACCAATTTTAATATTGTGTACCTTACATTTTATTAAACCAAAGCATTAATTATACCGTGTGTCAAATTGAAAACTTCCCACCCCTAGTATCGCTAAACTGGCAAATTATTTCAAAAATCGCTGAGACACGTCAAATTTGTTTTCAAAGGGGAAGAATTTTGACGTATAAATTATATCGCCCCCTTCATGACATAAGATATAAAGAACACGTACGTCATTACAAAAATAAACATCCTGAAAAATCGAATTACGCCAAACACCTTTTAGAACAAAATCACACAATGACTCCTCAAAATAATATTAAATTCCTACATTTTTGTAATAACAAACGCAAATTAGACATTTTAGAAGCCTTTGAGATATACAAACACAAACTCAGGGTACCTTTAATGAATGAACAACTTGAGCTCAGTAATTCTCCGTTACTGGAAGTATTAGATATTTAATTCTGATTATTATTATTATTTTATCTAGTTACCTATTTTTGTATCTACCTTAGCGACGTGTTTGTTTATAATTATATTACTTTTGATAATGACAGCATAGCTGTCGAAACAATATTGTCAGGTTGTATTTTAATAAAACTGTGAAACTTTTACTAATCTTTATTTATTTCATGATTATGGAGTTCCACAAAGTAAGGCTGGAAACAATAAACAATGAAAAATAATAATTAGGGCATGTAAAATACAAAAAAAAAACATTATTTTATGAGATGTTAGAAATGTTGTCTATTATTTTCCAAACAAAAATAGAGTCTATTCTCAAACCCTTCTCTAACATTTTGAAATACATCTGCTGGAATAGCTCTGCATGCCTCTGTGAGTCTTTGTTTTAAAACATCAATGTTCTGGGGTTGGGTTTTGTATACAACTGACTTTACATGCCCCCATAAGAAAACATCCAGCGGTGTTAAGTCGGGTGACCTTGGTGGCCATTCGATCGGTCCCCTTCTACCAATCCATTTGTCAGGGAATCTATCATTTAACCACTCTTGGACTGGGCGAAAATAATGAGGTGGAGCTCCATCTTGTTGAAAATGAAGTTGGTTTTCTTGTAAGATATTTTCACCCATTTGATGTTCCAATTCATTTGTTATCAACGGATCTATTACGTTTTCAAGTAAGTGTAGATAGAGCTCTCCAGTTAAGTTTTCATCGACAAAAATAAGCCCAATAACTGCATTGCCGAGAATACCAGCCCAAACATTAATTTTTTCGAGAAACTGGGTATTGCCCTCTCTAAAAACGTGAGGATTTTCATCGCTCCAATACCTACAATGTTGTTTATTGACACGGCCATTAGTAAAAAATGTGGCTTCATCACTGAAGCAGATGTTTGACAAAACGTTGGGGTTGGTATTAATGAAATTGGATATAAATTCGCAAAACTCTATTCTCCTGTCGAAATCATCCTCATGAAGTTCCTGTAGAATGTGCATTTTGTACGGGTGGAATTTATTAAGTTTGAACGCTGTTCTTACAGTTTCCTGTGACAGTCCAGTTTGGCGTGCTATACTTTGCGAAGTGAAGTAGTAGGCTCCGCGACGAACCTTCCTACAAGCTCTATTTGAGCGTCTTCATTTAAAACTTGTCGATTATTTCTTTTTTTATTTGCAACTGAACCCGTTTCGGTAAATTTTGATACTAAATCCAAAACGTATCTGTGACTCACATTAACATTGGGATTTCTTTAGTTGTAAACTTCTGCCGTTCGTCTTGCGCATCTCCCTTGCTCCCCATAAATAAAAATCATTTCAGTTCTCTGCTGAACTGTGTACACCATTTTTAAACGTATTCAAACTATCGCAGTAATTATCAAACTTTAAATACCTAACCAACTAATCAGTTATCAGTTCACTTTAGTTTTTTTTGTTTCTGTACTTTTCAATTGTTTTGTTAATCATTTGCAAAATAAATGTACAAGAATAAAAACGCATTCTAATTTGTTTGTGGTTTACGTTAATCTAGTAGGTATAATGGTACTTTATCTGTAAAAATTGATTTATTAAAACAACGTACCACCGTCAAAACCTGTTTCAATGAGAATTTATGAGTTTAATGTATCACACAAATAATTACAAAAATTCAATTTTGCAATATTCAAAGACGCCTAACTTGGCAACGCAGCACTCAAATTTAAAAAATGGCACACCAAAATGTAGAGAATAAAAAGCCCTTCAAAATGATGTCTCACTTAAGATCTTTGGGGGGGTGGCTCTGGGGGGCAGGGGGGTGAAGGGGGCGATATAATTTATACGTCAAAATTCTTCCCCTTTGAAAACACATTTGACGTGTCTCAGCGATTTTTGAAATAATTTGCCAGTTTAGCGATACTAGGGGTGGGAAGTTTTCAAATTGACACACGGTATAGACGTGTATTTTTTCCAGGCCAACGCTGATGATAATGCAACAGATACTGATACAATAACTAGTTCATATTTTAAAGGTGAGATGGTTTCTAATAGAAGATATTTTTCTATTAAACGATACCTACAATTTATTTCAGAGGCCCAATTGTTGATAAATGACGCGCCGACATCTAACAGGAACAGACTTGACAATTTTAGGATTCATCCCATTTACGATTCAATGAACAACAAGATTTTATTGAATTTAACGTGGAAGAAACCTGACGGTAAGTTAATATTAAGAATTCCATAAGGAATGAGTACAAATAGTATTTGGTAAAATTAGCTCATTGTTTATACACATGTAAGTTCTTAAAGTCTGAGCGATTTTACCAAACCAGACTGTAGCCAAAATCGACACACCTTTTGCATTTCCCGAGCGGATAAAAAATATCATTTCCAACATTGCGACAATTAACTACATTATCCTAAACTAGAAAAACTGTAAGAACTCCTAACGTTTCAAACATTTTTTTTAATAGGTGTTTGTATAAATACCTATGCAGAGCATGTGGAGAGCAGTGTAATTATTTCTGAGATACCAATGTATTAATTTTAGACAAAAAGAATTAATTATGTCCCATTTCGAGTTTTACAGATTCAGCTCCCCAGCCAGCACACTAACGTCATAATATCGCCGTTTTTTCGGCAGTAGGTAATGACGTCAAATGACGTATTAAAATGACGCCCAATTGTCGTAAAACTGGCAGCATTATGTCACAGCCCAAGGACGTCAATATAAGACGTCATTAAAACGTAGTTCAACGACGTCATTAAAACGTTGTCCAATGATGCCATTAAAACGTCCTATACGAGGACTAGGACAGGAATTATAAATAAATAGTTGAATATTGGAAATAATATTTATTATACACTATTTCATACATAATTATTAAAAAAAAGAAAAACATTTACTAACTGAAAAGCTGCTAAAACAATATGCAGATTAATTGATGGTACTAAAATAATATTAGTAAGTACTAAGAAACCATTGCATTAATATTAATTTATTAATAGTAATCTCACAAAATCGTCGAACGAATTTCGAAGGAAAATTGTATAGGTTATGTAGTATTGCGACAGAACAAGTAATTATTAATACTCGTCCTTTGTGACAAACTACACAATTAGAAACTAGAAACGTTACTAATTAAAGAGCAAAACAAATACACGAAATAGGTTGTTGCTGTTTTTATTGAGACATCCCAGCCAGCACACTGAGGTTATAATGACGTTATTTTTAAGTCATTATTGGTCGGCGACGTCATATGACTAATAAACGATGTCCATAAGACGTTATATAATGGGACGTACGTAGACGTCTTCAAAACGACGTCTTTTGGATGTACAATACAATACGTACAAGTTTCATTAAAACGATATTATTATAGCAGGGGCCAGGGAATGCTGGTTATATTAAGCAGGTGGTCACAATATAGAGATGTTTTGACTGTAATATATAATAAATGTTATTTCGAATATTCAACTATTTATTTATAATTCCTGTCTTAGTCCTAGTATAGGACGTTTTAATGACGTCTTATATTGACGTCTTTGGGCTGTGACATAATGATGTCAGTTTTACGACAATTTGCCGTCGTTGCTGCCGAAAGAACGGCGACATTATGACATCAGTGTGCTGGCTGGGATGTGGTCACGTGCTGTTTAGTAAAGGAAATAAAGTAAAACAGTGTTGCTAGATTTGTCTCTCGTGCATCAGTGGACCTGACAACACAAAAATAGTGTAGTTGAATATTGAAAACAGTAAAATAATGTATTCTATTTACATTCTGCAAATGTAAAAATAAAAAATATTTTATGGAATATATCACTTTTTGGTTACCTAGATAGATCATACTTAATAATATTAGTCTAAAAACGACTTTATTGTAGGTCAAAAGGACGTCATTTTGAAGACGTCTACGTACGTCCCATAACATGACGTCTTATGGACATCATTTATTAGTCATATGACATCGCCTACCAAGAATCACTTAAAAATTATAACGTCATTATAACGTCAGTGTGCTGGCTGGGTAGACGTGCGTCTCCACAGGAAGTATGTAATCTGAGGAGACTAAATGCTAGGCGTAAACAAATAAAATAATAATAACGCACGTATTTGCATAAGCAGAGACTGCATAATGCTTAGTATAGCAGTTTGTTTATCTTTAAATTCTCAAATAAAAACATTTTGTGTTTTCTTATGCTGACTTTTGTAGTTTGTTGATCTTAAAATAAATTCTAGGTTTGTATCGTAAGAGAGTATGCAAATAAAAAAATAGAAATCCCTACTTGTTAAAAAGAACGTTCTTTTTCCTAGTAAGGTATAGTGGAGTAACCTTACGTTTTTATCTCGGAACCAGTCCAAACTACTTCGATTTGAATAAACTAAAATCTTGATATCTCAAAAACAGTTGGTCGTAGAAAGTCGCGGTAAAAACCATTGCATTCTTCACATTTCGAACTACATTTGTTGTTCTAAACATACATTTTGTAAGATGCTACCTTATGGGTGCAAATTAAGTCCGAAGTTTAACGCTTTTTTTGCAAAATTTCGGAGTTTTAGAGTGTCGATTTCCAGACAATGGTGAAGTATCAGCGCTCATTCTTTTTAAAAAAGTACACAATTAAGACTAGTTTATGTTTAAAATATCTCAAATCTGAAACTTCACTATTTTGGTATTTATGGGCTTTTGAAATTCTCGTTTTCTTCATTTTTGAGCAAGTTTGGACCTCAATATCTCTGATGGGCATAAATGGATTTTTTTATATTATGTGGATATGAAGCAGTATATGATGGTAAACTATGGTGAAAATGATAACTTTGATGTTAGCTTGAGAACAGAGTTATGCTCATGTTAGCTGTCATTCAATTTACACGGATTGAGAGGGAAATCGGCCACGGAAGAAAATACAAAGAAAAAGCACCCTTGTTATGTTAATAACTTTAGTTATCACTGCAAGGACTTTTATCAATAGTATATAACTATATATAATAATAGTAATAATAATAAATTTACTCTCCCAAACCAATATTAGCACCAGAATAATGTACATTTAGTCAGTAATACTAATGGAAATGGTATACATTTACAGTTTTCAACTGACCATAACTCTGTTCTCACGATAATAACAAAGTTAAAATTTTTACCACAGTTTGCCATCATATGCTGCTTCATATGCACGTAATATAAAAAAAGATGCATCCATGATCATAAGAGATGTTGAGGTCCAAAGTTGCTCAAAAATGAAGAAAACGAGAGTTTCAAAAGCCCATAAATACCAAAATAGTGAAGTTTCAGATTTGAAATATTTTGAACATAAACTATCCTTAACTGTGTACTTTTTTAAAAAGAATAAGCACTGATACTTCACCATTGTCTGGAAATCGACACTCTAAAAAGCCGAAATTTTGCAAAAAAAACGCGTGCAACTTCGGACTTAATTTGCGCCCATAAGGAAGCATCTTATAAAATTTATGTTTAGAACAATAAATGTAGTTCGCAATGTGAAGAATGCAATGGTTTTTACCGCGACTTTCTACGACCAACTGTTTTTGAGATATCAAGATTTTCGTTTACATAGAAAAGTGCAAGAAACGTCGTGCACCACGAAACAAATATGGCTGCCGTATTTAAACCAAAAGGAATAAAAATAAATTAATAGTGGCTTCGGACTACCAATACATAGATGTGATAACACACCAAAAATTATCCTGTTCTGAGATGGTCGAGCAACCGGTGCGGGACCACTTGGTTATGGTTTTAGGTTATTCGAGTTTCACCACATTTCCCGTTTTGAGCGTCAATTTCTAATTTGTAAAGGTTTTAGTATTTTATATTTACAAGACTTAAAAAAAAATTATTCAAATCGAAGTAGTTTGGACCGGTTCCGAGATAACGCTCTTTTTTTGCTTAGCGTTACTCCACTAGTAAGTTAATATTAAATTAAGCTGCGATTCTTGCGTGAGTAGTTTTGATTTTAATGTAAAAAAATAAAGTACAAAAACATTCTACTTTTGTATGTATGTACGCAGGCAAAGCTGAGGCTACTATACTTGCTCCGATGACGGAAAAGTTCTCTTCTTCGCCAGTTCTTGCTGGTGGAAGGTTGCTGTCTATCCTCTACTAGCTCTTGGGGCTAATGTCGGAGCTATTTACGTGCTCATCCGCCCAGACCCACTTCCCCTAGGAAGTCCCTGTACCCCTAGTCCAGTATGCGGACTTTCTGTCTCATCCAATCTAACCGTAGCGTGGACTGAGCTTGTCTTCCACCCTGTCTATATATCAATTAGGGGCATGGTGTGCCTCTACCTAAAGTAGAAACCTAGCAGTTGCCGGGTGGGGGTGAGGTTGTCTTAACATCTCTTAAGCCCCTTAAAAGGTAATGTCCGAGATAGACTTGCTCAACTCTGCCGTACTGATATGCCGCTACCCGGTGACAGAGTAGTCCACTAATGAAAGAGAGCTCTAGCCAACTCCACTCTGTGCATGAATCATAACTGACAAAATATTTACATCGCCTCTACTTTAAATCCACTGTTGAACTTTCTTTTAACACCTTTTGAAAAAAATTAAAAACAATACTTCATTTGGAGCAAAATTAACTTAATAAGAAATTCAATTTGTAAAACATCTTTTTTAGCTAAGAAAATAATTTTTTTCCAAATGTCTGTCTTTGAAAGAGATATCTATATGATTTGTAATTTCTTATTTTTAGAAGTTTTAAACTCACTTTTCTAGCTATTTAAAGTAAGGGTACAAAACACTGAGCATTATATTGTTACGTGGAGGTTGCCGTGACTAGGAACGTAGTTAGGGGTAGAAACAGAACTTAAACACAGGCCGCAATCTAACTATATACTACATAACAAGTTGAATTACATTGGACTTACAAACTACAAAGTATGAGGACGGACAAGTCCTCCTAAAAACTAACATCAAACATTAGATATTAGAGTGATCGTAACCACCCTAGCAACTACATACAACAACTAAGCGTTATTAGGAAGACCAGGTAAGCGGTGCCCATGGGCACTAGCTTCTAGGCTTCCTAATATAAGCAGCAGGGGGGAATCAGGTAGCTTGAAAACAGACCCGGTTATATACTGTATATTGCGAAAGTCATTAGCGTATTACTGTGAACTCGTGGGTGCTGCGCAGTGGACGGTTCCGAGTATTCGTTAGTATTCCTTTGTTTGACATGTAGCTGGATCTTAGCGTAGGTTGATCGCGTGTGTGCTGATTAGAAGTTCTCCGTAGGAGAGCAGCTGGCTCGCGTGTGTGATTAACATTAAGCCAACACTATATAATGTTACGAAGAAATGTATTAACCTTGGAGAATAGGTTGCACCAGTTGAAATGAACTTGCGGGATTATGAATTATTTAATTCTAAATAATTCCGTTTGTGACAATATATAATACTTATTATGAGTGTCTGGCTACTCCAATACCTCAGCCAAACAACAAAAGTTAATTTTATATGAAATATATTTTGTACTCATTCCATATAACTGCAATGATAGCTATCTGATTAGTTTTTTTATTAGATTGGTTGGATATATATTCATATAAGTTTGAGATATCAGGAAATTCTACTGAAGACTACTGTATAATTGGTATATTTAATACTACAAGCAGTGATCAGGTTTGTATGACTATAAATCATTCATTTTCATTAATTTATTGATAATTATATTTTGTTTTTCTTATGTGATTTTAGAATTTGAATGAAGTTGTATTACCAACATCATTTGATGGGTACATGATAAAACCAGGCTGCACATACAATATCAAAATAACCATTAATCAATTTGATTTAACAAAAGAAGTATTAGAAGTCATTTATAAAGTATCTGGTAAGTATTATAAGCAATTATTTAAAGTGGATAAAATTATTGAAGCATGACTGTTGATGGGGCCATTTCACTCCCCACGATATAAACAAAATATCCAATAGCAAGAGTAATGCTCCAATTCACATGGCAACTCCGTGATTTCAGTTTATATTACCTTATGACTAACCAGTTGCTTTATAATACAAATAAAACATAGTATAATACAAATAAATCATATATATTGATAAATACCTACTAAACAAGTACATAAACTAGTGTTATTTATTTAAACAAATATTAAAATGTACAACTTTTATAATTTATCAAAAACGTTCCAATTTATTTTACCTCAAAAAAGAGCAAGTGTTTCTTTACATCTAGAAATTACTAAATAAATACATTGCGTATGCATATCCTATAGAATTAGGATAAAGCAACTCAATTTAATAATTATTACTAAAACTAATTTAAAAATCAATGTGAATGTTCATGCTGTACACTGTAATGTTGAATTATATGTTGATGCTGGCCTTTAAGGCTATTATTGTAAGCTGCCTGATGTTAGTCTTCAAAAGGTTTCTCACCAAAATGAGTGAGCAGATGTCTTTTGACTTTATCTTACATTGAACATTTATAGTTACATTCTAGGCATTCAAATGGTTTCTCACCACTTTAAGCATGTAAATTTTGAGAAAACCATTTCATGAACATTTATCATCACATAAATTACATTTAACTAGTTTCTTTTGAGTAGGCATGTATTTCTTAAGATTACCTTTTCCAGAATATTTACGATCACATAAATTAGATTAAAGTGGTTTCTCGGCGCTATGAGAGGCCACATGAATTTTAAGAGAATCCTTTCGTGAAAATTTATAATCACACAAATTACATTCGAATGGTTTCTCACCACTATGAGTGAACATGTGTCTTTTGAAGTTACCTTTTTCAGAACATTTATAATCGCATAAATTACATTTGAATGGTTTCTCGCCAATGTGAGAGAGCATGTGTCTTCTGAAACTACCTTTATGAGAACATTTATAACCACATAAATTACATTCAAATTGTTTCTTATGAGTAAGCATGTGTTTTTTGAGTTTACCATTTTGAAAACATATATAATCACATAAATTACAATTAAATAGTTTCTGACTACTATGAGTCAGCATGTGAATTTTGAGAAAGACCCTCCGTGAAGATTTATAATCACATAAATTACATTCAAATGGTTTCTGATGAGTAAGCATGTGTTTCTTGAGATTACCTTTTTCAGAGCATTTATAACCACACAAATTACATTCAAGGGGCTTCTCGCTACTATGAGTAAGCATATGCCTTTTGAGAATACCTTTTGCTGAACATCTATAATTACATAAATGGCATTCAAATGGTTTATCACCATTATGAGTCAGCATGTGTCTTTTGAGAGTGCCATAGATTGAACATTTATAATCACATAAACTACATTCAAATCGTTTCTCACCACTATGAGTAAGCATGTGTTTCTTGAGATTACCTTTTTCAGAACATTTATAGTCACATAAGATACATTCAAATGGTTTCTCACCACTATGAGTAAGCATGTGTCTTTTGAGATTACCATTTGCAGAACATTTATAATCACATAAATTACATTCAAATGGTTTCTCACCACTATGAGTACCCATGTGTCTTTTGAGTCTACATTTTTGGGAACATTTATAACCACATAAACTACATTCAAATGGTTTCTCACTATTATGAGTAAGCACATGTTTCTTGAGATTACTTGTTTCAAAACATTTATAATCACATTGAAATGGTTTCTTGTCGCTATGAAAAAGCAGATGATTTTTGAGATTATCTTTTTTAGAACATCTATAATCACATATATTGCATTGAAATAGTTTCACACCAGTATGAGTGTACATGTGGTTTTTGAGCTGAACCTTTTGTGAACACTTATTATAATCATGTAAATTACAATGACATGGTTTCTTACTACTGTGACCAACCGTACATTGACTGAGATCACTCTCTCTAGAAGATTCATTATCGCATAAATTACACTCAAATTGTTCTTCTTTATAAATTAGTACGTGTTCCTCAGCTGATGCCGTAAGAGCATATGAAGACAGTTGCTCTTTACTCTCTGCGTATCTTTCAATATTGTTTGCTGTGTTATACTCTTCTATTAGTTGGAATTCTAATTTGATATCTGTTTCATCTTTTACTGAATTTATCTCATTAGCATCCATTGTGCCAATAGTTTATGAAATCATGCAACTCAAACTTTTTTTAACTATATTTATTATGGTGCCTGATTTGCTTACAGCTGTAGTAACTGAATAGCAGTGGATTGCTATCGCAGTATAACATTCTAATAAGCAGTAGTGACACTCTCCTAGCTGCACTCCGATCTTTATAATTTGAATTGTCAGCACTCAAGATCCGCCTGTTGGAGTTAGCTGCGTTTATTTATCTGCCTTTTATCGAACGTTTCCAAATTGTAATGCTGGCTGCATAAGCACACATAAATCATTGATTTATGGTCTATAAATAATAAACATTATGTTTATTTACATAATTACTATTATTGTTTATTTACATGACCTAATTTGCTCATACAAAATTCATTTTTAAATTCTCTTAAACTAATTGAAATTACTTATTCTAATGGAGGAGTTACAAGGGTGTGAATTTAAATTCTTATAATAGCGACCTTGACGAGTGTCACTACTGACTATACAGGGTGTCATGAGTAAGCATGAGAACACGCATTAATTTTAAGGGGTGATAGAAGACATCAAAAGGAACAAAAAATAATATAATCTTAATAATTTTTTTTCTATGTTAATAGGCTTTCGAGTAATTTGGAAAAAACCATTGCCATATCTGACAACCTTGCTTAAGTATACTCGCAGCTGGGTCTTGACCTTGTTTTAGAAAATCAAACAAACAAACTGATGATGACGGCCGTTGTTTAAAAATAATAAACATTCGAAGCAAATTAGTCGGGTGACTAATTCTACAAAAATTGTAATCCGCACTGTTCGCCCGTAAACAAAATTTGTACTTTGTACAAGTTAAAAACACGCTGATTTATAACAAACCAACTGTAAGAATAAAACAATAATTGACCTCTACATTTTATATTTATTAATTTCCGTAATATTTTCAAAATTTCATGACGTATTTGTTTTTCTATTAAAAAATACTATATTATGTAAAAAAATTGAATAAGGCACCTAATTACCATAAAATTAAAGGTTTTTAATGTAGCCAAAACAATGTGTCAACAAAATCCCTTAACCTAATTACCTAATTTAAATTAGATAAATCTTCTTTTTAAAAGATATTTTCTTATAAAATCATTAAAAACAGTTATTAAATAAACAACAACTCGTGCGTTATTGACAAATTATTATTTCAAAGTTCAACAAACTACAAACTCGGTTTTATCTCACTCTAAAAAAGGGTATTATTTACAAAGATGTGATCAGGCATTGACCCAAATATTCTTAAATTGCAAGGTTGTAAGCAAAACGTGCTTTATTTCAATGTCAACAAACTCCAACATCAGCATTTTGTGCGGATGTGGAGCAAATTTTATTATAAATTTTACAGGGTTGTCACGTTTCTTAATTGAAAAAAATGAATTTTTAATTGAAAAAAGAATTCAATTTTACGCGGAAACGACATACGATGCGATAAAATGTTATTAAGGTTTGTTGTTGTGATAGATGAGATGCATCTGCCGACAAAGCTCTAAGTATAATTAAAGTATTAGGTATTATTACGCGGCAAAATGATGTTAAAGTTTCCAACTTTATTATTTTTTTCTGAAAAAGTAGTACGTTCTAGAACAAAGTTGTATAAGACTTCTTTGTTCCTTCTGAGGTCTTCTATCACCCCTTAAAATTAATACGATCTAACCCCTGACACGCTGTATAGAATGGTATACTGTGTTTATACGCACTAATATTGCAGTGACACGGAGCAAGCTATGAAATAACGCGGGTTAGCACATATAAAGGTGAACTATAAATCGTCATATTGCTTAATGGTTTAACTGCGTTAATTATTAATGGTCAAGCAGCAGTTGAAGTTTTACATTCTGATGATGAGACTGATTGACCATTAAGGATATATTCAAACAGTCCTGAACCATCTGCTGGGGGGCAGCGGTAAGGGGAACCTCTTGAACTAGGTGCCCACCACACATTATTTTTGGAGAGGGATAGATTCAGAAAAACTGAAATTTTTCAGGCAGTGTTACCGGAAATAGCAAGCATAAATGAATTAATATTAATTGCTGATTAATTAATATTAATCAAATAAGTGAGCGTGCTGTAATTAGTAATTGTTAAAGATCATTTAACAGTAATTAATAATAATAAACAAACAAACAAAAAAGGAGATAAATGACATTCATTAAAGAAGTAAAAGACACGAACAGACAGTATGACCGACTGAAAGACGCGATGGAATTACGATTTCAAAACCCCCGTTCTATTACCGGCTCGGGTAATTTTTTTAATAAAATATTTAATATATTTCATAAACATTTTTTTATAATTATAATGCCCATAAAAAGAAATAACTTACAATTAAATACTAATATAAGATTCCTAATCGTTTAGTTTTATTTTTATAATTTAAACGACTATAAGATTAAGCGATCATTTTAGGTAAATATTTTTTTTATAAATATTATTAGTATAAAAGAAATGTTTATTTATGAAATATATTAAATATTTTATTAAAAAAGATATACCCGAAGCGGGAATAGAGCCGTGATTTTGTAGTTGTGAATCCAGTGCGCCTTCCAGTCGGCAATGCCGAGTATCTGCTTTTAAATTATTTTGATAATATTATTTACAGTAACTAACAAAACTCGATGTAGCACGATTCTATAAATAATTCGGAAAAACGTTGGTTTCTATAAACCAGGCGTCGGCAAGCTTTTTTGGCTGTGCGTCAAAATCAACCAAAATGTGACGTTTCGGGTCAATGGGTATTTTCATTTCGGACAATGTCGCTGAATTCCGCTTATGTTCATTTCTGCAATTTTGTAATAAAACCAAAATGTTAATCTTATTATTTATATTTTCTCGAAGTGTTCGTTTCATGTTTATGTTTTATAATTTATTTTTATATATTACACTTTACTTGAACTCAAGTGGGTTATAGGTTGCCTACGCCTGCTACAAACTATTCTTTGAATTTATTTCTAGCGATAAAAGCTATCTCTTGAATTTATTACTAGAGGTAAACTCGTGTGTATGTGAAGAGACGTATATTGACGTTTCGTTTTCATTTAAATAGCGTTGGAAAATCTTATTACTGTAAATGCATATAATAAATAACGTTTCTGGAAATTATTGACTGTCCTTCCTTCCTACTTTCAAAAGTTGGCAACCCTAGCCGAGGACCTATATTTCAATGCTTGCTTATACATATACGGACCTTGCTGGCGACATTTTTGGAGCGCCATCTTCGCAGATGAGTGTGCAGTTACTAAATGTTTTTTTCGGTGGTTTATTATTTGCATGCTAGTCTACATCAGCCTTTACAACTTATCTAAACTATTCTTTCATCTATATCTTTCATTACAATGACAAAATTTTAATTACTTTCCAAATATTTTAGAAATGTCAGCTTTAGTTGCACTCCACACTGCAAGAGGCGCTATTAAATTTTGTCTCCCATTTTTCAAAATAAGTTTCCGGTATTAAATAATATTAAAGTATTTGAGATTAATTAATTATGTACAGTATTGGCCAAAAATATATGATCAGAGACAATTCCGAGCATAACTTGTATTGACATAATTTGACTGCCAAATATTCATACAGAAATGTTAAAAAGTATTAAAGAATATATACCTAATCAAGCAAATGTTCCCAAATTCACAATTAGTGTTATAATTTAAAATTTATTAAAACACTCATAACTTAACAACAAAATAATAAATTAATTAACAAAGTTTATGATCAACATTCCTTTAACAAATTTACAATTAAATCTAAGATTTAAGAAACTTTTCTTTTTTCAAGAGTGTACAAATTCAGAGCCAAAGATTATAAATTTCCAAGCAGTACAAACTCCAAATGAGAAATTAAATATTTCCTGGAGCTACGATCATACCGGAGGAGAGAAAACAATAAATAACATTACAAATGTATTGTTACAGTAAGTGGTTTGTTCTTATTTACTAATATGTACTTATCATTTAATATATTATTCAATGTTTGTTCAGGTATAGAATGAAGATAACAGAATTGAATAACGCGATTTTTGAAAAACTCGTAGAGCTTTCACAATTTGATGAAACAGAATCAAGTTTGATATTTAATGAAACGGATAAATTTGTAAATGGTAACCAATATCAATTGCGGGCTACCTTTAGTAATGTCTATAATTGCACAACGGAGATATCTACAGATTTTGAAGGTACGATACATCATGAGTTTTGCTTTATTATTATAATATAAATATTTATTGTTAAAACTTGAATAATTTATGATATTTATCTGTTGGTTTAATAAGAGATGAAATACTGAATCATCTTTGTTTGTTTTTCTTAGTGAAGGCTGCAAAAATAATAACAGAGGACAAGGTCACATCGGAAGTAAGTAGTCTTGTTTAAAAAATACTTTTTATTCTAAAATATGATTTAAATTTAAGAAAGAATAGGTATTTTATTATTATATACGATTCATAGAATTTTTTTGGTATTTCTTGCACTATTCCTTGTAGGTAAGTCTACAAAGGATGAAGTAGTGGAATATTTTTAAAAGGAGATCCTTTCTAGTTATCATTAAGTGTGGTTTAATTATTATGGGTACGATTGTTTCAACAAACATATTAGTGCTTATTTATCCCTGCTTACTTAGGGTTACTAAGTGGTGCCAACGTCTCTAAATAACAAAATCGTAATGTTAAAAAGACAAATGTACAAAAATTCCAAAATTACAAACACAAACCAAACCAAAACTAAAAGTGGGGTAGGGAAAGATAAAAGTAAAAGAACAAGTTTCCAGAAGTGGATGAGCGAGACATCTAGCTATAATCAACACCAAAGGTCAACATGTCAAGCTCCTAAGTAATCCCCCAAGTGCACATTCCTACACCTGAAGCAGAGAAAACAAATATGATAACTCCTGCCAAATCAGCAGCCAGAAGCAGGTGCACAGCCAATGTAAATGGTGCAGAAGAGATTCTAGTCATAGATAGAAGGAAAAGCCACAAAATTCAGAATAACGAAATATACATTCAAATGTCTAAGCTAGACCGAGCTCTACTAAGTACTATGAAAATTGTCCAAAGCAAAAGCTGAAACAACATTAGGGTATAGATAAGGATACTTTTGAAGATTATTTTGAATCTTGTTGAGCCATGGATGTAGATTGACTACTGGAACAATTATCAACTACGCTAAGATAACGAACCACTTCTACTACTATAAAAAGTTTGCACAAACTTTTTGACGGATGATATCGAAATTGTATTGTAGAAGTTTAATGCCTCAAAAACCTGCTTCACGATGTTTTTGGAGAGCCTACATGATATGGTATCATGTGCTTAATATATGTAAGGTTTGGAATTAGAACTGAAAATTGTAATAACTAATCCTTGTTAGTGAGGTAAATAAATCCACAAGCAGAATTTCGAATTTGAAAAATAATTTTAGTAAATAGGAGTGATATATAAATACAGGTGCATTTTTCAGGAAAGTAATTTTAATTTCCTTTATAACATCCTCATACAATGTTTATTACAACTTCAAAGATAGATTTACTATTTATAAAAACTTCCTCTTTATCGCATAAACATTGAAGATTTAATCCATAAAGAATCCGGATATCTATAAATAGGAAACTATTTCTAATTATACATCCATAAATTGAGCAAATATTATTTAACATTCCAACTTAAAAACCAACATATGTAGGTTTTCATAAACATTTTCTTAAGTTATAAACATGTACCAGGTTAATTACATTATGATAATATTAACCACAGAGTATCTTTATTTTAGGAATTCTACAACAGAGACCCTTCTGAAAATGCAACTGCTTCTGATACTGGACAAAGTAAGTTATTCAGTTTACTTAAATATGTCTATTATAACAATTTACTTTTGCCCATTGATTAATATTTTATGAAAATGTATGAAATGTACGTCCATTAAGTAAGAAAAATGAGTATAGTTATCAGGATCTCAGTTCAATGGATTTTTGATTCATTTAAATTAATGGTGTAACCTACGATGTGTACATTTTAGATAAAAACTCAAATTTATCATTGTATTAAGATCCTTACAACTCCATTATTATTGGAAATAAAGAAAAATGATACAAAGATTTTAAATACTTTTATGTTCTATCATGTGTTTTTTAATCTTTATAAATGCTACATCCATGGCTTAAACGAGAATTTTTTTTCATTTTCAGAGATTTTACTTTTATTTTGCAAAATAAATTAATTACAATAAACGTTTGCAAAACATTTACAAAAATAAGTACGTACATAATAGTCCTTAGTAGAGATGGCAAAAAGTCTTTATGTACTGATATGACATATCAACAACAATATACATACATTAAATCAAATATATATTGAAATACGATGCATATTGATTTTTTTTTCAATATACAGAGTGCAAACAATTTGGCTATAATGTCACTTATACAAAACCCAATAATTTTTGAAATATTTTTTAAATCCATTCCGTACTACTACTAACATAAACAAAAAACTTTAACGAAAATAACAATTTATCAAATTTTGGAAATAAATACCTATGAATGCATAGACAATTGTGAATTTTTCTTTATAAACCTAGGTTTAAGTTCTTTTATTTTTATTTTTACTAAATAATTGAACTTAATTTTTAATGCATAACTTATGTTACTGTGTAAACCAATAAGCAAAATTGAAATATTAAAAACATCTTTTCATTATTTTCTTTAATTTAAAATATTAGTAGTACAGTCCATCAAATAAGAACTTTTGGATTGTACAGACGGGGAAGAAGGGTGACATTGGGGGTAAACGAGATCCCAGTAGACAGACTGACGTCATCTTAACGTCGATTATTGGTCAGTCATTACGTCATTTTCACCTTTGTAGTGACGTTATAATGATGTTAATAAGACTGGTAAATGTCACAGCCCAAAGACGTCATTTCACGTCGTAAAAAAGACCTTGTTTTATGACGTAAGAAAACGTCATATAATGATTTAAATGACGTTTTATTGATGTCTTTATTTATTTCTACTTCTCCAAATAAAACACCTTAATTTGAAAAAAAGATTTATTATTTAAAATTTTGAAATATAATTAATATAACCACTATTATTATATTATTATACTTATATGGCGGCCATAAAACGTCTGCTGTTTTCGAGTCGTCAGCCAACACGTGCATACTTCCTCTGTCCTTTCCGTTGAATTGCCTGAAATGCCATCCTAATTTGTTTTACCAACCCCGACACAAAAACTACAAGAAATGCTCAGAAATAAAACACCACAAACATATATTTTTTTAATGAAATATATACACATCAAGCAGCTGCCCAGCCAGCACACTGAGGTTATAATGACGTTATTTTTAAGTCATTGTTGGTCGACGACGTTATATGACTAATAAATGATGTCCATAAGACGTCATATAATGGGACGTACGTAGACGTCTTCAAAATTACGTCTTTTGCGTCCAAAAGACGTCGTTTTGAAGACGTCTACGTACGTCCCAATTGTACGTCTACAATACAATACGTACAAGTTTCATTAAAACGATATTATTTTAGCAGGGGCCAAGGAACACTGGTCATATTAAGCAGGTGGTCACAATATAGAGATGTTTTGACTGTAGTATATAATAAATGTTATTTCCAATATTCAACTATTTATTTATAATTCCTGTCTTAGTCCTAGTATAGGACGTTTTAATGACGTCTTATATTGACGTCTTTGGGCTGTGACATAATGATGTCAGTTTTACGACAATTTACCATCGTTACTGCCGAGAAAACGGCGACATTATGACGTCAGTGCGCTGGCTGGGTAAAAGGAAATCAACAAACTTTTTGCGCGTATTCGGCTCCTCCTTCGTTACGTTGTTTTTCACGATCTTTACCGATACCGGTCACGTGATGCTAGAACACTCGGTTTGATTTTTTGAAACGCATGTACCACATCTGTTTATTTTGTTTATAAAATGATTGAGCCTGCTGCAACAATAATAAAGCTAAATATCTAGTAATATCTTAGCGCGAAGTGTGCAAGATATTTTTAGGTTTATTTTATTTATTCAAATTCAGTGAATATATTTATTAATTGTAAATTTTTTTTTGTGAGAATTTTGCGAAAAGTTTTGAGCAAAATTCTGCTTAAAATTTAACAATCCTCATATAAGTAAAATGGGTCTTACTTACATTTTTTAAGGAAATTTGTGGACGCCATTGAGGCGTCATAACTCTATATTCGTCATACTGGTATTACGTCATTATAATGTTATAATTGGGCATTCGTCATCAGCGACCAAACATGTCCAAAAAATCACGTTAATAAGACAACACTCTGCTTGCTAGAGTGCAGCATCGCTCCCACTCCTACCAAACATTTGACTGTACCCAAAGTGCACCGCAAGACGTTCAAGTAACCTTTGTATAGAATTGAAGGAGATGATTTTAACTTTCCATCTTTGGTGATATAAATTCTAAAAATAGGGTGTTTAGATCTACTCTGTGTTGCTTCTTTTTTTGTTCACTATTCTAACTATTTAGCTATCTATATAGATCTCAAGTATTAGGAATTTAAGTTTTCCAATTCATACGTTTCAAAGAGTTAAGATTTTTAAAATTTCCTATGAATTTACACTTTCTCTCTCTTTCAGAGTTTGAGAAACGCTGATTTATGTTTATTGTCAGGTATCCAAACCTTAAGGTTAAAGAACCTACAACGGTTAAAGTTTAATGATTTGAAGTTTGAAAATGGAAATGTCAGGAATTAGTTTTTCAATGTTTTAAAGTTAAAGTTTTAAACTTTCAACATTGAAAGTTGCAGATATTGATAGCTTTAGTTAGGAATTCATATTTTGAGTTTTTTAATATTAAAAGATCAAAAAGAGGAAATTAAAAAAAAATAAAATTGTATTTTTTTTTTATTTCCAGATTTGCATATACTCTGAATATCTAAACTCCAAAATTCTAAAAGTTCCAGATTTCTCAATCACAGATATTCAGATCCACATTCAAACTTAGAGCCCCGAATCATATTTTCTATCACTAGATTTCAAAGATTTGACGTTTAAAAGTCTACCCATTCATGATTGTTAGGAATTTTATTTTGCACTCGATCAAGTTCCAAAATTTCTACTAATTTTTGTGAACTGCCCTTTAAGTTATAAATATTTTTTTTAACTTTTATTAGTTTCGGTTATTTAGAGGTTTAAAGCTTAATACTCATAGTTTTAAAATCTTCAAGAATTTAAATTTTTGCAACTCCAATTTTGAAAGTTTATAAACATTGAAAAAACCAAAAAGGATTGAATCGTCTTTTTTCTATTCAAGAGTTTGGAAGAGTTAATCACAGTATAAATATGTTATATCCAATCTCAGTAATTTCTGCTGCAGTGATAGTAATCTGTTGGTGCACCATTGTGTTGAAATACCCTGGTTTCAACACAATGGTCTGCGATATACAGAAACATAAGTAATCAGCACATAACAAACATGAGAATTAAATGAGAATATAAGTTTGTAGTTTGCAAAATGCTTTCGAAAATTGTACTATTGCTAATTATTGTGCCAAAGTCACCAAGACTAAATAATCTTAAACGCAGTAAATCCTTTGTAACTTTTCTATTTCTGAGATGATAAGTGTGACATCTTGCAGCAATGAAAAAAGGAACACATTTTTTTATTTATTTGAAACAAATGACAATGGTTAGAAAAATAAATGAACATTCTCAAATGCATTTAATCATATACAAATAAAACATTCACATTTGCATTGTCTGTCATTGCAGGTTCAACAGCTTCAGGCCAAGCTCGCAATATTACAATAAATGCTGTCTATCTGTCTAATCCATCTCGTAGCAAAATAGTATTAAACGTCACATGGAGTAAGCCTTTAGGTATGTACACATAAAATATTTTCACAAAAAAATAAAACGAACAATGCAGTTTAAAAATTAATTAAGTGGAGATCAGTATAGGAGGTTCTAGAACAGTTTATTATTCTTTGAGAATTAATTGGGTCAGTAAAACAGAAAAAAATAAATTCTTCTCTTCTGAGATTTATTTGAAAGTTAATTGATGTGGTCAGGGTTGCTTCTACGTCGGTGTTAGAAACGTCACCTTATCAAAAGAGCATGTGAAAAGAAATTGAGTCCTAATAGGACCTCATGTGACCTTACCCAGGTCATTTAATAACTATATTTCGAGCATTAAAATAGATCATTTTTTTAGATGTACAGGGTGATCTGCTTAACTTTCCCCCCACTAGTCTTCTCTGTTATTTCTGTAGTTACAAAAAAATTATTTGAACCAAAGTTGTAAGGCTTTTTCTAACGTTTTTAAATATGACATCAATAAACAATTGAAAAATAAATGCCGAAGGTATGTATATATAAATTGAATTTTTTTAAATGGAACACCCTGTATTTTATTGCCTTGTTCGGCGTAGAATTTAGTCTGATTTCAACAATATAGAACACATAGTATTTACTTCTAATGCTTTCCAAATTATTTACGTTTAAATATATAAATTATATTAAATAATAACACTTGTTCATGCAACGACAGTCAAGCACGATCGTTCATGCCGCCATTTTGTTTTAAAAGATAGTTTGCCGCGAAAACAAAATAAAACACTTGCTTTTCAAATCGTTTTTTCATAATTAAAAAATTGTATTTAATTTTGAACGGGTTTTAGTTTATCGATATTTGATCTTAAAAAAACTAAGTTAATTATTTGAATTATCTATAATTTACCATGATTCGTTTGTGAGTGCTTTGTGGAACTTTTCGTGAAGGTGATAAAAGGATTTGATATTTGGAAAATAATTGGAAAATAACCTTCGATTTGGGCGACGGGATTACAATCATTCTTTCGGACATCGTTTGGGGCCCCAAATATTAGAAATTGGGGTAAATTGGGAAACCGGGAGAATTTGGATTGTAGAAACATTGCCATTTAAGGTAAGTCCCTTAATGGGTTTATATCATTAAACTTATAAATCCTTTTATTACCCTTTAATTTATCGTTTTCGAAATACAGTCCACTTATTGTTTTCGAAAGGTACGGGTTTCATTTTGTATCGTTGATAATTTTCGTATTTTCGGAAGCCCGTAACCTAACAACACTTAACAATAATTTTACATTTTACAGTATAAACTCACTAAATTCACTAATGTCCATTTATTTTATTGTTAGAAATGTCAAAATAACAATTCAAAGCAAATGTTTTTAAAATCACAGCATACTCGATTGAATACGCGATAGTGTGTAATTTATACCGGGTGATTTTTTAAATTTCTGATCTAGTAAGTCGTGATTTTTACGCCGTATCGAAGGTCACCGAAACGTAGGGCGTAGCGTTGATCACACTGCTATTCGCGAGAAGCGAGAACAACACTGGAGTAGGTTATGTTTATGTCAACATTTTTGAAATCTGACAGTTGTGACAAATCGAACGATTCAAACTACGCCCTACGTTTTCCGCATCTTTTGTTTTAAAATTATGTCATGGCTTTCTAGATCAGAAATTTAAAAAATCACCCAGTATATTTAAAAGCAAATATTTCGAAAACTGTTAAAAGTAAGCAGTATATATATATATATATATATATATATATATATATATATATATATATATATATATATATATATATATATATATATATATATATATATATATATATATCTTCTACCCAATTGAGCGTCCTCCTATGTAAAAATCCAATACCAGTGAGCGTCCATGGTCATTGAGCGTCCGATAGACGGACGCTCACTGCCAATCCCTGAAAATGTCACAATGTGATCAGTTGGTTGCATACATGCTTTTGCAATAAAAATCTCGTGGACGTTGGGTGACACATTCGTGTGATAGATGTTTATAATTAGTTCAGGCTTCTGCCGCATATAAGCGCGGTGAGCGTCGAAGTGTATATGATATACACAAATAATACCTGCAGCGTTCAACTGAGCTTCCACCTTTAGCTCCTCCCCCGTTAGCTGCTCTTCTTAATACATATTCATTTCTATGCATTAACGAGCGTCCGTGAGCTATTTATAGAAACAGCAGCTGTTACAGGAGAGAGTGAAGTCGATCGATAAAATTCTTCAAATAAAGCCGGTTTGGTTTACCGTGATTTTATAGGGACAGCGCGGCCCTATATATTTTATTTTATTCAACATACAGGAAAGCCACATTTAAGTACAAAATATGATTTAAATACATTATGAAGATATATCCTGACTTGTTTGAGTTTATTATGTATTATAATTATGATACGATAACATTTTAATATGTATAATTTGAAAGAAGAAAAGAATATTTTATTATAAACACATTGTTATCTATATTTGCTTATATTTTAATTCATATCAAACAATGAGAATCATCCTAAAGTTAATTGTTGAATAGAAGATTTAAATCTATTTAATAAAACCCCAATAAATTTAAGACCAAATCTACTATTATCATTACTAAGTCACGTACTTCTAGGTAGAAAGAAATTATAATCGTAGTTGAAAGGATTAAAGGGTATATTGAAAATACCATAGTTTCTAGTTGATATAACTGGAATTCTAAAGGTAGTTTTTTGAGGAACTTTTAGATAATCTACCTCATCATTTATATTAAAAGCAGAAAAGTTAAATTAGCTTTCGATCTTGATTTCGTGAAGGTCGCACAGTCCCTGTCTTTTCGATTAGAACCACCCTTCATAAAGGAGTAATTCTTTTTTACTGGTAGAAAATGGCTGTCCGATGGATATTGATAAAACCCACATTCATGTAGAGCTGGTGATGTGGCGTAACAGTTCATTTATGCATAAGTCTTTCCCCAACTTTCCTGAGTGGGTTCGGACGAAACCGATTTAGAGTGGAACTAGAGTTTGATGAAATTTTGATTAATTTTAAGATCTTGTGATGGACTAAGCTTCTAAGCTAGCATTTGATCGACGTTTGTAAAACTTAGACTGCGCTAAAATCTTAGACTACTTAGTTACACCACGTTTTATTCAAGTCTACCAACCTACGCGCCCAGAATCCAACCCTACTCAGGTTGTAGAAATAACGCATAAATGAACTTGGAAGGATTTTTCCTCTACAGAACAATTGTACCGAGTTTCAACGAAGTCTATAATAACTATTTTCCATCCATAAAATGTCTCCTCCGTGATTCAGTAGTCCCGATGTAATAGCCAGGGACTGCAATATTTAAGATTTGCAGAATTTCAATAGATTAATAATATCCATACGGTAATCGTATTTAAAAGCCACACATCGTAAAAAATTATTTTGCACTCGCTCTGGTGGTTTGGGTAATTTGGAGACCATACTGGAGAACCACATTGCAAAAACAGATCTTACCAATGCTATGTATACAATTCTTCGGATTGAACTTTCCTTAATGATTCTATCTTGCTCTTACACACATCTTGATCTCCTGATGTGATCGCCAAAGAGTAGAAACGTTGAATTGGCCTCAAGAATTCTGTATACGCGGTCTTCATAAGAGCTACACGAACATTTCTATCTTTTCCAGGGACAACCTTTACAATCCTCGCTATTGGATTCCAATTCTATCACTTTAAATTGCACTTCCAACTAGAACAATAATTCGAGAATAACATTCTTGAATCTTTCTTCGGTTTACGCTCAACTAATTGACTCAAATACTCACTACAAAAGTTTCGTCACAAATCCTCCTTGACTCTTTGGTGATAGGCAAATTTCCTCTCAGCACTGTTAGAATCTAAATAATCCAACCCTGGGCTTCCCTGCTGCCGTAGATCTCGCAAGAACATGGCTGGGGTGAGAGGAACCAAATCTTCAGTTTTCAGAAATGAATGACAATGGTCTCGAATTGATAACTGATTCACAATCATATAAAATCGCTATTAGTTCTTCATAATTTAATAAAGTTCTTCATAATTTTTACCAAACACTCGTCGCAACAGTTGTTTCAGAGTTCTCATAAGACGCTCTCACCAACCACCTTCCACCAAGCAGGAGTCGGAGGAATAAACCTCCATTGAATTTATTGGACAGCTGACACGGATTCCACGACTTTCCAATCCACAGATTTAAACAAATGTGTCCATTCCAACAAAGTTTATTGCGTTTTCACTACTACAACGGTCTTCCCCTTCTTGTTACGAAGCTTAAATCTCTGCAAGATGGAATCAGTAGACAACAAACTTATTAATTCCAAATGACTGCTACAAGTCTTTTTGTATCAAATCTTCTGCGCTTCTCACATTTGGAAATAATGGCACGAATTGACTTCCTTCCCCTCAGAATCCTATATCTTTCACATAAACGAGAAAGTAGCAACTGTGTTTCTCCATAACACTGCTTCAAATGTTCCTCCCTCACAAGGGCCAGTAACACTGGATGACTGGTTGGCAATAAAATAGGAATCCAAAAATCCACCGTGTCTTTTCTTCGTTCAGTTTTTGTTTTGACTCTTATAAGTCCCGAATTATCCCTTAAAACGCTTAGTTCAGGTATCTCATTTATGTTTACTGCAAAACATTGCTTCTGAGCTACCAGTATTACACGCCTCTCTGTTTCATCCAAATCACTGGCATTTACCATGCCAGTTTTACGATTATCTTCTCCATTGCAGGAATTGTACAAAAATCTTAGCATCCAACCCACCATTTTGACAATACCTGAACATTTCGAAAAATAATTTCTTCTGTTGTGACTTCCAATTGTGACAGCCAATAATTGCAATCGTGGGATTGGCAACCTTTTCAAAGGTGCAATTCTTGTCGTTGCTTGTAGGAACTTCAATTCCACTTGATAATTGAGTTTGCATCTCACGAAGACAACGGACTAATATGCAAAACCACTACCATCGCAAAACGTATGTAGCTTCCACCCATCTTTGGGAAATGCATAAGATGACAAACATCGAGGGATTCTGATTGACGGCGGCAGTTTCAATTCGCTCATCCAATTTTGTAAACTTTGTTCCCAACTCTTGAGGTAATACTTCAATCCAACTAGTTTTCATTCCCCAACTAGATTGAAGTAGAATATCTTCATACGCAAAACAGTGACATGTGAAACCAATGGGGTCAAAAACCTTGAACTACAGATAATATGTTTCTTCGGGTAGGAATAGGAAATGGTTCTTAAATGTCCTTGACATGACACAACAAAACATCCTCCTGCTTATCCTAAAGCAAACCAAATACTTGAGAAATGTTGCATCCACTCTGAAAAGTGGATTCCCACAACCTTAGATCGAATTTGGTGGTGGACAGTAACTCAGTCACATCTTTGATGAAACTAATCAAATCACCTTCCGAGTCAACTGAAGTGACACAATTATCCACGTAGAAGGATTTTGATAATTTATCTCCAGTTAATTTTAATTCTGGCAGTGCATTTTTAACATGAAGCTCAATCACTGCTCCCAACAGGAAAGGATTACAATTCATGCGGACCACCACACAACGATGACAAAAAATTCTTACCTGTCGGCCTTGTTCCTTCACCAGAGAAATTTCAAAAAAATCACTATTGCTTTCCTTTAGCGCAATTTGAAGAAAAGCTCTTTCGAATATCTAAGATAATGCCAATTTTTTTCCCCTAAATCTCAACAACATGGATGGGACGAGTTTAATCAAATTCGGTCCTTTTTCCAGACAATCGTACAAGGACGGCAATTTTTTCTGCCTCACTGAGCCGTCGAAAACAGGTCTAACTTTTGTCGTGACACAAAAAGGCTTGAAGACAGAGCGATGAGACAAGTACCAGCCAATGTCATTGAACTTATTATTTGGCACTTCTTCAACTACTCCTTCTTCTAACCACCCATGAACACGTTATTATAATTCTTAAAATTCCCAAAATCATCCAATTTCTTTCTTGTAGAAATAAATCACTTTTCTGTCATTAATTTGGTTTCTTTTAATTCTGGATGACCATCTATCCAAGACAGACTCACTCCATATGAACCATAAGAATTAATAAAGACAGTATCCTGGAAATGTTTTTTGGCAACAACTTTCAAAACCAGTTTAGAGTTCGTCTTTCCAGTATCTCTAATTACAATTGTTTTGAATATCCAAAGATTTGTAACTGACGATTCTTGGATCAACAGCAACGACACAATCAAGGATGAGCTAGATTGGCAATGTTCAAAAGACACTCTTCCCATGAGAGTGCAGCCCAACTTATTCTCAATGGCAAAAAGTACACTTTTCAACTGATGAGCTCGCCCTGTCCACAAACTGCCAGCAACATCTGATTCAATTAGAATTTCAATTTGCGTACATACGTTCCCGACGTCAGAAATCCAAATCTTCTTGTTATTCAATTTTCTAAACCAGGTTCCTCTTTTCGCATGAGGAACTTCTCCACAAATGACCTCCATAAATGACATTTTCTAGAAAATTTTCCATTTACAGTACTCAGAATTACATCAAATCTCATGTGCTGTTTCTCGGACTGAACCCCACCAAAGAGCATATGAACAATTGACTCTGAGGATACAACCGGAAGCTTCATTTCTTCAGCAGTACTTCTCAAAATATAAGACCTTTGAGATCCTATGTCAACGATTGCTCTTGCCTTCCGTTCACATCCTACTCCGTTCACGGTCATCACTAACGTCTGAAGAAAGACATCACCGGAACAAGATTGATAAGACATGGCCGAACTTCTTGACTCCCGGACTCTATCTTGACTGACTGGACTATGGGTGGCAGAATTTTTGTGAGCTGGTAGATCGGAACGCATGACTTTAAAATGCTTCTTTCTATACAGGGAGTTAGGCAGAACGATATAAAAAAAAACTGGGGGGGGGGGTAAATAGGATTATTTGGAACCCATTTAGGGTAAATCACCCTATACAAAGGCGTTTGGTTTTCACACAACAAATTTAAAATTTGTTTCAACCGTTTTTGAGACTTAGTTATAAGTCGGCTTATAACTTTTTATGTGTCTGTTATTTGGATGATTTTTTTTATTTTTAGGTTAACGATGTCTACAAGATAATAATACAAAAATTTTTAACTGATTAATTAAAAAACAAAAAATATATTAAGCCATTAGTCCAGAATTTCGGCATTTTTTCAAAAATACCTAATAAAATTAATAAAGAAAAGCCAAGCACCTTTGTATAGGATGATTTACCTTAAATGGGTTCCAAATTATCCTATTTACCCCCCAGTTTTTTTTTGACATCGTTCTACCTAACATCCTGTATACAAGACACACGACCTTTGATTTACATAATTTGAATTGATGACCGACTCTATGATGTATTTCTTGTAGAGAAATACAACATTTCTTACTTAACAAACCTTTCTTTTTTTCACTCGGATCCATTTTCTGAGTTTGAAAGTAATTATTGATGGGATTTCGCACAAAAACATATACAATTTTTTTAACCCCACCATCGTCACCCGAGAAAAGTCCAGCAGCTATTGGAATACTAACACTGACACTCCTTATTTCCTCCCTCCACTACAATTTACTCCATTGCCAAATCCATTACGAGCCAAAGAAATCTTTTCTCACCTTAAACTTCATATCTCAAAAATTCCATCAATTGATTGAGTCGATTCTTTTGACTGACCACTTCATCCTCTCCCAGTTTTGAATTTCTCATTCTATTCCAGGTTCTGAGCAATTCTTCAGGTAAGGTAATTCCACAAGTGGGAACAATATGGCATTATCATAATTATCTTATTCTTATTATCATGATATTCTTCAATTACCAATTTTTCGTTCGTTCGTCATCAAGATCGCGTAACTCCTTGACCAATCTTCCCAGTTTCATCATGGAAGCGTTTATGGTATCTTGTTCCATGGCTTTAACACCATCGACATTCAACATAAAATTTACTGTCGGTGTACATGCGGTAGGTCTGGGACTCTCTTCTACCGACGTCTGTCCATTTTCATTTTCCCCAAAATATTTAATCAACATCAATCCAAAATCCTAAAACGATCACGTCGAGGTCCCCAGGATGTCGGGCGCACGTAGATTTTAACCGATTCTCTTTCCCTGTCATGTAGTATTTGTGAAACTTTGGCGGTTACAAATGGCGTAGAGGCGAAAAAGGGTAAAAAAGTGTGATAGAGTGAGAAAATGTAAAAGACAGTGATAGGAAAAGATAGAGAGTGTTGAATGGTGGGATAGTAAGTTACATCGTGAGAAAGAGTAGGGGAGGGTAGAGACTCTGATAGTTTGATAGTGAGTAGAAAAGATGGAAAACGGTTCAAGAGAGCGGAAAGAGTAGATGAAGGAGAATGAGGTGAGTGAGGATAAGGTGGAAAGAGATGAAAGAAGGTCTAAAGAGATTGGAGTAGATGAATAAGGCTGATAAACCGTGCAAAATGGTAAAAAGGAGTAAGAGAATGTGAACGAGCGGGACAGGGACAAGGACGGGAAAGAGTCCTTTAATTATAGTTTTCCTTGTAGTCGCATTAACAGTTCTTTTGTATGTCTATTACTGCTTTATCTGCGAATATATTCTACAGGTAAGCAAACCTACTTATTTGTACTTGCAGTTACAGGTAGTGCTATTATTACTGAGGTATCGATGCAGCTCAGGTACCGACTTGTAGTTCACTTGCGAGTGATAAACCAGCAGGAACAACTTGTAAAGCAGGTATCTGCGCATTTCTCTGACACACATGAGAAACACATGTAAGGCAACATCATCACATATATTTATGCTACTTCTTCTGTAACTGATAAAAGACATGTTCAAATCAATTTTAAGACTTTGATTTATTGTTTCTAGCCTTATTTGGTGAAACTCCATAATCAATTACTAAATAAAACTGATTTGTTAATACTTTTACATATTTATTATAATCTACCGGACAATTGTTTCGACTGTTTAGATCTGCTATATTATATCCTATTGGACAAACACTTCGAAGTTTGAACATAAGATATAAAGAGCACCTACGTTGTTACAGAAGTAAATATCCAAAAAATATCTACGCCAAACGCCTTTTTAGAACAAAATCACACAATGCTTTCCCAAAATAATATTAAATTCCTACATTTTTGTTAATAACAAACGCAAATTAGACATTTTAGGAACTTTGGAGATATTATACAAACACAAACTCTGGGTACTTTTAATGAATGAACAGATTGAGCTCAGTAATTCTCCGGTACTAAAAGTGTTAGATATTTAATATATATTTTTTATCTAGTTATCTATTTTTTGCATTTACCTTAGCGACGTGTTTGTTTATATTTACATTACCTTTGATAATGACAGCTCAGCTGTCGATACATATGTCAGAGAGATTATATAAATTTGTGAAACTTTTAACTAAATAATCAGTTTTATTTGTTTCGCAATTTTAAGAAAGTTCTTATAATAAACATTTCCTTAAAAAAGTACGTAAAATAAAAGTTGTATTCTTATAATAACATTTAGATGTTTTGCATCTTCATCGAAGCTAAAACATAACAATTTGTAAAATATAAAAATCAGCTGATTGACAGTTTTTTCTATATCCAAACAAAATAAGACTAAATCTAATAACAATCTAACATTTAAATGTACTGTTGCTAATCATAGAGCTAACCTACTACTATTATGTTATTAAAGCCGAGTTCAGCAGAATCAATACTCAGATTAATGATTGATCTGATTACTCAAGTAATTGGAGAGAGGAAGACAATTGTTTTAATAATAGTTGCTAAGGCTGGTTACTCGAGCGATCAAATACCTTCGATGCAATTACCAAACTTAGCTTTAATTTATTTTTACCCTTTTGAAATGTGTTAATTGTAATCATTAACAATGCATATTATAATTTTCCCCTTTTGCAATATATAAACGTAATATATTTATTTATTTAGGAATGGGTGGCATTATCTGAAACATCATAATAAAACTAACAGCCAGCTGACTGTCTATTTAAAATTCGCTACTGTTTGTATTTACAAAATATATAGAATGCATGAATACACTTCTCAAGTGCAAATTCGCGTTCTTGGGAAACCCGTCTTATGACGTCATGCTTCGACGCCACCACATGCTTCCGAACCAATCAAATAAGAGAATCTAAAAATAGACGGACGCTCAATGAAACACTAAGTAGTTCATGACGCTCAGTAATCGCTTAAAATGATTTACTACTTACACACGGTGTATAAGTGTGGACGCTCAGCTACAAACTTTCTATACTGACGCTCAATGGTACGACAGATAAATATATATATATATATATATATATATATATATATATATATATATATATATATATATATATATATATATATATATATATATATATATATATATATATATATATATATATATATATATATATATATATATATATATATATATATATATATATATATATATATATATATATATATATATATATATATATATATATATATATATATATATATATATATATATATATATATATATATATATATATATATATATATATATATATATATATATATATATATATATATATATATATATATATATATATATATATATATATATATATATATATATATATATATATATATATATATATATATATATATATATATATATATATATATATATATATATATATATATATATATATATATATATATATATATATATATATATATATATATATATATATATATATATATATATATATATATATATATATATATATATATATATATATATATATATATATATTGTTGAAATCAGACTGAAATTCTACGTCGAACAAGGCAATAAAATACAGGGTATTCCATTTAAAGAAATTCAATTTATGTATACAACTTCGGCATTTATTTTTCAATTGTTTTTTGGATGTCATCTTTAAAAACTTTAGAAAAAGCCCTACAACTTTTGTTAGAATAACTTTTTTGTAACTACAGAAATAACAGAGAAAAGTAGGATGGGAAAGTTAAGTAGATCACCCTGTACATAAACTTCTAAATGTTCAAATAGCCAAATTCTGAACAAAAATAATATTAAATATTCAAGTAATATAAAACATTTTAATATTAGCCTGTTTTCAAATATATGAATATTGTTATACACTGCATACAGCAATATTTGAACCCAAATACGATTGTATTAAATTTTTTAATATCAGTCGTAGCCAAGATTTGAACACCTCTAACCGAGAGGTAGGAACTCTATCACTTGACCACAGAGGGCTTTAACCTGTTTAATAATAGAAATAAAGGTAGAGAGTTAAAAAAACTGTTTACACTGCATTTTCTTGAAAAGGTGTAAACTATATTCCATGGATACTACTTTTTATTGTTGACCTCTTTTAGAAATTGTTTGCAGTACTTGACTATTCTTTCTTGATTATTACTATTTTTGAAGTAAATTCTATTAAATTTTCAGATGTAGAAGATATAAAATCATATGATTTCCAAGTCATTGTAGATCCTGACAAATTCTGTAAAACACCAGAAGCTTACCACAGTATAGATCAACATAAAGTATGTAGAGAATAAATTATTATTATTTAGTGTATATTCCACTATTTGAAATTTATGAAAAAAATATATATTTTAGGAGTTAACTAACATTCTTCTACCACCACTTCTCAATAAGTTTGAGATTGTGCCGGCTTGTACATATAAAATCCATATAATGACCAATCGATATTACCATCATGAAAAAGATAAAGTGAATGTTACTTATACAGTTCCAGGTGAGTACTTGCAGTAAAAAATCTTTATAAGAAGAAATAATTGCATTGTCTATATGTATTATTTTAGATTGTGTCCAAAAGAAATGTACGTGTTTAAAATTCACTCCACTATTTAAGAGTTTTGAAGCCATTGAGATTTCTCCGGGAAAATTAAATATTTCTTGGGAAATCAATCATGACAATGTAACTTCTAAAGTATACAATATTACTGATAAAGTATTTGGGTAAGGGGAACACATATCCTTTTAGAATTTATTTCTTAAAACTTTACATTCCAGGTATAGGCCTCTTATTGTGGAACAGTTCCACCACTACCCCTTTCGGAAACTGCCCACACCAAACAGATTTGATCATGAAAACTATCTTATCCTAGAAGATACACATATGTTTAACATAGATGAGCCTTACGAGTTAACAGCCACCTTTAATAATAGCTACAATTGTAAGGCTAATGCCTATGCTAATTTTACAGGTAGGTTTTGTAAACAAGCAAAGCCCTGTTCAGGATTGACAATTTGGTGACTATTGTTTGATCGTACACATTTTGCATCCTATTAAGGAAAATTTCCTATAGTTGCCTTTATAATATTCTTAGAATAATAATAAAAACTGGTCTTCATTCGCTCAGTAATAGTCTGAGACAAACCTGACTTAATAATTTTACAGCGACTACCCAACTATTCACTCTGAGATTCTTAGTTAAGGTTCCCAGTTATTACTTTAATGATATTTTTTACAATATCGAAAGCTACTTTTTGGAACTGGTTAGTGTCAGAAACTATAGAATCTCACGTCCTTTTAAGTTCAGGTTCCTGGTTATTGCTTTTTAGTGATGTCTGTAAAGTGCTGCTATTTTGTGTCCAAATTAATATATCTGAGACCTATCTGACTTAATAATATGACAGAGAGTGCCTGATTGCATGAATGTTTTTTGGAACTTGTTAGTTAAGATTTCTAGTAATTATCTTTATGCTAAACCTTAGATTGTTTTCACTTGGGTATTTGCTTGTTCTTATACTGTTTCGCATCTTCCAATTCAATGTTCCCTAGAATATTAAAAGTTGTTTTTTTTAATCAATTCATGTTTGAAATGATCTGATTTTGTGAGCCTTATTAATGCGATAACACCTGCTTGTTCATGGTTCATTACATTTCTGGTTTTCCAGAATTATAGAAGTCATATGTTTTTCGATATCGTTTAAATACTTAAAATGGATTCTCTTGGGACTTTCTTTGATTTATTCCACGTTTGTGTATTTTATCTTGTACCTTTGCATGTGATTTTGCAAAACCTGAGATTGCAATGGGCTTTTACAGCCACATTTTTTTATTGTGTTATCCAATAGCGTAAACTTAAAAATTTACGTTAGTATAACAATAATTTGTGTCGCACAGCAGCTCTTACGAGAAGAAAAATTTTATAGTTTAAATCCGCGTCATAGGTGACGTGTTAGGGACCGAACCAATAAGAGATTGTTTATAAATGCTTCTTCCGCCGCGAATGTCTTGACAACTTTTCTAAACTCAACTAATTTTATCTTATCTAACCTCTTGCAAGTGCTCATCAAACTTTGGATTGCTTATTTGACTTTCAACGACATCTTTTTTATAAATCTTGATTTTTTAATGTTTACAGGGGGGTCAAAACATGAAATCGTTGATTATTCTGGACTGCATTGTGTCAATCTAAAGAAATAGGCTTTTGATTGAGGGTATTCATTGTACAGTTTGTCAATTTATTTCTATTGATTTTTCCTTCTGGAAACACTTCTTCTAATTGCAGAAGGCGTAAAAGATTAAATAGAAGAAAGAAGTAGAAAAAGTAAAAGATAAGGATTCTTCAAGACGAAAGCATTAAAATGAAGTAAGAACTTGTTTAGAAAGACACGGAATCAAATACAGAAGTTGGAAAAATCCAAAGACCAAGTGAAGGGAATAAAAAGTCCATCTTGTCAGAAATCTTTCCTTTATTCTGATTTGTGTCGATTGGAAAGCAGTTTTTTTTTGTTTAGCATAAGCTTCATAGCTTCTGTCTGGGGCCTGGTTTTCAGATTATGGGTAGTAGTCATTATTGTTATTAGGGGTAATTAAAAACTGTCTCAAATATAATCCGGAAACTTAAAAATGTTGTAAATCTTTGGTTTATTCATTTATTTCATTTTGTTTATTCTATGTTCAATGGATTGAAAAATATAACATGTGTAAATAGTGTCAATCTGGCAATTCTATCAGTTGTTCTATCAGCAAAAAAGAATGAAGAAATGCCGTTCGAAAATCCACAAAGATCCAGCAGCAAAAGCACAAAGCTCGCAGAACAGTAGACAATGTATTAAAAATTTAAAACGATACGTTAAAACATTATCTACCTTCGAAAGCCCTATTCAGGAAGAAAGCATGCAGTCCATAATTCAAGACGAGACCAGAAACTAGTGCAAGTGAGTACTGAAGATCACAGCATGTCGATAAGCGATGTCAGAAGAATATGTGGAACTAGTAAGAGCATGATTGAAAGAGCTAAACAGCGAGCTAGCTTAAAGACTCATAGGAAACAAGAAAAAAGCCATAGTCAACAATAAGCAACATCAAGTGATGAAAACCAGAGCTTGGAAATTTTATGATTTCATTGGAAAGAGAAAGGCACTATACAATGAAATGTATACGAAAGTTGAATTTACTACTCTTTCAGACTACAGTCTACTACAGACATTTCAAGGTTCAAGGCAAGGTTCTTCTAGACTCTGAAACACCAATTGGTGTGGAGAAATTAAGAAACAATATATCATTTGGCAATTTGCCAGTGTGGCTATCGAAGCACGCCATTTGTTAGCACAGGTACAATCAATGCCAAGGTTATATTAATGAAAGCGTGAAGAAGCTTTTCTGAAGAACTCTGTTTTTACAAAAGCATAATGCTTCAAATTTATTTTGGCCAGATTTAACTTTGGTACATTACGCCAAAGAAACAACAGACTTATTGAAACAGAATGGTGATGATTTTGTTGCTATGGAAATGAATTTACTCAATGTGCCACAATGTCGGCCCATCGAGAGATATTGGGCTCTGGTTAGAAATAAACTAGTAACAATTGAAGAACCTGCAGAAACCATTGATAATTTCTGAAATGGAAAAGAGCATCCTAACGAAGTAATGAAGCTACTGTCACAAACTTAATGCAGGATATCCGCAAGAAGTTGAGCTAGGATTATGGGATAGAGTATTATTTGCTGGCAAAAAATGTTCATTCAGTTAATGTATTTCTTAGAAAAATAAATCAAATAAAAAATTACTGCGTTTTGAATTTTTCTGATTTTATTCGAGACAGTCCTTAAGTGAGCAAGTGGTGAATAATGAAAAATCTGCTATCTTCTTATTTTGTTATTCGTTTTATAAAGTGCATTTACGAAAAAATTGTAACAAAGTATTTTTACCATCACCATAATATTAACAGACAACTATTTTAGTAGATTTTGGTATTATTAAACAAAACGAATATTGAAGTAAATTATGTTAAATTACTCTATTGGTCGTAGCACTGGGCAATTAGGACGATTACATTTATGTCTAACGATATTGGTGTTGTTTGCCCAATACCATTGTCTCACCTGTTTATGTATATTTTGCACTGATGGGCCGTGGCTAAATCAGGCCAAAATATTTCGTGTTTTTTAATTAAAGGCAGTAAGCGTGCTTGAAGGTATTCTTTATAAACCTCTTGGTTTATTGTCCTTACTGTCACAAAAGCAGCACTTTTTAACCTGCATGCACAGATTGCCTGTAGGGTATGTTTGATTCAAATCGAGCGATTTTTTTCTAAAATCGCAAGTCGCGAAAAGATCTTCCATATGATTGATTGAATCCGTCGTAGGTGCTAGGTGAAACATTCTAATAAGTAAATAAAAACACTTGGCTAAGTTTCATAAATGGATAAATTTTATTAACTTATAATCACGATTTCGGTTTTTACACCATCATCAGAAGACTAAACATTTAAAAGAAATTACAAGAATATATATAAAGACTAGGTTAGCAACCTTTAATTACAGGCTACTTAATCCTGAATATACTTATTCGCAATTAAGCTAATAAAATTTATCTATTTGTGAAACTTAGCTAAGTGTTTTTATTTACTTATTAAAATGTTTCACCTAGCTCCTAGGACGTATTCAATCTATCATATTGAAGATCTTTTTGCAACTTGCACCATCACCATGACAACCAGACATTTTTAGAAGTACATATTTTCTTTGAAATACAAGCAAACCCTTGGTAGTGGCTGCCCTAGTCTTTATATATTCTTGTAATTTCTTGTAAATGCTCAGTCTTCTGACGATAGTGTAAAATCCGAAATCACGATGAAGCTAATCACATTTATCTATTTGTGAAGCTTAGCCAAGTGTTTTTATTTACTTAAAAGATCTTCAAATGAAACATGGTGCAAATCGAATAAATTCACTTGAAAAGAATAAATTTGTAGATAATTTACATGAATTTAAAAAAAATAAATGAAATAAATCAATTTAAATGAAAAAACGATTATTTTTTTCATACTCTGCCTGCCACACTAAGGATTTCTTAGACTATTCAACTCACATGTCATTTATTAAAAATTGTACCAATTAAAATGCAGCATTTGATATTTTTAATCCAATGAAAATGAATTGTATCGACAATTCTCACTAGTGAAAATTGTCGACAATTTTCACTAGTGATAACAATCGACAATTTTAATAAAACACAAATATTTAACAACATTTATTTTTGAGTATTGAACGTACAATTATTAAATGTAACATTGCTACATTTATGAAAAACAATTTGATTTTTTAAAGAATGTTCGTTGAATAGTCTCTCGAATACCATAAGTAGTCAAAGTTAAGTAGACTATTTTTGTGGTGCTTAACACTCATGTCTATCATGCTTGCGAATACCACTCGTGCTGCGCACTCGTGGTATTTAAATGCAAACATGATAGACATTTGTGAAACCACCACAAAAATAGTCGACATAACTTTGACTACTAATGGTATTATAAGTGAGTATTTTGATAATTCTTTCATTCTAAATTTTTTGTGTACAATTTATTTTCAGCAAAGTAAAATAGTTGGCCTGGAAGTTGTTTAAAATCGGCTAAAATATAGGTCTCATCATATGAAGCTTCCTTGTTCTTTTGAAATTTGTAAATAATTTTCCTTCTCACTGCTAATTCTTTTGATTACATCTTTACTACTAATCAAACACAACAAACAGCAAATACCATTATTGACAAGTGTACAGATGACACATTCAATTGATAGACAACTCCAGTGCTACAGATCATGGATGTCCTGATAAATCAAGTTTGAATTTGTTACAATTTTATCGTGGACACACTTTATGTTTGTTATTTTTTATTTGATATTGAGCAGTTTGTTTTATTCGATTGAATTTTTTAATACATATATTATTCTATTTTTCAGTCACAGCAGTGAAACAACCAATATCGGAGATCCAAGAGGTAACCTGAATATTTATGTACTTTTAAATCATATAACTATTAAAGAACTTCATTGATTTACAGAGCAATTCTTCAACTTGGATTCAACTAATCCTTGCCTTAATTTTAATATCCTTCATACTTTTATCAGTATTATATTTATTAAGAAGAAACAGACTAATTGTAAAGGAAATTTTATTGAATCCATTATCTTTCCATTTGATAAGAAGGCGTAGATCAGATAGACGGGAATCATATGTAATGATACCTCCAATGTATGAAACTTAACTTATATTATAAGAAACTTCTCACTCTGCTTAATTTTTATTTTAGAACAAAAAGACAACAAGAATTGAATAATTTATTATACGTCGATAAAGAAATTGCTGTAAGTATGTCTATTGGACTTAAAAAGGGCAGATAACATGCAATTTTCACATTTCACAAGAATTGAGTCACTTTACTTTTATATGACAAATATTACAATACTGCAGTAGCATGTAATGCAAGACTAATTTGGGTTAATTATACATTTCCGTGAGACAAAAATTATATAAAATGAATAATAAAAATAAAATCTAAAATAACAAAAACGGCTAAAAGAAATAACATTAAATGAACAAACTGATTGAGATGACAATTGCAATATGGTTAAAATATGTCTTCAAGCAATGAACGCAATCATACCAGTACTGGCCTAACTGTGCACTAGTTTTTAACTTTTCAACCCCACAATGACCTTTTATGACCACTGGATGTCAAAAGGTTCATCAAATTGCTTTTAATCGCATTTAATAATAGTCAGGAGACTAATTTTTGTGAGATTCGGAGCTATTCGCAAATTTCTCGAGCAATGACCCGACATTTGAAGGCCTTTTGAGATCAAACGAATCATCGGGTATTTAAAAATTGTTAATAGGAATTTTGATGACAGAAGGTCAAACGATGTATTGTATTGTTTTGTAGGTAATTTAAAAATTGTTCACGAGATCAAGATCTACAACTGTACAAAGTTTGAATCTATACCATGTGCTATGTTATTTGTCCCTTGTTCTTTACCTAACAATGCATTAAATTGTTTTTTAGGAGGGAGAAACGGACAAGTTTGAATTTCCAAGGTCAAGAATAATATTTAAAAGCGTCATTGGAGAGGGCGCGTTTGGTCAAGTGCATTTGGCTAAAGCTTATGGCTTTGGGCCACAGCCTGGATACATGCATGTTGCAGTAAAAATGCTTAGAGGTATGTAGGAAGAAAAAGGTTTTTTGAATTTTCTTAATACAGAATGATAATTGCTGGATTCTCGATGTAGATAACGCTAGCCCAGACGAAATGGACGATTTTCTCTCGGAGATAGACATCCTTAAAAAAGTAGGCGAACATGCGAATATCGTCAGAATGTATGGTTGCTGCATTTTGAAGAAACCTTACATGATAGTAATGGAGTTTGTGCCATGCAGAGATTTGAAGTGTTATTTATTGGATTTGAGGGAGAAATGGAAAAAGAAAAGTAATACAATAGATGATGCATCTTTGTTTGAAGAGTAAGTATACATTCTTGATTTAATCAGTATTTTGTACTGAATTTCATTTAGCTCAAGTGATGGAGCTTATGTCTTACCTGATGGGCCAGTGCTAAGAATTCCAATAGAAGGTCGTCCTTCAGTCACTGAAAGTAAGTTAAGAATAAACTCTTCTAGACTCCTTATCCAGATATGTACAGGGTGTCTGAAGTCACTCAGAACATACAGAAATTAAAATGGGAAAAGTTTAATAACATCAGAGTTTGCTGTGGCATCGTTAACTTGCAATAATGATGTAAATGTTATTCTCAAAAACACAGCCACACAAAATTTTTTTTTCGGGTCTGTGGACCAGACTATGTTTTCTATATGTTTATGGGGTCGCTGAAGCCGAATCCGAAGTCCGTTTTACCCCATCACGTCACGCTTTTGACATAACCTCAAAAAGTCTTCACAGTCACACAAAAATTAAAAACAATGCTGGCCTAGGGGTCAAGCCATTTTTACTATATGTTTTTGAGGTCGCTAAAACGGAATTCGAAGTCCATTTCACTCTATCATGACAGGTTTTTGACATATCCTTAATAAATCTTATAATTCAAGCCCAATTAGCCCGTTATAGCTAATATATTGAACCTTACAATCTCTTAACTCCATAACTATTTGACTCCTTCACACCTTGACCCCATAACCTCTTTACCCTATAACCATAAATTCCAATTTGTGGGGCTAATTGGACTTGGATTATAAGATTTTTTTTAAAGTTATGTCAAAAACCTGACATGATAAAGTGAAATGGACTTCGAATACGGTTTCAGCGACCCCAAAAACATATAGTAAAAATGGCTTGACCCCCAGGCCAGCATTTTTTTTTACTTTTGTGTGGCTGTGAAGACTTTTTGAGGTTATGTCAAAAACCTGACGTTATGGGGTAAAACGGACTTCGGATTCGGTTTCAGCGACCTCAAAAACATAGAAAACATAGTCTGATCTCCAGACCCGAAAAAAATTTTTTTTTGTGTGGCTGTGTAATCTTTTCAGAATGTACCAATATAAATTAAATAATATTGAATAATGGAAAGATAAACTAATATGTGTCATCATAATCAACTTTTTTTTTAAATAATTGTGAAATTACTTTGCCGCTGTAAATAACAATTATTGATTAAAATTTTGACTCTATAGTCAATAGTAGAGTTCTTTAATATGAACTGAGCTCTGTGCTATTTAGAGTTAAGTCACACATGTCAAACTTTTCTAGTGACATTTCATATTTTGAAACTATTTATTAGAAGGTTGATAATCATGAAAAATAAATTACACTGTCAATATGACAATTACATAAATCTGAGATTCAGTACAATTATAATACTTTATTAAAAGCGGTTGTAAATTATTAGATATAAAATTGATATATGTACTATAGTAGTTTTAAAAATTCTCTACAAACAGTAAATAGATGATAATGTGCACATTAAAAGTTTTTACATGCATAAAAATAAACACGACAGCATAACCTAAAATTTATAACTGACAGCTGCTGAATGTTGCCACTAAAGTAAAAAGAGAGAAAAAAGTATATCCATTTCAGAAAGATTAGTTTTGGCCTAGAAAGAGATAGATTTTGACAGCCATGTCCTAACTCTTAAATAACACAGTTTAAGTTTTCATTCAGGAACTCTAGTCAATAGTAGGTAATATTTAATTGATTCTTTTGTTTGCAATAGATGCCACTTTGTTAAATATAATAAGGTACAGCATGCTCTGATCTTAATTATTTTTTTCCATGCTAATTAATATGTCCTGGGTCATTTCAGACACGATGTATATTTATGTTCGTCTTTTTAGCTGAATATACAAGTTTTGAAAGTGAAGGCTTTCCAACACCCACAGAAACTTACAATGACACAGTCGAACAAAATTTAGATCATACTGAGTTGCAATATTTTGCCTTGCAAATTGCTAGGGGAATGGAACATCTTGAAAGGATTCCTATTTGCCACAGGTACCTACTTGCCCCTCTAGCTGCTTTATCAAATAAGCTAATATTCATTTTTAGGGATTTAGCAGCACGTAATATACTGATAAATGAATATAAAGTTTTGAAAATATCTGATTTTGGATTATCAAGACATGGACCTTACATAAATAGTAGACGAAGAAAGGTACCTCTCCGGTGGACGGCATTAGAGGCCATAGAAGATAATTTTTATGACAGTAAAACTGATGTATGGTCTTTTGCTGTTGTTTTATGGGAGATTGGAACTTTAGGTACGGTAGCAACTAACTGTTCACTATTTTTTAACTCTAAAAGATTTTTTTCTCAATAGACCATGATTGTGGGCTGTAGATTTAAAAGTAAACCATCCAAAATATAAATTTGGTTTTTGACAGGAATTATAGAAACAAAAGCAGTATGTACAGTTGCGGCCGAAAAGTTTTTAACGGTCTATTGCGACTGCGTAATTTCGACTTTTCAATGCTCATAAGAGACGTCATTTTTATTCATCTGAATATCAGTGAATATCAGAAAAATGTGCTAACTTAATAAATTACCGTTGAAAATATTTCAGCCACAACTGTACTTTGATAGACTGTCAGTTTTTCTATAGCCATGCAAGAACGAGAATTGTTTGAATTGAAACGCATGATATGATATGGTTGTTGACAGTATCGTCCTATCAAGTGGCCTAAAAATAAATTTAAATGCCGTTGATTAATTAAGCCACAGGCCACTTGATAAGACAAGCTTTCTAATACCCATGATTTCCTGAGTCAGATCATCTCTTGTCTTTGCACATCTTACACTTTCAAAAGCTGTGAAAATCTTAATATTGCCAACGTTAACTTTATGAAAATAAATTTTAGATTATTTCTTTAAGATTTAAAGGATATTTAACAGTCAGGGTCAGTACATACAAAATTCCCAAGCTGCTGCAATGCAATAAGTGTCGTAATGTTGCTCTAACATATGCGTGCAAGCACGACAGCGATATATACCATGTATGCGTTTTGTATGTACCGACTGTGATATTTTACTTATAATCTGAAAGTGAGAATCATAATTTCAATCATTTAAAAATTCACTTGAAATTGTTTGAAAATTGGTTTTAACTATTTATCAATATCAATTTTGCATATCTAAATTTAACACGTACGTTACTGTATTAGGTGCTTTTCCGTACGAAGACATCATGGATTCAATGTTATTGCATTATCTAGCAACAGGCAAAAGACTTCCAAGGCCAGAAATCTGTACGGATGAATTGTACTCACTAATGTTAAAATGTTGGTCACATGATCCAGCATTAAGGCCATCCTTTAGTGATTTAGTTGATGTTTTGGACGTTAAAAAGAGACGAATATATGTTGATTTTAATCAAGTTAATCCTCTATATATGTTTCCACCTTCTGATGTACAAGAATTTAATGCAGAAGTGGTAGAAAATAAAGCTGCCGCATAATGGTGTAATGTCTTGGAATAGAAGAACCCGAATTCGTACTCTAAGAAACTACGTTTTAGTGTTTCTACCAACTGAGGATTGAACAAAGATAGTTCAGTTCAAGAAATCCATCTTTTGAATTGTTTTTTTAAATGTTTTTACTTTATTATCTACAAGCAGAACTTACATAATCTAAGCATTTGCCGAAGATTTTAATTCGCAAGAGACAGATTATTGTTTGTCGTTAGATTTAAACAAAGATATTAATTAAAAAAATGCATACATATGTGACTCTGCTAAGATGAGATTTGAAGATCTGAATTAACATAAACTATTGATAATGTCTTAAAATAAATGGTACCAAGAATACCTTGAAATATTGGATGTTTTCAATTTGTTATTCACTAAAGTCGAGCAAGATGAACGGACTGTGGATTTCTCTAATGAGATATGATAAACAACTCCAATGTACCAATTGATTATACTCCAAAATGGTGGGAGCTCTGGAAACAAATTTGATTAATTAACATAGTCTAGATGCACTTCATGAAGCACTTTCTGCAAAACTCAAATTTACTTTTGAACACCAGGCATCTACTATATTTTTGTATTAAGCTCTACACCAACTACTTGGATCAAGACTGTATGTTAAGAAATAAAGATAAATAATAAATTCAGTTTTTTATTATTCGTCCTTTACCTACATTTAGTGTTTATAAAATACTGTCCTTTTGGGGCGACGTAATTTCACTTCAACAAACTATTCAACAGGTAAGTGAGGGAAACCTGATTTTAAAAAATGTTAGAAATTCTAGCATTTATGAGCAAGAATGTTTGTAACTTAACATTACTACCTACTCTCCTAACACCCAACTTACCAGCCAGCACACTGACGTAATAATGTCGCCGTTTTTTCGGCAGTAAATACGTCAAATGACGTATTAAAATGACATCAAATTGTCGTAAAACTGACAGCATTATGTCAGCCCAAGGACGTCATTATAAGACGTCATTAAAACCTTGTTTAATGACGCCTTTAAAACATCCTGTACTAGGACTAGCACAGGAATTATAAATAAATAGTTGAATATTGGAAATAATATTTATTATATACTATTTCATAGTTTCATACATAATTATTAAACAAAAGTAAACATTTACTAACTGAAAAGCTGCGAAAACAATATGCAGAATAATTGATGATACTAAAATAATATTAGTACGTACTAAGAAACCATTGCATTAGTATTAATTTATTAACAATAGTAATCTCACAAATCGTCGATCGGGTAAAATTGTATAGGTTATGTAGTATTGCGATTAACAAGTAATGATTAATACTCACCCTTTGTGACAAACCACACAATTCTTATGCAGTAGTTGCAGCTACACATATACTATAAATATAGGTATGTCAACAACTTTAATAATAAGTAGAAACATTACTAATTACAGAGCAAAACAAACACGCGAAAGATGTTGTTGCTCTTTGTATTGCGGCATGTGTTCACGTGCAGTTCAGTAAAAAAATAAAGTAAAACAGTGTTGCTAGATTTGTCTCTCGTAAATCAGTGGACCTTACAATACAAAAATAGTGTAATTGAATATTGAAAACAGTAAAATAATGTATTCTATTTACATTCTGTAAATGTAAAAATAACAAATATTTTACGGAATATATCACTTTTTAGTTACCAAGATAGATCATAATAATATTACATGTCTAAAAACGTCCTTATTGTACGTCTAAAAGACGTCGTTTTGAAGACGTCTACGTACGTCCCATAACATGACATCTTATGGACATCATTTATTAGTCATACGACATCGCCGACCAATAATCACTTAAAAATAACGTCGTTATAACATCAGTGTGCTGTCTGGGATATGAGTAAATATAAAAATATGTAGAGTAAGTACATACTATACTCTGGCCGCTCAACAGAGATAATAGTAATAAAAGTAAGGGGGCGTAGCCACTTCATCAGATTGGCTACTGCTAAAAACCCAACTGACACTGAAACATTTTTGTATTCTACATAAACATAACTTCAAAAGACATAAGATTTTGATAATAAACTACTTCTAATGAATATTTTTGATATTATTTCAATTAAATTATGTATTATCAATTTTAAAATATTTAATAGTACATAAAATGTTCAAAAACTAATCAAATAATTATTTGATGATGCTGATCTGCATCAAAGTGGCGCTATCTATCACTTTGCCGTGTGAAACGGACTCAGTTTTTGGCGCTGTTTCAATTCACCCAATAGCAAGGTAGCTTTTAAAACGCCACAAAATCGATTTGTGGCCGTTTTTATTACTATCTGTGTTGTAAAAAGGTTAAAGTTGATATCACTACTTCTCTTCCTTTTTATTGATCGATTATACTTGGTTTATAATAATTACTATGAAATATGACATTGACCAACTAGCGCCTCCGGCAGCGGTACAAATGTGTGCTCTTTTAAAGTTTTAACCATAGTTTTCGTCACACTCTCGCACATTTCCCATATTATTTCAGCAATTTTATTTCTAATATTTGTCCTAATAACAATATAGCAGCGGAATTGTTGTTGGCTTGTTGGCGTAGACCTTCCCTTTTAAGTAAGCCCAATCCGAAATCTCAATCATAGCTCAAGCTGTGTGTGAGGTAGCATTGTCCTGTTGAAACCACACATGTTGTAAGCCCAATTGATCCAATTCGGGTACAAAGAAGTTTTTCAACATATCACGAGTTTTAACCATAGTTTTCGTAACACTCTCGCACATTTCCCGTATTATTTCAGCAATTTTATTTCTAATATTTGTCCTTATAACAATATAGCAGCGAAATTGTTGTTCGCTTGTTGGCGTAGACCTTCCCTTTTAAGTACGCCCAATTCGAAATCTCAATCGTAGCTCAAGCTGTGTGTGAGGTAGCACTGTCCTGTTGAAACCACACATGCTGTAAGCCCAATTGATCCAATTCTGGTACGAAGAAGTTTTTTAACATATCACGAAAGTGATAACCAGTAACTGTAACAGTATTGCCTCTTGCATCCTAAAAGGAATAGGGCCCAATGATTCCACCGGCCCACATGGCGCAACCTACAGTCACTCTACGAGAGTGTAAAGATTGTTGGTGAGTAGGTATACCAGCGCTTGAGTCGCCCCCCACTCTTCCTACTTTTGGCCACGCCTGCTGCGCTCTGATTGGCTATCCCCACTAGTAGGTAAAAATTGGGCGTTTTGAAACACACACCACCACTGACCTTGACCTTGAATCTATCTCTCTCTAACACATGGTGACCTTGGACCTATCTCTGTCACCTAAACGTGGCAACACCGCATTCTCAAGGTCATCAAAATGGCAACAATGTTGGTGACCTTGAACCTATCTCTCTCTAACACATGGTGACCTTGAATCTATCGCTCTAAACGTGGCAACAACGCATTCGCAAGGTCACCCAATGTTGGTGACCTTGAATCTATCTCTCTAAACGTGGCAACACCGCATTCTCAAGGTCAACAATATGGCAACACAGCATTCTCAAGGTCAACAATATGGCAACATCGCATTCTCAAGGTCACCCAATGTTGGTGACCTTGAACCTATCTCTCTCTAACACATGGTGACCTTGAATCTATCTCTAAACGTGACAACAATGTATAGTCACCAAATAATTTATCTTTAAGGTCATCAAACATTCAATTTATTGACCTTGTCAAAGTTAGAAATGATTACGACAGTTTTAACAAATTTTAAACATTAGGGGTATATTAATCATATATGTTAACATCCAGTGTACACTGTAAGAAAGAGAAGTTTGAAGAGAGATAACGATGTCTGCCTGAGGTGTCCCAATAACTACTATACTGCGTTTACCCAACAGATATAGTAATGAAAAACCAGAGACATTCAGATGCAACTTGAAACTTGAATATCCATTGGTTGAAATAAATGGGGCGGTACTCGATAGAAGTCTCATTTACACATACAAACACAAACGGCAAACGCCAGCTTGTTACGCATGCGTTTACGTCAGTTGTTTTGAAAGTTCCGTTAGTTTTTCCAACTGTGTTACATATTAGGTACATTACAAGTCTTTATTAAGACTCGCACCATTCAGAAACCGAGGAATGCACCTGGGTCAATCAAGTCATGGTAATTTAGGTAATTGTTCTCAATGTATTTATAAAAATTAGGTTAAACATTTGCTTGTTAGAAGTGCTGTAAAAGCATTCAGTAAAATTTAAATAAGCATTTTGCATAGCTATCTATGTAAAATTATTTGTATGTAAAATTGGTAGTGTTAATATAAATTAAATGTAGTAATAATAATAAACATAATTTAATTCTTATTGATTACAGATGCAAAAAAAATTAATTGTAATAATAATAATTCCAGCTAAATAAATATTCTATTTAAACATTGTGTTGTTGTTTCATTTACTAGCATTAGGATGAAGGAGAGAGGGCGAAACGGAGAGAGTGAGAGTGTGTGTTTTCTTATTTAACTTTGTTGGAATTATCTTGTAGACCGTAATTGGTTCAACTAAGCTGTGGTCTGAAGTTTAAATAAATAAATACCATAAATGCCAGCCTCAGTGGATTAGTGGTTTACATCATAATCCAAGAGTCACAGGTTCGATCCCCGGCCGAGCTGGTAATTTTTCATAGCGGAGAAAAATTAAAAACATGCCTTCTTCTTAGATAGGAAGTAAAACTGTAGGTCTAAACTATAAACATGAGTGCAGTTTATGAAATGTCATTTTTGTGTTTTAAGGATTTGCCTTGGCACTAGCTGCTTGTGCTTGGGGCGCCAAAGAGCAATTAAATTGCAATACATTTTTGTATATACGAGGGGAGTTTTTTAAGTTATCTACCTAGCTATGAAAACAACGAGTTAGAGAATAGATCAAATTTTATTTTTCAACAAGAACCATTAACACACTCATTTCAGCGTTTTTCTAATAACGCTATGCCTTCGAAAAGAAACTTGTTTGGTAATTTTGCAAAATATAACTCCACAGCGTTTTCCAAGTCATCATTCAATAAAAAGCGACGCCCTCTCAAGTGTTTTTTGAGTTTTAGAAAAAGATAATAGTCAGAGGGGGCGAGATCGGGACTGTAAGGTGGATGTTGTAATTCCTCAAAGCCACATTCATTGATTACTTCTTGAACAATTTGTGCTTTATGCACCCTGCAGTTGTCGTGCAGAGCATAGTTTTCTGAGCATAACTGTGGGGTCTTTTTTCGCGTATAGCCGCTTTCAAGTTTCTAATTGTGTATTTGTAGACATTTCCCGCTATTGCAGTCCCATTTGGCATATACTCAATTAAGAGAATCCCCTCTGTGTCCCAGAAAACTGTGGCCATCACTTTCCCTAGAGAAAATTGCGTCTTTGCCTTCTTGGGTGGTGGAGAGCCCTTATGAATCTATTGCATGGACTCTTGTTTCGTAGGAGGGTTCCAGTGGTATACCCAGGTCTCATCCGCGGTTATAATTCTATAGAAGATGTCTTCAACTTGGGATAAAGCAGTCAAATTCTCCTCGCAAATCGTGTCGTCTACACAGTTTTTGTTCGGGACTGAGCAGCCTGGGAATCCATCGTGCCGATACTTTGCTCATTACCAAATCTTCGTGTAGAATTTTAAAAACTCTCGTTTCTAATATTCCCATTTCTCTAGCAATAACTGAAACTTTTACTCGGCGGTCAGTCAACACCAAATCTTCAACTTTGTTGATGATTTCTTCAGTTCGTGCTTCCAGAGGTATTCCACACTTTGGGTCAACATGAATGGAGTCCCTACCCCATTTAAACTGCTTGCACCAATATTTGATTTGGAAATAGGACGGATTATTTTGTCCATACACTGCCACCATTCTCTCATGGATATTCTTCGGACTACTGCCTGCTTTCGTTAGAAATTTCATGCTTCTGTGTTCAAGCTTCAAATCACTCATTTTCGCTTCTTTAAACTGATATATAAATGACAAATGTTAAGCGATTGGAATCAAACTTGGAGATGACACTATAAAATGTCACAGCAACTTGATATAAGAAAATCTTCGCGGTAGTATATTGTTTTCATAGCTAGGTAGATAACTTAAAAAACTCCCTTCGTATCTTTGCCCTGGTTATAGAGGTATCCTATGTAGGGATAACAAGCCCTACCATCTAACTATCTTATTACTTCAGTGCTCTATACTCTTTTAAGAACAATAGAAAGGTGTTCAAAATTATTTAATTAATAAAACTAAAAAATTACTAAACATTATAAATTTTATTAAGTAATAATTCTAACATTCATTTGTACAATCAGTCATAGTAATTTACTCTCTTAAGAATTCAGAGTAGGCTTTGCATTTCTATTATTTTTATCAACAGTAAAAACACAAGAGCTTTTTTTTTATCGGATAAATTTCTTTTTGTAACGAAATAATTTTGCAAATCAGTAATTTTACGAGAAAAACTGACATGGCAAAATCGCGAGACCGAAGGTCGAGCGATTTTGCCAAATGTCAGTTTTTCGAGCAAAATTACTGATGGAAAAATTTTGAGTTAAAAAGAAATTTATCCTTAAAAGAAAAGCTCGAGTGTTTTTTGGCAAGATAAATTAACGACTGAACGATGAACAACAACAATTATTATTTTTATTGATACAATTAAATTATTTGAATGAACAGTTATTAAATACACAATTGTTATAAATTGTTTGGTTTGGTGTACTGATTTCAAAATTTTCTTCTCTGTATCAAGTATCAACAATACTTAATAATTATAACTGACAAGGCAGACATTAAAGTGACGTAAGCATACTAGATGTAGTCTGGTTAATGAGGAACAGGCGTTTTTATCGGTGATAAAAAAGGATGCACCTTTTTTATCGCTGTCAAAATGACAAAACTGTCATCATTAAATGACACATTTTATATAGGAGTTAATTTATCAATGTAAAAAAAATGTTAGTTACAAAATGAGCAAGTTCGATTATTAGCAATGACTTAATACAGTTTACATTCTGCAGACTAGTTTGCACATTCTCAACTTTTTTTTATTTATTTTTAGAATAAAATATAACAAAGAACATATGTAAATGCAAAATTGTTAGTACTATTTACACTAAACAATTTTGCATGTTTGGAATACTATTATTAGTACAGGGTTTCTATAAAAGATTGTCCGGTCTAGTGGTTTATGAATTGTGCCTCCTGCTCTCTATAGTGGATAGAAATAAATTAATGCTTATGCAACCAATTAAACAGTTTTAATAAAAGATTAAGGTACTTCATAAACTAGATAATGTAACGAGAAAAAAAATTAAATAGAAATAATAACTACAAAAACTGTTCAAAATGTTCACCATTATTCTCTAAACACAACACAACTAATGATAATGATAATGTCACAGTTGACAGACAAATAATTTTACTAATTTTTTTATGTAGAGAGCGGCAAAACGAATATTTCCAATGCACACTTTGACGACAGTCTTTTATAGAAACGCTGTACTATTACACCATGAAAGTCACTATACCTCGTTGTTTTAGTTACTTGTCCCATAAACAAATAGATTAGATCCCTATTAATGCAAATGCAAAGCCTACTGTGAATCAAAGTAAATGGACTATAATTTTTTATTTGTTAAATACTTATCATAACAACATAAGCAAGTTCCCATCAATATTAAAGTCATTCCAAAATACGTATCTGTAATAAAATTTTCGTAAACAATAAGGATTAATTGTAACTTAAGTCTTACTTTTACTTGGTGGTTTTTCTCCTAATAACCAACCTGAAAGTGCTGTAAACACAAATGTTAAGGAATTAGCAACGGGTACTGCTAATGATAAATCTACGTTTGGTAATGTTAAGAAATATAATACAGACCCAAACTGGTTAATAGCCATGGGAATTACATACTAAAAATTAAAATCATTTAAGTAATATTTTATATTACCGTCATAGCAAAAGAAGGGTTAAAGTGTATACACTTGACCATGATGTTCTAACGTACAGGGCTTTTTCGTACATTTTGGACCACCTCTACAACCTTTATTTTAAAATATAGAAAAACTTTTAGTTACACAAGTTGCAATATTTTTTCTGAACTACCACAATTTGTCATCAGATAAAATAAATGACCATCTCAAAGTTGGGGAAAAAAAACATATATTTTTTAATTCTCCATTCTTCCCGATTTCAAAAATATATAAATGTTTACTTTAGCGATTTGTCCTATATATCGCTTTAAACTTCATTTATTTTGCATATCAAAAATAAACCATAGACTGCCATAGAAAACAATGGTAAATAGCAATACATATCGGTTTTTACTCATTCTGTTGGAGAATCTTTTTCTGAATTAAATGATTTTGGGAATTAATTTCGCTTTGTGAACAAAAATGAAGTGTGCCTTGGAATATAAAACAATTTTATTAGCTAGTGAAATAAAACAATATAACAAAACACAAAGGCACCTAACTATTAATAGATATTGCTCAAAATCAAATTGTTAATAACAGAGTTACAGCTTCAATTTGTGCAAAATCTGCTTTACCATCTGCTTTATCGTCCATCAATCTATAATTATGTTGTTCGTGCAAAACTAATTTGCGACATTCCTGTTCAGGTAATGATATTATTTCAACTAATTACGCGATTTGTTAATAAGGCTCAGTTATCATTCCTAGGTTGTCTTACAACACAGTTTTAAAGTTTTATGCGCTTGGGTACATTTACTTAATAGTTACCAATTCCTTTAGCTGACCAGACTTTGGCATGCAGAAGCTTTATAGTTAGGAATATTAAAAGCATGGGAAGTGCACTAAAGTAAACAATACAAAAATCAAATTACAGACCCAAAGAGAGTTAATGTAGTGATAGTACTTTCAAAATGTGCACCATCAAAACTCAAGAGCAAAAACACTTTAACCCTTAAAGCTATGCTACCATATAAAAATATCTACCTACCTGAATATTAGTTACTAAATACTTTATTTCTAACATAAACTGTTTAATAGCATTATCTGCTTTTACTTTTGTTATGGACTTTGAACCACGCTTAATAAACGGATTTGTTGCACCCCAAAGGAAAGCGACACTTATTAAGGATACTAAAATTTGTATTTCTTGTAAATGAAAACAATCTTTTATATTAATGTCATGATTTACTATACCTATTTCAAAAAACATAGTTTAATTTATAATTAGGTATTAATTACCTACTTATAATAAAATACAGTGCATAGCAACAAGTTCGTCAGAGTAAAATATTGAATACTTTATACAGATATTAAGGCATTGTTAATAAAATTTGACATAGTTTTAAAAGTCCTGTTTTGTACTCTAATAAGTAATAACAAACAAGATTTTTAGGTTAGAAATGTTAGAATCAATATCAGCTGATAGAACGTGGATAGATCATAGAACATAATAGTCTTTTCTATCAAGGTTGTATGATACAACCTTGATAGAACTGAGGATCAGGGTCGTCAACTTCAATTAAATAAATCCACTAACAGACCTTGAAATTCCAATTGACCTTTCTTTCCCGCCAATCGTGAAATGTAAAATAGGGAAGACGCACGTATTTTTTTTAATTTTTGTATTCGTTCATTTTGGTTAGAAAAATATTTCCAGATAAGCGGAATTTCTAAAAACCCTCAATTTATTTGAAAAAATTAAATTTAAAAATTCTCCTCATTTAAAACCGAATTTGGCCTTGAGCAACTTCCCTCAAAGCTATTTGATGTAAAAAAGTAGGTACCGCTGTGAATGTGAAGAAGCAATATTGACGATCTACTCAACGTTAGATGGCGCTGATGAAAACCAATAAACTGAATTTTGAATTAATATTACCAGAAATATTTAACACCACTTTAATTATGGCAGTTAATTACACAACAGCATAACGTACATTATTACATTAATTACTCGTTAATAAGTAGACGATATTTAAACTTGAAAATAAAAAATTGTTCAAACTGACGGGTAATACAGGACTCTTAACTGTTTCATTAGCACCAACAGTGGGTCGTCTTTGGAACTGTAAGAGGTAACAAAGTTTCATCCATTAGAGGACACCAGTATTGCAGTTTAAATTTATTTAAATTTTCAAGGTTTTCAAAAATTAATTACTTAAAATTGGTAATTGTTTAATGCATTTATAACTGATATTCTAACTAATTTAGTAATGACGTTTATGAAAATGCAAGAATCTCCTCAATTGACGACATATGCGTCTTCCCTATTAAACGGATCGACTTTTTTTACTTCTGAATATTGGCGAACCTTACTGATCTAGGTACTTTTTAGTAACTTATAAGGCCGGTATTACACCAAAAAAGGTCTTTGACAAATTAATATCTTATAAAAGTTATTTAATGAGAAATATGAGAGTGTAATAATAGGCTATCTTTTATAAAATATTTCTTTGATAAAAGATCATTAAATTTATAAAAAGTTACAGTCGAGTATTATCTTTTATCAAAGTTTTAACAGGCGTTTATTAAAGCTCTATCACTACTTCCGTTATTATTAAAACTACTAAAAGTCCGTTAAATTAGTAAATTAGCAATATTTGTTCTGCTGATTAACATGGTGAAGACAAAAACAATTGAACGTCACGTTTTCGAGTTATTTTCAAAAGTAACATTTTTTCAATGGGACACCATGTATATTTTGTAAAAATGGACAGTCAAGGACATTATAAATACAAAGTTTTGTGTTTATTACTTCTATAAAATGAAAAATATAGAAGTTATAGGACACTTTTCATATTTTTTATCTAATCCATTTTTACATTGAACTATTATACAGGGTGGGATTAAAGTATGGAATATTAAAAAAAAGCGAACTCAACCGGTTTTTTAAAAACGCTGAAACACGTCGGTTTTTGTTGCGATTCACCTCCCGACTTTCATTTGCTTCTAAGTTATGACGTCATCACAAATTTAGATGACAATATAGATTTTTTATAGTGGAATCCGATCGTGATTTTTCTTCCTTTTATGATTATGCAAATAAACCATAAGGTTGCATAACAAAGATTCTGAGAATAATTTATTAGTTATTTATGTCATAAGTCCTCTAAAGAGGTATTTAAAGCGATGGAGCCCTTAAAGACCGTTAGAAGACGCATAACATACAAAATTCTTTGGGATACAATTTATAGTATAAAAGAAACTAGAATGTGATTAATATAATTATTGTACATTTGTTGCAAAAAGCATGCGGTTGGGGGTCGAGGTTGTTATTGTCATAGTGACGAAGTTAACGTTATGGAGCTCTTAAAATATAAAACTTTAGGAAGAGCATATAATCATCTACCACATACGACCGGGATGATGTCTTAATATGGCGGAGTAGGTATTTCCGGTTTTGTGATTAGCTATTCTGGCTATTCCCATTAACGGTTCTAACTATCTCGAAATGCGCACATAAACTACATAACCTCAATTTTAAAACATAGTATTTTGAAATGAATCTTAAAATATAAGTTTTATATTTAATATTTTAAACAAACGAATACTTGTAATTCCCTTCTTTGTATTTGTCGAAGTTTGAGAGAAAAGCAGTTTTAGAGGGTGTCTAATGGCGTCCAGTGTGACGTCATATTCGTTGCTTTTACAACTCATTTCGACGGGTAGTTACGCTCCTTCCTATACAACAGTTTTATATTCTAAGGTTTTCACCTTTTCACAGTAAAATCAATGCGTATCATTATAAAATCACTATATTAGTGACAACTTGTAAATAAAGCAAATATAACCTCAAAACCCGAAAATATTCTTAATATGTGTTTTGATGCAAACCTTTCGTTTTAATAATAAAACTTATGAAAAAGTTAAAAATAAAGCGCTTGTCAGAATGGACGGATCTGGAGATCGCGAAGACGAAGAATTTATAAAGCTTACGCATGCGCATCAAGTTTCTTATCGTAAAATTACTCCGTAAAAGTTTGAAATTTTGCAAGTTTCTACCATAATAGGGTTTCTACGTACTTAAGGTATTAATGTTAAAGATTAATTTTGAATGTTGTGAATTCTACTGGCTTTAAAATATTGGTAGATGGCAATAGTATTGTACAAAGTCTGGCGTTAATTAGCGAGTATTATTAATCTTGAGGTTCTGAGTGAAGTTTTAAATAAAACATATTTATATTTATCAGTTTATATTTAGGGCCTCTAGGTTAATGTACCGACGAAGAGCGCCAACTTCATAGTGTTGAGATTGTAAACGGAAAAACCGGTATGTTTATTTCTCGATCAATATCAGCTGTGGGGAAATCCGTGACAATTTGTTTTGATAATAATTATAAAAGTTTTAATAATTTAATAGTGCGACGCAAAATGAGTGCTTGGGAAAGTGACAAAAAACGTTTCCTTTCAATGAGCGTCGACGATAAAAGAACCCAATATAAATCCAAAAAATATTTTCAAGTTGATCAAATTCCAACTTGGCCCCAGTATGCGGAACAAGTCGGAAATCTTCCGGAGAAGATAGCATTATTAGCCACTAATCAAATAAATGCATCGCAAAATGAAGAGTTGGCAAAGAAAGTATCGATGTTTCGTGGTGATATTACCACGTTGGAGGTTAGATATTTGAAAAAACTGTTTTTTGTTACATAACTATAAGAGAAAGGATTGTGCAGGTTGATGCCATTGTTAATGCAGCCAACAAGCTCCTTTTGGGGGGAGGTGGTGTAGATGGAGCAATCCATAGGGCTGCAGGTTCTAATCTTACAGAGGAATGTCGTTCATTGAATGGTTGTCAAGTTGGAGAAGCAAAGATAACTGGTGGTTATAAGTTACCAGCAAAATGTAAATGTTTCTGATTTATAGACTTATTAGGTTTGTTTGTTTGTCTGCCCTAACGTCCTCTTAGAAGTTTTTGTTGTTTGTTTGTAACTAGAGTAAGATAGAACACGTTCCAAAGTTGTTTGTTTGTATAAGAGAAGTTGTTCTAGATGCAGTTAGAACATGTTCTTTCTGCTCCAGCATAAACGTCCGAGCAAGTTAGAGGGCAAATAAACCAAACGTAAACATAACCGCTACATCACTACATAACCTCAGAATAAATGTAAACTGTTATGTCAATAAATACCGTGAACGTAAATTTTGTTGTCCTTTTTAAAAGTTGTTATAATTATTATGGCAACTAATAATATAAATACCCCTATAATATTACCTACAGAGGTAATAGATGTTATAGAAGATCATTATATTTTTAAAATAAGTTCGGGTAAGTATCATACTATATAGCTGTTGTATGATCTTAATATTGTTATTGCATATACTTTTAAATAACAAACTTAATTTTTAGGTGAAACTTATAAGATGCCTACAGGAACTCTCGCTTTAAGTCATAAACAATTAATTGGTATAGGTGATAACAGATTCCTAGAAATTAATCTTCCTGATGACGAGGATCATCAGGAAGCAGACTTGCTGCCTACTGAAGTAATAGCTTTCACGGAATCTGAGCTTTTGTTACAATCACAAAAACGTAATGCAGAATGGACTGATAAAAGCACACGATTATTAATTGAGCAATATGCAGAACTGAAACCTTTAGTCGAAGATCGCAAAATTAAAACGATGAAGAAAATGTGAGATGAAATTTCAGATAAATTTGAAACACAGAATTTACACTATACAGCTGTACAGGTAGAAAGTAAATGGAAAACTCTAGAAAGGGCATTTAAAAATGTTATAGAAAATTCAAAGAAAACTGGAAGGGCTAAGCGATCATGCCCTTATGAACGGTAAAGTAAATAGTAACAGAAATTATCTATTATATGTATTAACAATTTATTTAATTTCAGGGAGCTGTCTGCAATTCTATTACAAAGAAACTCTGTCATTCCACCATGCGTTTTAGATTAAAGTACTTCTAGAAACAGAAATGTTATTAGAAGAAAGTGGTTTAGATATTAAAGATTCAAGAGACCAAGAAAATACTTCTCGGTAGATAAAAATTATTAGTGTTCAATCTGTAGATAGCAATAGCATATGCTTGCTTATTTCAGGACATGTACTCCTACATCGCTGGAAGATACTCCTTGTCGTGTCCGTAATGTGGAGATAAAACTTTTAGCAGAAGCTATTGAATCAAGAACACAACAAAAATTAGAGATTGAAATCAAAAAATTGGAGCAACGAGAAAGATTAATAAATGCAATGAATTAATAAGAAACCTTCTTGAAAAACAATAATTTCTTTAGCTTTTCTGTATTGATAAAATATAAATATGTATTCTTAAATAAAAGTTGATTAGTATCTATTAGAATAAAGGACATATGTTCAGATATTTACTTTATTTATAGAATAGGTACAGTAATTGTATAAATTTTTGAATTTATACAATACAATGCAACAGTCTGGACTATATACTTAATACTCTTTTAAGCATACAATCTTTGGCATAATTGATTTCGAACAACACTACCTTCAGCTGAATGTGTTACAACAGAATCATTTTCGGGTTGATATCTAATCGAGGTTCTTCTGCTTCAAACATTTTTAAATCTGTTTCACTTCCTATGTTGTGTAAAATACAACATGCTCGTATAAATTTACAGATTCGTTCATGGCCTTGTAATTTAATGTGGTACAGTTGTCTGAACCTTTGTTTTAGAATGCCAAATGTGTGCTCGATAAAAACAGGAGCTGAATTTTTTATTGAAACTTCTTTGAGCAGCAGTTAGGTGGCCGTTATCTCTATAAGGAGTCATTAAATATGGTAAAACAGGATATGCCGAGTCTCCTAGGATATAAAAATCTAACAGTAAGGTGTTATACACTGTGAATCTTGCTTATTATTTCTTACTGTTATGTAAATTTTGAATCTTTTCATAGAGGGTAGAATTTCTAAACACTCTGGCATCATGGGTAGATCCAGGAAATCCTATGAATATATGGGTAGATCCAGGAAATCCTATGAATATGTTAGTGAACTTTTTCCTCTCATCACAGACTCCTTGCAAGATGATTTAGTAATAACCTTTTCTATTACAGTAGTCTGTGTGTCATTCACTTGGCTTATCTATTTTAATATGCGTCCCATCGAGACAACCTGAAAACATTAAATATTAAGCAAAATTGTTAATTGTATAGAAACATTCTACCTATAACATCAGGAAATCCCTTCTTCTGTAGAAAAAATGTTTTTGTTTCGGCTTCTTTGATAGCTGAAGGCCATTTTATAATACTTGGAGCAAGCATGTCAAGAAAGTCGCAAACTCTGGTAATTATATCATGTAGTGTTTGCAGTGACAAATCAAATCTGTCGGAAACATCTCTGAAGGATGCACTGTGGTGTCCAGAATACCATAGGAAAGCTAATATAGTTTTTTCTGCAGTTAAGACAAATGTGCGTGAATTAGCTATAAAAGAATTATAGTTAATATATACAAATCATTTTACAATAATTGAAAAATGAAACAAGTAATATTAATAAGTTAATTACCATATTTAGTTAGATTCACATAGGTAGGCGATTTCTTATACTGTTCGACTAATTCGTGTACTGTTGATCTACTTAGACGAAAGTGTTGTATAAATTCTGCATCAGAGTAACTATCTATTACCTGATTAGAATAAAATGTTAATATGTTGCATAATACAACCAAGTTAACTAACCTCATTATAATTTTTAATGCACACTCTTGTTTCTGCAGAACTTTTTTAATATTATTTTAGCTCCATCTAAGTCATCCTCATCACTACTACTACTGGAATCAACAATTTCTTCTATGAACTCATCTTCAGATAACATTAACTTATTAATAATGTTAGAATCCATCATATGATGGTTTGTTGGGAATCTAAAGATGATCTTTACCACAAAACTGTTTGTTTGTAAACTTGTTCTCAACTGTTCAAACCTTGTTCTTAAAAGTTCAAAAGTGTTCCAGTGACGTCAGCAAAAACATCTGAGAGCAGACAAACAAACAAACCTATTGTTCTTTCTTTCTTAAAGAAGTTTTTTTCTTTTTTTTTTGTTGACTAATTTTTTTTTAAGATGTCATCCACACTGTTGGGCCACAAGGAGAGAAACCAGAACTTCTTGCCCAATGTTATAAAAACAGTTTGGATGTTATGAAAATGCACAATCTACGCACAATAGCGTTTCCATGTATATCAACTGGTGTTTATGGTTATCCTTTAATACCTGCAGCTCATGTAGCAACAATGGAAGTAAGAAAACACTTGGAAAAGAATCCAGGTTCTGTAGACAGGGTTATATTTTGTTTATTTTTAAAAGAAGATGAAGATATTTACAAACAAATTTTGCAGTCTTATTTTCCTTTGAAATAAGTTAAATATGCTGTTTATGATTATCGTATGTATCATATTATTTCTAAGGTAAAAGTCTCATTCTGAATGATCATAAAAGTGAATGTTTGTTAATAAAATATAAAAAGTATTTGAAGTATTTTCATTTATTTAAACTTGTAATATCTTTCATATCTTCACATAATAAGCCATAAAAATGGCGGGCGGTACCATGCACACGAGCATTTGTAAAAGATGTAAAAAAAGTAATGTAACAAATGCAATAAAATATGCAAAGTGCACTAACGTGTTTCATATGAGCTGTGCAAGATTATATGGTAAATTTGTTGGTGAAAATAGGTTTGTATGTTGTGATAATGGTAATACAGCAAACAGCAGTGAACAACAAGACACGGTTTTGATGTATTGGGATTGTTTCGATGGTGAGAATTTAAATAAGGAAATCGATTTTTGATTGTTTAAATATATAATTAATCAAAAAAATGATATCATTGCAGAACTACGCAACAAAATTCAATTATTAAACGATCACATGGAATTGTTGAAAGAATTTTATGCCATTATTTTATTTAGCTGATAAAATGAATAAGGAAAAACCCAGCTTTAGTGATATGTTGAAAAAGAATATGGAATCACAATTACAAGCGAAACACGTCATTATTGTAAAACCAAGAAATTCTAATCAAAACATTGACACAAAAGTAATTAAAGAAGTTGTTACAAAATATGTAAAACCAATGGAATTAGAAGCGGCCGTCACAAAGACTGCATTAATTAAGGATGGAGGCTTTCTTATAAAATGCAAGGAAAAGGAGGATAGCGACAAAATACGAAAAGAAGTTGAAAAAAGCTTGGTAAGGAGTACAAGGTGAGCATTCCTAAACCAAAACTACCTAAACTTAAATTATAGGTATCGAAGAACCAATTGATGAGAACACTACTTAAATCCATGCAAAATCAAAATAATATTCTAAAATAAGGTTCGAATATAAAGTTAGTAGCAATGAAAAAATTAAAATATCAGCATATGGCGATTAAGAATGCGATGGTACTACTTTTAACAACATAATGGAAATTGGGTATTTATACATAGGGGTCATTCCATTCGAAATCGATCACTAAAATGGGTCGATCTCACGGATTTCAATGAAAATCACTTATGAGATAGCAATCAACTAAAGAACATAACATTCATTCATCAATTTGCTAAATTACGCAGAACTTCGGAAATATTCAAACTGAAAAAATTATCAAAACTGCTTGCACGCCTTTAAAGAAATATAAATATCTCGAAAAGTATTTACCCTAGAACAAATATTTTTTTGTAAATTGCTCACTAGAAGACGGGCTTTTTGGACAGCCTAATAATTTTTTGTTATCAAACGTATTTTTACTTTTTTCTAAACGAAATATTTTAAAAATGCAGAAAAATCGGTGTGGTCACATTTTTAAAAATCTGCAAAATATTGTACAGATTCTTTGAACATTTCTGTATTTAAATGCAAAATGACAAGCTGGACGTTTTAATAGTTTTGGCAGGGCAAATTTTTAAAGATCGCGTTGTAGAAAGCCGGCGCACCATAGATCACGGTCAACCGGCACAAACCGCATTCTATACAACTCTTTTCCTTCAAACTCTGTATCTCATATTTTATCGTGAACTATAAGTTTAGGACCTTGTTTTATAGTAACTTTAATATATTTCCAAAAGAAAATGTAAAAATAAAGCAGCTCTAATGCCAACTATTGTATTTAAAAATATTTTTTTAAAAACATGTCCGGTGGTTTCAGTTACCCAATAAATTGGGGTAAATGGAATCATCGTCTATATTTTATATCCACATTACTTTATAATATGTTCTGGGTAACTGGGACGCCCTAAGGATATTAATTAAAATGTCTCCAAAAAATTAGGGCTGCAGTAGGAATAGTTCAGGAATTATCGCAGTCGGAAGAGTGTATAGGGTAAAATCGATAAAACTAAAAATTCACGTAATTCTCATAGACGTTTAACGGTAGTTTTAGTTTTTATTAAGCATAGTTTCAGTTACCTCATCGCTCCAATTACCGCAGCTGACCTTATTAAACATCAGAACCTACAATAGAGACGGTAATAGTTATTTATAGTACAAGTGAGTTAAGTAAGTTATGATAATTTTTGCAGTGGATAATATCATTAACTCACCTGTGCCACAAGTTCAAATATTGAATTTGCAATGATCCTATAGCTCAGTCTATAGTTTTTAACGTTAATTTTGACACTCTAGCTCAATGACTGGATTTTAATAATATAATACAACGTAAGCTGGTGATTGGTTGCTACCTACAATAGCACCCAGTCTAACCCAGTGAACATCTATTTTTTAAATTTAGGATCAAAAACAACTCATCTTCTGTAAACAAAAATGGTATCTAAGCTATGGTCTTTGATGGCCGCAAGAAAAATGCTTTATGTAACACACCCGAAGAAATCGATTTAAATACATGCGTAATTAACTAATCAGGAGGTATAATCATATCCACACATATATACATTTATCTTATGTACATTAGTTAAGACCGACCGCTAGAAATATAGACGGTATTATTACTAACTAGAAGGTAGCGAATGCGGGTTGCGCCGGTTGACCTTGATCTATGGTGCGCCGGCTGTCTGCAGCGCGGTCTTTGAAAATTTACCCTGCCAAAACTATTAAAACGTCCAGCTTGCCATTTAAATACAGAAACGTTCAAAGAATCTGTACAATTTTTTTCAGATTTTTAAAAATGTGACCACACCGATTTTTCTGCATTTTAAAAATATTTCGTTTAGAAAAAAATAAAAATACGTTTGATAACAAAAAATTATTAGGCTGTCCAAAAAGCCCGTCTTCTAGTGAGCAATATACAAAAAAATATTTGTTCTAGGGTAAATACTTTTCGAGATATTTATATTTCTTTAAAGGCGTGCAAGCAGTTTTGATAATTTTTTCAGTTTGAATATTTCCAAAGTTCTGCGTAATTTAGCAAATTGATGAATAAAAGTTATGTCCCATTTTAGTGATCGATTTCGCATGGAATGACTCATAGGGTACTCTACTTGCAGCGTCTATGAACACATTGATTTAATGAGATTTTTAGGTGTGCAGGATTTCACTATAAACAGAGCACATGTAATAAACCTCAAGTGTGTCTGAAATGTGGAAGCACCGAACACCTTTCTACCAGCTGCGTCAACGCAAAAAAAACTTTCTCTAACTGCAAAGACTTTCATGTTAAAGTTAAACGTAAACATTGAACACTCACCTTTCGACAGGAATTGTCATATATACTAAAAGTTGAAATTGAAAAAGGTAAAATACTATACAAATCATAGCAATTATTATCACCCACTATAGAAAATGTTGCAGGTTCTAATATTTTAAACAAAAACCAAATCAACTCCATTTATTATAAAAATGTAATAGGACATGTAATGTAAAATGTAAAGGTAATATATTGGTCTGCAGTTATGATATAATCATCCTAACTGAAACGGGATTAAATGATTATTTTTATAACGAATTCTTTGATGAAAGATTCAGTGGCGTCTCGTGCCAATGTTGAGTGGAAGGGCCAACCTCGGCCCAACGACCTAATATTCCCCACCCCTTTTCAATTAAAAGTAAAAATTCATTAAACTCGCCAAAGTCTGAAGTTAGGTGGCAGGTAGTTTTGTATTTTCGTCGGAATTGCACAATTCAGTTTTAAATAGCACGCACACAAAAACATGAATATTAAAGTATTAAAAACTTATAAATGAAACTGTTACGTATGTCAAATACCTAAAGTTTTAAATAAAAAGTTACATGGCACTATAATTAAAGTCCATTCTCCGTTCTTTTCGATTTGCAAATCGGTCAATAACTTGTTGATTGAAGTTTTCAATATTATTTATGAAAGCTTTTTCTGCCGATAACATTCCTAATGCACTTAATCGCTCTTCTTTCATCGAATTTTGTAGAAATGTCTTGATTCGCTTTAACATCGAGAAACATCTTTCTGCTGCGGCCGTTGACATTGGCGTTGTTATTAATACTTTCAAAAGTTTACGCATTTCTTGAAAAGTATCACGCATTTCTTCTTGCGAAATCAATGATAAAAGAGAAAGAGCCCCTGAAACACATTGCAGTTCTTCTCTTTCATAAATAACCTGAAGTTCAGTTTTTAACCTATTTTTTTCCAAAAAAGAATAAGCACCAACTTTTATAATAAAAATAAATTTGTTGCTAACAGATGTCCAGTAAAACTAAATCTTGTTCTTATTTGTTGTATAATAACATCGCATATTTCAATTGCTTCTCTTTTTTTCTCTAACGGAAACGGTACAAGAGTGCGAGATTTCTTTCGGGGAAGTGTTTCATATTTTTGGAGAGGGATATATTTAGCATTGAACTATATACAGTGAGATCAAGATTGATTGTCCTGATCCTACACTACTTACCATCACCTTGATATCAATATTTACATCCAATTTATATAGTGATATAAAGAATTCTGGGGATTTATTAGATGTCCCTAGATGTCAATCTGTCAAAATTGTTTTTGTTAACTCATTGCCGTGCGTTGTTAATTCCGTTTATTTCTTTATTCTTTTCGTTGTTTAATTATTTCTATACATAAAAGTCTTTTTCAAGACTACCACTGAAGGATTATATTGAGTGCAAGGTAAATAAAAAATATTTTTATTGTTATAAAGTCATTTTATGTAGAAATTGTGAAATTACAGGTCAATAACCTCTATCAAAATGCCCTTTTCTCTTGAACAAGAGAAATTTATTATAGAAGCTTATTTTCGCAACAGTGAACGAGATGGTAATGCAGAATGGAAATATTCTCCAACGCTTTGTGCAGAAGAATGGATAAATCGCTTCCCTGATATGGAAATTGATGAAGAAACTTTAATTAGACATATACACCGGATTGTGCACCGTTTTTATAAAACAGGGAGTGTTAGTAAGGGGAAGTCAAGTGGTCGTGGTACTGTACTTACGGAAGATGTTGTTGCAGATGTGCGTACTCGTGTAGAACGTAGTCCAAACAAACCATTACGTCAACTTGCTCAACAAACAGGTAATCGTAACAGTTATATGAAAATTACTTTGAAATATTAAATGAAAATTATTGTAGGTTTATCATATGGTACAGCTCACAAGGCAGTAAAGAAAATACTATACTTCCATCCATATAAAGTTACTGTCTTACTGGTTACTGGTTTAATGCAAATCTTCGCAATGATGATTTATTGGATCTCACATTCTTTTCCGATGAATCGTGGTTTCATTTGTCCGGATACATTAATTCACAAAATTATCGAGTATGGTCTGCAGAAAATCCACACGTTTTTCAAGACACGCAGCTTCATCCATTAAAAATTGGGGTGTGGATAGCAATATCCAGGAGGCGGATAATTGGCCCTGTTTTCTTTGAAGATACAGTAACAGCAGCACGTTACCAACAAATATTAGAAACGTTTATAAACCAGCTTAATGATGAGGAACTGCAACGTGGATATTCTCAGCACGATAATGCTACTGCTCATACAGCTGGAAGAACGGTTCGGTATTTAGAACAATTTTATGGTGAGAGAATAATCGGTGCAGGATGTTGGCCTGCGAGGTCACCTGACCTCACGCCACCAGATTATTGTTTGTTTGGCATCTTAAAAAATACAATTTACCAGACTCGCTTGCATACACTAGATGAGTTGAAGGACGCTATTACTGTGGCAGTACGAAGCATCACACCTGAGCAATTGGTAAACATATTCGAAAATATGAAAAAACGAGTAGATGCTTGTCTGGCTGTACATGGAGGTCATTTTGAACATGTACTATAAATCTATTGTAATAATTTTAATTGTAAATCGTTTAATTGTGTTAATTTGTGTAATTTTAATTGTTTATTAACTGGAATCTTTTGTATTTACTTCTTATTTTTGATCGTAATTGATCTTAATGATAATAATTGATAATAATAGTATTTGTTACCAATACTGTGGCAAGTGAAATTGACACGTCTTGTTATTTCTGTTATCAATGGCAACACATAAATCAGTAAAATATTTCAATTAGCATTCAGTAATTCTTTTAAATTCCTGATGTTTATTTTGTATGAGAAAGATAAACTTTTGCATAGTTCAAATGAGAGAAAATAAACAATCCTTATAACCATTTCAATATATTTTTAAATTAAAAACGAACTTGTTTTTCATGTTTTTAATTTCATACAAACCAAAGTGTTTCTAAGTTTTTGTACATTACTTTGGAGGTTAGTTTTTTTTAATGTCATCCGCACGCCACTGCTTTTGTCCTGACTCTCAGGTGATGGATGTAAATATTGATATCAAGCTCGTCGAAAGTAGTGTAGGATCAGGACATTCAATCTTGATCTCCCTGTATAAATAACTGGAAGGGACGCGCAAGCACGCTAAATCAGAAAACGTTGTGTCAGGGGCAATAGACAAGAATGTAGTATTCCCATCTCTTTCTAACTTATGTTACCTGCATTATGACACGTGGTGAAACTTTTTGCTGATTTTTAACGTAGATTAAGTTTTATTTTGTGTGCGACCAAATGTTTAATTTGAATCATTGAGTTAGAAAAGGATGGGATCCTACATTGTGGCGGATTGCATAAAATTTCATTTGTCTCAGCTATTTACACAAGGCATCCATTCCAGTTATTTATATATAGTTCAATGATATTTAGAGAAACATTGACATTTTTCATAGCACAAACAGCGTGCGTAAATGAATTAATATTAACAGTTGATTGATTAATATTAACCTTAGAATATAAAACTATAGGAAGGATCACAACTACCTGGAACAATGCGTTTTAAAAGCGACGGAGATGACGTTATACTGGTCGCCATTAGCCACTATCTATGACTCCTCCCACGTTTAAAATTAAATAACATTGTTTATTGTTGCATTGTTTACATGCACGTTACTATTAGAAACTATTAATACGTAGTGTACATAATTATCTTGTAGTTCTGTCAAGCTCCAAGTAAATTTGAATTAATAAAGAAAGAAAAATATATTAAAATGGTAAGTTGTGCTTCGTGTGGTTATTCTCAAACGCAGACGAATACAAAGAAAGGAATTACATTCACAAGTAAGTAAGTATTTCAAAATACTATGTTTTAAAATTGAGCTTATGTAGTTTATGTGCGCATTTCGAGACAGTGGCGTGTAACATGTTTTAATCATATTAGTGAATTAAACTGTTTACATTTTTGTAGGTTTTCCAAAAACGAACATAGAAGGGAATGTTGGGCAAAATTCGTAAAGAATTTTGAAAAGAATTGGAAGCCAAAATCGACCCATTTATGCTCTCCGCATTTCAGTGTAGATTGTTTTGATCGCACCTCAAAGCTAAAGATTCGCCTAAACCTTACAGCTATCCCCACAATTGAAATTCAAAGATTGAAATATGTATGCATTGTAAAATATTAAAAGCACTAAAAGCGGCGTTTTTGAAGAATGTTATAATGCACTTCAATCTTAATGGTTTAGGAGCATGTTTCCGAAAATACTAAATTATAATAAAGAGTCATTGATAACAAAATTAATATATACCATCAGCTACTGTATATTAGAGGAATTCGATATCTTTATGTCGTAGTAACTACAACTACATTAAAAGCAAGTAACTGTAAATTTAATCAATTAAATAAATGTATTAAACTATCTTCATTTTTCTTTTAAATAATCTAAAATAAAGTGCTATCAACGCATAACCGCTAATTATTAATAATAAGGTAGTTATTGAGTTGTAAGGTAAATAATAAGCAAAACACTTTCTTAGCTATTTTTGTAATTTTTAAAAATAAAATAGTGTACTGAAAATGTGTTTTATTTCTTCAGTTAAAGAACATATTTAAAAAGGAAATTATCATAGTCAACTTGCAAGCAGATATTACAGTAAAACTAGTATTACTTAGAATAAATTTAACAGAGGTATAGATAGTTTTAGTTCTTGTATTTGTAATACCATTTAAACCATTTAATTAAAAAATTAGCAACCAAATTCAAATTCTTTCGGCACAATTAATTTTCCTTGCATTTTAAGAAACTAAGTACAGAAAATAATTGTTAATAAAACAAGAGATTAATTTGAAATTCGTATTACTTCCAATACATTTGTACCAAAAGATAAGAATTTCGGAAGACCCCTTTCTGACGAACCGCCAATGGAAATATCTAATTACAAAAGCGGAAACACCTACTCCGCCATATTGAGACCCTATCCCGGTCGTATGTGGTAGGGTATTAGGCTCCTTCCTATAGTTTTATATTCTAAGATATTAACCAATTAATAAGTGAATGTACAGTAATTAGTAATTGTAAAAAAGTCATCAAAAAGTAATAATAAATAAATTAATTAAAAGAGAAACAAATAAAAAAGGTTGCTAAATGACAGTCATTAAATAACGAGACAACGTCAGCAGAGCATGGCTCCGTTGATAAATGGCTGGCTCTCAAACTAGTCTACCACGTTTCAAATCCCATACAGTTCGTATAATTCTTTTTAATAAAATATTTAATACCCCTAGTAGCACACATATATAAATATTCATTTTCAAATATTTAAAATATATCTCTTTCAACATCCACCTAAATATTTAGCTTATATATTACTTAAAATATTTCTTCAATATTATTTTAATAATATTTATTTAACATTTTATAGTATGAGTAAAAAGTAACTCCATCAAAGGTGCCGTTGGGATTTTGAAGCCATGTGTATTATAACACCCGAAAATTATACAAAATAATCAGAGTCCTTTGACAGTAACAGTTGTTATTAATTTGATATAATTTTCTGGTGTTATAATACGTACGAGTTTAAAATTCCAAAGGCACCTTTGATAGAGTTATTTTTTGTTCATACTACAGTTAGGATATCTTATGAATGTTATATTTCTGATTCATATATTCCTAGAATATTATTTTTATATTTTTGGAATATTATTAGAATGTTTTTAAGAATATTTTTGTACAGGAAATTATGCTCTATAGCAACATGAATTTCAATTTTCTTTTCACCACTCATTTTCTTGTTGATCATTGTTCATTTTAAACTTTTCAAATAAAACCCTATACATGTTGTTCTTCTACTAAAAAGAGAATTTTGCTCTCTTTATGAAACCATATTCTCTAACAAGTGTTACGTAAGAGAATTTTTGACAAAAATTGCATTTGAAGTTTATTCAGCATAAGAGTTACACTAAGTAATAAAACACTTTGGTTTGAATTAAAATATGTATATTCTTTTGGAATGGTAAAATGACCGTCAACAAGAAAATGGTTTTACTTCTCTAATTGTAAACGTAGGTAGTATCACAAAAAGGATTATACACCTGACAAAAATATTCACAGCTCATTTTAATTCATGACAATCCAATAAAAAAATAACTACTCATCCATCCTGAAGACTTCAATAATTATATTATAACTGAAATATTAAATTAAATATAATTCCCACCTCATGGAATAAGACTGGAATAAAAGATATATTGTAGCAAAAAGAATTTATTCACTCAGTAAAAATATATAAATACTCGATAATTATTCAACAGGAAGCTTGTCTTGGGACTTAATTCTTCTTTCTGTAAGAATAAAAAAAAGATTTAGGGTTATAGTCGATCTCTCGCAGCAACATATTTTAAGGAAATTTATATAATGAGCAAGGACTTTTAGAATCATCTGTACTTCTAGTCACCATATTAGTGTAAAGTCAAAGATTACAACAAATTGAAGTGTTTTATTATTTTAAGAAAAAATAATTCTTGTTCAGAAAATCTTTATTTGATGTAGTCAAGTCCAATACCATTATGTGGGGCGACCAATAATAGAAAATGTGATTAGCCAATATTAAACATTTTTTAAAATTAATGGAATATTTCCGAAACAGTATGCAAGCATAAAACTCAGGAGATTTTTTGCAAGTTACTTCAACCAAGATAATTAAAGTTAAAAATCAAAAGTTCTCTTTTATCACTTCTTAACGCCTCTCTATTTCTTTATTTATTTATCACGTCCTTTAATTTAAATTAGTTAGATCTGAAATCGTTTCCTCTTTCCTGGTGGTCTAGACGTCCCATAACTGGTGGACCCCTTGAGCTTTCTGTACGTATGGTAAGCTGGTAAATTAAAAAAAAGCACTTACTAGCTGTTGTTTAATCTTCTCGAAGCATGGTTTAACCAATCCTTAATAGCTGCTATGATGTCGTGCTCGGTTGTTTAGTATTTGGGCTTAGGGTTGCTGCTTCTCTGTAATATTTAATAACATAATAATAATCGTATCGGTAAAAACAATGAAGATTTAACATACTTTTGATACAGTCAGATACTATTAAGGAGGAAAACATTTTCTTTCCCTCCCAGTCATACATATAAGGAGGAACAGAATCTGTGAAGATTCTTTAAAATATTTTTTAGAATAGCGTTGATATTGTTCTTATACTTCCAATTCGGACAAGGAATGATAACTGAAAATAATAAGATATGTTATAAGAAAAGCAAGATGTGCATCCAAGTACCTACCATCTTTTTCTGGTCATCCTTTGTACTTGGACGTCTTTCCCATTTACCAATGTCTTCTTCCCTCTTCATGGGTAGTCTTCCTTCAAAATCTTCGTGGAAATTCTGATCATCATCAGGAATTATCTGTGGTCGGCTTTGCTCATTCAATATTTGCAAAAACCAACTTCAGCTGATGGAAGTCACTTTCGGTTTTTCTTTTGTACTCTAGAAAACAAATTTAAAATTGTAACGTATGATTATAAACCCTCCACATCTCAGTTGCTGTGAAATTTAAAAGGTATGTGTTTTATTACTGTTTTAGACTTATAATAAATTATTGTACTTTATTTGACGTTCAAAAAATTATTGTTTTTGAGTAATAAGACACATACGTTTTAAATCTCACAACTGAGATGTCGAGGGTTTATAATCACCTGTTAGAAAAAGTATAAATTTAAACATACCTACGTGATTAATCATCATACCTTTGTCAAACTCGCAGCCATCTGTAGCTGGTTGAATAACCATGTTATTTGTAATATTATCACCATTTGATGATAAGCAGCTTTTCAGTGGATATGCAGACTCTCTTTTATTCGTAGGAGTAGAATAGTCACTTCTTAGGTAAATACTTTACGGTTTAATATTAATATATACCTACATAAAACAGTTTAATGACAAAAAAGACACAAAACGATACAAACAATGTAGCAATAGCGTCGGGTCGTTACATGGTCCTTCTGCCTGCCTTCTACGAACATACGCGACGACACACGATCGCGCACGATCATAAGCAAGATCTACAATTCTTCATGTTTCCAATAGATATCTATTGCAGAACATAATAAAAAAATATTTGTTTAATATATGTTTCAAAATATTAAAAATTACACACAAATAACATATTTATTTAATATGTATATCAATATATTTCTAAATATTTCATTTTCAATATTTCATAAATACTTTCCTAATCTTTTAAATATTTAAAACACATATAATATTATTTTTATATTTTTTAAATATTAAAGAAATATGGTGTGCTATTGGGGACATGGTGTTCCATTAATGTCATATAATGGTCAACAAATTATGTGTTATCACTCGACAAATGCTCCAAATGTGAAATTAAATTTGAATTTGTAACGTGCCCTTGAATTGCATACTACTGTAAAGCTGTAAATTCATTGAGCTTTCAAATAGTATGTCCACCCCAATCTATTTAAAAATTTTAGGGTAAACCTCACCCCTATTTTAGAGTTGAAACATTTTCATTTGAGACATGTTCCTCCTTTCTAATCAATTTGCGGTGTGTCTGGCCGTTTTTCGAAAAATTGCGGTTTAGTGTCTCAAAACGAGCTGGTTTTGTTTTCGGTGGGCCACCCTCTATAAGGAATTATCAGTTACAATTTGTCAAATTCAGCTTGACCGGCGAAATTTGGATTTAATATTTGTGGCATTAGGGTAGGGATAGCTCATTTCACCTAACGTTCTCGTCTAGTACAGATCTAAAAAGACACGTTAAGATTTTATCACAAAAACTCGTTAGTTTTAATCCGTCTACCTGAAAAGTCTTATTTTTGGATTGTTGATAATTTTACACAAGGGTATAATAAAGATTTGTATCACTAAAGTAAATTCTAGTTTACATCCTTTTTGTGAGTTGAGAATACTTTCACTACAGATTGTACTTTCTCTTTACCTCCTACATTTTGTCTTTGTCGAACACCGACTCTTTCTTTTCCCCATCTGCGCATTCCGCCGGCCAAGCTGCATTTGACGGACAACACTATTTTAGGCTGACTGTGTGCAACAATTCTCTACATCCTGTACACAAGAATAGGGGAAATAAAAATATTCAGTTTTAATATTGGTATCTTTGTCTGTCAGAGGTGTAACCTAAAAATGAGTAATATGTTTATTTAAGTATTGATAACCTGTTTTCACACCTACATAAATAATTTTCAGAATGTAAAATAGTATTAAATCTGTATTAGTAACTATTAGTTTATTGTAGATTTAAAGATTTTATTTATTATAATTTAAAGCAGTCAAAATGGCTTACACAGGAGTATTACCATTCATTCGTGGTGTAGATTTCACCAGAAATGACTTCAGCGTAAGTATCAATAAATTACTATTCTACACTAACAAAATCGAGTTACAAAATTGATTTTCCAGAGAAATAAGTTTCCGGAAGCTGTTAGCTCAATGACAGGAGTGCAATGGTTAAAATTAGATCGCACAAATTTAACAGAAATACCTAAAGAAATGGGCAACCTACTTAAACTAGAACATCTTTCTTTAACTAGAAATAATCTTGAAAGGTTGCATGGAGAGCTTACTGAATTGGGTTGTTTACGTACTTTAAATTTGAGACATAATAAAGTGAAGAATTCAGGAGTACCCGTAGAACTTTTTCAGTCTGATGAACTGGGCACCCTTGATTTGAGTCATAATAATCTTAAAGAAGTTCCTGAAGGACTAGATAAAGCTAAATCTCTTTTAGTACTTAATTTAAGCCACAACCAGTAAGTTACAGTTGGAGTATACAGTATTCTTGATTTTTAAAATATCTTCATTACAGTATCGATGCTATTCCTAATACATTATTTATAAATCTATCAGATCTACTATTTCTGGATTTGAGTCATAATAATTTAGAAACATTGCCACCGCAAACACGTCGTTTGGCAAATCTTCAAACTTTAATCCTAAATGACAATCCTTTAGAACAATATCAATTGAGGCAATTACCATCTTTGGTAAATATTGAAAACCTGCAATTGCGTAACACACAAAGAAATTTAAGTAACTTTCCTGCCAATTTGGAAGCATTAGTAAATCTAACAGATGTTAATTTATCGCAAAATTCATTACCTAAGATTCCTGATGCATTATATACATTATCAAACCTAAAGAGACTTAATTGTAGTGAAAATGAAATCACGGAGATATCTTCAGGTAAGAATAAATTATCATAGGAAATCTATTTTATTTTTGCTTATATTAACCGATTTCAATGTAATATAAAAATAAGTCAATTACGACAACAATTGGCTGAAGGACATTCGTAAGTGGGAAAACTTTAAAATACACCAAGTTAATAGCAACTTCAAGAAAATTACAGAAAGTATGAACGACTAGTTTCAAATGCTTAAAATTCAAAAGACTTAATAGTTGCTCTTCCCTGGAGCGAATGAAGTACATTTATACACCGTGTCTAAAATCACTCGCCAGGACATATAAATTAACATGGGAAAAAATGAATAAGATCAGAGCTTGCCGTGGCTTATTGTAATACATCAAACTTAACAAAATGATATTTATTGCAAACAATAGTATATTATATACCCAGATGCTAAGGTGTGAATGTGAGTTTATTATTATTAAAATAAACACATGAGGGATTAAAAGGCATTTTAGTCCAGTAGTATATACACTATTTTTTGCACGTCCTAAAGGACTTAATCGCAAAAATTCACGGAATTTCCGGAAATTTCGTTACATGGCATTCGGACAATTGAACTCTGCAAATGCCAAAATCACATAGTTTCAGGATAATAAATCCTGAATCCATAAAAACATATACCGTGATTACTTTTTTTTTGTTGTTTACTTGTTGTTGTCATGGAAATACTTGACTCCCTCAGGGAGTAAAAGTGCTACTTTACTCCCTCTTTTGGGGGACTAAAGTAGAGTCTTATATATAGGATGTGCAAAAAAAACTAATTAAATATTATACTATAGAGTCAAAATTTTATTATTACAATAATAATTGTTTACAGTGGCAAAGTAATTCAACAATTATTTTAAAATTAAAAAAAGTTGATTATGGTGACACGCATTAGTTTATCTTCTCATGATTCGATATTATCTAATTTATATTTGTACAATCTGAAATAGTTATTTATGGTACAAGTGAGTTAAGTAAGATATTATCCACGAACGAAAAATTTACGCTCGAGGGCCGGCAGGCCAGAGAGGGTTAATTTTCCTGAGTCTGTAATTTTGACGGTAATACTCTAGCACGATGACTGGATTTTAATAATATTAAGTAACGTAAGCTGGTGATTGGTTGTTGTCTTTGAAGGAGTGAGTTTTTTAAAAATAACCCACGTTGCTAGGGGCAACGTAGGTTATAATGTAACATGAGAGTAAACAATCACTTTCCTTATTTAAAATGACCATAGTAAACATGATATTTATAGAGAGGTGTTGGATAATAGTTATTTATGGTACAAGTGAGTTAAGTAAGATATATCCTTAACTCACGCGTGCCATACAAAATTTTATCCAACACCTCTTTATTTAAGTTTAAACATCGAATTTGCAATGTATAGTTAGTCTGTAGTTTTGACGGTAAAACTCGAGCACGATGACTGAATTTTATAATATTAAGTAACGCAAGCTGGTGATTGGTTGTTATCTTTGAAGGAGTGAGTTTTTTAAAAATAACCCACGTTGCTAGGGGCAACGTAGGTTATAATGTAACATAAGAGTAAACAATCACTTTCCTTATTTACAATGACCATAGTAAACATGGTATTTATATAGAGGTGTTGGATAAAGATAATTACCACATATCAAATTTATTGGACCAATGAGAATTGGTGTTTTTGAGAATAACATTTACATCAATTATTTTTAACTTGAGGAGCACAGCAAACTCTGATCTTATTAAAAGAATTTAACATAAAACAATTAAAATGGGTAGAAACCCATTTTAATTTCTTTATGTTCTGGGTGGCTTCAAACACTGTTTAAATATTGTTGTTTTATTAGCATTATGTGGTTTGATTTTCAGAAATTTGATTAAAGAGTTGGTCTAGCACTAACAATTTTTAACAGTGTAGAATTTGGTTAGAAAGTAAACATACAGTATAATTGAAAATTAGGTGTAATGAGAAATGTTGGTAACTGTCATTGGCACATGTTGAGGTTATAATCTGTTATGTTTTTAATCCTTTACATTTTTTTTGCTGAAAGTATGGGACAAAATTTTTCAGAAAACAGATTTTTCACTTAAAATGTTTAAATTCCATACATTTCTTTCTATGCAGTTAAAAAAATATATAGAAAGAGTAATGTGTAATATGTGGGAAAATTTTTTAATATTCTGATTGGAAAGAAACTTTTTCTACTCTTACCTGTAAATCACCCGTTTTCTTCACGTTTCGCACAATGGAAATGTATGCAATTCCAGTAAGGTGTACGGATATAATTTCATATCCGTACAGTGTACGGATATGAAAACAACCAATCAACGCAGTTCAATCTGACACTTCTTTATTTATAATTAACTTATTGACAACTCCTATCATAAATACAGAAGTAAAAGTAAGTTAAATCAATGTTTCTTTCTTTCAATAACACTTAAAGCATTTGAAAATAACGTGATTTGTGAAATTGTAGCCTTAACAATTATACTTTTATAATTAAAAATACATAAATATTAAATCATTTAAATAAGTACAACCTACTTTTATAATAAGTATAGTAGACACAGTCTGTGATGGAGTTTAGTAGCTCAGTCGGGTAGGAGCTAGGTATAAATAAACTGAAGCTGACCGATGCAGGTTCAATTCCAGATTGGAGAATAATTCTTTTTTAATTTTTTTTATAAAACAAAATTTAAAATAATAATTTTCTTTTCGAAAATATTAATTTCTGCAAAGTTTTAATTATTTTCTTAAAAATTCTATAATGACAGGTGGATTTTACAAACCATATTTTAGCATGGATAAAAGCATAGGTTAATCCTTATATTCAATTTTTCAAGGAGACATGCAATCTATTTTGCAATTGTTTTGCTTAGTCGAAGAAAAAAGATACTGTACAACTTGGGTGGAATGCCTATATCGCCCTCGAACGATTGAAGCACTTCACCTTCGGCGTCGTGCCTCAAACTTCGTCCTCGTGCGATATATGCATCATATCCACCCTTGTTGCACAAACTACTATTGTGAGGCAATCATCTCTGCTTCCAAAAATACTTGAAATATGCCACATCAAGGTTGACAGATGATATTAGGTGTCTGTCAAATCGACTATTTTTAAAAACAATCAGCAAAAAATGAATGTATTCTTGTTAAAAAATGGAAAACCTTATTAAGAAAAAATGTTTCTAATTACATTTTACGTTCACATTCCGAGTTTAAACGAGATATTCCTTACATTAGGACATACGTACGAAAATTTTGTTTATCATTTTTACTTATAGCTTACTCTGTAAATCCCTATGAATATGATGACTATTCTTTATAGCTATGGAAATGTGGCAAAAATTAGAAACATTAAATTTATCTTACAACAAACTAAAAATCCTTCCATCAACATTATGCAAAGTTTCAACGTTAAGACGTCTGTATGTAAATGCTAATGAACTGGATTTTGAAGGCATACCATCCGGCATTGGTAAATTAAGTAGATTAGAAATCTTTTCGGCAGCCCATAATCAATTAGAAATGATTCCTGAAGGCTTATGTCGGTAAGATATTTTATATATCTTAATCTTTATATAATGATGCTTTTATTTCAAACATAAGTGTTGTTCATTTGTTTACAGATGCGGATCATTGAGAAAATTAATCTTAAGTTCAAATCGTTTAATAACATTACCAGATGCAATTCATCTTCTTGGAGATTTAGATTCGTTAGATTTACGTAACAATCCAGATTTAATAATGCCACCCAAGCCCACGGAGATGAAACGAGGCGATGGTTTAGAATTTTATAATATAGATTTTTCATTACAAAATCAGTTAAGATTGGCAGGTGCGAATGTACCTGCCCCATTGCCTGCACAAAGTAAGTTTACATGTGTAAAGTGGATTGATGTAAGAATTTAATTTTAACGGTTATTTAGATCCTAGTAAAGACCCTATTGCACGTAAGATGAGACTACGCAGAGGTCGGAGAGATCAAGAAGAAGCTGATCAAGATCAAGCAAAGATTCTGAAAGTAAGTACTGATGTGTTGTCCACAGACTACCCCTCCATCCTCCCCATATCAGTGGTTTAAAATTGTAAATGTCTTATATGCACTATGTTGTATCTATGTCTGATATACATAGTTCATGTCTGAAAAATCCATGTAATGGATCTGAAACTTCATTTATATTCACTAAATATCCTTTTGAGGCTATTTTAAAATTTCCAGAATTAATATTTATTAATTGAAATAAATCAAAATGATTAATAAAAAGTTTGTAGTCCTACAGTCCTAATCACTAGATGATCATGGCCTATGTTATACACTTCCTGCATGATTTTAAATATTTAACAAAAAGAAATTAGTACAAAAATATCAACCTTACAAAGGACAAATTTTATGATTTAAAATATAACATAAAAGAACAAACTTAATCCTATGTTGCGATTACTTTTTATAATTAACATGTGACCATAAACTGATAATGATGGATTTACTTCATAAAGATGAAAGAAAAGAGATAAACACACTTAAAAACGTAAATATGATTGTAGCATTTTATTAATTTATTTTTAACCTTGAGCGTAGGAGGGACGGATTTACCCTGACAGACTAAAATGAACGGTTAGTTTTGTAAAAACCTCCTTGAAAATATGCTAATCCAAAGTATATATGTCAATGAATGATCATACATAAATACAATCAATGATCAAATTATTATTTAGTTCGATTACAATGAGTTTTTCATTAAACTGAACAATACATATCACTAAATCAATTTATAAAGTTGATACAATTGTGTGTTTATACAAGGAATGTATAAATAGTTAAAAACATAAATCTCTAATTGACATAAATCATCAAAAGTAAGTGAAAACGTGCCAGTTTAAAATGAATACACAAGAACTACTGAACAATAGTTAGCTAATATTTGACATAGAAACAGATACTTTGTGACCATACATTTATGTTTATATAAAGGACACAATGAAATAAGAAATATCAGTAAACATCTTTTGTAAGACGTTCGTTTTCATGTTAGATACAGTAGCCCATACCTAGATACCCATACAAGTGAGTAGGATAATAGGCGCAGAACATATAAAATAACAAATCAAACACGTGTGCACAAATAATGGTGAGAGGGACCTCAACATGGAATATACATGGTTTCTTACCACTGTGGAGAATCTGCTCTTAGACATAATAAGTATGTACCTAGGGAAAACAACCACTGTTCCGGACCAGTGGGATTTACAGCAAGCATCTCATTTACAGCAAATTGTTAAATCAACCATTATCTACTGACTGTGAAACTCATAAAAACAGTAATTGCATTTAAGGCACTTATAACATGTTTAGTTAACAATAAACTGTAGGCTTAATTATACTACAAACATTAATAATAATCATTAATTTCTAGTAAAATTTCCCAAATCAGAATAAGCAAAATTCTAATTTTATGACAGGTCAAAACAACGCTTTTTTGATTTGATTATCATTGGATTTTGACTTTTTGTCTATAAAATTTAAGACTGCATGTGTATCAATTACTAAACGACAACTGAAAATGTCTCTTTCACTCTCGAATAATTTATAAATAAATGAAAACATTTATCAACATAAATGTTATCCACGTAATGTTGTAGCTAATCAACGCCCTGTTAGATGGTTGATAGACACTGACGGAGATAACTAACGTCAAGTATGTGGCATACTACTGTATGCAGATTGAAGTGAACAATACATTTCCGGGAAAAAAAACAGAGGGTGCAATTTGAAAAATTAATCAAGTTGGCATGATCTCTTAAACGTTACTATACAACCAGTGTTTTTATATATTTTTTTATATATTTTTATATATATTGGACAAACACTTCGAAATTTTGGCATAGGATATAAAGAACATGTGCATCATTACAGAAGTAAACATCCTGAAAAATCTAATTCTGTCAAACACCTTTTAGAACTAAATGACGCAATGACTCCCCAAAATAATATTAGACTCCTAAATTTTTGTAATAACAAACGTAAATTAGAAGCTTTTGAGTATACAAACACAAACTCAGGGTACCTTTAATGAATGAAGAGATTGAGCTCAGGAATTCTCTGTTACTGGAATTTATTATTTTTATCTTTTTATCTAGTTATCTATTTTTTGTATTTAGCTTAGCGATGTGTTTGTTGATATTTATATAACTTTTGATAATGACAGCTTAGCTGTCGAAACAATTGTCAGGTAGATTATAATAAATTTGTAAAGCTTTTTATTAATCGTTTTGATTTATTTCATGATTATGGAGTTTTACCAAATAAGGCTCGAAACAATGAACAATATCTATTAATGGTTAAAATATCCTGTATTTAGTTGATTGATTCCAATTTCAAATTTCTATCTTTATTAGTTTGTCAATCAGGACTGCATCTACACTGAGCCCCATTGTACACAGAAAGTGTTAGGTTAGCGTATGCGATTATTATTTTTTGTGCTTGCACTTATTTTAAGTATTATCTATTAACATGACAGTTGTGAAGTAAATGTCAAAAATAATAAAAATAAATAATTTTGATAATAAGATCAAAATATTGATCATACTTACGGGGGACTCAACTGAGGAGACGAAACGAGTCAAATAAAGCGTCCCCGACCTTGAACGTTAATTCAAGTTTGAACGTTACTTCTAGATGGCGCTACGATTCTGGACAACGCTGACAGTGTTGACAGATTATGCGATTTATCGCAAATTTTATCGCAAATCTGGCTAATTTTTATGAAACATTGCGACCCATATGGCACTCCAGCGAACTGTCAACAATGGCCAGCGTGGTCTGAGCGTTGTCAAGGACCGAAGCGCCCTCTAACGAAAATTTTTTAAAATACAGGCCATTGGGTACGCAAATGTTTGGAACGCCCATTGCCGATTCGTCTCCTCAGTTGAGTCCCCCGTAATCATACTATAGAATTCTAATAATGCAATGATTCAAAAATGCAATAATACAGGGTGTTCCGGAGAAATATGCAATGCTTTAAGAGAGTGAAAGGTCACCATATAGAGACCCCAAAATTTATAAAATGAAAAAAAAAACAAAAAATGTTTCCGTATTTTTTGCAAGACCCGTGTCGACTATGGATTGTTTTTAAGATTTTAACCATGAATTACTGATAAAGCAAACAATGATCTCACATCTGCACTACTAAATTAATAACTGACCTATGCTACGCACGTATCAATTTACAGAAACAACAGAATTGGATTTCAGCAACAGTTGCCGGGTGACTCACTATCTTGATAACTTGTTCATTTATTAGGGTCGGTAAATAAAATGTAACACACGTTTATTGACCTAATCGTGGTGCAAATTTCATTGCCTGTTTTTTATTTTACAAGTGCGATTTTAACAAAATGAGGAAAACTTACCGTTTAGATGCAAACTATCTTTATAACATGTGTTCAAATAAGTCGCCGTTTGTATGTACACACTCGCGCACGACGTATGATAGATTCGTTTATGTTAGCAAACATATCGGCATTTGCGCGAATTTGTTCTGCGGCGATTTCAATGCGTGCGCGTAGCTCTTCCTCGGTATCCACTTCTGTCCTGTACACTAACGTTTTAAAATATCGATACAAAATACAAAAATCGAGGGGAGTCAAGTCCGGAGATCTAGCAGGCCAGGCGATGGGTCCTCCACGTCCTATCCACCTGTTATGGTATTCATTATTCAAAAACTCCCGTACCTCGCGAGCAAAGTGTGGTGGTGCTCCATCACGCATGAAACAAAGCCTGAGCAGTTCAGCTAGTGGAAGCCCGTCGAACACTTCATTGTCCAGAAAGTTTAGGCACCAGTCACCGGTTAATCAATCGTTTGGGAAGAATAAAAGGTCCTATTAAATGGTTTTGTTAAATTCCCGCCCACACATTTACCGAGAAACGTCTCTGGAAATAATGTCTTTGGACAGCATGATGATTCTCGTCAGCCCAAATGTGGCTGTTGTGTAAATTGAAAACCTCCGCCCGGGTAAAACAGCATTCGTCTGTCCACAGTACATTTTGTGCAAACTGGTTTATTATTATGGTTCTTTTGTTGATGACCTTTAAAAGTATGTACTAGTAGGCATAATTTTGTTTTCATACACTTTTTTCTACTACTTTGCAGTGGCGTTCCTATTATTTTTATAAGGGTTGTCATTTCAAAGGGGCATTTCAGGAAATTGTTAGTAAGATGTTATTCTACACATGTTTCCCTATTGCCCTTTAACGTGACGGACACATTTACCAAAACACACTGTATAGAGGATGTTGCATTTGAAGAAAAACATACGTTTTGTTTATAACTTTTTAGTTTAATTTTCAATTGTTTTCTTTTTTGAGTAAGAATTTGAAAGCATTGGAAAGAATGCTGTAGATACTTAGAAAGTTTGAAATTTCCGAGTTCAATAACGCCAAGGATAATGTGCAAACGAGGGGTGTCTTAGATTGAACACCATATAATTATTGTAATAAAAATTGTTTTTCAGGGCATGAAGGATATTGCAAAAGAAAAAAATAGAAGAGGAAGTGAAGAAGATGTCAAAGTCGAATCCTTAAAGTATGAAACTATTTTCTATTCCCTATTTTCAAGCTTGCTATCATTATACTGTTTGCTTGTTTAGACCAAAACGCTGGGATGAAGCTTTAGAAAAACCTCCTCTAGACTATTCAGAATTCTTTGAAGAAGAAGCAGGTCAGATAGCAGGCCTTACAGTATGGGAAATAGAAAACTTTTTACCAAACCGCATTGATGAGATAGCACATGGTAAATTTTATGAAGGCGATTGCTATATTATTCTGAAAACAATAGTTGATGATGCTGGTTCATTAAGTTGGGAAATATATTTTTGGATTGGTGAAAAAGCTACCGTAAGTTGAAGTAACAAATGAGTGAAAAGGTTTCTGTTTTTATTTGTTGAATTTTTAGTTGGATAAAAGAGCTTGTGCTGCAATACATGCTGTAAATTTAAGAAATTATTTAGGTGCACAATGTCGAACAATTCGTGAAGAACAAAGGGATGAGTCTGAAGAATTTTTGGGTTTATTTGAGACTTCAATTACGTATATTGAGGGTGGTAGAACATGTAGTGGATTCTTTACTGTAGAAGATAATGTAAATTCTTGTGATGTAATAATATGACAGATTTTTTTGGTTAAATGTTTTAATTGCAGATAGTCGAGGTTCGTTTCTACAGGGTTCATGCTGCAGGTGCTTCTATCCATTTAGAACCTGTCGCTTTAGGTACTGATTCATTGGATCCTAGATATGTTTTCGTGCTGGATGTGAGTACAAAAATATATCTTTGGTATGGAAAGCAGGCTAAAAACACATTGAAATCTAAAGCAAGATTAATGTCGGAAAAGATTAATAAAAATGAACGTAAGAATAAAGCAGAAATTGTTACTGAACTTATGGGCAGCGAATCTACAGAATTTTGGCTGGCAATTGGTGAACCTGAAGGAAATCAACCAGAACGTCCTTTGAAGGTAAAGTAAAAATATTAGGGTATTATATTAAAATATATTAAGTTTTTTTTTGTAGGAGCATGTAGATGCTGAGTTTGTGCCAGTATCTCCAAGACTTTATAAAGTTCAGTTGGGAATGGGATATTTGGAATTACCTCAAGTGGAAGTTCCACATGGAAAATTGGTTAGGACTCTCCTTAATAGCAAGAATGTGTATATTTTAGACTGTTATTTGGATGTCTTTGTTTGGTAAGCTTTTCTGTATTTCATTTTAATATTGCTCCTGAAATGCAATAAGCCTTCAGGTTTGTGTGCTTAACTCAAAACTACAAATGCATTTTCTCTGAAGTTTAGTCTTCTTGTATGCAATAGCAGATGTTGATATTTTAACAGCAAATGTGGGCTTGAGTCCATTCTACTGCCTACTAAATTATAATATTTCCACATCGTCAGCTATTTGCATGCATATACGAGGTAAGCGCCTTCAATTGTTGTCCTGGCAGGCTTCTACAGGTGCCAACATGTTCAAACTCAGTTGCGTCATAGTTGAACATGTAAGAGGCCTACACTATATACCTGGTGGGGCAATAGTAGTTGTACATACAAAAAATGTTCATTATTTAATTCTACATCACAAAGGTACAAAATATACAGGGTGTTCCATTTGAAAAAGTTGTGAATTTTAGCTTTGAAGTTCTCTAAATTTAAAAATTAATTTTGAACACCCTGTACATGGTGGGTCCATTTTCTTTTAAAGAAGAGCACCCTACAAGCTCCTGCAACAAAATCCCTACTTAAATTCGTCTTCACAGTTGCGGCCGTAAAAGCGGTAAACTGTTAAGTGGGATAATGTAAAACTCAATTTTTTTGAAAAAGAATATAACTTCTAAACCGGGCATTAGATGGCGCTAAAATTTTAGATATGAATAAACCTGTCAAGAGAGGTGTTAAAAATGAAAAAATATTTGGGGCATTCTATTAAAAAAAAATTACCTTAAGCGTGCCATTCTGCAACACCCTGTATATTTGAAAATAATTTCTCTAGATGCGCCTCTATCCACTGTTTACATCCGTATTAGAACAATTTTTCTAGCTGTTACCGTTTAGGAGCTATCGGACTTCCCCACACTATTGCTCCACCCGGTATTTGTTAATTAAGCGGAACTATTGAAATTTTTTATCAGGAACTCTCCTAAACCAGAAAATAAAGATACTACACTGAGTGAATCTAGCAGGTGCAGACTAGCAGTCGGAGTTGATTGTGAATGAGCCTTGCTCCCAAATTGTCAAATTTAGACAGTTTGAAATTAAAAATAGACATTGCAATCTGTCAAAGTTTTAAAAGGTTTTTCACAACTCCAATTGTTAATTATTAAACTACTATTAATAAATATTAATTGGAGTTGTGAAAAATCTTTTAAGCAGCAACTAATGTTGTGCACACTTTTGCTATCAGAAGATTATTTATTAATAGTGGTTTAATAATTAACAATTGGAGTTGTGAAAAACCTTTTAAAACTTTGACAGATTGCAATGTCTATTTTTTTATTTCAAACTGTCTAAATTTGACAATTTGGGAGCAAGGCTCGTTCACAATCAACTCGACTGCTAGTCTGCACCTGCTAGATTCACTCGGTTTAGTTCCTTCATTTTTTGGTTATAGTATAGAATTTATACAGTTATGCCGAAAAATGCCATCAGAACTCTTTTTTGTCAAAATAAGGGTGCTGCATGAAATTAGCACCCTAAAATCATTTTTTTTGATTTCCATGCTTAAAATACCAGAACTATTGTTAATATTATAACGAACTCTAGAACTGTATTTATTCAGAACTCTAAGAATTTCTCGGTTTCAAGGAATTAAGGGTGCTAACTACACACGAGCTATTTATTCTATGAAATTAAATATATTCTTATTTTATCCAATTTTTAATCCATTAAATAGCACTTATCGTTTATGCTACAAATGTATTTGAATTTATAAAAATTTTCAACAGCACAAAAGCTTTTTATGTATAATACACCTGGCAAATTTGAACGAGGTCCTGCTGCTTAGTGGGCTTGTGTGTATTAGACACACAGATGGGGATTCCTACATTGCATGGGTTGCCTAAAGCTAGCTAGGCTACGTGACAAACAAATGCAGAATTTTTAGTGTTGCCAACTATCATGCTACTTACCAAAAATATCCCTAATAAATTTTATTTAAAATTAAGTAATTTTTAAAATTATTTAATCATGAAATAACGCAATTAGAAAAAATAGTATAAAGTATTCGTTTGATAAGACGTTTTAGCGCACTTGTCCTTTAGAAAACTCCCTGCTCTATGGGTCATTTTCTAAACTCAGACACATGCTCTAAAAATGTGTCTTATGAAACTGATACTTTAATATACTATTTGTGTCTTTAATATTAACAAGTGAATTGTAAAGTTATCATAGAAAACTGAAAAAGTCAATTTTCTGCTGTAGAAAAAAGATGTGCCGCTTATTTTCTTCTATCTCTTTTGGTTACTAATATGCAGGCAACTTTACTACTTATTCAGTCTTCTCCTTTCCTGCCAAGTACACACGATTCCAAAGAAATGAGAAACCAAAATTCATATCATGTGAATTGAATTAATTAAAATGAAATGGAAACATTACATTTTTGTTTATGTTAATTTCTCAATTTTTCTGTAGTCAACTGTACGAAACTCTCATTGAATTAAGAAAAGCAACTGCATAATGCTTAATTGGCATTTCAGGGACAATCAATTTATTCAAAGCTCAAATTTAACATATCTAACTTTACAGGATCGGTAAGAAATCAACTAGGCTTGTAAATGCTGCTGCAGTGAAACTATCAGAAGAATTATTCAACATGATTGATCGTCCTGATTATGCTGTAGTGACAAGAGTAAGAGAAGGCACAGAGCCACAGGTATAATAAATCAGTGATGCTTTTTTACTTTTATCTCAACTGTCTTCCCTGCTAGGTATTCAAACTTAAATTCATTGGTTGGGATGAGGTTATAGCAGTCGATTTCACACGCACAGCTGAATCAGTACAAAAGACCGGTGCCGATTTAACAAAATGGGCACTTCAACAAGAAGCAAAGACTGATCTTACTGCACTGTTTATGCCTAGACAACCACCCATGCCTCTTACTGAAGCTCAACAGCTCATGGAAGATTGGAACGAGGACTTGGAAGCGATGGAAGCATTTGTATTGGAAGGCAAGAAGTTTGTAAGATTACCAGAAGAAGAACTAGGTAAGCTTTGTATTAAGAATATCTTAAAATATCTACATTGTGTAAAGTGTAGATCTACAAGTGTACATCTTGTGTGCATTAGGTCACTTCTACTCCATGGATTGCTATGTATTTTTGTGTCGTTATTGGATACCAGCCGATGATACTGAAGAAGGCGAACCACTAGAAGAAGACTTCCAGTGTGTTGTATACTTCTGGCAAGGTCGTGAAGCTTCTAATATGGGCTGGCTAACATTTACATTTACTTTGCAAAAGAAATTCCAAACTTTATTTAGAGATAAGCTTGAAGTGGTGCGCACTCATCAGCAGCAGGAGAATATGAAATTCATGGCTCATTTTAAACGTAAATTCATTATACATCAAGGAAAAAGGAAGCAAAGTAAGAAGAACACTGTTGAATTTTATCATTTACGTTCCAATGGAAGTGCCTTATACACAAGACTCGTACAAATCAAACCGGATGCTTCAGCATTGAATTCAGCCTTTTGGTAGACATTATTGTGGTTGGATGAATTGGATGGTTTAAAAAATTGTTTTGTTTACAGTTACATATTAAATGTGCCATTTGAACAGGAAGATGACTCGGGAATAGTTTATGTATGGATTGGTTCGAAAGCTGATGCAAATGAAGCACACCTGATTCAGGATATCGCAGAAGAAATGTTTAACAGTCCATGGGTTAGTTTGCAAGTTTTATCAGAAGGTACAGAGCCAGATAACTTCTTTTGGGTTGGTCTTGGTGGTAAGAAACCGTATGATACGGATGCAAATTTTATGGAACATACACGATTGTTCAGATGTTCTAATGAGAAAGGGTATTTCATTGTCTCTGAAAAATGCTCTGATTTCTGTCAGGTGAGTAAAGTTGTGAGAAGGTTTGATATAAAAATAAGTATTTTAAGGATTTATTGAATCATTGATATAAATTTTAATAAATGCTTTTGAAGGATGACCTAGCCGATGATGATATAATGATATTAGATAATGGAGAGCAAGTATTCTTATGGCTAGGAGCCAAATGCAGTGAAGTAGAAATAAAATTAGCCTACAAATCTGCTCAGGTATTGTAAACTCTATAAAACTTTAATGCAATGAGTGTGATAATCAATTGTGGATGAAGGATTAATCAATAGAAACATAATGGATAAACGTTTAAATGACCGTGAAGGTGGTAATTGCCTTTTTTTAATCTGCTGTATAAAATCAGGATGCATGAAGTATACGGGTAACAGGAACTTTTTAAAAAATTATACTTTAGATTAATGCTTTACTAAATACTTTTACTAGAGCAAATGGTAACAATATTTTTTCCAAAGTGACTGAATAAGATAAATCAGATTTGTTTGTTATTTCTCAATATACTCGTGGAACGGAATTATTCTAAACATTGTATTCAAAAATTCTTTTCAAATAGTAATATTAATTTTCATTTGAAGTAATAAAAATTTCATGAATGGAAACGAAAAGACAAGACTTAAAAACCAACAAAATTTTTAAAGAGTTTTTGGGTCAAGCAATCCCTCGGTTAAGAACACAAGGTATCAATAAAATTAATTAAGGAGAACTTCAGTTTTTTCCTTTATGTTTAGAAAAGAAATATATTTTTAGCATAGATTTGCATGGTTATGATTGGCCCTCTAAAAAACCCACCCACAGAAGAAAGGGTTATTATAACAATAGGCGAGTGGACACCGTCCATCAATTCATTTAAAACAGTACACATTCAATTTTAGACCTCTAAAATAATACAAAGTTTCAGTAAATAGTTTATATAAAAAATTACATAATGAAAAAAATTAAATTAAAATGTAAAGTTTTCATAGCTTTTGAAAAATGCGGTATCGCATACGTCATAGCTGCTTCTCCGCAGTATAAAAATGTAAAGACATAGGCGATTAAATTTTTCAGGTAATTGGCATTTGAGCTAGTATAAGATGGTTGCTAAAAACAATGTATGGTTTGATGCATTCTTTGTTTGCGGCGTTTCCACATGTGATTCGGAACTTAACCTTAACCTTACAAATAAAAAAAATTAATTTTAAAAATCTCTTAAAGCAGTGATGTCTTGATTTTGAAATACACAGAGTGTTGACAATAAATATCTACTAGTTTATTTATAAAACTCATTTTAGCCATTACTGTGAACAGGTTTTCCAAATGCAAACTTGATCTGGTTATTTTCTAAAGAAAAGTACAAATAATTTCATGCCCAAGCCTTCAAGAGATGTGTGTTACGAAGGGTCTAAGATAATAATTAATAAACTACGAATTCAAATAACAAATCAACAACAATCCGACTTATTCTACACACAGCAATAATCTATTGTATTCATAACAAACAATTAACTCTGTAACGTTTCTCCTCTCTTGTGCGGCGCTCGCAAGTTATCGGCCGCTCTTAACCACGCGTGTCTGCGTCGGGGCTATAAAGCTACAACACAAATGTAGCACACAACAAAATTGTTTAAGCTATTATTTAAAACTAATTTACTGCTATTTTACTGCGCAAAAAGAAAATTTGCTGCTTTAGCCGTTTTCCAGAAAAACGTGTGCTAGCTTAATACGAAAACTCGACAAAAATGTAGCACACAACAAAATTGTTTAAGCTATTATTTAAAGCTAATTTACTGCTGTTTTATTGAGAAAAGAGAAAAAAGAAAATTTGCTGCTTCAGCCGTTTTTCAGAAAAACGAAAAAATAATTGTGCATAATAATAATAATTGCCCCTGCCTGCCGCACAAGCTTCATAGCTTCTGGGGCCTGGTTTCCAGGTTATGGGTAGTAGTAATTATTATTATTAACAATAAAGCTCATCTTCATAATCTTCCGATCTCGGTACGTAGGAATAAAATTGTAATAAATACTTTATTACTACACCTGTGCGAAGTTATTAATTTTCCGATCTCGGCAAGAGGAATCGTAATAAATAACACTGTACTACAAATAAAAAAATAAATATACAAGACCTCTCACTTACATAACTGTTTTGATTTTGAAGAATAAAGACTTTTTACCGATTTTCATTATTTTACAACTTTTGTAAATCAACAGTTCTTCTCTTCCCAGCAGAAAACAGATTTCTAAAATGAGACAAGAAATGGCTAAGCTCTAGTCGTTAGAGTAGTGCAGGGTACGAAAACTGGAAAGGTACATTTACAAGTAGATGGAAAAAAGCTTAAATTCCTAATAAGGGCTCCACCATACAAAACATATCCAAAAACCAAAACTACTTGACTTTTTGCTAGGTAAAATATACAGATTATCTGGACACTGGACTACATATAATGACAGATTAAAATAATGAAAAGAAATTGTTGTTTTGCATATTACATATTATCAGCCATAACTCGGTCATTTGTTAACCAATATAAAAAAACAAAAATTTCCTAGAAATGAAACAAAATATATCTTCAATAAGTGAAGAGAAAGAAATTTTATTTGTTCAGTAAATATCATTGTGAACCTCGGAAACTTAAAAATTTCCAAAAAAAACTGACTGTTTATCACTGAACTCGTGACTGTTTCAGGCTATAACTCAGTCATTTCTTTACGGATTTTCCTTATTTTTGAACTTTTGTAAAACTACACTTCTTATATTTCAAATAGAGAAAAGATTTCCAAAATGTGAGCTAAGTTTTGGTTATTAGAGTAGTGCCAGGCACCAAAACTGGATGAGTTACATTCAGCAGGCTGGAAAAATTCTGTAAGTATGAAAAGTCTTTATTCTTTAATATCAAACCGTTTAGATAGGTAGGAGGTAGGAGGTAGGTATATTCCCTGTGTAACACAGTGTAATTAATGCAAATCATTACATCCATCTACATTTCTGGAATAATAAAAGTCTACATTCATTTTTTCCTTAAGTATTCGTTCGCGTTTTCTTCATTTTCAGTTCTACACTCGACTTTTACTTTTACACTTAAGCACCTAATAATGAATGAATTTTATGAACACATTCAAGTAAACTTAACCCTCTCATCCTACAGTTTCCGTAGTTCACAAATCTAGAATTCTTAGAGAATTGCCAAAACTAAAATCGATCCAATCCGCAAATTCAAAATTAATTTTATGAATGCATTCAAATGAACTTAACCTTTTTCATTCTATATTGACCGTAATTTACAAATCTAAAATTCTCTTGAAAATTCTTAAAATATGGGCAAAATTAAACCCCAAGACATAAATTTAAAACTCTTAGAAAATCTGCAAAACCAAAACCGACAAAGAAGGCAAGGAAGAAGCATTTAAATTGAATTGCAACCACATGCAAAACCTTTTATAACCTGTCTATTTTTGACAATAAAGGGATTATAAAAGTACCGGCAGATACCCGACCATTCATTAAACAAACTTGCAATTATAGAATTATACGTATTCAAAACGAGATTTCATCTAGAATTTTTGCTCTTTTTTACAAATAAGTGGAAATATTTTTAAATGTAATAGTGGCCTTTTTAAACAGCATGGTTTTACAATTTTACATAGAAATACCTATTCAAAATGGGTCTTGGTGTATTAAACAGGGGTCGTTTTAAAGAGGTAAAAAGTCTTCGTTTTAATAGGAGATCTTTCGTTCCAAGAAAACCTTGCTCGTTTTTGCAGGTGATCTGTTTATGAAGGTTGTCTTTTTCACAGGATTCACATAATTGCATTTCAATAAGGTTGGTCTGTCATTTTCACTTGTGACACTGTACCTTGCACATCGATATTTGTTGAGTCGTATCAAAAGTTTTATTAAAATGAACCATGGAAGACCTTCGAAATTAGATTACGAAACTTTTTTTGCGTGCATTATGAAGTTTAGTTATTCAACCCGATCGCAAAATGACGTCAAAGTGCCGTTCTATTTGGGACATTATTGCCAAGGAAATAGATCCCAATATAAAAGGCACAACATTTTATTCACACGTTTGCAATAACAAGTTTTCAGTGCGTGAGAAACTGGCGGAAGAAATGGGCTTCGAGAAGTTTTGTCAACTATTAATTTTAATATAGACAAGAAACCATCCCTAACTAGTCCAGTCGGCAGGGAACCAAAAGGATCTGTTTTTGGTTCTTTCGTGTTAACAGCTATTTTATTGCACAAACCTATTTAGAATAGTGTGTAGAATAATATATGTAGTTCCGTACTAAATCGTAGTGACAGCAGAAGAGTTATTAACAACTTAAGACGCCATCAACCGTTTTTTTAGGTGTTTTTCTTCCGTAGATCATCAGGATGGCTTACTACGAAAAAAAGTTCAAAAAAACAGGCGATTTTGGCAGTTTCTTCGATTTTGCAACTTAATTATTTCAGTTATAACAATCGAACCGGTGCCATTTTGTAGCTATTTTTATTATAAATAAATCATATACAGAACTTTTTTTCGTAGTAAGCCATCCTGAATTTCTACGGAAGAAAAACACCTCAAAAACGGTTGATGGCGTCTTGTTGTTAATAACTTTTCTGCTGTCACTACGATTTAGTACGCAACTACATATATATTATTCTACCACTATTCGGAATAGGTTTGTGCAATAAAATAGCTGTTAACACGAAAATACACTCTTCACATCTCTATTGACTGGACTAAACTAAGTAGAAATAGTTTTCTGGTTGTTGTTTAAAAATTGTTAACTAAGTAATAAATAAAATAAAATACACCAATAAAAAAAGACAAAATCAATGACAACATAAAGTAAACAACAAGCCAATGCCACAACGCTGGTCGCATCTGGCAAATGCGCATTTTCAGCTAATCGCGTACAAGCTAGCGGTTATGACGTATACAGAGAGCGGAAAATTACTCATTTAAATGTAAAGCAATTTTTAGGAATTTTTTTTATGCCTAAAACACAGCCAGAGGAAAATTATTTGCTGATATTCTGCTTTACTAGTAGGTGTTGACTGCAATAAAATTAAAAAAAAAAGTAATTCCTGTAGCGTATTGTTAAGATTTTTGAATTAGAAATTTTCATGACGTTATGTATCTCCGGCATATATAAAAAGATTTTGTGCTAAATCTAAAAATTTTTAAATTTAAAAAGACCACATGGTAACTTTAGTAACTTTGTAACTTACACATTACCGATATCTTCTGAAATTTTGACGGAAAAGGCAAAGCGTCTTTATCCAGTAGCGTGCAGTGCATAGGAACCAGTACGCATGTGTACGCTGCTGTGACTTTCTCAAAGAAGTTTTCAAAAAGAATGACTTCAGGGTAAGTAAAGATTGGATACTTAATTTTAAAAAGACAATTGTTGTAATACACACAAATTGTTGCGTGTATTAAAAATCTCGGGAGAAAAGCTGTTCAATGATTTGCACGCAATAAAGCCCTTTAAGAAACAATTGCAAAGCGGTTAGCGTGGCTTTATAAAGAGCGGTGGAAAAATTGAAATAATTGTGATGCTGGAAGATCTATAAGAAAAATCATATCTAAGGTATTAAATTTAAAAAACACGAAACAAACAAAAATCACTACCTTTTTTGGTTAAATATTTTTGTAGTTTTATTTATTTTTAATTAAATGTTTTTGCAGAATTTCTAGAACAAGACAGAAAAAAGTTTTTGGGGAAAATCGTATTTATTATTCTACATAGTCTCCTTTTAGCTCTACACATTTAGTCCAACGCTTTTCAAGCCCCTTTAACCCTTCACAAAAATAAACACTATCCAAACCTTCAAAATATCCATTTACAGCTTTGGTAATTTCAATATTCGATGAAAACTTCTTTCCAGCCAACCATTTCTTGAGATTTGGGAACAAGAAGATATCCGACGGAGCCAAGTCTGACGAATAGGATGCATGTTCAATTAACTGGAATCGTAGTTCGTGGTACAAGACCTTTTTCTTTGTCAAATGAGGCCTTTTTGCTTTGATTTCTTTGTTCAGTCTGTCTAATAACGACGCATAATACTCGCCCGTTATTGTCCTCCCGTGGTGTAAGTAATCAATAAAAATTATCCCTCGGGAATGCATAAATACGGTAGCCATGACTTTCCCAGCAGACGGAATCGTCTTTGTCTTCTTTGGAGTTGGCTTACCACGTTTTGTCCATTGCTTTGACTGCTCCTTGGTCTCCGGAGTATAGTGGTGAATCGTGAAACGTCACAAAAAATCTTTTTCATTACGTTTGAACATGTCTAGACATTGCTGAAAAAATGGTCATTCGAACTCGCTTTTGGTCAATTGTCAGCAGACGCGGCACCCATCTAGCACTAAGCTTCCTCATGTCCAAATATTGATGTAAGATGCTCAAATATTGATGTCATATGAAATGCTTACTTTCTATGCTATCTTTCTCAACTTTATTCGGCGATTCTTCATCACGATTTCATGGACTTTTTCAATTGTTTCTTCATCGGTAGCTGTTTTTGGTCTGCTAGAACATGGTGCATCCTCTATGCTTGTTCTACCACGTTTAAATTCAGCAACCCAGTTTGCAACTGTTCCATACGAAGGCGAAGACTCACCATGAACTTCTTATAACGCCGTTTTTATTTGTTTAGCATTTAAGCCCTTAAAAAATCACTGCACAGAATTCGTTTTTATTCATGTATCAAAGATCACCGCCTTTTTTGGTTAACAACATAATAATGGGGAATATTATTTTTTGTGTTTTTAAAACAGTTTTTGCATAAATATTTTTGTGATTTTATTTATTTTTAAATAAATGTTTTTGCAGAATGTTTTAATTGCATTTATGTACAAATAAAACATTGTAACTCTGCAGACACAGTAATCCAGAAACCGCGATGATTCAGATTGCCCCTATTTTAATTAGTCCGAATTACTGAGACTTCACTGTACCTGTATTTATATTTACAGGGGTATGTGACCCTGCCCGAAGAAAGGACCTTTACAACATAATTTAACTTTTTGAGATAAACGTGTTTAAAGTTTGATAGCACTATATAATAAATAATTAAAGTATTTTATTTACTTTTTTATATAGCCCTCAATTCTAAGGATACAGATTTGTAACCAATTTTCTTAAAAAAAGGAAGGTTTAGAAGGCCCAAAACAGTTAAAATTGAAAAATTTTGTCGTAATCAGCGCCTCGCAATTTTCACCCTGGATTTTTGTGGTTTTTCGAAGTAGCTATTTCCTGTTGCTGGAGTAAAGTACTGACCTCCTATATTATAAGTTATGTTGTTTTATTGTTAGATTTCGTTGTGTATTATTTATCTTTTATATTTTAAAACAAAGTGCACCCCACAATTTTTTTCCCAAAATTTCCTTTGGTCTTCAAGGTAACTGTTTCTTATTGTTTAAATAAAGTATTGCTTCTACACCTATTCATGTCACATTTTCTTAAATTTTACTAAGACGGGGATCCCTCTTACCGCCTCTTTGCCTCCGCAGACTGTTCGGAATTGAAGGGGCGGCGTGAGGAAACCATTCGATAGAATTTCATGAAATTTAACATGGAATAAGTGCACAGACAGTACTTCACTCTAACAACAAGAAACAGCTACTATGTATATCAGAAGAAAATGCGGGGCATCCTTTAAATAACAAAAATAGAGTGTGCGAACTTCACTGGGACAGGGCTCCTAATTGTTTTCACCACTGGTACCAGTTCTTGTTTATTTTCGTTAATCAGTTTGATGACAGCAGAATCCAACCAGTTGATCACGTTTAGTTCCTGATGTTTATATGTCTTGATAAAATTATCATATTTTGTTAAATAAATTTTGTGATAAATACACAGGCAAATTTTGTGATAAATACACAGGACCACAAAATAAAGTTTTGTAGTTGAAAGGTGAGGTACCATACCGTATGCTTTTTGGTGTACAAAAAACGAATCCGGCGTCAGATTTGACCCATCACCCAAGGATTTTTTTTAGATCTATTTTTATAAATTCTTCGAGGTGTTTTTTATGTTGATGTGTGGTTATGTCAAAATCCTTGAGTGATGGGCCAATTCTGACCTTCGATTCGTTTTCAGCACATGAAAAACATATGGTATGGTACCTCACCTTTTAACTACAAAACTTTTTTTTGTTTTGTTGGCCTATCACAAACCCATAAAAAACAAAAGTTTTGTAGTTGAAAGGTGAGGTACCATACCGTATGCTTTTTGGTGTGCTGAAAACGAAACCGGGGTCAGAATTGACCCATCACCCAAGGATTTTTTTAGATGTATTTTTATGAATTGTTTGAGGTTATGTTGAAATCCTTGGGTGGTGGGTCAGTTCTGACGCCGGATTCGTCTTCAGCACACCAAAAAGCATACCGTATGCTACCTCCACTTTAACTATAAGACTATTTTTTTTATTTTGTGGGCCTTGTTACTTACAAAAATAGACACGACAGTTTAATACACCACAATTTGAAGAGAACAATTTGTTAAGTATTTTTTAACTATTTTTGTGTCTAACATGTGCAAGGAAAATCATAAATTTGTCAAATCGCCCGGACCAAACGATGAAGACCCTCTAACAAATGTGTGGAATTTGGCATTATTGATTGTGCATTATGTAATGACCCACCCTGTTAACCTCACCTTGTTACAGATTCTCGCACAGATGTTTAGTTCTGAGAATTCAAGAAATGTGGCGAGAACTTGTTATAAAGTAAAAATTTGTTTCCTAAAAATCAAAACATAATTGTTAAGAATAGTTGAATCTCTCTTATAGTGAAATTTTTATTTTCCAATTCAGGCTGAAAACAACACACAAAATTTTAGAACATAATAACTAGCGACCCCCTTATAAATCCGCGTTTGATAGAACTCGTACTCGGTAAACTATACCTTCATCCACAAATTGTTGGCTTATGTACATCATTACTCTGGATTATAACTTACATGTCAATCATCTTTTATAGGTATACATTCAGCACATGAGGGCAAAGCAACCAGAAAATCCAAAAAAACTGTTTTTGACATTAAAAAATAAAGAATCAAAACGATTCACCAAGTGCTTCCATGGTTGGGGTCAACATAAGAAACCACCAGAATAATTTTTTTTTTAATTGAAATTATATTACTTTTAAAGTATAATTTAAGATGTTAAACAAAGTTTCATATATTAATATTTATTTAAAATAAATAATATAATCTTGTAATATAAATGTAAAAGTACGTTCTAAACATTTATATTCTGCTATGTATTCGATCAATAGAAAAACTTACAAGTGAAATAGTACAATAAATAATAAATACGTATTGTTATTGAATTTATGTTACAAATAATTCAATCATCATCGTCATCATCATCTGAGGGTACAAACAAATCATTTTCTTCCAAAAAGTTTGCTATATTCTTGCTAATGGCTGCTCCAATCAATAGACCCGATACAACTGTACACATAACTCCGAAGATTCCAAAAGGTACTTTTGGAGGTTCAGCTACAATTCCACCGCTTGTAGTCCGGATCTTACTTCTTGTTGGTATTAGTGGACGCCTTTGGTTTATTAGTAAAAGACTTCTAAATGAATTCAACAGATTCATCTTTTCTTTCGATTAATTATATTTAATACTGCAGCACTTTAATAAGACTGATCAATTCGATATCACCTATTCGAGAATTTTCGTTAAATAACCATCAGCTGACATTTGACAGAATATATGTCAAAATAACTCTAACCAATAAAGTCACGTACACACCCATCGAATTAGGTCGGCTAAGGCGTCCTACACATGTGTTCTTAATTTTATCTGCTCTTAACAATTCGTTAAAAGGTTATAACAATTTATGTCTCTAAAGACTTAAGAAAAAGCTGTTTAACTTGTAGTTTTGGGTATTCCTACACTCGCTCCATTCTACTGCACCAACTGCACATAGTTCAATGTGCCATTAAACTATATATAAATGACTGAAATGGATGCCTTGTGTAAATAGCTAGGGTTGCCACCTGACCGGTTTTGGCCCGGCCTGACCGGTTTTCTTTAGTGTCTGCCGGGTGCCGGGCAATGGGCTTTAAAAGCCGGTTTTTCGCGATCGTGAGCTGAACACGTGGTTTTGTCATTTTGCTTGCGTGTTGCGTGGCAGCAGTCAGCACGCAGAATAGTAAATTCTTAAATTAAAACACGTGTAGCGTGCAACGCATGAATTAGGACAGTATTTACTATTTATGACAGAATTATGACATTTTTTCTTTGTGTAACTACGTTTACATCTTTTCTTAGGGTTTTGTAAGTTGCTAGTGTTAGTGCTAACGAGAATATAGCACCTTAACTACATGAACAATGAGTGCAAGTGATTGTGATTTCGATAGTGACTGCGAAGCATCTACTTCGACAGCTGTACCTGTAACTGTAACTTTAGAAGATAGGGCACCGGCACCAAAGAAAGCACGTGTTAGAAACTGTAAATTCAACAAAGAATGGTTGCAAAATAACAACTTTGAAGATTGGTTAGTGCGAGGTAGTGATGATGCTTCAGCAAAATGTTCATTGTGTCATATTTCATTTACTGTCAAATATGATGGAATTAAAGCGGTCAGAGCTCACGCAATCGGAGCTAAGCATAAATCAATAATTAAAACACAAAAAATGTCCAACGTAATGACTAAATTTTTCCCGACAAAAGACTCTAAACAAACAGAATTAATAGTTGCAGTGGAACTAGCAAGAACATCTCACTGCGTAAAACATGGTTTAAGCTATGCTTCTGTCACAAACAGAAATATTTACGATTAAATATTATATACAAAACTCAACTTCTCTTCCGTTTGTACAATATAGCGTGCAAGGCCACACTCAGTTGCCCACGCTAGTTAAGCAGCTGCGGTCTCGCCACCGACAACTGGAGCCATGTGCACGGTCAGCTGCGAGGTCTTCTAAGAAGCGCGCTCGCTTCGCCCACAACTGCATTAGTTGGCATGCAACTTATCCGCCTACTTACTCCGTATATGCGAGGCAACCTACACGATTTGCAAGCAGGTGCACATTCCTTCAAGAGAATCTACCAACACTTCCGCACAGCTGCAGATTCGTGCCAGGCACCAGCAGCGCTGTCACTCACCACTCAAAAAATGGAGCAGTTTTTTTTTAAATATAAATGCTCCTGTTTTGGAAAATATTGTCAAAATTATTTTATCCATTCCATGTAGTAACGCATACGTAGAGCGAATATTTAGCTTAATGAACCAATTGTGGACAGATGACAGAAATAGGCTATCTCCAGAAATGGTAAAAGCCGAATTATGCATAAGATCTAATATTAAAAATTCTTGTCATGAATTTTTTGAAAACGTGAAAAAAAATGAATTAATGAAGGCCGCAAAGTCTAATAAAAAGTACACTTTTAAATTTTAGCCCTAAAAGTTCTTAAGTACTGTACGTTTGTTTCATTTTGTTTTTATAATTTATAAAAAAAATCTACTTGTTTTATCCTTTGTTAGAAGTACCTATATTTTTGTTACATTTATGGAAATTTTATTTTTGTTTGAATATATCTTTTACTAGTGTATTTGTAATTGCATTTTCACCTAACCCACCTTTATCACTCCCTCATTGACTGCTGAATTTTTGGTATTTACTTTAACATTTACCGCAGCACCACCAAATATGACTTATAGAATAGAGTGATTTGGGATTATTTCACCGGCGAAACTCAAAAAACCATGGGCCGGTTTTGTGGTTTTCAAAAGGTGGCAACCCTATAAATAGCTGAGACAAATGAAATTTTATGCAACCCGCCACAATGTAGGACCCTCATCCTTTTCTAACTCAATGATTCAAATTAAACATTTCGTCGCACACAAAATAAAACTTAATCTACGTTAAAAATCAGCAAAAAGTTTCACCACGTGTCCTTATAATGCAGGTAACATAAGTTAGAAAGAAACGGGAATACTACATTCTTGTCTGTTGCCCCTGACACAACGTTTTCTGATTTAGCGTGCTTGCGCGTCCCTTTCAGTTATTTATATATAGTTCAATGTTATGTGCAGTTAAGAGCATAGGACGCGACCACGCTTCAAACGAATTTATCTTAACGTAATTCTTATTCTATTTCTCAAGAAACTTCTGTCATAAAGAATAAATTTCTCTTTATTTATCCTACCGGGCGTTACCTAATCGAACAGAGAAGAGCACTCGACTTCTACCGGCACCCGATAGCGTCCGAACTCATCCGAAGCTCGCACGCGGGCCACGAAATACATCGAATTCAAATTTGTTAGAAAGATACTTTTGACAAAAAAATAATTAATACGAAGAATTTGTCTATTGAATGCTTGATATAGCTCGCAAAGTAACAACGTTGCATTGCGACAAACGAGCGGGAAACTTAAATGCTTTTATATAGCTACATGCAGCACCACTGTCCGCTCGTAATTTACATCTCGAAAACAAAAACAGTTGTATTAAATAAAAAAATTCGGAAATTGTTTACTGCTACTTTTTAAATGAATCTGAATAAATAAGTCTTGTTTATTGTTTCCTTAGGCCGCAGTCTCACTGCAGCCACTACCACCGACCACCACCAATTAAAATAATTTCGTGCAGTCCCACTGAAGCAAGTAGTGACCACCAGTCATGTAAAATTTTAAATTTCGCGCTTGTTTTATGTTCATTTCCTTTTGAAGTACACATATTGCCAACTTAGCAAGCTTACTGTTATTATTATTTTCTATTAAATGAGGTTATGTGCATTGGTATGTTTACAATTGTCGCGTTGCGTTTAATAAAAATATAATAAACCAAATTGGAAAAATATTAGAAATTGGTCGCTTATGTGACGCCAAAGCATGTCCACGGTATTTAAATACGAATAACCAGACGAACTCTGATCATATAATTCGATTGTCGAATTCGACGGGAGACCACGACTTGTCCTCACAAATTAAAAAGATTACTTCAGGTTATGTTGTCAAAACAAAGCGTCAAACATCGCACGTTGACAATACCAATCACTAACAACGAATAACCCGTGGACAGGAAATGCAAATTTTTAGTTATCATCCTCACTGCCGCGTGCGCATTTCAACCACCGCTGACCACCAACCACCAAAATTCGAACAAGTTTCGAACGAATTTCAAACTGGTGGTCACCGTTTGATGGTAGTAGGTGGTTAACAGTGGTTTAGTGGGACCAGCGGCATTGATTAATGCATGTTTAAATTTTAGTTGATGGCAGTGGGTGGTTAACGGTGGCTCAGTGAGACTGCGGCCGAAACTTGTAAGATATATTGCAAAAATGAAATGTTATGAAAATCTGGTAACTTCCAATATCGCCAACATAGTTCTGGTGCTTTTGATCCATTGCGTTGCTGTCACTACGGTTTGAAAATATAGGAACTATACTTTTCCATATGCAACCATAAATACTATTATGTAAAAATGGTATAAAACCTTATTTAATCTATAACCGATCAAAGACTATATAGCTAATAAATGTTTAAGGAATTTTATAAGGAATCTATAATTATTTACAAAACAAATATTCCACAAGTCTACATATTATAATTATGATGGAAATTCTATCGACGTCATGCACAAATGGTAAAAACATATGACGAGCTAATGAACAAACATCGATACATTCACTCTTCTAATTTGAGAAAGTTTTCTTGAATTTATTATTTTTAAAAATATTTCCTTCTTCAAAGAATCCTTTGGCGAAACCAAAATTTTACAAAAGTTTCCTACAGAAATCAGCCCTAAACGTTTCTGTTCACCGACTTCAACCAGTTTTGTTCACTACTTCCTCATTTGTTTCTTTTAATTTCTAAACAATTTAAAGCACAACCTATATCTTTCAGGTTCTGAAGAATTCTCCAATGTTATTGAAATTCCCATTCAGGATCAGATACGCATAAAAATAGAACCGCAAACAGAAATTCTCGATATCAAAACCGAACCGTTCACATACGACGAGGAGGATGCTGATGCTTCTACAGTTACAACCATTAAGAGTGAAAATGATTGCTTATTTCAAACAAATGACCAAACTCTCATTCCTAATAATCTTTTTCAAGATGAAATATGTCATACCAACCTTTTTCAAAACACATACATACCCAATGTTCGAAAACTAATTGAATGTAGTATGTGTAATTACACATGTGTACGGAAGGATACACTAAAACAACATATGTTGAAGCACAGTGGTGAGGAACCATTTCAATGTAATGTTTGTGATTTTAAATCGTCATGGAAAAACAGCCTGAGACAACATATGCTTATACATAGTGGCGAGAAGCTGTTTGGATGCTATATTTGTGGTTATAAATTTTTACATAAAGGAAATCTACAGCGACATATGCTCACTCATAGTGGTGAGAAACCATTTCAATGTAGTATGTGTGATTATAAATGTTCACAGAACAGTCATTTACGAGAGCACATGCTCATCCATACTGGTGAGAAACGATTTGCTTGTGATACGTGTAATTATAAGTGTATACAAAGAAGTCATCTGTGGAAACATATGCTGACACATAGCAATGAAAAATTTACGTGTCACATGTGTGATTTTAAATCGTCATGGAAGAATAGCTTGCAGCGACATATACTTACACACAGTGGAGAAAAGCCGTTTACATGTGATTTATGTAAAGGGAGATTTACACAGAAAGGTAGTTTGCGATTACACATGATGATTCACAAAGGTGAAAAAGTGTTTAGCTGTAAATTGTGTGAGTATAAATGCCTGAGAAAAAGTGATCTGCAACAACATATCCTCATTCATAGTGGTGACAGACCATTTAAATGTGATTTATGTGATAATAGATTTTCGCAGAAAAGTAATCTACAGCAGCACATGTTTACTCATAGTGGTAAGAAACGGTTCAGTTGTGATATATGTGATAATAAGTTTTCACAGAAAGGGAATTTGCAACAGCACATGCTTATTCACAGTGGTGACAAACCATTTGCATGTGAGATATGCGAATATCGGTGTTCATGGAAAAACACCCTTAAACGACACATGTTTACACATCTAGGTAAAAAACCCATTAGCTGTAGCATATGTGATTATAAATGCACACAAAAAAGCGACTTACAAAGACACATGTTTACTCACGGTAATGTAGAACCATTGGGCTGTCATGCTACATGATTATTTATGTACAAGAAATAGTAACATACAGGACACTTGTCCTTACAGCCTAAAATATCTATGAATATGGAAAACTAATTATGAGATTAAATAAGATACAGAGGTTAAAAAAGTAAGATGAAGACAAGATACACCATAGCTAGTAGCTGCAAGCTGAAGCTGGTTACTGAGATTAAGCAATTATTGAAAAAATTGTTTATAGATTATTTACTTCTAAGGAGTTTGTGTAATGTGTACTGTCTTTTTAAATAATATTTTATATTGTATATTAAAATATTTGTATCCACACACAAAGTTAGAACAAGTCAGATACGTAAAAATTGATATTGCAGAATAAATCTATTTATTGTAAATCAAGTGTGTATTTAATAAAAGTTTTTAAACAAGTGATGCATTGTTATTGTAAAAAACAATTAAAAAATCGTCATTGTAATGGAAAATTAAATAGTTTAGATAAATTGTAAAAGTTTATATATTTTAGTATAACAGTAATAAACCATCGTTTAACAGAAATACTGCTATTTTTTAATTGAACGTAGGTTTCTCACCGAAAAACCATTTGTTAGTTGCACACCCATCTGTGAAGATGGCGCTTCAAAAATGTCCCCTTTTGCATATGGTAAAATATATGGAGTTTCTGGTATTAATAAATAATATAGTATTTGTTAACAGTTCAAAAATTACTATAATTTACTATCATTTATATTACGTGCATTTATATAGTATTTTGAAACAATTTATTTGGCAAATTTATTTGCCATCGATTTTTAAATTCTACAAAGGACCTGACGACATTCTTTAAATGGAAGAACTTTTGTCAACACTCTTACATTGAAAAACTAATTGAGAAGAAAATTAACAATTACCATATTTGTGATAGGTATAACTAGCACCGGAAAATTAGTTAATAGTGCCTGTTCTAAAGGTAAGGTATTTAATGCTGATAACTTGTAAAGCAGACCGAGTAAATGTTTCGTCGAATTTCTTTAAATAAATTAATTACAATTTTATTATTGTAGCGCAGGAAGAATTTAGAGATGTTATAAAGTATTGCTGGAAAGCCATACATCAATTTCGAAGACACTGCATGTTCCGAGGATACAATTTCAAATTTTAAGGCCAACCAAAAACAAAACAGTGTCCAAAAGCAAAAAAAGTTATATCAGAAAGTTAACAAGTTAAAACAAACAATCAATAGACAATTTATTATACGTTTTGTAAAAAAATCAGGTACATTTTCTTGTAGTCATAAAGCTAGTTTAAAAGATAGCATTGTTTGCAAGATAGTTGGTTTAAACAACAATAATAAGGCAAATGTAGTAGAAATTGTAAATGCAATCTGAACTATTTAACCAATCAAGAAAAATGAAGGTATTTGTTACGATGTAAGAATAAATTAATTTAAATAATTACTTGGTTTTCTTTCTAAGCCAAAAGGAAAAATAATTTAAATTCTTAAAGATGAAACCGTACAGGTAAAATGCATTTAAGATACTTAGCCCCAAAAATACAGATGGCGCACGAATTATTCATCGAACAATGCTTGGAGTTTGCATTCTATATACGTAGTATATTATTATATTATCTATGAAAAGTATGGAACATTACCATCTATTACATATTGTTTATCTATGAAATAAGTATAAGTTGCTTATGTATTTCTGTTGCAAAAGGTTGTGTCAGTTGTGTAGTCTTCAAGCTCTGCTTCAACATAGAGCAACGTATTTCTCCTCTATTTCAAATAGGAGCGATATTGCGGAACAAACTTGACACAAACTTTAATAAAAAAATTACTACATGCTAGTTACAGAAATTTAATAAAAAGTTGTTTAAAAATTACAATCAGGTAGGTACAGTATATTATACTAATATGATCATTTTTACAGAACATGAACGTCTATTATCAAATTAATGTTGAATTGTAAATATATTTGTGCATGCTTATTACTAAACCTAAGATTTATTCTAAGACAGAATGTCAAATCTGGTAACATTAAATGTCGCAAACATCGTTCTGGTACTCTTGCTCCAGCGACCGATGTGATCAATCCATAGACAATTGAGAATCAATTGTTGTTAATTGTCGAGGACGGAATCGGCAGAGCCATTTTGACCTACGGTTGTCATCTTGAGTTGTTGCAAGTCATTTTGTGAGGTTATTAGAATCGTTTTGTCATTATTATCTGGTGTTTTTGTTATATTTATGAACTTTGTGTAATATAAGAACTTGTTTTTACAACTTTATTATATTACAATGTCGTGTGCTGCGAAAAGCTGTACAAATTAAGGATGAGTTATAGAATGGATAAAATATGTTAAACTGAACAAAGGACATGGCACTATTTAAGTCTAATTTGGCACTCTGTAGATTTTTCTGCAATTTTGATATGTTGTAGCTGCTACCAAAAAAGACTTTTTTATCCTTGCGCCAAAGTTCTATGTCTACCAGATGTGCATTTAACGTGTGGTAAAGAAATGAATATAATCGCCCATATAAGATACACAAACTAACGTGGCTCATTTCTCGTAATAAAATAGTTGGGCAACTGATTTATGTTTTTCGTATTTATTCGTGGGCGGTGTGCGGGCTTCAGATGCTATCGGCTGCCGGTAGCAGTTGAATGCCCTTCTCTGTTCGATTAGGTAATGCACGGTAGGATAAACAAAGAGAAATTGATTCTTTTTTTCACAAGTTTTTTGAGAAATAGAATGAGAATTAAGTGAAGATCAATTCGTCTGAAACGTGGTTGCGTCCTATGCTCTTAAATATAATTGTGGTAGTCAGGGCCGTTCCTGGGCTGCTTTCAACCTAGGTGCAAAATTGAAGTGGCCGCCCCTATTAGAATATTTTATTGTTTCCATCTAAAGGCTTATTAAGTTTGTATAAGTTAAGCCAAAGATCAGAGAGGGTTAAGATAGGAAACTGGCATAAGAGCACTATGTAAAAAACGACTACGCTTTTTGTGGTGCAATTTCCCCTGAGGCGTTAGATGTCGCAATATTCGCTACAATATCATGGCCAGTCATATTCGCTGACGGCGGACAAGAATGAAGTTGGTCATGATAATACGACTGGCGTCGAATTTAGAACGGTAGATGTCGCAACAATCGCTACAATATGGATGGCTCCAAATTCAGGGAAAAGAGTATATACTAAAAATAGTTACTCCTATTTAATTTTCAAGATTATCTAAAAGAAATAAATCTACTGGTTTGTTTATAACTAATAATTTGCTTACTATAATAATTTGCGTGGATGACAAGTTTTAAACGGTTCTAATAAGAAATGCTCGCTACACATCCTGAAATTCTTTTTCGTACTGCTACTTTCTACATATTTTAATAAATCATCCCGTGCAGTGAACTTAATCCCTTTCTTCGTACTGAAACAAACAGGAAAAGTAGTCCTGAAGTGCAATAATATGTACATATTTACGTCCTTTGGCAACGTTAAATAAGTATGTTGAGGATTATTATCTTTATTATTGCAGGAACCTTCCACTACGCAACACGAGACCATTTCTTTCGTTCAATTTGGAGAGCAAATCTTACCCAAAACAAAAAACTACTCAAAATCGTGATTTAAAGATGACTTTTTTGACACTATAAGTTTTAATTTGTTTTTCATAGGTGATGTTACCAATGGTTACCAAAAAATGACAAATAAATACACATCAATTACTTTTTTACCGACTAACTTGCTTTTCCCTGAGACTATAGATGGCCATACTTACAACATCGTCACTTAGCTTCCTATCTTAACCCTTTCTAATCTTTGAGTTAATTAAACATATTTTTGAAAACTTTTAGCATTAATTTTGGAAGTATGGTCGCGTTAGCTATTCGGAAAGCGTAAACAAACCAAATGTATACATATTGGTGGGACCGATTAATGGCTCATGGAGTTCACTTAAGCGCGGAAGTAAACGTTCAGTACTAACGTGCATGATACACGCGCGTAACAGATTTGCTAGTGGAAGGAACTGTCCAGGTTACTGCAGAAAACTGGCAAAAATGCGTTAAGCACACTCAACAAATCGAACAAATGTGGGATCTGGATCACAAAGTCGATAGTTATATTATATTTGTTGCGGTGTTGTCGGTTCTATTTAAAAGGGCGATTTTTTCTTTAAGTTTTTAAATCGTGGGTTTTTTCTTCAACGCAATTTTGTCATCGACCGCCCTGGTGCAAGCGCACCACCAGCACACTGTTCAGGAATGGTCCTGGTGGTAGGATAATTGTCATATTGGAAGGTTGTCACAACTAAAGCATGCATCTCATTGGTTGCCTGCATAATCACTTACTGTATATTGACATCATTTTGTTACTGTCAGCGGCATATTTATTTATTGCAATTGGAGTAGCGAAAAACCTTTTAAGCAATATATGAGGTTATGTATTCAGAGATGTTATGAAAATTAAAATTTGTGTGCAAATCCTTTTCAAACAGCAACTGATATCAATTAATGTATGATAATTTACAACTGACTAACCCTCCTAATAGATAAATCCAGATCGCTAACAAAGTAAGTAGGGTGTCTAGTGAAAGTAATTATACAGGGTACATATCGTCAACGTTAATGCATACTGGCGTAACTACTTTTTAGCAACTTTACAGGAGCGCTGTTTAAATGCTTATAAAAGCTTTATTACAGATGATATAAACTTAATTCTTTGAAATGTTGTAACTAGCAATGTTGCTAGTTACATTTCAAAGAATTAAATTTATATCATCTGTAATAAAGTTCGCTCCTGTAAAGTTGCTAAAAAACAGTTTTGCCAGTATGCATTAACATCGATGATATAACCTCAATACTACCATAAATAGCTTCCTATATTTAAATTATTAATATAAGAGAGATTTTTAAATAATTTTAAAACTACAGTGCTTTAACGGTTTACGTGTCATCCACCTTGCCTTAATGCCTTGAAACTAACCTCTTTCGGATTGCTCTATAGGAATATTTTGCATTGGCATTAATTAGAAGAATTTTTACTAATAGTTGTTAATAAAGGATACAAATGTTGCCAATGCGACAATAATTTAATGTGGCTGTAAATTCAAACCGTGCTTAATCACACTGTATGCTTTAAACAATACTGTCAATAGGAATTAGTTAGCAATATAAAAAGTTATAGAGAAAAAAAACAGTGCACTGAAAATTAATTTATTTCTTTAACGGATACAACATACATGTATACAAAACACAACAGATGAAAATTTAAAAACAAAGTATACCTATTTGCACAAAATTTTCTTTGTAAACTGTAATTGTAAAAAAAGTAAAGATTAGAACTAACAAATAAAAATGCTTTTATTTACTATATTTCTTTTTAACATTTAAATGTATTAAATAATAAGTCGTGATACGCCAAAAAATACTGAATCAAAGTTACCATGAAAAAGGATAGATATAAAAGTCTGTCAAAGGAATCTGATAATGTCTTAGTTTCAAATGTGACCACTGACAAATAACCTGGTAGCACCAACTTATTTCAACTCCATTATTCCTCTTGTCTTGGGTGCTACATCACACTAGATCATTTGGCTTCAGATGGAATGACGGGCACTTAACTTTTATATTTTTGTTTGATCTAATTGCAATACTTACTTTAGGTATAAGGTATTTTATTTCATGGTAAACTATGATTCAAGTTTTTCTGGATACAGATTATATAAACGCATATTTTTTTTCTTAGTTTATCTAGGTATAAATGCATCCAACACATATTTTTCAGAGTACTTAAAGAACATGAATAAAAACTCGGTAACTCTTTTCTGCTGATAACATGTTATATTTATAGGCTTGTAAAACTTTTGATTCACATTATATTATTTGTAGAAATTCATGAGACATTGATAAAGAATAATAACATAATTCAAACAAATAAATCTTAACACAATACAATTTGTTGAAAAATAAAGTTGTACTTCTAGTAACTATTATTACTACAGAAATCTAAACCACATTATTTAAATCAATGATACTTTTGAAAAATATAATGTGGAATGTAGAGGAAAATCACTTAAGCGTAATTTTTGACAAATGCTCTACTAAGCTGTTATATTTTTTGAACATTACATTTATTAATTATTCTCAAAATATTTCAAATATATTTGATCTGGTAACAGTAGTGACCGTAAACTTCTCTATAATAATAATATTTATCAATACTTATTCAAATTAAAAAATAAAGAATAGTCTTAATAATAATAATCATCGTAATAATATTTAATACCTATGAAAAAAATCTACATAACAAAAACTTTACCAAGCTTCTTAAACGGAAATATTTCTTTTGTCTTGGGACAGATGACTTGCCCTTCATTTTCTTTGGCCATTTGTTCTAAAGCCTATAAAACAAGCAATAGTGAATCTTAGAAGAAAAAATAAATAAAATGTAAAAGTTAACCTGTTCTCCATATACATAACCATTTGGTAACATCATAGGTTGATTATTTTCGTTCAAGGGCAATCCACTTATATGGCAATATAAACGTGATTGAGAACAGTGTGCGAATGGTAAATGTTCTGCCAATTGATTCAAATATTCTTGGCAGACTGGACAACTTGGATTTCTATTTTCACTGTTTTCTGAATAACACTGAGTAAGAGCAGTTAAGGATAATATTTGTACAATAATCTGTAATAATTCAAAATGGACCAGGCTAGGACATATTATAAACTTTACTGAAAATGCGGTGCTTCACGGCTTGAAAAACAGAGTGCTCTGAGGGAAGCGCCACGGCACTGGATTTTTTTTTATTATACAGAGACGATTTATATTTCTTTACAGTATACATAAATGCATTATATTATTTCTTGCTTTAAGTTCTGGAGCGTGGTGGAGACCTTTAGATATTGTAAAGGATTTTTGATTCTGGTATTAGTTTTGTTCTTTTATTAATTTTGTAGACTATAATATTCTAAAAATGCTATGTTGCCAGAAAAACAAAACAGGCTATAGGAAATAAAAAATTCAGAAAAGATTGAAATTATTACATAAAGTATGCAGATTATTATTCTTTAGAACACGTTCTCACAAAATGTGTACATAACTTCCACAGGACCTCATCGTGCATATTTCTTAGGTTAGCTAAATGTCATACTAATGTCGAAGAAAATATCAATCATTATCTGTGACAATAATGATGACGACCTGTAAGTTTTACAAAATTTCGTTTACATATCTTTCCAAGTATTATTTCTACTATTTCCATATTAGATTTCTATTCCCAGTGGAATATAAAATAAACAATTTTTATTATATGGTATTTATGTCTAATAAAGTACGAGGTAAGCGCCATAAATTCTCGGTCTGATATAGAAAAAATAAACTTGGCAAAATATAATAATTTTTATTTTTCAATATAATCTCCTCTAATGACAATACACTTATTACAACGTGGAATTAATAATTCAATGCCCTTGTAAAAATGATCTGAAGTTTTCCTTCAAAATGTTTTATTACAGCTGCTTGCAACTCGTTCTCGTCCTTAAAACGACGTCACCTAAGGTCGTTCTTTAAATTGGAAAATAAATAATAGTCACTAGGAGCCATATCTGGACTGTACAGCGGATGATCCGATGCTTCAAAGCTGCATTCGCGAATGGCAGCTTGTGGAATTGCGGCAGTATGAATGGGTGCATTGTCGTGTAATAATCGAACACCTCTTGTCAATTTTCCTCGACGTTTTTCACGAATATTGTTTCTCAATTTATGCAATAAAGACGCATAATATGTACTGTTAACACCTGTATCTTATTATCCACGACAACAGTTGTCAAATTATTCTAAAGAATTGCTGCTAAATTTGTCATTTAAACTATTCAATTATTAACTTTATTGATTGTCATGGCTAATAAAATTTTAGAAAAATAAATTCCTTGGAGAATTCTCATCTATTTTTTTCACACCGGTAGCAATTGTATAACTCTGATGAGTGATTTTGCTCCATGAAACTGTGTCTATTAATTCTTGCATTTACACCTAATGTCTAAATCTAACGTGGTAATTGCTATTAGCAAATTTCTGATTTACAATGTTAATTCCCTATACCAAAAAATCACTTATATCTTGGAAACTATGTAATACAGAACAGAACATTTGATCATCAATATGTATTGGTGATCGAATTATTACTTTAGAATTAATAATAACGGAACATAAAACTTCACTTAAAGCCGTTTTTTATTGCCGGAGAAGCCTAAATAACCAAATTACGATCAAAAATATAATAGTTTAACTGAACTCTATAAAATAGTATATTAAAGTATTAGTTTCATAAGACACGTTTTTAGCGCACGTGTTCAGAACAAATGCACTAAAACGTCTTATGAATTGAATACTTTATACTATTTTTTCTATTTGTGTTATTCTTTAATTATTTTGAAAAAATAACTTGCATTTTGTTTTAAATAAAATTTGTTAAAGAAAAACTTGTTAAGTTTTTTGTTAGTGGCAAAATTGGGAAAATTCAGATTCTAAATAAATTAAATTTACAGTTTAAATAAGTTTGACATTTGAACAGCTATTCAATAGTGATATCAACTTTAAAATATAAAATACCGTTAATAAGTATTAACAATAATAATATATGGTAATAAGTTACCGTTTCCAGTATTCAAACAAATCTTTTTTGAACACGCGAACGCGTAGTATATTAAAGTTTACTAGTACTTTATACTATTTTTTCTATTTCGTTATTTTGTAATCATTTAAGAAAAAACTTATTAGTTAGTTTTTAAATAAGATTTTTTAGGAAAACTGTTAATTTTTTTTGGGAGTTAGCAACACTGAAAATTCTAATTCTGCATTTGTTTTTCAAATTTACAGAGTTAATAATAGCGAATTCGACTGGTTGCCCTAGTGCACCGAACAAGGTTCGTAAATTAATTTGGTTTGACTATTAACGGTGTATTTTCAACAATACATTTGACTGCTTAGGGCGCTTGCTTCCAGTTCACATTAATTTGCACCGTGAGCTTTGACGGTGCAACAGGAAAAACGTCAAAAGCGTGCTTTGTTTATTATTAAAAAAATATGTAACCTCAAAACATTATCGTAATGGATGGTAAAGCAAAGAATGCTTTATTAAATTTTTGTTTATTTGATGTTCTAGAAAGTAGCAGTAGTAGCGATGAAGTGGCACTAATAATATGAAGAGATGAAAAAGACCAAAAATAAACAATTATTTTGATATTGTTAAAGAATATTATTAGGTACATTTAATTTTCAATTTAAAACAATTACATTTGATTTTCATTGTCAAAGGTGAGGTTAGGATTGTTGTTACTGCACTCTCACGTGATAACGGTCAAAGGAATGTTGTAAAATTAGCGGTCGATAATGCGATCACGTGACTGCACTAGCGCTGATTAAACTGATTCGGATTTTCGGTGCATCCAATCAAATTCAACATAAGTTCGATATTTTAAGAGCAGCTGTTCAACATTGCTATCAACTTTAAAAAATAAAATATTACCGTTTACAGAATTCTTTTGGACACGCAAATAGAAAATAGTATATTTTCATAAGACACGTTTTTAACGCACGTGTTCCAGTTTAGATGCATTAGAGATGCTAAAACGTCTTATGAAACGAATACTTTATATTATTTTTTTTATCTATCCTTTCCCCTATGAAAGAAAACTTCCCCTATGCGAGTCGTTTTCTAAACTTGGGCGTGTGCGCTAAAAACGTGTCTTATAAAACGAATGATGAAGTATCCATTTTTTCTATTATTAGCATTAATTTGTAGGTAATCGTTTAAAAAAAAATAACTTAATTGTAAACAAAATTTGTTAAGGATACTTTGTTAACAGGTTTGATAGTTTGCAACACTGGAAATTCTAATCCTGCATTTGGTTTTTAAATTTGCGTAAATAAGTTTGACATTTTAAGAATAGCTGTTCGACAATGATACCAACTTTAAAAAATAAAATGTTACTGTTTCCAGTATTCTAATAAATTTCATCAGGACACGCAAATAGAAAAAAAAAGATAACGTAAAATATTAATTATTTTTGAAAGTACATACTATTAAAATTATTTTATTTTTCTAATTTTTCCCCGAAAAAATTCCCGACTTTGATCACTAATTCAAGGTTATTTCCCGGTATTTTCCCTATTGTGCAAATTCCCAGTTTTCCAGGTTCGCTGGCCACCCTGCATTAATTAAATATCAAAATTCCTAATTTTGTCGCAGATATATAACATTTATTAATAAATAGGCAATGCCTAATATACAAAACTCACTAAATACATCTTAATTTTCATTATAATATAATCATTATGTACTCCACCAAAATAATAATAATAATATGTACATTCAAAATTGTTAATCATAGAATATTACAAAATATCTAATTAATAATAGAATTTTACAAAATAACACCACAAAAAAAAAAAAAATTACAGAATACCTTTCTCTTGAATGTATAGCAATAATTTTGTTTTAAAAATTTTACTTGATTTGCTAGCTTTAATTTCAAGTGGTAAATTATTGTACATATCGACTCCTTTACAAAATAATGAGTTCATTGTAGAACGATAATTATATTGAGGAATATAAATGTTAGCCGAACCTCTAGTATAATGGTTATGAATATTATGATGAAATGATATAAAATTATTAAAGTATAATGGAGTCTGATTATTCAATATTTTATAGAGAAAAGTCATGGTTAACAAATATATCATCTTAGACACTGATATCCAGTGTAAAGTATCCAGCTGTCCGTTGCGGATAAATCAAGGGGCGTTGCTTGCCATTCTAACGATCTTGTTCTGGAAAACCTGCAGTTTGTTAATATGTGTTTTTGACACAGCACCCCACACTACGCAGGCGTACATAAGAGCCGATCGCAAGATGGATTTATAAATTAGCATTGCGCACTTATTACTCTAAGTTTGTTTTTTCTTGTTAAGTGGGACTTATTTATTAATTATAAGTATTATAAACAGAATCAATTTCATTATTTCCTGTTTACTTTTAATAATTTTCGTTCCTATTTAAAAATAGATTTAGTCATAAGATGTACCGTTTTAGACTAGTTTTTGTATTGTGTACACAAAGTATTTGGTATTTGTGTTGTCACAACATTACTATGACATAAGACATCTAATAAGTTATTCCCAGTATACTACAATAGCAGAATAGAACTTGATACTTTTTTGCCAACTATACAGATCCTACACATTCAAATGCAAAATAAGAAATGAGCTTCGTTCCCCACGCTATCAGTTTGCACATCTCTGGGTCACTCATACAGAAATGAGTGTTTTTTTAAGATTAAGAATTATTACGTAAAATTACTGAAATAACTAACAACTATGTAAAACTCTCCACGATAGAACAGATCCGATGAAACAATCATTTTAATTCTATTTTCTGCTAAAATTCCCCTAGAAAATGGAAAAACAAATATGTTTCTTAATTTCAAATGAATCTTCGATTTCTTATAACTAAAAAACTTGTGTCCTAGCCCTAGTTCATACATTTTTTTTAAGTGAAATTGTATTAAAGGATATGGTGTCTTAAGTGCAGAAAGTCCTGCTTGTAGGGCTACAGTAAAAACAGACTGACTTGCAAGTTGGAATAGTCTGTAGTTCTCATGTCTAAATTCTTCTATTAATGTGTCCCATCTATTTTCGTCGAACAACACTTTGTAAGAAGGAATCTCTGAAACGAACAAATAAATTAATATTAAATTAACTTTGGAATCAGAAACGCTTTAAAGGAATTATGTAAAAGTAATTTTTATTTTAGACAAATAATAATCTTTTCTTCTGCCCAAACAGAAAATTATTATTGTATCTAGAGGCACACGAAACTAATCATTTGTTGAACAATCCGAGGCTGTATCATAAAAATGCCTAGGCGGTAGAATAATAAGAGCAAATAATGTATTTTTTGTACGACCCTGCTATTTCGGATTGCTTACCAAACTTGGTTTTAGAACAGTAGGTTATGTTTACTCGTTACTAAGCAACAACGTGTCGGTAAGTAATTACTTACCGTTCAGTTCTGTCAAAAACAGAACGGTAAGTAAATTATATGCAATTTATAAAAGAAATGCATCATCTTTAGATGTTTCTTTCGTGAAAAATCATTATTTTCTAAATAATTATTGAACTATTTAAAAAAATTTATGTTTTTTATTTAAATTTTCTGTGAAAAAATACCCAATAAATAACAACGGATGCTATCTATTTATTTATGTTGAAACGACAAAAATATCGTGACATTCAAAAATAAAATTACAAACGTATCCATGGTAACGACAAAACCTACTTAATGGTTGGTGGATATACAGTGCAAAAATAAATTATTTTGAATCTATTTTTTTACCATCTTTGGGATGTTTCCTTAGTTAATACATTTGTATTCATAATGGTCGTACAAAAAATAGTATAAGCATCTCTAACAGTAAGGAGTTTACCGATCTCCTCCAATATTGGCGCCAAACATTGTCGTCGATCGGTAAACTGTCCTTACTGTTCTCGATACTTAATATACTATTACCATTTTATTGATACTTGTTTCTTGTAGTTGCCACTTAAACACAACAAACTCGCCACAAAAAGTGATACTTTTGCTCTCAATAAAACATACTATTTTTTTCTTCAAATATCAAAAATAGGTTAAATGTAAAAAATAATTAGTATTTTTATATATTAGAATAATTAAATTAGCTTGCTTTAGTTCCTTGCTATAGTACAACCAAAGAATGAAGAAAATAAACCGGATTGAATCTAGCAGCCGCAGACTAGCAGTCGGAGTTGATTGTGAACGAGAGCCTTGCTCCCAAATTGTCAAATTTAAAAAGTTTTTCACCACTCCAATTATTAGTAAAATTATTAAACTACAATTAATAAATATTAATTGGAGTTGTGAAAAATCTTTTAACCAGCCACTACAGTGAAGTCTCGCTAATTCGGACTAATTAAAACAGGGACAATCCGAATCATCGTGGTTTCCGGATTACTGCGTCTGCAGAGTTACAATGTTATATTTGTACATAAATGCAATTAAAACATTCTGCAAAAACATTTATTTAAAAAACACAAAAAATAATATTCCGCATTATTACGTCGTTAACCAAAAAAGGAGGTGATTTTTGCTTGTTCCGTGTTTTTCGAACCTAATACGTTAGTTATGATTGTTTTAAATCTCCCGGCATCACAATTGTTTCAAATGTTCTACCGCCCATTGCAAAGCCGCCGCTTTGCAACTGTTTCTTAAAGGGCTTCACTGCATGCGAATCATTGAACAGCTTTTCTCCCGCGATTTTTAACACACGCAAATTGTGTCTTTTTTAAATTAAGTATCCAATCTTTACTTGCCCTGACGTCATCGTTTTGAAAACATCTTTTATAAATTCGCAGCGTGCAGAGTATACGAAATAGTGGAACCAGTCGCGATACGACGTATGTGCTATCCGGCTCGTACGCTGTGTGTACGATCGTGATAGTACATACGTCGTAGCGCGACTGCTTCCACTGTTTCGAATGCTCCGCACACTGCTGGATAGATGCTTTGCCTTTTCGGTCAAAACTTCGGAGGATATTGGTGACATATTTAAAAGCATGCAAACAACTTTTCTTTTATCTCCGAATATTCCGCAGGTTTTAACGTTTTTTTTTAGCTTTGTTATAATGATCCTTCAGATTTTATAATAAATCTGGAAATGCTTAATATTTAAAGTTACAATGCGGTCTTTTTACATTTAACAATTTTTAAATTTAGCACAAAATCTTTTTATATGCAGTATGCCGGAGACACATAAAGTCGTAATTCGTAAAAGAAGTATCAGTTCTTTTTTATCTTAAACCTTTGTAACTAATATGAATTATAAAGTTGCAATGTAACCACTTTTAAAAAATACGTGACTTTTTATAATAAGAATTTCTCAGACATAAATATAACATAAACATAAATAAAATAAAATCTTATTTATCTTATCTACAGCGGTAGTTTTGTATCAAATTACACATTCGAATACCCATTGCATTCGTTACTGTAAACAAAACTTCATGAATAAAAACAATTAATTCTAAAGTTCAGATTATCAAAACCTTAAATCCGGATTACAATGTAATCAATGTAAATAAATTGCTGGTCCGAATTATAGTGGTATTCGGATTAACGTAGATTCAGATCAACGAGACTTCACTGTATGTCATGCACGCTTTTGCTATCAGAAGGTTATTTATTAATAGTAGTTTTAATACAGTTTTAAAAAACTTTGACAGAATGCAATGACTATTTCAAACTGTCTATATTTGACAGTTTGGGAGCAAGGCTCGTTCACAATCAACTCCGACTGCTAGTCAGCGGCTGCTAGATTCACTCCGGTTTATTTTCTTCATTTTTTGGTTATAGTATAGCTTGCATTACTATGGTTTGATTTAATTTAATAAAAATTACTTTTACTGCCGGCGTTCAGCCAATCAATGACAGCAAACATACTTTTATTGCACTACTGATGGCTACTGGCAAAAATGCAAATCTTTAACGTTGTTTAAGGTGCATTTCCTATAAAGCAGCAGATGCAAGAAGCGGCCACAATATCATTGACGTATAGTGAGACTGTTTCCTTTGACATGTCAGTTGCATGTGATAAATGACAGATTGTGAATACTTTTACATCATGAGTAAAAATGGCACGTTATTGTATCTATTGTTAAGAGGAAAACGAATAAAAAGAAATTTTATTGCAGCAAATCATGCATGAGGGGAATGCAGAAGTACATACATCCCTTATTTAAAATAAGACTTGAAAAGAATTTTTTTACAACACTGATCAATCGTCATTTACTGCAAGATGAGAAGAAATTTCAAGAATTTTTAGGCTCAACATTGGTCAGTTTAATTATATCCTAGATCTAATAAAAGAAGATATTACGAAACACTCCTCAAATAAAATAGCACTTTCTAATTTCTTTTGTAGTCATGACGTCAATTCTTCTCTGTAATTATACTGCTCTTGGGACAGTACAGCCGCACGGCTGCACTCGACTCGGGCTGACTGACACACTTGAGTAAATGATTTAATTAAGATTTTACTATAATAGTGTGCTACGGTCGCTATGTGCGTCGGCCGCTTAATAGAAAATGCACCGTTATTGAGTCACAAAATGACATGTTTCTCTAACGTTTCAAGACAAAAATAGTTGAATCATATTACCTTAGAATCAATATTTGTCATATTTTTGAATTTTTGTCGTCAGCATAACCTATTTTTGTATTTTGAATACAAGCAAATAAAGTTGCAAAATACAAAATATACAAATACAAGCAGGAGCTGCTTGTATTCAATTTATTGAATTATATTGAATTTGTATAGAATAAGAAATAATGTGTGCACCATGACTGAAAAGTGGATGTTTTCTGGTTCTCAAGAAGTGTCCACTCTCAGTTATCCATCTTTTCTTCAGACCAGAAAACCACCACTTTCCAACCTAATTCCACAAATAACAATTGTATAGCTAGCTCATTCACTTTCTATCCATTCATTCAGTCTATATCCAGAGTAGGTCATAAATTCTCATCTTTCTGCTTTTTCGTCCACCAAAAATGTGCAAAAGTGTGTGTGGTACAAGGGCAGCCAAATGAATCTAAAAATTATATATTTATAATGGGCAGTGATAAAAATTTCAAATTAAAATTTGCAGTAATTAGTAGTGATTTAAATAAATATAGGTAAATAATGTAAATCCATCAATGCACTAATTTATTATAAATCAAAAATTAATATTTACAACATATTTTTATAAAATTATGAAAGGGGTAAATAATAAAATATACATTTATAACATTTATTATTATTACTAAATAATTGTAATACAGTTAGTAAAATAGTTGCCTGTCTTTGTGAAAATGGCGTAAAAATGGTGTTTATATCATAGGACAAGAAGATTCTATAATATTTACCTGTTTTTGTGACGTTTTTTTGACGAAAACCTCTTAGCGTTCGATATTTCAGTATTTTAAATTTGATAGAACACCTTTGGAAAGTGTATCTTTTAAAATAAGCACGTTCTATAGAGGGTCAGGATATCATATAATTACCGAAAATTATGTTACAATTGGGCTATGTTTAACAGAAAGGGGCCACGTGACATTTTTACAAAAATGGGTTTAAGGTATTAAATGGCATAACAAGATGTGTAGAATGCTATTCAAGAAAAACCTAAACGTTACTTTGTCTGTTACATTGAAATATACTGATAAATATAACCGTCAAAGTCATCATATGCATGCAAATGTGAAACTTTAAAGTGCTTTTTCTAGCATTTTTTCATTTGGTGCTTAGTCCCTTTCGGGTTACATGGTCCAATTATAGCTTAAACTTTTAACTTGCTTGATTTAAGCGAGTGGGTAAGAGGGTAAGAGCTTCGCTACTTAACCCACCACACCACTGATAGCTATACATCTACAAAGCTATCAGCTGTAAATAAAATGATCGGCATACATGGAACTCAACTCTTTGGTACCCAAAGCTACTCTGACTCAGAAAAGTGTTTTATAACTAGCTCGTTACAGAAAAGTAGAGTTCGTGTTGAGATTAGCACTAAAACTCAGTTACTAGGTAACGATAACTTTGATGTAAGAGTTGATGATAATGTTGTTAAAGTTAAAACTTGTAAAATAAAAACTACATATAAAAACTGACTAAGAATTAAAATCTTAATAGGTTATGGGCCCAGAAGAATTAGGTCATTAAAAAGGTATATGGAATAAAAAGAAATAAAACGGAAAATATAAAGTAAACAAATTAAAATAAGAAGGAAGTAATTTTTGAAAGAAATCAAAATGACAGAAGATAGCTTATCAAATATTCAAAAATTAAATGATGCAGTTAAAACTTGTAAAATAAAAACTATAAAAACTCTTGTTTATTGTTTCCAGCCTTGTGGAACTCCATAATCATGAAATAAATAAAGATTATTAAAAGTTTCACAGTTTTATTAAAATATACCTGACAATATTGTTTCGACAGCTATGCTGTCATTATCAAAGGTAATATAATTATAAACAAACACGTCGCTAAGGTAGATACAAAATAGGTAACTAGATAAAAATAATAAAAATCATAATTAAACATCTAATACTTCCAGTAATGGAGAATTACTGAGTTCAAGTTGTTCATTCATTAAAGGTACCCTGAGTTTGTGTTTGTATATCTCAAAGGCTTCTAAAATGTCTAATTTGCGTTTGTTATTACAAAAATGTAGGAATTTAATATTATTTTGAGGAGTCATTGTGTGATTTTGTTCTAAAAATCACACAATCACAAAAAAAAATCACACTAAAAAGACAATCTTTTTGAATTTTCCATATACAGAAAAACAACACAAACAGACATAACAATACCAAATGAATCTTGTCACCACAATACACATAAAATAGCAGCATACAGATCATTAGTACACAGAGCTTTAACTATTCCACTAACAAAATCAGATTTTAGTAAAGAGATATCAACCATTAAACAACTAGCACATGCAAATCATTATAATCCGAACATGATTGACACTTTAATTAAACAAAAAGATTATAGGTTAGCTATCAAAAGAATATATCCCATTGACAATCAAACAGAAGACACAAATTACATATCTATACCATATTTTGGCAAAATATCCGAAAAAATTGCACATATACTAAGAAAAACCAACAATTATAAAATAACATTTAAAACCAACAGTAACACTTTTTCAAATTTATTTAATGCTAAAGACAGAACACATGATATCATGAAATCGGGCATTTACCGTTTAAATTATTCTTTTTGTAGTTCGGTATATATTGGACAAACACTTCGAAATTTTGACATAAGATATAAAGAACACGTACGTCATTACAAAAATAAACATCCTGAAAAATCGAATTACGCCAAACACCTTTTAGAACAAAATCACACAATGACTCCTCAAAATAATATTAAATTCCTACATTTTTGTAATAACAAACGCAAATTAGACATTTTAGAAGCCTTTGAGATATACAAACACAAACTCAGGGTACCTTTAATGAATGAACAACTTGAACTCAGTAATTCTCCATTACTGGAAGTATTAGATGTTTAATTATGATTTTTATTATTTTTTTATTATTTTTATCTAGTTACCTATTTTGTATCTACCTTAGCGACGTGTTTGTTTATAATTATATTACCTTTGATAATGACAGCATAGCTGTCGAAACAATATTGTCAGGTACATTTTAATAAAACTGTGAAACTTTTAATAATCTTTATTTATTTTATAAAAACTCTGACTAAGAATTAAAATCTTAATAGTTCGTAGTCACAGGCCTTCTGGACGTCATGGTTTTTTCAATAGGTCAATAGCTTTGAAATGCCTCCACACTTGATTATTTACAGTGAAAGTTGACCTCTGGAAATCACAGTTAAATTTTAAATACATTTTTTGTACAGATACTTCAAAACTTTGCTGTTTTTGTTCAAATGTATGTTTATACAGTGTCACAAATTATAAATAATAATAAATAAATAAATAAATCTTTATTTATTCTACTTTCTAATATACATATTCGAAATACATATTTCAATTGTAGAATGGGATAGGATTCAGCTTTGCTGATCTTCCATTTTACCCCAGCCGAGCAGGTAGATCCAAGCTGGAACGGGCCACCCGTCGAACTTCTGACCGCGTCCGGCTATACTTTACCCACACGGTCATCGTGTGGTCGATAGCTACATTACACTACCTGCTCGGATAAATTAGGCAGCACCACACATATCTTTTTGTTGTTTTTAATAAAATTTTGGATATAAGCGTTTTGGCCAATTCTGAACCACTTTTACTTTTGTTGGTAAAATTTTCCGATAATAAAATGCCTAGTATAATTTTTTTGTGTGTTCTGTCTTTGAGGAAAATTTGGTTCAAATTGGATAAAAAATAATAAAGATATAAGGGCAACACTGTATAATGGATTTTTTTAATTTGACGTCGACGTTGGCTGTGAAGAGCTCATTGTAGATGTCCAATACCGCAAAACATACCTAACCTAACTTTTGTAATATGGTGACAGATAACATTTAGAATTTTTGAAATAATTGAAAATAAGGTTAGGTATGTGTTGCAGTATATTCATATATTATACAACAAGACGATTGAAAATACTCGATTATACGAGACATATTGCCTGAAACACCACGAGACGAAACGTTGAGTGGTGTTTTATTAGGCAATATGTCGAGTTTCGAGTATTTTGGATCGTCGAGTTGTATACAGGTAGACTATTTCATGAATAAAATATATACTAACAACTTTAACATTTATTTATTATTTATATTGAACGTACAATTAGTGTAGACATTGTGAATAGAGCCTGATGAGGTTTGTGGATCATTGCGTTGTTTACTAATAAATTATTTGACTGTTATGGAGTTTTCATGGATATCTTGAAATTTAAGAATTGAATTTCATGCGGGTAAATATACAAAGGTTTGTATTACAGCGATTATACAAAGGTTCATATAATCGATTCGTCAGGGTTACCGCAATGTAACGTGGTATCTAAGGAAAAGTGCGTATTCTTATTGGTTCATAAAGTTATGAATGAAATAGTCACAATAAACGCTTCATACCCAACTTTGATTTCAAATTTAAAAAAAAATCGATATAATGATGGCTTTCTATAGTAACTAAACAAGAAAAAACTAACAAGTAATCATTAATCAACTTAATAAAAATTAACTTCATCTAAAATTTATAACAAGTAAGATTTTTGATTTTTTCCATTTATTTTGGTATCGCAGCTGGCTTTGTATTTGAAGAATGCAAATGATATTTTGATTACAAGTAGACCATAAACGTGTTCTATTTTTGAGGAAAATTTGGTTAAAATTTGTTAAAACAAATAATAAAGATGTAAGGGTGATGCTGCCTAATTTGCAACACACTGTATAAGTTCATATGTAGATGTACCATAGTTATTTATGGTACTAGTGAGTTACAAGATCTTATCCACAAATGAAAAATTGAGTGAATTAATTTGTCTGGATAATATCATGTGTGTCATACAACGTTCTATCCAACACCTTTTTATTTAAGTTCAAATATTAAATTTGAAATGTATAGTTTAGTTTGTAAGTTTTGACGCTAATAAATTTGACACTCTAGCGCGATGACTGCATTTTAATAATATTGTGCAATGTAAGCTGATTGCTACTTACAATGCCAGCCAATTGCCATTCTATAGTGGGTAAAAAGTTTTTTATACTCACTAGTGGGTAAACTCCAATTTCAATTGCTTAAAAACATTAAGATAGAGCCCTTTTTATTTCAAGGTGTTGGATAAAAGCATTTACTTACTACATTTTATTCACATGACCTCGCTACACTAATAACATTACCTATTACTTTCGACTATTTGACTTCTTGAAAAAAAAAATAATAAAATTTAATCTAGATGTAATGAAAAGTGTATCATGTAAGTGTTTTTTCTAGAGCTGCACCGAAGCTTTAATTTTGCTTTGATATTTGGCCAATATTCGGCCAAAGCAAATTTTTTGTTGCAATCTGACTTATTTGAATGCATTTTAATGTCAAAATTCATTATCTAGCGGTTAACCAAAAGAAAATTTAAGTTTTTAAAATATGTAACAGCATTTGTTAATTAGGAGATTCTTAGAACCACAATATGTAAATATTTCATTCTTATTATTATTATCTGCCTTAATTCCTTTGGGAATCATTGGCACCCTTTGGGCTCTTCAATCCTTTTTATTAAGCTGGATTAGTGCTTATTATTACATCTAGTTGGTGTCAAATGTTCTGGTCTGATTTGGCCTTTGCTACTATTTTCCTCCATTCCTGTCTATTTGTGACTTTTTCCCTCCAACCCCTCACATCCATCTTCTTTAGATCTTCTAGGACTTCGTTTTTCCATCTATTTTTGGGTTTCCCCCTTGGTCTTGTTGTTCCTGGTTCCCATTCTGTTATTGTCTTGATCATTCTATTTTCATTTGTTCTCGTTACATGTCCCAACCATCGTATCCTTTGTGCTTTGATTTATCGTACTATGTCCTCACTTTTTATCTCGGTCTATTTCTTCGTTCATCCTCACTCTACGAGGATAAATTGAAAAGTCTCCGGCCTAGGCAATAAAACAAAAGAATATCAGGTTAACAAAAATTTTATTTTTCTACGTAGTCCCCATCGAGTTCAATGCACTTGGTCCACCTTTGTTCAAGTGCTCTTATACCGTCCCTATAAGCCTTTTCTTCTAACTCGTCAAAATAGGCGTTTGTGGCAGCAATCACTTCTTCATCGGACTCGTATTTCTTTCCAGCGTGAAATTTTTTTAGGTTTTGAAATAAATAAAAATCCGATGGGGCTAAGTCTGGTGAATAAGGGGCATGGGGTAACAATTCAAATTGCAATTCATTGATTTTTGCCATGGCAATTGCCGACTTGTGACAAGGTGCATTGTCCTGGTGAAACAGAATTTTTTTTCTTTGCTAATCCAGGTCGTTTTTCTTCAATATTTTTTTTTTAATTCATCCAGTAAGGTAGCATAGTATACTCCGTTGATTGTTTTACCTTTTTGAAGATAATCAACGAAAAGTACTCCCTTGGCGTCCCAAAAGACTGAAGCCAAAACTTTTCCGGCTGACGGAACTGTTTTGGCTTTCTTCGGAGCAGGTTCTCCTTTGGCAGTCCACTGTTTTGATTGCTGCTTTGTTTCGGGTGTGTAGTGATGAATCCACGTCTCATCCATTGTTACAAACCGTCGCAGAAAGTCCACTGAATTTCGATTAAACAAGTCTAAACACTCACTTGAAACTGTTTTGCGAGTCAGCTTTTGTTCCACTGTGAGCAGCCGCGGCACCCAACGTGCCGATAACTTTCTCATTCCCAAAATTTCGGTTAGGATATGATATGTTCGTTCCGTTGAAATGCCCAGGGTATCTGCTATTTCAGCCAACTTCAATCGCCGATCATTCAACACAACTCTATGGACTTTTTCGACAATTTCCGTTGTGGTGGCAGTTTTCGGTCTTCCTGAACGCGGTGCGTCATCTGTGCTTTTGCGACCCCGTTTAAAGTCCGCAACCCAGGTTTTAACTGTGCTATAGGAAGGAGAAGATTCGCCTAATGTCCCGTCTAGCTCAGCTTTGATTTCTTTTGGGGATAAACCCTTAATGTGAAAATATTTAATAACCGCACGAATTTCAGCTTTTTCCATTTTAACACCACACAAAACTTTATCGACTTTGACAACTTGCCAAACAATTATTGTTTGACAGAAATTTTTGTTATTTCACAGCCATACTGATAAATTATGAAAAAATAAAATGCCGTAAAAACATTGCAAAAATTTGTATCCCATATGGGTTAGGCCGGAGATTTATCAATTCATCCTCGTATATTCATCTTCTCCTATTTTCACTGGGCCCAGAATTCTTCTTAGTATCTTTCTTTCATATATTCTTAATTGTTCTTCATCCTTCTTTGTTAACCTTATTGTTTCTGCAGCGTATATAACTGTGGGTCTTATTAACGTCCTGTAAGTTCTTATTTTAGTGTCTTTTGTAAGCTTACGATCTTTTAGCAGTGGTTTATATATGTTAAATATTTTGTGTCCCCTTTGGATTCTCTCTTTTATATCTTGTACTTTACTGTTTTTATTATTTATCTCAGTACCTAAATACGTTAATGCTTGCACTTTCGTGTGAATTCGTATTGTCCTATCTTGTATGGTGTTTGATCTTCTGTGTCTCCTCTTTTGCACCTCATATACCATGTCTTATCTTCGTTCATTGAGAGCCCTCTTTTTTTCGCTTCTTTATCTATTATTTCCAACGTTTCGTTTAGTTTTGTTTTTCGCCTTGATATAATAACTAAATCATCAGCGTACGCCAACACCTGTATTTCCTTGTTTCTTATTGTTTCTCTGTGTTCTGTTTTTCTTATTATGTTTTCTATGGCCACGTTGAATAGCACTGGCGATAATGCGTCCCCTTGTCTTACGCCCTTGTTTATCTCGATATACTCTGTCTCTTCCTCTCCCACTTTTATTTCCGCTTCTGAGTTTTCCATTGTCATTTGTGTGAGTTGTATTAATTTTTGTGGTATTTGTAGTTCTTGTATGTCTTTTATTATTTGTGGTCTTTTAATTTCGTCGAATGCTTTGCAGAAATCTATGAATAGCAGGTGTAGTTTGATGTTATATTCATAGGCTTTTTCTGTTATTTGGTTCATTGTGTGTATGGCGTCTACTGTGGATCTGCCTGGCCTAAACCCACACTGGTAATCTCCCAGTTCCCTTTCTGTGTACCGCATTGTTTGAATTATGCTTGTAAATACTTTATAGAATGTGTTTAAAAGAGCAATGCCTCTGTAGCTGTTGCATATTTCGGGATCCCCTTTTTTGAATAGTGGTGTGATTATCCCTCTTCTCCGTTCATTTGGCATTTTTTCTTCTCTCCAGATTTTTGTTATTATATTGTGTAATCTTTTGTGTAGTTCTATTCCTCCATATTTCTCCAACATTTCTCCATTCACTTCATCCGTCCCCGGAGCTTTTCCATTTTTTATCTTTTTAATCCTTTCTTGCTCCAAACTTGGTTCTTCCTCTATTTGTTCGTTTACTTCGTACCCCTTGCCTTCTAATTCTGCTTCATCTTCTTTTGTATACATTAAACTCTGGAAATGTTGTCTCCAGATTTCTTTTACTATTTTTTCTTCTACTTGTAGTCTTCCTTCTATAAGAAAAATTACAAGTACATGTTTTATTATATCTTTGGCTTAGTAGCCTTAATTTTATTAACAATTACAGCTTGTTGAGGTGGTCATCAACTACAAAAACATAGTTGATTTGTAATGATGAGCATATTTAATGTGTTTTCTATATCAATTATCTTTTCTTGTGTCTTTATTTCTTTTCTATATTCTGTAAGAAATTATAGTTGGATGGACGGACGGTTGTGGCATAACATAAGAATTTATTTAAATCATTTCAAACTGCTACTTCAAGTATTATTTGTTAGATAGATCTGGAGCACCAATAGAACATGAGGGTTGTTGCACTGAGCTTTCAATGAAAAATTACAAATTCTGCTAGTGACAGTTTGTTGATGCTATTATTGGATTGATATTGTTATGAAAGGATTCTATTATATTAATAATATATAATAATATAATCCAACCACACAGCTTCTTCCATTTTGAGAGACTAAATATTTCATAGTTCTGTATTTTTTATAATCTGTATACTTACCATTTATTTTTTATTTTATTCTGTTTAAGTACATATATTTTATATTATTAAAGAAAATTACGTAGGAAATGTATTTGTCCGACATTAATGTTTTAATTTTACAAATATAATTTTGTATTCAATCAAATTAATCAAAATTCCTATTTTGCTTCGGCCGAATATTAGACGCTTCGGTAAATGTTAATAGCCAATTATTTGGTATACAGTGATTCGGCCAAAATCTGCTTCAGTGCATCACTAGTTTTTTCATAAACAAACGTTCAAAATTAAGGCCTTCTTCAGTTTCTAAAGTGAACAAACTAGTTAAGCATTTTATATCTAACACCCACCTGTAGTAACAGGAAATGCCAATAAGGCCATAACCTTTTGTATCGTGCTTAAATGCTCTTCTTCAAAGCTAGGAAAATGTTTACGTGCATGCTTGATTGCATCGATTCGGCGATCAGAACGTATCAGTTCAACAAATTCTTGGATTCGCAAATTAAACTCCATGTTGGATTTTAATTTTCTTAGTTTCGATCGATTGTCATAACACCATGCTAAGCATTTTGATGTTTCATGATTTGCTAACGACTTTTCTACTTCACGAGATGTCAAAAATATGTCTGCAAAAAAGAAATGCACATCAATAATTAAAATAAACAATTGCCAACAGTTAGCCTCATCTTAAAAGCTAATTTTAATAAATGTAGGAATACTAAGAAGGAATACGAATTCTTTTATAAATCAATCTGTTACATATCATGCATGTTGAGTTGAGCTTTTACCATAAATTCGTACCGTAATTCGTTCCGGACATGTACTCGTAATTCAAAGCATTTGTAAATCAAAGCAAATTTCCCCATAAGAAATAATGGAAACTCGGATGATTCGTTCCACAACTATTTATTGTTCATATAAAAATGATACAAAAATACATATACTATACGTATACGTAAAAATAAAACAAACGATCATGCATTCGCCTCTGTAATTTAACTGATAAGATAAATAGCAGAGGAGTTTGAAAGGTTCAGTAGTCACAAATTGATTTTATTTAAGAAGAATTAACATGATGCTTAACATGTACATATTCGATTAAATTGATTTAATTTTCCCTATTTTGTACTTCTAACGGATTATAACTAAAAATTTTCATAATTACTTTTCTTTAAATGACGTCATTACACTATGACACAAAAAACATAATCAAATTTTTAATTATAACCCGTTATTAGGGTGTATGTATTCATAATAATAATAAACCGATTTATTCCCACACTTGTTACAAATGAAAAATTATTTGATATAATATAAACATTGATACACTGATACAATAAAAAAAGAACACATCGATGACAAATAAAATGTTAAAATGTAAAATCTGCAAACATTTTTAACAGTCGAGGTAACATCAGATGCTGTTTACACTCTTATCTTATCGTATATGTTTACACAGATGTTGATGACGCGTTGACCCAAATTCTTCAATTGTTAAGGATAATATGTAGTTGTGATGACGTGACAGTCGGCAGACAAAGCGTATAAGTATTAAAAACTTTACTCGTAATGGAAAACATCGCTCGTTAATCAAGTTAAAATTGATTAAAAATGTTTGCTCGTTCTGCAAAACACTTGCAAACCAAGTTACTCGTAAATCCAAGGTTTTACTGTGATTCGTTTATATTAAATAATTTATGGTTATGTGTCAGCATTCTATAAAGTTAATTTTGGTTAACATAAATTGTGTTCGTCTCCGAGTTCTAAAAACAAAAAAAATTTTGGAACTTGATCTGAGTTTTGAAAAATTTTTTGAACGGTTATTTTAAAAAAGACAAATCTATTATTTCAATTCATTTTTTCTGAAATCATTGCAGTCCCCTAGTAGTAGTAATTATTATATTATGATAATGATTTTGGCCAGGGATCGACACTGCCCAGCTTAAATTCAGTCACAAAAGCTATTAGCAGATTATATCCTCCAGAGGGGACGTAAAAAGCCAATTTGCATTTTTCTAAAGATAAATTTGCAGCTATGCGTTTATATGTTACTGGTAAAGGTGTTCCATATCTTTATGTTCAAACTTCGGGAGTGTAAAGTAGGTTTAATTCTGAAACTAAAAAACACAAAAGTGGTGGGTCGATTTTTATTTGTTTTAGAGATATAGGGCTATTATTTTGCAAACAATTGGTTTGTCAAAGAGCAACAAACAATATGAATAAATGAGTGACAAACTTAAATTTAATTAATATTTAATTAATTTTCAAAATGAAAATAATTTAAAAATGTGATACCCTTTTAGATGTACCTGCCTTTTAAAACTTGTTTTATGTCACATAAAAAAGCTAATTTATGGCTGTCTGCATGGTTTAATGCAAATAATGTGGTCGGAAGTTATTACTGAGTAAATAAAAACTTTTTAGAAATACGACCCGATCTAAAAACCTTAACTATGCATTTGTATTTATATTAAAACAAATGTTGCAAAGAAACATGGCATTTATTTCTTACACCTAACAGTAGTTAGTAATAACATATTGTTATGTTGGTTTTCCAATTAGTCTTTTACCATTGGGTGTAATTAATTCTTACACGAGTGGTGTCATATTTCCAACGATTTGAAGGTAGATAAGAAATGTAAGAACACATTTAAGGAACTTGTATACAAACCCATATGGCAATAATTTCTGAAAACTGGTAATTCGATAAACAGATCACTTTCCCTTCTGTGAATTCTTAATACGTATTTTGTGTAATATTTAAAATATAACTAAAATTCTTTTCAATGCAGTAGACTTTCAGAAAAATCATATTGCAACCAATTTGGATTTGTCACTTACTATTTATTGTTAAGAAAATAAAATAAAGATTTAAGCATTTAGTGAAACCTGGAGTGTTTTTTTACTTCTAACTAAGTATCTTCTGAATGAATTAATTATTACCTCACGTCATAAATTATTACACTGCTCTAAGCGATAGAAATGATCGTATTATACCACTATCATACCATTGTTATTTTTAAAATGAACGATCTTGTATGTTTTTTAGTAGTTTCATTGCAGCTACGAAAATGAATAATTTCGGGATAAAGACATGTCACGTTTTTAATATTTCCTTTTACAGCAATTTTAACTGTTAATTGATTTTATTAAGCTACCGATTTACTTATTATTTCTAATGATGCCGGAGATTAAATACAATTCAAATTCATTATCATTAATAAGAATAACGATTTGCAACCTAATACGGAAATGCAGTAGTTGTAATAATAACAAAAAAACCCTATTTATTTAGGTGCTGTCATTGTATAGTCTACTTGCTGACACATTTATGTATCTATTACTACCTATAAACAGTTTAAATAGTAAACATCTTTTTGTTTGAAATAAATTAAATGAATGATCAGCATAGAAATAATACCTCCTTCAGGCACCAGGGCCGTTTTCAGTTTGCTTAATTTTCCGGGTGCCCAACAATTTTAGTAAAAATTTAATTTGAGACAGTGTGAAATTTTATGCATTCTTGCCTTCTTCCTTTGTTTATATGTTACCCATTAAGCCAAAAACCATTATTAAAAAAAACCCTTTCCACCAAATCCCAACATTTTTAAAATGTTTACCAGTTACAATGAATTACAGTGGTGTTTCTCAACTTTTTGACGGTAGTGTACATATTTAATTGTAGAAGTTCAACTTTTGTGGTTGATTTCTTCTGTTGACAGCGTAGGGTTTAGCAAAACTGAATGTTTCTGAAAAATACCACAACAAAAAAAAGTTGCTATGTTGTTTTTCAAAGTATTCACCATACAATTCAATACACTTTTTTTTCGCACAAATCAATTATCAAAACACTTATTCCACTAAGAAGATGGCATCTCAGAAATTACTTTCTATAAGCTTCAACTGCCTCTCCAGGTGATTGAAATGGTTGACCACGCAATCTATCCTAGATCTTAGGAAGCGTAAAAAAGTTGTTAAGACTCAAATCCGGGCTGTATGGCGGATGTTGCAACAGTTCCATATTATTTCTAGCTAAATAATCGATTCTTTGCCATGGCATCGTCATGATGGAAAATGATTCTACAGTTTAGATTGTTTTTATAGATTTCTGATATAATTTTCGGCAGAAAAGTTGTAGTATACCAATCAGTGTTAACGGTTCTATACCCTTCAAGCCATATAGTAGTAAAATGACCAGATTTGGAGACAAATAAAGCGATCATTTTTCGCAAACTGGGAGAACAAACAACTTTTGTTGGTGTTTGCACGTTCTGGAACATCCAAACAGTCAGTTGACGTTACTTTTCAGCTTCATATAAATAAATCCAAGTTTCATCTCCCGATACGATGTCATATACGATATAGAGGTGCGTCAAGTCATATGACTTGACACACCTCTGTTGAAGAGTATCACATTTATCTTAAGCTGCATGTGACACAATCGAGTTTTTGCCCTGGAGTCAAATCGTGCGGAATCCAACAAATACAGTTTTTTCACATTTAAATTGTCATACAAAATTGAATGTATTTGGCTCCTTCCAATTATATGTTACATGTCGACTTCATTAATCATTTTATGCACAACGTCAATGTTTTGTGGTGCTTCACGAAACTCATTCCTGAGACTACTATGCCAGAAAATGAAACCCGGCTTCGGTTTTGCTGTGGTATTCGGCCAATTTTTAACAGATTCGGTTTTGCCTGAAGCAGCGTGAAAGATTCGGTATTCGTCCGGCCAAAGCGAATTTTTTAAAAATCTGACTTATTTGAATGCATTTTAACTGAAAAACTAATTATTTAGCGTTTAACCAAAAAAATTTTAAATATTTATTATTTATGTATCATCATTTATTTAATTTTTAGCATTTATTGTCAAGTCCTGTCTAGACGATGACGCCAGGGGAGCTTACATATATTGGTCCGACTAGACGTTCAACAATAAATTGAAGAATCTGGGCCAAAGAAATCACGAGGGCGAAAATACAAAATGCATCGCGAATCACGTGCTCAACTTAGATTGCTTCCGGAAAATGCCGAAAACCTACTTTTTATCGACTACAATCTTCTTAAATTAAATTCTAAATACTGAAATGTTTTTTTTAATGCTATTATATTACGTTGTAGTTTTTTAATAAGCGTTTACTGTCTCCAGCCTTACTTTGTGGAACTCCGTAATCATGAAATATAATATAAATACAAAGATTAGTTAAAGTTTCACAAGTTTTATTAGTATCTTAACCAGAAAATATTGTTTCGACATTAAATGTCATTATCCAAGGTAGATAAGATTGATAAACAAACACATTGCTAAGGATAAATACATACAGAAAATAGGTAACTATTCAATACATACAAAAACTAATAATAATAATAAAATAAATAATAAAACTTGCGAAACTTTAACTAATCTTTGTATTTATATTATATTTCATTTTTAATAAGCATTTTTTAATTAAGCTTTTGACGTCGTGTTTTTTATAATCCGATACTGTTTATTTTTTATTAATTTTGTATTACTTTATTATAGCAAAATGCGTAGTAGCAAACGTATTTTTCGGACACCAATGTTTTCATTTTGTAAGAATTTGAGACGTTGAGTGATCATTGAGACACTAGTTTTGATGATGCTTCTTCACCAAAAGCAGAATCAATCGATCGACGCACTATTGTTGAGTTAAACCACTTAGAAAAATCATAAAAAATCATAGTTCAAAATTGTTCTCGGGTTAAATTTATTTTTCTGCAATAGTGTTTGCTTTGAACTGTCACTAATGAAACTATTAGAAGTATTTTGTTTAGCTGCGGTTACTAGATCAATAAAATGTTAAAAATTGAAATTGCTTCATAGATGTGCAAAAAAACATACATTTTTATTCAACACAGCAAATATGAATAACGTATCAGGGATATGGTTTTGCCTGTGATATACAAGGAGACTTAACTACCAAAAAACATTTTAATGAATTGTTATTAAAGACACACCATAAATATTTTGAAATACATATACCAGTTCCATCTACCTTATGCATCATCTGTTTACCATTGAAATATGCTAGATACTGTACAACCAATTTTCCTAAATGCCTAATATGACAGAATTGTCATTTTAAAAATTAAGATTTCTACAGAAATTAATATCTGTCAAAAAATATTTTTTAAAATAAGGAAATTTAACCCAAAAAGTTACATAATTAAAAGTGAATAGTTCAGAGTTTTATTGGATAATCTACAAATTCTTTTGCGGAAACAGCTTCTACTGGATGTAAATTTACCATTTCAATCGCTAAAAGTCTTCTGTGTATGCTTCAGTAGAATGAACCAGAACCGTTAAAATTTATAACTCACTTGGGAAAAATAGTGATGAACATTTAAAAATGGGACAAATCGGGACACATTTAAAAATTGGGGAACAATTAAAGCAATTCCCCCACCAAATATTCTTTGACCAAACTGGTGCCATTTTAACGGAAATTTTATGTTGATTCCCAATATGTAAATCATTTTTGGGGCAAATGCTGCCAAGCCTCCAAAATTGATTGCTACCAACCTTACCTAACTTTCCAATTCAAATAAATAGTTCAGATATTCCTCATTTTTAAAAGAATCATATGATTTGATGAACGTTTTCGTAAAATCAAAATCTTATGAATTCTTTTCCCGAATTTAAACATATAAACTTATAATTATTGTTTATTGTTTCTAGCCTTAGTTTGTGGAACCCCATAATCATGAAATAAATAAAGATTAATAAAAAGTTTTACAGTATTTATTAAATTATAACCTGACAATATTGTTTCGACAGCTGAACTGTCATTATCAAAGGTAATATATAAACAAACACGTCGCTAAGGTAAATACAGAGAATAGGTAACTAGATAAAAATAATCAGAACTAAATATCTAACACACGACCTTCTAGATTTCATGAGACAAAGTCTCTTATCCGGCCTGGGAACTTTTACGATTTCCCATATAAACTTTGTTTCTGAGAAAACATAAAATTTCGCCGTTTTGGCGCTAGCTGACACGCTGATGTTTATTTGTCACTTGATGATGTATAGGTTAGATAACCATTACAAATGTCAAGCGTTGCATGTTTACGTAAATATTTTGAGAATTAATTAAATAAATTTATATAATTAAATTAATTATGTTATTAAAATTAATTTACAAGTTTAATAACATTATTGAAATTACAATTTTAAAAGTTTCTGTGAACTGGGTTTAGAATATCGAGAAAGTGAGCAGTAAGTACATTATCTGTTCACCTTTTTGCAATGTTTCTGTTTGCCAAACAAGGTTTTAGCAATTTTTAAAGAATTATATTACTAAATACGTCCTTGTGATCGTGTCAAACAAAGAACTGTGAAGAAGCAATTGGAGTTAGAAGTACTTAGTGATGTTAGAATATTAGACGGATTACATTCTTCAGGTAAATGTTCTACAATCTGTATTACAACTACAAGTTCCATTATTTGGTTGATTAAAAGTTTAACCTTCTAGTTGAGTATTTTAATGCACCTTTGTCTTGAAGATTTACAAATCCTATCAGTGAATTTGAATACGAGACAGCTAACAGATAATCTAACAGGCTATTAACATTCAATCCTTTCTAAAGTTTTTTGCAATGTATCCTGCCAGCAGGGCTACAGATGCTGACAGAATTCCGTAAACGAGATGCATAAAAAAGGTTTGAAGTTCTTTTATTAATTCTGTTATATTTTTAGGAAGCTCGATGTTGAAATTTACTCTTTCAGGTATCTGTAATTGTTGATCTGTCGAAATAAGGAAGTACATACATCAATATGATTATTTTGCTGTTGGTGTCCATAACCCCAACGTAAGATTTGAAACCATTTTTCTCGTAAGGTAAAATTTGAAGGACATTCGTGAAATGATATTGTAAGATCAGTACTATTACACATTGCAATGCTGCATTTATACTTTTTTTCTTCTAGTGCTTGCCATTACTAAAGTGAACGAAAAAACAGCAACAAAATTACAAAAATTTAAACAAATAACAAGAAAATAACATAATTATATTAAAAAATAAAGAAAACTGCTGAAAGATTAGAAAAATATAATTTATTGACGATACGCGCAAAATCGACAAAAAGTATAAAAGCGCGCGAAGATAGCGTAGTTTGAAATTGCCATTTACGTGTTATATATCCGTTTCCGCCTTTGCGTGTTTGGTGGCGCCAGCGGAGAAACACTTGAACTAGTGGAATGCGCAGGCTGGATAAGAGACTTCGTCTCGTGAAATCTAGAAGGTCATGATCTAACACTTCCAGTAACATAGAATTACTGAGCTCAATCTGTTCATTCATTAAAGGTACCCTGAGTTTGTGTTTGTATATCTCAAAAGCTTCTAAAATGTCTAATTTGTGTTTCTTATTACAAAAATGTAGGAATTTAGTATTATTTTGAGGGGTCATTGTGTGATTTTGTTCGAAATGGTGTTTGGCATAATTAAATTTTTCAGGATGTTTAGTTCTGTAACAACGTACGTGTTCTTTATATCTTGTGTCAAAATTTCGAAGTGTTTAACGAACTACACAAAAAAAAACACAAACTATATATTGGGCAAACACTTACAATGCGGGCAGTGTTACAGTTAAGTAAACATTTTGAAAAATCTAATTATACCAAGCATCTTTTAGAACAAAATCACACAATGACTCCTTAAATTAATATTAAATTCCTACATTTTTGCAATAACAAACGCAAATTAGACATTTAAGAAGCTTTTGAGATATACAAACACAAACTCAGGGTACCTTTAAAGAATGAACAGATTGAGCTCAGTAATTCTCCGTTACTGGAAGTGTGAGATATCTAATTCTGATTATTTTTATCTAGTTACCTATTTTTTGTATTTACCGTAGCAACGTGTTTGTTTATATTTATGTTATCTTTGATAATGACAGCTTAGCTGTCAAAACGATATTGTCAGGTTATAATTTAATAAATACTGTGAAACTTTTTATTTATCTTTATTTATTTCACTTATAATTCTTATTCATTGCCATGGAGATTAAGCATTTTTTACTTTTGATCACCAAATTTGAAGACTTTGATTTACATATTCAGAATCAACATAAGATCTCTGTTAAAATGACACCAGTTTGGTATAAAAATGTTTGGTGAGGGAATTCTTTAATTTTACCAAAATCGGGACAGTAGTTACCTTAACAAAGAAGTGTTTTCATTTTATTTAATTTTGAGGTTAGAATGTACACATAAATGTCATTGATGAGGTTAGAATTAAACACTTTGAGCTGTATTCGCATCTCACTTGTTAACAGCATGTTTAATTACCATGGTGACCAATTCTAATCTTTTCCCACGTATTAGAATTAGTTAAAGCTATCTCTATTCTTTTTGATCTTAAAACACAACTTTAGTTAGAGACAAACACAAACACAACTTTAGCTAAGCCTCGATTAATGGTAATCGAGGCTTGTAATACGGCTCTATATTACACAATTATACGACACATTTACGAAAATTGAACCAGGTTATTGTCTTCTGTCATTGTTATTGCTTTAAAAAGTAACAGACAGAAATAGTAACCTAATTTGCCGTTTAATTTTCATACCGCAGGTATTACAGAAAGAACATTTAAACTTTACAGCAATGTATAAATAAACTTTACCAATGTTTGTTAAATCCTTAATACTCGACTTTTCAGCCAAAGTGATGGCAGAATTATAATATCCATTTCTTAAAAAGTATTCTACTACCATACGATCTAATCTTTTACGTCTCCATTGATTTAAAGCTCCCTGAGACACTGCTCCAGATGATGTGAGTGTAGAATGTTCCTTTAAATGCTCCAAACGACGCTTACAAACATTTGTTGCTTGTAATTCCTCTGTAATACTCTCTTCCGCTTTACGTTTTAAAACTTGCAACTTCTCAACCATTCCACCTAAAAGTTTCGTAATGTTCTGAGTTTTAGCATTCTCTCCAGAAATACTCCTTTCGATTTCAATAGCAGCTTGTTGTACATGCGACACTTCTCTATCAAGAGTTTTTTGAGCTGTACGAAATTTTTTATTTAAAATTTCATATGGAACCTACAATTTTTGAGATTAAAACAAACTATGTACTTTTTTTATCTTAGAAGCAAATTATATTAAGTCATGATAGATTTGCTAATATTAATGAACACTTTAAAAGTTTTTAATGTAACATACAACCTTGAATCCTCTTACTTTTGACCCTCTTTATTTTTTTAATACAGCTCAAGGTTTTAAAAAATTTACATATTTTAGACTTAATAAAATTTGCCCCTAAAAACCTGTGGCAAAACTGCTTTTATAATTCGTTTAGCATTCTTACTTTGAGAGTAGGATGTTCTAAAGCTTTAACATCTGCCATTTTCTTACGTTTAAAATTATTTTTCAGGAAATTCTGCTGAATGCCATCAATACGAAAATAAAACAGTTATGAAACTGCAACTTTTTTTTATTAAGCACCAATAAACTGATTTTAGTTTTTATAATTTATTTTTAAAAACCCACAATGATTTTTAGATAATTTTGTAAAGAATCCAGCTGTCGTCTTTTTTATTACAAACACTTTTACAACAATAATAATAAAAGGATAAACCTTCAGAAACGGATATTGACATTAATGGCGACAATCAGCTGATATGGAGGTCCTGTCAAACAAAGAAACATACATGTTGTCAGATTTACGTCAAATATACAAATCTACGGAATGACTACACAATGTTCCTCAGTGCAAAATAGGTCAAACAAAAATGACCCCAAAAAGACATCGCAGATTCTTGTTTTAGACCAAAAGGGTGTATCAAAACTGCTGAAAATAAAATCGTAGCTGATTCTTCACATGACATTTTCTTAATATAATCATCTAAGATTTACTTTTTAAAGCTAGTTAAAGATTAACTAATATAAACAAAAGCATCTTAACCGATCATAACAACATAAAATCGGGGGTCAGAGCGCCTACGACGCGCGATAATTTAATTATAAAATATTGATTAAAATATGATTAAAAAATCATTTTCGATTCACCATGTTTGAGATGCCAGATTAACGCAGTTAATTTAAAAAAATTCCCAACTCTGAAAAAGGGCTGGGCGGGAGGGGAAAAAATAGTTTTTTTGACGATCATCCCAATCAGACAAAAACCATACAAAAGCCTCTAATATTAAAATAATTCTGTATCTCAGAAACCATAAAAGTAGGAACCATAATTTTGGTGTTATTTTGCTTCTCTCGTTGCCCCTAGCTTATATCTAGGTCGCCGCGTAAATTTGATCTTTCGTTCCCGAGATCAATTGGCGTTTTAATATAGTAGGATATTAACAAAAAATTATACAAATGGTACACTAGGAATATTTAGAACAAAAGTCCATGGTAGCTTTAAGAAGGAAAGAGTGTTGAATAAAACACGAAGCAGAGTATCTTTGAAACCAATGTTTATTCAAAGATTACAAAGATCTAGTGAAAAAATTAGAAATACAAAATTCTATAAAACATAACTTGACAGTTATTACATGCACTACAGTGCAGGATTTACGTATAAGCTACACAAGCTATAGCTTAGGGGCCCCAAAAAAAATTGTCCGAGTGAGCAATTGTCATATATACTTAAATATACTGCAGCATTATTTGTCCCAATATAATATCTGGACTTATAAAGGGCCCCATATCTCAAATAGCTTAGAGTCTTATCAAGTCTAAATCCGGCCCTGCATGCACAATATTAATAACAACAAATAGCCAAGGCAACATGGGCATGGCCAACCGACGCACACGGTTTAAATATTTATTTCAACACTCCCTCTTATTTAATACCGTTGAGAATGTTCATTTTCTTCCTCAAATAACAAAATTGTACTAGGTAGGTAACGGTTTGGTAAATAAATCAGCTAATTGTTCCTTTGACTGAATATAATACAAATCAATTTCACCCCGTTCATATACATCGCGCGTAAAATGAAGCCGCACGTCAATATGTTTCGTTCGTTTATGATATTCGGGATTGTTCACTAATTTGATCGCTGATTGATTATCAACATTCATTGGCACACAGTCGATTTGAACACCAAGCTCGCATAACATTCTCCTTAACCATATTGCGTCTTTCATACCATGCGCTAGAAATTGGCCAAGAATTGACTTGCTCTATTAACTGCATATTCGATATCTGGTCTGGTAACACGTGCAGCAAATAAAAGAGATCCGACTGCTTCTCTGTATCATACTGTTAACGTTTTCTCATTTTCTTCCTTATTGCTCGTATAATGGTTCTTACTGAGGTGTGTACCTGATTCAGCAGGAACTGCCGAAGGTTTAGCTTCTTCCATATGAAATCTCTTAAGTAATCTTTTGATGTATGCTGTTTGAGTTATCGTTAACTAACGTTTATCTCGATTTCTCGTTATTTCGAGACCTACAAACTGTTTTGGGTCTTCCATGGTTATTTCAAATGTACCCTTTAAATGTTCCAGCACTTTATTTATTGCATCTTGCGACTTGGATAACAATAAACAATCATCTACATATAATGCCAGATAAACTACCACGTTATGTGTATTGCTAATAAAGACACAATTATCACTCTTTATTGGCTCGAATTTAAATTTCTCTAAAAAATCGACAAATTTAAAGTTCCAGCATCGTGGTGACTGTTTAAGCCCATACAAGCTACGTTGTAACTTGCACACATCATGCTGCTGTTCGTCATTCTTATAACCCTGAAGCTGTTCCATGTACAATTCTTCCATAAGGTCTCCATTAAGAAATGCAGTTTTGACATCAAATTTGGATATCTCTAGATCTTCTTTTGCAGCAATTGCTAAAAGAACTCGAATGGAGTCAAGACGTACTACTGGAGCAAATGTTTCAAAGTAGTCAACTCCTTCGCGCTGACTAAACCCTTTAGCTACCAGACGTGCTTTGTACCTTTTTATGTTTCCATCTATATCGGTCTTTAAACTATATACCCATTTACATCCAATAGGACGCCTGCCTTCTGGAAGTTTTGTTAAAATCCACGTTGAATTTTCTTGAAGTGCCGCTATATCTCTTCATCCATTGCCGCTTTCCAAAATCCTGCTTCCGGACATGATGTAGCAGATTCAAAAGTAACAGGTACATGTTCAGTTATAAGCGCATATTCATCCAAGTAGGTTGGTCTTATTAACAAGGTTCTATCGCGTAACTGTTGATGTTCAAGATCTTGATTTGCATTTTTATCTTCTAGAGACTGAACTGATTCCAATTCTTCTTCAGCAACATCGTCGTCTAAATTCTCAAATGCAAGGTCAATTAACGTGTGTTGAGGTACCTCTGCCTGACTTACATTGACGCTGTTACTATTCTCATTAAAATCGACATCACTGCTTACATGTATTTTCTGTTTCTTTATCGAAGAGACAATAATTCTTAGATTCTCCATCATAGCCAACAAAAAGTAATTTTTTAATTTTAGGACTACATAGGTTAGCTATCAAAAGAATATATCCCATTGACAATCAAACAGAAGATACAAATTACATATCTATACCATATTTTGCAAAATATCAAAGAAAAAATTGCACATATACTAAGAAAAACCAACAATTACAAAATAACGTTTAAAACCAACACTAACACTTCTTCATTTTTATTTAATGCTAAAGACAAAACGCATGATATCATGAAATCGGGCATTTACCTTTTAAATTGTTCTTTTTGTAGTTCGGTATATATTGGGTAAACACTTAGAAATTTTGACATAAGATATAAAGAACACGTACGTCATTACAAAAATAAACATCCTGAAAAATCGAATTACGCCAAACACCTTTTAGAACAAAATCACACAATGACTCCTCAAAATAATATTAAATTCCTACATTTTTGTAATAACAAACGCAAATTAGACATTATAGAAGCCTTTGAGATATACAAACACAAACTCAGGGTACCTTTAATGAATGAACAACTTAGCTCCGTTACTGGAAGTGTTAGATATTTAATTCTGATTATTATTAATTATTATTATTTTATCTAGTTACCTATTTTTGTATCTACCTTAGCGACGTGTTTGTTTATATTTATATTACCTTTGATAATGATAGCTTAGCTGTCGAAACAATATTGTCAGGTTATATTTTATTAAATAGGTACTGTGAAGTGTGAAACTTTTACTAATCTTTATTTATTTCATAGTTATTAAGTGTTTCTAGTCTAAGAATTGGGGCATTAGTAAACATTGCGTTAACTTAGTATAATTTTCTAAATTTTATGATACTATGTAGGAGATTTTGGTTTCCTAGTTCCTACTGTAACATATTTTTGCCATTATATCCAAATATGTATGTATGTACAAATTCCACTAATTAATAAAGTATTTATCGTATTACACAATAGGAAATGACAATTACTGGCATGACGTATAACCTAAAAATTAATGACTGCAGTCTGACTACAAACCATCTTTGTTGCAAAATCACCGTCAGTGGGTGCTACTTAAGAGCATAGGAAGCGACCACGCTTCAAACGAATTTATCTTAACGTAATTCTTATTCTATTTCTCGAAAAACTTCTGTCATAAAGAATAAATTTCTCTTTGTTTATCTTACCGGGCGTTACCTAATCGAACAGAGAAGGGCACTCGACTTCTACCGGCAGTCGATAGCGTCCGAACTCATCCGAAGCTCATACACAGGCCACGAAATAATACATCGAAAAGCATAAATCAGTTGCCCAGCTATTTTTATAAGAGAAATGAGCGACGTTAGTATGTGTATCTTATATGGGCGATTTTAATTCTTTACCACACGTCAAATGTACGTTTAGAATACGACAAAGATAGTGCATTAACCTAATAACTGAGGAGAACTAAGATGGGAAATGCAAAAAGCAATTGAATTGTTTTCTGTAATTTTATGTCTGATAGATTGAAGTAGTGACAGGTTAGATGTTTTATTCTGTGTTTTGTCCTTTTTCAAAGATATTTCTTTTATCAGATTCAAGATTTGAAATTTTGCATAATTGTTGTGATCTTTTCTGAGTATAGTTTTACATTCAACAGCCAGATTTCTTTAATTTGGTTAGTGAATTTTGGAAAAGGACAAAATTGGAAGCCTTTGTTAAGAAATTGTGTTTCTCAGATACACAATTCAATGACAGGGAAATTTACAGAAGGATGGTTTACCTATGGGTAATCCTCTGAGTCCTCTATTAGCTAACATATTTATGGATAATTTGGAAGATCGAATATTTGAATTAGATCTTTCTAAACACATTATTTTTTGGTTTCGTTACGTTGATGACATTTTAGCTTGTTTTGACAGTTCTTTTGAGGTTATCAATGAATTTTTAATTCTTATTAACAGTCTTCACACAAACATCACGTTTACACTAGAAACAGAACAAAATAGAGCTATTAATTTTTTGGATTTAACTATTACAATTAATACAGACAATGAATTTGATTTTTTCATATACAGAAAACCCACAAGCACAGACGTCACTATACCTAACGATTCATAATTCATAAACTAGCGGCTTATAGATCTTTAGTACACCAAGCTTTAACTACTCCAATGAAACGATCACATTTTGATAAAGAAATTTCAATCATCAAACAATTAGCACATGCAAACCATTATAACCATAACATGATTGACAATTTAATTCAACAAAAAGATTATAGGTTAGCTCTCAAAAGAATATTTCCAATTGACACTCAAATACAAGACACAAACTACATATCAATACCATACTTTGGCAAGATATCAGAACAAATTGCAACTATAATAAGAAAAACCACCAGTTACAAAATAACCTATAAAACTAACACCAACACCTTTTCATTTTTACTCAATGCTAAAGACAAAACACAAGATATCATGAAATCAGGCATTTACCGTTTGAATTGTTCTTTTTATAACTCGGTTTATATTAGGCAAACACTTAGAAATTTCGACATAAGATACAAAGAACACGTATGCTCTTATAGACTTAAACATCCAGAAAAATCGAATTATTCCAAACACATTTTGGAACAGAACCACCCAATGACACCTCAAAACAACATTAAATTCTTACATTTTTGCAACAACAAACACAAATTAGACATTTTAGAAGCTTTTGAAATATACAGACATAAACGCACAGTACCTTTAATGAATGAACAAACTGAGCGTAGTAATTCTCCTTTATTAGAAGTGTTAGATATTTAGTTTTTGTTATGTATTGTATCTAGTTACCTATTTTCTGTATGTATTTATCCTTAGCAACGTGTTTGTTTATCAATCTTATCTACCTTTGATAATGACACAAAGTGTCGAAACAATATTGTCAGGTTAAGATATTAATAAAACTTGTGAAACTTTAACTAATCTTTGTATTTATATTATATTTCATTCTTTCTCTGTCATTGCTTTTAGTTTATGATATGCGATATCAAAAATTCTATATAAAGCTAACGTCTTAGGAGACAAATCTTGTCAGTCTCTTTTTACTGAAACGAGTGGCCTTAGATTCAAGTAGATTTCATCAGCTCTTATGTCTAAAAATATTTATTTTCAGTAATACCACAGATAATAAACAGATACGCAGCCTCTTGAAAATAAATACGCTAACTTTTTTCGTTAGTTTGTGCAACTGAACTAGGCGGCGTGACTGTGCTCTGGGCAACTACATTTGTCCATACAATTAATGAAGTAATATTCATTAATTGTTTGGTCGACTGCGACGTTATTATAGCATGCGCAAATTTACAGCCGACGCGGCAGCAGTATGACACACATGGTGTCTGACAGGTGATAGAATTCTTCACTATATAAACACATAAAAAGGATGAAATTTTAACAATATTATTTGTCTTACAGCGAGCTCTCTTCTTGGCGTGTTTGACTCGATTTTATATTTTTTCTGCATTTGTAGTATTTGTGCGGAGTGGATTAATAAATACGTATTTCTTCTTAATTTGTTTTAGTTTGAAGAGTTTATTTTCGTTTTGTTTAGTTACATTTTGTTTAGTTTTGTTTTATTTAGTTTCGTTTTGTTTAGTTTAGTTTTGTTTAGTTTCGATTAGAATATTGTTCATTAGCAAATATTAGATTCCTTAAATATTTCATACGACACTTTCTTTAAGTACCTATCAATTGTTTTAGTCGTTTTAGATTCGATTCACTTCGGATTTCTCGCAATTATTATACTTTAAATTTTTATTCATATTATTAAGTATTTGTGGTAATATTTAATTGTCTTAATACGCTGGTTACCAGTTTTAGCTGTGGGTTAAAAAAATAGTTGCATATTCATTGGTATATTAATTGCTTCTTGTTGTAACAATGCCGAATAGAGGTAGCAAATGTGCCGTGAAAGGTTGTGAAAAGTCTAACCGGTTTTTCCCAAATTTGAATTATTTCTTCTTTCCAAAAAGTGACATGCAAAGAGAAAAATGGATTCAGTTTTGCGGAAAGATTGAATTAGTTGGATTGCCATACGAAAAACTTCGCTATAGAGTTATATGCGAAGAACATTTTGATGTTTCCCAATTTGTTATAACTGAAAACGAAAAAAAAGGCTCATCTCAAATGCAATACCAACTGCAGAAAATAAAATAGCTGAGACATCTAATTTATCCCTACATCAGCCAAGTTGTAGCCGGGCAGATCCTGTTAAAACTTACAGCAAATTTTCAGCTTTTTTTCCAAAAAAACCTGATGCTTCTATCTGTGTTTCACCCGATCGTTCAGAGACGGGACTTGTGAATGTAAACTCATCGCCGTTTAATACACCGACTAAAAGTAAATTGAGTAAAAATAAATATAAAAAACAAGGCAATAGTGATCTGTGGCGAAAAAAGTATTTAAAACTAAAACAAGCGCATACAAAATTATTGAGCCAACTAAAATCAAAAAATGAAAAAATGAAACGTTTACAAAAGAAACTGAAAGAGAAAAATTTAAAAGATTCCATCGATTCATCAGATATATCGCAAAGCGCAAAGACATTTTGCAAAATGCAACTCCTACACAAAAAGAACTCACTTTGGGAAGAAGATGAGAAAAAAATTTCGTTAGATTTACATTATCGTGCACCTGGTGGCTACAGATATTTAAAAAATCATAAGCAGATGAATTTACCATCTGAAAGTTCTATTCGTTTATGGTCAAATATTCCTAACTTTACTACAGGGTTTAACACACATTTAATTGACGCTTTGAAATATAAAAGTAATTCTTTTCATTTAAACTCCGAAAAATGTTGTAATTTAGTTTTTGACCAAATGAGTCTGCACAAATACGTCCAGTACTGTCCAAGTCTAGATATTATTGAAGGATATGAAGATATGGGACATTTGGGCAGAAACCCGAATTATGCCACGGAAGCATTGGTTTTTATGATGCGAGGCATAGTTAAAGATTTTAAATTACCTTTGTTTTATTTTCTATCTAATAATTCTGTTAAAGCTGATAGTTTAGTCAACCTTGTTCCAAAATGTATTGAAATTGTAAATAATTCAGGTTTCGATGTTAAGTCTATTGTATGCGACCAAGGAAGTACAAACCAAAGCCTCATGAGAATGTTATGCGCTTCTCAGGAAAAACCGGTTTTCGCTATCTCAGATAAAAAAATATATGCCCTCTTTGACGTCGTACATCTTATTAAAAGCATAAGAAATCGTTTACTTGAAGCCGACTTTCTTGTCGAAAATAACAAAGTATCTTTTAAGCACATAGCCGATACATTTGCTATCGACATCAAATTAAAACGTGCAAAGTTCTTAGGCCATTTGACGGATGCACATATTAGACCTAACAATTTTCAAAAAATGTCCGCTCACTTAGCAATGCAGGTATTTAGCCATAGAACAGCATCCGGTATTAAAACAGCCATAGATTGCAAATTGATTGATCCAGGTGCTTCGCATACTGTTGATTTTATTGAAAAAGTGAATCGATTAATAGACATTCTAAATAGTAGATTCCAATCAACGTCAAATCCTTACAATTGTGCAATTAGCGAAAGCAGTACATTAATAGAGGATCTAAACTATTTCGTTAAATGGATTGAGACTTGGGAGGTTATAACACTAGACAATAGAAAACACAAAGTACCACCATGTTTTACCGGACTTCAGCAAACTATTAACGCTATTATTATGATGTGGCAAGAGCTAAAAAATGTAGAGGTTCCTTTTTTACGAACAAATAAGTTAACGCAAGATCGTTTGGAAAATTTATTTAGTACAATTCGTGGTGCTGGCGGTTTCAATATGTACCCTACTGCCCAACAATTTAGGCATAGGCTAGAAAACATTGTCTTTCACAGGATAGATCAAAGTTGGACCGAAGGAAATTGTCAAAACGACGGAGAATCTCTTTTAACAATTACAAATTATTTGAAATCCCAAAAAGTCCGTGATAATTTAAATATGCCTTCCACATCTAAAACCAATCAATCAGATCTAAGTGTTGAGTGTGTAATAAATGAAGTAGAAGACGATTTAGATTTACATAGTGAGGTTTCTATTATAGAACTGTGTTCGATTTCCTATTATGCTGGATACCTAATAACTAAATGCCTTAAAGCATTTCCATGTGAAAATTGCATTTTGACTAATATAAGAGATAAAGACGAACAACAAGAATCAGACTTATTAATACTCAACAGGGATTACACTACTGGCCACTTGTGTCTTCCATCAGAATTATTCACTTCAATTGTCGAATTCCAACTAAGCTGCTATGTTGAGATATATGAAACAATTAAACATAAAAAACAATTGTCAATTTTACTCTTTAATCATATAAAGTCGAAAACCGATCTTCATTTTCCAAGCTGGTTTGTGAATCAATGTATTGAACATCGTATATATTTACTTAAGTTATTAATTAAAGTTAAGTTATTGAAAGATTCTCTTTGTGAATCTAGACGTGTTAAAAAAGTTAACAGTAAAACAAGACATAAGTTAAAAGTTGTCAAACATTTATAAATCTTATGATTCCATTCTTGTTTTAAAATAGTTAAGTATTTGTATACCAAGATCGCGATCTCTTTTTAGTACTGAGAGAATAATTGTAGCCGAAGCCAGGATAATCTCGAGGGCGCTAAAGAATTTCGCGAACAAGGTATACACATCTTTTTATGTGCAACCGTAAAAAATAGATACAAATTCCATTGCTTTTAAAGACCGACAGTTTAATTCATTTTATAATGTTTGTTGAATTTATTTACTACAAATCAAGAAACATGTTGTACGTTACTGGAAGTACGTAAATATAGTAACTATTCCAAAATATTTAATTCCAACTACGGTGGAAATCGCCGCCGATAAGGTCGGAATGATGACTAACTCGCGGCACCAAACTGTCCTTGAAAGAGCAAAACTTTTAATGTCTCCTTCCGTCTCCTCCTCCCACTTATGAATTTAAAAAAACGACAAAAACCCGATCCGTGACGCCAGGCGGTTCTTAGCTTCAAAATAAGACCACCCACAGCTTTCAAAGTGGTCTGGGAGCCGAGAAAAAGGGACCGGTAGCTTTGTCTTCATCAATTAGTATATAAGATATTAGGTTTTAAAATTGAGGTTATGTAGTTTATGTGCACATTTCGAGACAGTGAGAACCGCCAATGAAATATCTCATTACAAAACCGGAAACACCTACTTCGCCATATTGAGACCCCATCTTGGCCGTATGTTGTAGATGATTATGTTCCTTTCTATAGTTTTATATTCTAAGCATAAACTACTTTCTCAATCTATATGTTTTTTCATTCGGCTAATTTCATGCCAATTCAAGTAGAGCCATGTGCTTCAATGTCTCCGAATTTTTTTGAAAATTCTGCTATACGACATTCTACATCATCTAATTAAATTTGTTATATCCTTGTCATATCTCTTTTTTTTGTGTTATCTGGCTCGTCCAGGTGTCAGATTAAAGCTAGTTCTTGGATCTTTCAGATTATATCAAAAAACATGCAACGACTTTGCAGAGTACAAAAATATCAGCCTCTCTGAAAGATCTAGAAACTAGCTTGAATCTGACACCTGGATGAGCCAGATAACTCAAGAAATAAAACAAGAGTTATGACAATTTTGGTAAGAGGATGTTCTGGTAGCAGAATTTGCATCAAAATCGAAATTTTTCAAAAAATTTCTACTTCGGCCATTTTCATCCAAAAAATCTGAAAAAATTAATTTAATATAATTTCGTATGTATCAATGCAAGGAAAAAAATTGAACAAAATCTGAGATACGTTTTTAAATTATGTGATTCGGCATGGAATTAGCCATGTCGGACTAACCGTTTTTTATTTACTAGTGGTCAAAATATGTAATTCTCATAACATTCGTGATAACAATTTTCTTTTTGTACGACCATGCTATTTCGGATTGTTTACCATACTTGGTTTTAGAACAGTAGGTTATTTACTGGTTGCTAAGCAAAAACACGTCGGTAAGTAATTACTTACCGTTCTGTTTTTGACAGAACGGCAAGTAAATTATATGTAATTTATAAAATAAATGCATGATCTTTAGATGTCTCTTTCGCGAGAAATCATTTATTTTCTAAATAATTGGACTATTTAAAAAAATGTATGTTGTTTATTTAAATTTGCTCAGGCCTCTTCAATATCCCAATTATATTCGTTTTCAGATTCACTCATTCTCACGAGTTTGACAAATATCGTGACATTCAAAAATAATAGTAATTACAAACGTATCCATGGTAACGACAAAACCTACTTAATGTTTGGTGGATATACAGGGCAAAAATAAATTATCTTAAATCTATTTTTTTCGGGGATATTTCCTTAGTTAATACCTTTGTATTCATAATGGTCGTACAAAAAATAGTATAAGCATCTCAAACAGTAAGGAGTTTACCGATCTCCTCCAATATTTGTCGTCGATCGGAAAACTGTCCTTACTGTTCTTGATACTTAATATACTATTACAAAATCATATATCCAAAAATAGCTGCGCGACATTCAATAACCAACTTTTTTGTAGGAAATTTAATTCTCGTTAACGTTTATAAAATCCATTTTGTACGTAGGAGTAGCCAAATTTGAAATATTTACGAAAAACGCGCAAAAAACGGCACTTTTCGGAATGTCACAAAATGACAGTTGCTGAAAAAAATTCTATCTCAGAAACTATTGAAGGTGCGAGGTTCGATAAAAAATTAAATTGTGGGGAATCTTGTCAGCTACATTTTGTCCGCCATTTTTCCAAGATGGCGCAGCCGGCTCATGACCCACCAAGGTCCATTCATGTGTATGTATACCTAGTGCTTTAGATAGAATTATGCATGCATCAAAAGACCTTGATCACCCACGCATGAGGAGTTGTGATACGTTTCTCAGCACCACATTTTAAGCGTATATACCAATTTTCAGCTTTTCCCAATTTTTTTTCTTTTCAAAACGTTATTACCTGAACCATGGTACTAATTGTAAGTTACTTGGAAATTGGATTTCGCGGCCTGTATTGTGTTTACTTCGCGTACAGTTTCACAAAAATTATATATTTTTAATAAAACAACTCGAACATATCTTATTGGTTTTATTTTGTTGTATCAAGAATTATGAGCATAACTTTATAGTTTTTATTCAGTTTTAAAATCACCTCCACACTGAAAAATATCACCACAATATGACAATGGTAAATTTGAATAATTTTATGTTTTATCTTAATTGTAACATATTTTTGCATTTATTAACCATAATAAATACTTTGTAGTTAACTTGATGAAAATTATATATTTTTGTTTATTGTTTCCAGCCTTATTTTGTGGAACTCCATAATCATGAAATAAATAAAGATATTAAAAGTTTCACAGTTTTATTAAAATATACCTGACAATATTGTTTCGACAGCTATGCTGTCATTATCAAAGGTAATATAATTATAAACAAACACGTCGCTAAGGTAGATACAAAATAGGTAACTAGATAAAATAATAATAATAATCATAATTAAACATCTAATACTTCCAGTAACGGAGAATTACTGAGCTCAAGTTGTTCATTCATTAAAGGTACCCTGAGTTTGTGTTTGTATATCTCAAAGGCTTCTAAAATGTCTAATTTGCGTTTGTTATTACAAAAATGTAGGAATTTAATATTATTTTGAGGAGTCATTGTGTGATTTTGTTCTAAAAGGTGTTTGGCGTAATTCGATTTTTCAGGATGTTTATTTTTGTAATGACGTACGTGTTCTTTATATCTTATGTCAAAATTTCGAAGTGTTTGTCCAATATATACCGAACTACAAAAAGAACAATTTAAACGGTAAATGCCCGATTTCATGATATCATGTGTTCTGTCTTTAGCATTAAATAAAAATAAAAAAGTGTTAGTGTTGGTTTTAAATGTTATTTTATAATTGTTGGTTTTTCTTAGTATATGTGCAATTTTTTCTGATATTTTGCCAAAATATGGTATAGATATGTAATTTGTGTCTTCTGTTTGATTGTCAATGGGATATATTCTTTTGATAGCTAACCTATAATCTTTTTGTTTAATTAAAGTGTCAATCATGTTCGAATTATAATGATTTGCATGTGCTAGTTGTTTAATGGTTGATATCTCTTTACTAAAATCTGATTTTGTTAGTGGAATAGTTAAAGCTCTGTGTAATAATGATCTGTATGCTGCTATTTTATGTGTATTGTGGTGACAAGATTCATTTGGTATTGTTATGTCTGTTTGTGTTGTTTTTCTGTATATGGAAAATTCAAAAAGATTGTCTGCGTTGATTTTGATATGATTATTATTATTATTTTATCTAGTTACCTATTTTGTATCTACCTTAGCGACGTGTTTGTTTATAATTATATTACCTTTGATAATGACAGCATAGCTGTCGAAACAATATTGTCAGGTATATTTTAATAAAACTGTGAAACTTTTAATATCTTTATTTATTTCAAAATTATATATACTTAAAATCATCTTAATTAAGTTTGGAGTTAACTGGTAATAAGAAATCAATCTTTGTCATTAACTGTAATAACTACGTATATAAAATTATAATAATTTAATTTTGGTGTTAATTACTATCAATTTTTCAAAATATTTAACAAAAAAATTAATTAGAAAGGTTGTAATGAATTTATTTATTACATAGGTTCCACTCAATACAACTTGTCGTGACGCTTCTAAAATGCGCCAACTTTGAAAACATTCAAAATATGTTACTTACAAGCAAACTACAACTCAACACACGTAATTTGTAATTTTTTTCTTAAATTGGCAATTCGGCCGTTTTGGCAATCTCAAATCAATGGGCGAACTAAAAAATCAAATTCAGCAGATCATTTTACATTAGATTACCTATTTTTTAGGTTAGTGTTCGTGAGTTGTATAGAAGGTGTCGAATTCAGAGGGTCTGCTCTCCGACTATATCTGATTTATTTTATTTTGATGTAACAAGAATTATCAGCATATTAGCATAGCATATATTATATATGTTTGATGTAATTTGCAACAATATTATTGCATTTATTAACCATAATAAATACTTTGCAGTTAAATTATAAAGTTGACAAGAATGACAGTAATTAATGAAAATAACTTTGAATCTATAAAATCATTTTGATTTAATTTTGGTTTTATCTAATACGAAATCAATCTTTCTCATCAATCAATCTCGTCAATTTTAAAAATCTTGTAAAATGATAATAATTTAATTTTGGTGTTAATTGTAATTCTTAGAATCAATCTTATTAATTAATTAAAGGGTTATAATGAATAAATTTATTACGTAGGTTCCACGTTATTCCAAATTGCATTTAAACAAATTGTCTCAAACTTTTTTCCTCTCTATACGTCACTGCGTCACAGGCGTGGTTAAGATTAAAATGTTCAATCGTGCAAAACCTATTTCCTTCTGTAAATTTCTCTTAAATTCTATATGTAGCGCGCTCTGTTGAAAAATACTGTAATTAAATAAGCAAGCTTATTTTCTCCCATTTGGCTATGCATCTGTACGTTTATCTGTGCTTTGTTGTAACCTCTTTATTCACGAATGTTCCAGTAAAAGAAGCAGTAGATATGATACAACGGAAATACCAAGTCCCAAATGAAATCATCGAGTTAACAAGACACTGCCTAAACAACACCTACTTCATCTACAAAGATCAACGGTACAAACAAGTTGAGGGAGCACCTATGGGATCACCTTTATCGCCGGTAATAGCGAACCTATTCATGGAAGAATTAGAAGTCCGAGCAATAGAAACGGCAAGTGACAAACCTAAACTATGGCTAAGATACGTAGACGATACTTTTATTATATGGACCCATGGAGAAGAAAAACTGCAGACCTTCTTACAGCATCTAAACAACATACACCAGAAGATCAAATTCACAATGGAGGTGGAAAAAGACAATCAACTACCTTTCCTAGATGTATCTATAATCAAGAAGGAAGACGGCAGCCTGGGATACACAGTATACCGAAAATCAACCCACACAAATCGCTACCTGAACGCGCAGTCACATCACCACCCAGCGCAACTACAGCCAGTAGTCAAGACATTAATAACCAGATCACAACGATTGACTGATGACGATAATAAACATCAAGAACTAGAACAGGTGAAGTTGGCATTAAAACAAAATGGTTTCTCGTCCAGAAATATCAAGAAAGCGTTAACACCAAGGGACCCAAAGCCAAAGGAAGAAGAAACATCGGTATCTAAAGCGCACTTACCGTAGATCAAAGGGACCACGGACAAAATAAGTAGAGTGCTGAGAAAACACAACATCGACACCATCTTCAACACCGACAAAAAGATTGGAAACATGCTACCATCCGCAAAAACAAAAATACCACTAGAAAGCCAAGGAGTATACGAGATCCCATGTAAAGACTGCGGGGAATCCTACATAGGGCAGACCAACAGAAGAATTCAAGTAAGAAGAGAAGAACACCGAAATGCAGTCAACAAAAATGAGGAAACGTCTTCACTAGCACAACATGTAAGTGGTACATCTCATAACATAGATTTCGAAAATACAAAAGTTTTAGCGAATATACAACATAAGACCCGACGAACCATAAGAGAAGCCATTGAGATCGAGAAACGTCCGAACAATCTTAATACCAGGGACGATACACAGCGACTACCATCAGCTTGGAAACCAGCTATAACCAGCATCACCGTCAAGAAGCGAAAACCAGCACAGCAGAACGATAAAAGGGAAAGCGAGAGAAAGCCACCGGATCAAGCGAGACCAATGACACGCAGCCGCGCCAAAAACCAGCCGACCGCAACCATGCGCAACACCGTAACCGTATATAAAGACCAACCGCTGCAGCAAGACGTCAGTCTACATCGTGTAACCACGCGAAGTAGAAGGAAGTTAGAAGTGACCTGAATATGGCAAGTGTGATCTTGCCGAAACGTCGTCAACCATTGTCTGGTTCCTCTAGGAGCCGAATAGTGAATATTTTAATTTTACTTTTCGACATAGTCTCCTTTGAGGTCTATACAATTGTTCCAACGATATTCAAGTCGCTTAATCCAATCACTATAATACGACGAACTAAATGCATCAAAATAATCGTTTTTTTCTACAATCACTTCTTCATTTGATGAAAATCTTTTACCACCAAGCCAATTTTTCATTTTTGATTTCAGAATTTCGAATCGTAATTCAACTAATTTTGCCGTTGCAATTGCAGATGAGTCAGCCGGTGCATTATCGTGATGGAACAACATTTCTTTTCTAGCAAAATGCGGTCGTTTTTCCTTTAGTTTTTTATTCAGCTGGACCAATAGCGACGCGTACTACTCTCCTGTGATTGTTTTGCACTTGTGGAGATAATTTATAAAGATAACGCCACGAGCATCCCAAAACAAAGTGGCCATAACTTTGTTAGTCGATGCAACCACTCTCGCTTTCTTCGGTGCACTGCAACCGACTTCTGCTCATTGTTTTGGTTGAATTTTTGTTTCGGGTGTGTAGTGATGTATCCAAGTTTCGTCAATAGTAATAAATCGACGCAGAAATTCAGTGCAATTACGCTTAAAAAGGCTCAAACAGTACTCAGAATTGGTTACACGAATTCGTTTTAGGTCTTCAGTTAACAAACGCGGCACCCATCTTACTGACAGTTTTCTCATATGCAAGTGTTCATGTAAGATATGACCAACACGTTCTTTTGATATGCCAATAGTGTCGGCTAGCACACGCACCTTCAATCGACAATCATTTAAAACGAGATCATGAAGTTTGGTGATCATTTCGTCAGTGGTAGCCTCTTTTGGACGTCCTGATCTTGATTCATCTTCGATGCTTCTACGACCACGTTTAAATTCATTCACCCAAAAACAAACTGTCTTAAATGATGGTGCATATTCGCCATGAACATGAACTAACTCCTCTTTGATCTCTTTTGGTTTTTCCCGTCAATATGAAAATGTTTAATAACAGCACGAAATTCTTTTTTATCCATATTCACAAAACAACCGATCCCCTTTATTGTTTATAACTGTAAAATTCAAACTACGCAATATATTTGGCGCTAATCTTTGCAGCTGTCTTATAAAAGGTTATAAATTTGATAAATGTCACTCATGTGTTCATTGTGATGTCATTTCTGTATTACTTACTTCACTATTCAGGCCGCCCTCGTATGAGTTTGTTTAACAAAAACTTCGATATCAACGTACATTCTGAAGATTAAGAAAGGAGCACGTTTTTTTGCGGAAATTGAATCCCGGTCAAATTGTGATATGTTGTAGTTTATATTGATCAAAAGTATCCGGTGTCAAGAAGCTCTAAAATTAACAGTTTTGGAGTTACAGAGCACGAAAGGCAGGGAAAATTCATACTTCGGTTTATGGATTTTTAACACTTACAGCCTCGGTAATTCATTCTCGGTCAATTTTTATTTTGATTAACCGCGACTAGGTTGCGTGAGTGAATTTGGCACATCATTTGGCTCTGAAAACGGCCGATTTATTTGAAATTAGAAAATGAAAAATACCTATTGTTGATTATTGGGTATGGTGTAGATGGAGAATGAAACGGCCCCGGTACCGGGTGCCCCATTATATTTTGACCCTTTATAAACCTATATAACGTTTCAACTAATTGAGATAATGAAATGCGATGTTTATTATTCTTCTTATTGTTTAAAGATTTTTTTCTGAGTATCCGTCTTTTTTGTTCATCGCCGGTTTAATCGGAAATGACCTAGCGTATTTTTGGGGATAGGGCAACTTTGTAATTTCAAATGGAACACCCCGTATCATAGTTGGCAAGCCCATTGTTCCCTCTTTCCAAAAGTACCATACTCGTCATGGTTATTATATAGGGTGATGGTTTTATAAGCTCTTAAAGTGAATACTGCATGTTATTGAAATACTGCGAAAAATATAATGATTCACAAAGTAGACTACGGCAATTAAAGAAAACATCACTGTAAACGTCAAATTAGCTATCCCCGCAAAATACTCTGTCATTTCCGGATAAACCGGAAGTGAGAAAAAATAACGAATACTCAGAAAAAACTTTAAAAACTAAGAAGACTAGTGAACATCGCATTTCATTATCTCAATTAGTTTAAAAGTTATCTAGGTTCATAAAGGGTCAAAATATAATGGGACACCTGGTATAAATCTACATGAATGTGACAACATAATTATCTGTGTTAATCAAAACAAAAACAAAGAATATACACAAAAAATGAAGTTACCAAGGCTGTACAACAGTGTACGTGTATGCCGAAGTATGAATTTTTCCTGCTTTCCGTGCTCTGTAACTCCAAAACTGTTAATTCTAGAGCTTCGTAGAAGGAGAGACTTTCCTTCAGGATAATGTAAGCTACAACCTATCATAATTCCAGCCAATTTGACCAAATTATCCAATTTCGGTAAGAAACGTGCGGGGCTGTTTGCGCATCGGCACCCATTAGGCTTGCATAGTTAATTAATTCTTCTCTAATATTCTTAATGCTAGTTGTTAGGTTAATACTTATGCATTTTCTCTTTGATATTCATTAAAAATAATTATTAAAATTGTTTGGACAAAAAAGTAAACATTCTAATAAAAGGAACAAACAAAAATAATTTTACTATTATAACAACTTGATTCCTCATCAGATATTTCAAATCGTGTATTAGGATAACAAAAATGCTTGAGGGTGGTTTGCTGAAACCCTGGTAGCTATGCATTGATTTATTGGTGACACCCCGTATGGTACATAATAGTGCTACTGGTTACCAGATGGCAGCCCAGTCACTATAAATTTTAAAGCAATTTTAAATTAATTTCTATGGAGTTAAATTTTATTTTACGTTCTATTTTTAATAATATAATATTAATAATATTAAAAATTGTTATAAAACAACTTAAAATAAATGTTAACTTAACAAAGTTTAATTTCAAATAGGTATGATTTTAAATTTGTAAAAACTACAAATAAATGCATAGCTACCAGGGTTTCAGCAAACAACGTTCAACCTTTTCTGTTATCCTAATACACGATTTGAAGTTTCTGATGAGGAATAAGTTGTTATAATAGTAAAATTATTTTTAGTTGTTTGTTCGTTTTATTAGAATTTTTACTTTTTCAGCCAAACAATTTTAATAATTATTATTAATAAATATGTAACAGAAAATGCATAAGGATTAACCTAACTAGCATTAAGAATATTAGTGAAGAATTAATTAACTGAGGCATCTATGCAAGCCTAATGGGTGCCGACGTGCAAAGGGCCTCACACGTTTCTTGCGGAAATATAAACTCTAATAATAATAATATTGTATGAATACTATTCTCGTTCTTCATTTATTAACTTAGAACATTATGGGGCCTGGTTTCCAGGTTAAGAGTTGTAACAATTATTATTATTCTCCTACTTTTATAATTAAGTAATTACTAATAACTAATAACAAAAATTGAAATACGATGTCTATCGCAAAACGATTGTACTTTTTTACCGTTTTGTATTTTGTTTTTGTTTGAATGAGCTAACATAATGTTTTCTTTTGGCTTAAAATATGGAACATTTTATTTTTTATAATTCATATGTTATTATTTCTTAACAATATTTAAAATTAATAAATAAAATGTTGCCCAAATAAAACGCCTTCCCCGCAAAATATTTTCCGAGAGAAAGGGGTATTCTATTTAAATCACTTAATGTCGTGATTTAAATAGAATACCCCTTTCTCAGTACATTTTCTTCTTTTTCCACGGTTTCTTGCGTTAGTGCATCTTAAAGGTGAATGTGGGGGTGTCTTGTTTCTGGCTCGCCGAGGGATTAGCGTCTTCTATTCTATTCAGTAATTGCAGAGGAACAAGAAATTAAATTAGTTTCTTTAACAATATTTAAAAAGACGTTGAACACCGTATATTTATTTATTTATTTATTTATATTTTATTTCCCAATTACATATACAAATTTTTACATTTACAAAATATGCATTATTACTATTTAAATTATAATAAATTGTACATGAATGAAGCCTATATGGCGTCGGGAAAGTTCAGACAACCGTAAGTTAATAAAGAAAGCTGGATTACCTTTTGTATGAACAAGACTACGTAACTAACTTAAACTGGAAATATTTTTCAAAAATAAAATTGACGGAAACAAAAAAAGGAATTAAGACATGCTAATTTATAAGAAAAACGTGTACTGTAACTTAAAAGAAATAAGTTGAAACCATCAAGAGGAAAGACAAAAAGTTATGTCAGATCAACTGAATAATATTCATTTAAATTATAAAATACTTTATCTGTTAAGATCTGCTTAAGTTTAGTTTTAAATTTAGACTCATTAAGAGTTCTGATATTATATGGAAGTTTATTAAATATCCTTAACCCTTCACTTAAAAAACTTTTCCTATTAATATTTAATCTATAGTAAGGCAGACGTAGATTATTTGCATGTCTTGTCTGGTACTCATGAATGTCTGAGTTTGTTGTTAATTCTGCTGAATTTTTGTGAATATACATACAAATCTTATAAATAAACAAGTTTGACACAGTCATAATTTTAAGTAAATAAAACCAGTCTCTACAACTCTCAGTGCGTCTCAATTTACAAATTGCTCTCACAGCCCTCTTCTGAAGTCGAAAAACTTCCCGCACACTTCCCAAATTTGAGTTACCCCAGAACTGAATCCCAGAGCTCAAAATGCTATGGAAGTGCGAGAAGTAAAGCATCCTTAGTGTTTCAAGGTTCATGATTTTGGAAGATTGCCTTAGTAAGTAAATGGCCGAACTTAATTTACCCTTTATGTAATCAATGTGCGATTTCCAATTCAAATTCTGGTCAATTATAACACCAAGAAATTTGACCTTATCCGCGGGTCGTATTGAGCCATCAATTGTGTGAATTGTTGGTGGAATAACGCTGTTTTGGTGAGTATGAAATTGTAATACATTGGTCTTATTACAGTTCATTTTCAACTTGTTTGCTTTACACCAGGTGAGTATATTATTTGTATAATTCGTTGAATTTATTATTAATGTCTCTTGATTTTTTGATTTCAGCAGGATACTGGTGTCATCCGCGAAGAGGATAGTTTTTGCATCATATTCGTTAGGTAGACAAAATACAACGTCATTGATATAGATTAAAAATAATAAGGGACCTAGAACAGACCCTTGCGGGACACCACATCTGGTTGGCAGTAGATTAGATAAATGCTGACTGATACGTCCATTGGGGTATGTGTGGGATATTTCTACTTGTTGCTGTCGTTTATTCAGGTATGTACGAACCCAGTCCAAGCCCACACCTCGGATACCGTAATATTCCATTTTATCTAGTAGAATTTGATGATTGACACAGTCAAAGGCTTTTGTAAGGTCGCAAAAGACCCCCAAAGACTTACCGCCCTGATCTAAAGTTTCCATGATGTCTCGAAGAACATCAGCAATGGCATCTTCTGTGGATCGGTTTTCGCGAAAACCATACTGATTTGGCACTAATACATTATTAGTTTTAAGAAAGTCTGTTATTCTTTTGTACATACATTTTTCAATTAATTTTGATATAGAAGGCAATAAAGATACTGGTCTGTAATTGTCTTTTAATTTTTTATCCCCTTTTTTTATATAAGGGTTTGATCACTGCAATTTTATACACGTCCGGAAATGTTCCCGTTTCAAACGACTGATTAATTAAATACACTAAAGGTTCAACAAGTAAGTCCACATTTTGTTTAATAACTGTAATAGGTATTGAGTCGTAGCCACTTGAATTTTTGTTTTGTAATTTATTTGTTTCTTTTAGTAGTTCTTCTTTTGTTATAGGATTTAGAAAAATTGATGCATTGAAATTTTTAGAATTATTTCTAAGATAAGTTAATGGATCAGGAGCATCCTCTGAACCGTCAGATCTTGTCAGTCCAGCATTTGCAAAGAAATCGTTGAGAATGTTTGCTATTCTTTTAGGATCATTCGATTCATACAATTGTAAGTTCTCAGTATTTCTATTTTTAGTTCGATTTGTTTCTTCCTGAATAATCTTCCAAGTAGCTTTAATTTTGGAATTGGACAGTGTTATTTTATCAGAAATATACAATCGCTTAGCTGCTTCAATCACATTCCGTAATATATTCGAATATTTTTTAATATAATTTGCTAATATATCGCTATGTATGAATGAATTAATTTTGATCAATTCTCTCTTAGTTCGACATGATATTCTTAACCCTTTGGTGATCCATTTGCTTTTTGTTTTATGATCAGCACGTACTTTAATTGTTACTAAGGGAAAAGCTTTTTCAAAATGTTTGTTAAAAGTTTTTGAAAAATTTTGAAACTTTGTGTTTGTATCAGAATTGTTTAAATAAGTGCTACTCCATGTTTCTGAGCTGATTAGATTTCTAAAATGTTTACAGTTGTTTTCATTAAACATTCTTTTCTGGATGAATAAGGTGTTTCTGGTGTTTTTATTTGGTATTATAGAAGCTTCTAAGAACTGACCGTTATGATCTGACAGACCTGCTTCTTTCGTGTAAGCTTCGTATTCTTGTTCGTTAATGTTTGTTAATATATTGTCTAGTGTAGATTTCGAAGTGTTTGTTATTCTTGTATACGAGTGAATTGATTTTCTCAAGTTGTGAATATTTATTAAATTCTGAAAGTCTTGAGTAAAATTATCTTCTTGGTTATGAAATGGTATATTGAAGTCTCCTGCAAGAATAATGTATTTGAATTTATCCACTTTATCTAGCAATAAAGACATCTTTTCTAAAAGTATATCTCTGTCCCCGTCCGGTGTTCTATAGAAAGCAATTACAACTAAGCTTATAGACTTATGTTTAACTGCAATATATTCAAAGTGCTTATCAATAGATTCAACCTCCAATTCCATTTTACAGAATTCATGTATTTTATTAGCAAATATGAGGACTCCCCCATGTGTGCCTGAATCTCTACTTCTAACATTTGCAATGTAATATCCAGGTAAGTTGATTAAGTCAATTTCGCCTGTGGCTAACCAGTGTTCTGATATTAAGATTAAATCTGGTTTAATTTTTTTACTATGTGTTGAAATTAAACTGTCTAAGAATAGTTCTAACTGTAGCATTTTACCTCTTAAAGATTGAGTATTCTGATGATAGATTGTTAATTTGTTATACTTAAGGTTGTCTTGATTTAGTTTTTTTTAATTATTTGTGGATAGCCTTTAATATATTTTATAGTTAAGTTATCTTCTCCTTGCTCTGTTCTGGTTTTTAAATTATTTTGTACATTTTTTAGAAATGCCTGTTGATGAGGTGTACGATCAGCACCTATTTTGATATTGCCTGATTCAAATGTTTGCCTATTTTTTAGAATATAACGGGCACAACTGCGGTTATTCAAAATTAATTTAATTGGCCTTTTTTTATCAGTAATTGGCTTTCCCACGCGTATAACTTTCGCATTAGATAGGTCGATATTCAAATCGGAGCCCAATATTCGTTTTTATTTCTTTGGTATCGGATTCATTACGAGTAAGTGGATTGCCGTCAGTACACTCTTTAACATTATAGACCATAACATTCGATTCCCTGTTTTTACGATCTTCAATTTCACTAATAATTTTTTCAAATGTTACTTCATTAAGATCGTTTTGGTTACTTTTTTGTTGCTCCTTTAATTCATTAATTTCCTGTTGCAAATTCAAGATCAGTGCTTTTATTTCATTTACTTCATTTATTTTCTTTTCACAATATATACAAAAATATTTAATAGTACGCTTTTTGTTTACTAACAATGGGATTTCGGTACGGGCTATATCAGTACAAGTGGTATGTACATACCTATGACATCCATCGCAACGAATTTCCTTATCAATGGAGTGAATGGCACCTTGGCAGACTATGCATTCAGTTTGCATTTTTCACAGAAACAAATGAGAATAGTTTTATGAACCAATAGCAAGAAATCAATTAGCAAATAAAATTCTTTCACTTTTCCTCTTCTTAATATTAAATTAATTTTAATATTAATATTAAATTCTTAAACCACTTCTATCTGTATTTTTAAGATATACACGTTAAACACATCACGATAGTCTGTTAACTACTCAATAAACCAGAGATAATAAAAGTTGTAGGCACAATAGGTAGGCACATGTGTGTCGAGTACTTTTATTTATACGACGCTCAACCCGCTAAAAAACGTTTTGTAATAATTGTTTTTCTACTCCCGCACTCTAATTCAATTATTATGTCTGCAATAGCGGTTTGAATATCAGGTTCATAATCAGGTCCGGAGATAGAACGCATTAATTTTAAGGGGTGATAGAAGACACCAAAAGGAACAAAAAAGTCTTATACAACTTTGTTCTAGAACGTGCCACTTTTTCAGAAAAAAATAAGAAAGTTGGAAACTTTAACATCATTTTGCCGCGTTAATAATAGCACTTTAAGTATGGAGCTTTGTCGGCAGATGTATCTCATCTATCACAACAACAAACCTTAATAACGTTTTATCGTATCGTATGTCGTTTCCGCGTAAAATTGAATTCTTTTGACAATTACAAACTCATTTTACTCAATTAATGCATGCTCAACATATGCTCCAGTTTACACAAAATGCTGATGTGGATGTTTCTTGAACTTGAAAAAAGCACGTTTTGCTTAAGATTATTTGAGTCAGTGGCTGATTGTTGTATAAATAATACCCGTTTAATGCTATAATGCGCGACAATGCTGAGTTTTAGGTTTTTGAACTTGGAATGATTTGCCAATGCACGAGTTTGTTTATTTAATAACAGTTTTTAGTACCATTTTAGAGCGAGATAAGATAAACACTTTGTCAAAAAGCTCTTTAAATCATAGGCGTCCGGTATATCTTGGCTGATTAAATTAATTAAAGTAATAATAATTTTATAGAATTAACTGAATGTCGTATTAAATTAATTGATGTTTTTGAGGAGAATAATTAACGAACTTCAGAATCAGTAATTTTGCAATGGCAACCGGTCACTGTGGGGCGAGCCTTAACAAAATCCGCGCAATGAGGTAAAAATCCAACTTGTGTAAAGAATAAAAAATATATTGGCGTTTGATTATAAAATGTTCAGGGCATCTAGAATCGGTGACAAAATTTAAAAATCTTTGTTATTAATAAAAACTTTGATGCTTAAAGTTGTCACTACTTTGAACTAACAATTTCTCGACATTTCCAGGCTGAGATTTAAAATTAAATTACTTTTCTTGTATGGACCTTATTGAAACCAAAATTAAAAATGATAGTATTTGCAGCTACATAACTTAAGAAAACATGAACATGTGTTGTAGCTTTTATTTTAAAAAATCGTAAATTGTAAGAGCTTTTTCTTGCTAAAATTCAAATTCTGCTGGAGTTATACAAAAACGCCCGCATATCCCCGCTTTAAGATTTTTGTTAAAGAAAGAGCCAAAGCATCCTGGTTATTTTCATACAAAAACCGAATCCAACTCGAACCAACTTAAAAAGTTAAAAGCCGTTATTGTAGGCACTGCAAGAAATATTTACCGGTATTATTCGTATTATTTCAGGCATAGTTGTTGATGATGCAACATTGTGTTTTTGCGCCCTTTATCTCAACTGTTAGAAACAACTAAATACCACGCCTTAAGAAGTTGGCTTTTTTAAGTGTTACCATGATCCCAGATCCCTAGGTACGCAGAATGGGGTTTTCTAATAACTGCAATAAAAATTTAACAAAGCTGAAAGCATCATAACTCATAACAAACAGCATGATTGAAACCTTTTAGTAAAATGGAGATTATTTACGAATGAAATATTGGCAATTATTATAAAACTTTATAAGTAAACTGTTATTTCTTAAGGAATGGCAATCTCGTTTATAAATGCCGACTTAAAAATATTACCTAAATTCTTAATTGGAAACTATTAATTGCGCTTACTGAATATTGCTCTAAAAATTCCCATAACTTAATACATGTTAATTAACAAATTGCATAATCAGATGCGATATTGTTTTCGTTAAATTGATTTCTGTATTCCCCCTGTTTTTTAATACGCAATTACAAACGTTTCTTTAAATGGCTTCATTGCACTATGACACTTAAAACAATTGCATTTTTAATTAACTCGTTATTTGGGAGTAAGTATTCATCCGTATAACGCCGCCGCTGGCGTTATTATTTATTTCAAATTAACACCAGAGAAAAGTGCTGCTTGTAATCTGATCTGAACTCATTTTTACACAGATGTTGATCATATCCTGACCTAGATTTCTTATTTACTGTTTTTAAAAACCTTTTGTAATAAAAAGCTATAAAACGTGCTTCATTTAGCTTTTTCAGCAAAACAACGGCTGTCATTGTACGTTTGTTTAGACTAACCGATCTTAATTCTAAAACAAGTTCAAGACCTTCAGTTGCAGAATGCGATTATACTTAAGCAAGGTTGCCAGATATGGCAATGGTTTTTTCTAAATTACTCGAAAGCCTATTAACATAGAAAAAAAATTATTAAGACTTTTTTGTTCCTTTTGATGTCTTCTATCACCCCTTAAAATAAATGCCTTCTATCTCATGACACCCTGTATAATGAAACAACTTTTCATAATGTGTTACAATTTTTCTTTGAAGGCTTTTCCCCAGTTCAATTTCACTTAATGTTTAACCTAAAATTTTTCTTTCTTAAAAGGCTTTTCTCCAGTGTGTTTATCATATTTTTGTCATTCCAAATATGGTAGTGTTTATGGGAATACCCTTTTATTGGCTTTGCCTTATTTGGTAATATTTCTGTTCAGGCTACCTCATTGGTGAATTCAACTTTATCTCGTTTCCTTGAACATTTTTGATAAGATGATCATCATTTGTTTTTTTAAAAGGTGAGTTGTAATTTGACTTGCAAATAGAGTGTTTGCTTCATTCCAATTTTACGAGATTTTTGATAATTTCTCTCTTTATGAGTTTATTGTGGAATTTAGTGCAATTCCTGGTGATCAGTTTTTCACAGTGGTGATTGTTTATATCACAGGAATCCAATCTTTTAAGCTCTACTGCAAGGTACACCTTTTCATTATTCTATCTTTATGGTTATCTCTAACAGTTCCTTGTTTGGTAGGAGTACCTTTCAATACAATATAACAAGAGGTGATAATCCACCCGTGTCTATCGTTTAAAGCCGATGTTCTACCTGCTTCCAACGTCTTGGACGGTGGAAGCAGGTAGAACGCAGTTAAACCAGGAAGTATAAAAGGAGGCTTCTGTTTCTTTTGTATCTGTGTCTTTCATTTCTACCAACGCTTGTGCCGAGTTCAAACGGCGGCTGCTATCTTAGAGGAGACGTTTGCCGGACCCAAAGATTAAGTCAGATGGAGGTTAATGCTTTTTGTGTAATAAATTTTAATATAGCTGGGACTTTTTTTAACACCGTGGGCTAGCCGGCCAGGAAGTCCCCGTTATATATTGGCGCCCAACGTGGTGCCCGAATTTCGAATTTCCGGTAAGCCTGTGGTTATGTTGATAGACAGTTAGTTTATACAGAATTTCTTTCTAGGCTTTTTTCCTTTTCCGGGTGCTTTTCTTCTCCGGCCTCTACCTTTACCTCTTTTTTTTCTTTTAATAATATAATAAATGTAACGAGCTGTTGGCTAATGACACTCAGGAATAACGAACTATTGACCAATGAGTTGAACAAATGGTTGCGCAGGAACAAGCCACAGTTAGTACTTACACGAGTACTAAACTTGGAAACGTACATATGGTCCATCGTCATGCAGACAATAGTAAATATTATTGATAATTAATATTGTTCTAAATTTATCCTAATCAATTATCCTCAGTGCTACTTAATTCTATTAAATATTAATTTAAATAAAAAAGACATCTTGATTGCAATAATTGGTAATTTTATTTATCAATTTCGTCTGATTTAAGAAGTAATATAAATAATATAATATAATATAAATTCGTCTCATCCTCTCGAATTTGTATAAAATCATTGAGAATTAGGAAAATCTAGTAGTTGCGTAAAAAAGTTCTCGTCTGATCGTGATCCAGTTCACAGTTTGAGATTACAGCTTATAACAGTTTTAGAAGTCCACTTAGGAGTAAGAATTAGTTATGGTCGAAGAAAAACAGTGTATGCAAATCGCGCATAATGGTTATTAATACACTCGTATGAATTTACAACACTCGCAGTGTTCGTGTTGTAAACGTCATACTCTGTATTAATAACCTTCATTATGTATTCGTTGTATAATATGCTATTTTCTTACAGCTATCAATTCAAACTACTCTTTATTATACATTTTACAGTAACCTGTTTACAGGTGAGCAGACAATCAAAAATTGCAGGTCGTTGGGTTTATCTCAATTATTATAGCATAAATCAGATCCGGTAACAACTATAATTGCAGAGCACCTAATAGAAAAAAGAAATAAATTAAAAATTAACCTAACTTAAAAAATTTTACCGGAAATGTTTGCTTTATGCGATATTCCATTTCACCCACCAACTCAATAAATTTACACAGTAATTCATCCGTCACTTCAATCATCAGCAGTAATTCATTCAGCACTATTGTGTGTTCACTAAGAAAATATTCACGGTATAATAATCAACACTATAATTTAACGGTGTCTCCTAACCATACATTGTATTTTAATTGCCAATACGTATTTCGGTAACATTGTTACCGTTTTCTCGATGTTACCTTCGAGACGGTTTCATGCCGTAAAAAAGGTAATATCGTTGGCGAAATATGTATTGGCAATTAGTCAAAGACAATGTGTGGTTAGGAGACAACGTTACATTGTAGTGTTGTAATCTAATAAACCACAATCTATTATATAATAACATAACATACAATCTATGATATAAAAGTTGATGCCGCACGTGTCGTTAATTAAAAGAATAATTTATAATAGACAAACATTAAAACTTCACTGAAACATTAATAATCATAAAATGCAGTTTTAAATTGCTCACATAAATAAAACAATTAATAATAAAATGGAGAGGTTTTACTATTTAGATGAAAAGATATAAATTCTAATCATAACATAGTGCTTTAAATTAAATAGATGGGGGAGTAAAAATTAGCACAATTGAGAGAGCATGATCTACAGCTGATGATTTTTTTTAAATAATATAATTATACAAACGGAGTCTTCACTAATAATAATTGATGAATATAGTAGTATAGTATTCATAAATTGTAAAAAAACATAAATTCTACTCATAAAAAGTAAAGCAAGTGGGTTTTAAAATTAGCGAAATTACACATACGAGGTAAGCGTCATAGATTCTCGGCCCGGCAGGCTTCTACAGGTGCCAACATGTTCAAACTCGGTTGCGTCATAGTTCAACATGTAAGAAGCCTACACTATATATATTACTGCTAGAAGCGTAATAGATTTTAGTAGCCACTCAAGCATCGTGACGAGTGCATGAAAATGTCGCAGCTAACGAAAATTGAGTACGGTGCGGTCATTAAATTTTTAACAAAAGAAGGGGGCACACGCCTAATCATCAAACAACGTATGACGGTGTTTATGGTGATTTATTTCCTTCATATTCTACTGTAAAAAAGTCGTCAAAATGCTTCCGTTTGGAGCAAGAATCTCTTGAAGATGATGAGCGCACCGCACCGGTCGGCCAATTGAAGCGGTGACGCCTCAAAACGTTGCAATCATTGAATGGTATTAGAAGATCGCCGTTTGAAAGATAAGGAGTTAGCAGTGATGTCTGACATTTTGGAAACAAGTGTTCGTCGAATTCTTCATGACCATTTGGGTATGAATAAAATTAGTGCAAGATGGGTACCGCGTCTTCGGTCTGCTGTTCAACGTCAACGTCGCGTCGAATGTGCGCGCTCGTTTTTAAACTTGTGTGGAGACGACCCAAAGCCGATTTTGGAGTCCACTGTCACTGGAGATGAATCAATGGTTCTGTATTATGATCCAAAAAGGCGAAAGTCGCTCAATCGACAAAGGAATTATGGCAACCATATTCTGCGATTGTGACGGCATTCTACTGATTGATTTTAAAGAACGCAATACAACTGTTAACAGTACATATTATGCGTCTTTATTGCATAAATTGAGCAACAACATTCGTGACAAATTGACAAATTGACAAGAGGTGTTCGATTATTACACGACAATGCACTCGTTTATACTGCCGCAATTTCACAAGCTGCCATTCGCGAATGCGATTTTGAAGCATTGGATCATCCACCGTACAGTCCGGATATGGCTCCTAGCAGAGCCTTCTATAGCTTAACGAGCCTGGAACTGTATCCCTACTACCATTCTGACGTAGAAACAGTCGATGATCGGATTGAATTATTCACGCTGCCGCGAGAACCAGCAGACTAGCATAGCGTCTCCCAAATATTATATTTTTAGTGCAAGACAAACGTTTTGTAAATATTTGTGGTAATTTTATAATTATTTACCTAATGCATTATGTTGTTAAAAATCTTATTTTAGAAAATGCCGTCAAGTTGCTGTGTACCACGCTGCACTAGTAATTATTGCTAGAATAATTATTAAGCAAAATGTTACAGAACGTATTGATGCTGTGTTTTAAAAGGCTCATTATTGAATTCCCACATTCACATTCGGGATTTTCACTTGGGTTAAAACCTAAAAGTTCTAATTTCTTTAACGATAATTCTACAAGAATTCTCTTGTGATTTAAAACTTGAAAAGGTTGTTTCGTATCTCTCAGAAATTAGCACTTGAAATAAAGAATAAGTATTTATTATTACATCATTAAAAAACTGTTTGGCATATTTCAGCCCACCTCGATCAAGCAGTTTAATATAACTATTTATGCTGGCCGAAGTATCCAATTCGACGTCTCGAAGAGGTTAGGGTACAAAGAGATTTGTATAAGCGCAAATCTATCCCATAGCACATTTTTCAGAAAATTGTGATTAGGATCACATAAATGCAAAGAGGTTAGGGTACAAAGAGATTTGTAAAAGCGCAAATCTATCCCATAGCACATTTTGCAGAAAATTGTTATTAGGATCAGATAAATGCAAAGAGGTTAGGGTACAAAGAGATTTGTAAAAGCGGAAATCTAACCCATAGCACATTTTGCAGAAAATTGTGATTAGGATCACATAAATGCAAAGAGGTTAGGGTACAAAGAGATTTGTAAAAGCGCAAATCTATCCCATAGCACATTTTGTAGAAAATTGTGATAAGGATCACATAAATGGAAAGAGGTTAGGGTACTAAGAGACTTGTAAAAGCACAAATCTATCCCATAGCACATTTTACAGAAAATTGTGATTAGGATCACATAAATGGAAAGAGGTTAGGGTACAAAGAGATTTGTAAAAGCGCAAATCTATCCCATAGCACATTTTGCAGAAAATTGTGATCAGGATCAAATCAATGAAAAGAGGTTAGGGTACAAAGAGATTTGTATAAGCGCAAATCACTCCCATAGCACATTTTGCAGAAAATTGTGATTAGGATCACATCAATGGAAAGAGGTTAGGGTACAAAGAGGTTTGTAAAAGCCAAATCTATCCCATAGCACATTTTGCAGAAAATTGTGATTAGGATCATATAAATGAAAAGAGGTTAGGGTACGAAGGAATTTGTAAAAGCGCAAATCTATCCCATAGCACATTTTGCAGAAAATTGTGATCAGGATCAAATCAATGAAAAGAGGTTAGGGTACAAAGAGATTTGTATAAGCGCAAATCACTCCCATAGCACATTTTGCAGAAAATTGTGATTAGGATCACATCAATGGAAAGAGGTTAGGGTACAAAGAGGTTTGTAAAAGCCAAATCTATCCCATAGCACATTTTGCAGAAAATTGTGATTAGGATCATATAAATGAAAAGAGGTTAGGGTACGAAGGAATTTGTAAAAGCGCAAATCTATCCCATAGCACATTTTGCAGAAAATTGTTATTAGGATCAGATAAATGCAAAGAGGTTAGGGTACAAAGAGATTTGTAAAAGCGGAAATCTATCCCATAGCACATTTTGCAGAAAATTGTGATTAGGATCACATAAATGCAAAGAGGTTAGGGTACAAAGAGATTTGTAAAAGCGCAAATCTATCCCATAGCACATTTTGTAGAAAATTGTGATAAGGATCACATAAATGGAAAGAGGTTAGGGTACTAAGAGACTTGTAAAAGCACAAATCTATCCCATAGCACATTTTACAGAAAATTGTGATTAGGATCACATAAAAGGAAAGAGGTTAGGGTACAAAGAGATTTGTAAAAGCGCAAATCTATCCCATAGCACATTTTGCAGAAAATTGTGATCAGGATCAAATCAATGAAAAGAGGTTAGGGTACAAAGAGATTTGTATAAGCGCAAATCACTCCCATAGCACATTTTGCAGAAAATTGTGATTAGGATCACATCAATGGAAAGAGGTTAGGGTACAAAGAGGTTTGTAAAAGCCAAATCTATCCCATAGCACATTTTGCAGAAAATTGTGATTAGGATCATATAAATGAAAAGAGGTTAGGGTACGAAGGAATTTGTAAAAGCGCAAATCACTCCCATAACTCATTTTGCAGAAAATTTTGATTATGATCACATAAATGGAAAGAGGTTAGGGTACAAAGAGATTTGTATAAGCGCAAATCTATCCCATAGCACATTTTTCAGAAAATTGTGATTAGGATCACATCAATGGAAAGAGGTTAGGGTACAAAGAGATTTGTAAAAGCGCAAATCTATCCCATAGCACATTTTGCAGAAAATTGTGATTATGATCACATAAATGCAAAGAGGTTAGGGTACAAAGAGATTTGTAAAAGCGCAAATCTATCCCATAGCACATTTTGCAGAAAATTGTGATTAGGATCACATAAATGGAAAGAGGTTAGGGTACAAAGAGATTTGTAAAAGCGCAAATCTATCCCATAGCACATTTTGCAGAAAATTGTGATTAGGATCACATCAATTGAAAGAGGTTAGGGTACAAAGAGGTTTGTAAAAGCCAAATCTATCCCATAGCATATTTTGCAGAAAATTGTGGTTAGGATCACATCAATGGAAAGAGGTTAGGGTACAAAGAGATTTGTAAAAGCGCAAATCTATCCCATAGCACATTTTTCAGAAAATTGTGATTAGGATCACATCAATGGAAAGAGGTTAGGCTACAAAGAGATTTGTATAAGCGCAAATCTATCCCATAGCACATTTTGCAGAAAATTGTGATTAGGATCACATCAATGGAAAGAGGTTAGGGTACAAAGACATTTGTAAAAGCGCAAATCTATCCCATAGCACATTTTTCAGAAAATTGTGATTATGATCACATCAATGGAAAGAGGTTAGGGTACAAAGAGATTTGTAAAAGCGCAAATCTATCCCATAGCACATTTTGCATAAAATTGTGATTAGGGTCACATCAATGGAAAGAGGTTAGGGTACAAAGAGATTTGTATAAGCGCAAATCTATCCCATAGCACATTTTGCAGAAAATTGTGATTAGGATCACATCAATGGAAAGAGGTTAGGGTACAAAGAGATTTGTAAAAGCGCAAATCTATCCCATAGCACATTTTTCAGAAAATTGTGATTAGGATCACATCAATGGAAAGAGGTTAGGGTACAAAGAGATTTGTAAAAGCGCAAATCTATCCCATAGCACATTTTTCAGAAAATTGTGATTAGGATCACATCAATGGAAAGAGGTTAGGGTACATAGAGGTTTGTAAAAGCCAAATCTATCCCATAGCACATTTTTCAGAAAATTGTGATTAGGATCACATCAATGGAAAGAGGTTAGGGTACAAAGAGGTTTGTAAAAGCGCAAATCTATCCCATATCACATTTTTCAGAAAATTGTGATTAGGATCACATCAATGGAAAGAGGTTAGGGTACAAAGAGATTTGTATAAGCGCAAATCTATCCCATAGCACATTTTGCAGAAAATTGTGATTAGGATCACATCAATGGAAAGAGGTTAGGGTACAAAGAGATTTGTAAAAGCGCAAATCTATCCCATAGCACATTTTTCAGAAAATTGTGATTAGGATCACATCAATGGAAAGAGGTTAGGGTACAAAGAGATTTGTAAAAGCGCAAATCTATCCCATAGCACATTTTTCAGAAAATTGTGATTAGGATCACATCAATGGAAAGAGGTTAGGGTACAAAGAGGTTTGTAAAAGCCAAATCTATCCCATAGCACATTTTGCAGAAAATTGTGATTAGGATTACATCAATGGAAAGAGGTTAGGGTACAAAGAGATTTGTAAAAGCGCAAATCTATCCCATAGCACATTTTTCAGAAAATTGTGATTAGGATCACATCAATGGAAAGAGGTTAGGGTACAAAGAGATTTGTAAAAGCGCAAATCTATCCCATAGCACATTTTTCAGAAAATTGTGATTAGGATCACATCAATGGAAAGAGGTTAGGGTACAAAGATGTTTGTAAAAGCGCAAATCTATCCCATAGCACATTTTTCAGAAAATTGTGATTAGGATCACATCAATGGAAAGAGGTTAGGGTACAAAGAGATTTGTATAAGCGCAAATCTATCCCATAGCACATTTTTCAGAAAATTGTGATTAGGATCACATCAATGGAAAGAGGTTAGGGTACAAAGAGATTTGTAAAAGCGCAAATCTATCCCATAGCACATTTTTCAGAAAATTGTGATTAGGATCACATCAATGGAAAGAGGTTAGGGTACAAAGAGGTTTGTAAAAGCCAAATCTATCCCATAGCACATTTTGCAGAAAATTGTGATTAGGATTACATCAATGGAAAGAGGTTAGGGTACAAAGAGATTTGTAAAAGCGCAAATCTATCCCATAGCACATTTTTCAGAAAATTGTGATTAGGATCACATCAATGGAAAGAGGTTAGGGTACAAAGAGATTTGTAAAAGCGCAAATCTATCCCATAGCACATTTTTCAGAAAATTGTGATTAGGATCACATCAATGGAAAGAGGTTAGGGTACAAAGAGATTTGTATAAGCGCAAATCTATCCCATAGCACATTTTGCAGAAAATTGTGATTAGGATCACATCAATGGAAAGAGGTTATGGTACAAAGAGATTTGTAAAAGCGCAAATCTATTCCATAGCACATTTTTCAGAAAATTGTGATTAGGATCACATCAATGGAAAGAGGTTAGGGTACAAAGAGATTTGTATAAGCGCAAATCTATCCCATAGCACATTTTGCAGAAAATTGTGATTAGGATCACATAAATGCAAAGAGGTTAGGGTACAAAGAGATTTGTAAAAGCGGAAATCTATCCCATAGCACATTTTGCAGAAAATTGTGATTAGGATCACATAAATGCAAAGAGGTTAGGGTACAAAGAGATTTGTAAAAGCGCAAATCTATCCCATAGCACATTTTGTAGAAAATTGTGATAAGGATCACATAAATGGAAAGAGGTTAGGGTACTAAGAGACTTGTAAAAGCACAAATCTATCCCATAGCACATTTTACAGAAAATTGTGATTAGGATCACATAAAAGGAAAGAGGTTAGGGTACAAAGAGATTTGTAAAAGCGCAAATCTATCCCATAGCACATTTTGCAGAAAATTGTGATCAGGATCAAATCAATGAAAAGAGGTTAGGGTACAAAGAGATTTGTATAAGCGCAAATCACTCCCATAGCACATTTTGCAGAAAATTGTGATTAGGATCACATCAATGGAAAGAGGTTAGGGTACAAAGAGGTTTGTAAAAGCCAAATCTATCCCATAGCACATTTTGCAGAAAATTGTGATTAGGATCATATAAATGAAAAGAGGTTAGGGTACGAAGGAATTTGTAAAAGCGCAAATCACTCCCATAACTCATTTTGCAGAAAATTTTGATTATGATCACATAAATGGAAAGAGGTTAGGGTACAAAGAGATTTGTATAAGCGCAAATCTATCCCATAGCACATTTTTCAGAAAATTGTGATTAGGATCACATCAATGGAAAGAGGTTAGGGTACAAAGAGATTTGTAAAAGCGCAAATCTATCCCATAGCACATTTTGCAGAAAATTGTGATTATGATCACATAAATGCAAAGAGGTTAGGGTACAAAGAGATTTGTAAAAGCGCAAATCTATCCCATAGCACATTTTGCAGAAAATTGTGATTAGGATCACATAAATGGAAAGAGGTTAGGGTACAAAGAGATTTGTAAAAGCACAAATCTATCCCATAGCACATTTTTCAGAAAATTGTGATTAGGATCACATCAATTGAAAGAGGTTAGGGTACAAAGAGGTTTGTAAAAGCCAAATCTATCCCATAGCATATTTTGCAGAAAATTGTGGTTAGGATCACATCAATGGAAAGAGGTTAGGGTACAAAGAGATTTGTAAAAGCGCAAATCTATCCCATATCACATTTTTCAGAAAATTGTGATTAGGATCACATCAATGGAAAGAGGTTAGGCTACAAAGAGATTTGTATAAGCGCAAATCTATCCCATAGCACATTTTGCAGAAAATTGTGATTAGGATCACATCAATGGAAAGAGGTTAGGGTACAAAGACATTTGTAAAAGCGCAAATCTATCCCATAGCACATTTTTCAGAAAATTGTGATTATGATCACATCAATGGAAAGAGGTTAGGGTACAAAGAGATTTGTAAAAGCGCAAATCTATCCCATAGCACATTTTGCATAAAATTGTGATTAGGGTCACATCAATGGAAAGAGGTTAGGGTACAAAGAGATTTGTATAAGCGCAAATCTATCCCATAGCACATTTTGCAGAAAATTGTTATTAGGATCACATCAATGGAAAGAGGTTAGGGTACAAAGAGATTTGTAAAAGCGCAAATCTATCCCATAGCACATTTTTCAGAAAATTGTGATTAGGATCACATCAATGGAAAGAGGTTAGGGTACAAAGAGATTTGTAAAAGCGCAAATCTATCCCATAGCACATTTTTCAGAAAATTGTGATTAGGATCACATCAATGGAAAGAGGTTAGGGTACATAGAGGTTTGTAAAAGCCAAATCGATCCCATAGCACATTTTTCAGAAAATTGTGATTAGGATCACATCAATGGAAAGAGGTTAGGGTACAAAGAGATTTGTATAAGCGCAAATCTATCCCATAGCACATTTTGCAGAAAATTGTGATTAGGATCACATCAATGGAAAGAGGTTAGGGTACAAAGAGATTTGTAAAAGCGCAAATCTATCCCATAGCACATTTTTCAGAAAATTGTGATTAGGATCACATCAATGGAAAGAGGTTAGGGTACAAAGAGATTTGTAAAAGCGCAAATCTATCCCATAGCACATTTTTCAGAAAATTGTGATTAGGATCACATCAATGGAAAGAAGTTAGGGTACAAAGAGATTTGTAAAAGCGCAAATCTATCCCATAGCACATTTTTCAGAAAATTGTGATTAGGATCACATCAATGGAAAGAGGTTAGGGTACAAAGAGGTTTGTAAAAGCCAAATCTATCCCATAGCACATTTTGCAGAAAATTGTGATTAGGATTACATCAATGGAAAGAGGTTAGGGTACAAAGAGATTTGTAAAAGCGCAAATCTATCCCATAGCACATTTTTCAGAAAATTGTGATTAGGATCACATCAATGGAAAGAGGTTAGGGTACAAAGAGATTTGTAAAAGCGCAAATCTATCCCATAGCACATTTTTCAGAAAATTGTGATTAGGATCACATCAATGGAAAGAGGTTAGGGTACAAAGATGTTTGTAAAAGCGCAAATCTATCCCATAGCACATTTTTCAGAAAATTGTGATTAGGATCACATCAATGGAAAGAGGTTAGGGTACAAAGAGATTTGTAAAAGCGCAAATCTATCCCATAGCACATTTTTCAGAAAATTGTGATTAGGATCACATCAAAGGAAAGAGGTTAGGGTACAAAGAGATTTGTAAAAGCGCAAATCTATCCCATAGCACATTTTTCAGAAAATTGTGATTAGGATCACATCAATGGAAAGAAGTTAGGGTACAAAGAGATTTGTAAAAGCGCAAATCTATCCCATAGCACATTTTTCAGAAAATTGTGATTAGGATCACATCAATGGAAAGAGGTTAGGGTACAAAGAGGTTTGTAAAAGCCAAATCTATCCCATAGCACATTTTGCAGAAAATTGTGATTAGGATTACATCAATGGAAAGAGGTTAGGGTACAAAGAGATTTGTAAAAGCGCAAATCTATCCCATAGCACATTTTTCAGAAAATTGTGATTAGGATCACATCAATGGAAAGAGGTTAGGGTACAAAGAGATTTGTAAAAGCGCAAATCTATCCCATAGCACATTTTTCAGAAAATTGTGATTAGGATCACATCAATGGAAAGAGGTTAGGGTACAAAGATGTTTGTAAAAGCGCAAATCTATCCCATAGCACATTTTTCAGAAAATTGTGATTAGGATCACATCAATGGAAAGAGGTTAGGGTACAAAGAGATTTGTATAAGCGCAAATCTATCCCATAGCACATTTTTCAGAAAATTGTGATTAGGATCACATCAATGGAAAGAGGTTAGGGTACAAAGAGATTTGTAAAAGCGCAAATCTATCCCATAGCACATTTTTCAGAAAATTGTGATTAGGATCACATCAATGGAAAGAGGTTAGGGTACAAAGAGGTTTGTAAAAGCCAAATCTATCCCATAGCACATTTTGTAGAAAATTGTGATTAGGATTACATCAATGGAAAGAGGTTAGGGTACAAAGAGATTTGTAAAAGCGCAAATCTATCCCATAGCACATTTTTCAGAAAATTGTGATTAGGATCACATCAATGGAAAGAGGTTAGGGTACAAAGAGATTTGTAAAAGCGCAAATCTATCCCATAGCACATTTTTCAGAAAATTGTGATTAGGATCACATCAATGGAAAGAGGTTAGGGTACAAAGAGATTTGTATAAGCGCAAATCTATCCCATAGCACATTTTGCAGAAAATTGTGATTAGGATCACATCAATGGAAAGAGGTTATGGTACAAAGAGATTTGTAAAAGCGCAAATCTATTCCATAGCACATTTTTCAGAAAATTGTGATTAGGATCACATCAATGGAAAGAGGTTAGGGTACAAAGAGATTTGTATAAGCGCAAATCTATCCCATAGCACATTTTGCAGAAAATTGTGATTAGGATCACATAAATGCAAAGAGGTTAGGGTACAAAGAGATTTGTAAAAGCGCCAATCTATCCCATAGCACATTTTGCAGAAAATTGTGATTAGGATCATATAAATGAAAAGAGGTTAGGGTACGAAGGAATTTGTAAAAGCGCAAATCACTCCCATAACTCATTTTGCAGAAAATTTTGATTATGATCACATAAATGGAAAGAGGTTAGGGTACAAAGAGATTTGTATAAGCGCAAATCTATCCCATAGCACATTTTTCAGAAAATTGTGATTAGGATCACATCAATGGAAAGAGGTTAGGGTACAAAGAGATTTGTAAAAGCGCAAATCTATCCCATAGCACATTTTGCAGGAAATTGTGATTATGATCACATAAATGCAAAGAGGTTAGGGTACAAAGAGATTTGTAAAAGCGCAAATCTATCTCATAGCACATTTTTCAGAAAATTGTGATTAGGATCACATAAATGGAAAGAGGTTAGGGTACAAAGAGATTTGTAAAAGCACAAATCTATCCCATAGCACATTTTGCAGAAAATTGTGATTAGGATCACATCAATTGAAAGAGGTTAGGGTACAAAGAGGTTTGTAAAAGCCAAATCTATCCCATAGCACATTTTGCAGAAAATTGTGGTTAGGATCACATCAATGGAAAGAGGTTAGGGTACAAAGAGATTTGTAAAAGCGCAAATCTATCCCATAGCACATTTTTCAGAAAATTGTGATTAGGATCACATCAATGGAAAGAGGTTAGGCTACAAAGAGATTTGTATAAGCGCAAATCTATCCCATAGCACATTTTGCAGAAAATTGTGATTAGGATCACATCAATGGAAAGAGGTTAGGGTACAGAGACATTTGTAAAAGCGCAAATCTATCCCATAGCACATTTTTCAGAAAATTGTGATTAGGATCACATCAATGGAAAGAGGTTAGGGTACAAAGAGATTTGTAAAAGCGCAAATCTATCCCATAGCACATTTTGCATAAAATTGTGATTAGGGTCACATCAATGGAAAGAGGTTAGGGTACAAAGAGATTTGTATAAGCGCAAATCTATCCCATAGCACATTTTGCAGAAAATTGTGATTAGGATCACATCAATGGAAAGAGGTTAGGGTACAAAGAGATTTGTAAAAGCGCAAATCTATCCCATAGCACATTTTTCAGAAAATTGTGATTAGGATCACATCAATGGAAAGAGGTTAGGGTACAAAGAGATTTGTAAAAGCGCAAATCTATCCCATAGCACATTTTTCAGAAAATTGTGATTAGGATCACATCAATGGAAAGAGGTTAGGGTACATAGAGGTTTGTAAAAGCCAAATCTATCCCATAGCACATTTTTCAGAAAATTGTGATTAGGATCACATCAATGGAAAGAGGTTAGGGTACAAAGAGGTTTGTAAAAGCGCAAATCTATCCCATATCACATTTTTCAGAAAATTGTGATTAGGATCATATCAATGGAAAGAGGTTAGGGTACAAAGAGATTTGTATAAGCGCAAATCTATCCCATAGCACATTTTGCAGGAAATTGTGATTAGGATCACATCAATGGAAAGAGGTTAGGGTACAAAGAGATTTGTAAAAGCGCAAATCTATCCCATAGCACATTTTTCAGAAAATTGTGATTAGGATCACATCAATGGAAAGAGGTTAGGGTACAAAGAGATTTGTAAAAGCGCAAATCTATCCCATAGCACATTTTTCAGAAAATTGTGATTAGGATCACATCAATGGAAAGAGGTTAGGGTACAAAGAGGTTTGTAAAAGCCAAATCTATCCCATAGCACATTTTGCAGAAAATTGTGATTAGGATTACATCAATGGAAAGAGGTTAGGGTACAAAGAGATTTGTAAAAGCGCAAATCTATCCCATAGCACATTTTTCAGAAAATTGTGATTAGGATCACATCAATGGAAAGAGGTTAGGGTACAAAGAGATTTGTAAAAGCGCAAATCTATCCCATTGCACATTTTTCAGAAAATTGTGATTAGGATCACATCAATGGAAAGAGGTTAGGGTACAAAGATGTTTGTAAAAGCGCAAATCTATCCCATAGCACATTTTTCAGAAAATTGTGATTAGGATCACATCAATGGAAAGAGGTTAGGGTACAAAGAGATTTGTATAAGCGCAAATCTATCCCATAGCACATTTTTCAGAAAATTGTGATTAGGATCACATCAATGGAAAGAGGTTAGGGTACAAAGAGATTTGTAAAAGAGCAAATCTATCCCATAGCACATTTTTCAGAAAATTGTGATTAGGATCACATCATTGGAAAGAGGTTAGGGTACAAAGAGGTTTGTAAAAGCCAAATCTATCCCATAGCACATTTTGCAGAAAATTGTGATTAGGATTACATCAATGGAAAGAGGTTAGGGTACAAAGAGATTTGTAAAAGCGCAAACCTATCCCATTGCACATTTTTCCGAAAATTGTGATTAGGATCACATCAATGGAAAGAGGTTAGGGTACAAAGAGATTTGTAAAAGCGCAAATCTATCCCATAGCACATTTTTCAGAAAATTGTGATTAGGATCACATCAATGGAAAGAGGTTAGGGTACAAAGAGATTTGTATAAGCGCAAATCTATCCCATAGCACATTTTGCAGAAAATTGTGATTAGGATCACATCAATGGAAAGAGGTTATGGTACAAAGAGATTTGTAAAAGCGCAAATCTATTCCATAGCACATTTTTCAGAAAATTGTGATTAGGATCACATCAATGGAAAGAGGTTAGGGTACAAAGAGATTTGTATAAGCGCAAATCTATCCCATAGCACATTTTGCAGAAAATTGTGATTAGGATCACATAAATGCAAAGAGGTTAGGGTACAAAGAGATTTGTAAAAGCGCAAATCTATCCCATAGCACATTTTGCAGAAAATTGTTATTAGGATCACATAAATGCAAAGAGGTTAGGGTACAAAGAGATTTGTAAAAGCGGAAATCTAACCCATAGCACATTTTGCAGAAAATTGTGATTAGGATCACATAAATGCAAAGAGGTTAGGGTACAAAGAGATTTGTAAAAGCGCAAATCTATCCCATAGCACATTTTGTAGAAAATTGTGATAAGGATCACATAAATGGATAGAGGTTAGGGTACTAAGAGACTTGTAAAAGCGCAAATCTATCCTATAGCACATTTTGCAGAAAATTGTGATTAGGATCACATAAATGGAAAGAGGTTAGGGTACAAAGAGATTTGTAAAAGCGCAAATCTATCCCATAGCACATTTTGCAGAAAATTGTGATCAGGATCAAATCAATGAAAAGAGGTTAGGGTACAAAGAGATTTGTATAAGCGCAAATCACTCCCATAGCACATTTTGCAGAAAATTGTGATTAGGATCACATCAATGGAAAGAGGTTAGGGTACAAAGAGGTTTGTAAAAGCCAAATCTATCCCATAGCACATTTTGCAGAAAATTGTGATTAGGATCATATAAATGAAAAGAGGTTAGGGTACGAAGGAATTTGTAATAGCGCAAATCACTCCCATAACACATTTTGCAGAAAATTTTGATTATGATCACATAAATGGAAAGAGGTTAGGGTACAAAGAGATTTGTATAAGCGCAAATCTATCCCATAGCACATTTTTCAGAAAATTGTGATTAGGATCACATCAATGGAAAGAGGTTAGGGTACAAAGAGATTTGTAAAAGCGCAAATCTATCCCATAGCACATTTTGCAGAAAATTGTGATTAGGATCATTTAAATGCAAAGAGGTTAGGGTACAAAGAGATTTGTAAAAGCGCAAATCTATCCCATAGCACATTTTGTAGAAAATTTTGATAAGGATCACATAAATGGAAAGAGGTTAGGGTACTAAGAGACTTGCAAAAGCGCAAATCTATCCCATAGCACATTTTGCAGAAAATTGTGATTAGGATCACATAAATGGAAAGAGGTTAGGGTACAAAGAGATTTGTAAAAGCGCAAATCTATCCCATAGCACATTTTGCAGAAAATTGTGATTAGGATCACATCAATGGAAAGAGGTTAGGGTACAAAGAGGTTTGTAAAAGCCAAATCTATCCCATAGCACATTTTGCAGAAAATTGTGATTAGGATCACATCAATGGAAAGAGGTTAGAGTACAAAGAGATTTGTATAAGCGCAAATCTATCCCATAGCACATTTTGCAGAAAATTGTGATTAGGATCACATCAATGGAAAGAGGTTAGGGTACAAAGGGATTTGTAAAAGCGCAAATCTATCCCATAGCACATTTTTCAGAAAATTGTGATTAGGATCACATCAATGGAAAGAGGTTAGGGTACAAAGAGATTTGTATAAGCGCAAATCTATCCCATAGCACATTTTGAAGAAAATTGTGATTAGGATCACATCAATGGAAAGAGGTTAGGGTACAAAGAGATTTGTAAAAGCGCAAATCTATCCCATAGCACATTTTTCAGAAAGTTGTTATTAGGATCACTTCAATGGAAAGAGGTTAGGGTACAAAGAGATTTGTATAAGCGCAAATCTATCCCATAGCACATTTTGCAGAAAATTGTAATTAGGGTCACATCAATGGAAAGAGGTTAGGGTACAAAGAGATTTGTATAAGCGCAAATCTATCCCATAGCACATTTTGCAGAAAATTGTGATTAGGATCATATAAATGAAAAGAGGTTAGGGTACGAAGGAATTTGTAAAAGCGCAAATCACTCCCATAACACATTTTGCAGAAAATTATGATTATGATCACATAATTGGAAAGAGGTTAGGGTCCAAAGATATTTGTATAAGCGCAAATCTATCCCATAGCACATTTTGCAGAAAATTGTGATTAGGATCACATCAATGGAAAGAGGTTAGGGTACAAAGACATTTGTAAAAGCGCAAATCTATCCCATAGCACATTTTTCAGAAAATTGTGATTAGGATCACATCAATGGAAAGAGGTTAGGGTACAAAGAGATTTGTAAAAGCGCAAATCTATCCCATAGCACATTTTGCAGAAAATTGTGATTAGCATCACATCAATGGAAAGAGGTTAGGGTACAAAGAGATTTGTATAAGCGCAAATCTATCCCATAGCACATTTTGCAGAAAATTGTGATTAGGATCACTTCAATGGAAAGAGGTTAGGGTACAAAGAGATTTGTAAAAGCGCAAATCTATCCCATAGCACATTTTTCAGAAAATTGTGATTAGGATCACATCAATGGAAAGAGGTTAGGGTACAAAGAGATTTGTAAAAGCGCAAATCTATCCCATAGCACATTTTTCAGAAAATTGTGATTAGGATCACATCAATGGAAAGAGGTTAGGGTACATAGAGGTTTGTAAAAGCCAAATCTATCCCATAGCACATTTTTCAGAAAATTGTGATTAGGATCACATCAATGGAAAGAGGTTAGGGTACAAAGAGGTTTGTAAAAGCGCAAATCTATCCCATATCACATTTTGCAGAAAATTGTGATTAGGATCACATCAATGGAAAGAGGTTAGGGTACAAAGAGATTTGTATAAGCGCAAATCTATCCCATAGCACATTTTGCAGAAAATTGTGATTAGGATCACATCAATGGAAAGAGGTTAGGGTACAAAGAGATTTGTAAAAGCGCAAATCTATCCCATAGCACATTTTTCAGAAAATTGTGATTAGGATCACATCAATGGAAAGAGGTTAGGGTACAAAGAGATTTGTAAAAGCGCAAATCTATCCCATAGCACATTTTTCAGAAAATTGTGATTAGGATCACATCAATGGAAAGAGGTTAGGGTACAAAGAGGTTTGTAAAAGCCAAATCTATTCTATAGCACATTTTGCAGAAAATTGTGATTAGGATTACATCAATGGAAAGAGGTTAGGGTACAAAGAGATTTGTAAAAGCGCAAATCTATCCCATAGCACATTTTTCAGAAAATTGTGATTAGGATCACATCAATGGAAAGAGGTTAGGGTACAAAGAGATTTGTAAAAGCGCAAATCTATCCCATAGCACATTTTTCAGAAAATTGTGATTAGGATCACATCAATGGAAAGAGGTTAGGGTACAAAGAGATTTGTATAAGCGCAAATCTATCCCATAGCACATTTTGCAGAAAATTGTGATTAGGATCACATCAATGGAAAGAGGTTATGGTACAAAGAGATTTGTAAAAGCGCAAATCTATTCCATAGCACATTTTTCAGAAAATTGTGATTAGGATCACATCAATGGAAAGAGGTTAGGGTACAAAGAGATTTGTATAAGCGCAAATCTATCCCATAGCACATTTTTCAGAAAATTGTGATTAGGATCACATAAATGCAAAGAGGTTAGGGTACAAAGAGATTTGTAAAAGCGCAAATCTATCCCATAGCACATTTTGCAGAAAATTGTTATTAGGATCACATAAATGCAAAGAGGTTAGGGTACAAAGAGATTTGTAAAAGCGGAAATCTAACCCATAGCACATTTTGCAGAAAATTGTGATTAGGATCACATAAATGCAAAGAGGTTAGGTTACAAAGAGATTTGTAAAAGCGCAAATCTATCCCATAGCACATTTTGCAGAAAATTGTGATTAGGATCACATAAATGCAAAGAGGTTAGGTTACAAAGAGATTTGTAAAAGCGCAAATCTATCCCATAGCACATTTTGTAGAAAATTGTGATAAGGATCACATAAATGGAAAGAGGTTAGGGTACTAAGAGACTTGTAAAAGCACAAATCTATCCCATAGCACATTTTACAGAAAATTGTGATTAGGATCACATAAATGGAAAGAGGTTAGGGTACAAAGAGATTTGTAAAAGCGCAAATCTATCCCATAGCACATTTTGCAGAAAATTGTGATCAGGATCAAATCAATGAAAAGAGGTTAGGGTACAAAGAGATTTGTATAAGCGCAAATCACTCCCATAGCACATTTTGCAGAAAATTGTGATTAGGATCACATCAATGGAAAGAGGTTAGGGTACAAAGAGGTTTGTAAAAGCCAAATCTATCCCATAGCACATTTTGCAGAAACTTGTGATTAGGATCATATAAATGAAAAGAGGTTAGGGTACGAAGGAATTTGTAAAAGCGCAAATCACTCCCATAACTCATTTTGCAGAAAATTTTGATTATGATCACATAAATGGAAAGAGGTTAGGCTACAAAGAGATTTGTATAAACGCAAATCTATCCCATAGCACATTTTTCAGAAAATTGTGATTAGGATCACATCAATGGAAAGAGGTTAGGGTACAAAGAGATTTGTAAAAGCGCAAATCTATCCCATAGCACATTTTGCAGAAAATTGTGATTATGATCACATAAATGCAAAGAGGTTAGGGTACAAAGAGATTTGTAAAAGCGCAAATCTATCCCATAGCACATTTTGCAGAAAATTGTGATTAGGATCACATAAATGGAAAGAGGTTAGGGTACAAAGAGATTTGTAAAAGCACAAATCTATCCCATAGCACATTTTGCAGAAAATTGTGATTAGGATCACATCAATTGAAAGAGGTTAGGGTACAAAGAGGTTTGTAAAAGCCAAATCTATCCCATAGCACATTTTGCAGAAAATTGTGGTTAGGATCACATCAATGGAAAGAGGTTAGGGTACAAAGAGATTTGTAAAAGCGCAAATCTATCCCATAGCACATTTTTCAGAAAATTGTGATTAGGATCACATCAATGGAAAGAGGTTAGGCTACAAAGAGATTTGTATAAGCGCAAATCTATCCCATAGCACATTTTGCAGAAAATTGTGATTAGGATCACATCAATGGAAAGAGGTTAGGGTACAAAGACATTTGTAAAAGCGCAAATCTATCCCATAGCACATTTTTCAGAAAATTGTGATAAGGATCACATCAATGGAAAGAGGTTAGGGTACAAAGAGATTTGTAAAAGCGCAAATCTATCCCATAGCACATTTTGCATAAAATTGTGATTAGGGTCACATCAATGGGAAAGAGGTTAGGGTACAAAGAGATTTGTATAAGCGCAAATCTATCCCATAGCACATTTTGCAGAAAATTGTGATTAGGATCACATCAATGGAAAGAGGTTAGGGTACAAAGAGATTTGTAAAAGCGCAAATCTATCCCATAGCACATTTTTCAGAAAATTGTGATTAGGATCACATCAATGGAAAGAGGTTAGGGTACAAAGAGATTTGTAAAAGCGCAAATCTATCCCATAGCACATTTTTCAGAAAATTGTGATTAGGATCACATCAATGGAAAGAGGTTAGGGTACATAGAGGTTTGTAAAAGCCAAATCTATCCCATAGCACATTTTTCAGAAAATTGTGATTAGGATCACATCAATGGAAAGAGGTTAGGGTACAAAGAGATTTGTAAAAGCGCAAATCTATCCCATATCACATTTTTCAGAAAATTGTGATTAGGATCACATCAATGGAAAGAGGTTAGGGTACAAAGAGATTTGTATAAGCGCAAATCTATCCCATAGCACATTTTGCAGAAAATTGTGATTAGGATCACATCAATGGAAAGAGGTTAGGGTACAAAGAGATTTGTAAAAGCGCAAATCTATCCCATGGCACATTTTTCAGAAAATTGTGATTAGGATCACATCAATGGAAAGAGGTTAGGGTACAAAGAGATTTGTAAAAGCGCAAATCTATCCCATAGCACATTTTTCAGAAAATTGTGATTAGGATCACATCAATGGAAAGAGGTTAGGGTACAAAGAGGTTTGTAAAAGCCAAATCTATCCCATAGCACATTTTGCAGAAAATTGTGATTAGGATTACATCAATGGAAAGAGGTTAGGGTACAAAGAGATTTGTAAAAGCGCAAATCTATCCCATAGCACATTTTTCAGAAAATTGTGATTAGGATCACATCAATGGAAAGAGGTTAGGGTACAAAGAGATTTGTAAAATCGCAAATCTATCCCATAGCACATTTTTCAGAAAATTGTGATTAGGATCACATCAATGGAAAGAGGTTAGGGTACAAAGAGGTTTGTAAAAGCCAAATCTATCCCATAGCACATTTTGCAGAAAATTGTGATTAGGATTACATCAATGGAAAGAGGTTAGGGTACAAAGAGATTTGTAAAAGCGCAAATCTATTCCATAGCACATTTTTCAGAAAATTGTGATTAGGATCACATCAATGGAAAGAGGTTAGGGTACAAAGAGATTTGTATAAGCGCAAATCTATCCCATAGCACATTTTGCAGAAAATTGTGATTAGGATCACATAAATGCAAAGAGGTTAGGGTACAAAGAGATTTGTAAAAGCGCAAATCTATCCCATAGCACATTTTGCAGAAAATTGTTATTAGGATCACATAAATGCAAAGAGGTTAGGGTACAAAGAGATTTGTAAAAGCGGAAATCTAACCCATAGCACATTTTGCAGAAAATTGTGATTAGGATCACATAAATGCAAAGAGGTTAGGTTACAAAGAGATTTGTAAAAGCGCAAATCTATCCCATAGCACATTTTGCAGAAAATTGTGATTAGGATCACATAAATGGAAAGAGGTTAGGGTACAAAGAGATTTGTAAAAGCGCAAATCTATCCCATAGCACATTTTGTAGAAAATTGTGATAAGGATCACATAAATGGAAAGAGGTTAGGGTACTAAGAGACTTGTAAAAGCGCAAATCTATCCCATAGCACATTTTGCAGAAAATTGTGATTAGGATCACATAAATGCAAAGAGGTTAGGGTACAAAGAGATTTGTAAAAGCGCAAATCTATCCCATAGCACATTTTGCAGAAAATTGTGATTAGGATCACATAAATGGAAAGAGGTTAGGGTACAAAGAGATTTGTAAAAGCGCAAATCTATCCCATAGCACATTTTGCAGAAAATTGTGATCAGGATCAAATCAATGAAAAGAGGTTAGGGTACAAAGAGATTTGTATAAGCGCAAATCACTCCCATAGCACATCTTGCAGAAAATTGTGATTAGGATCACATCAATGGAAAGAGGTTAGGGTACAAAGAGGTTTGTAAAAGCCAAATCTATCCCATAGCACATTTTGCAGAAAATTGTGATTAGGATCATATAAATGAAAAGAGGTTAGGGTACGAAGGAATTTGTAAAAGCGCAAATCACTCCCATAACACATTTTGCAGAAAATTTTGATTATGATCACATAAATGGAAAGAGGTTAGGGTACAAAGAGATTTGTATAAGCGCAAATCTATCCCATAGCACATTTTTCAGAAAATTGTGATTAGGATCACATCAATGGAAAGAGGTTAGGGTACAAACAGATTTGTAAAAGCGCAAATCTATCCCATAGCACATTTTGCAGAAAATTGTGATTATGAACACATAAATGCAAAGAGGTTAGGGTACAAAGAGATTTGTAAAAGCGCAAATCTATCCCATAGCACATTTTGCAGAAAATTGTGATTAGGATCACATAAATGCAAAGAGGTTAGGGTACAACGAGATTTGTAAAAGCGCAAATCTATCCCATAGCACATTTTGCAGAAAATTGTGATTAGGATCACATAAATGCAAAGAGGTTAGGGTACAAAGAGATTTGTAAAAGCGCAAATCTATCCCATAGCACATTTTGTAGAAAATTGTGATAAGGATCACAAAAATGGAAAGAGGTTAGGGTACTAAGAGACTTGTAAAAGCGCAAATCTATCCCATAGCACATTTTGCAGAAAATTGTGATTAGGATCACATAAATGGAAAGAGGTTAGGGTACAAAGAGATTTGTAAAAGCGCAAATCTATCCCATAGCACATTTTGCAGAAAATTGTGATTAGGATCACATCAATGGAAAGAGGTTAGGGTACAAAGAGGTTTGTAAAAGCCAAATCTATCCCATAGCACATTTTGCAGAAAATTGTGATTAGGATCACATCAATGGAAAGAGTTAGGGTACAAAGAGATTTGTAAAAGCGCAAATCCATCCCATAGCACATTTTGCAGAAAATTGTGATAAGGATCACATAAATGGAAAGAGGTTAGGGTACTAAGAGATTTGTAAAAGCGCAAATCTATCCCATAGCACATTTTTCAGAAAATTGTGATAAGGATCACATAAATGGAAAGAGGTTAGGGTACTAGGAGACTTGTAAAAGCGCAAATCTATCCCATAGCACATTTTGCAGAAAATTGTGATTAGGATCACATAAATGGAAAGAGGTTAGGGTACAAAGAGATTTGTAAAAGCGCAAATCTATCCCATAGCACATTTTGCAGAAAATTGTGATTAGGATCACATCAATTGAAAGAGGTTAGGGTACAAAGAGGTTTGTAAAAGCCAAATCTATCCCATAGCACATTTTGCAGAAAATTGTGGATAGGATCACATCAATGGAAAGAGGTTAGGGTACAAAGAGATTTGTAAAAGCGCAAATCTATCCCATAGCACATTTTTCAGAAAATTGTGATTAGGATCACATCAATGGAAAGAGGTTAGGGTACAAAGAGATTTGTATAAGCGCAAATCTATCCCATAGCACATTTTGCAGAAAATAGTGATTAGGATCACATCAATGGAAAGAGGTTAGGGTACTAAGAGACTTGTAAAAGCGCAAATCTATCCCATAGCACATTTTGCAGAAAATTGTGATTAGGATCACATCAATGGAAAGAGGTTAGGGTACAAAGAGATTTGTAAAAGCGCAAATCTATCCCATAGCACATTTTTCAGAAAATTGTGATTAGGATCACATCAATTGAAAGAGGTTAGGGTACAAAGAGATTTGTAAAAGCGCAAATCTATCCCATAGCACATTTTTCAGAAAATTGTGATTAGGATCACATCAATGGAAAGAGGTTAGGGTACAAAGAGATTTGTATAAGCGCAAATCTATCCCATAGCACATTTTGCAGAAAATTGTGATTAGGATCACATCAATGGAAAGAGGTTAGGGTACAAAGAGGTTTGTAAAAGCCAAATCTATCCCATAGCACATTTTGCAGAAAATTGTGATTAGGATCACATCAATGGAAAGAGGTTAGGGTACAAAGAGATTTGTATAAGCGCAAATCTATCCCATAGCACATTTTGCAGAAAATTGTGATTAGGATCACATCAATGGAAAGAGGTTAGGGTACAAAGAGGTTTGTAAAAGCCAAATCTATCCCATAGCACATTTTGCAGAAAATTGTGATTAGGATCACATCAATGGAAAGAGGTTAGGGTACAAAGAGATTTGTAAAAGCGCAAATCTATCCCATAGCACATTTTTCAGAAAATTGTGATTAGGATCAAATCAATGGAAAGAGGTTAGGGTACAAAGAGATTTGTATAAGCGCAAATCTATCCCATAGCACATTTTGCAGAAAATTGTGATTCGGATCACATCAATGGAAAGAGGTTAGGGTACAAAGAGGTTTGTAAAAGCCAAATCTATCCCATAGCACATTTTGCAGAAAATTGTGATTAGGATCACATCAATGGAAAGAGGTTAGGGTACAAAGAGATTTGTAACAGCGCAAATCTATCCCATAGCACATTTTTCAGAAAATTTAGATTAGGATCACATCAATGGAAAGAGGTTAGGGTACAAAGAGATTTGTAAAAGCGCAAATCTATCGCATAGCACATTTTTCAGAAAATTGTGATTAGTATCACATCAATGGAAAGAGGTTAGGGTACAAAGAGATTTGTAAAAGCGCAAATCTATCCCATAGCACATTTTTCAGAAAATTTAGATTAGGATCACATCAATGGAAAGAGGTTAGGGTACAAAGAGATTTGTAAAAGCGCAAATCTATCGCATAGCACATTTTTCAGAAAATTGTGATTAGGATCACATCAATGGAAAGAGGTTAGGGTACAAAGAGGTTTGTAAAAGCCAAATCTATCCCATAGCACATTTTGCAGAAAATTGTGATTAGGATCACATCAATGGAAAGAGGTTAGTGTACAAAGAGATTTGTATAAGCGCAAATCTATCCCATAGCACATTTTGCAGAAAATTGTGATTAGGATCACATCAATGGAAAGAGGTTAGGGTACAAAGAGGTTTGTAAAAGCCAAATCTATCCCATAGCACATTTTGCAGAAAATTGTGATTAGGATCACATCAATGGAAAGAGGTTAGGGTACAAAGAGATTTGTAAAAGCGCAAATCTATCCCATAGCACATTTTTCAGAAAATTTAGATTAGGATCACATCAATGGAAAGAGGTTAGGGTACAAAGAGATTTGTAAAAGCGCAAATCTATCGCATAGCACATTTTTCAGAAAATTGTGATTAGGATCACATCAATGGAAAGAGGTTAGGGTACAAAGAGGTTTGTAAAAGCCAAATCTATCCCATAGCACATTTTGCAGAAAATTGTGATTAGGATCACATCAATGGAAAGAGGTTAGGGTACAAAGAGATTTGTAAAAGCGCAAATCTATCCCATAGCACATTTTTCAGAAAATTTAGATTAGGATCACATCAATGGAAAGAGGTTAGGGTACAAAGAGATTTGTAAAAGCGCAAATCTATCGCATAGCACATTTTTCAGAAAATTGTGATTAGGATCACATCAATGGAAAGAGGTTAGGGTACAAAGAGATTTGTAAAAGCGCAAATCTATCCCATAGCACATTTTTCAGAAAATTTAGATTAGGATCACATCAATGGAAAGAGGTTAGGGTACAAAGAGATTTGTAAAAGCGCAAATCTATCGCATAGCACATTTTTCAGAAAATTTTGATTAGGATCACATCAATGGAAAGAGGTTAGGGTACAAAGAGGTTTGTAAAAGCCAAATCTATCCCATAGCACATTTTGCAGAAAATTGTGATTAGGATCACATCAATGGAAAGAGGTTAGTGTACAAAGAGGTTTGTAAAAGCCAAATCTATCCCATAGCACATTTTGCAGAAAATTGTGATTAGGATCACATCAATGGAAAGAGGTTAGGGTACAAAGAGATTTGTAAAAGCGCAAATCTATCCCATAGCACATTTTTCAGAAAATTTAGATTAGGATCACATCAGTGGAAAGAGGTTAGGGTACAAAGAGATTTGTAAAAGCGCAAATCTATCGCATAGCACATTTTTCAGAAAATTGTGATTAGGATCACATCAATGGAAAGAGGTTAGGGTACAAAGAGATTTGTAAAAGCGCAAATCTATCCCATAGCACATTTTTCAGAAAATTTAGATTAGGATCACATCAATGGAAAGAGGTTAGGGTACAAAGAGATTTGTAAAAGCGCAAATCTATCGCATAGCACATTTTTCAGAAAATTGTGATTAGGATCACATCAATGGAAAGAGGTTAGGGTACAAAGAGGTTTGTAAAAGCCAAATCTATCCCATAGCACATTTTGCAGAAAATTGTGATTAGGATCACATCAATGGAAAGAGGTTAGGGTACAAAGAGATTTGTATAAGCGCAAATCTATCCCATAGCACATTTTGCAGAAAATTGTGATTAGGATCACATCAATGGAAAGAGGTTAGGGTACAAAGAGGTTTGTAAAAGCCAAATCTATCCCATAGCACATTTTGCAGAAAATTGTGATTAGGATCACATCAATGGAAAGAGGTTAGGGTACAAAGAGATTTGTAAAAGCGCAAATCTATCCCATAGCACATTTTTCAGAAAATTGTGATTAGGATCAAATCAATGGAAAGAGGTTAGGGTACAAAGAGATTTGTATAAGCGAAAATCTATCCCATAGCACATTTTGCAGAAAATTGTGATTCGGATCACATCAATGGAAAGAGGTTAGGGTACAAAGAGGTTTGTAAAAGCCAAATCTATCCCATAGCACATTTTGCAGAAAATTGTGATTAGGATCACATCAATGGAAAGAGGTTAGGGTACAAAGAGATTTGTAACAGCGCAAATCTATCCCATAGCACATTTTTCAGAAAATTTAGATTAGGATCACATCAATGGAAAGAGGTTAGGGTACAAAGAGATTTGTAAAAGCGCAAATCTATCGCATAGCACATTTTTCAGAAAATTGTGATTAGGATCACATCAATTGAAAGAGGTTAGGGTACAAAGAGATTTGTAAAAGCGCAAATCTATCCCATAGCACATTTTTCAGAAAATTTAGATTAGGATCACATCAATGGAAAGAGGTTAGGGTACAAAGAGATTTGTAAAAGCGCAAATCTATCGCATAGCACATTTTTCAGAAAATTGTGATTAGGATCACATCAATGGAAAGAGGTTAGGGTACAAAGAGATTTGTAAAAGCGCAAATCTATCCCATAGCACATTTTGCAGAAAATTGTGATTAGGATCACCTTAATGGAAAGAGGTTAGGGTACAAAGAAATTTGTAAAAGCGCAAATCTATCCCATAGCACATTTTTCAGAAAATTGTGATTAGGATCACATCAATGGAAAGAGGTTAAAGTACAAAGAGATTTGTATAAGCGCAAATCTATCCCATGGCACATTTTGCAGAAAATTGTGATTAGGATCACATAAATTGAAAAGAGGTTAGGGTACAAAGAGATTTGTAAAAGCGCAAATCTATCCCATAGCACATTTTGCAGAAAATTGTTATTAGGATCACATAAATGCAAAGAGGTTAGGGTACAAAGAGATTTGTAAATGCGCAAATCTAACCCATAGCACATTTTGCAGAAAATTGTGATAAGGATCACATAAATGGAAAGAGGTTAGGGTACTAAGAGACTTGTAAAAGCGCAAATCTATCCCATAGCACATTTTGCAGAAAATTGTGATTAGAATCACATAAATGGAAAGAGGTTAGGGTACAAAGAGATTTGTAAAACCGCAAATCTATCCCATAGCACATGTTGCAGAAAATTGTGATTATGATCACATAAATGGAAAGAGGTTAGGGTACAAAGAGATTTGTATAAGCGCAAATCTATCCCATAGCACATTTTGCAGAAAATTGTGATTAGGATCACATCAATGGAAAGAGGTTAGGGTACAAAGAGGTTTGTAAAAGCCAAATCTATCCCATAGCACATTTTGCAGAAAATTGTGATTAGGATCACATCAATGGAAAGAGGTTAGGGTACAAAGAGATTTGTAAAAGCGCAAATCTATCCCATAGCACATTTTTCAGAAAATTGTGATTAGGATCACATCAATGGAAAGAGGTTAGGGTACAAAGAGATTTGTAAAAGCGCAAATCTATCCCATAGCACATTTTTCAGAAAATTGTGATTAGGATCACATCAATGGAAAGAGGTTAGGGTACAAAGAGATTTGTAAAAGCGCAAATCAATCCCATAGCATATTTTTCAGAAAATTGTGATTAGGATCACATCAATGGAAAGAGGTTAGGGTACAAAGAGATTTGTAAGAGCGCAAATCTATCCCATAGCACATTTTGCAGAGAATTGTGATTAGGATCACATCAATGGAAAGAGGTTAGGGTACAAAGAGATTTGTAAAAGCGCAAATCTATCCCATAGCACATTTTTCAGAAAATTGTGATTAGGATCACATCAATGGAAAGAGGTTAGGGTACAAAGAGATTTGTAAAAGCGCAAATCTATCCCATAGCACATTTTGTAGAAAATTGTGATTAGGATCACATCAATGGAAAGAGGTTAGGGTACAAAGAGATTTGTAAAAGCGGAAATCTATCCCATAGCACATTTTTCCGAAAATTGTGATTAGGATCACATCAATGGAAAGAGGTTAGGGTACAAAGAGATTTGTAAAAGCGCAAATCTATCCCATAGCACATTTTTCAGAAAATTGTGATTAGGATCACATCAATGGAAAGAGGTTAGGGTACAAAGAGATTTGTATAAGCGCAAATCTATCCCATAGCACATTTTGCAAAAAATTGTGATTAGGATCACATCAATGGAAAGAGGTTAGGGTACAAAGAGATTTGTAAAAGCGCAAATCTATCCCATAGCACATTTTGCAAAAAATTGTGATTAGGATCACATCAATGGAAAGAGGTTAGGGTACAAAGAGATTTGTAAAAGCGCAAATCTATCCCATAGCACATTTTTCAGAAAATTGTGATTAGGATCACATCAATGGAAAGAGGTTAGGGTACAAAGAGATTTGTAAAAGCGCAAATCTATCCCATAGCACATTTTTCAGTAAATTGTGATTAGGATCACATCAATGGAAAGAGGTTAGGGTACAAAGAGATTTGTAAAAGCGCAAATCTATCCCATAGCACATTTTTCAGTAAATTGTGATTAGGATCACATCAATGGAAAGAGGTTAGGGTACAAAGAGATTTGTATAAGCGCAAATCTATCCCATAGCACATTTTGCAGAAAATTGTGATTAGGATCACATCAATGGAAAGAGGTTAGGGTACAAAGAGATTTGTAAAAGCGCAAATCTATCCCATAGCACATTTTTCAGAAAATTGTGATTAGGATCACATCAATGGAAAGAGGTTAGGGAACAAAGAGATTTGTATAAGCGCAAATCTATCCCATAGCACTTTTTGCAGAAAATTGTGATTAGGATCACATCAATGGAAAGAGGTTAGGGTACAAAGAGATTTGTAAAAGCGCAAATCTATCCCATAGCACATTTAAAAGAAAATTGTGATTAGGATCACATCAATGGAAAGAGGTTAGGGTACAAAGAGATTTGTATAAGCGCAAATCTATCCCATAGCACATTTTGCAGAAAATTGTGATTAGGATCACATCAATGCAAAGAGGTTAGGGTACAAAGAGATTTGTAAAAGCGGAAATCTAACCCATAGCACATTTTGCAGAAAATTGTGATTAGGATCACATAAATGCAAAGAGGTTAGGTTACAAAGAGATTTGTAAAAGCGCAAATCTATCCCATAGCACATTTTGCAGAAAATTGTGATTAGGATCACATAAATGCAAAGAGGTTAGGGTACAAAGAGATTTGTAAAAGCGCAAATCTATCCCATAGCACATTTTGTAGAAAATTGTGATAAGGATCACATAAATGGAAAGAGGTTAGGGTACTAAGAGACTTGTAAAAGCGCAAATCTATCCCATAGCACATTTTGCAGAAAATTGTGATTAGGATCACATAAATGCAAAGAGGTTAGCGTACAAAGAGATTTGTAAAAGCGCAAATCTATCCCATAGCACATTTTGCAGAAAATTGTGATTAGGATCACATAAATGGAAAGAGGTTAGGGTACAAAGAGATTTGTAAAAGCGCAAATCTATCCCATAGCACATTTTGCAGAAAATTGTGATCAGGATCAAATCAATGAAAAGAGGTTAGGGTACAAAGAGATTTGTATAAGCGCAAATCACTCCCATAGCACATTTTGCAGAAAATTGTGATTAGGATCACATCAATGGAAAGAGGTTAGGGTACAAAGAGGTTTGTAAAAGCCAAATCTATCCCATAGCACATTTTGCAGAAAATTGTGATTAGGATCATATAAATGAAAAGAGGTTAGGGTACGAAGGAATTTGTAAAAGCGCAAATCACTCCCATAACACATTTTGCAGAAAATTTTGATTATGATCACATAAATGGAAAGAGGTTAGGGTACAAAGAGATTTGTATAAACGCAAATCTATCCCATAGCACATTTTTCAGAAAATTGTGATTAGGATCACATCAATGGAAAGAGGTTAGGGTACAAAGAGATTTGTAAAAGCGCAAATCTATCCCATAGCACATTTTGCAGAAAATTGTGATTATGAACACATAAATGCAAAGAGGTTAGGGTACAAAGAGATTTGTAAAAGCGCAAATCTAACCCATAGCACATTTTGCAGAAAATTGTGATTAGGATCACATAAATGCAAAGAGGTTAGGGTACAACGAGATTTGTAAAAGCGCAAATCTATCCCATAGCACATTTTGCAGAAAATTGTGATTAGGATCACATAAATGCAAAGAGGTTAGGGTACAAAGAGATTTGTAAAAGCGCAAATCTATCCCATAGCACATTTTGTAGAAAATTGTGATAAGGATCACATAAATGGAAAGAGGTTAGGGTACTAAGAGACTTGTAAAAGCGCAAATCTATCCCATAGCACATTTTGCAGAAAATTGTGATTAGGATCACATAAATGGAAAGAGGTTAGGGTACAAAGAGATTTGTAAAAGCGCAAATCTATCCCATAGCACATTTTGCAGAAAATTGTGATTAGGATCACATCAATGGAAAGAGGTTAGGGTACAAAGAGGTTTGTAAAAGCCAAATCTATCCCATAGCACATTTTGCAGAAAATTGTGATTAGGATCACATCAATGGAAAGAGGTTAGGGTACAAAGAGATTTGTAAAAGCGCAAATCCATCCCATAGCACATTTTGCAGAAAATTGTGATAAGGATCACATAAATGGAAAGAGGTTAGGGTACTAAGAGATTTGTAAAAGCGCAAATCTATCCCATAGCACATTTTTCAGAAAATTGTGATAAGGATCACATAAATGGAAAGAGGTTAGGGTACTAGGAGACTTGTAAAAGCGCAAATCTATCCCATAGCACATTTTGCAGAAAATTGTGATTAGGATCACATAAATGGAAAGAGGTTAGTGTACAAAGAGATTTGTAAAAGCGCAAATCTATCCCATAGCACATTTTGCAGAAAATTGTGATTAGGATCACATCAATTGAAAGAGGTTAGGGTACAAAGAGGTTTGTAAAAGCCAAATCTATCCCATAGCACATTTTGCAGAAAATTGTGGATAGGATCACATCAATGGAAAGAGGTTAGGGTACAAAGAGATTTGTAAAAGCGCAAATCTATCCCATAGCACATTTTTCAGAAAATTGTGATTAGGATCACATCAATGGAAAGAGGTTAGGGTACAAAGAGATTTGTATAAGCGCAAATCTATCCCATAGCACATTTTGCAGAAAATAGTGATTAGGATCACATCAATGGAAAGAGGTTAGGGTACTAAGAGACTTGTAAAAGCGCAAATCTATCCCATAGCACATTTTGCAGAAAATTGTGATTAGGATCACATCAATGGAAAGAGGTTAGGGTACAAAGAGATTTGTAAAAGCGCAAATCTATCCCATAGCACATTTTTCAGAAAATTGTGATTATGATCACATCAATTGAAAGAGGTTAGGGTACAAAGAGATTTGTAAAAGCGCAAATCTATCCCATAGCACATTTTTCAGAAAATTGTGATTAGGATCACATCAATGGAAAGAGGTTAGGGTACAAAGAGATTTGTATAAGCGCAAATCTATCCCATAGCACATTTTGCAGAAAATTGTGATTAGGATCACATCAATGGAAAGAGGTTAGGGTACAAAGAGGTTTGTAAAAGCCAAATCTATCCCATAGCACATTTTGCAGAAAATTGTGATTAGGATCACATCAATGGAAAGAGGTTAGGGTACAAAGAGATTTGTATAAGCGCAAATCTATCCCATAGCACATTTTGCAGAAAATTGTGATTAGGATCACATCAATGGAAAGAGGTTAGGGTACAAAGAGGTTTGTAAAAGCCAAATCTATCCCATAGCACATTTTGCAGGAAATTGTGATTAGGATCACATCAATGGAAAGAGGTTAGGGTACAAAGAGATTTGTAAAAGCGCAAATCTATCCCATAGTACATTTTTCAGAAAATTGTGATTAGGATCACATCAATGGAAAGAGGTTAGGGTACAAAGAGATTTGTATAAGCGCAAATCTATCCCATAGCACATTTTGCAGAAAATTGTGATTCGGATCACATCAATGGAAAGAGGTTAGGGTACAAAGAGGTTTGTAAAAGCCAAATCTATCCCATAGCACATTTTGCAGAAAATTGTGATTAGGATCACATCAATGGAAAGAGGTTAGGGTACAAAGAGATTTGTAACAGCGCAAATCTATCCCATAGCACATTTTTCAGAAAATTGTGATTAGGATCACATCAATTGAAAGAGGTTAGGGTACAAAGAGATTTGTAAAAGCGCAAATCTATCCCATAGCACATTTTTCAGAAAATTTAGATTAGGATCACATCAATGGAAAGAGGTTAGGGTACAAAGAGATTTGTAAAAGCGCAAATCTATCGCATAGCACATTTTTCAGAAAATTGTGATTAGGATCACATCAATGGAAAGAGGTTAGGGTACAAAGAGATTTGTAAAAGCGCAAATCTATCCCATAGCACATTTTGCAGAAAATTGTGATTAGGATCACCTTAATGGAAAGAGGTTAGGGTACAAAGAAATTTGTAAAAGCGCAAATCTATCCCATAGCACATTTTTCAGAAAATTGTGATTAGGATCACATCAATGGAAAGAGGTTAAAGTACAAAGAGATTTGTATAAGCGCAAATCTATCCCATAGCACATTTTGCAGAAAATTGTGATTAGGATCACATAAATTGAAAAGAGGTTAGGGTACAAAGAGATTTGTAAAAGCGCAAATCTATCCCATAGCACATTTTGCAGAAAATTGTTATTAGGATCACATAAATGCAAAGAGGTTAGGGTACAAAGAGATTTGTAAATGCGCAAATCTAACCCATAGCACATTTTGCAGAAAATTGTGATAAGGATCACATAAATGGAAAGAGGTTAGGGTACTAAGAGACTTGTAAAAGCGCAAATCTATCCCATAGCACATTTTGCAGAAAATTGTGATTAGAATCACATAAATGGAAAGAGGTTAGGGTACAAAGAGATTTGTAAAACCGCAAATCTATCCCATAGCACATGTTGCAGAAAATTGTGATTATGATCACATAAATGGAAAGAGGTTAGGCTACAAAGAGATTTGTATAAGCGCAAATCTATCCCATAGCACATTTTGCAGAAAATTGTGATTAGGATCACATCAATGGAAAGAGGTTAGGGTACAAAGAGGTTTGTAAAAGCCAAATCTATCCCATAGCACATTTTGCAGAAAATTGTGATTAGGATCACATCAATGGAAAGAGGTTAGGGTACAAAGAGATTTGTAAAAGCGCAAATCTATCCCATAGCAGATTTTTCAGAAAATTGTGATTAGGATCACATCAATGGAAAGAGGTTAGGGTACAAAGAGATTTGTAAAAGCGCAAATCTATCCCATAGCACATTTTTCAGAAAATTGTGATTAGGATCACATCAATGGAAAGAGGTTAGGGTACAAAGAGATTTGTAAAAGCGCAAATCAATCCCATAGCATATTTTTCAGAAAATTGTGATTAGGATCACATCAATGGAAAGAGGTTAGGGTACAAAGAGATTTGTAAGAGCGCAAATCTATCCCATAGCACATTTTGCAGAGAATTGTGATTAGGATCACATCAATGGAAAGAGGTTAGGGTACAAAGAGATTTGTAAAAGCGCAAATCTATCCCATAGCACATTTTTCAGAAAATTGTGATTAGGATCACATCAATGGAAAGAGGTTAGGGTACAAAGAGATTTGTAAAAGCGCAAATCTATCCCATAGCACATTTTGTAGAAAATTGTGATTAGGATCACATCAATGGAAAGAGGTTAGGGTACAAAGAGATTTGTAAAAGCGGAAATCTATCCCATAGCACATTTTTCAGAAAATTGTGATTAGGATCACATCAATGGAAAGAGGTTAGGGTACAAAGAGATTTGTAAAAGCGCAAATCTATCCCATAGCACATTTTTCAGAAAATTGTGATTAGGATCACATCAATGGAAAGAGGTTAGGGTACAAAGAGATTTGTAAAAGCGCAAATCTATCCCATAGCACATTTTGCAAAAAATTGTGATTAGGATCACATCAATGGAAAGAGGTTAGGGTACAAAGAGATTTGTAAAAGCGCAAATCTATCCCATAGCACATTTTTCAGAAAATTGTGATTAGGATCACATCAATGGAAAGAGGTTAGGGTACAAAGAGATTTGTAAAAGCGCAAATCTATCCCATAGCACATTTTTCAGTAAATTGTGATTAGGATCACATCAATGGAAAGAGGTTAGGGTACAAAGAGATTTGTAAAAGCGCAAATCTATCCCATAGCACATTTTTCAGTAAATTGTGATTAGGATCACATCAATGGAAAGAGGTTAGGGTACAAAGAGATTTGTATAAGCGCAAATCTATCCCATAGCACATTTTGCAGAAAATTGTGATTAGGATCACATCAATGGAAAGAGGTTAGGGTACAAAGAGATTTGTAAAAGCGCAAATCTATCCCATAGCACATTTTTCAGAAAATTGTGATTAGGATCACATCAATGGAAAGAGGTTAGGGAACAAAGAGATTTGTATAAGCGCAAATCTATCCCATAGCACTTTTTGCAGAAAATTGTGATTAGGATCACATCAATGGAAAGAGGTTAGGGTACAAAGAGATTTGTAAAAGCGCAAATCTATCCCATAGCACATTTATCAGAAAATTGTGATTAGGATCACATCAATGGAAAGAGGTTAGGGTACAAAGAGATTTGTATAAGCGCAAATCTATCCCATAGCACATTTTGCAGAAAATTGTGATTAGGATCACATCAATGGAAAGAGGTTAGGGTACAAAGAGATTTGTAAAAGCGCAAATCTATCCCATAGCACATTTTTCAGAAAATTGTCATTAGGATCACATCAATGGAAAGAGGTTAGGGTACAAAGAGATTTGTAAAAGCGCAAATCTATCCCATAGCACATTTTTCAGAAAATTGTGATTAGGATCACATCAATGGAAAGAGGTTAGGGTACAAAGAGATTTGTATAAGCGCAAATCTATCCCATAGCACATTTTGCAGAAAATTGTGATTAGGATCACATCAATGGAAAGAGGTTATGGTACAAAGAGATTTGTAAAAGCGCAAATCTATCCCATAGCACATTTTTCAGAAAATTGTAATTAGGATCACATCAATGGAAAGAAGTTAGGGTACAAAGAGATTTGTAAAAGCGCAAATCTATCCCATAGCACATTTTTTAGTAAATTGTGATTAGGATCACATCAATGGAAAGAGGTTAGGGTACAAAGAGATTTGTATAAGTGCAAATCTATCCCATAGCACATTTTGCAGAAAATTGTGATTAGGATCACATCAATGGAAAGAGGTTAGGGTACAAAGAGATTTGTAAAAGCGCAAATCTATCCCATAGCACATTTTTCAGAAAATTGTCATTAGGATCACATCAATGGAAAGAGGTTAGGGTACAAAGAGATTTGTAAAAGCGCAAATCTATCCCATAGCACATTTTTCAGAAAATTGTGATTAGGATCACATCAATGGAAAGAGGTTAGGGTGCAAAGAGATTTGTATAAGCGCAAATCTATCCCATAGCACATTTTGCAGAAAATTGTGATTAGGATCACATCAATGGAAAGAGGTTATGGTACAAAGAGATTTGTAAAAGCGCAAATCTATCCCATAGCACATTTTTCAGAAAATTGTGATTAGGATCACATCAATGGAAAGAGGTTAGGGTACAAAGAGATTTGTAAAAGCGCAAATCTATCCCATAGCACATTTTTTAGTAAATTGTGATTAGGATCACATCAATGGAAAGAGGTTAGGGTACAAAGAGATTTGTAAAAGCACAAATCTATACCATAGCACATTTTTCAGAAAATTGTGATTAGGATCACATCAATGGAAAGAGGTTAGGGTACAAAGAGATTTGTATAAGCGCAAATCTATCCCATAGAACATTTTGCAGAAAATTGTGATTAGGATCACATCAATGGAAAGAGGTTAGGGTACAAAGAGATTTGTAAAAGCGCAAATCTATCCCATAGCACATTTTTCAGAAAATTGTGATTAGGATCACATCAATGGAAAGAGGTTAGGGTACAAAGAGATTTGTATAAGCGCAAATCTATCCCATAGCACATTTTGCAGAAGATTGTGATTAGGATCACATCAATGGAAAGAGGTTAGGGTACAAAGAGATTTGTAAAAGCGCAAATCTATCCCATAGCACATTTTTCAGAAAATTGTGATTAGGATCACATCAATGGAAAGAGGTTAGGGTACAAAGAGATTTGTATAAGCGCAAATCTATCCCATTGCATATTTTGCAGAAAATTGTGATTAGGATCACATCAATGGAAAGAGGTTAGGGTACAAAGAGATTTGTTTAAGCGCAAATCTATCCCATAGCACATTTTGCAGAAAATAGTGATTAGGATCATATAAATGAAAAGAGGTTAGGGTACGAAGAAGTTTGTAAAATCACAAATCACTCCCATAACACATTTTTCAGAAAATTGTGATTAGGATCACATCAATGGAAAGAGGTTAGGGTACAAAGAGATTTGTATAAGCGCAAATCTATCCCATAGCACATTTTGCAGAAAATTGTGATTAGGATCATATAAATGAAAAGAGGTTAGGGTACGAAGGAATTTGTAAAATCGCAAAACACTCCCATAACACATTTTGCAGAAAATTGTGATTATGATCACATAAATGGAAAGAGGTTAGGGTACAAAGAGATTTGTATAAGCGCAAATCTATCCCATAGCACATTTTGCAGAAAATTGTGATTAGGATCATATAAATGAAAAGAGGTTAGGGTACGAAGAAATTTGTAAAATCGCAAATCACTCCCATAACACATTTTTCAGAAAATTGTGATTATGATCACATAAATGGAAAGAGGTTAGGCTACAAAGAGATTTGTATAAGCGCAAATCTATCCCATAGCACATTTTGCAGAAAATTGTGATTAGGATCACATCAATGGAAAGAGGTTAGGGTACAAAGAGATTTGTAAAAGCGCAAATCTATCCCATAGCACATTTTTCAGAAAATTGTGATTAGGATCACATCAATGGAAAGAGGTTAGGGTACAAAGAGATTTGTATAAGCGCAAATCTATCCCATAGCACATTGTGCAGAAAATTGTGATTAGGATCACATCAATGGAAAGAGGTTAGGGTACAAAGAGATTTGTAAAAGCGCAAATCTATCCTATAGCACATTTTTCAGAAAATTGTGATTAGGATCACATCAATGGAAAGAGGTTAGGGTACAAAGAGATTTGTAAAAGCGCAAATCTATCCCATAGCACATTTTTCAGAAAATTGTGATTAGGATCACATCAATGGAAAGAGGTTAGGGTACATAGAGGTTTGTAAAAGCCAAATCTATCCCATAGCACATTTTTCAGAAAATTGTGATTAGGATCACATCAATGGAAAGAGGTTAGGGTACAAAGAGGTTTGTAAAAGCGCAAATCTATCCCATAGCACATTTTTCAGAAAATTGTGATTAGGATCACATCAATGGAAAGAGGTTAGGGTACAAAGAGATTTGTATAAGCGCAAATCTATCCCATAGCACATTTTGCAGAAAATTGTGATTAGGATCACATCAATGGAAAGAGGTTAGGGTACAAAGAGATTTGTAAAAGCGCAAATCTATCCCATAGCACATTTTTCAGAAAATTGTGATTAGGATCACATCAATGGAAAGAGGTTAGGGTACAAAGAGATTTGTAAAAGCGCAAATCTATCCCATAGCACATTTTTCAGAAAATTGTGATTAGGATCACATCAATGGAAAGAGGTTAGGGTACAAAGAGATTTGTATAAGCGCAAATCTATCCCATAGCACATTTTGCAGAAAATTGTGATTAGGATCACATCAATGGAAAGAGGTTAGGGTACAAAGAGATTTGTAAAAGCGCAAATCTATCCCATAGCACATTTTTCAGAAAATTGTGATTAGGATCACATCAATGGAAAGAGGTTAGGGTACAAAGAGATTTGTAAAAGCGCAAATCTATCCCATAGCACATTTTGCAGAAAATTATGATTAGGATCATATAAATGAAAAGAGGTTAGGGTACGAAGAAATTTGTAAAATCGCAAATCACTCCCATAACACATTTTTTAGAAAATTGTGATTATGATCACATAAATGGAAAGAGGTTAGGCTACAAAGAGATTTGTATAAGCGCAAATCTATCCCATAGCACATTTTGCAGAAAATTGTGATTAGGATCACATCAATGGAAAGAGGTTAGGGTACAAAGAGATTTGTAAAAGCGCAAATCTATCCCATAGCACATTTTTCAGAAAATTGTGATTAGGATCACATCAATGGAAAGAGGTTAGGGTACAAAGAGATTTGTATAAGCGCAAATCTATCCCATAGCACATTGTGCAGAAAATTGTGATTAGGATCACATCAATGGAAAGAGGTTAGGGTACAAAGAGATTTGTAAAAGCGCAAATCTATCCCATAGCACATTTTTCAGAAAATTGTGATTAGGATCACATCAATGGAAAGAGGTTAGGGTACATAGAGGTTTGTAAAAGCCAAATCTATCCCATAGCACATTTTTCAGAAAATTGTGTTTAGGATCACATCAATGGAAAGAGGTTAGGGTACAAAGAGGTTTGTAAAAGCGCAAATCTATCCCATAGCACATTTTTCAGAAAATTGTGATTAGGATCACATCAATGGAAAGAGGTTAGGGTACAAAGAGATTTGTATAAGCGCAAATCTATCCCATAGCACATTTTGCAGAAAATTGTGATTAGGATCACATCAATGGAAAGAGGTTAGGGTACAAAGAGATTTGTAAAAGCGCAAATCTATCCCATAGCACATTTTTCAGAAAATTGTGATTAGGATCACATCAATGGAAAGAGGTTAGGGTACAAAGAGATTTGTAAAAGCGCAAATCTATCCCATAGCACATTTTTCAGAAAATTGTGATTAGGATCACATCAATGGAAAGAGGTTAGGGTACAAAGAGGTTTGTAAAAGCCAAATCTATCCCATAGCACATTTTGCAGAAAATTGTGATTAGGATTACATCAATGGAAAGAGGTTAGGGTACAAAGAGATTTGTAACAGCGCAAATCTATCCCATAGCACATTTTTCAGAAAATTGTGATTAGGATCACATCAATTGAAAGAGGTTAGGGTACAAAGAGATTTGTAAAAGCGCAAATCTATCCCATAGCACATTTTTCAGAAAATTTAGATTAGGATCACATCAATGGAAAGAGGTTAGGGTACAAAGAGATTTGTAAAAGCGCAAATCTATCGCATAGCACATTTTTCAGAAAATTGTGATTAGGATCACATCAATGGAAAGAGGTTAGGGTACATAGAGGTTTGTAAAAGCCAAATCTATCCCATAGCACATTTTTCAGAAAATTGTGTTTAGGATCACATCAATGGAAAGAGGTTAGGGTACAAAGAGGTTTGTAAAAGCGCAAATCTATCCCATAGCACATTTTTCAGAAAATTGTGATTAGGATCACATCAATGGAAAGAGGTTAGGGTACAAAGAGATTTGTATAAGCGCAAATCTATCCCATAGCACATTTTGCAGAAAATTGTGATTAGGATCACATCAATGGAAAGAGGTTAGGGTACAAAGAGATTTGTAAAAGCGCAAATCTATCCCATAGCACATTTTTCAGAAAATTGTTATTAGGATCACATCAATGGAAAGAGGTTAGGGTACAAAGAGATTTGTAAAAGCGCAAATCTATCCCATAGCACATTTTTCAGAAAATTGTGATTAGGATCACATCAATGGAAAGAGGTTAGGGTACAAAGAGGTTTGTAAAAGCCAAATCTATCCCATAGCACATTTTGCAGAAAATTGTGATTAGGATTACATCAATGGAAAGAGGTTAGGGTACAAAGAGATTTGTAAAAGCGCAAATCTATCCCATATCACATTTTTCAGAAAATTGTGATTAGGATCACATCAATGGAAAGAGGTTAGGGTACAAAGAGATTTGTAACAGCGCAAATCTATCCCATAGCACATTTTTCAGAAAATTGTGATTAGGATCACATCAATGGAAAGAGGTTAGGGTACATAGAGGTTTGTAAAAGCCAAATCTATCCCATAGCACATTTTTCAGAAAATTGTGTTTAGGATCACATCAATGGAAAGAGGTTAGGGTACAAAGAGGTTTGTAAAAGCGCAAATCTATCCCATAGCACATTTTTCAGAAAATTGTGATTAGGATCACATCAATGGAAAGAGGTTAGGGTACAAAGAGATTTGTATAAGCGCAAATCTATCCCATAGCACATTTTGCAGAAAATTGTGATTAGGATCACATCAATGGAAAGAGGTTAGGGTACAAAGAGATTTGTAAAAGCGCAAATCTATCCCATAGCACATTTTTCAGAAAATTGTGATTAGGATCACATCAATGGAAAGAGGTTAGGGTACAAAGAGATTTGTAAAAGCGCAAATCTATCCCATAGCACATTTTTCAGAAAATTGTGATTAGGATCACATCAATGGAAAGAGGTTAGGGTACAAAGAGGTTTGTAAAAGCCAAATCTATCCCATAGCACATTTTGCAGAAAATTGTGATTAGGATTACATCAATGGAAAGAGGTTAGGGTACAAAGAGATTTGTAAAAGCGCAAATCTATCCCATATCACATTTTTCAGAAAATTGTGATTAGGATCACATCAATGGAAAGAGGTTAGGGTACAAAGAGATTTGTAACAGCGCAAATCTATCCCATAGCACATTTTTCAGAAAATTGTGATTAGGATCACATCAATTGAAAGAGGTTAGGGTACAAAGAGATTTGTAAAAGCGCAAATCTATCCCATAGCACATTTTTCAGAAAATTTAGATTAGGATCACATCAATGGAAAGAGGTTAGGGTACAAAGAGATTTGTAAAAGCGCAAATCTATCGCATAGCACATTTTTCAGAAAATTGTGATTAGGATCACATCAATGGAAAGAGGTTAGGGTACAAAGAGATTTGTAAAAGCGCAAATCTATCCCATAGCACATTTTGGAGAAAATTGTGATTAGGATCACCTTAATGGAAAGAGGTTAGGGTACAAAGAGATTTGTATAAGCGCAAATCTATCCCATAGCACATTTTGCAGAAAAATGTGATTAGGATCACATCAATGGAAAGAGGTTAGGGTACAAAGAAATTTGTAAAAGCGCAAATCTATCCCATAGCACATTTTTCAGAAAATTGTGATTAGGATCACATCAATGGAAAGAGGTTAGGGTACAAAGAGATTTGTAAAAGCGCAAATCTATCCCATAGCACATTTTTCAGAAAATTGTGATTAGGATCACATCAATGGAAAGAGGTTAGGGTACAAAGAGATTTGTAAAAGCGCAAATCTATCCCATAGCACATTTTGTAGAAAATTGTGATTAGGATCACATCAATGGAAAGAGGTTAGGGTACAAAGAGATTTGTAAAAGCGGAAATCTATCCCATAGCACATTTTTCAGAAAATTGTGATTAGGATCACATCAATGGAAAGAGGTTAGGGTACAAAGAGATTTGTAAAAGCGCAAATCTATCCCATAGCACATTTTTCAGAAAATTGTGATTAGGATCACATCAATGGAAAGAGGTTAGGGTACAAAGAGATTTGTATAAGCGCAAATCTATCCCATAGCACATTTTGCAAAAAATTGTGATTAGGATCACATCAATGGAAAGAGGTTAGGGTACAAAGAGATTTGTAAAAGCGCAAATCTATCCCATAGCACATTTTGCAAAAAATTGTGATTAGGATCACATCAATGGAAAGAGGTTAGGGTACAAAGAGATTTGTAAAAGCGCAAATCTATCCCATAGCACATTTTTCAGAAAATTGTGATTAGGATCACATCAATGGAAAGAGGTTAGGGTACAAAGAGATTTGTAAAAGCGCAAATCTATCCCATAGCACATTTTTCAGTAAATTGTGATTAGGATCACATCAATGGAAAGAGGTTAGGGTACAAAGAGATTTGTAAAAGCGCAAATCTATCCCATAGCACATTTTTCAGTAAATTGTGATTAGGATCACATCAATGGAAAGAGGTTAGGGTACAAAGAGATTTGTATAAGCGCAAATCTATCCCATAGCACATTTTGCAGAAAATTGTGATTAGGATCACATCAATGGAAAGAGGTTAGGGTACAAAGAGATTTGTAAAAGCGCAAATCTATCCCATAGCACATTTTTCAGAAAATTGTGATTAGGATCAAATCAATGGAAAGAGGTTAGGGAACAAAGAGATTTGTATAAGCGCAAATCTATCCCATAGCACTTTTTGCAGAAAATTGTGATTAGGATCACATCAATGGAAAGAGGTTAGGGTACAAAGAGATTTGTAAAAGCGCAAATCTATCCCATAGCACATTTAACAGAAAATTGTGATTAGGATCAAATCAATGGAAAGAGGTTAGGGTACAAAGAGATTTGTATAAGCGCAAATCTATCCCATAGCACATTTTGCAGAAAATTGTGATTAGGATCACATCAATGGAAAGAGGTTAGGGTACAAAGAGATTTGTAAAAGCGCAAATCTATCCCATAGCACATTTTTCAGAAAATTGTCATTAGGATCACATCAATGGAAAGAGGTTAGGGTACAAAGAGATTTGTAAAAGCGCAAATCTATTCCATAGCACATTTTTCAGAAAATTGTGATTAGGATCACATCAATGGAAAGAGGTTAGGGTACAAAGAGATTTGTATAAGCGCAAATCTATCCCATAGCACATTTTGCAGAAAATTGTGATTAGGATCACATCAATGGAAAGAGGTTATGGTACAAAGAGATTTGTAAAAGCGCAAATCTATCCCATAGCACATTTTTCAGAAAATTGTAATTAGGATCACATCAATGGAAAGAGGTTAGGGTACAAAGAGATTTGTAAAAGCGCAAATCTATCCCATAGCACATTTTTTAGTAAATTGTGATTAGGATCACATCAATGGAAAGAGGTTAGGGTACAAAGAGATTTGTATAAGCGCAAATCTATCCCATAGCACATTTTGCAGAAAATTGTGATTAGGATCACATCAATGGAAAGAGGTTAGGGTACAAAGAGATTTGTAAAAGCGCAAATCTATCCCATAGCACATTTTTCAGAAAAGTGTCATTAGGATCACATCAATGGAAAGAGGTTAGGGTACAAAGAGATTTGTAAAAGCGCAAATCTATCCCATAGCACATTTTTCAGAAAATTGTGATTAGGATCACATCAATGGAAAGAGGTTAGGGTGCAAAGAGATTTGTATAAGCGCAAATCTATCCCATAGCACATTTTGCAGAAAATTGTGATTAGGATCACATCAATGGAAAGAGGTTATGGTACAAAGAGATTTGTAAAAGCGCAACTCTATCCCATAGCACATTTTTCAGAAAATTGTGATTAGGATCACATCAATGGAAAGAGGTTAGGGTACAAAGAGATTTGTAAAAGCGCAAATCTATCCCATAGCACATTTTTTAGTAAATTGTGATTAGGATCACATCAATGGAAAGAGGTTAGGGTACAAAGAGATTTGTAAAAGCACAAATCTATACCATAGCACATTTTTCAGAAAATTGTGATTAGGATCACATCAATGGAAAGAGGTTAGGGTACAAAGAGATTTGTATAAGCGCAAATCTATCCCATAGAACATTTTGCAGAAAATTGTGATTAGGATCACATCAATGGAAAGAGGTTAGGGTACAAAGAGATTTGTAAAAGCGCAAATCTATCCCATAGCACATTTTTCAGAAAATTGTGATTAGGATCACATCAATGGAAAGAGGTTAGGGTACAAAGAGATTTGTATAAGCGCAAATCTATCCCATAGCACATTTTGCAGAAGATTGTGATTAGGATCACATCAATGGAAAGAGGTTAGGGTACAAAGAGATTTGTAAAAGCGCAAATCTATCCCATAGCACATTTTTCAGAAAATTGTGATTAGGATCACATCAATGGAAAGAGGTTAGGGTACAAAGAGATTTGTATAAGCGCAAATCTATCCCATAGCATATTTTGCAGAAAATTGTGATTAGGATCACAACAATGGAAAGAGGTTAGGGTACAAAGAGATTTGTTTAAGCGCAAATCTATCCCATAGCACATTTTGCAGAAAATAGTGATTAGGATCATATAAATGAAAAGAGGTTAGGGTACGAAGAAGTTTGTAAAATCACAAATCACTCCCATAACACATTTTTCAGAAAATTGTGATTAGGATCACATCAATGGAAAGAGGTTAGGGTACAAAGAGATTTGTATAAGCGCAAATCTATCCCATAGCACATTTTGCAGAAAATTGTGATTAGGATCATATAAATGAAAAGAGGTTAGGGTACGAAGGAATTTGTAAAATCGCAAAACACTCCCATAACACATTTTGCAGAAAATTGTGATTATGATCACATAAATGGAAAGAGGTTAGGGTACAAAGAGATTTGTATAAGCGCAAATCTATCCCATAGCACATTTTGCAGAAAATTGTGATTAGGATCATATAAATGAAAAGAGGTTAGGGTACGAAGAAATTTGTAAAATCGCAAATCACTCCCATAGCACATTTTTCAGAAAATTGTGATTATGATCACATAAATGGAAAGAGGTTAGGCTACAAAGAGATTTGTATAAGCGCAAATCTATCCCATAGCACATTTTGCAGAAAATTGTGATTAGGATCACATCAATGGAAAGAGGTTAGGGTACAAAGAGATTTGTAAAAGGGCAAATCTATCCCATAGCACATTTTTCAGAAAATTGTGATTAGGATCACATCAATGGAAAGAGGTTAGGGTACAAAGAGATTTGTATAAGCGCAAATCTATCCCATAGCACATTGTGCAGAAAATTGTGATTAGGATCACATCAATGGAAAGAGGTTAGGGTACAAAGAGATTTGTAAAAGCGCAAATCTATCCTATAGCACATTTTTCAGAAAATTGTGATTAGGATCACATCAATGGAAAGAGGTTAGGGTACAAAGAGATTTGTAAAAGCGCAAATCTATCCCATAGCACATTTTTCAGAAAATTGTGATTAGGATCACATCAATGGAAAGAGGTTAGGGTACATAGAGGTTTGTAAAAGCCAAATCTATCCCATAGCACATTTTTCAGAAAATTGTGATTAGGATCACATCAATGGAAAGAGGTTAGGGTACAAAGAGTTTTGTAAAAGCGCAAATCTATCCCATAGCACATTTTTCAGAAAATTGTGATTAGGATCACATCAATGTAAAGAGGTTAGGGTACAAAGAGATTTGTATAAGCGCAAATCTATCCCATAGCACATTTTGCAGAAAATTGTGATTAGGATCACATCAATGGAAAGAGGTTAGGGTACAAAGAGATTTGTAAAAGCGCAAATCTATCCCATAGCACATTTTTCAGAAAATTGTGATTAGGATCACATCAATGGAAAGAGGTTAGGGTACAAAGAGATTTGTAAAAGCGCAAATCTATCCCATAGCACATTTTTCAGAAAATTGTGATTAGGATCACATCAATGGAAAGAGGTTAGGGTACAAAGAGATTTGTAAAAGCGCAAATCTATCCCATAGCACATTTTTCAGAAAATTGTGATTAGGATCACATCAATGGAAAGAGGTTAGGGTACAAAGAGATTTGTAAAAGCGCAAATCTATCCCATAGCACATTTTGCAGAAAATTATGATTAGGATCATATAAATGAAAAGAGGTTAGGGTACAAAGAGATTTGTAAAAGCGCAAATCTATCCCATAGCACATTTTTCAGAAAATTGTGATTAGGATCACATCAATGGAAAGAGGTTAGGGTACAAAGAGATTTGTAAAAGCGCAAATCTATCCCATAGCACATTTTTCAGAAAATTGTGATTGGGATCACATCAATGGAAAGAGGTTAGGGTACATAGAGGTTTGTAAAAGCCAAATCTATCCCATAGCACATTTTTCAGAAAATTGTGTTTAGGATCACATCAATGGAAAGAGGTTAGGGTACAAAGAGGTTTGTAAAAGCGCAAATCTATCCCATAGCACATTTTTCAGAAAATTGTGATTAGGATCACATCAATGGAAAGAGGTTAGGGTACAAAGAGATTTGTATAAGCGCAAATCTATCCCATAGCACATTTTGCAGAAAATTGTGATTAGGATCACATCAATGGAAAGAGGTTAGGGTACAAAGAGATTTGTAAAAGCGCAAATCTATCCCATAGCACATTTTTCAGAAAATTGTGATTAGGATCACATCAATGGAAAGAGGTTAGGGTACAAAGAGATTTGTAAAAGCGCAAATCTATCCCATAGCACATTTTTCAGAAAATTGTGATTAGGATCACATCAATGGAAAGAGGTTAGGGTACAAAGAGGTTTGTAAAAGCCAAATCTATCCCATAGCACATTTTGCAGAAAATTGTGATTAGGATTACATCAATGGAAAGAGGTTAGGGTACAAAGAGATTTGTAAAAGCGCAAATCTATCCCATATCACATTTTTCAGAAAATTGTGATTAGGATCACATCAATGGAAAGAGGTTAGGGTACAAAGAGATTTGTAAAAGCGCAAATCAATCCCATAGCATATTTTTCAGAAAATTGTGATTAGGATCACATCAATGGAAAGAGGTTAGGGTACAAAGAGATTTGTAAGAGCGCAAATCTATCCCATAGCACATTTTGCAGAGAATTGTGATTAGGATCACATCAATGGAAAGAGGTTAGGGTACAAAGAGATTTGTAAAAGCGCAAATCTATCCCATAGCACATTTTTCAGAAAATTGTGATTAGGATCACATCAATGGAAAGAGGTTAGGGTACAAAGAGATTTGTAAAAGCGCAAATCTATCCAATAGCACATTTTGCAGAAAATTGTGATTAGGATCACATCAATGGAAAGAGGTTAGGGTACAAAGAGATTTGTAAAAGCGCAAATCTATCCCATAGCACATTTTTCAGAAAATTGTGATTAGGATCACATCAATGGAAAGAGGTTAGGGAACAAAGAGATTTGTATAAGCGCAAATCTATCCCATAGCACATTTTTCAGAAAATTGTGATTAGGATCACATCAATGGAAAGAGGTTAGGGTACAAAGAGATTTGTATAAGCGCAAATCTATCCCATAGCACATTTTGCAAAAAATTGTGATTAGGATCACATCAATGGAAAGAGGTTAGGGTACAAAGAGATTTGTAAAAGCGCAAATCTATCCCATAGCACATTTTTCAGAAAATTGTGAGTAGGATCACATCAATGGAAAGAGGTTAGGGTACAAAGAGATTTGTAAAAGCGCAAATCTATCCCATAGCACATTTTTCAGTTAATTGTGATTAGGATCACATCAATGGAAACAGGTTAGGGTACAAAGAGATTTGTAAAAGCGCAAATCTATCCCATAGCACATTTTGCAGAAAATTGTGATTAGGATCACATCAATGGAAAGAGGTTAGGGTACAAAGAGATTTGTAAAAGCGCAAATCTATCCCATAGCACATTTTTCAGAAAATTGTGATTAGGATCACATCAATGGAAAGAGGTTAGGGTACAAAGAGATTTGTATAAGCGCAAATCTATCCCATAGCACTTTTTGCAGAAAATTGTGATTAGGATCACATCAATGGAAAGAGGTTAGGGTACAAAGAGATTTGTAAAAGCGCAAATCTATCCCATAGCACATTTAACAGAAAATTGTGATTAGGATCACATCAATGGAAAGAGGTTAGGGTACAAAGAGATTTGTATAAGCGCAAATCTATCCCATAGCACATTTTGCAGAAAATTGTGATTAGGATCACATCAATGGAAAGAGGTTAGGGTACAAAGAGATTTGTAAAAGCGCAAATCTATCCCATAGCACATTTTTCAGAAAATTGTGATTAGGATCACATAAATGGAAAGAGGTTAGGGTACAAAGAGATTTGTAAAAGCGCAAATCTATCCCATAGCACATTTTGCAGAAAATTGTGATTAGGATCACATCAATGGAAAGAGGTTAGGGTACAAAGAGGTTTGTAAAAGCCAAATCTATCCCATAGCACATTTTGCAGAAAATTGTGATTAGGATCACATCAATGGAAAGAGGTTAGGGTGCAAAGAGATTTGTATAAGCGCAAATCTATCCCATAGCACATTTTGCAGAAAATTGTGATTAGGATCACATCAATGGAAAGAGGTTATGGTACAAAGAGATTTGTAAAAGCGCAAATCTATCCCATAGCACATTTTTCAGAAAATTGTGATTAGGATCACATCAATGGAAAGAGGTTAGGGTACAAAGAGATTTGTAAAAGCGCAAATCTATCCCATAGCACATTTTTTAGTAAATTGTGATTAGGATCACATCAATGGAAAGAGGTTAGGGTACAAAGAGATTTGTAAAAGCGCAAATCTATCCCATAGCACATTTTTCAGAAAATTGTGATTAGGATCACATCAATGGAAAGAGGTTAGGATACAAAGAGGTTTGTAAATGCCAAATCTATCCCATAGCACATTTTGCAGAAAATTGTGATTAGGATCATATAAATGAAAAGAGGTTAGGGTACGAAGGAATTTGTAATAGCGCAAATCACTCCCATAACACATTTTGCAGAAAATTTTGATTATGATCACATAAATGGAAAGAGGTTAGGGTACAAAGAGATTTGTATAAGCGCAAATCTATCCCATAGCACATTTTTCAGAAAATTGTGATTAGGATCACATCAATGGAAAGAGGTTAGGGTACAAAGAGATTTGTAAAAGCGCAAATCTATCCCATAGCACATTTTGCAGAAAATTGTGATTAGGATCATTTAAATGCAAAGAGGTTAGGGTACAAAGAGATTTGTATAAGCGCAAATCTATCCCATAGCACATTTTTCAGAAAATTGTGATTAGGATCACATCAATGGAAAGAGGTTAGGGTACAAAGAGATTTGTATAAGCGCAAATCTATCCCATAGCACATTTTGCAGAAAATTGTGATTAGGATCACATCAATGGAAAGAGGTTAGGGTACAAAGAGATTTGTAAAAGCGCAAATCTATCCCATAGCACATTTTTCAGAAAATTGTGATTAGGATCACATCAATGGAAAGAGGTTAGGGTACAAAGAAATTTGTATAAGCGCAAATCTATCCCATAGCATATTTTGCAGAAAATTGTGATTAGGATCACATCAATGGAAAGAGGTTAGGGTACAAAGAGATTTGTTTAAGCGCAAATCTATCCCATAGCACATTTTGCAGAAAATAGTGATTAGGATCATATAAATGAAAAGAGGTTAGGGTACGAAGAAATTTGTAAAATCGCAAATCACTCCCATAACACATTTTTCAGAAAATTGTGATTAGGATCACATCAATGGAAAGAGGTTAGGGTACAAAGAGATTTGTAAAAGCGCAAATCTATCCCATAGCACATTTTGCAGAAAATTGTGATTAGGATCATATAAATGAAAAGAGGTTAGGGTACGAAGGAATTTGTAAAATCGCAAAACACTCCCATAACACATTTTGCAGAAAATTGTGATTATGATCACATAAATGGAAAGAGGTTAGGGTACAAAGAGATTTGTATAAGCGCAAATCTATCCCATAGCACATTTTGCAGAAAATTGTGATTAGGATCATATAAATGAAAAGAGGTTAGGGTACGAAGAAATTTGTAAAATCGCAAATCACTCCCATAACACATTTTTCAGAAAATTGTGATTAGGATCACATAAATGGAAAGAGGTTAGGGTACAAAGAGATTTGTAAAAGCGCAAATCTATCCCATAGCACATTTTTCAGAAAATTGTGATTAGGATCACATCAATGGAAAGAGGTTAGGGTACAAAGAGATTTGTAAAAGCGCAAATCTATCCCATAGCACATTTTTCAGAAAATTGTGATTAGGATCACATCAATGGAAAGAGGTTAGGGTACAAAGAGATTTGTAAAAGCGCAAATCTATCCCATAGCACATTTTTCAGAAAATTGTGATTAGGATCACATCAATGGAAAGATGTTAGGGTACATAGAGGTTTGTAAAAGCCAAATCTATCCCATAGCACATTTTTCAGAAAATTGTGATTAGGATCACATCAATGGAAAGAGGTTAGGGTACAAAGAGGTTTGTAAAAGCGCAAATCTATCCCATAGCACATTTTTCAGAAAATTGTGATTAGGATCACATCAATGGAAAGAGGTTAGGGTACAAAGAGATTTGTATAAGCGCAAATCTATCCCATAGCACATTTTGCAGAAAATTGTGATTAGGATCACATCAATGGAAAGAGGTTAGGGTACAAAGAGATTTGTAAAAGCGCAAATCTATCCCATAGCACATTTTTCAGAAAATTGTGATTAAGATCACATCAATGGAAAGAGGTTAGGGTACAAAGAGATTTGTAAAAGCGCAAATCTATCCCATAGCACATTTTTCAGAAAATTGTGATTAGGATCACATCAATGGAAAGAGGTTAGGGTACAAAGAGGTTTGTAAAAGCCAAATCTATCCCATAGCACATTTTGCAGAAAATTGTGATTAGGATTACATCAATGGAAAGAGGTTAGGGTACAAAGAGATTTGTAAAAGCGCAAATCTATCCCATAGCACATTTTTCAGAAAATTGTGATTAGGATCACATCAATGGAAAGAGGTTAGGGTACAAAGAGATTTGTAAAAGCGCAAATCTATCCCATAGCACATTTTTCAGAAAATTGTGATTAGGATCACATCAATGGAAAGAGGTTAGGGTACAAAGAGATTTGTATAAGCGCAAATCTATCCCATAGCACATTTTGCAGAAAATTGTGATTAGGATCACATCAATGGAAAGAGGTTATGGTACAAAGAGATTTGTATAAGCGCAAATCTATTCCATAGCACATTTTTCAGAAAATTGTGATTAGGATCACATCAATGGAAAGAGGTTAGGGTACAAAGAGATTTGTATAAGCGCAAATCTATCCCATAGCACATTTTGCAGAAAATTGTGATTAGGATTACATAAATGCAAAGAGGTTAGGGTACAAAGAGATTTGTAAAAGCGCAAATCTATCCCATAGCACATTTTGCAGAAAATTGTTATTAGGATCACATAAATGCAAAGAGGTTAGGGTACAAAGAGATTTGTAAAAGCGGAAATCTAACCCATAGCACATTTTGCAGAAAATTGTGATTAGGATCACATAAATGCAAAGAGGTTAAGTTACAAAGAGATTTGTAAAAGCGCAAATCTATCCCATAGCACATTTTGCAGAAAATTGTGATTAGGATCACATAAATGCAAAGAGGTTAGGGTACAAAGAGATTTGTAAAAGCGCAAATCTATCCCATAGCACATTTTGTAGAAAATTGTGATAAGGATCACATAAATGGAAAGAGGTTAGGGTACTAAGAGACTTGTAAAAGCGCAAATCTATCCCATAGCACATTTTGCAGAAAATTGTGATTAGGATCACATAAATGGAAAGAGGTTAGGGTACAAAGAGATCTGTAAAAGCGCAAATCTATCCCATAGCACATTTTGCAGAAAATTGTGATCAGGATCAAATCAATGAAAAGAGGTTAGGGTACAAAGAGATTTGTATAAGCGCAAATCACTCCCATAGCACATTTTGCAGAAAATTGTGATTAGGATCACATCAATGGAAAGAGGTTAGGGTACAAAGAGGTTTGTAAAAGCCAAATCTATCCCATAGCACATTTTGCAGAAAATTGTGATTAGGATCATATAAATGAAAAGAGGTTAGGGTACGAAGGAATTTGTAAAAGCGCAAATCACTCCCATAACACATTTTGCAGAAAATTTTGATTATGATCACATAAATGGAAAGAGGTTAGGGTACAAAGAGATTTGTATAAGCGCAAATCTATCCCATAGCACATTTTGCAGAAAATTGTGATTAGGATCATATAAATGAAAAGAGGTTAGGGTACGAAGAAATTTGTAAAATCGCAAATCACTCCCATAGCACATTTTTCAGAAAATTGTGATTATGATCACATAAATGGAAAGAGGTTAGGCTACAAAGAGATTTGTATAAGCGCAAATCTATCCCATAGCACATTTTGCAGAAAATTGTGATTAGGATCACATCAATGGAAAGAGGTTAGGGTACAAAGAGATTTGTAAAAGGGCAAATCTATCCCATAGCACATTTTTCAGAAAATTGTGATTAGGATCACATCAATGGAAAGAGGTTAGGGTACAAAGAGATTTGTATAAGCGCAAATCTATCCCATAGCACATTGTGCAGAAAATTGTGATTAGGATCACATCAATGGAAAGAGGTTAGGGTACAAAGAGATTTGTAAAAGCGCAAATCTATCCTATAGCACATTTTTCAGAAAATTGTGATTAGGATCACATCAATGGAAAGAGGTTAGGGTACAAAGAGATTTGTAAAAGCGCAAATCTATCCCATAGCACATTTTTCAGAAAATTGTGATTAGGATCACATCAATGGAAAGAGGTTAGGGTACATAGAGGTTTGTAAAAGCCAAATCTATCCCATAGCACATTTTTCAGAAAATTGTGATTAGGATCACATCAATGGAAAGAGGTTAGGGTACAAAGAGGTTTGTAAAAGCGCAAATCTATCCCATAGCACATTTTTCAGAAAATTGTGATTAGGATCACATAAATGGAAAGAGGTTAGGCTACAAAGAGATTTGTATAAGCGCAAATCTATCCCATAGCACATTTTGCAGAAAATTGTGATTAGGATCACATCAATGGAAAGAGGTTAGGGTACAAAGAGATTTGTAAAAGGGCAAATCTATCCCATAGCACATTTTTCAGAAAATTGTGATTAGGATCACATCAATGGAAAGAGGTTAGGGTACAAAGAGATTTGTATAAGCGCAAATCTATCCCATAGCACATTGTGCAGAAAATTGTGATTAGGATCACATCAATGGAAAGAGGTTAGGGTACAAAGAGATTTGTAAAAGCGCAAATCTATCCTATAGCACATTTTTCAGAAAATTGTGATTAGGATCACATCAATGGAAAGAGGTTAGGGTACAAAGAGATTTGTAAAAGCGCAAATCTATCCCATAGCACATTTTTCAGAAAATTGTGATTAGGATCACATCAATGGAAAGAGGTTAGGGTACATAGAGGTTTGTAAAAGCCAAATCTATCCCATAGCACATTTTTCAGAAAATTGTGATTAGGATCACATCAATGGAAAGAGGTTAGGGTACAAAGAGGTTTGTAAAAGCGCAAATCTATCCCATAGCACATTTTTCAGAAAATTGTGATTAGGATCACATCAATGGAAAGAGGTTAGGGTACAAAGAGATTTGTATAAGCGCAAATCTATCCCATAGCACATTTTGCAGAAAATTGTGATTAGGATCACATCAATGGAAAGAGGTTAGGGTACAAAGAGATTTGTAAAAGCGCAAATCTATCCCATAGCACATTTTTCAGAAAATTGTGATTAGGATCACATCAATGGAAAGAGGTTAGGGTACAAAGAGATTTGTAAAAGCGCAAATCTATCCCATAGCACATTTTTCAGAAAATTGTGATTAGGATCACATCAATGGAAAGAGGTTAGGGTACAAAGAGATTTGTAAAAGCGCAAATCTATCCCATAGCACATTTTTCAGAAAATTGTGATTAGGATCACATCAATGGAAAGAGGTTAGGGTACAAAGAGATTTGTAAAAGCGCAAATCTATCCCATAGCACATTTTGCAGAAAATTATGATTAGGATCATATAAATGAAAAGAGGTTAGGGTACAAAGAGATTTGTAAAAGCGCAAATCTATCCCATAGCACATTTTTCAGAAAATTGTGATTAGGATCACATCAATGGAAAGAGGTTAGGGTACAAAGAGATTTGTAAAAGCGCAAATCTATCCCATAGCACATTTTTCAGAAAATTGTGATTGGGATCACATCAATGGAAAGAGGTTAGGGTACATAGAGGTTTGTAAAAGCCAAATCTATCCCATAGCACATTTTTCAGAAAATTGTGTTTAGGATCACATCAATGGAAAGAGGTTAGGGTACAAAGAGGTTTGTAAAAGCGCAAATCTATCCCATAGCACATTTTTCAGAAAATTGTGATTAGGATCACATCAATGGAAAGAGGTTAGGGTACAAAGAGATTTGTATAAGCGCAAATCTATCCCATAGCACATTTTGCAGAAAATTGTGATTAGGATCACATCAATGGAAAGAGGTTAGGGTACAAAGAGATTTGTAAAAGCGCAAATCTATCCCATAGCACATTTTTCAGAAAATTGTGATTAGGATCACATCAATGGAAAGAGGTTAGGGTACAAAGAGATTTGTAAAAGCGCAAATCTATCCCATAGCACATTTTTCAGAAAATTGTGATTAGGATCACATCAATGGAAAGAGGTTAGGGTACAAAGAGGTTTGTAAAAGCCAAATCTATCCCATAGCACATTTTGCAGAAAATTGTGATTAGGATTACATCAATGGAAAGAGGTTAGGGTACAAAGAGATTTGTAAAAGCGCAAATCTATCCCATATCACATTTTTCAGAAAATTGTGATTAGGATCACATCAATGGAAAGAGGTTAGGGTACAAAGAGATTTGTAAAAGCGCAAATCAATCCCATAGCATATTTTTCAGAAAATTGTGATTAGGATCACATCAATGGAAAGAGGTTAGGGTACAAAGAGATTTGTAAGAGCGCAAATCTATCCCATAGCACATTTTGCAGAGAATTGTGATTAGGATCACATCAATGGAAAGAGGTTAGGGTACAAAGAGATTTGTAAAAGCGCAAATCTATCCCATAGCACATTTTTCAGAAAATTGTGATTAGGATCACATCAATGGAAAGAGGTTAGGGTACAAAGAGATTTGTAAAAGCGCAAATCTATCCAATAGCACATTTTGCAGAAAATTGTGATTAGGATCACATCAATGGAAAGAGGTTAGGGTACAAAGAGATTTGTAAAAGCGCAAATCTATCCCATAGCACATTTTTCAGAAAATTGTGATTAGGATCACATCAATGGAAAGAGGTTAGGGAACAAAGAGATTTGTAAAAGCGCAAATCTATCCCATAGCACATTTTTCAGAAAATTGTGATTAGGATCACATCAATGGAAAGAGGTTAGGGTACAAAGAGATTTGTATAAGCGCAAATCTATCCCATAGCACATTTTGCAAAAAATTGTGATTAGGATCACATCAATGGAAAGAGGTTAGGGTACAAAGAGATTTGTAAAAGCGCAAATCTATCCCATAGCACATTTTTCAGAAAATTGTGAGTAGGATCACATCAATGGAAAGAGGTTAGGGTACAAAGAGATTTGTAAAAGCGCAAATCTATCCCATAGCACATTTTTCAGTAAATTGTGATTAGGATCACATCAATGGAAACAGGTTAGGGTACAAAGAGATTTGTAAAAGCGCAAATCTATCCCATAGCACATTTTGCAGAAAATTGTGATTAGGATCACATCAATGGAAAGAGGTTAGGGTACAAAGAGATTTGTAAAAGCGCAAATCTATCCCATAGCACATTTTTCAGAAAATTGTGATTAGGATCACATCAATGGAAAGAGGTTAGGGTACAAAGAGATTTGTATAAGCGCAAATCTATCCCATAGCACTTTTTGCAGAAAATTGTGATTAGGATCACATCAATGGAAAGAGGTTAGGGTACAAAGAGATTTGTAAAAGCGCAAATCTATCCCATAGCACATTTAACAGAAAATTGTGATTAGGATCACATCAATGGAAAGAGGTTAGGGTACAAAGAGATTTGTATAAGCGCAAATCTATCCCATAGCACATTTTGCAGAAAATTGTGATTAGGATCACATCAATGGAAAGAGGTTAGGGTACAAAGAGATTTGTAAAAGCGCAAATCTATCCCATAGCACATTTTGCAGAAAATTGTGATTAGGATCACATAAATGGAAAGAGGTTAGGGTACAAAGAGATTTGTAAAAGCGCAAATCTATCCCATAGCACATTTTGCAGAAAATTGTGATTAGGATCACATCAATGGAAAGAGGTTAGGGTACAAAGAGGTTTGTAAAAGCCAAATCTATCCCATAGCACATTTTGCAGAAAATTGTGATTAGGATCACATCAATGGAAAGAGGTTAGGGTGCAAAGAGATTTGTATAAGCGCAAATCTATCCCATAGCACATTTTGCAGAAAATTGTGATTAGGATCACATCAATGGAAAGAGGTTATGGTACAAAGAGATTTGTAAAAGCGCAAATCTATCCCATAGCACATTTTTCAGAAAATTGTGATTAGGATCACATCAATGGAAAGAGGTTAGGGTACAAAGAGATTTGTAAAAGCGCAAATCTATCCCATAGCACATTTTTTAGTAAATTGTGATTAGGATCACATCAATGGAAAGAGGTTAGGGTACAAAGAGATTTGTAAATGCGCAAATCTATCCCATAGCACATTTTTCAGAAAATTGTGATTAGGATCACATCAATGGAAAGAGGTTAGGATACAAAGAGGTTTGTAAATGCCAAATCTATCCCATAGCACATTTTGCAGAAAATTGTGATTAGGATCATATAAATGAAAAGAGGTTAGGGTACGAAGGAATTTGTAATAGCTCAAATCACTCCCATAACACATTTTGCAGAAAATTTTGATTATGATCACATAAATGGAAAGAGGTTAGGGTACAAAGAGATTTGTATAAGCGCAAATCTATCCCATAGCACATTTTTCAGAAAATTGTGATTAGGATCACATCAATGGAAAGAGGTTAGGGTACAAAGAGATTTGTAAAAGCGCAAATCTATCCCATAGCACATTTTGCAGAAAATTGTGATTAGGATCATTTAAATGCAAAGAGGTTAGGGTACAAAGAGATTTGTATAAGCGCAAATCTATCCCATAGCACATTTTTCAGAAAATTGTGATTAGGATCACATCAATGGAAAGAGGTTAGGGTACAAAGAGATTTGTATAAGCGCAAATCTATCCCATAGCACATTTTGCAGAAGATTGTGATTAGGATCACATCAATGGAAAGAGGTTAGGGTACAAAGAGATTTGTAAAAGCGCAAATCTATCCCATAGCACATTTTTCAGAAAATTGTGATTAGGATCACATCAATGGAAAGAGGTTAGGGTACAAAGAAATTTGTATAAGCGCAAATCTATCCCATAGCATATTTTGCAGAAAATTGTGATTAGGATCACATCAATGGAAAGAGGTTAGGGTACAAAGAGATTTGTTTAAGCGCAAATCTATCCCATAGCACATTTTGCAGAAAATAGTGATTAGGATCATATAAATGAAAAGAGGTTAGGGTACGAAGAAATTTGTAAAATCGCAAATCACTCCCATAACACATTTTTCAGAAAATTGTGATTAGGATCACATCAATGGAAAGAGGTTAGGGTACAAAGAGATTTGTAAAAGCGCAAATCTATCCCATAGCACATTTTGCAGAAAATTGTGATTAGGATCATATAAATGAAAAGAGGTTAGGGTACGAAGGAATTTGTAAAATCGCAAAACACTCCCATAACACATTTTGCAGAAAATTGTGATTATGATCACATAAATGGAAAGAGGTTAGGGTACAAAGAGATTTGTATAAGCGCAAATCTATCCCATAGCACATTTTGCAGAAAATTGTGATTAGGATCATATAAATGAAAAGAGGTTAGGGTACGAAGAAATTTGTAAAATCGCAAATCACTCCCATAACACATTTTTCAGAAAATTGTGATTATGATCACATAAATGTAAAGAGGTTAGGGTACAAAGAGATTTGTAAAAGCGCAAATCTATCCCATAGCACATTTTTCAGAAAATTGTGATTAGGATCACATCAATGGAAAGAGGTTAGGGTACAAAGAGATTTGTAAAAGCGCAAATCTATCCCATAGCACATTTTTCAGAAAATTGTGATTAGGATCACATCAATGGAAAGAGGTTAGGGTACAAAGAGATTTGTAAAAGCGCAAATCTATCCCATAGCACATTTTTCAGAAAATTGTGATTAGGATCACATCAATGGAAAGATGTTAGGGTACATAGAGGTTTGTAAAAGCCAAATCTATCCCATAGCACATTTTTCAGAAAATTGTGATTAGGATCACATCAATGGAAAGAGGTTAGGGTACAAAGAGGTTTGTAAAAGCGCAAATCTATCCCATAGCACATTTTTCAGAAAATTGTGATTAGGATCACATCAATGGAAAGAGGTTAGGGTACAAAGAGATTTGTATAAGCGCAAATCTATCCCATAGCACATTTTGCAGAAAATTGTGATTAGGATCACATCAATGGAAAGAGGTTAGGGTACAAAGAGATTTGTAAAAGCGCAAATCTATCCCATAGCACATTTTTCAGAAAATTGTGATTAAGATCACATCAATGGAAAGAGGTTAGGGTACAAAGAGATTTGTAAAAGCGCAAATCTATCCCATAGCACATTTTTCAGAAAATTGTGATTAGGATCACATCAATGGAAAGAGGTTAGGGTACAAAGAGGTTTGTAAAAGCCAAATCTATCCCATAGCACATTTTGCAGAAAATTGTGATTAGGATTACATCAATGGAAAGAGGTTAGGGTACAAAGAGATTTGTAAAAGCGCAAATCTATCCCATAGCACATTTTTCAGAAAATTGTGATTAGGATCACATCAATGGAAAGAGGTTAGGGTACAAAGAGATTTGTAAAAGCGCAAATCTATCCCATAGCACATTTTTCAGAAAATTGTGATTAGGATCACATCAATGGAAAGAGGTTAGGGTACAAAGAGATTTGTATAAGCGCAAATCTATCCCATAGCACATTTTGCAGAAAATTGTGATTAGGATCACATCAATGGAAAGAGGTTATGGTACAAAGAGATTTGTATAAGCGCAAATCTATTCCATAGCACATTTTTCAGAAAATTGTGATTAGGATCACATCAATGGAAAGAGGTTAGGGTACAAAGAGATTTGTATAAGCGCAAATCTATCCCATAGCACATTTTGCAGAAAATTGTGATTAGGATTACATAAATGCAAAGAGGTTAGGGTACAAAGAGATTTGTAAAAGCGCAAATCTATCCCATAGCACATTTTGCAGAAAATTGTTATTAGGATCACATAAATGCAAAGAGGTTAGGGTACAAAGAGATTTGTAAAAGCGGAAATATAACCCATAGCACATTTTGCAGAAAATTGTGATTAGGATCACATAAATGCAAAGAGGTTAAGTTACAAAGAGATTTGTAAAAGCGCAAATCTATCCCATAGCACATTTTGCAGAAAATTGTGATTAGGATCACATAAATGCAAAGAGGTTAGGGTACAAAGAGATTTGTAAAAGCGCAAATCTATCCCATAGCACATTTTGTAGAAAATTGTGATAAGGATCACATAAATGGAAAGAGGTTAGGGTACTAAGAGACTTGTAAAAGCGCAAATCTATCCCATAGCACATTTTGCAGAAAATTGTGATTAGGATCACATAAATGGAAAGAGGTTAGGGTACAAAGAAATCTGTAAAAGCGCAAATCTATCCCATAGCACATTTTGCAGAAAATTGTGATCAGGATCAAATCAATGAAAAGAGGTTAGGGTACAAAGAGATTTGTATAAGCGCAAATCACTCCCATAGCACATTTTGCAGAAAATTGTGATTAGGATCACATCAATGGAAAGAGGTTAGGGTACAAAGAGGTTTGTAAAAGCCAAATCTATCCCATAGCACATTTTGCAGAAAATTGTGATTAGGATCATATAAATGAAAAGAGGTTAGGGTACGAAGGAATTTGTAAAAGCGCAAATCACTCCCATAACACATTTTGCAGAAAATTTTGATTATGATCACATAAATGGAAAGAGGTTAGGGTACAAAGAGATTTGTATAAGCGCAAATCTATCCCATAGCACATTTTTCAGAAAATTGTGATTAGGATCACATCAATGGAAAGAGGTTAGGGTACAAAGAGATTTGTAAAAGCGCAAATCTATCCCATAGCACATTTTGCAGAAAATTGTGATTAGGATCACATCAATGGAAAGAGGTTAGGGTACAAAGAGATTTGTAAAAGCGCAAATCTATCCCATAGCACATTTTGTAGAAAATTTTGATAAGGATCACATAAATGGAAAGAGGTTAGGGTACTAAGAGACTTGTAAAAGCGCAAATCTATCCCATAGCACATTTTGCAGAAAATTGTGATTAGGATCACATAAATGGAAAGAGGTTAGGGTACAAAGAGATTTGTAAAAGCGCAAATCTATCCCATAGCACATTTTGCAGAAAATTGTGATTAGGATCACATCAATGGAAAGAGGTTAGGGTACAAAGAGGTTTGTAAAAGCCAAATCTATCCCATAGCACATTTTGCAGAAAATTGTGATTAGGATCACATCAATTTAAAGAGGTTAGGGTACAAAGAGATTTGTAAAAGCGCAAATCTATCCCATAGCACATTTTTCAGATAATTGTGATTAGGATCACATCAATGGAAAGAGGTTAGGGTACAAAGAGATTTGTATAAGCGCAAGTCTATCCCATAGCACATTTTGCAGAAAATTGTGTTTAGGATCACATCAATGGAAAGAGGTTAGGGTACAAAGGGATTTGTAAAAGCGCAAATCTATCCCATAGCACATTTTTCAGAAAATTGTGATTAGGATCACATCAATGGAAAGAGGTTAGGGTACAAAGAGATTTGTATAAGCGCAAATCTATACCATAGCACATTTTGAAGAAAATTGTGATTAGGATCACATCAATGGAAAGAGGTTATTGTACAAAGAGATTTGTAAAAGCGCAAATCTATCCCATAGCACATTTTTCAGAAAATTGTGATTAGGATCACTTCAATGGAAAGAGGTTAGGGTACAAAGAGATTTGTATAAGCGCAAATCTATCCCATAGCACATTTTGCAGAAAATTGTGATTAGGATCACATCAATGGAAAGAGGTTAGGGTACAAAGAGATTTGTAAAAGCGCAAATCTATCCCATAGCACATTTTTCAAAAAATTGTGATTAGGATCATATAAATGAAAAGAGGTTAGGGTACGAAGGAATTTGTAAAAGCGCAAATCACTCCCATAACACATTTTGCAGAAAATTGTGATTATGATCACATAATTGGAATGAGGTTAGGGTCCAAAGATATTTGTATAAGCGCAAATCTATCCCATAGCACATTTTGCAGAAAATTGTGATTAGGATCACATCAATGGAAAGAGGTTAGGGTACAAAGACATTTGTAAAAGCGCAAATCTATCCCATAGCACATTTTTCAGAAAATTGTGATTAGGATCACATCAATGGAAAGAGGTTAGGGTACAAAGAGATTTGTAAAAGCGCAAATCTATCCCATAGCACATTTTGCAAAAAATTGTGATTAGGATCACATCAATGGAAAGAGGTTAGGGTACAAAGAGATTTGTATAAGCGCAAATCTATCCCATAGCACATTTTGCAGAAAATTGTGATTGGGATCATATAAATGAAAAGAGGTTAGGGTACGAAGGAATTTGTAAAAGCGCAAATCACTCCCATAACACATTTTGCAGAAAATTTTGATTATGATCACATAAATGGAAAGAGGTTAGGGTACAAAGAGATTTGTATAAGCGCAAATCTATCCCATAGCACATTTTTCAGAAAATTGTGATTAGGATCACATCAATGGAAAGAGGTTAGGGTACAAAGAGATTTGTAAAAGCGCAAATCTATCCCATAGCACATTTTGCAGAAAATTGTGATTAGGATCACATAAATGGAAAGAGGTTAGGGTACAAAGATATTTGTAAAAGCGCAAATCTATCCCATAGCACATTTTGTAGAAAATTTTGATAAGGATCACATAAATGGAAAGAGTTTAGGGTATTAAGAGACTTGTAAAAGCGCAAATCTATCCCATAGCACATTTTGCAGAAAATTGTGATTAGGATCACATAAATGGAAAGAGGTTAGGGTACAAAGAGATTTGTAAAAGCGCAAATCTGTCCCATAGCACATTTTGCAGAAAATTGTGATTAGGATCACATCAATGGAAAGAGGTTAGGGTACAAAGAGGTTTGTAAAAGCCAAATCTATCCCATAGCACATTTTGCAGAAAATTGTGATTAGGATCACATCAATGGAAAGAGGTTAGGGTACAAAGAGATTTGTAAAAGCGCAAATCTATCCCATAGCACATTTTTCAGAAAATTGTGATTAGGATCACATCAATGGAAAGAGGTTAGGGTACAAAGAGATTTGTATAAGCGCAAATCTATCCCATAGCACATTTTGCAGAAAATTGTGTTTAGGATCACATCAATGGAAAGAGGTTAGGGTACAAAGGGATTTGTAAAAGCACAAATCTATCCCATAGCACATTTTTCAGAAAATTGTGATTAGGATCACATCAATGGAAAGAGGTTAGGGTACAAAGAGATTTGTATAAGCGCAAATCTATCCCATAGCACATTTTGAAGAAAATTGTGATTAGGATCACATCAATGGAAAGAGGTTATTGTACAAAGAGATTTGTAAAAGCGCAAATCTATCCCATAGCACATTTTTCAGAAAATTGTGATTAGGATCACATCAATGGAAAGAGGTTAGGGTACAAAGAGATTTGTATAAGCGCAAATCTATCCCATAGCACATTTTGCAGAAAATTGTAATTAGGATCACATCAATGGAAAGAGGTTAGGGTACAAAGAGACTTGTAAAAGCGCAAATCTATCCCATAGCACATTTTTCAAAAAATTGTGATTAGGATCATATAAATGAAAAGAGGTTAGGGTACGAAGGAATTTGTAAAAGCGCAAATCACTCCCATAACACATTTTGCAGAAAATTGTGATTATGATCACATAATTGGAAAGAGGTTAGGGTCCAAAGATATTTGTATAAGCGCAAATCTATCCCATAGCACATTTTGCAGAAAATTGTGATTAGGATCACATCAATGGAAAGAGGTTAGGGTACAAAGACATTTGTAAAAGCGCAAATCTATCCCATAGCACATTTTTCAGAAAATTGTGATTAGGATCACATCAATGGAAAGAGGTTAGGCTACAAAGAGATTTGTAAAAGCGCAAATCTATCCCATAGCACATTTTGCAAAAAATTGTGATTAGGATCACATCAATGGAAAGAGGTTAGGGTACAAAGAGATTTGTATAAGCGCAAATCTATCCCATAGCACATTTTGCAGAAAATTGTGATTAGGATCACATCAATGGAAAGAGGTTAGGGTACAAAGAGATATGTAAAAGCGCAAATCTATCCCATAGCACATTTTTCAGAAAATTGTGATTAGGATCACATCAATGGAAAGAGGTTAGGGTACAAAGAGATTTGTAAAAGCGCAAATCTATCCCATAGCACATTTTTCAGAAAATTGTGATTAGGATCACATCAATGGAAAGAGGTTAGGCTACATAGAGTTTTGTAAAAGCCAAATCTATTCCATAGCACTTTTTTCAGAAAATTGTGATTAGGATCACATCAATGGAAAGAGGTTAGGGTACAAAGAGGTTTGTAAAAGCGCAAATTTATCCCATATCACATTTTTCAGAAAATTGTGATTAGGATCACATCAATGGAAAGAGGTTAGGGTACAAAGAGATTTGTAAAAGCGCAAATCTATCCCATAGCACATTTTGCAGAAAATTGTGATTAGGATCACATCAATGGAAAGAGGTTAGGGTACAAAGAGATTTGTAAAAGCGCAAATCTATCCCATAGCACATTTTTCAGAAAATTGTGATTAGGATCACTTCAATGGAAAGAGGTTAGGGTACAAAGAGATTTGTAAAAGCGCAAATCTATCTCATAGCACATTTTTCAGAAAATTGTGATTAGGATCACATCAATGGAAAGAGGTTAGGGTACAAAGAGGTTTGTAAAAGCCAAATCTATCCCATAGCACATTTTGCAGAAAATTGTGATTAGGATTACATCAATGGAAAGAGGTTAGGGTACAAAGAGATTTGTAAAAGCGCAAATCTATCCCATAGCACATTTTTCAGAAAATTGTGATTAGGATCACATCAATGGAAAGAGGTTAGGGTACAAAGAGATTTGTATAAGCGCAAATCTATCCCATAGCACATTTTGCAGAAAATTGTGATTAGGATCATATAAATGAAAAGAGGTTAGGGTACGAAGGAATTTGTAAAAGCGCAAATCACTCCCATAACACATTTTGCAGAAAATTTTGATTATGATCACATAAATGGAAAGAGGTTAGGGTACAAAGAGATTTGTATAAGCGCAAATCTATCCCATAGCACATTTTTCAGAAAATTGTGATTAGGATCACATCAATGGAAAGAGGTTAGGGTACAAAGAGATTTGTAAAAGCGCAAATCTATCCCATAGCACATTTTGCAGAAAATTGTGATTATGAACACATAAATGCAAAGAGGTTAGGGTACAAAGAGATTTGTAAAAGCGCAAATCTATCCCATAGCACATTTTGCAGAAAATTGTGATTAGGATCACATAAATGCAAAGAGGTTAGGGTACAACGAGATTTGTAAAAGCGCAAATCTATCCCATAGCACATTTTGCAGAAAATTGTGATTAGGATCACATAAATGCAAAGAGGTTAGGGTACAAAGAGATTTGTAAAAGCGCAAATCTATCCCATAGCACATTTTGTAGAAAATTGTGATAAGGATCACATAAATGGAAAGAGGTTAGGGTACTAAGAGACTTGTAAAAGCGCAAATCTATCCCATAGCACATTTTGCAGAAAATTGTGATTAGGATCACATAAATGGAAAGAGGTTAGGGTACAAAGAGATTTGTAAAAGCGCAAATCTATCCCATAGCACATTTTTCAGAAAATTGTGATTAGGATCACATCAATGGAAAGAGGTTAGGGTACAAAGAGGTTTGTAAAAGCCAAATCTATCCCATAGCACATTTTGCAGAAAATTGTGATTAGGATCACATCAATGGAAAGAGGTTAGGGTACAAAGAGATTTGTAAAAGCGCAAATCCATCCCATAGCACATTTTGCAGAAAATTGTGATAAGGATCACATAAATGGAAAGAGGTTAGGGTACTAAGAGATTTGTAAAAGCGCAAATCTATCCCATAGCACATTTTTCAGAAAATTGTGATAAGGATCACATAAATGGAAAGAGGTTAGGGTACTAGGAGACTTGTAAAAGCGCAAATCTATCCCATAGCACATTTTGCAGAAAATTGTGATTAGGATCACATAAATGGAAAGAGGTTAGGGTACAAAGAGTTTTGTAAAAGCGCAAATCTATCCCATAGCACATTTTGCAGAAAATTGTGATTAGGATCACATCAATTGAAAGAGGTTAGGGTACAAAGAGGTTTGTAAAAGCCAAATCTATCCCATAGCACATTTTGCAGAAAATTGTGGATAGGATCACATCAATGGAAAGAGGTTAGGGTACAAAGAGATTTGTAAAAGCGCAAATCTATCCCATAGCACATTTTTCAGAAAATTGTGATTAGGATCACATCAATGGAAAGAGGTTAGGGTACAAAGAGATTTGTATAAGCGCAAATCTATCCCATAGCACATTTTGCAGAAAATAGTGATTAGGATCACATCAATGGAAAGAGGTTAGGGTACAAAGAGATTTGTATAAGCGCAAATCTATCCCATAGCACATTTTGCAGAAAATTGTGATTAGGATCACATCAATGGAAAGAGGTTAGGGTACAAAGAGATTTGTAAAAGCGCAAATCTATCCCATAGCACATTTTTCAGAAAATTGTGATTAGGATCACATCAATTGAAAGAGGTTAGGGTACAAAGAGATTTGTAAAAGCGCAAATCTATCCCATAGCACATTTTTCAGAAAATTGTGATTAGGATCACATCAATGGAAAGAGGTTAGGGTACAAAGAGATTTGTATAAGCGCAAATCTATCCCATAGCACATTTTGCAGAAAATTGTGATTAGGATCACATCAATGGAAAGAGGTTAGGGTACAAAGAGGTTTGTAAAAGCCAAATCTATCCCATAGCACATTTTGCAGAAAATTGTGATTAGGATCACATCAATGGAAAGAGGTTAGGGTACAAAGAGATTTGTATAAGCGCAAATCTATCCCATAGCACATTTTGCAGAAAATTGTGATTAGGATCACATCAATGGAAAGAGGTTAGGGTACAAAGAGGTTTGTAAAAGCCAAATCTATCCCATAGCACATTTTGCAGGAAATTGTGATTAGGATCACATCAATGGAAAGAGGTTAGGGTACAAAGAGATTTGTAAAAGCGCAAATCTATCCCATAGTACATTTTTCAGAAAATTGTGATTAGTATCACATCAATGGAAAGAGGTTAGGGTACAAAGAGATTTGTATAAGCGCAAATCTATCCCATAGCACATTTTGCAGAAAATTGTGATTCGGATCACATCAATGGAAAGAGGTTAGGGTACAAAGAGGTTTGTAAAAGCCAAATCTATCCCATAGCACATTTTGCAGAAAATTGTGATTAGGATCACATCAATGGAAAGAGGTTAGGGTACAAAGAGATTTGTAACAGCGCAAATCTATCCCATAGCACATTTTTCAGAAAATTGTGATTAGGATCACATCAATTGAAAGAGGTTAGGGTACAAAGAGATTTGTAAAAGCGCAAATCTATCCCATAGCACATTTTTCAGAAAATTTAGATTAGGATCACATCAATGGAAAGAGGTTAGGGTACAAAGAGATTTGTAAAAGCGCAAATCTATCGCATAGCACATTTTTCAGAAAATTGTGATTAGGATCACATCAATGGAAAGAGGTTAGGGTACAAAGAGATTTGTAAAAGCGCAAATCTATCCCATAGCACATTTTGCAGAAAATTGTGATTAGGATCACCTTAATGGAAAGAGGTTAGGGTACAAAGAAATTTGTAAAAGCGCAAATCTATCCCATAGCACATTTTTCAGAAAATTGTGATTAGGATCACATCAATGGAAAGAGGTTAAAGTACAAAGAGATTTGTATAAGCGCAAATCTATCCCATAGCACATTTTGCAGAAAATTGTGATTAGGATCACATAAATTGAAAAGAGGTTAGGGTACAAAGAGATTTGTAAAAGCGCAAATCTATCCCATAGCACATTTTGCAGAAAATTGTTATTAGGATCACATAAATGCAAAGAGGTTAGGGTACAAAGAGATTTGTAAATGCGCAAATCTAACCCATAGCACATTTTGCAGAAAATTGTGATAAGGATCACATAAATGGAAAGAGGTTAGGGTACTAAGAGACTTGTAAAAGCGCAAATCTATCCCATAGCACATTTTGCAGAAAATTGTGATTAGAATCACATAAATGGAAAGAGGTTAGGGTACAAAGAGATTTGTAAAACCGCAAATCTATCCCATAGCACATGTTGCAGAAAATTGTGATTATGATCACATAAATGGAAAGAGGTTAGGCTACAAAGAGATTTGTATAAGCGCAAATCGCACATTTTGCAGAAAATTGTGATTAGGATCACATAAATGGAAAGAGGTTAGGGTACAAAGAGATTTGTAAAAGCGCAAATCTATCCCATAGCACATTTTGCAGAAAATTGTGATTAGGATCACATCAATTGAAAGAGGTTAGGGTACAAAGAGGTTTGTAAAAGCCAAATCTATCCCATAGCACATTTTGCAGAAAATTGTGGATAGGATCACATCAATGGAAAGAGGTTAGGGTACAAAGAGATTTGTAAAAGCGCAAATCTATCCCATAGCACATTTTTCAGAAAATTGTGATTAGGATCACATCAATGGAAAGGGGTACAAAGAGATTTGTATAAGCGCAAATCTATCCCATAGCACATTTTGCAGAAAATAGTGATTAGGATCACATCAATAGAAAGAGGTTAGGGTACTAAGAGACTTGTAAAAGCGCAAATCTATCCCATAGCACATTTTGCAGAAAATTGTGATTAGGATCACATCAATGGAAAGAGGTTAGGGTACAAAGAGATTTGTAAAAGCGCAAATCTATCCCATAGCACATTTTTCAGAAAATTGTGATTAGGATCACATCAATTGAAAGAGGTTAGGGTACAAAGAGATTTGTAAAAGCGCAAATCTATCCCATAGCACATTTTTCAGAAAATTGTGATTAGGATCACATCAATGGAAAGAGGTTAGGGTACAAAGAGATTTGTATAAGCGCAAATCTATCCCATAGCACATTTTGCAGAAAATTGTGATTAGGATCACATCAATGGAAAGAGGTTAGGGTACAAAGAGGTTTGTAAAAGCCAAATCTATCCCATAGCACATTTTGCAGAAAATTGTGATTAGGATCACATCAATGGAAAGAGGTTAGGGTACAAAGAGATTTGTATAAGCGCAAATCTATCCCATAGCACATTTTGCAGAAAATTGTGATTAGGATCACATCAATGGAAAGAGGTTAGGGTACAAAGAGGTTTGTAAAAGCCAAATCTATCCCATAGCACATTTTGCAGGAAATTGTGATTAGGATCACATCAATGGAAAGAGGTTAGGGTACAAAGAGATTTGTAAAAGCGCAAATCTATCCCATAGTACATTTTTCAGAAAATTGTGATTAGTATCACATCAATGGAAAGAGGTTAGGGTACAAAGAGATTTGTATAAGCGCAAATCTATCCCATAGCACATTTTGCAGAAAATTGTGATTCGGATCACATCAATGGAAAGAGGTTAGGGTACAAAGAGGTTTGTAAAAGCCAAATCTATCCCATAGCACATTTTGCAGAAAATTGTGATTAGGATCACATCAATGGAAAGAGGTTAGGGTACAAAGAGATTTGTAACAGCGCAAATCTATCCCATAGCACATTTTTCAGAAAATTGTGATTAGGATCACATCAATTGAAAGAGGTTAGGGTACAAAGAGATTTGTAAAAGCGCAAATCTATCCCATAGCACATTTTTCAGAAAATTTAGATTAGGATCACATCAATGGAAAGAGGTTAGGGTACAAAGAGATTTGTAAAAGCGCAAATCTATCGCATAGCACATTTTTCAGAAAATTGTGATTAGGATCACATCAATGGAAAGAGGTTAGGGTACAAAGAGATTTGTAAAAGCGCAAATCTATCCCATAGCACATTTTGCAGAAAATTGTGATTAGGATCACCTTAATGGAAAGAGGTTAGGGTACAAAGAAATTTGTAAAAGCGCAAATCTATCCCATAGCACATTTTTCAGAAAATTGTGATTAGGATCACATCAATGGAAAGAGGTTATAGTACAAAGAGATTTGTATAAGCGCAAATCTATCCCATAGCACATTTTGCAGAAAATTGTGATTAGGATCACATAAATTGAAAAGAGGTTAGGGTACAAAGAGATTTGTAAAAGCGCAAATCTATCCCATAGCACATTTTGCAGAAAATTGTTATTAGGATCACATAAATGCAAAGAGGTTAGGGTACAAAGAGATTTGTAAATGCGCAAATCTAACCCATAGCACATTTTGCAGAAAATTGTGATAAGGATCACATAAATGGAAAGAGGTTAGGGTACTAAGAGACTTGTAAAAGCGCAAATCTATCCCATAGCACATTTTGCAGAAAATTGTGATTAGAATCACATAAATGGAAAGAGGTTAGGGTACAAAGAGATTTGTAAAAGCGCAAATCTATCCCATAGCACATGTTGCAGAAAATTGTGATTATGATCACATAAATGGAAAGAGGTTAGGCTACAAAGAGATTTGTATAAGCGCAAATCTATCCCATAGCACATTTTGCAGAAAATTGTGATTAGGATCACATCAATGGAAAGAGGTTAGGGTACAAAGAGGTTTGTAAAAGCCAAATCTATCCCATAGCACATTTTGCAGAAAATTGTGATTAGGATCACATCAATGGAAAGAGGTTAGGGTACAAAGAGATTTGTAAAAGCGCAAATCTATCCCATAGCACATTTTTCAGAAAATTGTGATTAGGATCACATCAATGGAAAGAGGTTAGGGTACAAAGAGATTTGTAAAAGCGCAAATCTATCCCATAGCACATTTTTCAGAAAATTGTGATTAGGATCACATCAATGGAAAGAGGTTAGGGTACAAAGAGATTTGTAAAAGCGCAAATCAATCCCATAGCATATTTTTCAGAAAATTGTGATTAGGATCACATCAATGGAAAGAGGTTAGGGTACAAAGAGATTTGTAAGAGCGCAAATCTATCCCATAGCACATTTTGCAGAGAATTGTGATTAGGATCACATCAATGGAAAGAGGTTAGGGTACAAAGAGATTTGTAAAAGCGCAAATCTATCCCATAGCACATTTTTCAGAAAATTGTGATTAGGATCACATCAATGGAAAGAGGTTAGGGTACAAAGAGATTTGTAAAAGCGCAAATCTATCCCATAGCACATTTTGTAGAAAATTGTGATTAGGATCACATCAATGGAAAGAGGTTAGGGTACAAAGAGATTTGTAAAAGCGGAAATCTATCCCATAGCACATTTTTCAGAAAATTGTGATTAGGATCACATCAATGGAAAGAGGTTAGGGTACAAAGAGATTTGTAAAAGCGCAAATCTATCCCATAGCACATTTTTCAGAAAATTGTGATTAGGATCACATCAATGGAAAGAGGTTAGGGTACAAAGAGATTTGTATAAGCGCAAATCTATCCCATAGCACATTTTGCAAAAAATTGTGATTAGGATCACATCAATGGAAAGAGGTTAGGGTACAAAGAGATTTGTAAAAGCGCAAATCTATCCCATAGCACATTTTGCAAAAAATTGTGATTAGGATCACATCAATGGAAAGAGGTTAGGGTACAAAGAGATTTGTAAAAGCGCAAATCTATCCCATAGCACATTTTTCAGAAAATTGTGATTAGGATCACATCAATGGAAAGAGGTTAGGGTACAAAGAGATTTGTAAAAGCGCAAATCTATCCCATAGCACATTTTTCAGTAAATTGTGATTAGGATCACATCAATGGAAAGAGGTTAGGGTACAAAGAGATTTGTAAAAGCGCAAATCTATCCCATAGCACATTTTTCAGTAAATTGTGATTAGGATCACATCAATGGAAAGAGGTTAGGGTACAAAGAGATTTGTATAAGCGCAAATCTATCCCATAGCACATTTTGCAGAAAATTGTGATTAGGATCACATCAATGGAAAGAGGTTAGGGTACAAAGAGATTTGTAAAAGCGCAAATCTATCCCATAGCACATTTTTCAGAAAATTGTGATTAGGATCACATCAATGGAAAGAGGTTAGGGAACAAAGAGATTTGTATAAGCGCAAATCTATCCCATAGCACTTTTTGCAGAAAATTGTGATTAGGATCACATCAATGGAAAGAGGTTAGGGTACAAAGAGATTTGTAAAAGCGCAAATCTATCCCATAGCACATTTAACAGAAAATTGTGATTAGGATCACATCAATGGAAAGAGGTTAGGGTACAAAGAGATTTGTATAAGCGCAAATCTATCCCATAGCACATTTTGCAGAAAATTGTGATTAGGATCACATCAATGGAAAGAGGTTAGGGTACAAAGAGATTTGTAAAAGCGCAAATCTATCCCATAGCACATTTTTCAGAAAATTGTCATTAGGATCACATCAATGGAAAGAGGTTAGGGTACAAAGAGATTTGTAAAAGCGCAAATCTATCCCATAGCACATTTTTCAGAAAATTGTGATTAGGATCACATCAATGGAAAGAGGTTAGGGTACAAAGAGATTTGTATAAGCGCAAATCTATCCCATAGCACATTTTTCAGAAAATTGTGATTAGGATCACATCAATGGAAAGAGGTTATGGTACAAAGAGATTTGTAAAAGCGCAAATCTATCCCATAGCACATTTTTCAGAAAATTGTAATTAGGATCACATCAATGGAAAGAAGTTAGGGTACAAAGAGATTTGTAAAAGCGCAAATCTATCCCATAGCACATTTTTTAGTAAATTGTGATTAGGATCACATCAATGGAAAGAGGTTAGGGTACAAAGAGATTTGTATAAGCGCAAATCTATCCCATAGCACATTTTGCAGAAAATTGTGATTAGGATCACATCAATGGAAAGAGGTTAGGGTACAAAGAGATTTGTAAAAGCGCAAATCTATCCCATAGCACATTTTTCAGAAAATTGTCATTAGGATCACATCAATGGAAAGAGGTTAGGGTACAAAGAGATTTGTAAAAGCGCAAATCTATCCCATAGCACATTTTTCAGAAAATTGTGATTAGGATCACATCAATGGAAAGAGGTTAGGGTGCAAAGAGATTTGTATAAGCGCAAATCTATCCCATAGCACATTTTGCAGAAAATTGTGATTAGGATCACATCAATGGAAAGAGGTTATGGTACAAAGAGATTTGTAAAAGCGCAAATCTATCCCATAGCACATTTTTCAGAAAATTGTGATTAGGATCACATCAATGGAAAGAGGTTAGGGTACAAAGAGATTTGTAAAAGCGCAAATCTATCCCATAGCACATTTTTAGTAAATTGTGATTAGGATCACATCAATGGAAAGAGGTTAGGGTACAAAGAGATTTGTAAAAGCACAAATCTATACCATAGCACATTTTTCAGAAAATTGTGATTAGGATCACATCAATGGAAAGAGGTTAGGGTACAAAGAGATTTGTATAAGCGCAAATCTATCCCATAGAACATTTTGCAGAAAATTGTGATTAGGATCACATCAATGGAAAGAGGTTAGGGTACAAAGAGATTTGTAAAAGCGCAAATCTATCCCATAGCACATTTTTCAGAAAATTGTGATTAGGATCACATCAATGGAAAGAGGTTAGGGTACAAAGAGATTTGTATAAGCGCAAATCTATCCCATAGCACATTTTGCAGAAGATTGTGATTAGGATCACATCAATGGAAAGAGGTTAGGGTACAAAGAGATTTGTAAAAGCGCAAATCTATCCCATAGCACATTTTTCAGAAAATTGTGATTAGGATCACATCAATGGAAAGAGGTTAGGGTACAAAGAGATTTGTATAAGCGCAAATCTATCCCATAGCATATTTTGCAGAAAATTGTGATTAGGATCACATCAATGGAAAGAGGTTAGGGTACAAAGAGATTTGTTTAAGCGCAAATCTATCCCATAGCACATTTTGCAGAAAATAGTGATTAGGATCATATAAATGAAAAGAGGTTAGGGTACGAAGAAGTTTGTAAAATCACAAATCACTCCCATAACACATTTTTCAGAAAATTGTGATTAGGATCACATCAATGGAAAGAGGTTAGGGTACAAAGAGATTTGTATAAGCGCAAATCTATCCCATAGCACATTTTGCAGAAAATTGTGATTAGGATCATATAAATGAAAAGAGGTTAGGGTACGAAGGAATTTGTAAAATCGCAAAACACTCCCATAACACATTTTGCAGAAAATTGTGATTATGATCACATAAATGGAAAGAGGTTAGGGTACAAAGAGATTTGTATAAGCGCAAATCTATCCCATAGCACATTTTGCAGAAAATTGTGATTAGGATCATATAAATGAAAAGAGGTTAGGGTACGAAGAAATTTGTAAAATCGCAAATCACTCCCATAACACATTTTTCAGAAAATTGTGATTATGATCACATAAATGGAAAGAGGTTAGGCTACAAAGAGATTTGTATAAGCGCAAATCTATCCCATAGCACATTTTGCAGAAAATTGTGATTAGGATCACATCAATGGAAAGAGGTTAGGGTACAAAGAGATTTGTAAAAGGGCAAATCTATCCCATAGCACATTTTTCAGAAAATTGTGATTAGGATCACATCAATGGAAAGAGGTTAGGGTACAAAGAGATTTGTATAAGCGCAAATCTATCCCATAGCACATTGTGCAGAAAATTGTGATTAGGATCACATCAATGGAAAGAGGTTAGGGTACAAAGAGATTTGTAAAAGCGCAAATCTATCCTATAGCACATTTTTCAGAAAATTGTGATTAGGATCACATCAATGGAAAGAGGTTAGGGTACAAAGAGATTTGTAAAAGCGCAAATCTATCCCATAGCACATTTTTCAGAAAATTGTGATTAGGATCACATCAATGGAAAGAGGTTAGGGTACATAGAGGTTTGTAAAAGCCAAATCTATCCCATAGCACATTTTTCAGAAAATTGTGATTAGGATCACATCAATGGAAAGAGGTTAGGGTACAAAGAGGTTTGTAAAAGCGCAAATCTATCCCATAGCACATTTTTCAGAAAATTGTGATTAGGATCACATCAATGGAAAGAGGTTAGGGTACAAAGAGATTTGTATAAGCGCAAATCTATCCCATAGCAAATTTTGCAGAAAATTGTGATTAGGATCACATCAATGGAAAGAGGTTAGGGTACAAAGAGATTTGTAAAAGCGCAAATCTATCCCATAGCACATTTTTCAGAAAATTGTGATTAGGATCACATCAATGGAAAGAGGTTAGGGTACAAAGAGATTTGTAAAAGCGCAAATCTATCCCATAGCACATTTTTCAGAAAATTGTGATTAGGATCACATCAATGGAAAGAGGTTAGGGTACAAAGAGATTTGTATAAGCGCAAATCTATCCCATAGCACATTTTGCAGAAAATTGTGATTAGGATCACATCAATGGAAAGAGGTTAGGGTACAAAGAGATTTGTAAAAGCGCAAATCTATCCCATAGCACATTTTTCAGAAAATTGTGATTAGGATCACATCAATGGAAAGAGGTTAGGGTACAAAGAGATTTGTAAAAGCGCAAATCTATCCCATAGCACATTTTGCAGAAAATTATGATTAGGATCATATAAATGAAAAGAGGTTAGGGTACGAAGAAATTTGTAAAATCGCAAATCACTCCCATAACACATTTTTTAGAAAATTGTGATTATGATCACATAAATGGAAAGAGGTTAGGCTACAAAGAGATTTGTATAAGCGCAAATCTATCCCATAGCACATTTTGCAGAAAATTGTGATTAGGATCACATCAATGGAAAGAGGTTAGGGTACAAAGAGATTTGTAAAAGCGCAAATCTATCCCATAGCACATTTTTCAGAAAATTGTGATTAGGATCACATCAATGGAAAGAGGTTAGGGTACAAAGAGATTTGTATAAGCGCAAATCTATCCCATAGCACATTGTGCAGAAAATTGTGATTAGGATCACATCAATGGAAAGAGGTTAGGGTACAAAGAGATTTGTAAAAGCGCAAATCTATCCCATAGCACATTTTTCAGAAAATTGTGATTAGGATCACATCAATGGAAAGAGGTTAGGGTACATAGAGGTTTGTAAAAGCCAAATCTATCCCATAGCACATTTTTCAGAAAATTGTGTTTAGGATCACATCAATGGAAAGAGGTTAGGGTACAAAGAGGTTTGTAAAAGCGCAAATCTATCCCATAGCACATTTTTCAGAAAATTGTGATTAGGATCACATCAATGGAAAGAGGTTAGGGTACAAAGAGATTTGTATAAGCGCAAATCTATCCCATAGCACATTTTGCAGAAAATTGTGATTAGGATCACATCAATGGAAAGAGGTTAGGGTACAAAGAGATTTGTAAAAGCGCAAATCTATCCCATAGCACATTTTTCAGAAAATTGTGATTAGGATCACATCAATGGAAAGAGGTTAGGGTACAAAGAGATTTGTAAAAGCGCAAATCTATCCCATAGCACATTTTTCAGAAAATTGTGATTAGGATCACATCAATGGAAAGAGGTTAGGGTACAAAGAGGTTTGTAAAAGCCAAATCTATCCCATAGCACATTTTGCAGAAAATTGTGATTAGGATTACATCAATGGAAAGAGGTTAGGGTACAAAGAGATTTGTAACAGCGCAAATCTATCCCATAGCACATTTTTCAGAAAATTGTGATTAGGATCACATCAATTGAAAGAGGTTAGGGTACAAAGAGATTTGTAAAAGCGCAAATCTATCCCATAGCACATTTTTCAGAAAATTTAGATTAGGATCACATCAATGGAAAGAGGTTAGGGTACAAAGAGATTTGTAAAAGCGCAAATCTATCGCATAGCACATTTTTCAGAAAATTGTGATTAGGATCACATCAATGGAAAGAGGTTAGGGTACATAGAGGTTTGTAAAAGCCAAATCTATCCCATAGCACATTTTTCAGAAAATTGTGTTTAGGATCACATCAATGGAAAGAGGTTAGGGTACAAAGAGATTTGTAAAAGCGCAAATCTATCCCATAGCACATTTGTCAGAAAATTGTGATTAGGATCACATCAATGGAAAGAGGTTAGGGTACAAAGAGATTTGTAAAAGCGCAAATCTATCCCATAGCACATTTTTCAGAAAATTGTGATTAGGATCACATCAATGGAAAGAGGTTAGGGTACAAAGAGGTTTGTAAAAGCCAAATCTATCCCATAGCACATTTTGCAGAAAATTGTGATTAGGATTACATCAATGGAAAGAGGTTAGGGTACAAAGAGATTTGTAAAAGCGCAAATCTATCCCATATCACATTTTTCAGAAAATTGTGATTAGGATCACATCAATGGAAAGAGGTTAGGGTACAAAGAGATTTGTAACAGCGCAAATCTATCCCATAGCACATTTTTCAGAAAATTGTGATTAGGATCACATCAATGGAAAGAGGTTAGGGTACATAGAGGTTTGTAAAAGCCAAATCTATCCCATAGCACATTTTTCAGAAAATTGTGTTTAGGATCACATCAATGGAAAGAGGTTAGGGTACAAAGAGGTTTGTAAAAGCGCAAATCTATCCCATAGCACATTTTTCAGAAAATTGTGATTAGGATCACATCAATGGAAAGAGGTTAGGGTACAAAGAGATTTGTATAAGCGCAAATCTATCCCATAGCACATTTTGCAGAAAATTGTGATTAGGATCACGTCAATGGAAAGAGGTTAGGGTACAAAGAGATTTGTAAAAGCGCAAATCTATCCCATAGCACATTTTTCAGAAAATTGTGATTAGGATCACATCAATGGAAAGAGGTTAGGGTACAAAGAGATTTGTAAAAGCGCAAATCTATCCCATAGCACATTTTTCAGAAAATTGTGATTAGGATCACATCAATGGAAAGAGGTTAGGGTACAAAGAGGTTTGTAAAAGCCAAATCTATCCCATAGCACATTTTGCAGAAAATTGTGATTAGGATTACATCAATGGAAAGAGGTTAGGGTACAAAGAGATTTGTAAAAGCGCAAATCTATCCCATATCACATTTTTCAGAAAATTGTGATTAGGATCACATCAATGGAAAGAGGTTAGGGTACAAAGAGATTTGTAACAGCGCAAATCTATCCCATAGCACATTTTTCAGAAAATTGTGATTAGGATCACATCAATTGAAAGAGGTTAGGGTACAAAGAGATTTGTAAAAGCGCAAATCTATCCCATAGCACATTTTTCAGAAAATTTAGATTAGGATCACATCAATGGAAAGAGGTTAGGGTACAAAGAGATTTGTAAAAGCGCAAATCTATCGCATAGCACATTTTTCAGAAAATTGTGATTAGGATCACATCAATGGAAAGAGGTTAGGGTACAAAGAGATTTGTAAAAGCGCAAATCTATCCCATAGCACATTTTGGAGAAAATTGTGATTAGGATCACCTTAATGGAAAGAGGTTAGGGTACAAAGAGATTTGTATAAGCGCAAATCTATCCCATAGCACATTTTGCAGAAAAATGTGATTAGGATCACATCAATGGAAAGAGGTTAGGGTACAAAGAAATTTGTAAAAGCGCAAATCTATCCCATAGCACATTTTTCAGAAAATTGTGATTAGGATCACATCAATGGAAAGAGGTTAAAGTACAAAGAGATTTGTATAAGCGCAAATCTATCCCATAGCACATTTTGCAGAAAATTGTGATTAGGATCACATAAATTGAAAAGAGGTTAGGGTACAAAGAGATTTGTAAAAGCGCAAATCTATCCCATAGCACATTTTGCAGAAAATTGTTATTAGGATCACATAAATGCAAAGAGGTTAGGGTACAAAGAGATTTGTAAAAGCGCAAATCTAACCCATAGCACATTTTGCAGAAAATTGTGATAAGGATCACATAAATGGAAAGAGGTTAGGGTACTAAGAGACTTGTAAAAGCGCAAATCTATCCCATAGCACATTTTGCAGAAAATTGTGATTAGAATCACATAAATGGAAAGAGGTTAGGGTACAAAGAGATTTGTAAAACCGCAAATCTATCCCATAGCACATGTTGCAGAAAATTGTGATTATGATCACATAAATGGAAAGAGGTTAGGCTACAAAGAGATTTGTATAAGCGCAAATCTATCCCATAGCACATTTTGCAGAAAATTGTGATTAGGATCACATCAATGGAAAGAGGTTAGGGTACAAAGAGGTTTGTAAAAGCCAAATCTATCCCATAGCACATTTTGCAGAAAATTGTGATTAGGATCACATCAATGGAAAGAGGTTAGGGTACAAAGAGATTTGTAAAAGCGCAATTCTATCCCATAGCACATTTTTCAGAAAATTGTGATTAGGATCACATCAATGGAAAGAGGTTAGGGTACAAAGAGATTTGTAAAAGCGCAAATCTATCCCATAGCACATTTTTCAGAAAATTGTGATTAGGATCACATCAATGGAAAGAGGTTAGGGTACAAAGAGATTTGTAAAAGCGCAAATCAATCCCATAGCATATTTTTCAGAAAATTGTGATTAGGATCACATCAATGGAAAGAGGTTAGGGTACAAAGAGATTTGTAAGAGCGCAAATCTATCCCATAGCACATTTTGCAGAGAATTGTGATTAGGATCACATCAATGGAAAGAGGTTAGGGTACAAAGAGATTTGTAAAAGCGCAAATCTATCCCATAGCACATTTTTCAGAAAATTGTGATTAGGATCACATCAATGGAAAGAGGTTAGGGTACAAAGAGATTTGTAAAAGCGCAAATCTATCCCATAGCACATTTTGTAGAAAATTGTGATTAGGATCACATCAATGGAAAGAGGTTAGGGTACAAAGAGATTTGTAAAAGCGGAAATCTATCCCATAGCACATTTTTCAGAAAATTGTGATTAGGATCACATCAATGGAAAGAGGTTAGGGTACAAAGAAATTTGTAAAAGCGCAAATCTATCCCATAGCACATTTTTCAGAAAATTGTGATTAGGATCACATCAATGGAAAGAGGTTAGGGTACAAAGAGATTTGTATAAGCGCAAATCTATCCCATAGCACATTTTGCAAAAAATTGTGATTAGGATCACATCAATGGAAAGAGGTTAGGGTACAAAGAGATTTGTAAAAGCGCAAATCTATCCCATAGCACATTTTGCAAAAAATTGTGATTAGGATCACATCAATGGAAAGAGGTTAGGGTACAAAGAGATTTGTAAAAGCGCAAATCTATCCCATAGCACATTTTTCAGAAAATTGTGATTAGGATCACATCAATGGAAAGAGGTTAGGGTACAAAAAGATTTGTAAAAGCGCAAATCTATCCCATAGCACATTTTTCAGTAAATTGTGATTAGGATCACATCAATGGAAAGAGGTTAGGGTACAAAGAGATTTGTAAAAGCGCAAATCTATCCCATAGCACATTTTTCAGTAAATTGTGATTAGGATCACATCAATGGAAAGAGGTTAGGGTACAAAGAGATTTGTATAAGCGCAAATCTATCCCATAGCACATTTTGCAGAAAATTGTGATTAGGATCACATCAATGGAAAGAGGTTAGGGTACAAAGAGATTTGTAAAAGCGCAAATCTATCCCATAGCACATTTTTCAGAAAATTGTGATTAGGATCACATCAATGGAAAGAGGTTAGGGAACAAAGAGATTTGTATAAGCGCAAATCTATCCCATAGCACTTTTTGCAGAAAATTGTGATTAGGATCACATCAATGGAAAGAGGTTAGGGTACAAAGAGATTTGTAAAAGCGCAAATCTATCCCATAGCACATTTAACAGAAAATTGTGATTAGGATCACATCAATGGAAAGAGGTTAGGGTACAAAGAGATTTGTATAAGCGCAAATCTATCCCATAGCACATTTTGCAGAAAATTGTGATTAGGATCACATCAATGGAAAGAGGTTAGGGTACAAAGAGATTTGTAAAAGCGCAAATCTATCCCATAGCACATTTTTCAGAAAATTGTCATTAGGATCACATCAATGGAAAGAGGTTAGGGTACAAAGAGATTTGTAAAAGCGCAAATCTATCCCATAGCACATTTTTCAGAAAATTGTGATTAGGATCACATCAATGGAAAGAGGTTAGGGTACAAAGAGATTTGTATAAGCGCAAATCTATCCCATAGCACATTTTGCAGAAAATTGTGATTAGGATCACATCAATGGAAAGAGGTTATGGTACAAAGAGATTTGTAAAAGCGCAAATCTATCCCATAGCACATTTTTCAGAAAATTGTAATTAGGATCACATCAATGGAAAGAGGTTAGGGTACAAAGAGATTTGTAAAAGCGCAAATCTATCCCATAGCACATTTTTTAGTAAATTGTGATTAGGATCACATCAATGGAAAGAGGTTAGGGTACAAAGAGATTTGTATAAGCGCAAATCTATCCCATAGCACATTTTGCAGAAAATTGTGATTAGGATCACATCAATGGAAAGAGGTTAGGGTACAAAGAGATTTGTAAAAGCGCAAATCTATCCCATAGCACATTTTTCAGAAAATTGTCATTAGGATCACATCAATGGAAAGAGGTTAGGGTACAAAGAGATTTGTAAAAGCGCAAATCTATCCCATAGCACATTTTTCAGAAAATTGTGATTAGGATCACATCAATGGAAAGAGGTTAGGGTGCAAAGAGATTTGTATAAGCGCAAATCTATCCCATAGCACATTTTGCAGAAAATTGTGATTAGGATCACATCAATGGAAAGAGGTTATGGTACAAAGAGATTTGTAAAAGCGCAAATCTATCCCATAGCACATTTTTCAGAAAATTGTGATTAGGATCACATCAATGGAAAGAGGTTAGGGTACAAAGAGATTTGTAAAAGCGCAAATCTATCCCATAGCACATTTTTTAGTAAATTGTGATTAGGATCACATCAATGGAAAGAGGTTAGGGTACAAAGAGATTTGTAAAAGCACAAATCTATACCATAGCACATTTTTCAGAAAATTGTGATTAGGATCACATCAATGGAAAGAGGTTAGGGTACAAAGAGATTTGTATAAGCGCAAATCTATCCCATAGAACATTTTGCAGAAAATTGTGATTAGGATCACATCAATGGAAAGAGGTTAGGGTACAAAGAGATTTGTAAAAGCGCAAATCTATCCCATAGCACATTTTTCAGAAAATTGTGATTAGGATCACATCAATGGAAAGAGGTTAGGGTACAAAGAGATTTGTATAAGCGCAAATCTATCCCATAGCACATTTTGCAGAAGATTGTGATTAGGATCACATCAATGGAAAGAGGTTAGGGTACAAAGAGATTTGTAAAAGCGCAAATCTATCCCATAGCACATTTTTCAGAAAATTGTGATTAGGATCACATCAATGGAAAGAGGTTAGGGTACAAAGAGATTTGTATAAGCGCAAATCTATCCCATAGCATATTTTGCAGAAAATTGTGATTAGGATCACATCAATGGAAAGAGGTTAGGGTACAAAGAGATTTGTTTAAGCGCAAATCTATCCCATAGCACATTTTGCAGAAAATAGTGATTAGGATCATATAAATGAAAAGAGGTTAGGGTACGAAGATGTTTGTAAAATCACAAATCACTCCCATAACACATTTTTCAGAAAATTGTGATTAGGATCACATCAATGGAAAGAGGTTAGGGTACAAAGAGATTTGTATAAGCGCAAATCTATCCCATAGCACATTTTGCAGAAAATTGTGATTAGGATCATATAAATGAAAAGAGGTTAGGGTACGAAGGAATTTGTAAAATCGCAAAACACTCCCATAACACATTTTGCAGAAAATTGTGATTATGATCACATAAATGGAAAGAGGTTAGGGTACAAAGAGATTTGTATAAGCGCAAATCTATCCCATAGCACATTTTGCAGAAAATTGTGATTAGGATCATATAAATGAAAAGAGGTTAGGGTACGAAGAAATTTGTAAAATCGCAAATCACTCCCATAGCAAATTTTTCAGAAAATTGTGATTATGATCACATAAATGGAAAGAGGTTAGGCTACAAAGAGATTTGTATAAGCGCAAATCTATCCCATAGCACATTTTGCAGAAAATTGTGATTAGGATCACATCAATGGAAAGAGGTTAGGGTACAAAGAGATTTGTAAAAGGGCAAATCTATCCCATAGCACATTTTTCAAAAAATTGTGATTAGGATCACATCAATGGAAAGAGGTTAGGGTACAAAGAGATTTGTATAAGCGCAAATCTATCCCATAGCACATTGTGCAGAAAATTGTGATTAGGATCACATCAATGGAAAGAGGTTAGGGTACAAAGAGATTTGTAAAAGCGCAAATCTATCCTATAGCACATTTTTCAGAAAATTGTGATTAGGATCACATCAATGGAAAGAGGTTAGGGTACAAAGAGATTTGTAAAAGCGCAAATCTATCCCATAGCACATTTTTCAGAAAATTGTGATTAGGATCACATCAATGGAAAGAGGTTAGGGTACATAGAGGTTTGTAAAAGCCAAATCTATCCCATAGCACATTTTTCAGAAAATTGTGATTAGGATCACATCAATGGAAAGAGGTTAGGGTACAAAGAGGTTTGTAAAAGCGCAAATCTATCCCATAGCACATTTTTCAGAAAATTGTGATTAGGATCACATCAATGGAAAGAGGTTAGGGTACAAAGAGATTTGTATAAGCGCAAATCTATCCCATAGCACATTTTGCAGAAAATTGTGATTAGGATCACATCAATGGAAAGAGGTTAGGGTACAAAGAGATTTGTAAAAGCGCAAATCTATCCCATAGCACATTTTTCAGAAAATTGTGATTAGGATCACATCAATGGAAAGAGGTTAGGGTACAAAGAGATTTGTAAAAGCGCAAATCTATCCCATAGCACATTTTTCAGAAAATTGTGATTAGGATCACATCAATGGAAAGAGGTTAGGGTACAAAGAGATTTGTAAAAGCGCAAATCTATCCCATAGCACATTTTTCAGAAAATTGTGATTAGGATCACATCAATGGAAAGAGGTTAGGGTACAAAGAGATTTGTAAAAGCGCAAATCTATCCCATAGCACATTTTTCAGAAAATTATGATTAGGATCATATAAATGAAAAGAGGTTAGGGTACAAAGAGATTTGTAAAAGCGCAAATCTATCCCATAGCACATTTTTCAGAAAATTGTGATTAGGATCACATCAATGGAAAGAGGTTAGGGTACAAAGAGATTTGTAAAAGCGCAAATCTATCCCATAGCACATTTTTCAGAAAATTGTGATTGGGATCACATCAATGGAAAGAGGTTAGGGTACATAGAGGTTTGTAAAAGCCAAATCTATCCCATAGCACATTTTTCAGAAAATTGTGTTTAGGATCACATCAATGGAAAGAGGTTAGGGTACAAAGAGGTTTGTAAAAGCGCAAATCTATCCCATAGCACATTTTTCAGAAAATTGTGATTAGGATCACATCAATGGAAAGAGGTTAGGGTACAAAGAGATTTGTATAAGCGCAAATCTATCCCATAGCACATTTTGCAGAAAATTGTGATTAGGATCACATCAATGGAAAGAGGTTAGGGTACAAAGAGATTTGTAAAAGCGCAAATCTATCCCATAGCACATTTTTCAGAAAATTGTGATTAGGATCACATCAATGGAAAGAGGTTAGGGTACAAAGAGATTTGTAAAAGCGCAAATCTATCTCATAGCACATTTTTCAGAAAATTGTGATTAGGATCACATCAATGGAAAGAGGTTAGGGTACAAAGAGATTTGTAAAAGCGCAAATCTATCCCATATCACATTTTTCAGAAAATTGTGATTAGGATCACATCAATGGAAAGAGGTTAGGGTACAAAGAGATTTGTAAAAGCGCAAATCAATCCCATAGCATATTTTTCAGAAAATTGTGATTAGGATCACATCAATGGAAAGAGGTTAGGGTACAAAGAGGTTTGTAAAAGCCAAATCTATCCCATAGCACATTTTGCAGAAAATTGTGATTAGGATTACATCAATGGAAAGAGGTTAGGGTACAAAGAGATTTGTAAAAGCGCAAATCTATCCCATATCACATTTTTCAGAAAATTGTGATTAGGATCACATCAATGGAAAGAGGTTAGGGTACAAAGAGATTTGTAAAAGCGCAAATCAATCCCATAGCATATTTTTCAGAAAATTGTGATTAGGATCACATCAATGGAAAGAGGTTAGGGTACAAAGAGATTTGTAAGAGCGCAAATCTATCCCATAGCACATTTTGCAGAGAATTGTGATTAGGATCACATCAATGGAAAGAGGTTAGGGTACAAAGAGATTTGTAAAAGCGCAAATCTATCCCATAGCACATTTTTCAGAAAATTGTGATTAGGATCACATCAATGGAAAGAGGTTAGGGTACAAAGAGATTTGTAAAAGCGCAAATCTATCCAATAGCACATTTTTCAGAAAATTGTGATTAGGATCACATCAATGGAAAGAGGTTAGGGTACAAAGAGATTTGTAAAAGCGCAAATCTATCCCATAGCACATTTTTCAGAAAATTGTGATTAGGATCACATCAATGGAAAGAGGTTAGGGTACAAAGAGATTTGTAAAAGCGCAAATCTATCCCATAGCACATTTTTCAGAAAATTGTGATTAGGATCACATCAATGGAAAGAGGTTAGGGTACAAAGAGATTTGTATAAGCGCAAATCTATCCCATAGCACATTTTGCATAAAATTGTGATTAGGATCACATCAATGGAAAGAGGTTAGGGTACAAAGAGATTTGTAAAAGCGCAAATCTATCCCATAGCACATTTTTCAGAAAATTGTGAGTAGGATCACATCAATGGAAAGAGGTTAGGGTACAAAGAGATTTGTAAAAGCGCAAATCTATCCCATAGCACATTTTTCAGTAAATTGTGATTAGGATCACATCAATGGAAACAGGTTAGGGTACAAAGAGATTTGTAAAAGCGCAAATCTATCCCATAGCACATTTTGCAGAAAATTGTGATTAGGATCACATCAATGGAAAGAGGTTAGGGTACAAAGAGATTTGTAAAAGCGCAAATCTATCCCATAGCACATTTTTCAGAAAATTGTGATTAGGATCACATCAATGGAAAGAGGTTAGGGAACAAAGAGATTTGTATAAGCGCAAATCTATCCCATAGCACTTTTTGCAGAAAATTGTGATTAGGATCACATCAATGGAAAGAGGTTAGGGTACAAAGAGATTTGTAAAAGCGCAAATCTATCCCATAGCACATTTAACAGAAAATTGTGATTAGGATCACATCAATGGAAAGAGGTTAGGGTACAAAGAGATTTGTATAAGCGCAAATCTATCCCATAGCACATTTTGCAGAAAATTGTGATTAGGATCACATCAATGGAAAGAGGTTAGGGTACAAAGAGATTTGTAAAAGCGCAAATCTATCCCATAGCACATTTTGCAGAAAATTGTGATTAGGATCACATAAATGGAAAGAGGTTAGGGTACAAAGAGATTTGTAAAAGCGCAAATCTATCCCATAGCACATTTTGCAGAAAATTGTGATTAGGATCACATCAATGGAAAGAGGTTAGGGTACAAAGAGGTTTGTAAAAGCCAAATCTATCCCATAGCACATTTTGCAGAAAATTGTGATTAGGATCACATCAATGGAAAGAGGTTAGGGTGCAAAGAGATTTGTATAAGCGCAAATCTATCCCATAGCACATTTTGCAGAAAATTGTGATTAGGATCACATCAATGGAAAGAGGTTATGGTACAAAGAGATTTGTAAAAGCGCAAATCTATCCCATAGCACATTTTTCAGAAAATTGTGATTAGGATCACATCAATGGAAAGAGGTTAGGGTACAAAGAGATTTGTAAAAGCGCAAATCTATCCCATAGCACATTTTTTAGTAAATTGTGATTAGGATCACATCAATGGAAAGAGGTTAGGGTACAAAGAGATTTGTAAATGCGCAAATCTATCCCATAGCACATTTTTCAGAAAATTGTGATTAGGATCACATCAATGGAAAGAGGTTAGGATACAAAGAGGTTTGTAAATGCCAAATCTATCCCATAGCACATTTTGCAGAAAATTGTGATTAGGATCATATAAATGAAAAGAGGTTAGGGTACGAAGGAATTTGTAATAGCGCAAATCACTCCCATAACACATTTTGCAGAAAATTTTGATTATGATCACATAAATGGAAAGAGGTTAGGGTACAAAGAGATTTGTATAAGCGCAAATCTATCCCATAGCACATTTTTCAGAAAATTGTGATTAGGATGACATCAATGGAAAGAGGTTAGGGTACAAAGAGATTTGTAAAAGCGCAAATCTATCCCATAGCACATTTTGCAGAAAATTGTGATTAGGATCATTTAAATGCAAAGAGGTTAGGGTACAAAGAGATTTGTATAAGCGCAAATCTATCCCATAGCACATTTTTCAGAAAATTGTGATTAGGATCACATCAATGGAAAGAGGTTAGGGTACAAAGAGATTTGTATAAGCGCAAATCTATTCCATAGCACATTTTGCAGAAGATTGTGATTAGGATCACATCAATGGAAAGAGGTTAGGGTACAAAGAGATTTGTAAAAGCGCAAATCTATCCCATAGCACATTTTTCAGAAAATTGTGATTAGGATCACATCAATGGAAAGAGGTTAGGGTACAAAGAAATTTGTATAAGCGCAAATCTATCCCATAGCATATTTTGCAGAAAATTGTGATTAGGATCACATCAATGGAAAGAGGTTAGGGTACAAAGAGATTTGTTTAAGCGCAAATCTATCCCATAGCACATTTTGCAGAAAATAGTGATTAGGATCATATAAATGAAAAGAGGTTAGGGTACGAAGAAATTTGTAAAATCGCAAATCACTCCCATAACACATTTTTCAGAAAATTGTGATTAGGATCACATCAATGGAAAGAGGTTAGGGTACAAAGAGATTTGTAAAAGCGCAAATCTATCCCATAGCACATTTTGCAGAAAATTGTGATTAGGATCATATAAATGAAAAGAGGTTAGGGTACGAAGGAATTTGTAAAATCGCAAAACACTCCCATAACACATTTTGCAGAAAATTGTGATTATGATCACATAAATGGAAAGAGGTTAGGGTACAAAGAGATTTGTATAAGCGCAAATCTATCCCATAGCACATTTTGCAGAAAATTGTGATTAGGATCATATAAATGAAAAGAGGTTAGGGTACGAAGAAATTTGTAAAATCGCAAATCACTCCCATAACACATTTTTCAGAAAATTGTGATTATGATCACATAAATGGAAAGAGGTTAGGGTACAAAGAGATTTGTAAAAGCGCAAATCTATCCCATAGCACATTTTTCAGAAAATTGTGATTAGGATCACATCAATGGAAAGAGGTTAGGGTACAAAGAGATTTGTAAAAGCGCAAATCTATCCCATAGCACATTTTTCAGAAAATTTTGATTAGGATCACATCAATGGAAAGAGGTTAGGGTACAAAGAGATTTGTAAAAGCGCAAATCTATCCCATAGCACATTTTTCAGAAAATTGTGATTAGGATCACATCAATGGAAAGATGTTAGGGTACATAGAGGTTTGTAAAAGCCAAATCTATCCCATAGCACATTTTCAGAAAATTGTGATTAGGATCACATCAATGGAAAGAGGTTAGGGTACAAAGAGGTTTGTAAAAGCGCAAATCTATCCCATAGCACATTTTTCAGAAAATTGTGATTAGGATCACATCAATGGAAAGAGGTTAGGGTACAAAGAGATTTGTATAAGCGCAAATCTATCCCATAGCACATTTTGCAGAAAATTGTGATTAGGATCACATCAATGGAAAGAGGTTAGGGTACAAAGAGATTTGTAAAAGCGCAAATCTATCCCATAGCACATTTTTCAGAAAATTGTGATTAAGATCACATCAATGGAAAGAGGTTAGGGTACAAAGAGATTTGTAAAAGCGCAAATCTATCCCATAGCACATTTTTCAGAAAATTGTGATTAGGATCACATCAATGGAAAGAGGTTAGGGTACAAAGAGGTTTGTAAAAGCCAAATCTATCCCATAGCACATTTTGCAGAAAATTGTGATTAGGATTACATCAATGGAAAGAGGTTAGGGTACAAAGAGATTTGTAAAAGCGCAAATCTATCCCATAGCACATTTTTCAGAAAATTGTGATTAGGATCACATCAATGGAAAGAGGTTAGGGTACAAAGAGATTTGTAAAAGCGCAAATCTATCCCATAGCACATTTTTCAGAAAATTGTGATTAGGATCACATCAATGGAAAGAGGTTAGGGTACAAAGAGATTTGTATAAGCGCAAATCTATCCCATAGCACATTTTGCAGAAAATTGTGATTAGGATCACATCAATGGAAAGAGGTTATGGTACAAAGAGATTTGTATAAGCGCAAATCTATACCATAGCACATTTTTCAGAAAATTGTGATTAGGATCACATCAATGGAAAGAGGTTAGGGTACAAAGAGATTTGTATAAGCGCAAATCTATCCCATAGCACATTTTGCAGAAAATTGTGATTAGGATTACATAAATGCAAAGAGGTTAGGGTACAAAGAGATTTGTAAAAGCGCAAATCTATCCCATAGCACATTTTGCAGAAAATTGTTATTAGGATCACATAAATGCAAAGAGGTTAGGGTACAAAGAGATTTGTAAAAGCGGAAATCTAACCCATAGCACATTTTGCAGAAAATTGTGATTAGGATCACATAAATGCAAAGAGGTTAGGTTACAAAGAGATTTGTAAAAGCGCAAATCTATCCCATAGCACATTTTGCAAAAAATTGTGATTAGGATCACATAAATGCAAAGAGGTTAGGGTACAAAGAGATTTGTAAAAGCGCAAATCTAACCCATAGCACATTTTGTAGAAAATTGTGATAAGGATCACATAAATGGAAAGAGGTTAGGGTACTAAGAGACTTGTAAAAGCGCAAATCTATCCCATAGCACATTTTGCAGAAAATTGTGATTAGGATCACATAAATGGAAAGAGGTTAGGGTACAAAGAGATCTGTAAAAGCGCAAATCTATCCCATAGCACATTTTGCAGAAAATTGTGATCAGGATCAAATCAATGAAAAGAGGTTAGGGTACAAAGAGATTTGTATAAGCGCAAATCACTCCCATAGCACATTTTGCAGAAAATTGTGATTAGGATCACATCAATGGAAAGAGGTTAGGGTACAAAGAGGTTTGTAAAAGCCAAATCTATCCCATAGCACATTTTGCAGAAAATTGTGATTAGGATCATATAAATGAAAAGAGGTTAGGGTACGAAGGAATTTGTAAAAGCGCAAATCACTCCCATAACACATTTTGCAGAAAATTTTGATTATGATCACATAAATGGAAAGAGGTTAGGGTACAAAGAGATTTGTATAAGCGCAAATCTATCCCATGGCACATTTTTCAGAAAATTGTGATTAGGATCACATCAATGGAAAGAGGTTAGGGTACAAAGAGATTTGTAAAAGCGCAAATCTATCCCATAGCACATTTTGCAGAAAATTGTGATTAGGATCACATCAATGGAAAGAGGTTAGGGTACAAAGAGATTTGTAAAAGCGCAAATCTATCCCATAGCACATTTTGTAGAAAATTTTGATAAGGATCACATAAATGGAAAGAGGTTAGGGTACTAAGAGACTTGTAAAAGCGCAAATCTATCCCATAGCACATTTTGCAGAAAATTGTGATTAGGATCACATAAATGGAAAGAGGTTAGGGTACAAAGAGATTTGTAAAAGCGCAAATCTATCCCATAGCACATTTTGCAGAAAATTGTGATTAGGATCACATCAATGGAAAGAGGTTAGGGTACAAAGAGGTTTGTAAAAGCCAAATCTATCCCATAGCACATTTTGCAGAAAATTGTGATTAGGATCACATCAATGGAAAGAGGTTAGGGTACAAAGAGATTTGTAAAAGCGCAAATCTATCCCATAGCACATTTTTCAGATAATTGTGATTAGGATCACATCAATGGAAAGAGGTTAGGGTACAAAGAGATTTGTATAAGCGCAAGTCTATCCCATAGCACATTTTGCAGAAAATTGTGTTTAGGATCACATCAATGGAAAGAGGTTAGGGTACAAAGTGATTTGTAAAAGCGCAAATCTATCCCATAGCACATTTTTCAGAAAATTGTGATTAGGATCACATCAATGGAAAGAGGTTAGGGTACAAAGAGATTTGTATAAGCGCAAATCTATACCATAGCACATTTTGAAGAAAATTGTGATTAGGATCACATCAATGGAAAGAGGTTATTGTACAAAGAGATTTGTAAAAGCGCAAATCTATCCCATAGCACATTTTTCAGAAAATTGTGATTAGGATCACTTCAATGGAAAGAGGTTAGGGTACAAAGAGATTTGTATAAGCGCAAATCTATCCCATAGCACATTTTGCAGAAAATTGTAATTAGGATCACATCAATGGAAAGAGGTTAGGGTACAAAGAGACTTGTAAAAGCGCAAATCTATCCCATAGCACATTTTTCAAAAAATTGTGATTAGGATCATATAAATGAAAAGAGGTTAGGGTACGAAGGAATTTGTAAAAGCGCAAATCACTCCCATAACACATTTTGCAGAAAATTGTGATTATGATCACATAATTGGAAAGAGGTTAGGGTCCAAAGATATTTGTATAAGCGCAAATCTATCCCATAGCACATTTTGCAGAAAATTGTGATTAGGATCACATCAATGGAAAGAGGTTAGGGTACAAAGACATTTGTAAAAGCGCAAATCTATCCCATAGCACATTTTTCAGAAAATTGTGATTAGGATCACATCAATGGAAAGAGGTTAGGGTACAAAGAGATTTGTAAAAGCGCAAATCTATCCCATAGCACATTTTGCAAAAAATTGTGATTAGGATCACATCAATGGAAAGAGGTTAGGGTACAAAGAGATTTGTATAAGCGCAAATCTATCCCATAGCACATTTTGCAGAAAATTGTGATTAGGATCATATAAATGAAAAGAGGTTAGGGTACGAAGGAATTTGTAAAAGCGCAAATCACTCCCATAACACATTTTGCAGAAAATTTTGATTATGATCACATAAATGGAAAGAGGTTAGGGTACAAAGAGATTTGTATAAGCGCAAATCTATCCCATAGCACATTTTTCAGAAAATTGTGATTAGGATCACATCAATGGAAAGAGGTTAGGGTACAAAGAGATTTGTAAAAGCGCAAATCTATCCCATAGCACATTTTGCAGAAAATTGTGATTAGGATCACATAAATGCAAAGAGGTTAGGGTACAAAGATATTTGTAAAAGCGCAAATCTATCCCATAGCACATTTTGTAGAAAATTTTGATAAGGATCACATAAATGGAAAGAGTTTAGGGTATTAAGAGACTTGTAAAAGCGCAAATCTATCCCATAGCACATTTTGCAGAAAATTGTGATTAGGATCACATAAATGGAAAGAGGTTAGGGTACAAAGAGATTTGTAAAAGCGCAAATCTGTCCCATAGCACATTTTGCAGAAAATTGTGATTAGGATCACATCAATGGAAAGAGGTTAGGGTACAAAGAGGTTTGTAAAAGCCAAATCTATCCCATAGCACATTTTGCAGAAAATTGTGATTAGGATCACATCAATGGAAAGAGGTTAGGGTACAAAGAGATTTGTAAAAGCGCAAATCTATCCCATAGCACATTTTTCAGAAAATTGTGATTAGGATCACATCAATGGAAAGAGGTTAGGGTACAAAGAGATTTGTATAAGCGCAAATCTATCCCATAGCACATTTTGCAGAAAATTGTGTTTAGGATCACATCAATGGAAAGAGGTTAGGGTACAAAGGGATTTGTAAAAGCACAAATCTATCCCATAGCACATTTTTCAGAAAATTGTGATTAGGATCACATCAATGGAAAGAGGTTAGGGTACAAAGAGATTTGTATAAGCGCAAATCTATCCCATAGCACATTTTGAAGAAAATTGTGATTAGGATCACATCAATGGAAAGAGGTTATTGTACAAAGAGATTTGTAAAAGCGCAAATCTATCCCATAGCACATTTTTCAGAAAATTGTGATTAGGATCACTTCAATGGAAAGAGGTTAGGGTACAAAGAGATTTGTATAAGCGCAAATCTATCCCATAGCACATTTTGCAGAAAATTGTAATTAGGATCACATCAATGGAAAGAGGTTAGGGTACAAAGAGACTTGTAAAAGCGCAAATCTATCCCATAGCACATTTTTCAAAAAATTGTGATTAGGATCATATAAATGAAAAGAGGTTAGGGTACGAAGGAATTTGTAAAAGCGCAAATCACTCCCATAACACATTTTGCAGAAAATTGTGATTATGATCACATAATTGGAAAAAGGTTAGGGTCCAAAGATATTTGTATAAGCGCAAATCTATCCCATAGCACATTTTGCAGAAAATTGTGATTAGGATCACATCAATGGAAAGAGGTTAGGGTACAAAGACATTTGTAAAAGCGCAAATCTATCCCATAGCACATTTTTCAGAAAATTGTGATTAGGATCACATCAATGGAAAGAGGTTAGGGTACAAAGAGATTTGTAAAAGCGCAAATCTATCCCATAGCACATTTTGCAAAAAATTGTGATTAGGATCACATCAATGGAAAGAGGTTAGGGTACAAAGAGATTTGTATAAGCGCAAATCTATCCCATAGCACATTTTGCAGAAAATTGTGATTAGGATCACATCAATGGAAAGAGGTTAGGGTACAAAGAGATTTGTAAAAGCGCAAATCTATCCCATAGCACATTTTTCAGAAAATTGTGATTAGGATCACATCAATGGAAAGAGGTTAGGGTACAAAGAGATTTGTAAAAGCGCAAATCTATCCCATAGCACATTTTTCAGAAAATTGTGATTAGGATCACATCAATGGAAAGAGGTTAGGCTACATAGAGTTTTGTAAAAGCCAAATCTATTCCATAGCACTTTTTTCAGAAAATTGTGATTAGGATCACATCAATGGAAAGAGGTTAGGGTACAAAGAGGTTTGTAAAAGCGCAAATTTATCCCATATCACATTTTTCAGAAAATTGTGATTAGGATCACATCAATGGAAAGAGGTTAGGGTACAAAGAGATTTGTAAAAGCGCAAATCTATCCCATAGCACATTTTGCAGAAAATTGTGATTAGGATCACATCAATGGAAAGAGGTTAGGGTACAAAGAGATTTGTAAAAGCGCAAATCTATCCCATAGCACATTTTTCAGAAAATTGTGATTAGGATCACTTCAATGGAAAGAGGTTAGGGTACAAAGAGATTTGTAAAAGCGCAAATCTATCCCATAGCACATTTTTCAGAAAATTGTGATTAGGATCACATCAATGGAAAGAGGTTAGGGTACAAAGAGGTTTGTAAAAGCCAAATCTATCCCATAGCACATTTTGCAGAAAATTGTGATTAGGATTACATCAATGGAAAGAGGTTAGGGTACAAAGAGATTTGTAAAAGCGCAAATCTATCCCATAGCACATTTTTCAGAAAATTGTGATTAGGATCACATCAATGGAAAGAGGTTAGGGTACAAAGAGATTTGTATAAGCGCAAATCTATCCCATAGCACATTTTGCAGAAAATTGTGATTAGGATCACATCAATGGAAAGAGGTTATGGTACAAAGAGATTTGTAAAAGCGCAAATCTATTCCATAGCACATTTTTCAGAAAATTGTGATTAGGATCACATCAATGGAAAGAGGTTAGGGTACAAAGAGATTTGTATAAGCGCAAATCTATCCCATAGCACATTTTGCAGAAAATTGTGATTAGGATCACATAAATGCAAAGAGGTTAGGGTACAAAGAGATTTGTAAAAGCGCAAATCTATCCCATAGCACATTTTGCAGAAAATTGTGATTAGGATCACATAAATGCAAAGAGGTTAGGGTACAAAGAGATTTGTAAAAGCGGAAATCTAACCCATAGCACATTTTGAAGAAAATTGTGATTAGGATCACATAAATGCAAAGAGGTTAGGTTACAAAGAGATTTGTAAAAGCGCAAATCTATCCCATAGCACATTTTGCAGAAAATTGTGATTAGGATCACATAAATGCAAAGAGGTTAGGGTACAAAGAGATTTGTAAAAGCGCAAATCTATCCCATAGCACATTTTGTAGAAAATTGTGATAAGGATCACATAAATGGAAAGAGGTTAGGGTACTAAGAGACTTGTAAAAGCGCAAATCTATCCCATAGCACATTTTGCAGAAAATTGTGATTAGGATCACATAAATGAAAAGAGGTTAGGGTACAAAGAGATTTGTAAAAGCGCAAATCTATCCCATAGCACATTTTGCAGAAAATTGTGATCAGGATCAAATCAATGAAAAGAGGTTAGGGTACAAAGAGATTTGTAAAAGCGCAAATCACTCCCATAGCACATTTTGCAGAAAATTGTGATTAGGATCATATAAATGAAAAGAGGTTAGGGTACGAAGGAATTTGTAAAAGCGCAAATCACTCCCATAACACATTTTGCAGAAAATTTTGATTATGATCACATAAATGGAAAGAGGTTAGGGTACAAAGAGATTTGTATAAGCGCAAATCTATCCCATAGCACATTTTTCAGAAAATTGTGATTAGGATCACATCAATGGAAAGAGGTTAGGGTACAAAGAGATTTGTAAAAGCGCAAATCTATCCCATAGCACATTTTGCAGAAAATTGTGATTATGATCACATAAATGCAAAGAGGTTAGGGTACAAAGAGATTTGTATAAGCGCAAATCTATCCCATAGCACATTTTTCAGAAAATTGTGATTAGGATCACATCAATGGAAAGAGGTTAGGGTACAAAGAGATTTGTAAAAGCGCAAATCTATCCCATAGCACATTTTTCAGAAAATTGTGATTAGGATCACATCAATGGAAAGAGGTTAGGGTGCAAAGAGATTTGTATAAGCGCAAATCTATCCCATAGCACATTTTGCAGAAAATTGTGATTAGGATCACATCAATGGAAAGAGGTTATGGTACAAAGAGATTTGTAAAAGCGCAAATCTATCCCATAGCACATTTTTTAGTAAATTGTGATTAGGATCACATCAATGGAAAGAGGTTAGGGTACAAAGAGATTTGTAAAAGCGCAAATCTATCCCATAGCACATTTTTCAGAAAATTGTGATTAGGATCACTTCAATGGAAAGAGGTTAGGGTACAAAGAGATTTGTATAAGCGCAAATCTATCCCATAGCACATTTTGCAGAAGATTGTGATTAGGATCACATCAATGGAAAGAGGTTAGGGTACAAAGAGATTTGTAAAAGCGCAAATCTATCCCATAGCACATTTTTCAGAAAATTGTGATTAGGATCACATCAATGGAAAGATGTTAGGGTACATAGAGGTTTGTAAAAGCCAAATCTATCCCATAGCACATTTTTCAGAAAATTGTGATTAGGATCACATCAATGGAAAGAGGTTAGGGTACAAAGAGGTTTGTAAAAGCGCAAATCTATCCCATAGCACATTTTTCAGAAAATTGTGATTAGGATCACATCAATGGAAAGAGGTTAGGGTACAAAGAGATTTGTATAAGCGCAAATCTATCCCATAGCACATTTTGCAGAAAATTGTGATTAGGATCACATCAATGGAAAGAGGTTAGGGTACAAAGAGATTTGTAAAAGCGCAAATCTATCCCATAGCACATTTTTCAGAAAATTGTGATTAAGATCACATCAATGGAAAGAGGTTAGGGTACAAAGAGATTTGTAAAAGCGCAAATCTATCCCATAGCACATTTTTCAGAAAATTGTGATTAGGATCACATCAATGGAAAGAGGTTAGGGTACAAAGAGGTTTGTAAAAGCCAAATCTATCCCATAGCACATTTTGCAGAAAATTGTGATTAGGATTACATCAATGGAAAGAGGTTAGGGTACAAAGAGATTTGTAAAAGCGCAAATCTATCCCATAGCACATTTTTCAGAAAATTGTGATTAGGATCACATCAATGGAAAGAGGTTAGGGTACAAAGAGATTTGTAAAAGCGCAAATCTATCCCATAGCACATTTTTCAGAAAATTGTGATTAGGATCACATCAATGGAAAGAGGTTAGGGTACAAAGAGATTTGTATAAGCGCAAATCTATCCCATAGCACATTTTGCAGAAAATTGTGATTAGGATCACATCAATGGAAAGAGGTTATGGTACAAAGAGATTTGTATAAGCGCAAATCTATTCCATAGCACATTTTTCAGAAAATTGTGATTAGGATCACATCAATGGAAAGAGGTTAGGGTACAAAGAGATTTGTATAAGCGCAAATCTATCCCATAGCACATTTTGCAGAAAATTGTGATTAGGATTACATAAATGCAAAGAGGTTAGGGTACAAAGAGATTTGTAAAAGCGCAAATCTATCCCATAGCACATTTTGCAGAAAATTGTTATTAGGATCACATAAATGCAAAGAGGTTAGGGTACAAAGAGATTTGTAAAAGCGGAAATCTAACCCATAGCACATTTTGCAGAAAATTGTGATTAGGATCACATAAATGCAAAGAGGTTAGGTTACAAAGAGATTTGTAAAAGCGCAAATCTATCCCATAGCACATTTTGCAGAAAATTGTGATTAGGATCACATAAATGCAAAGAGGTTAGGGTACAAAGAGATTTGTAAAAGCGCAAATCTATCCCATAGCACATTTTGTAGAAAATTGTGATAAGGATCACATAAATGGAAAGAGGTTAGGGTACTAAGAGACTTGTAAAAGCGCAAATCTATCCCATAGCACATTTTGCAGAAAATTGTGATTAGGATCACATAAATGGAAAGAGGTTAGGGTACAAAGAGATCTGTAAAAGCGCAAATCTATCCCATAGCACATTTTGCAGAAAATTGTGATCAGGATCAAATCAATGAAAAGAGGTTAGGGTACAAAGAGATTTGTATAAGCGCAAATCACTCCCATAGCACATTTTGCAGAAAATTGTGATTAGGATCACATCAATGGAAAGAGGTTAGGGTACAAAGAGGTTTGTAAAAGCCAAATCTATCCCATAGCACATTTTGCAGAAAATTGTGATTAGGATCATATAAATGAAAAGAGGTTAGGGTACGAAGGAATTTGTAAAAGCGCAAATCACTCCCATAACACATTTTGCAGAAAATTTTGATTATGATCACATAAATGGAAAGAGGTTAGGGTACAAAGAGATTTGTATAAGCGCAAATCTATCCCATAGCACATTTTTCAGAAAATTGTGATTAGGATCACATCAATGGAAAGAGGTTAGGGTACAAAGAGATTTGTAAAAGCGCAAATCTATCCCATAGCACATTTTGCAGAAAATTGTGATTAGGATCACATCAATGGAAAGAGGTTAGGGTACAAAGAGATTTGTAAAAGCGCAAATCTATCCCATAGCACATTTTTCAGAAAATTGTGATTAGGATCACATCAATGGAAAGAGGTTAGGGTACAAAGAGATTTGTAAAAGCGCAAATCTATCCCATAGCACATTTTTCAGAAAATTGTGATTAGGATCACATCAATGGAAAGAGGTTAGGGTACAAAGAGGTTTGTAAAAGCCAAATCTATCCCATAGCACATTTTGCAGAAAATTGTGATTAGGATTACATCAATGGAAAGAGGTTAGGGTACAAAGAGATTTGTAAAAGCGCAAATCTATCCCATAGCACATTTTTCAGAAAATTGTGATTAGGATCACATCAATGGAAAGAGGTTAGGGTACAAAGAGATTTGTAAAAGCGCAAATCTATCCCATAGCACATTTTTCAGAAAATTGTGATTAGGATCACATCAATGGAAAGAGGTTAGGGTACAAAGAGATTTGTATAAGCGCAAATCTATCCCATAGCACATTTTGCAGAAAATTGTGATTAGGATCACATCAATGGAAAGAGGTTATGGTACAAAGAGATTTGTATAAGCGCAAATCTATCCCATAGCACATTTTTCAGAAAATTGTGATTAGGATCACATCAATGGAAAGAGGTTAGGGTACAAAGAGATTTGTATAAGCGCAAATCTATCCCATAGCACATTTTTCAGAAAATTGTGATTAGGAACACATAAATGCAAAGAGGTTAGGGTACAAAGAGATTTGTAAAAGCGCAAATCTATCCCATAGCACATTTTGCAGAAAATTGTTATTAGGATCACATAAATGCAAAGAGGTTAGGGTACAAAGAGATTTGTAAAAGCGGAAATCTAACCCATAGCACATTTTGCAGAAAATTGTGATTAGGATCACATAAATGCAAAGAGGTTACGTTACAAAGAGATTTGTAAAAGCGCAAATCTATCCCATAGCACATTTTGCAGAAAATTGTGATTAGGATCACATAAATGCAAAGAGGTTAGGGTACAAAGAGATTTGTAAAAGCGCAAATCTATCCCATAGCACATTTTGTAGAAAATTGTGATAAGGATCACATAAATGGAAAGAGGTTAGGGTACTAAGAGACTTGTAAAAGCGCAAATCTATCCCATAGCACATTTTGCAAAAAATTGTGATTAGGATCACATAAATGGAAAGAGGTTAGGGTACAAAGAGATCTGTAAAAGCGCAAATCTATCCCATAGCACATTTTGCAGAAAATTGTGATCAGGATCAAATCAATGAAAAGAGGTTAGGGTACAAAGAGATTTGTATAAGCGCAAATCACTCCCATAGCACATTTTGCAGAAAATTGTGATTAGGATCACATCAATTTATATTTTTCAATAATGAATTTTCAAATAAATCATTAGTAACGTATACTGATCACTTCAACTATTACCTCCTTTAGAATCTGATACCAAGCGGTATTGATTACCTAAGGAGGTAAAAATAATAGTCACCCTTATGAAGAAGTGGTGACCACAGAAAGGTCGTAGTACCAATCTGCTTTAACGTAAAATCTACCAAGAGATTTTACACACATTTTGCAGAAAATTGTGATTAGGATCACATCAATGGAAAGAGGTTAGGGTACAAAGAGGTTTGTAAAAGCGCAAATCTATCCCATAGCACATTTTTCAGAAAATTGTGATTAGGATCACATCAATGGAAAGAGGTTAGGGTACAAAGAGATTTGTATAAGCGCAAATCTATCCCATAGCACATTTTGCAGAAAATTGTGATTAGGATCACATCAATGGAAAGAGGTTAGGGTACAAAGAGATTTGTAAAAGCGCAAATCTATCCCATAGCACATTTTTCAGAAAATTGTGATTAGGATCACATCAATGGAAAGAGGTTAGGGTACAAAGAGATTTGTAAAAGCGCAAATCTATCCCATAGCACATTTTTCAGAAAATTGTGATTAGGATCACATCAATGGAAAGAGGTTAGGGTACAAAGAGGTTTGTAAAAGCCAAATCTATCCCATAGCACATTTTGCAGAAAATTGTGATTAGGATTACATCAATGGAAAGAGGTTAGGGTACAAAGAGATTTGTAAAAGCGCAAATCTATCCCATAGCACATTTTTCAGAAAATTGTGATTAGGATCACATCAATGGAAAGAGGTTAGGGTACAAAGAGATTTGTAAAAGCGCAAATCTATCCCATAGCACATTTTGCAGAAAATTGTGATTAGGATCACATCAATGGAAAGAGGTTAGGGTACAAAGAGATTTGTATAAGCGCAAATCTATCCCATAGCACATTTTTCAGAAAATTGTGATTAGGATCACATCAATGGAAAGAGGTTATGGTACAAAGAGATTTGTATAAGCGCAAATCTATTCCATAGCACATTTTTCAGAAAATTGTGATTAGGATCACATCAATGGAAAGAGGTTAGGGTACAAAGAGATTTGTATAAGCGCAAATCTATCCCATAGCACATTTTGCAGAAAATTGTGATTAGGATCACATAAATGCAAAGAGGTTAGGGTACAAAGAGATTTGTAAAAGCGCAAATCTATCCCATAGCACATTTTGCAGAAAATTGTTATTAGGATCACATAAATGCAAAGAGGTTAGGGTACAAAGAGATTTGTAAAAGCGCAAATCTAACCCATAGCACATTTTGCAGAAAATTGTGATTAGGATCACATCAATGGAAAGAGGTTAGGGTACAAAGACATTTGTAAAAGCGCAAATCTATCCCATAGCACATTTTTCAGAAAATTGTGATTAGGATCACATCAATGGAAAGAGGTTAGGGTACAAAGAGATTTGTAAAAGCGCAAATCTATCCCATAGCACATTTTGCAAAAAATTGTGATTAGGATCACATCAATGGAAAGAGGTTAGGGTACAAAGAGATTTGTATAAGCGCAAATCTATCCCATAGCACATTTTGCAGAAAATTGTGATTAGGATCACATCAATGGAAAGAGGTTAGGGTACAAAGAGATTTGTAAAAGCGCAAATCTATCCCATAGCACATTTTTCAGAAAATTGTGATTAGGATCACATCAATGGAAAGAGGTTAGGGTACAAAGAGATTTGTAAAAGCGCAAATCTATCCCATAGCACATTTTTCAGAAAATTGTGATTAGGATCACATCAATGGAAAGAGGTTAGGCTACATAGAGTTTTGTAAAAGCCAAATCTATTCCATAGCACTTTTTTCAGAAAATTGTGATTAGGATCACATCAATGGAAAGAGGTTAGGGTACAAAGAGGTTTGTAAAAGCGCAAATTTATCCCATATCACATTTTTCAGAAAATTGTGATTAGGATCACATCAATGGAAAGAGGTTAGGGTACAAAGAGATTTGTAAAAGCGCAAATCTATCCCATAGCACATTTTGCAGAAAATTGTGATTAGGATCACATCAATGGAAAGAGGTTAGGGTACAAAGAGATTTGTAAAAGCGCAAATCTATCCCATAGCACATTTTTCAGAAAATTGTGATTAGGATCACTTCAATGGAAAGAGGTTAGGGTACAAAGAGATTTGTAAAAGCGCAAATCTATCCCATAGCACATTTTTCAGAAAATTGTGATTAGGATCACATCAATGGAAAGAGGTTAGGGTACAAAGAGGTTTGTAAAAGCCAAATCTATCCCATAGCACATTTTGCAGAAAATTGTGATTAGGATTACATCAATGGAAAGAGGTTAGGGTACAAAGAGATTTGTAAAAGCGCAAATCTATCCCATAGCACATTTTTCAGAAAATTGTGATTAGGATCACATCAATGGAAAGAGGTTAGGGTACAAAGAGATTTGTATAAGCGCAAATCTATCCCATAGCACATTTTGCAGAAAATTGTGATTAGGATCACATCAATGGAAAGAGGTTATGGTACAAAGAGATTTGTAAAAGCGCAAATCTATTCCATAGCACATTTTTCAGAAAATTGTGATTAGGATCACATCAATGGAAAGAGGTTAGGGTACAAAGAGATTTGTATAAGCGCAAATCTATCCCATAGCACATTTTGCAGAAAATTGTGATTAGGATCACATAAATGCAAAGAGGTTAGGGTACAAAGAGATTTGTAAAAGCGCAAATCTATCCCATAGCACATTTTGCAGAAAATTGTTATTAGGATCACATAAATGCAAAGAGGTTAGGGTACAAAGAGATTTGTAAAAGCGGAAATCTAACCCATAGCACATTTTGAAGAAAATTGTGATTAGGATCACATAAATGCAAAGAGGTTAGGTTACAAAGAGATTTGTAAAAGCGCAAATCTATCCCATAGCACATTTTGCAGAAAATTGTGATTAGGATCACATAAATGCAAAGAGGTTAGGGTACAAAGAGATTTGTAAAAGCGCAAATCTATCCCATAGCACATTTTGTAGAAAATTGTGATAAGGATCACATAAATGGAAAGAGGTTAGGGTACTAAGAGACTTGTAAAAGCGCAAATCTATCCCATAGCACATTTTGCAGAAAATTGTGATTAGGATCACATAAATGAAAAGAGGTTAGGGTACAAAGAGATTTGTAAAAGCGCAAATCTATCCCATAGCACATTTTGCAGAAAATTGTGATCAGGATCAAATCAATGAAAAGAGGTTAGGGTACAAAGAGATTTGTATAAGCGCAAATCACTCCCATAGCACATTTTGCAGAAAATTGTGATTAGGATCATATAAATGAAAAGAGGTTAGGGTACGAAGGAATTTGTAAAAGCGCAAATCACTCCCATAACACATTTTGCAGAAAATTTTGATTATGATCACATAAATGGAAAGAGGTTAGGGTACAAAGAGATTTGTATAAGCGCAAATCTATCCCATAGCACATTTTTCAGAAAATTGTGATTAGGATCACATCAATGGAAAGAGGTTAGGGTACAAAGAGATTTGTAAAAGCGCAAATCTATCCCATAGCACATTTTGCAGAAAATTGTGATTATGATCACATAAATGCAAAGAGGTTAGGGTACAAAGAGATTTGTATAAGCGCAAATCTATCCCATAGCACATTTTTCAGAAAATTGTGATTAGGATCACATCAATGGAAAGAGGTTAGGGTACAAAGAGATTTGTAAAAGCGCAAATCTATCCCATAGCACATTTTTCAGAAAATTGTGATTAGGATCACATCAATGGAAAGAGGTTAGGGTGCAAAGAGATTTGTATAAGCGCAAATCTATCCCATAGCACATTTTGCAGAAAATTGTGATTAGGATCACATCAATGGAAAGAGGTTATGGTACAAAGAGATTTGTAAAAGCGCAAATCTATCCCATAGCACATTTTTTAGTAAATTGTGATTAGGATCACATCAATGGAAAGAGGTTAGGGTACAAAGAGATTTGTAAAAGCGCAAATCTATCCCATAGCACATTTTTCAGAAAATTGTGATTAGGATCACTTCAATGGAAAGAGGTTAGGGTACAAAGAGATTTGTATAAGCGCAAATCTATCCCATAGCACATTTTGCAGAAGATTGTGATTAGGATCACATCAATGGAAAGAGGTTAGGGTACAAAGAGATTTGTAAAAGCGCAAATCTATCCCATAGCACATTTTTCAGAAAATTGTGATTAGGATCACATCAATGGAAAGATGTTAGGGTACATAGAGGTTTGTAAAAGCCAAATCTATCCCATAGCACATTTTTCAGAAAATTGTGATTAGGATCACATCAATGGAAAGAGGTTAGGGTACAAAGAGGTTTGTAAAAGCGCAAATCTATCCCATAGCACATTTTTCAGAAAATTGTGATTAGGATCACATCAATGGAAAGAGGTTAGGGTACAAAGAGATTTGTATAAGCGCAAATCTATCCCATAGCACATTTTGCAGAAAATTGTGATTAGGATCACATCAATGGAAAGAGGTTAGGGTACAAAGAGATTTGTAAAAGCGCAAATCTATCCCATAGCACATTTTTCAGAAAATTGTGATTAAGATCACATCAATGGAAAGAGGTTAGGGTACAAAGAGATTTGTAAAAGCGCAAATCTATCCCATAGCACATTTTTCAGAAAATTGTGATTAGGATCACATCAATGGAAAGAGGTTAGGGTACAAAGAGGTTTGTAAAAGCCAAATCTATCCCATAGCACATTTTGCAGAAAATTGTGATTAGGATTACATCAATGGAAAGAGGTTAGGGTACAAAGAGATTTGTAAAAGCGCAAATCTATCCCATAGCACATTTTTCAGAAAATTGTGATTAGGATCACATCAATGGAAAGAGGTTAGGGTACAAAGAGATTTGTAAAAGCGCAAATCTATCCCATAGCACATTTTTCAGAAAATTGTGATTAGGATCACATCAATGGAAAGAGGTTAGGGTACAAAGAGATTTGTATAAGCGCAAATCTATCCCATAGCACATTTTGCAGAAAATTGTGATTAGGATCACATCAATGGAAAGAGGTTATGGTACAAAGAGATTTGTATAAGCGCAAATCTATTCCATAGCACATTTTTCAGAAAATTGTGATTAGGATCACATCAATGGAAAGAGGTTAGGGTACAAAGAGATTTGTATAAGCGCAAATCTATCCCATAGCACATTTTGCAGAAAATTGTGATTAGGATTACATAAATGCAAAGAGGTTAGGGTACAAAGAGATTTGTAAAAGCGCAAATCTATCCCATAGCACATTTTGCAGAAAATTGTTATTAGGATCACATAAATGCAAAGAGGTTAGGGTACAAAGAGATTTGTAAAAGCGGAAATCTAACCCATAGCACATTTTGCAGAAAATTGTGATTAGGATCACATAAATGCAAAGAGGTTAGGTTACAAAGAGATTTGTAAAAGCGCAAATCTATCCCATAGCACATTTTGCAGAAAATTGTGATTAGGATCACATAAATGCAAAGAGGTTAGGGTACAAAGAGATTTGTAAAAGCGCAAATCTATCCCATAGCACATTTTGTAGAAAATTGTGATAAGGATCACATAAATGGAAAGAGGTTAGGGTACTAAGAGACTTGTAAAAGCGCAAATCTATCCCATAGCACATTTTGCAGAAAATTGTGATTAGGATCACATAAATGGAAAGAGGTTAGGGTACAAAGAGATCTGTAAAAGCGCAAATCTATCCCATAGCACATTTTGCAGAAAATTGTGATCAGGATCAAATCAATGAAAAGAGGTTAGGGTACAAAGAGATTTGTATAAGCGCAAATCACTCCCATAGCACATTTTGCAGAAAATTGTGATTAGGATCACATCAATGGAAAGAGGTTAGGGTACAAAGAGGTTTGTAAAAGCCAAATCTATCCCATAGCACATTTTGCAGAAAATTGTGATTAGGATCATATAAATGAAAAGAGGTTAGGGTACGAAGGAATTTGTAAAAGCGCAAATCACTCCCATAACACATTTTGCAGAAAATTTTGATTATGATCACATAAATGGAAAGAGGTTAGGGTACAAAGAGATTTGTATAAGCGCAAATCTATCCCATAGCACATTTTTCAGAAAATTGTGATTAGGATCACATCAATGGAAAGAGGTTAGGGTACAAAGAGATTTGTAAAAGCGCAAATCTATCCCATAGCACATTTTGCAGAAAATTGTGATTAGGATCACATCAATGGAAAGAGGTTAGGGTACAAAGAGATTTGTAAAAGCGCAAATCTATCCCATAGCACATTTTTCAGAAAATTGTGATTAGGATCACATCAATGGAAAGAGGTTAGGGTACAAAGAGGTTTGTAAAAGCGCAAATCTATCCCATAGCACATTTTTCAGAAAATTGTGATTAGGATCACATCAATGGAAAGAGGTTAGGGTACAAAGAGGTTTGTAAAAGCCAAATCTATCCCATAGCACATTTTGCAGAAAATTGTGATTAGGATTACATCAATGGAAAGAGGTTAGGGTACAAAGAGATTTGTAAAAGCGCAAATCTATCCCATAGCACATTTTTCAGAAAATTGTGATTAGGATCACATCAATGGAAAGAGGTTAGGGTACAAAGAGATTTGTAAAAGCGCAAATCTATCCCATAGCACATTTTTCAGAAAATTGTGATTAGGATCACATCAATGGAAAGAGGTTAGGGTACAAAGAGATTTGTATAAGCGCAAATCTATCCCATAGCACATTTTGCAGAAAATTGTGATTAGGATCACATCAATGGAAAGAGGTTATGGTACAAAGAGATGTGTATAAGCGCAAATCTATTCCATAGCACATTTTTCAGAAAATTGTGATTAGGATCACATCAATGGAAAGAGGTTAGGGTACAAAGAGATTTGTATAAGCGCAAATCTATCCCATAGCACATTTTTCAGAAAATTGTGATTAGGAACACATAAATGCAAAGAGGTTAGGGTACAAAGAGATTTGTAAAAGCGCAAATCTATCCCATAGCACATTTTGCAGAAAATTGTTATTAGGATCACATAAATGCAAAGAGGTTAGGGTACAAAGAGATTTGTAAAAGCGGAAATCTAACCCATAGCACATTTTGCAGAAAATTGTGATTAGGATCACATAAATGCAAAGAGGTTACGTTACAAAGAGATTTGTAAAAGCGCAAATCTATCCCATAGCACATTTTGCAGAAAATTGTGATTAGGATCACATAAATGCAAAGAGGTTAGGGTACAAAGAGATTTGTAAAAGCGCAAATCTATCCCATAGCACATTTTGTAGAAAATTGTGATAAGGATCACATAAATGGAAAGAGGTTAGGGTACTAAGAGACTTGTAAAAGCGCAAATCTATCCCATAGCACATTTTGCAAAAAATTGTGATTAGGATCACATAAATGGAAAGAGGTTAGGGTACAAAGAGATCTGTAAAAGCGCAAATCTATCCCATAGCACATTTTGCAGAAAATTGTGATCAGGATCAAATCAATGAAAAGAGGTTAGGGTACAAAGAGATTTGTATAAGCGCAAATCACTCCCATAGCACATTTTGCAGAAAATTGTGATTAGGATCACATCAATTTATATTTTTCAATAATGAATTTTCAAATAAATCATTAGTAACGTATACTGATCACTTCAACTATTACCTCCTTTAGAATCTGATACCAAGCGGTATTGATTACCTAAGGAGGTAAAAATAATAGTCACCCTTATGAAGAAGTGGTGACCACAGAAAGGTCGTAGTACCAATCTGCTTTAACGTAAAATCTACCAAGAGATTTTACACACATTTTGCAGAAAATTGTGATTAGGATCACATCAATGGAAAGAGGTTAGGGTACAAAGAGGTTTGTAAAAGCGCAAATCTATCCCATAGCACATTTTTCAGAAAATTGTGATTAGGATCACATCAATGGAAAGAGGTTAGGGTACAAAGAGATTTGTATAAGCGCAAATCTATCCCATAGCACATTTTGCAGAAAATTGTGATTAGGATCACATCAATGGAAAGAGGTTAGGGTACAAAGAGATTTGTAAAAGCGCAAATCTATCCCATAGCACATTTTTCAGAAAATTGTGATTAGGATCACATCAATGGAAAGAGGTTAGGGTACAAAGAGATTTGTAAAAGCGCAAATCTATCCCATAGCACATTTTTCAGAAAATTGTGATTAGGATCACATCAATGGAAAGAGGTTAGGGTACAAAGAGGTTTGTAAAAGCCAAATCTATCCCATAGCACATTTTGCAGAAAATTGTGATTAGGATTACATCAATGGAAAGAGGTTAGGGTACAAAGAGATTTGTAAAAGCGCAAATCTATCCCATAGCACATTTTTCAGAAAATTGTGATTAGGATCACATCAATGGAAAGAGGTTAGGGTACAAAGAGATTTGTAAAAGCGCAAATCTATCCCATAGCACATTTTGCAGAAAATTGTGATTAGGATCACATCAATGGAAAGAGGTTAGGGTACAAAGAGATTTGTATAAGCGCAAATCTATCCCATAGCACATTTTTCAGAAAATTGTGATTAGGATCACATCAATGGAAAGAGGTTATGGTACAAAGAGATTTGTATAAGCGCAAATCTATTCCATAGCACATTTTTCAGAAAATTGTGATTAGGATCACATCAATGGAAAGAGGTTAGGGTACAAAGAGATTTGTATAAGCGCAAATCTATCCCATAGCACATTTTGCAGAAAATTGTGATTAGGATCACATAAATGCAAAGAGGTTAGGGTACAAAGAGATTTGTAAAAGCGCAAATCTATCCCATAGCACATTTTGCAGAAAATTGTTATTAGGATCACATAAATGCAAAGAGGTTAGGGTACAAAGAGATTTGTAAAAGCGCAAATCTAACCCATAGCACATTTTGCAGAAAATTGTGATTAGGATCACATAAATGCAAAGAGGTTAGGTTACAAAGAGATTTGTAAAAGCGCAAATCTATCCCATAGCACATTTTGCAGAAAATTGTGATTAGGATCACATAAATGCAAAGAGGTTAGGGTACAAAGAGATTTGTAAAAGCGCAAATCTATCCCATAGCACATTTTGTAGAAAATTGTGATAAGGATCACATAAATGGAAAGAGGTTAGGGTACTAAGAGACTTGTAAAAGCGCAAATCTATCCCATAGCACATTTTGCAAAAAATTGTGATTAGGATCACATAAATGGAAAGAGGTTAGGGTACAAAGAGATCTGTAAAAGCGCAAATCTGTCCCATAGCACATTTTGCAGAAAATTGTGATCAGGATCAAATCAATGAAAAGAGGTTAGAGTACAAAGAGATTTGTATAAGCGCAAATCACTCCCATAGCACATTTTGCAGAAAATTGTGATTAGGATCACATCAATGGAAAGAGGTTAGGGTACAAAGAGGTTTGTAAAAGCCAAATCTATCACATAGCACATTTTGCAGAAAATTGTGATTAGGATCATATAAATGAAAAGAGGTTAGGGTACGAAGGAATTTGTAAAAGCGCAAATCACTCCCATAACACATTTTGCAGAAAATTTTGATTATGATCACATAAATGGAAAGAGGTTAGGGTACAAAGAGATTTGTATAAGCGCAAATCTATCCCATAGCACATTTTTCAGAAAATTGTAATTAGGATCACATCAATGGAAAGAGGTTAGGGTACAAAGAGATTTGTAAAAGCGCAAATCTTTCCCATAGCACATTTTGCAGAAAATTGTGATTAGGATCACATAAATGCAAAGAGGTTAGGGTACAAAGAGATTTGTAAAAGCGCAAATCTATCCCATAGCACATTTTGCAGAAAATTGTGATTAGGATCATATAAATGAAAAGAGGTTAGGGTACGAAGGAATTTGTAAAAGCGCAAATCACTCCCATAACACATTTTGCAGAAAATTTTGATTATGATCACATAAATGGAAAGAGGTTAGGGTACAAAGAGATTTGTATAAGCGCAAATCTATCCCATAGCACATTTTTCAGAAAATTGTAATTAGGATCACTTCAATGGAAAGAGGTTAGGGTACAAAGAGATTTGTAAAAGCGCAAATCTATCCCATAGCACATTTTGTAGAAAATTTTGATAAGGATCACATAAATGGAAAGAGGTTAGGGTACTAAGAGACTTGTAAAAGCGCAAATCTATCCCATAGCACATTTTGCAGAAAATTGTGATTAGGATCACATAAATGCAAAGAGGTTAGGGTACAAAGAGATTTGTAAAAGCGCAAATCTATCCCATAGCACATTTTGCAGAAAATTGTGATTAGGATCATATAAATGAAAAGAGGTTAGGGTACGAAGGAATTTGTAAAAGCGCAAATCACTCCCATAACACATTTTGCAGAAAATTTTGATTATGATTACATAAATGGAAAGAGGTTAGGGTACAAAGAGATTTGTATAAGCGCAAATCTATCCCATAGCACATTTTTCAGAAAATTGTAATTAGGATCACTTCAATGGAAAGAGGTTAGGGTACAAATAGATTTGTAAAAGCGCAAATCTATCCCATAGCACATTTTGTAGAAAATTTTGATAAGGATCACATAAATGGAAAGAGGTTAGGGTACTAAGAGACTTGTAAAAGCGCAAATCTATCCCATAGCACATTTTGCAGAAAATTGTGATTAGGATCACATAAATGGAAAGAGGTTAGGGTACAAAGAGATTTGTAAAAGCGCAAATCTATCCCATAGCACATTTTGCAGAAAATTGTGATTAGGATCACATCAATGGAAAGAGGTTAGGGTACAAAGAGGTTTGTAAAAGCCAAATCTATCCCATAGCACATTTTGCAGAAAATTGTGATTAGGATCACATCAATGGAAAGAGGTTAGGGTACAAAGAGATTTGTAAAAGCGCAAATCTATCCCATAGCACATTTTTCAGAAAATTGTGATTAGGATCACATCAATGGAAAGAGGTTAGGGTACAAAGAGATTTGTATAAGCGCAAATCTATCCCATAGCACATTTTGCAGAAAATTGTGATTAGGATCACATCAATGGAAAGAGGTTAGGGTACAAAGGGATTTGTAAAAGCGCAAATCTATCCCATAGCACATTTTTCAGAAAATTGTGATTAGGATCACATCAATGGAAAGAGGTTAGGGTACAAAGAGATTTGTATAAGCGCAAATCTATCCCATAGCACATTTTGAAGAAAATTGTGATTAGGATCACATCAATGGAAAGAGGTTAGGGTACAAAGAGATTTGTAAAAGCGCAAATCTATCCCATAGCACATTTTTCAGAAAATTGTGATTAGGATCACATCAATGGAAAGAGGTTAGGGTACAAAGAGATTTGTAAAAGCGCAAATCTATCCCATAGCACATTTTTCAGAAAATTGTGATTAGGATCACATCAATGGAAAGAGGTTAGGGTACAAAGAGGTTTGTAAAAGCCAAATCTATCCCATAGCACATTTTGCAGAAAATTGTGATTAGGATTACATCAATGGAAAGAGGTTAGGGTACAAAGAGATTTGTAAAAGCGCAAATCTATCCCATAGCACATTTTTCAGAAAATTGTGATTAGGATCACATCAATGGAAAGAGGTTAGGGTACAAAGAGATTTGTAAAAGCGCAAATCTATCCCATAGCACATTTTTCAGAAAATTGTGATTAGGATCACATCAATGGAAAGAGGTTAGGGTACAAAGAGATTTGTATAAGCGCAAATCTATCCCATAGCACATTTTGCAGAAAATTGTGATTAGGATCACATCAATGGAAAGAGGTTATGGTACAAAGAGATTTGTATAAGCGCAAATCTATTCCATAGCACATTTTTCAGAAAATTGTGATTAGGATCACATCAATGGAAAGAGGTTAGGGTACAAAGAGATTTGTATAAGCGCAAATCTATCCCATAGCACATTTTTCAGAAAATTGTGATTAGGAACACATAAATGCAAAGAGGTTAGGGTACAAAGAGATTTGTAAAAGCGCAAATCTATCCCATAGCACATTTTGCAGAAAATTGTTATTAGGATCACATAAATGCAAAGAGGTTAGGGTACAAAGAGATTTGTAAAAGCGGAAATCTAACCCATAGCACATTTTGCAGAAAATTGTGATTAGGATCACATAAATGCAAAGAGGTTACGTTACAAAGAGATTTGTAAAAGCGCAAATCTATCCCATAGCACATTTTGCAGAAAATTGTGATTAGGATCACATAAATGCAAAGAGGTTAGGGTACAAAGAGATTTGTAAAAGCGCAAATCTATCCCATAGCACATTTTGTAGAAAATTGTGATAAGGATCACATAAATGGAAAGAGGTTAGGGTACTAAGAGACTTGTAAAAGCGCAAATCTATCCCATAGCACATTTTGCAAAAAATTGTGATTAGGATCACATAAATGGAAAGAGGTTAGGGTACAAAGAGATCTGTAAAAGCGCAAATCTATCCCATAGCACATTTTGCAGAAAATTGTGATCAGGATCAAATCAATGAAAAGAGGTTAGGGTACAAAGAGATTTGTATAAGCGCAAATCACTCCCATAGCACATTTTGCAGAAAATTGTGATTAGGATCACATCAATTTATATTTTTCAATAATGAATTTTCAAATAAATCATTAGTAACGTATACTGATCACTTCAACTATTACCTCCTTTAGAATCTGATACCAAGCGGTATTGATTACCTAAGGAGGTAAAAATAATAGTCACCCTTATGAAGAAGTGGTGACCACAGAAAGGTCGTAGTACCAATCTGCTTTAACGTAAAATCTACCAAGAGATTTTACACACATTTTGCAGAAAATTGTGATTAGGATCACATCAATGGAAAGAGGTTAGGGTACAAAGAGGTTTGTAAAAGCGCAAATCTATCCCATAGCACATTTTTCAGAAAATTGTGATTAGGATCACATCAATGGAAAGAGGTTAGGGTACAAAGAGATTTGTATAAGCGCAAATCTATCCCATAGCACATTTTGCAGAAAATTGTGATTAGGATCACATCAATGGAAAGAGGTTAGGGTACAAAGAGATTTGTAAAAGCGCAAATCTATCCCATAGCACATTTTTCAGAAAATTGTGATTAGGATCACATCAATGGAAAGAGGTTAGGGTACAAAGAGATTTGTAAAAGCGCAAATCTATCCCATAGCACATTTTTCAGAAAATTGTGATTAGGATCACATCAATGGAAAGAGGTTAGGGTACAAAGAGGTTTGTAAAAGCCAAATCTATCCCATAGCACATTTTGCAGAAAATTGTGATTAGGATTACATCAATGGAAAGAGGTTAGGGTACAAAGAGATTTGTAAAAGCGCAAATCTATCCCATAGCACATTTTTCAGAAAATTGTGATTAGGATCACATCAATGGAAAGAGGTTAGGGTACAAAGAGATGTGTAAAAGCGCAAATCTATCCCATAGCACATTTTGCAGAAAATTGTGATTAGGATCACATCAATGGAAAGAGGTTAGGGTACAAAGAGATTTGTATAAGCGCAAATCTATCCCATAGCACATTTTTCAGAAAATTGTGATTAGGATCACATCAATGGAAAGAGGTTATGGTACAAAGAGATTTGTATAAGCGCAAATCTATTCCATAGCACATTTTTCAGAAAATTGTGATTAGGATCACATCAATGGAAAGAGGTTAGGGTACAAAGAGATTTGTATAAGCGCAAATCTATCCCATAGCACATTTTGCAGAAAATTGTGATTAGGATCACATAAATGCAAAGAGGTTAGGGTACAAAGAGATTTGTAAAAGCGCAAATCTATCCCATAGCACATTTTGCAGAAAATTGTTATTAGGATCACATAAATGCAAAGAGGTTAGGGTACAAAGAGATTTGTAAAAGCGCAAATCTAACCCATAGCACATTTTGCAGAAAATTGTGATTAGGATCACATAAATGCAAAGAGGTTAGGTTACAAAGAGATTTGTAAAAGCGCAAATCTATCCCATAGCACATTTTGCAGAAAATTGTGATTAGGATCACATAAATGCAAAGAGGTTAGGGTACAAAGAGATTTGTAAAAGCGCAAATCTATCTCATAGCACATTTTGTAGAAAATTGTGATAAGGATCACATAAATGGAAAGAGGTTAGGGTACTAAGAGACTTGTAAAAGCGCAAATCTATCCCATAGCACATTTTGCAAAAAATTGTGATTAGGATCACATAAATGGAAAGAGGTTAGGGTACAAAGAGATCTGTAAAAGCGCAAATCTATCCCATAGCACATTTTGCAGAAAATTGTGATCAGGATCAAATCAATGAAAAGAGGTTAGAGTACAAAGAGATTTGTATAAGCGCAAATCACTCCCATAGCACATTTTGCAGAAAATTGTGATTAGGATCACATCAATGGAAAGAGGTTAGGGTACAAAGAGGTTTGTAAAAGCCAAATCTATCACATAGCACATTTTGCAGAAAATTGTGATTAGGATCATATAAATGAAAAGAGGTTAGGGTACGAAGGAATTTGTAAAAGCGCAAATCACTCCCATAACACATTTTGCAGAAAATTTTGATTATGATCACATAAATGGAAAGAGGTTAGGGTACAAAGAGATTTGTATAAGCGCAAATCTATCCCATAGCACATTTTTCAGAAAATTGTAATTAGGATCACATCAATGGAAAGAGGTTAGGGTACAAAGAGATTTGTAAAAGCGCAAATCTATCCCATAGCACATTTTGCAGAAAATTGTGATTAGGATCACATAAATGCAAAGAGGTTAGGGTACAAAGAGATTTGTAAAAGCGCAAATCTATCCCATAGCACATTTTGCAGAAAATTGTGATTAGGATCATATAAATGAAAAGAGGTTAGGGTACGAAGGAATTTGTAAAAGCGCAAATCACTCCCATAACACATTTTGCAGAAAATTTTGATTATGATCACATAAATGGAAAGAGGTTAGGGTACAAAGAGATTTGTATAAGCGCAAATCTATCCCATAGCACATTTTTCAGAAAATTGTAATTAGGATCACTTCAATGGAAAGAGGTTAGGGTACAAAGAGATTTGTAAAAGCGCAAATCTATCCCATAGCACATTTTGTAGAAAATTTTGATAAGGATCACATAAATGGAAAGAGGTTAGGGTACTAAGAGACTTGTAAAAGCGCAAATCTATCCCATAGCACATTTTGCAGAAAATTGTGATTAGGATCACATAAATGGAAAGAGGTTAGGGTACAAAGAGATTTGTAAAAGCGCAAATCTATCCCATAGCACATTTTGCAGAAAATTGTGATTAGGATCACATCAATGGAAAGAGGTTAGGGTACAAAGAGGTTTGTAAAAGCCAAATCTATCCCATAGCACATTTTGCAGAAAATTGTGATTAGGATCACATCAATGGAAAGAGGTTAGGGTACAAAGAGATTTGTAAAAGCGCAAATCTATCACATAGCACATTTTTCAGAAAATTGTGATTAGGATCACATCAATGGAAAGAGGTTAGGGTACAAAGAGATTTGTATAAGCGCAAATCTATCCCATAGCACATTTTGCAGAAAATTGTGATTAGGATCACATCAATGGAAAGAGGTTAGGGTACAAAGGGATTTGTAAAAGCGCAAATCTATCCCATAGCACATTTTTCAGAAAATTGTGATTAGGATCACATCAATGGAAAGAGGTTAGGGTACAAAGAGATTTGTATAAGCGCAAATCTATCCCATAGCACATTTTGAAGAAAATTGTGATTAGGATCACATCAATGGAAAGAGGTTATTGTACAAAGAGATTTGTAAAAGCGCAAATCTATCCCATAGCACATTTTTCAGAAAATTGTGATTAGGATCACTTCAATGGAAAGAGGTTAGGGTACAAAGAGATTTGTATAAGCGCAAATCTATCCCATAGCACATTTTGCAGAAAATTGTAATTAGGATCACATCAATGGAAAGAGGTTAGCGTACAAAGAGACTTGTAAAAGCGCAAATCTATCCCATAGCACATTTTTCAAAAAATTGTGATTAGGATCATATAAATGAAAAGAGGTTAGGGTACGAAGGAATTTGTAAAAGCGCAAATCACTCCCATAACACATTTTGCAGAAAATTGTGATTATGATCACATAATTGGAAAGAGGTTAGGTTCCAAAGATATTTGTATAAGCGCAAATCTATCCCATAGCACATTTTGCAGAAAATTGTGATTAGGATCACATCAATGGAAAGAGGTTAGGGTACAAAGACATTTGTAAAAGCGCAAATCTATCCCATAGCACATTTTTCAGAAAATTGTGATTAGGATCACATCAATGGAAAGAGGTTAGGGTACAAAGAGATTTGTAAAAGCGCAAATCTATCCCATAGCACATTTTGCAAAAAATTGTGATTAGGATCACATCAATGGAAAGAGGTTAGGGTACAAAGAGATTTGTATAAGCGCAAATCTATCCCATAGCACGTTTTGCAGAAAATTGTGATTAGGATCACATCAATGGAAAGAGGTTAGGGTACAAAGAGATTTGTAAAAGCGCAAATCTATCCCATAGCACATTTTTCAGAAAATTGTGATTAGGATCACATCAATGGAAAGAGGTTAGGGTACAAAGAGATTTGTAAAAGCGCAAATCTATCCCATAGCACATTTTTCAGAAAATTGTGATTAGGATCACATCAATGGAAAGAGGTTAGGGTACATAGAGGTTTGTAAAAGCCAAATCTATCCCATAGCACATTTTTCAGAAAATTGTGATTAGGATCACATCAATGGAAAGAGGTTAGGGTACAAAGAGGTTTGTAAAAGCGCAAATCTATCCCATATCACATTTTTCAGAAAATTGTGATTAGGATTACATCAATGGAAAGAGGTTAGGGTACAAAGAGGTTTGTAAAAGCGCAAATCTATCCCATAGCACATTTTGCAGAAAATTGTGATTAGGATCACATCAATGGAAAGAGGTTAGGGTACAAAGAGATTTGTAAAAGCGCAAATCTATCCCATAGCACATTTTTCAGAAAAAAGTGATTAGGATCACTTCAATGGAAAGAGGTTAGGGTACAAAGAGATTTGTAAAAGCGCAAATCTATCCCATAGCACATTTTGCAGAAAATTGTGATTAGGATCACATCAATGGAAAGAGGTTAGGGTACAAAGAGGTTTGTAAAAGCCAAATCTATCCCATAGCACATTTTGCAGAAAATTGTGATTAGGATTACATCAATGGAAAGAGGTTAGCGTACAAAGAGATTTGTAAAAGCGCAAATCTATCCCATAGCACATTTTTCAGAAAATTGTGATTAGGATCACATCAATGGAAAGAGGTTAGGGTACAAAGAGATTTGTAAAAGCGCAAATCTATACCATAGCACATTTTTCAGAAAATTGTGATTAGGATCACATCAATGGAAAGAGGTTAGGGTACAAAGAGATTTGTATAAGCGCAAATCTATCCCATAGCACATTTTGCAGAAAATTGTGATTAGGATCACATCAATGAAAGAGGTTATGGTACAAAGAGATTTGTAAAAGCGCAAATCTATTCCATAGCACATTTTTCAGAAAATTGTGATTAGGATCACATCAATGGAAAGAGGTTAGGGTACAAAGAGATTTGTATAAGCGCAAATCTATCCCATAGCACATTTTGCAGAAAATTGTGATTAGGATCACATAAATGCAAAGAGGTTAGGGTACAAAGAGATTTGTAAAAGCGCAAATCTATCCCATAGCACATTTTGCAGAAAATTGTGATAAGGATCACATAAATGGAAAGAGGTTAGGGTACTAAGAGACTTGTAAAAGCGCAAATCTATCCCATAGCTCATTTTGCAGAAAATTGTGATTAGGATCACATAAATGGAAAGAGGTTAGGGTACAAAGAGATTTGTAAAATCGCAAATCTATCCCATAGCACATTTTGCAGAAAATTGTGATTAGGATCACATCAATTGAAAGAGGTTAGGGTACAAAGAGGTTTGTAAAAGCCAAATCTATCCCATAGCACATTTTGCAGAAAATTGTGGTTAGGATCACATCAATGGAAAGAGGTTAGGGTACAAAGAGATTTGTAAAAGCGCAAATCTATCCCATAGCACATTTTTCAGAAAATTGTGATTAGGATCACATCAATGGAAAGAGGTTAGGGTACAAAGAGATTTGTATAAGCGCAAATCTATCCCATAGCACATTTTGCAGAAAATTGTGATTAGGATCACATCAATGGAAAGAGGTTAGGGTACAAAGACATTTGTAAAAGCGCAAATCTATCCCATAGCACATTTTTCAGAAAATTGTGATTAGGATCACATCAATGGAAAGAGGTTAGGGTACAAAGAGATTTGTAAAAGCGCAAATCTATCCCATAGCACATTTTGCAGAAAATTGTGATTAGGATCACATCAATGGAAAGAGGTTAGGGTACAAAGAGATTTGTATAAGCGCAAATCTATCCCATAGCACATTTTGCAGAAAATTGTGATTAGGATCACATCAATGGAAAGAGGTTAGGGTACAAAGAGATTTGTAAAAGCGCAAATCTATCCCATAGCACATTTTTCAGAAAATTGTGATTAGGATCACATCAATGGAAAGAGGTTAGGGTACAAAGAGATTTGTATAAGCGCAAATCTATCCCATAGCACATTTTTCAGAAAATTGTGATTAGGATCACATCAATGGAAAGAGGTTAGGGTACATAGAGGTTTGTAAAAGCCAAATCTATCCCATAGCACATTTTTCAGAAAATTGTGATTAGGATCACATCAATGGAAATAGGTTAGGGTACAAAGAGGTTTGTAAAAGCGCAAATCTATCCCATATCACATTTTTCAGAAAATTGTGATTAGGATCACATCAATGGAAAGAGGTTAGGGTACAAAGAGATTTGTATAAGCTCAAATCTATCCCATAGCACATTTTGCAGAAAATTGTGATTAGGATCACATAAATGCAAAGAGGTTAGGGTACAAAGAGATTTGTAAAAGCGCAAATCTATCCCATAGCACATTTTGTAGAAAATTGTGATAAGGATCACATAAATGGAAAGAGGTTAGGGTACTAAGAGACTTGTAAAAGCTCAAATCTATCCCATAGCTCATTTTGCAGAAAATTGTGATTAGGATCACATAAATGGAAAGAGGTTAGGGTACTAAGAGACTTGTAAAAGCGCAAATCTATCCCATAGCTCATTTTGCAGAAAATTGTGATTAGGATCACATAAATGGAAAGAGGTTAGGGTACAAAGAGATTTGTAAAATCGCAAATCTATCCCATAGCACATTTTGCAGAAAATTGTGATTAGGATCACATCAATTGAAAGAGGTTAGGGTACAAAGAGGTTTGTAAAAGCCAAATCTATCCCATAGCACATTTTGCAGAAAATTGTGGTTAGGATCACATCAATGGAAAGAGGTTAGGGTACAAAGAGATTTGTAAAAGCGCAAATCTATCCCATAGCACATTTTTCAGAAAATTGTGATTAGGATCACATCAATGGAAAGAGGTTAGGGTACAAAGAGATTTGTATAAGCGCAAATCTATCCCATAGCACATTTTGCAGAAAATTGTGATTAGGATCACATCAATGGAAAGAGGTTAGGGTACAAAGAGATTTGTAAAAGCGCAAATCTATCCCATAGCACATTTTGCAGAAAATTGTGATTAGGATCACATCAATTGAAAGAGGTTAGGGTACAAAGAGGTTTGTAAAAGCCAAATCTATCCCATAGCACATTTTGCAGAAAATTGTGGTTAGGATCACATCAATGGAAAGAGGTTAGGGTACAAAGAGGTTTGTAAAAGCCAAATCTATCCCATAGCACATTTTGCAGAAAATTGTGGTTAGGATCACATCAATGGAAAGAGGTTAGGGTACAAAGAGATTTGTAAAAGCGCAAATCTATCCCATAGCACATTTTTCAGAAAATTGTGATTAGGATCACATCAATGGAAAGAGGTTAGGGTACAAAGAGATTTGTATAAGCGCAAATCTATCCCATAGCACATTTTCCAGAAAATTGTGATTAGGATCACATCAATGGAAAGAGGTTAGGGTACAAAGAGATTTGTATAAGCGCAAATCTATCCCATAGCACATTTTGCAGAAAATTGTGATTAGGATCACATCAATGGAAAGAGGTTAGGGTACAAACAGATTTGTAAAAGCGCAAATCTATCCCATAGCACATTTTTCAGAAAATTGTGATTAGGATCACATCAATGGAAAGAGGTTAGGGTACAAAGAGATTTGTAAAAGCGCAAATCTATCCCATAGCACATTTTGCAGAAAATTGTGATTAGGATCACATAAATGGAAAGAGGTTAGGGTACAAAGAGATTTGTAAAATCGCAAATCTATCCCATAGCACATTTTGCAGAAAATTGTGATTAGGATCACATCAATGGAAAGAGGTTAGGGTACAAAGAGATTTGTATAAGCGCAAATCTATCCCATAGCACATTTTGCAGAAAATTGTGATTAGGATCACATCAATGGAAAGAGGTTAGGGTACAAAGAGATTTGTAAAAGCGCAAATCTATCCCATAGCACATTTTTCAGAAAATTGTGATTAGGATCACATCAATGGAAAGAGGTTAGGGTACAAAGAGATTTGTAAAAGCGCAAATCTATCCCATAGCACATTTTTCAGAAAATTGTGATTAGGATCACATCAATGGAAAGAGGTTAGGGTACATAGAGGTTTGTAAAAGCCAAATCTATCCCATAGCACATTTTTCAGAAAATTGTGATTAGGATCACATCAATGGAAAGAGGTTAGGGTACAAAGAGGTTTGTAAAAGCGCAAATCTATCCCATATCACATTTTTCAGAAAATTGTGATTAGGATCACATCAATGGAAAGAGGTTAGGGTACAAACAGATTTGTATAAGCGCAAATCTATCCCATAGCACATTTTGCAGAAAATTGTGATTAGGATCACATCAATGGAAAGAGGTTAGGGTACAAAGAGATTTGTAAAAGCGCAAATCTATCCCATAGCACATTTTTCAGAAAATTGTGATTAGGATCACATCAATGGAAAGAGGTTAGGGTACAAAGAGGTTTGTAAAAGCCAAATCTATCCCATAGCACATTTTGCAGAAAATTGTGATTAGGATTACATCAATGGAAAGAGGTTAGGGTACAAAGAGATTTGTAAAAGCGCAAATCTATCCCATAGCACATTTTTCAGAAAATTGTGATTAGGATCACATCAATGGAAAGAGGTTAGGGTACAAAGAGATTTGTAAAAGCGCAAATCTATCCCATAGCACATTTTTCAGAAAATTGTGATTAGGATCACATCAATGGAAAGAGGTTAGGGTACAAAGAGATTTGTATAAGCGCAAATCTATCCCATAGCACATTTTTCAGAAAATTGTGATTAGGATCACATCAATGGAAAGAGGTTATGGTACAAAGAGATTTGTAAAAGCGCAAATCTATTCCATAGCACATTTTTCAGAAAATTGTGATTAGGATCACATCAATGGAAAGAGGTTAGGGTACAAAGAGATTTGTATAAGCGCAAATCTATCCCATAGCACATTTTGCAGAAAATTGTGATTAGGATCACATAAATGCAAAGAGGTTAGGGTACAAAGAGATTTGTAAAAGCGCAAATCTATCCCAAAGCACATTTTGCAGAAAATTGTTATTAGGATCACATAAATGCAAAGAGGTTAGGGTACAAAGAGATTTGTAAAAGCGGAAATCTAACCCATAGCACATTTTGCAGAAAATTGTAATTAGGATCACATAAATGCAAAGAGGTTAGGTTACAAAGAGATTTGTAAAAGCGCAAATCTATCCCATAGCACATTTTGCAGAAAATTGTGATTAGGATCACATAAATGCAAAGAGGTTAGGGTACAAAGAGATTTGTAAAAGCGCAAATCTATCCCATAGCACATTTTGTACAAAATTGTGATAAGGATCACATAAATGGAAAGAGGTTAGGGTACTAAGAGACTTGTAAAAGCGCAAATCTATCCCATAGCACATTTTGCAGAAAATTGTGATTAGGATCACATAAATGGAAAGAGGTTAGGGTACAAAGAGATTTGTAAAAGCGCAAATCTATCCCATAGCACATTTTGCAGAAAATTGTGATCAGGATCAAACCAATGAAAAGAGGTTAGGGTACAAAGAGATTTGTATAAGCGCAAATCACTCCCATAGCACATTTTGCAGAAAATTGTGATTAGGATCACATCATTGGAAAGAGGTTAGGGTACAAAGAGGTTTGTAAAAGCCAAATCTATCCCATAGCACATTTTGCAGAAAATTGTGATTAGGATCATATAAATGAAAAGAGGTTAGGGTACGAAGGAATTTGTAAAAGCGCAAATCACTCCCATAACACATTTTGCAGAAAATTTTGATTATGATCACATAAATGGAAAGAGGTTAGGGTACAAAGAGATTTGTATAAGCGCAAATCTATCCCATAGCACATGTTTCAGAAAATTGTGATTAGGATCACATCAATGGAAAGAGGTTAGGGTACAAAGAGATTTGTAAAAGCGCAAATCTATCCCATAGCACATTTTGCAAAAATTGTGATTATGATCACATAAATGCAAAGAGGTTAAGGTACAAAGAGATTTGTAAAAGCGCAAATCTATCCCATAGCACATTTTGCAGAAAATTGTGATTAGGATCACATAAATGCAAAGAGGTTAGGGTACAAAGAGATTTGTAAAAGCGCAAATCTATCCCATAGCACATTTTGTAGAAAATTGTGATAAGGATCACATAAATGGAAAGAGGTTAGGGTACTAAGAGACTTGTAAAAGCTCAAATCTATCCCATAGCACATTTTGCAGAAAATTGTGATTAGGATCACATAAATGGAAAGAGGTTAGGGTACAAAGAGATTTGTAAAAGCGCAAATCTATCCCATAGCACATTTTGCAGAAAATTGTGATTAGGATCACATCAATGGAAAGAGGTTATGGTACAAAGAGGTTTGTAAAAGCCAAATCTATCCCATAGCACATTTTGCAGAAAATTGTGATTAGGATCACATCAATGGAAAGAGGTTAGGGTACAAAGAGATTTGTAAAAGCGCAAATCTATCCCATAGCACATTTTTCAGAAAATTGTGATTAGGATCACATCAATGGAAAGAGGTTAGGGTACAAAGAGATTTGTATAAGCGCAAATCTATCCCATAGCACATTTTGCAGAAAATTGTGATTAGGATCACATCAATGGAAAGAGGTTAGGGTACAAAGAGATTTGTAAAAGCGCAAATCTATCCCATAGCACATTTTTCAGAAAATTGTGATTAGGATCACATCAATGGAAAGAGGTTAGGGAACAAAGAGATTTGTATAAGCGCAAATCTATCCCATAGCACATTTTGAAGAAAATTGTGATTAGGATCACATCAATGGAAAGAGGTTATTGTACAAAGAGATTTGTAAAAGCGCAAATCTATCCCATAGCACATTTTTCAGAAAATTGTGATTAGGATCACTTCAATGGAAAGAGGTTAGGGTACAAAGAGATTTGTATAAGCGCAAATCTATCCCATAGCACATTTTGCAGAAAATTGTAATTAGGATCACATCAATGGACAGAGGTTAGGGTACAAAGAGACTTGTAAAAGCGCAAATCTATCCCATAGCACATTTTTCAAAAAATTGTGATTAGGATCATATAAATGAAAAGAGGTTAGGGTACGAAGGAATTTGTAAAAGCGCAAATCACTCCCATAACACATTTTGCAGAAAATTGTGATTATGATCACATAATTGGAAAGAGGTTAGGGTCCAAAGATATTTGTATAAGCGCAAATCTATCCCATAGCACATTTTGCAGAAAATTGTGATTAGGATCACATCAATGGAAAGAGGTTAGGGTACAAAGACATTTGTAAAAGCGCAAATCTATCCCATAGCACATTTTTCAGAAAATTGTGATTAGGATCACATCAATGGAAAGAGGTTAGGGTACAAAGAGATTTGTAAAAGCGCAAATCTATCCCATAGCACATTTTGCAGAAAATTGTGATCAGGGTCAAATCAATGAAAAGAGGTTAGGGTACAAAGAGATTTGAATAAGCGCAAATCACTCCCATAGCACATTTTGCAGAAAATTGTGATTAGGATCATATAAATGAAAAGAGGTTAGGGTACGAAGGAATTTGTAAAATCGCAAATCACTCCCATAACACATTTTGCAGAAAATTGTGATTATGATCACATAAATGGAAAGAGGTTAGGGTACAAAGAGATTTGTATAAGCGCAAATCTATCCCATAGCACATTTTGCAGAAAATTGTGATTAGGATCACATAAATGGAAAGAGGTTAGGGTACAAAGAGATTTGTAAAAGCGCAAATCTATCCCATAGCACATTTTGCAGAAAATTGTGATCAGGGTCAAATCAATGAAAAGAGGTTAGGGTACAAAGAGATTTGAATAAGCGCAAATCACTCCCATAGCACATTTTGCAGAAAATTGTGATTAGGATCATATAAATGAAAAGAGGTTAGGGTACAAATAGATTTGTAAAAGCGCAAATCTATCCCATAGCACATTTTTCAGAAAGTTGTGATTAGGATCACATTAATGGAAAGAGGTTAGGGTACAAAGAGATTTGTATAAGCGCAAATCTATCCCATAGCACATTTTGCAGAAAATTGTGATTAGGATCACATCAATGGAAAGAGGTTAGGGTACAAATAGATTTGTAAAAGCGCAAATCTATCCCATAGCACATTTTTCAGAAAGTTGTGATTAGGATCACATTAATGGAAAGAGGTTAGGGTACAAAGAGATTTGTATAAGCGCAAATCTATCCCATAGCACATTTTGCAGAAAATTGTGATTAGGATCACATCAATGGAAAGAGGTTAGGGTACAAAGAGATTTGTAAAAGCGCAAATCTATCCCATAGCACATTTTTCAAAAAATTGTGATTAGGATCACATCAATGGAAAGAGGTTAGGGTACAAAGAGATTTGTATAAGCGCAAATCTATCACATAGCACATTTTGCAGAAAATTGTGATTATGATCACATAAATGCAAAGAGGTTAGGGTACAAAGAGATTTGTAAAAGCGCAAATCTATCCCATAGCACATTTTTCAGAAAATTGTGATTAGGATCACATCAAAGGAAAGAGGTTAGGGTACAAAGAGGTTTGTAAAAGCGCAAATCTATCCCATAGCACATTTTTCAGAAAGTTGTGATTAGGATCACATTAATGGAAAGAGGTTAGGGTACAAAGAGATTTGTATAAGCGCAAATCTATCCCATAGCACATTTTTCAAAAATTGTGATTAGGATCACATCAATGGAAAGAGGTTAGGGTACAAAGAGATTTGTAAAAGCGCAAATCTATCCCATAGCACATTTTGCAGAAAGTTGTGATTAGGATCACATTAATGGAAAGAGGTTAGGGTACAAAGAGATTTGTATAAGCGCAAATCTATCCCATAGCACATTTTTCAAAAATTGTGATTAGGATCACATCAATGGAAAGAGGTTAGGGTACAAAGAGATTTGTAAAAGCGCAAATCTATCCCATAGCACATTTTGTAGAAAATTGTGATAAGGATCACATAAATGGAAAGAGGTTAGGGTACAAAGAGATTTGTAAAAGCGCAAATCTATCCCATAGCACATTTTTCAGAAAATTGTGATTAGGATCACATCAATGGAAAGAGGTTAGGTTACAAAGAGATTTGTATAAGTGCAAATCTATCCCATAGCACATTTTGCAGAAAATTGTGATTAGGATCACATGAATGGAAAGAGGTTAGGGTACAAAGAGGTTTGTAAAAGCCAAATCTATCCCATAGCACATTTTGCAGAAAATTGTGATTAGGATCACATCAATGGAAAGAGGTTAGGGTACAAAGAGATTTGTAAAAGCGCAAATCTATCCCATAGCACATTTTTCAGAAAATTGTGATTAGGATCACATCAATGGAAAGAGGTTAGGGTACAAAGAGATTTGTATAAGTGCAAATCTATCCCATAGCACATTTTGCAGAAAATTGTGATTAGGATCACATCAATGGAAAGAGGTTAGGGTACAGACATTTGTAAAAGAGCAAATCTATCCCATAGCACATTTTTCAGAAAATTGTGATTAGGATCACATCAATGGAAAGAGGTTAGGGTACAAAGAGATTTGTAAAAGCGCAAATCTATCCCATAGCACATTTTGCAGAAAATTGTGATTAGGATCACATCAATGGAAAGAGGTTAGGGTACAAAGAGATTTGTAAAAGCGCAAATCTATCCCATAGCACATTTTTAAGAAAATTGTGATTAGGATCACATCAATGGAAAGAGGTTAGGGTACAAAGAGATTTGTAAAAGCGCAAATCTATCCCATAGCACATTTTTCAGAAAATTGTGATTAGGATCACATCAATGGAAAGAGGTTAGGGTACAAAGAGGTTTGTAAAAGCCAAATCTATCCCATAGCACATTTTGCAGAAAATTTTGATTAGGATCACATCAATGGAAAGAGGTTAGGGTACAAAGAGATTTGTAAAAGCGCAAATCTATCCCATATCACATTTTTCAGAAAATTGTGATTAGGATCACATCAATGGAAAGAGGTTAGGGTACAAAGAGGTTTGTAAAAGCCAAATCTATCCCATAGCACATTTTGCAGAAAATTGTGATTAGGATCACATCAATGGAAAGAGGTTAGGGTACAAAGAGATTTGTAAAAGCGCAAATCTATCCCATAGCACATTTTTCAGAAAATTGTGATTAGGATCACATCAATGGAAAGAGGTTAGGGTACAAAGAGATTTGTAAAAGCGCAAATCTATCCCATAGCACATTTTTCAGAAAATTGTGATTAGGATCACATCAATGGAAAGAGGTTAGGGTACAAAGAGGTTTGTAAAAGCCAAATCTATCCCATAGCACATTTTGCAGAAAATTGTGATTAGGATCACATCAATGGAAAGAGGTTAGGGTACAAAGAGGTTTGTAAAAGCGCAAATCTATCCCATAGCACATTTTTCAGAAAATTGTGATTAGGATCACATCAATGGAAAGAGGTTAGGGTACAAAGAGATTTGTATAAGTGCAAATCTATCCCATAGCACATTTTGCAGAAAATTGTGATTAGGATCACATCAATGGAAAGAGGTTAGGGTACAGACATTTGTAAAAGAGCAAATCTATCCCATAGCACATTTTTCAGAAAATTGTGATTAGGATCACATCAATGGAAAGAGGTTAGGGTACAAAGAGATTTGTAAAAGCGCAAATCTATCCCATAGCACATTTTGCAGAAAATTGTGATTAGGATCACATCAATGGAAAGAGGTTAGGGTACAAAGAGATTTGTAAAAGCGCAAATCTATCCCATAGCACATTTTTAAGAAAATTGTGATTAGGATCACATCAATGGAAAGAGGTTAGGGTACAAAGAGATTTGTAAAAGCGCAAATCTATCCCATAGCACATTTTTCAGAAAATTGTGATTAGGATCACATCAATGGAAAGAGGTTAGGGTACAAAGAGGTTTGTAAAAGCCAAATCTATCCCATAGCACATTTTTCAGAAAATTGTGATTAGGATCACATCAATGGAAAGAGGTTAGGGTACAAAGAGGTTTGTAAAAGCGCAAATCTATCCCATATCACATTTTTCAGAAAATTGTGATTAGGATCACATCAATGGAAAGAGGTTAGGGTACAAAGAGATTTGTATAAGCGCAAATCTATCCCATAGCACATTTTTCAGAAAACTGTGATTAGGATCACATCAATGGAAAGAGGTTAGGTTACAAAGAGGTTTGTAAAAGCCAAATCTACCCCATAGCACATTTTGCAGAAAATTGTGATTAGGATTACATCAATGGAAAGAGGTTAGGGTACAAAGAGATTTGTAAAAGCGCAAATCTATCCCATAGCACATTTTTCAGAAAATTGTGATTAGGATCACATCAATGAAAAGAGGTTAGTGTACAATGAGATTTGTATAAGCGCAAATCTATCCCATAGCACATTTTGCAGAAAATTGTGATTAGGATCACATCAATGGAAAGAGGTTAGGGTACAAAGAGATTTGTAAAAGCGCAAATCTATCCCATAGCACATTTTGCAGAAAATTGTGATTAGGATCACATCAATGGAAAGAGGTTAGGGTACTAAGAGGTTTGTAAAAGCCAAATCTATCCCATAGCACATTTTGCAGAAAATTGTGATTAGGATCACATCAATGGAAAGAGGTTAGGGTACAAAGACATTTGTAAAAGCGCAAATCTATCCCATAGCACATTTTTCAGAAAATTGTGATTAGGATCACATCAATGAAAAGAGGTTAGTGTACAATGAGATTTGTATAAGCGCAAATCTATCCCATAGCACATTTTGCAGAAAATTGTGATTATGATCACATCAATGGAAAGAGGTTAGGGTACAAAGAGATTTGTAAAAGCGCAAATCTATCCCATAGCACATTTTGCAGAAAATTGTGATTAGGATCACATCAATGGAAAGAGGTTAGGGTACAAAGAGATTTGTATAAGCGCAAATCTATCCCATAGCACATTTTGCAGAAAATTGTGATTAGGATCACATCAATGGAAAGAGGTTAGGGTACAAAGACATTTGTAAAAGCGCAAATCTATCCCATAGCACATTTTTCTGAAAATTGTGATTAGGATCACATCAATGGAAAGAGGTTAGGGTACAAAGAGATTTGTAAAAGCGCAAATCTATCCCATAGCACATTTTGCAGAAAATTGTGATTAGGATCACATCAATGGAAAGAGGTTAGGGTACAAAAAGATTTGTATAAGCGCAAATCTATCCCATAGCACATTTTGCAGAAAATTGTGATTAGGATCACATCAATGGAAAGAGGTTAGGGTACAAAGAGATTTGTAAAAGCGCAAATCTATCCCATAGCACATTTTTCAGAAAATTGTGATTAGGATCACATCAATGGAAAGAGGTTAGGGTACAAAGAGATTTGTAAAAGCGCAAATCTATCCCATAGCACATTTTTCAGAAAATTGTGATTAGGATCACATCAATGGAAAGAGGTTACGGTACATAGAGGTTTGTAAAAGCCAAATCTATCCCATAGCACATTTTTCAGAAAATTGTGATTAGGATCACATCAATGGAAAGAGGTTAGGGTACAAAGAGGTTTGTAAAAGCGCAAATCTATCCCATATCACATTTTTCAGAAAATTGTGATTAGGATCACAAAAATGGAAAGAGGTTAGGGAACAAAGAGATTTGTATAAGCGCAAATCTATCCCATAGCACATTTTGCAGAAAATTGTGATTAGGATCACATCAATGGAAAGAGGTTAGGGTACAAAGAGATTTGTAAAAGCGCAAATCTATCCCATAGCACATTTTTCAGAAAATTGTGATTAGGATCACATCAATGGAAAGAGGTTAGGGTACAAAGAGATTTGTAAAAGCGCAAATCTATCCCATAGCACATTTTTCAGAAAACTGTGATTAGGATCACATCAATGGAAAGAGGTTAGGGTACAAAGAGGTTTGTAAAAGCCTAATCTACCCCATAGCACATTTTGCAGAAAATTGTGATCAGGATTACATCAATGGAAAGAGGTTAGGGTACAAAGAGATTTGTAAAAGTGCAAATCTATCCCATAGCACATTTTTCAGAAAATGGGGATTAGGATCACATCAATGGAAAGAGGTTAGGGTACAAAGAGATTTGTAAAAGCGCAAATCTATCCCATAGCACATTTTTCAGAAAATTGTGATTAGGATCACATCAATGGAAAGAGGTTAGGGTACAAAGAGATTTGTATAAGCGCAAATCTATCCCATAGCACATTTTGCAGAAAATTGTGATTAGGATCACATCAATGGAAAGAGGTTATGGTACAAAGAGATTTGTAAAAGCGCAAATATATTCCATAGCACATTTTTCAGAAAATTGTGATTAGGATCACATCAATGGAAAGAGGTTAGGGTACAAAGAGATTTGTATAAGCGCAAATCTATCCCATAGCACATTTTGCAGAAAATTGTGATTAGTATCACATAAATGCAAAGAGGTTAGGGTACAAAGAGATTTGTAAAAGCGCAAATCTATCCCATAGCACATTTTGCAGAAAATTGTAATTAGGATCACATAAATGCAAAGAGGTTAGGGTACAAAGAGATTTGTAAAAGCGGAAATCTAACCCATAGCACATTTTGCAGAAAATTGTGATTAGGATCACATAAATGCAAAGAGGTTAGGTTACAAAGAGATTTGTAAAAGCGCAAATCTATCCCATAGCACATTTTGCAGAAAATTGTGATTAGGATCACATAAATGCAAAGAGGTTAGGGTACAAAGAGATTTGTAAAAGCGCAAATCTATCCCATAGCACATTTTGTAGAAAATTGTGATAAGGATCACATAAATGGAAAGAGGTTAGGGTACTAAGAGACTTGTAAAAGAGCAAATCTATCCCATAGCACATTTTGCAGAAAATTGTGATTAGGATCACATAAATGGAAAGAGGTTAGGGTACAAAGAGATTTGTAAAAGCGCAAATCTATCCCATAGCACATTTTGCAGAAAATTGTGATCAGGATCAAATCAATGAAAAGAGGTTAGGGTACAAAGAGATTTGTATAAGCGCAAATCACTCCCATAGCACATTTTGCAGAAAATTGTGATTAGGATCACATCAATGGAAAGAGGTTAGGGTACAAAGAGGTTTGTAAAAGCCAAATCTATCCCATAGCACATTTTGCAGAAAATTGTGATTAGGATCATATAAATGAAAAGAGGTTAGGGTACGAAGGAATTTGTAAAAGCGCAAATCACTCCCATAACACATTTTGCAGAAAATTTTGATTATGATCACATAAATGGAAAGAGGTTAGGGTACAAAGAGATTTGTATAAGCGCAAATCTATCCCATAGCACATTTTGCAGAAAATTGTGATTAGGATCACATCAATGGAAAGAGGTTAGGGTACAAAGAGGTTTGTAAAAGCCAAATCTATCCCATAGCACATTTTGCAGAAAATTGTGATTAGGATCACATCAATGGAAAGAGGTTAGGGTACAAAGAGATTTGTAAAAGCGCAAATCTATCCCATAGCACATTTTTCAGAAAATTGTGATTAGGATCACATCAATTGAAAGAGGTTAGGGTACAAAGAGATTTGTAAAAGCGCAAATCTATCCCATAGCACATTTTTCAGAAAATTGAGATTAGGATCACATCAATGGAAAGAGGTTAGGGTACAAAGAGATTTGTAAAAGCGCAAATATATCTCATAGCACATTTTTCAGAAAATTGTGATTAGGATCACATCAATGGAAAGAGGTTAGGGTACAAAGAGATTTGTATAAGCGCAAATCTATCCCATAGCACATTTTGCAGAAAATTGTGATTAGGATCACATCAATGGAAAGAGGTTAGGGTACAAAGAGATTTGTAGAAGCGCAAATCTATCCCATAGCACATTTTTCAGAAAATTGTAATTAGGATCACATTAATGGAAAGAGGTTAGGGTACAAAGAGATTTGTATAAGGGCAAATCTATCCCATAGCACATTTTGCAGAAAAATGTGATTAGGATCACATCAATGGAAAGAGGTTAGGGTACAAAGAAATTTGTAAAAGCGCAAATCTATCCCATAGCACATTTTTCAGAAAATTGTGATTAGGATCACATCAATGGAAAGAGGTTAAAGTACAAAGAGATTTGTATAAGCGCAAATCTATCCCTTAGCACATTTTGCAGAAAATTGTGATTAGGATCACATAAATTGAAAAGAGGTTAGGGTACAAAGAGATTTGTAAAAGCGCAAATCTATCCCATAGCACATTTTGCAGAAAATTGTTATTAGGATCACATAAATGCAAAGAGGTTAGGGTACAAAGAGATTTGTAAAAGCGCAAATCTAACCCATAGCACATTTTGCAGAAAATTGTGATAAGGATCACATAAATGGAAAGAGGTTAGGGTACTAAGAGACTTGTAAAAGCGCAAATCAATCCCATAGCACATTTTGCAGAAAATTGTGATTAGGATCACATCAATTGAAAGAGGTTAGGGTACAAAGAGATTTGTAAAAGCGCAAATCTATCCCATAGCACATTTTTCAGAAAATTGAGATTAGGATCACATCAATGGAAAGAGGTTAGGGTACAAAGAGATTTGTAAAAGCGCAAATCTATCCCATAGCACATTTTTCAGAAAACTGTGATTAGGATCACATCAATGGAAAGAGGTTAGGGTACAAAGAGGTTTGTAAAAGCCTAATCTACCCCATAGCACATTTTGCAGAAAATTGTGATCAGGATTACTTCAATGGAAAGAGGTTAGGGTACAAAGAGATTTGTAAAAGCGCAAATCTATCCCATAGCACATTTTTCAGAAAATTGTGATTAGGATCACATCAATGGAAAGAGGTTAGGGTACAAAGAGATTTGTAAAAGCGCAAATCTATCCCATAGCACATTTTTCAGAAAATTGTGATTAGGATCACATCAATGGAAAGAGGTTAGGGTACAAAGAGATTTGTATAAGCGCAAATCTATCCCATAGCACATTTTGCAGAAAATTGTGATTAGGATCACATCAATGGAAAGAGGTTATGGTACAAAGAGATTTGTAAAAGCGCAAATCTATTCCATAGCACATTTTTCAGAAAATTGTGATTAGGATCACATCAATGGAAAGAGGTTAGGGTACAAAGAGATTTGTATAAGCGCAAATCTATCCCATAGCACATTTTGCAGAAAATTGTGATTAGGATCACATAAATGCAAAGAGGTTAGGGTACAAAGAGATTTGTAAAAGCGCAAATCTATCCCATAGCACATTTTGCAGAAAATTGTTATTAGGATCACATAAATGCAAAGAGGTTAGGGTACAAAGAGATTTGTAAAAGCGGAAATCTAACCCATAGCACATTTTGCAGAAAATTGTGATTAGGATCACATAAATGCAAAGAGGTTAGGTTACAAAGAGATTTGTAAAAGCGCAAATCTATCCCATAGCACATTTTGCAGAAAATTGTGATTAGGATCACATAAATGCAAAGAGGTTAGGGTACAAAGAGATTTGTAAAAGTGCAAATCTATCCCATAGCACATTTTGTAGAAAATTGTGATAAGGATCACATAAATGGAAAGAGGTTAGGGTACTAAGAGACTTGTAAAAGCGCAAATCTATCCCATAGCACATTTTGCAGAAAATTGTGATTAGGATCACATAAATGGAAAGAGGTTAGGGTACAAAGAGATTTGTAAAAGCGCAAATCTATCCCATAGCACATTTTGCAGAAAATTGTGATCAGGATCAAATCAATGAAAAGAGGTTAGGGTACAAAGAGATTTGTATAAGCGCAAATCACTCCCATAGCACATTTTGCAGAAAATTGTGATTAGGATCACATCAATGGAAAGAGGTTAGGGTACAAAGAGGTTTGTAAAAGCCAAATCTATCCCATAGCACATTTTGCAGAAAATTGTGATTAGGATCATATAAATGAAAAGAGGTTAGGGTACGAAGGAATTTGTAAAAGCGCAAATCACTCCCATAACACATTTTGCAGAAAATTTTGATTATGATCACATAAATGGAAAGAGGTTAGGGTACAAAGAGATTTGTATAAGCGCAAATCTATCCCATAGCACATTTTGCAGAAAATTGTGATTAGGATCACATCAATGGAAAGAGGTTAGGGTACAAAGAGGTTTGTAAAAGCCAAATCTATCCCATAGCACATTTTGCAGAAAATTGTGATTAGGATCACATCAATGGAAAGAGGTTAGGGTACAAAGAGATTTGTAAAAGCGCAAATCTATCCCATAGCACATTTTTCAGAAAATTGTGATTAGGATCACATCAATTGAAAGAGGTTAGGGTACAAAGAGATTTGTAAAAGCGCAAATCTATCCCATAGCACATTTTTCAGAAAATTGAGATTAGGATCACATCAATGGAAAGAGGTTAGGGTACAAAGAGATTTGTAAAAGCGCAAATATATCCCATAGCACATTTTTCAGAAAATTGTGATTAGGATCACATCAATGGAAAGAGGTTAGGGTACAAAGAGATTTGTATAAGCGCAAATCTATCCCATAGCACATTTTGCAGAAAATTGTGATTAGGATCACATCAATGGAAAGAGGTTAGGGTACAAAGAGATTTGTAAAAGCGCAAATCTATCCCATAGCACATTTTTCAGAAAATTGTAATTAGGATCACATTAATGGAAAGAGGTTAGGGTACAAAGAGATTTGTATAAGCGCAAATCTATCCCATAGCACATTTTGCAGAAAAATGTGATTAGGATCACATCAATGGAAAGAGGTTAGGGTACAAAGAAATTTGTAAAAGCGCAAATCTATCCCATAGCACATTTTTCAGAAAATTGTGATTAGGATCACATCAATGGAAAGAGGTTAAAGTACAAAGAGATTTGTATAAGCGCAAATCTATCCCTTAGCACATTTTGCAGAAAATTGTGATTAGGATCACATAAATTGAAAAGAGGTTAGGGTACAAAGAGATTTGTAAAAGCGCAAATCTATCCCATAGCACATTTTGCAGAAAATTGTTATTAGGATCACATAAATGCAAAGAGGTTAGGGTACAAAGAGATTTGTAAAAGCGCAAATCTAACCCATAGCACATTTTGCAGAAAATTGTGATAAGGATCACATAAATGGAAAGAGGTTAGGGTACTAAGAGTCTTGTAAAAGCGCAAATCAATCCCATAGCACATTTTGCAGAAAATTGTGATTAGGATCACATCAATTGAAAGAGGTTAGGGTACAAAGAGATTTGTAAAAGCGCAAATCTATCCCATAGCACATTTTTCAGAAAATTGAGATTAGGATCACATCAATGGAAAGAGGTTAGGGTACAAAGAGATTTGTAAAAGCGCAAATATATCCCATAGCACATTTTTTAGAAAATTGTGATTAGGATCACATCAATGGAAAGAGGTTAGGGTACAAAGAGATTTGTATAAGCGCAAATCTATCCCATAGCACATTTTGCAGAAAATTGTGATTAGGATCACATCAATGGAAAAAGGTTAGGGTACAAAGAGTTTTGTAAAAGCGCAAATCTATCCCATAGCACATTTTTCAGAAAATTGTAATTAGGATCACATTAATGGAAAGAGGTTAGGGTACAAAGAGATTTGTATAAGCGCAAATCTATCCCATAGCACATTTTGCAGAAAAATGTGATTAGGATCACATCAATGGAAAGAGGTTAGGGTACAAAGAAATTTGTAAAAGCGCAAATCTATCCCATAGCACATTTTTCAGAAAATTGTGATTAGGATCACATCAATGGAAAGAGGTTAAAGTACAAAGAGATTTGTATAAGCGCAAATCTATCCCTTAGCACATTTTGCAGAAAATTGTGATTAGGATCACATAAATTGAAAAGAGGTTAGGGTACAAAGAGATTTGTAAAAGCGCAAATCTAACCCATAGCACATTTTGCAGAAAATTGTGATTAGGATCACATAAATGGAAAGAGGTTAGGGTACAAAGAGATTTGTAAAAGCGCAAATCTATCCCATAGCACATTTTGCAGAAAATTGTGATCAGGATCAAACCAATGAAAAGAGGTTAGGGTACAAAGAGATTTGTATAAGCGCAAATCACTCCCATAGCACATTTTGCAGAAAATTGTGATTAGGATCACATCATTGGAAAGAGGTTAGGGTACAAAGAGGTTTGTAAAAGCCAAATCTATCCCATAGCACATTTTGCAGAAAATTGTGATTAGGATCATATAAATGAAAAGAGGTTAGGGTACGAAGGAATTTGTAAAAGCGCAAATCACTCCCATAACACATTTTGCAGAAAATTTTGATTATGATCACATAAATGGAAAGAGGTTAGGGTACAAAGAGATTTGTATAAGCGCAAATCTATCCCATAGCACATGTTTCAGAAAATTGTGATTAGGATCACATCAATGGAAAGAGGTTAGGGTACAAAGAGATTTGTAAAAGCGCAAATCTATCCCATAGCACATTTTGCAAAAATTGTGATTATGATCACATAAATGCAAAGAGGTTAAGGTACAAAGAGATTTGTAAAAGCGCAAATCTATCCCATAGCACATTTTGCAGAAAATTGTGATTAGGATCACATAAATGCAAAGAGGTTAGGGTACAAAGAGATTTGTAAAAGCGCAAATCTATCCCATAGCACATTTTGTAGAAAATTGTGATAAGGATCACATAAATGGAAAGAGGTTAGGGTACTAAGAGACTTGTAAAAGCTCAAATCTATCCCATAGCACATTTTGCAGAAAATTGTGATTAGGATCACATAAATGGAAAGAGGTTAGGGTACAAAGAGATTTGTAAAAGCGCAAATCTATCCCATAGCACATTTTGCAGAAAATTGTGATTAGGATCACATCAATGGAAAGAGGTTATGGTACAAAGAGGTTTGTAAAAGCCAAATCTATCCCATAGCACATTTTGCAGAAAATTGTGATTAGGATCACATCAATGGAAAGAGGTTAGGGTACAAAGAGATTTGTAAAAGCGCAAATCTATCCCATAGCACATTTTTCAGAAAATTGTGATTAGGATCACATCAATGGAAAGAGGTTAGGGTACAAAGAGATTTGTATAAGCGCAAATCTATCCCATAGCACATTTTGCAGAAAATTGTGATTAGGATCACATCAATGGAAAGAGGTTAGGGAACAAAGAGATTTGTAAAAGCGCAAATCTATCCCATAGCACATTTTTCAGAAAATTGTGATTAGGATCACATCAATGGAAAGAGGTTAGGGTACAAAGAGATTTGTAAAAGCGCAAATCTATCCCATAGCACATTTTTCAGAAAATTGTGATTAGGATCACATCAATGGAAAGAGGTTAGGGAACAAAGAGATTTGTATAAGCGCAAATCTATCCCATAGCACATTTTGAAGAAAATTGTGATTAGGATCACATCAATGGAAAGAGGTTATTGTACAAAGAGATTTGTAAAAGCGCAAATCTATCCCATAGCACATTTTTCAGAAAATTGTGATTAGGATCACTTCAATGGAAAGAGGTTAGGGTACAAAGAGATTTGTATAAGCGCAAATCTATCCCATAGCACATTTTGCAGAAAATTGTAATTAGGATCACATCAATGGACAGAGGTTAGGGTACAAAGAGACTTGTAAAAGCGCAAATCTATCCCATAGCACATTTTTCAAAAAATTGTGATTAGGATCATATAAATGAAAAGAGGTTAGGGTACGAAGGAATTTGTAAAAGCGCAAATCACTCCCATAACACATTTTGCAGAAAATTGTGATTATGATCACATAATTGGAAAGAGGTTAGGGTCCAAAGATATTTGTATAAGCGCAAATCTATCCCATAGCACATTTTGCAGAAAATTGTGATTAGGATCACATCAATGGAAAGAGGTTAGGGTACAAAGACATTTGTAAAAGCGCAAATCTATCCCATAGCACATTTTTCAGAAAATTGTGATTAGGATCACATCAATGGAAAGAGGTTAGGGTACAAAGAGATTTGTAAAAGCGCAAATCTATCCCATAGCACATTTTGCAGAAAATTGTGATCAGGGTCAAATCAATAAAAAGAGGTTAGGGTACAAAGAGATTTGAATAAGCGCAAATCACTCCCATAGCACATTTTGCAGAAAATTGTGATTAGGATCATATAAATGAAAAGAGGTTAGGGTACGAAGGAATTTGTAAAATCGCAAATCACTCCCATAACACATTTTGCAGAAAATTGTGATTATGATCACATAAATGGAAAGAGGTTAGGGTACAAAGAGATTTGTATAAGCGCAAATCTATCCCATAGCACATTTTGCAGAAAATTGTGATTAGGATCACATAAATGCAAAGAGGTTAGGGTACAAAGAGATTTGTACAAGCGCAAATCTATCCCATAGCACATTTTGCAGAAAATTGTGATCAGGGTCAAATCAATGAAAAGAGGTTAGGGTACAAAGAGATTTGAATAAGCGCAAATCACTCCCATAGCACATTTTGCAGAAAATTGTGATTAGGATCATATAAATGAAAAGAGGTTAGGGTACAAATAGATTTGTAAAAGCGCAAATCTATCCCATAGCACATTTTTCAGAAAGTTGTGATTAGGATCACATTAATGGAAAGAGGTTAGGGTACAAAGAGATTTGTATAAGCGCAAATCTATCCCATAGCACATTTTGCAGAAAATTGTGATTAGGATCACATCAATGGAAAGAGGTTAGGGTACAAATAGATTTGTAAAAGCGCAAATCTATCCCATAGCACATTTTTCAGAAAGTTGTGATTAGGATCACATTAATGGAAAGAGGTTAGGGTACAAAGAGATTTGTATAAGCGCAAATCTATCCCATAGCACATTTTGCAGAAAATTGTGATTAGGATCACATCAATGGAAAGAGGTTAGGGTACAAAGAGATTTGTAAAAGCGCAAATCTATCCCATAGCACATTTTTCAAAAAATTGTGATTAGGATCACATCAATGGAAAGAGGTTAGGGTACAAAGAGATTTGTATAAGCGCAAATCTATCACATAGCACATTTTGCAGAAAATTGTGATTATGATCACATAAATGCAAAGAGGTTAGGGTACAAAGAGATTTGTAAAAGCGCAAATCTATCCCATAGCACATTTTTCAGAAAATTGTGATTAGGATCACATCAAAGGAAAGAGGTTAGGGTACAAAGAGGTTTGTAAAAGCGCAAATCTATCCCATAGCACATTTTTCAGAAAGTTGTGATTAGGATCACATTAATGGAAAGAGGTTAGGGTACAAAGAGATTTGTATAAGCGCAAATCTATCCCATAGCACATTTTTCAAAAATTGTGATTAGGATCACATCAATGGAAAGAGGTTAGGGTACAAAGAGATTTGTAAAAGCGCAAATCTATCCCATAGCACATTTTGCAGAAAGTTGTGATTAGGATCACATTAATGGAAAGAGGTTAGGGTACAAAGAGATTTGTATAAGCGCAAATCTATCCCATAGCACATTTTTCAAAAATTGTGATTAGGATCACATCAATGGAAAGAGGTTAGGGTACAAAGAGATTTGTAAAAGCGCAAATCTATCCCATAGCACATTTTGTAGAAAATTGTGATAAGGATCACATAAATGGAAAGAGGTTAGGGTACAAAGAGATTTGTAAAAGCGCAAATCTATCCCATAGCACATTTTTCAGAAAATTGTGATTAGGATCACATCAATGGAAAGAGGTTAGGGTACAAAGAGATTTGTATAAGTGCAAATCTATCCCATAGCACATTTTGCAGAAAATTGTGATTAGGATCACATGAATGGAAAGAGGTTAGGGTACAAAGAGGTTTGTAAAAGCCAAATCTATCCCATAGCACATTTTGCAGAAAATTGTGATTAGGATCACATCAATGGAAAGAGGTTAGGGTACAAAGAGATTTGTAAAAGCGCAAATCTATCCCATAGCACATTTTTCAGAAAATTGTGATTAGGATCACATCAATGGAAAGAGGTTAGGGTACAAAGAGATTTGTATAAGTGCAAATCTATCCCATAGCACATTTTGCAGAAAATTGTGATTAGGATCACATCAATGGAAAGAGGTTAGGGTACAGACATTTGTAAAAGAGCAAATCTATCCCATAGCACATTTTTCAGAAAATTGTGATTAGGATCACATCAATGGAAAGAGGTTAGGGTACAAAGAGATTTGTAAAAGCGCAAATCTATCCCATAGCACATTTTGCAGAAAATTGTGATTAGGATCACATCAATGGAAAGAGGTTAGGGTACAAAGAGATTTGTAAAAGCGCAAATCTATCCCATAGCACATTTTTAAGAAAATTGTGATTAGGATCACATCAATGGAAAGAGGTTAGGGTACAAAGAGATTTGTAAAAGCGCAAATCTATCCCATAGCACATTTTTCAGAAAATTGTGATTAGGATCACATCAATGGAAAGAGGTTAGGGTACAAAGAGGTTTGTAAAAGCCAAATCTATCCCATAGCACATTTTGCAGAAAATTGTGATTAGGATCACATCAATGGAAAGAGGTTAGGGTACAAAGAGGTTTGTAAAAGCGCAAATCTATCCCATATCACATTTTTCAGAAAATTGTGATTAGGATCACATCAATGGAAAGAGGTTAGGGTACAAAGAGGTTTGTAAAAGCCAAATCTATCCCATAGCACATTTTGCAGAAAATTGTGATTAGGATCACATCAATGGAAAGAGGTTAGGGTACAAAGAGATTTGTAAAAGCGCAAATCTATCCCATAGCACATTTTTAAGAAAATTGTGATTAGGATCACATCAATGGAAAGAGGTTAGGGTACAAAGAGATTTGTAAAAGCGCAAATCTATCCCATAGCACATTTTTCAGAAAATTGTGATTAGGATCACATCAATGGAAAGAGGTTAGGGTACAAAGAGGTTTGTAAAAGCCAAATCTATCCCATAGCACATTTTGCAGAAAATTGTGATTAGGATCACATCAATGGAAAGAGGTTAGGGTACAAAGAGGTTTGTAAAAGCGCAAATCTATCCCATAGCACATTTTTCAGAAAATTGTGATTAGGATCACATCAATGGAAAGAGGTTAGGGTACAAAGAGATTTGTATAAGTGCAAATCTATCCCATAGCACATTTTGCAGAAAATTGTGATTAGGATCACATCAATGGAAAGAGGTTAGGGTACAGACATTTGTAAAAGAGCAAATCTATCCCATAGCACATTTTTCAGAAAATTGTGATTAGGATCACATCAATGGAAAGAGGTTAGGGTACAAAGAGATTTGTAAAAGCGCAAATCTATCCCATAGCACATTTTGCAGAAAATTGTGATTAGGATCACATCAATGGAAAGAGGTTAGGGTACAAAGAGATTTGTAAAAGCGCAAATCTATCCCATAGCACATTTTTAAGAAAATTGTGATTAGGATCACATCAATGGAAAGAGGTTAGGGTACAAAGAGATTTGTAAAAGCGCAAATCTATCCCATAGCACATTTTTCAGAAAATTGTGATTAGGATCACATCAATGGAAAGAGGTTAGGGTACATAGAGGTTTGTAAAAGCCAAATCTATCCCATAGCACATTTTTCAGAAAATTGTGATTAGGATCACATCAATGGAAAGAGGTTAGGGTACAAAGAGGTTTGTAAAAGCGCAAATCTATCCCATATCACATTTTTCAGAAAATTGTGATTAGGATCACATCAATGGAAAGAGGTTAGGGTACAAAGAGATTTGTATAAGCGCAAATCTATCCCATAGCACATTTTTCAGAAAACTGTGATTAGGATCACATCAATGGAAAGAGGTTAGGTTACAAAGAGGTTTGTAAAAGCCAAATCTACCCCATAGCACATTTTGCAGAAAATTGTGATTAGGATTACATCAATGGAAAGAGGTTAGGGTACAAAGAGATTTGTAAAAGCGCAAATCTATCCCATAGCACATTTTTCAGAAAATTGTGATTAGGATCACATCAATGAAAAGAGGTTAGTGTACAATGAGATTTGTATAAGCGCAAATCTATCCCATAGCACATTTTGCAGAAAATTGTGATTAGGATCACATCAATGGAAAGAGGTTAGGGTACAAAGAGATTTGTAAAAGCGCAAATCTATCCCATAGCACATTTTGCAGAAAATTGTGATTAGGATCACATCAATGGAAAGAGGTTAGGGTACTAAGAGGTTTGTAAAAGCCAAATCTATCCCATAGCACATTTTGCAGAAAATTGTGATTAGGATCACATCAATGGAAAGAGGTTAGGGTACAAAGACATTTGTAAAAGCGCAAATCTATCCCATAGCACATTTTTCAGAAAATTGTGATTAGGATCACATCAATGAAAAGAGGTTAGTGTACAATGAGATTTGTATAAGCGCAAATCTATCCCATAGCACATTTTGCAGAAAATTGTGATTAGGATCACATCAATGGAAAGAGGTTAGGGTACAAAGAGATTTGTAAAAGCGCAAATCTATCCCATAGCACATTTTGCAGAAAATTGTGATTAGGATCACATCAATGGAAAGAGGTTAGGGTACAAAGAGATTTGTATAAGCGCAAATCTATCCCATAGCACATTTTGCAGAAAATTGTGATTAGGATCACATCAATGGAAAGAGGTTAGGGTACAAAGACATTTGTAAAAGCGCAAATCTATCCCATAGCACATTTTTCAGAAAATTGTGATTAGGATCACATCAATGGAAAGAGGTTAGGGTACAAAGAGATTTGTAAAAGCGCAAATCTATCCCATAGCACATTTTGCAGAAAATTGTGATTAGGATCACATCAATGGAAAGAGGTTAGGGTACAAAAAGATTTGTATAAGCGCAAATCTATCCCATAGCACATTTTGCAGAAAATTGTGATTAGGATCACATCAATGGAAAGAGGTTAGGGTACAAAGAGATTTGTAAAAGCGCAAATCTATCCCATAGCACATTTTTCAGAAAATTGTGATTAGGATCACATCAATGGAAAGAGGTTAGGGTACAAAGAGATTTGTAAAAGCGCAAATCTATCCCATAGCACATTTTTTAGAAAATTGTGATTAGGATCACATCAATGGAAAGAGGTTACGGTACATAGAGGTTTGTAAAAGCCAAATCTATCCCATAGCACATTTTTCAGAAAATTGTGATTAGGATCACATCAATGGAAAGAGGTTAGGGTACAAAGAGGTTTGTAAAAGCGCAAATCTATCCCATATCACATTTTTCAGAAAATTGTGATTAGGATCACAAAAATGGAAAGAGGTTAGGGAACAAAGAGATTTGTATAAGCGCAAATCTATCCCATAGCACATTTTGCAGAAAATTGTGATTAGGATCACATCAATGGAAAGAGGTTAGGGTACAAAGAGATTTGTAAAAGCGCAAATCTATCCCATAGCACATTTTTCAGAAAATTGTGATTAGGATCACATCAATGGAAAGAGGTTAGGGTACAAAGAGATTTGTAAAAGCGCAAATCTATCCCATAGCACATTTTTCAGAAAACTGTGATTAGGATCACATCAATGGAAAGAGGTTAGGGTACAAAGAGGTTTGTAAAAGCCTAATCTACCCCATAGCACATTTTGCAGAAAATTGTGATCAGGATTACATCAATGGAAAGAGGTTAGGGTACAAAGAGATTTGTAAAAGTGCAAATCTATCCCATAGCACATTTTTCAGAAAATGGGGATTAGGATCACATCAATGGAAAGAGGTTAGGGTACAAAGAGATTTGTAAAAGCGCAAATCTATCCCATAGCACATTTTTCAGAAAATTGTGATTAGGATCACATCAATGGAAAGAGGTTAGGGTACAAAGAGATTTGTATAAGCGCAAATCTATCCCATAGCACATTTTGCAGAAAATTGTGATTAGGATCACATCAATGGAAAGAGGTTATGGTACAAAGAGATTTGTAAAAGCGCAAATATATTCCATAGCACATTTTTCAGAAAATTGTGATTAGGATCACATCAATGGAAAGAGGTTAGGGTACAAAGAGATTTGTATAAGCGCAAATCTATCCCATAGCACATTTTGCAGAAAATTGTGATTAGTATCACATAAATGCAAAGAGGTTAGGGTACAAAGAGATTTGTAAAAGCGCAAATCTATCCCATAGCACATTTTGCAGAAAATTGTAATTAGGATCACATAAATGCAAAGAGGTTAGGGTACAAAGAGATTTGTAAAAGCGGAAATCTAACCCATAGCACATTTTGCAGAAAATTGTGATTAGGATCACATAAATGCAAAGAGGTTAGGTTACAAAGAGATTTGTAAAAGCGCAAATCTATCCCATAGCACATTTTGCAGAAAATTGTGATTAGGATCACATAAATGCAAAGAGGTTAGGGTACAAAGAGATTTGTAAAAGCGCAAATCTATCCCATAGCACATTTTGTAGAAAATTGTGATAAGGATCACATAAATGGAAAGAGGTTAGGGTACTAAGAGACTTGTAAAAGCGCAAATCTATCCCATAGCACATTTTGCAGAAAATTGTGATTAGGATCACATAAATGGAAAGAGGTTAGGGTACAAAGAGATTTGTAAAAGCGCAAATCTATCCCATAGCACATTTTGCAGAAAATTGTGATCAGGATCAAATCAATGAAAAGAGGTTAGGGTACAAAGAGATTTGTATAAGCGCAAATCACTCCCATAGCACATTTTGCAGAAAATTGTGATTAGGATCACATCAATGGAAAGAGGTTAGGGTACAAAGAGGTTTGTAAAAGCCAAATCTATCCCATAGCACATTTTGCAGAAAATTGTGATTAGGATCATATAAATGAAAAGAGGTTAGGGTACGAAGGAATTTGTAAAAGCGCAAATCACTCCCATAACACATTTTGCAGAAAATTTTGATTATGATCACATAAATGGAAAGAGGTTAGGGTACAAAGAGATTTGTATAAGCGCAAATCTATCCCATAGCACATTTTGCAGAAAATTGTGATTAGGATCACATCAATGGAAAGAGGTTAGGGTACAAAGAGGTTTGTAAAAGCCAAATCTATCCCATAGCACATTTTGCAGAAAATTGTGATTAGGATCACATCAATGGAAAGAGGTTAGGGTACAAAGAGATTTGTAAAAGCGCAAATCTATCCCATAGCACATTTTTCAGAAAATTGTTATTAGGATCACATCAATTGAAAGAGGTTAGGGTACAAAGAGATTTGTAAAAGCGCAAATCTATCCCATAGCACATTTTTCAGAAAATTGAGATTAGGATCACATCAATGGAAAGAGGTTAGGGTACAAAGAGATTTGTAAAAGCGCAAATATATCTCATAGCACATTTTTCAGAAAATTGTGATTAGGATCACATCAATGGAAAGAGGTTAGGGTACAAAGAGATTTGTATAAGCGCAAATCTATCCCATAGCACATTTTGCAGAAAATTGTGATTAGGATCACATCAATGGAAAGAGGTTAGGGTACAAAGAGATTTGTAGAAGCGCAAATCTATCCCATAGCACATTTTTCAGAAAATTGTAATTAGGATCACATTAATGGAAAGAGGTTAGGGTACAAAGAGATTTGTATAAGGGCAAATCTATCCCATAGCACATTTTGCAGAAAAATGTGATTAGGATCACATCAATGGAAAGAGGTTAGGGTACAAAGAAATTTGTAAAAGCGCAAATCTATCCCATAGCACATTTTTCAGAAAATTGTGATTAGGATCACATCAATGGAAAGAGGTTAAAGTACAAAGAGATTTGTATAAGCGCAAATCTATCCCTTAGCACATTTTGCAGAAAATTGTGATTAGGATCACATAAATTGAAAAGAGGTTAGGGTACAAAGAGATTTGTAAAAGCGCAAATCTATCCCATAGCACATTTTGCAGAAAATTGTTATTAGGATCACATAAATGCAAAGAGGTTAGGGTACAAAGAGATTTGTAAAAGCGCAAATCTAACCCATAGCACATTTTGCAGAAAATTGTGATAAGGATCACATAAATGGAAAGAGGTTAGGGTACTAAGAGACTTGTAAAAGCGCAAATCAATCCCATAGCACATTTTGCAGAAAATTGTGATTAGGATCACATCAATTGAAAGAGGTTAGGGTACAAAGAGATTTGTAAAAGCGCAAATCTATCCCATAGCACATTTTTCAGAAAATTGAGATTAGGATCACATCAATGGAAAGAGGTTAGGGTACAAAGAGATTTGTAAAAGCGCAAATCTATCCCATAGCACATTTTTCAGAAAACTGTGATTAGGATCACATCAATGGAAAGAGGTTAGGGTACAAAGAGGTTTGTAAAAGCCTAATCTACCCCATAGCACATTTTGCAGAAAATTGTGATCAGGATTACTTCAATGGAAAGAGGTTAGGGTACAAAGAGATTTGTAAAAGCGCAAATCTATCCCATAGCACATTTTTCAGAAAATTGTGATTAGGATCACATCAATGGAAAGAGGTTAGGGTACAAAGAGATTTGTAAAAGCGCAAATCTATCCCATAGCACATTTTTCAGAAAATTGTGATTAGGATCACATCAATGGAAAGAGGTTAGGGTACAAAGAGATTTGTATAAGCGCAAATCTATCCCATAGCACATTTTGCAGAAAATTGTGATTAGGATCACATCAATGGAAAGAGGTTATGGTACAAAGAGATTTGTAAAAGCGCAAATCTATTCCATAGCACATTTTTCAGAAAATTGTGATTAGGATCACATCAATGGAAAGAGGTTAGGGTACAAAGAGATTTGTATAAGCGCAAATCTATCCCATAGCACATTTTGCAGAAAATTGTGATTAGGATCACATAAATGCAAAGAGGTTAGGGTACAAAGAGATTTGTAAAAGCGCAAATCTATCCCATAGCACATTTTGCAGAAAATTGTTATTAGGATCACATAAATGCAAAGAGGTTAGGGTACAAAGAGATTTGTAAAAGCGGAAATCTAACCCATAGCACATTTTGCAGAAAATTGTGATTAGGATCACATAAATGCAAAGAGGTTAGGTTACAAAGAGATTTGTAAAAGCGCAAATCTATCCCATAGCACATTTTGCAGAAAATTGTGATTAGGATCACATAAATGCAAAGAGGTTAGGGTACAAAGAGATTTGTAAAAGTGCAAATCTATCCCATAGCACATTTTGTAGAAAATTGTGATAAGGATCACATAAATGGAAAGAGGTTAGGGTACTAAGAGACTTGTAAAAGCGCAAATCTATCCCATAGCACATTTTGCAGAAAATTGTGATTAGGATCACATAAATGGAAAGAGGTTAGGGTACAAAGAGATTTGTAAAAGCGCAAATCTATCCCATAGCACATTTTGCAGAAAATTGTGATCAGGATCAAATCAATGAAAAGAGGTTAGGGTACAAAGAGATTTGTATAAGCGCAAATCACTCCCATAGCACATTTTGCAGAAAATTGTGATTAGGATCACATCAATGGAAAGAGGTTAGGGTACAAAGAGGTTTGTAAAAGCCAAATCTATCCCATAGCACATTTTGCAGAAAATTGTGATTAGGATCATATAAATGAAAAGAGGTTAGGGTACGAAGGAATTTGTAAAAGCGCAAATCACTCCCATAACACATTTTGCAGAAAATTTTGATTATGATCACATAAATGGAAAGAGGTTAGGGTACAAAGAGATTTGTATAAGCGCAAATCTATCCCATAGCACATTTTGCAGAAAATTGTGATTAGGATCACATCAATGGAAAGAGGTTAGGGTACAAAGAGGTTTGTAAAAGCCAAATCTATCCCATAGCACATTTTGCAGAAAATTGTGATTAGGATCACATCAATGGAAAGAGGTTAGGGTACAAAGAGATTTGTAAAAGCGCAAATCTATCCCATAGCACATTTTTCAGAAAATTGTGATTAGGATCACATCAATTGAAAGAGGTTAGGGTACAAAGAGATTTGTAAAAGCGCAAATCTATCCCATAGCACATTTTTCAGAAAATTGAGATTAGGATCACATCAATGGAAAGAGGTTAGGGTACAAAGAGATTTGTAAAAGCGCAAATATATCCCATAGCACATTTTTCAGAAAATTGTGATTAGGATCACATCAATGGAAAGAGGTTAGGGTACAAAGAGATTTGTATAAGCGCAAATCTATCCCATAGCACATTTTGCAGAAAATTGTGATTAGGATCACATCAATGGAAAGAGGTTAGGGTACAAAGAGATTTGTAAAAGCGCAAATCTATCCCATAGCACATTTTTCAGAAAATTGTAATTAGGATCACATTAATGGAAAGAGGTTAGGGTACAAAGAGATTTGTATAAGCGCAAATCTATCCCATAGCACATTTTGCAGAAAAATGTGATTAGGATCACATCAATGGAAAGAGGTTAGGGTACAAAGAAATTTGTAAAAGCGCAAATCTATCCCATAGCACATTTTTCAGAAAATTGTGATTAGGATCACATCAATGGAAAGAGGTTAAAGTACAAAGAGATTTGTATAAGCGCAAATCTATCCCTTAGCACATTTTGCAGAAAATTGTGATTAGGATCACATAAATTGAAAAGAGGTTAGGGTACAAAGAGATTTGTAAAAGCGCAAATCTATCCCATAGCACATTTTGCAGAAAATTGTTATTAGGATCACATAAATGCAAAGAGGTTAGGGTACAAAGAGATTTGTAAAAGCGCAAATCTAACCCATAGCACATTTTGCAGAAAATTGTGATAAGGATCACATAAATGGAAAGAGGTTAGGGTACTAAGAGTCTTGTAAAAGCGCAAATCAATCCCATAGCACATTTTGCAGAAAATTGTGATTAGGATCACATCAATTGAAAGAGGTTAGGGTACAAAGAGATTTGTAAAAGCGCAAATCTATCCCATAGCACATTTTTCAGAAAATTGAGATTAGGATCACATCAATGGAAAGAGGTTAGGGTACAAAGAGATTTGTAAAAGCGCAAATATATCCCATAGCACATTTTTTAGAAAATTGTGATTAGGATCACATCAATGGAAAGAGGTTAGGGTACAAAGAGATTTGTATAAGCGCAAATCTATCCCATAGCACATTTTGCAGAAAATTGTGATTAGGATCACATCAATGGAAAAAGGTTAGGGTACAAAGAGATTTGTAAAAGCGCAAATCTATCCCATAGCACATTTTTCAGAAAATTGTAATTAGGATCACATTAATGGAAAGAGGTTAGGGTACAAAGAGATTTGTATAAGCGCAAATCTATCCCATAGCACATTTTGCAGAAAAATGTGATTAGGATCACATCAATGGAAAGAGGTTAGGGTACAAAGAAATTTGTAAAAGCGCAAATCTATCCCATAGCACATTTTTCAGAAAATTGTGATTAGGATCACATCAATGGAAAGAGGTTAAAGTACAAAGAGATTTGTATAAGCGCAAATCTATCCCTTAGCACATTTTGCAGAAAATTGTGATTAGGATCACATAAATTGAAAAGAGGTTAGGGTACAAAGAGATTTGTAAAAGCGCAAATCTAACCCATAGCACATTTTGCAGAAAATTGTGATAAGGATCACATAAATGGAAAGAGGTTAGGGTACTAAGAGACTTGTAAAACCGCAAATCTATCCCATAGCACATGTTGCAGAAAATTGTGATTATGATCACATAAATGGAAAGAGGTTAGGCTACAAAGAGATTTGTATAAGCGCAAATCTGTCCCATAGCACATTTTGCAGAAAATTGTGATTAGGATCACATCAATGGAAAGAGGTTAGGGTACAAAGAGATTTGTAAAAGCGCAAATCTATCCCATAGCACATTTTTCAGAAAATTGTGATTAGGATCACATCAATGGAAAGAGGTTAGGGTACAAAGAGATTTGTAAAAGCGCAAATCTATCCCATAGCACATTTTTCAGAAAATTGTGATTAGGATCACATCAATGGAAAGAGGTTAGGGTACAAAGAGATTTGTAAAAGCGCAAATCAATCCTATAGCATATTTTTTAGAAAATTGTGATTAGGATCACATCAATGGAAAGAGGTTATGGTACAAAGAGATTTGTAAGAGCGCAAATCTATCCCATAGCACATTTTGCAAAGAATTGTGATTAGGATCACATCAATGGAAAGAGGTTAGGGTACAAAGAGATTTGTAAAAGCGCAAATCTATCCCATAGCACATTTTTCAGAAAATTGTGATTAGGATCACATCAATGGAAAGAGGTTAGGGTACAAAGAGATTTGTAAAAGCGCAAATCTATCCCATAGCACATTTTGCAGAAAATTGTGATTAGGATCACATCAATGGAAAGAGGTTAGGGTACAAAGAGATTTGTAAAATCGCAAATCTATCCCATAGCACATTTTTCAGAAAATTGTGATTAGGATCACATCAATGGAAAGAGGTTAGGGTACAAAGAGATTTGTAAAAGCGCAAATCTATCCCATAGCACATTTTTCAGAAAATTGTGATTAGGATCACATCAATGGAAAGAGGTTAGGGTACAAAGAGATTTGTAAAAGCGCAAATCTATCCCATAGCACATTTTTCAGAAAATTGTGATTAGGATCACATCAATGGAAAGAGGTTAGGGTGCAAAGAGATTTGTATAAGCGCAAATCTATCCCATAGCACATTTTTCCGAAAATTGTGATTAGGATCACATCAATGGAAAGAGGTTAGGGTACAAAGAGATTTGTATAATCGCAAATCTATCTCATAGCACATTTTGCAGAAAATTGTGATTAGGATCACATCAATGGAAAGAGGTTAGGGTACAAAGAGATTTGTAAAAGCGCAAATCTATCCCATAGCACATTTTTCCGAAAATTGTGATTAGGATCACATCAATGGAAAGAGGTTAGGGTACAAAGAGATTTGTATAATCGCAAATCTATCTCATAGCACATTTTGCAGAAAATTGTGATTAGGATCACATCAATGGAAAGAGGTTAGGGTACAAAGAGATTTGTAAAAGCGCAAATCTATCCCATAGCACATTTTTCAGAAAATTGTGATTAGGATCACATCAATGGAAAGAGGTTAGGGTACAAAGAGATTTGTATAAGCGCAAATCTATCCCATAGCACATTTTGCAGAAGATTGTGATTAGGATCACATCAATGGAAAGAGGTTAGGGTACAAAGAGATTTGTATAAGCGCAAATCTATCCCATAGCATATTTTGCAGAAAATTGTGATTAGGATCACATCAATGGAAAGAGGTTAGGGTACAAAGAGATTTGTTTAAGCGCAAATCTATCCCATAGCACATTTTGCAGAAAATTGTGATTAGGATCATATAAATGAAAAGAGGTTAGGGTACGAAGAAATTTGTAAAATCGCAAATCACTCCCATAACACATTTTTCATAAAATTGTGATTAGGATCACATCAATGGAAAGAGGTTAGGGTACAAAGAGATTTGTATAAGCGCAAATCTATCCCATAGCACATTTTGCAGAAAATTGTGATTAGGATCATATAAATGAAAAGAGGTTAGGGTACGAAGGAACTTGTAAAATCGCAAAACACTCCCATAACACATTTTGCAGAAAATTGTGATTATGATCACATAAATGGAAAGAGGTTAGGGTACAAAGAGATTTGTATAAGCGCAAATCTATCCCATAGCACATTTTGCAGAAAATTGTGATTAGGATCATATAAATGAAAAGAGGTTAGGGTACGAAGAAATTTGAAAAACGCAAATCACTCCCATAACACATTTTTCAGAAAATTGTGATTATGATCACATAAATGGAAAGAGGTTAGGCTACAAAGAGATTTGTATAAGCGCAAATCTATCCCATAGCGCATTTTGCAGAAAATTGTGATTAGGATCACATCAATGGAAAGAGGTTAGGGTACAAAGAGATTTGTAAAAGCGCAAATCTATCCCATAGCACATTTTTCAGAAAATTGTGATTAGGATCACATCAATGCAAAGAGGTTAGGGTACAAAGAGATTTGTAAAAGCGCAAATCTATCCCATAGCACATTTTGCAGAAAATTGTGATTAGGATCACATAAATGGAAAGAGGTTAGGGTACTAAGAGACTTGTAAAAGCGCAAATCTATCCCATAGCACATTTTGCAGAAAATTGTGATTAGGATCACATAAATGGAAAGAGGTTAGGGTACAAAGAGATTTGTAAAAGCACAAATCTATCCCATAGCACATTTTGCAGAAAATTGTGATCAGGATCAAATCAATGAAAAGAGGTTAGGGTACAAAGAGATTTGTATAAGCGCAAATCACTCCAATAGCACATTTTGCAGAAAATTGTGATTAGGATCACATCAATGGAAAGAGGTTAGGGTACAAAGAGGTTTGTAAAAGCCAAATCTATCCTATTGCACATTTTGCAGAAAATTGTGATTAGGATCACATCAATGGAAAGAGGTTAGGGTACAAAGAGATTTGTATAAGCGCAAATCTATCCCATAGCACATTTTTCAGAAAATTGAGATTAGGATCACATCAATGGAAAGAGGTTAGGGTACAAAGAGATTTGTAAAAGCGCAAATCTATCCCATAGCACATTTTTCAGAAAATTGTAACTAGGATCACATCAATGGAAAGAGGTTACGGTGCAAAGAGATTTGTATAAGCGCAAATCTATCCCATAGCACATTGTGCAGAAAATTGTGATTAGGATCAAATCAATGGAAAGAGGTTATGGTACAAAGAGATTTGTAAAAGCGCAAATCTATCCCATAGCACATTTTTCAGAAAATTGTGATTAGGATCACATCAATGGAAAGAGGTTAGGGTACAAAGAAATTTGTATAAGCGCAAATCTATCCCATAGCACATTTTGCAGAAAATTGTGATTAGGATCACATCAATGGAAAGAGGTTAGGGTACAAAGAGATTTGTAAAAGCGCAAATCTATCCCATAGCACATTTTTCAGAAAATTGTGATTAGGATCACATCAATGGAAAAAGGTTAGGGTACAAAGAGATTTGTAAAAGCGCAAATCTATCCCATAGCACATTTTTCAGAAAATTGTGATTAGGATCACATCAATGGAAAGAGGTTAGGGTACAAAGAGATTTGTATAAGCGCAAATCTATCACATAGCACATTTTGCAGAAAATTTTGATTATGATCACATAAATGCAAAGAGGTTAGGGTACAAAGAGATTTGTAAAAGCGCAAATCTATCCCATAGCACATTTTTCCGAAAATTGTGATTAGGATCACATCAAAGGAAAGAGGTTAGGGTACAAAGAGGTTTGTAAAAGCGCAAATCTATCCCATAGCACATTTTTCAGAAAGTTGTGATTAGGATCACATTAATGGAAAGAGGTTAGGGTACAAAGAGATTTGTATAAGCGCAAATCTATCCCATAGCACATTTTTCAGAAAATTGTGATTAGGATCACATCAATGGAAAGAGGTTAGGGTACAAAGAGTTTTGTAAAAGCGCAAATCTATCCCATAGCACATTTTGCAGAAAATTGTGATTAGGATCACATAAATGCAAAGAGGTTAGGGTACAAAAAGATTTGTAAAAGCGCAAATCTATCCCATAGCACATTTTGTAGAAAATTGTGATAAGGATCAAATAAATGGAAAGAGGTTAGGGTACAAAGAGATTTGTAAAAGCGCAAATCTATCCCATAGCACATTTTGCAGAAAATTGTGATCAGGATCAAATCAATGAAAAGAGGTTAGGGTACAAAGAGATTTGTATAAGCGCAAATCACTCCAATAGCACATTTTGCAGAAAATTGTGATTAGGATCACATCAATGGAAAGAGGTTAGGGTACAAAGAGATTTGTAAAAGCGCAAATCTATCCCATAGCACATTTTTCAGAAAATTGTGATTAGGATCACATCAATGGAAAGAGGTTAGGGTACAAAGAGATTTGTATAAGCGCAAATCTATCCCATAGCACATTTTGCAGAAAATTGTGATTAGGATCACATCAATGGAAAGAGGTTAGGGTACAAAGACATTTGTAAAAGCGCAAATCTATCCCATAGCACATTTTTCAGAAAATTGTGATTAGGATCACATCAATGGAAAGAGGTTAGGGTACAAAGAGATTTGTAAAAGCGCAAATCTATCCCATAGCACATTTTGCAGAAAATTGTGATTAGGATCACATCAATGGAAAGAGGTTAGGGTACAAAGAGATTTGTATAAGCGCAAATCTATCCCATAGCACATTTTGCAGAAAATTGTGATTAGGATCACATCAATGGAAAGAGGTTAGGGTACAAAGAGATTTGTAAAAGCGCAAATCTATCCCATAGCACATTTTTCAGAAAATTGTGATTAGGATCACATCAATGGAAAGAGGTTAGGGTACAAAGAGATTTGTAAAAGCGCAAATCTATCCCATAGCACATTTTTCAGAAAATTGTGATTAGGATCACATCAATGGAAAGAGGTTAGGGTACATAGAGGTTTGTAAAAGCCAAATCTATCCCATAGCACATTTTTCAGAAAATTGTGATTAGGATCACATCAATGGAAAGAGGTTAGGGTACAAAGAGGTTTGTAAAAGCGCAAATCTATCCCATATCACATTTTTCTGAAAATTGTGATTAGGATCACATCAATGGAAAGAGGTTAGGGTACAAAGAGATTTGTATAAGCGCAAATCTATCCCATAGCACATTTTGCAGAAAATTGTGATTAGGATCACATCAATGGAAAGAGGTTAGGGTACAAAGAGATTTGTAAAAGCGCAAATCTATCCCGTAGCACATTTTTCAGAAAATTGTGATTAGGATCACATCAATGGAAAGAGGATAGGGTACAAAGAGATTTGTAAAAGCGCAAATCTATCCCATAGCACATTTTTCAGAAAACTGTGATTAGGATCACATCAATGGAAAGAGGTTAGGGTACAAAGAGGTTTGTAAAAGCCAAATCTACCCCATAGCACATTTTGCAGAAAATTGTGATTAGGATTACATCAATGGAAAGAGGTTAGGGTACAAAAAGATTTGTAAAAGCGCAAATCTATCCCATAGCACATTTTTCAGAAAATTGTGATTAGGATCACATCAATGGAAAGAGGTTAGGGTACAAAGAGATTTGTAAAATCGCAAATCTATCCCATAGCACATTTTTCAGAAAATTGTGATTAGGATCACATCAATGGAAAGAGGTTAGTGTACAATGAGATTTGTATAAGCGCAAATCTATCCCATAGCACATTTTGCAGAAAATTGTGATTAGGATCACATCAATGGAAAGAGGTTAGGGTACAAAGAGATTTGTAAAAGCGCAAATCTATCCCATAGCACATTTTGCAGAAAATTGTGATTAGGATCACATCAATGGAAAGAGGTTAGGGTACTAAGAGGTTTGTAAAAGCCAAATCTATCCCATAGCACATTTTGCAGAAAATTGTGATTAGGATAACATCAATGGAAAGAGGTTAGGGTACAAAGAGATTTGTAAAAGCGCAAATCTATCCCATAGCACATTTTGCAGAAAATTGTGATTAGGATCACATCAATGGAAAGAGGTTAGGGTACAAAGAGATTTGTATAAGCGCAAATCTATCCCATAGCACATTTTGCAGAAAATTGTGATTAGGATCACATCAATGGAAAGAGGTTAGGGTACAAAGACATTTGTAAAAGCGCAAATCTATCCCATAGCACATTTTTCAGAAAATTGTGATTAGGATCACATCAATAGAAAGAGGTTATGGTACAAAGAGATTTGTAAAAGCGCAAATCTATCCCATAGCACATTTTGCAGAAAATTGTGATTAGGATCACATCAATGGAAAGAGGTTAGGGTACAAAGAGATTTGTATAAGCGCAAATCTATCCCATAGCACATTTTGCAGAAAATTGTGATTAGGATCACATCAATGGAAAGAGGTTAGGGTACAAAGAGATTTGTAAAAGCGCAAATCTATCCCATAGCACATTTTTCAGAAAATTGTGATTAGGATCACATCAATGGAAAGAGGTTAGGGTACAAAGAGATTTGTAAAAGCGCAAATCTATCCCATAGCACATTTTTCAGAAAATTGTGATTAGGATCACATCAATGGAAAGAGGTTAGGGTACATAGAGGTTTGTAAAAGCCAAATCTATCCCATAGCACATTTTTCAGAAAATTGTGATTAGGATCACATCAATGGAAAGAGGTTAGGGTACAAAGAGGTTTGTAAAAGCGCAAATCTATCCCATATCACATTTTTCAGAAAATTGTGATTAGGATCACATCAATGGAAAGAGGTTAGGGAACAAAGAGATTTGTATAAGCGCAAATCTATCCCATAGCACATTTTTCAGAAAATTGTGATTAGGATCACATCAATGGAAAGAGGTTAGGGTACAAAGAGATTTGTAAAAGCGCAAATCTATCCCATAGCACATTTTTCAGAAAATTGTGATTAGGATCACATCAATGGAAAGAGGTTAGGGTACAAAGAGATTTGTAAAAGCGCAAATCTATCCCATAGCACATTTTTCAGAAAATTGTGATTAGGATCACATCAATGGAAAGAGGTTAGGGTACAAAGAGATTTGTAAAAGCGCAAATCTATCCCATAGCACATTTTTCAGAAAATTGTGATTAGGATCACATCAATGGAAAGAGGTTAGGGTACAAAGAGATTTGTAAAAGCGCAAATCTATCCCATAGCACATTTTTCAGAAAATTGTGATTAGGATCACATCAATGGAAAGAGGTTAGGGTACAAAGAGATTTGTATAAGCGCAAATCTATCCCATAGCACATTTTGCAGAAAATTGTGATTAGGATCACATCAATGGAAAGAGGTTAGGGTACAAAGAGATTTGTATAAGCGCAAATCTATCCCATAGCACATTTTGCAGAAAATTGTGATTAGGATCACATAAATGCAAAGAGGTTAGGGTACAAAGAGATTTGTAAAAGCGCAAATCTATCCCATAGCACATTTTGCAGAAAATTGTTATTAGGATCACATAAATGCAAAGAGGTTAGGGTACAAAGAGATTTGTAAAAGCGGAAATCTAACCCATAGCACATTTTGCAGAAAATTGTGATTGGGATCACATAAATGCAAAGAGGTTAGGTTACAAAGAGATTTGTAAAAGCGCAAATCTATCCCATAGCACATTTTGCAGAAAATTGTGATTAGGATCACATAAATGCAAAGAGGTTAGGGTACAAAGAGATTTGTAAAAGCGCAAATCTATCCCATAGCACATTTTGTAGAAAATGGTGATAAGGATCACATAAATGGAAAGAGGTTAGGGTACTAAGAGACTTGTAAAAGCGCAAATCTATCCCATAGCACATTTTGCAGAAAATTGTGATTAGGATCACATAAATGGAAAGAGGTTAGGGTACAAAGAGATTTGTAAAAGCGCAAATCTATCCCATAGCACATTTTGCAGAAAATAGTGATCAGGATCAAATCAATGAAAAGAGGTTAGGGTACAAAGAGATTTGTATAAGCGCAAATCACTCCCATAGCACATTTTGCAGAAAATTGTGATTAGGATCACATCAATGGAAAGAGGTTAGGGTACAAAGAGATTTGTATAAGCGCAAATCTATCCCATAGCACATTTTGCAGAAAATTGTGATTAGGATCATATAAATGAAAAGAGGTTAGGGTACGAAGGAATTTGTAAAAGCGCAAATCACTCCCATAACACATTTTGCAGGAAATTTTGATTATGATCACATAAATGGAAAGAGGTTAGGGTACAAAGAGATTTGTATAAGCGCAAATCTATGCCATAGCACATTTTTCAGAAAATTGTGATTAGGATCACATCAATGGAAAGAGGTTAGGGTACAAAGAGATTTGTAAAAGCGCAAATCTATCCCATAGCACATTTTGCAGAAAATTGTGATTATGATCACATAAATGCAAAGAGGTTAGGGTACAAAGAGATTTGTAAAAGCGCAAATCTATCCCATAGCACATTTTGCAGAAAATTGTGATTAGGATCACATAAATGCAAAGAGGTTAGGGTACAAAGAGATTTGTAAAAGCGCAAATCTATCCCATAGCACATTTTGTAGAAAATTGTGATAAGGATCACATAAATGGAAAGAGGTTAGGGTACTAAGAGACTTGTAAAAGCGCAAATCTATCCCATAGCACATTTTGCAGAAAATTGTGATTAGGATCACATCAATGGAAAGAGGTTAGGGTACAAAGAGGTTTGTAAAAGCCAAATCTATCCCATAGCACATTTTGCAGAAAATTGTGATTAGGATCACATCAATGGAAAGAGGTTAGGGTACAAAGAGATTTGTAAAAGCGCAAATCTATCCCATAGCACATTTTTCAGAAAATTGTGATTAGGATCACATCAATGGAAAGAGGTTAGGGTACAAAGAGATTTGTATAAGCGCAAATCTATCCCATAGCACATTTTGCAGAAAATTGTGATTAGGATCACATCAATGGAAAGAGGTTAGGGTACAAAGAGATTTGTAAAAGCGCAAATCTATCCCATATCACATTTTTCAAAAAATTGTGATTAGGATCACATCAATGGAAAGAGGTTAGGGTACAAAGAGATTTGTATAAGCGCAAATCTATCCCATAGCACATTTTGCAGAAAATTGTGATTAGGATCACATCAATGGAAAGAGGTTAGGGTACAAAGAGATTTGTAAAAGCGCAAATCTATCCCATAGCACATTTTTCAGAAAATTGTGATTAGGATCACATCAATGGAAAGAGGTTAGGGTACAAAGAGATTTGTATAAGCGCAAATCTATCCCATAGCACATTTTTCAGAAAATTGTGATTAGGATCACATCAATGGAAAGAGGTTAGGGTACAAAGAGATTTGTATAATCGCAAATCTATCCCATAGCACATTTTGAAGAAAATTGTGATTAGGATCACATCAATGGAAAGAAGTTATTGTACAAAGAGATTTGTAAAAGCGCAAATCTATCCCATAGCACATTTTTCAGAAAATTGTGATTAGGATCACTTCAATGGAAAGAGGTTAGGGTACAAAGAGATTTGTATAAGCGCAAATCTATCCCATAGCACATTTTGCAGAAAATTGTAATTAGGATCACATCAATGGAAAGAGGTTAGGGTACAAAGAGACTTGTAAAAGCGCAAATCTATCCCATAGCACATTTTTCAAAAAATTGTGATTAGGATCATATAAATGAAAAGAGGTTAGGGTACGAAGGAATTTGTAAAAGCGCAAATCACTCCCATAACACATTTTGCAGAAAATTGTGATTATGATCACATAATTGGAATGAGGTTAGGGTCCAAAGATATTTGTATAAGCGCAAATCTATCCCATAGCACATTTTGCAGAAAATTGTGACTAGGATCACATCAATGGAAAGAGGTTAGGGTACAAAGACATTTGTAAAAGCGCAAATCTATCCCATAGCACATTTTTCAGAAAATTGTGATTAGGATCACATCAATGGAAAGAGGTTAGGGTACAAAGAGATTTGTAAAAGCGCAAATCTATCATATAGCACATTTTGCAGAAAATTGTGATCAGGGCCAAATCAATGAAAAGAGGTTAGGGTACAAAGAGATTTGAATAAGCGCCAATCACTCCCATAGCACATTTTGCAGAAAATTGTGATTAGGATCATATAAATGAAAAGAGGTTAGGGTACGAAGGAATTTGTAAAATCGCAAATCACTCCCATAACACATTTTGCAGAAAATTGTGATTATGATCACATAAATGGAAAGAGGTTAGGGTACAAAGAGATTTGTATAAGCGCAAATCTATCCCATAGCACATTTTGCAGAAAATTGTGATTAGGATCATATAAATGAAAAGAGGTTAGGGTACGAAGGAATTTGTAAAATCGCAAATCACTCCCATAACACATTTTGCAGAAAATTGTGATTATGATCACATCAATGGAAAGAGGTTAGGGTACAAATAGATTTGTAAAAGCGCAAATCTATCCCATAGCACATTTTTCAGAAAGTTGTGATTAGGATCACATTAATGGAAAGAGGTTAGGGTACAAAGAGATTTGTATAAGCGCAAATCTATCCCATAGCACATTTTGCAGAAAATTGTGATTAGGATCACATCAATGGAAAGAGGTTAGGGCACAAAGAGATTTGTAAAAGCGCAAATCTATCCCATAGCACATTTTTCAGAAAATTGTGATTAGGATCACATCAATGGAAAGAGGTTAGGGTACAAAGAGATTTGTATAAGCGCAAATCTATTACATAACACATTTTGCAGAAAATTGTGATTATGATCACATAAATGCAATCTATCCCATAGCACATTTTGCAGAAAATTGTGATTAGGATCACATAAATGCAAAGAGGTTAGGGTACAAAGAGATTTGTAAAAGCGCAAATCCATCCCATAGCACATTTTGCAGAAAATTGTGATAAGGGTCACATAAATGGAAAGAGGTTAGGGTACTAAGAGACTCGTAAAAGCGCAAATCTATCCCATAGCACATTTTGCAGAAAATTGTGATTAGGATCACATAAATGGAAAGAGGTTAGGGTACAAAGAGATTTGTAAAAGCGCAAATCTATCCCATAGCACATTTTTCAGAAAATTGTGATTAGGATCACATCAATTGAAAGAGGTTAGGGTACAAAGAGATTTGTAAAAGCGCAAATCTATCCCATAGCACATTTTGCAGAAAATTGTGATTAGGATCACATCAATTGAAAGAGGTTAGGGTACAAAGAGATTTGTAAAAGCGCAAATCTATCCCATAACACATTTTTCAGAAAATTGAGATTAGGATCACATCAATGGAAAGAGGTTAGGGTACAAAGAGATTTGTAAAAGCGCAAATCTATCCCATAGCACATTTTTCAGAAAATTGTGATTAGGATCACATCAATGGAAAGAGGTTAGGGTACAAAGAGATTTGTATAAGCGCAAATCTATCCCATAGCACATTTTGCAGAAAATTGTGATTAGGATCACATCAATGGAAAGAGGTTAGGGTACAAAGAGATTTGTAAAAGCGCAAATCTATCCCATAGCACATTTTTCAGAAAATTGTAATTAGGATCACATTAATGGAAAGAGGTTAGGGTACAAAGAGATTTGTATAAGCGCAAATCTATCCCATAGCACATTTTGCAGAAAAATGTGATTAGGATCACATCAATGGAAAGAGGTTGGGGTACAAAGAAATTTGTAAAAGCGCAAATCTATCCCATAGCACATTTTTCAGAAAATTGTGATTAGGATCACATCAATGGAAAGAGGTTAAAGTATAAAGAGATTTGTATAAGCGCAAATCTACCCCAAAGCACATTTTGCAGAAAATTGTGATTAGGATCACATAAATTGAAAAGAGGTTAGGGTACAAAGAGATTTGTAAAAGCGCAAATCTATCCCATAGCACATTTTGCAGAAAATTGTTATTAGGATCACATAAATGCAAAGAGGTTAGGGTACAAAGAGATTTGTAAAAGCGCAAATCTAACCCATAGCACATTTTGCAGAAAATTGTGATAAGGATCACATAAATGGAAAGAGGTTAGGGTACTAAGAGACTTGTAAAAGCGCAAATCTATCCCATAGCACATTTTGCAAAAAATTGTGATTAGAATCACATAAATGGAAAGAGGTTAGGGTACAAAGAGATTTGTAAAACCGCAAATCTATCCCATAGCACATGTTGCAGAAAATTGTGATTATGATCACATAAATGGAAAGAGGTTAGGGTACAAAGAGATTTGTATAAGCGCAAATCTGTCCCATAGCACATTTTGCAGAAAATTGTGATTAGGATCACATCAATGGAAAGAGGTTAGGGTACAAAGACGTTTGTAAAAGCCAAATCTATCCCATAGCACATTTTGCAGAAAATTGTGATTAGGATCACATCAATGGAAAGAGGTTAGGGTACAAAGAGATTTGTAAAAGCGCAAATCTATCCCATAGCACATTTTTCAGAAAATTGTGATTAGGATCACATCAATGGAAAGAGGTTAGGGTACAAAGAGATTTGTAAAAGCGCAAATCTATCCCATAGCACATTTTTCAGAAAATTGTGATTAGGATCACATCAATGGAAAGAGGTTAGGGTACAAAGAGATTTGTAAAAGCGCAAATCAATCCCATAGCATATTTTTCAGAAAATTGTGATTAGGATCACATCAATGGAAAGAGGTTAGGGTACAAAGAGATTTGTAAGAGCGCAAATCTATCCCATAGCACATTTTGCAGAGAATTGTGATTAGGATCACATCAATGGAAAGAGGTTAGGGTACAAAGAGATTTGTAAAAGCGCAAATCTATCTCATAGCACATTTTTCAGAAAATTGTGATTAGGATCACATCAATGGAAAGAGGTTAGGGTACAAAGAGATTTGTAAAAGCGCAAATCTATCCCATAGCACATTTTGCAGAAAATTGTGATTAGGATCACATCAATGGAAAGAGGTTAGGGTACAAAGAGATTTGTAAAATCGCAAATCTATCCCATAGCACATTTTTCAGAAAATTGTGATTAGGATCACATCAATGGAAAGAGGTTAGGGTACAAAGAGATTTGTAAAATCGCAAATCTATCCCATAGCACATTTTTCAGAAAATTGTGATTAGGATCACATCAATGGAAAGAGGTTAGGGTACAAAGAGATTTGTATAAGCGCAAATCTATCCCATAGCACATTTTGCAAAAAATTGTGATTAGGATCACATCAATGGAAAGAGGTTAGGGTACAAAGAGATTTGTAAAAGCGCAAATCTATCCCATAGCACATTTTTCAGAAAATTGTGATTAGGATCACATCAATGGAAAGAGATTAGGGTACAAAGAGATTTGTAAAAGCGCAAATCTATCCCACAGCACATTTTTCAGTAAATTGTGATTAGGATCACATCAATGGAAAGAGGTTAGGGTACAAAGAGATTTGTAAAAGCGCAAATCTATCCCATAGCACATTTTTTAGAAAATTGTGATTAGGATCACATCAATGGAAAGAGGTTAGGGTACAAAGAGATTTGTATAAGCTCAAATCTATCCCATAGCACATTTTGCAGAAAATTGTGATTAGGATCACATCAATGGAAAGAGGTTAGGGTACAAAGAGATTTGTAAAAGCGCAAATCTATCCCATAGCACATTTTTCAGAAAATTGTGATTAGGATCACATCAATGGAAAGAGGTTAGGGTACAAAGAGATTTGTATAAGCGCAAATCTATCCCATAGCACATTTTGCAGAAAATTGTGATTAGGATCACATCAATGGAAAGAGGTTAGGGTACAAAGAGATTTGTATAAGCGCAAATCTATCCCATAGCACATTTTGCAGAAAATTGTGATTAGGATCACATAAATGCAAAGAGGTTAGGGTACAAAGAGATTTGTAAAAGCGCAAATCTATCCCATAGCACATTTTGCAGAAAATTGTTATTAGGATCACATAAATGCAAAGAGGTTAGGGTACAAAGAGATTTGTAAAAGCGGAAATCTAACCCATAGCACATTTTGCAGAAAATTGTGATTGGGATCACATAAATGCAAAGAGGTTAGGTTACAAAGAGATTTGTAAAAGCGCAAATCTATCCCATAGCACATTTTGCAGAAAATTGTGATTAGGATCACATAAATGCAAAGAGGTTAGGGTACAAAGAGATTTGTAAAAGCGCAAATCTATCCCATAGCACATTTTGTAGAAAATGGTGATAAGGATCACATAAATGGAAAGAGGTTAGGGTACTAAGAGACTTGTAAAAGCGCAAATCTATCCCATAGCACATTTTGCAGAAAATTGTGATTAGGATCACATAAATGGAAAGAGGTTAGGGTACAAAGAGATTTGTAAAAGCGCAAATCTATCCCATAGCACATTTTGCAGAAAATAGTGATCAGGATCAAATCAATCAAAAGAGGTTAGGGTACAAAGAGATTTGTATAAGCGCAAATCACTCCCATAGCACATTTTGCAGAAAATTGTGATTAGGATCACATCAATGGAAAGAGGTTAGGGTACAAAGAGATTTGTATAAGCGCAAATCTATCCCATAGCACATTTTGCAGAAAATTGTGATTAGGATCATATAAATGAAAAGAGGTTAGGGTACGAAGGAATTTGTAAATGCGCAAATCACTCCCATAACACATTTTGCAGGAAATTTTGATTATGATCACATAAATGGAAAGAGGTTAGGGTACAAAGAGATTTGTATAAGCGCAAATCTATCCCATAGCACATTTTTCAGAAAATTGTGATTAGGATCACATCAATGGAAAGAGGTTAGGGTACAAAGAGATTTGTAAAAGCGCAAATCTATCCCATAGCACATTTTGCAGAAAATTGTGATTATGATCACATAAATGCAAAGAGGTTAGGGTACAAAGAGATTTGTAAAAGCGCAAATCTATCCCATAGCACATTTTGCAGAAAATTGTGATTAGGATCACATAAATGCAAAGAGGTTAGGGTACAAAGAGATTTGTAAAAGCGCAAATCTATCCCATAGCACATTTTGTAGAAAATTGTGATAAGGATCACATAAATGGAAAGAGGTTAGGGTACTAAGAGACTTGTAAAAGCGCAAATCTATCCCATAGCACATTTTGCAGAAAATTGTGATTAGGATCACATCAATGGAAAGAGGTTAGGGTACAAAGAGGTTTGTAAAAGCCAAATCTATCCCATAGCACATTTTGCAGAAAATTGTGATTAGGATCACATCAATGGAAAGAGGTTAGGGTACAAAGAGATTTGTAAAAGCGCAAATCTATCCCATAGCACATTTTTCAGAAAATTGTGATTAGGATCACATCAATGGAAAGAGGTTAGGGTACAAAGAGATTTGTATAAGCGCAAATCTATCCCATAGCACATTTTGCAGAAAATTGTGATTAGGATCACATCAATGGAAAGAGGTTAGGGTACAAAGAGATTTGTAAAAGCGCAAATCTATCCCATATCACATTTTTCAGAAAATTGTGATTAGGATCACATCAATGGAAAGAGGTTAGGGTACAAAGAGATTTGTATAAGCGCAAATCTATCCCATAGCACATTTTGCAGAAAATTGTGATTAGGATCACATCAATGGAAAGAGGTTAGGGTACAAAGAGATTTGTAAAAGCGCAAATCTATCCCATAGCACATTTTTCAGAAAATTGTGATTAGGATCACATCAATGGAAAGAGGTTAGGGTACAAAGAGATTTGTATAAGCGCAAATCTATCCCATAGCACATTTTTCAGAAAATTGTGATTAGGATCACATCAATGGAAAGAGGTTAGGGTACAAAGAGATTTGTATAATCGCAAATCTATCCCATAGCACATTTTGAAGAAAATTGTGATTAGGATCACATCAATGGAAAGAAGTTATTGTACAAAGAGATTTGTAAAAGCGCAAATCTATCCCATAGCACATTTTTCAGAAAATTGTGATTAGGATCACTTCAATGGAAAGAGGTTAGGGTACAAAGAGATTTGTATAAGCGCAAATCTATCCCATAGCACATTTTGCAGATAATTGTAATTAGGATCACATCAATGGAAAGAGGTTAGGGTACAAAGAGACTTGTAAAAGCGCAAATCTATCCCATAGCACATTTTTCAAAAAATTGTGATTAGGATCATATAAATGAAAAGAGGTTAGGGTACGAAGGAATTTGTAAAAGCGCAAATCACTCCCATAACACATTTTGCAGAAAATTGTGATTATGATCACATAATTGGAATGAGGTTAGGGTCCAAAGATATTTGTATAAGCGCAAATCTATCCCATAGCACATTTTGCAGAAAATTGTGACTAGGATCACATCAATGGAAAGAGGTTAGGGTACAAAGACATTTGTAAAAGCGCAAATCTATCCCATAGCACATTTTTCAGAAAATTGTGATTAGGATCACATCAATGGAAAGAGGTTAGGGTACAAAGAGATTTGTAAAAGCGCAAATCTATCATATAGCACATTTTGCAGAAAATTGTGATCAGGGTCAAATCAATGAAAAGAGGTTAGGGTACAAAGAGATTTGAATAAGCGCCAATCACTCCCATAGCACATTTTGCAGAAAATTGTGATTAGGATCATATAAATGAAAAGAGGTTAGGGTACGAAGGAATTTGTAAAATCGCAAATCACTCCCATAACACATTTTGCAGAAAATTGTGATTATGATCACATAAATGGAAAGAGGTTAGGGTACAAAGAGATTTGTATAAGCGCAAATCTATCCCATAGCACATTTTGCAGAAAATTGTGATTAGGATCATATAAATGAAAAGAGGTTAGGGTACGAAGGAATTTGTAAAATCGCAAATCACTCCCATAACACATTTTTCAGAAAATTGTGATTATGATCACATCAATGGAAAGAGGTTAGGGTACAAATAGATTTGTAAAAGCGCAAATCTATCCCATAGCACATTTTTCAGAAAGTTGTGATTAGGATCACATTAATGGAAAGAGGTTAGGGTACAAAGAGATTTGTATAAGCGCAAATCTATCCCATAGCACATTTTGCAGAAAATTGTGATTAGGATCACATCAATGGAAAGAGGTTAGGGCACAAAGAGATTTGTAAAAGCGCAAATCTATCCCATAGCACATTTTTCAGAAAATTGTGATTAGGATCACATCAATGGAAAGAGGTTAGGGTACAAAGAAATTTGTATAAGCGCAAATCTATTACATAACACATTTTGCAGAAAATTGTGATTATGATCACATAAATGCAATCTATCCCATAGCACATTTTGCAGAAAATTGTGATTAGGATCACATAAATGCAAAGAGGTTAGGGTACAAAGAGATTTGTAAAAGCGCAAATCCATCCCATAGCACATTTTGCAGAAAATTGTGATAAGGGTCACATAAATGGAAAGAGGTTAGGGTACTAAGAGACTCGTAAAAGCGCAAATCTATCCCATAGCACATTTTGCAGAAAATTGTGATTAGGATCACATAAATGGAAAGAGGTTAGGGTACAAAGAGATTTGTAAAAGCGCAAATCTATCCCATAGCACATTTTTCAGAAAATTGTGATTAGGATCACATCAATTGAAAGAGGTTAGGGTACAAAGAGATTTGTAAAAGCGCAAATCTATCCCATAGCACATTTTGCAGAAAATTGTGATTAGGATCACATCAATTGAAAGAGGTTAGGGTACAAAGAGATTTGTAAAAGCGCAAATCTATCCCATAACACATTTTTCAGAAAATTGAGATTAGGATCACATCAATGGAAAGAGGTTAGGGTACAAAGAGATTTGTAAAAGCGCAAATCTATCCCATAGCACATTTTTCAGAAAATTGTGATTAGGATCACATCAATGGAAAGAGGTTAGGGTACAAAGAGATTTGTATAAGCGCAAATCTATCCCATAGCACATTTTGCAGAAAATTGTGATTAGGATCACATCAATGGAAAGAGGTTAGGGTACAAAGAGATTTGTAAAAGCGCAAATCTATCCCATAGCACATTTTTCAGAAAATTGTAATTAGGATCACATTAATGGAAAGAGGTTAGGGTACAAAGAGATTTGTATAAGCGCAAATCTATCCCATAGCACATTTTGCAGAAAAATGTGATTAGGATCACATCAATGGAAAGAGGTTGGGGTACAAAGAAATTTGTAAAAGCGCAAATCTATCCCATAGCACATTTTTCAGAAAATTGTGATTAGGATCACATCAATGGAAAGAGGTTAAAGTATAAAGAGATTTGTATAAGCGCAAATCTACCCCAAAGCACATTTTGCAGAAAATTGTGATTAGGATCACATAAATTGAAAAGAGGTTAGGGTACAAAGAGATTTGTAAAAGCGCAAATCTATCCCATAGCACATTTTGCAGAAAATTGTTATTAGGATCACATAAATGCAAAGAGGTTAGGGTACAAAGAGATTTGTAAAAGCGCAAATCTAACCCATAGCACATTTTGCAGAAAATTGTGATAAGGATCACATAAATGGAAAGAGGTTAGGGTACTAAGAGACTTGTAAAAGCGCAAATCTATCCCATAGCACATTTTGCAAAAAATTGTGATTAGAATCACATAAATGGAAAGAGGTTAGGGTACAAAGAGATTTGTAAAACCGCAAATCTATCCCATAGCACATGTTGCAGAAAATTGTGATTATGATCACATAAATGGAAAGAGGTTAGGGTACAAAGAGATTTGTATAAGCGCAAATCTGTCCCATAGCACATTTTGCAGAAAATTGTGATTAGGATCACATCAATGGAAAGAGGTTAGGGTACAAAGACGTTTGTAAAAGCCAAATCTATCCCATAGCACATTTTGCAGAAAATTGTGATTAGGATCACATCAATGGAAAGAGGTTAGGGTACAAAGAGATTTGTAAAAGCGCAAATCTATCCCATAGCACATTTTTCAGAAAATTGTGATTAGGATCACATCAATGGAAAGAGGTTAGGGTACAAAGAGATTTGTAAAAGCGCAAATCTATCCCATAGCACATTTTTCAGAAAATTGTGATTAGGATCACATCAATGGAAAGAGGTTAGGGTACAAAGAGATTTGTAAAAGCGCAAATCAATCCCATAGCATATTTTTCAGAAAATTGTGATTAGGATCACATCAATGGAAAGAGGTTAGGGTACAAAGAGATTTGTAAGAGCGCAAATCTATCCCATAGCACATTTTGCAGAGAATTGTGATTAGGATCACATCAATGGAAAGAGGTTAGGGTACAAAGAGATTTGTAAAAGCGCAAATCTATCTCATAGCACATTTTTCAGAAAATTGTGATTAGGATCACATCAATGGAAAGAGGTTAGGGTACAAAGAGATTTGTAAAAGCGCAAATCTATCCCATAGCACATTTTGCAGAAAATTGTGATTAGGATCACATCAATGGAAAGAGGTTAGGGTACAAAGAGATTTGTAAAATCGCAAATCTATCCCATAGCACATTTTTCAGAAAATTGTGATTAGGATCACATCAATGGAAAGAGGTTAGGGTACAAAGAGATTTGTAAAATCGCAAATCTATCCCATAGCACATTTTTCAGAAAATTGTGATTAGGATCACATCAATGGAAAGAGGTTAGGGTACAAAGAGATTTGTATAAGCGCAAATCTATCCCATAGCACATTTTGCAAAAAATTGTGATTAGGATCACATCAATGGAAAGAGGTTAGGGTACAAAGAGATTTGTAAAAGCGCAAATCTATCCCATAGCACATTTTTCAGAAAATTGTGATTAGGATCACATCAATGGAAAGAGATTAGGGTACAAAGAGATTTGTAAAAGCGCAAATCTATCCCACAGCACATTTTTCAGTAAATTGTGATTAGGATCACATCAATGGAAAGAGGTTAGGGTACAAAGAGATTTGTAAAAGCGCAAATCTATCCCATAGCACATTTTTTAGAAAATTGTGATTAGGATCACATCAATGGAAAGAGGTTAGGGTACAAAGAGATTTGTATAAGCTCAAATCTATCCCATAGCACATTTTGCAGAAAATTGTGATTAGGATCACATCAATGGAAAGAGGTTAGGGTACAAAGAGATTTGTAAAAGCGCAAATCTATCCCATAGCACATTTTTCAGAAAATTGTGATTAGGATCACATCAATGGAAAGAGGTTAGGGTACAAAGAGATTTGTATAAGCGCAAATCTATCCCATAGCACTTTTTGCAGAAAATTGTGTTTAGGATCACATCAATGGAAAGAGGTTAGGGTACAAAGAGATTTGTAAAAGCGCAAATCTATCCCATAGCACATTTAACAGAAAATTGTGATTAGGATCACATCAATGGAAAGAGGTTAGGGTACAAAGAGATTTGTATAAGCGCAAATCTATCCCATAGCACATTGTGCAGAAAATTGTGATTAGGATCACATCAATGGAAAGAGGTTAGGGTACAAAGAGATTTGTAAAAGCACAAATCTATCCCATAGCACATTTTTCAGAAAATTGTGATTAGGATCACATCAATGGAAAGAGGTTAGGGTACAAAGAGATTTATAAAAGCGCAAATCTATCCCATAGCACATTTTTCAGAAAATTGTGGTTAGGATCACATCAATGGAAAGAGGTTAGGGTACAAAGAGATTTGTAAAAGCGCAAATCTATCCCATAGCACATTTTTCAGAAAATTGTGATTAGGATCACATCAATGGAAAGAGGTTAGGGTGCAAAGAGATTTGTATAAGCGCAAATCTATCCCATAGCACATTTTGCAGAAAATTGTGATTAGGATCGCATCAATGGAAAGAGGTTATGGTACAAAGAGATTTGTAAAAGCGCAAATCTATCCCATAGCACATTTTTCAGAAAATTGTGATTAGGATCACATCAATGGAAATAGGTTAGGGTACAAAGAGATTTGTAAAAGCGCAAATCTATCCCATAGCACATTTTTTAGTAAATTGTGATTAGGATCACATCAATGGAAAGAGGTTAGGGTACAAAGAGATTTGTAAAAGCGCAAATCTATCCCATAGCACATTTTTCAGAAAATTGTGATTAGGATCACATCAATGGAAAGAGGTTGGGGTACAAAGAGATTTGTAAAAGCGCAAATCTATCCCATAGCACATTTTTCAGAAAATTGTGATTAGGATCACATCAATGGAATGAGGTTATGGTACAAAGAGATTTGTAAAAGCGCAAATCTATCCCATAGCACATTTTTCAGAAAATTGTGATTAGGATCACATCAATGGAAAGAGGTTAGGGTACAAAGAGATTTGTAAAAGCGCAAATCTATCCCATAGCACATTTTTTAGTAAATTGTGATTAGGATCACATCAATGGAAAGAGGTTAGGGTACAAAGAGATTTGTATAAGCGCAAATCTATCCCATAGCACATTTTGCAGAAAATTGTGATTAGGATCACATCAATGGAAAGAGGTTGGGGTTCAAAGAGATTTGTAAAAGCGCAAATCTATCCCATAGCACATTTTTCAGAAAATTGTGATTAGGATCACATCAATGGAAAGAGGTTAGGGTACAAAGAGATTTGTATAAGCGCAAATCTATCCCATAGCACATTTTGCAGAAAATTGTGATTAGGATCACATCAATGGAAAGAGGTTAGGGTACAAAGAGATTTGTAAAAGCGCAAATCTATCCCATAGCACATTTTTCAGAAAATTGTAATTAGGATCACATTAATGGAAAGAGGTTAGGGTACAAAGAGATTTGTATAAGCGCAAATCTATCCCATAGCACATTTTGCAGAAAAATGTGATTAGGATCACATCAATGGAAAGAGGTTGGGGTACAAAGAAATTTGTAAAAGCGCAAATCTATCCCATAGCACATTTTTCAGAAAATTGTGATTAGGATCACATCAATGGAAAGAGGTTAAAGTATAAAGAGATTTGTATAAGCGCAAATCTACCCCAAAGCACATTTTGCAGAAAATTGTGATTAGGATCACATAAATTGAAAAGAGGTTAGGGTACAAAGAGATTTGTAAAAGCGCAAATCTATCCCATAGCACATTTTGCAGAAAATTGTTATTAGGATCACATAAATGCAAAGAGGTTAGGGTACAAAGAGATTTGTAAAAGCGCAAATCTAACCCATAGCACATTTTGCAGAAAATTGTGATAAGGATCACATAAATGGAAAGAGGTTAGGGTACTAAGAGACTTGTAAAAGCGCAAATCTATCCCATAGCACATTTTGCAAAAAATTGTGATTAGAATCACATAAATGGAAAGAGGTTAGGGTACAAAGAGATTTGTAAAACCGCAAATCTATCCCATAGCACATGTTGCAGAAAATTGTGATTATGATCACATAAATGGAAAGAGGTTAGGGTACAAAGAGATTTGTATAAGCGCAAATCTGTCCCATAGCACATTTTGCAGAAAATTGTGATTAGGATCACATCAATGGAAAGAGGTTAGGGTACAAAGACGTTTGTAAAAGCCAAATCTATCCCATAGCACATTTTGCAGAAAATTGTGATTAGGATCACATCAATGGAAAGAGGTTAGGGTACAAAGAGATTTGTAAAAGCGCAAATCTATCCCATAGCACATTTTGCAGAAAATTGTGATTAGGATCACATCAATGGAAAGAGGTTAGGGTACAAAGACGTTTGTAAAAGCCAAATCTATCCCATAGCACATTTTGCAGAAAATTGTGATTAGGATCACATCAATGGAAAGAGGTTAGGGTACAAAGAGATTTGTAAAAGCGCAAATCTATCCCATAGCACATTTTTCAGAAAATTGTGATTAGGATCACATCAATGGAAAGAGGTTAGGGTACAAAGAGATTTGTAAAAGCGCAAATCTATCCCATAGCACATTTTTCAGAAAATTGTGATTAGGATCACATCAATGGAAAGAGGTTAGGGTACAAAGAGATTTGTAAAAGCGCAAATCAATCCCATAGCATATTTTTCAGAAAATTGTGATTAGGATCACATCAATGGAAAGAGGTTAGGGTACAAAGAGATTTGTAAGAGCGCAAATCTATCCCATAGCACATTTTGCAGAGAATTGTGATTAGGATCACATCAATGGAAAGAGGTTAGGGTACAAAGAGATTTGTAAAAGCGCAAATCTATCTCATAGCACATTTTTCAGAAAATTGTGATTAGGATCACATCAATGGAAAGAGGTTAGGGTACAAAGAGATTTGTAAAAGCGCAAATCTATCCCATAGCACATTTTGCAGAAAATTGTGATTAGGATCACATCAATGGAAAGAGGTTAGGGTACAAAGAGATTTGTAAAATCGCAAATCTATCCCATAGCACATTTTTCAGAAAATTGTGATTAGGATCACATCAATGGAAAGAGGTTAGGGTACAAAGAGATTTGTAAAATCGCAAATCTATCCCATAGCACATTTTTCAGAAAATTGTGATTAGGATCACATCAATGGAAAGAGGTTAGGGTACAAAGAGATTTGTATAAGCGCAAATCTATCCCATAGCACATTTTGCAAAAAATTGTGATTAGGATCACATCAATGGAAAGAGGTTAGGGTACAAAGAGATTTGTAAAAGCGCAAATCTATCCCATAGCACATTTTTCAGAAAATTGTGATTAGGATCACATCAATGGAAAGAGATTAGGGTACAAAGAGATTTGTAAAAGCGCAAATCTATCCCACAGCACATTTTTCAGTAAATTGTGATTAGGATCACATCAATGGAAAGAGGTTAGGGTACAAAGAGATTTGTAAAAGCGCAAATCTATCCCATAGCACATTTTTTAGAAAATTGTGATTAGGATCACATCAATGGAAAGAGGTTAGGGTACAAAGAGATTTGTATAAGCTCAAATCTATCCCATAGCACATTTTGCAGAAAATTGTGATTAGGATCACATCAATGGAAAGAGGTTAGGGTACAAAGAGATTTGTAAAAGCGCAAATCTATCCCATAGCACATTTTTCAGAAAATTGTGATTAGGATCACATCAATGGAAAGAGGTTAGGGTACAAAGAGATTTGTATAAGCGCAAATCTATCCCATAGCACTTTTTGCAGAAAATTGTGTTTAGGATCACATCAATGGAAAGAGGTTAGGGTACAAAGAGATTTGTAAAAGCGCAAATCTATCCCATAGCACATTTAACAGAAAATTGTGATTAGGATCACATCAATGGAAAGAGGTTAGGGTACAAAGAGATTTGTATAAGCGCAAATCTATCCCATAGCACATTGTGCAGAAAATTGTGATTAGGATCACATCAATGGAAAGAGGTTAGGGTACAAAGAGATTTGTAAAAGCACAAATCTATCCCATAGCACATTTTTCAGAAAATTGTGATTAGGATCACATCAATGGAAAGAGGTTAGGGTACAAAGAGATTTATAAAAGCGCAAATCTATCCCATAGCACATTTTTCAGAAAATTGTGGTTAGGATCACATCAATGGAAAGAGGTTAGGGTACAAAGAGATTTGTAAAAGCGCAAATCTATCCCATAGCACATTTTTCAGAAAATTGTGATTAGGATCACATCAATGGAAAGAGGTTAGGGTGCAAAGAGATTTGTATAAGCGCAAATCTATCCCATAGCACATTTTGCAGAAAATTGTGATTAGGATCGCATCAATGGAAAGAGGTTATGGTACAAAGAGATTTGTAAAAGCGCAAATCTATCCCATAGCACATTTTTCAGAAAATTGTGATTAGGATCACATCAATGGAAATAGGTTAGGGTACAAAGAGATTTGTAAAAGCGCAAATCTATCCCATAGCACATTTTTTAGTAAATTGTGATTAGGATCACATCAATGGAAAGAGGTTAGGGTACAAAGAGATTTGTAAAAGCGCAAATCTATCCCATAGCACATTTTTCAGAAAATTGTGATTAGGATCACATCAATGGAAAGAGGTTGGGGTACAAAGAGATTTGTAAAAGCGCAAATCTATCCCATAGCACATTTTTCAGAAAATTGTGATTAGGATCACATCAATGGAATGAGGTTATGGTACAAAGAGATTTGTAAAAGCGCAAATCTATCCCATAGCACATTTTTCAGAAAATTGTGATTAGGATCACATCAATGGAAATAGGTTAGGGTACAAAGAGATTTGTAAAAGCGCAAATCTATCCCATAGCACATTTTTTAGTAAATTGTGTTTAGGATCACATCAATGGAAAGAGGTTAGGGTACAAAGAGATTTGTATAAGCGCAAATCTATCCCATAGCACATTTTGCAGAAAATTGTGATTAGGATCACATCAATGGAAAGAGGTTGGGGTTCAAAGAGATTTGTAAAAGCGCAAATCTATCCCATAGCACATTTTTCAGAAAATTGTGATTAGGATCACATCAATGGAAAGAGGTTAGGGTACAAAGAGATTTGTATAAGCGCAAATCTATCCCATAGCACATTTTGCAGAAAATTGTGATTAGGATCACATCAATGGAAAGAGGTTAGGGTACAAAGAGATTTGTAAAAGCGCAAATCTATCCCATAGCACATTTTTCAGAAAATTGTAATTAGGATCACATTAATGGAAAGAGGTTAGGGTACAAAGAGATTTGTATAAGCGCAAATCTATCCCATAGCACATTTTGCAGAAAATTGTGATTAGGATCACATCAATGGAAAGAGGTTGGGGTACAAAGAAATTTGTAAAAGCGCAAATCTATCCCATAGCACATTTTTCAGAAAATTGTGATTAGGATCACATCAATGGAAAGAGGTTAAAGTATAAAGAGATTTGTATAAGCGCAAATCTACCCCAAAGCACATTTTGCAGAAAATTGTGATTAGGATCACATAAATTGAAAAGAGGTTAGGGTACAAAGAGATTTGTAAAAGCGCAAATCTATCCCATAGCACATTTTGCAGAAAATTGTTATTAGGATCACATAAATGCAAAGAGGTTAGGGTACAAAGAGATTTGTAAAAGCGCAAATCTAACCCATAGCACATTTTGCAGAAAATTGTGATAAGGATCACATAAATGGAAAGAGGTTAGGGTACTAAGAGACTTGTAAAAGCGCAAATCTATCCCATAGCACATTTTGCAAAAAATTGTGATTAGAATCACATAAATGGAAAGAGGTTAGGGTACAAAGAGATTTGTAAAACCGCAAATCTATCCCATAGCACATGTTGCAGAAAATTGTGATTATGATCACATAAATGGAAAGAGGTTAGGGTACAAAGAGATTTGTATAAGCGCAAATCTGTCCCATAGCACATTTTGCAGAAAATTGTGATTAGGATCACATCAATGGAAAGAGGTTAGGGTACAAAGACGTTTGTAAAAGCCAAATCTATCCCATAGCACATTTTGCAGAAAATTGTGATTAGGATCACATCAATGGAAAGAGGTTAGGGTACAAAGAGATTTGTAAAATCGCAAATCTATCCCATAGCACATTTTTCAGAAAATTGTGATTAGGATCACATCAATGGAAAGAGGTTAGGGTACAAAGAGATTTGTAAAAGCGCAAATCTATCCCATAGCACATTTTTCAGAAAATTGTGATTAGGATCACATCAATGGAAAGAGGTTAGGGTACAAAGAGATTTGTAAAAGCGCAAATCAATCCCATAGCATATTTTTCAGAAAATTGTGATTAGGATCACATCAATGGAAAGAGGTTAGGGTACAAAGAGATTTGTAAGAGCGCAAATCTATCCCATAGCACATTTTGCAGAGAATTGTGATTAGGATCACATCAATGGAAAGAGGTTAGGGTACAAAGAGATTTGTAAAAGCGCAAATCTATCTCATAGCACATTTTTCAGAAAATTGTGATTAGGATCACATCAATGGAAAGAGGTTAGGGTGCAAAGAGATTTGTAAAAGCGCAAATCTATCCCATAGCACATTTTTCAGAAAATTGTGATTAGGATCACATCAATGGAAAGAGGTTAGGGTACAAAGAGATTTGTAAAAGCGCAAATCTATCCCATAGCACATTTTTCAGAAAATTGTGATTAGGATCACATCAATGGAAAGAGGTTAGGGTACAAAGAGATTTGTAAAATCGCAAATCTATCCCATAGCACATTTTTCAGAAAATTGTGATTAGGATCACATCAATGGAAAGAGGTTAGGGTACAAAGAGATTTGTATAAGCGCAAATCTATCCCATAGCACATTTTGCAAAAAATTGTGATTAGGATCACATCAATGGAAAGAGGTTAGGGTACAAAGAGATTTGTAAAAGCGCAAATCTATCCCATAGCACATTTTTCAGAAAATTGTGATTAGGATCACATCAATGGAAAGAGATTAGGGTACAAAGAGATTTGTAAAAGCGCAAATCTATCCCACAGCACATTTTTCAGTAAATTGTGATTAGGATCACATCAATGGAAAGAGGTTAGGGTACAAAGAGATTTGTAAAAGCGCAAATCTATCCCATAGCACATTTTTTAGAAAATTGTGATTAGGATCACATCAATGGAAAGAGGTTAGGGTACAAAGAGATTTGTATAAGCTCAAATCTATCCCATAGCACATTTTGCAGAAAATTGTGATTAGGATCACATCAATGGAAAGAGGTTAGGGTACAAAGAGATTTGTAAAAGCGCAAATCTATCCCATAGCACATTTTTCAGAAAATTGTGATTAGGATCACATTAATGGAAAGAGGTTAGGGTACAAAGAGATTTGTATAAGCGCAAATCTATCCCATAGCACTTTTTGCAGAAAATTGTGTTTAGGATCACATCAATGGAAAGAGGTTAGGGTACAAAGAGATTTGTAAAAGCGCAAATCTATCCCATAGCACATTTAACAGAAAATTGTGATTAGGATCACATCAATGGAAAGAGGTTAGGGTACAAAGAGATTTGTATAAGCGCAAATCTATCCCATAGCACATTGTGCAGAAAATTGTGATTAGGATCACATCAATGGAAAGAGGTTAGGGTACAAAGAGATTTGTAAAAGCGCAAATCTATCCCATAGCACATTTTTCAGAAAATTGTGATTAGGATCACATCAATGGAAAGAGGTTAGGGTACAAAGAGATTTGTAAAAGCGCAAATCTATCCCATAGCACATTTTTCAGAAAATTGTGGTTAGGATCACATCAATGGAAAGAGGTTAGGGTACAAAGAGATTTGTAAAAGCGCAAATCTATCCCATAGCACATTTTTCAGAAAATTGTGATTAGGATCACATCAATGGAAAGAGGTTAGGGTGCAAAGAGATTTGTATAAGCGCAAATCTATCCCATAGCACATTTTGCAGAAAATTGTGATTAGGATCGCATCAATGGAAAGAGGTTATGGTACAAAGAGATTTGTAAAAGCGCAAATCTATCCCATAGCACATTTTTCAGAAAATTGTGATTAGGATCACATCAATGGAAATAGGTTAGGGTACAAAGAGATTTGTAAAAGCGCAAATCTATCCCATAGCACATTTTTTAGTAAATTGTGATTAGGATCACATCAATGGAAAGAGGTTAGGGTACAAAGAGATTTGTAAAAGCGCAAATCTATCCCATAGCACATTTTTCAGAAAATTGTGATTAGGATCACATCAATGGAAAGAGGTTGGGGTACAAAGAGATTTGTAAAAGCGCAAATCTATCCCATAGCACATTTTTCAGAAAATTGTGATTAGGATCACATCAATGGAATGAGGTTATGGTACAAAGAGATTTGTAAAAGCGCAAATCTATCCCATAGCACATTTTTCAGAAAATTGTGATTAGGATCACATCAATGGAAATAGGTTAGGGTACAAAGAGATTTGTAAAAGCGCAAATCTATCCCATAGCACATTTTTTAGTAAATTGTGATTAGGATCACATCAATGGAAAGAGGTTAGGGTACAAAGAGATTTGTATAAGCGCAAATCTATCCCATAGCACATTTTGCAGAAAATTGTGATTAGGATCACATCAATGGAAAGAGGTTGGGGTTCAAAGAGATTTGTAAAAGCGCAAATCTATCCCATAGCACATTTTTCAGAAAATTGTGATTAGGATCACATCAATGGAAAGAGGTTAGGGTACAAAGAGATTTGTATAAGCGCAAATCTATCCCATAGCACATTTTGCAGAAGATTGTGATTAGGATCACATCAATGGAAAGAGGTTAGGGTACAAAGAGATTTGTAAAAGCGCAAATCTATCCCATAGCACATTTTTCAGAAAATTGTGATTAGGATCACATCAATGGAAAGAGGTTAGGGTACAAAGAGATTTGTATAAGCGCAAATCTATCCCATAGCATATTTTGCAGAAAATTGTGATTAGGATCACATCAATGGAAAGAGGTTAGGGTACAAAGAGATTTGTTTAAGCGCAAATCTATCCCATAGCACATTTTTCAGAAAATTGTGATTAGGATCATATAAATGAAAAGAGGTTAGGGTACGAAGAAATTTGTAAAATCGCAAATCACTCCCATAACACATTTTTCATAAAATTGTGATTAGGATCACATCAATGGAAAGAGGTTAGGGTACAAAGAGATTTGTAAAAGCGCAAATCTATCCCATAGCACATTTTGCAGAAAATTGTGATTAGGATCATATAAATGAAAAGAGGTTAGGGTACGAAGGAATTTGTAAAATCGCAAAACACTCCCATAACACATTTTGCAGAAAATTGTGATTATGATCACATAAATGGAAAGAGGTTAGGGTACAAAGAGATTTGTATAAGCGCAAATCTATCCCATAGCACATTTTGCAGAAAATTGTGATTAGGATCATATAAATGAAAAGAGTTTAGGGTACGAAGAAATTTGTAAAATCGCAAATCACTCCCATAACACATTTTTCAGAAAATTGTGATTATGATCACATAAATGGAAAGAGGTTAGGCTACAAAGAGATTTGTATAAGCGCAAATCTATCCCATAGCGCATTTTGCAGAAAATTGTGATTAGGATCACATCAATGGAAAGAGGTTAGGGTACAAAGAGATTTGTAAAAGCGCAAATCTATCCCATAGCACATTTTTCAGAAAATTGTGATTAGGATCACATCAATGCAAAGAGGTTAGGGTACAAAGAGATTTGTAAAAGCGCAAATCTATCCCATAGCACATTTTGCAGAAAATTGTGATAAGGATCACATAAATGGAAAGAGGTTAGGGTACTAAGAGACTTGTAAAAGCGCAAATCTATCCCATAGCACATTTTGCAAAAAATTGTGATTAGGATCACATAAATGGAAAGAGGTTAGGGTACAAAGAGATTTGTAAAAGCGCAAATCTATCCCATAGCACATTTTGCAGAAAATTGTGATCAGGATCAAATCAATGAAAAGAGGTTAGGGTACAAAGAGATTTGTATAAGCGCAAATCACTGCAATAGCACATTTTGCTGAAAATTGTGATTAGGATCACATCAATGGAAAGAGGTTGGGGTACAAAGAGATTTGTAAAAGCGCAAATCTATCCCATAGCACATTTTTCAGAAAATTGTGATTAGGATCACATCAATGGAATGAGGTTATGGTACAAAGAGATTTGTAAAAGCGCAAATCTATCCCATAGCACATTTTTCAGAAAATTGTGATTAGGATCACATCAATGGAAATAGGTTAGGGTACAAAGAGATTTGTAAAAGCGCAAATCTATCCCATAGCACATTTTTTAGTAAATTGTGATTAGGATCACATCAATGGAAAGAGGTTAGGGTACAAAGAGATTTGTATAAGCGCAAATCTATCCCATAGCACATTTTGCAGAAAATTGTGATTAGGATCACATCAATGGAAAGAGGTTGGGGTTCAAAGAGATTTGTAAAAGCGCAAATCTATCCCATAGCACATTTTTCAGAAAATTGTGATTAGGATCACATCAATGGAAAGAGGTTAGGGTACAAAGAGATTTGTATAAGCGCAAATCTATCCCATAGCACATTTTGCAGAAAATTGTGATTAGGATCACATCAATGGAAAGAGGTTAGGGTACAAAGAGATTTGTAAAAGCGCAAATCTATCCCATAGCACATTTTTCAGAAAATTGTAATTAGGATCACATTAATGGAAAGAGGTTAGGGTACAAAGAGATTTGTATAAGCGCAAATCTATCCCATAGCACATTTTGCAGAAAAATGTGTTTAGGATCACATCAATGGAAAGAGGTTGGGGTACAAAGAAATTTGTAAAAGCGCAAATCTATCCCATAGCACATTTTTCAGAAAATTGTGATTAGGATCACATCAATGGAAAGAGGTTAAAGTATAAAGAGATTTGTATAAGCGCAAATCTACCCCAAAGCACATTTTGCAGAAAATTGTGATTAGGATCACATAAATTGAAAAGAGGTTAGGGTACAAAGAGATTTGTAAAAGCGCAAATCTATCCCATAGCACATTTTGCAGAAAATTGTTATTAGGATCACATAAATGCAAAGAGGTTAGGGTACAAAGAGATTTGTAAAAGCGCAAATCTAACCCATAGCACATTTTGCAGAAAATTGTGATAAGGATCACATAAATGGAAAGAGGTTAGGGTACTAAGAGACTTGTAAAAGCGCAAATCTATCCCATAGCACATTTTGCAAAAAATTGTGATTAGAATCACATAAATGGAAAGAGGTTAGGGTACAAAGAGATTTGTAAAACCGCAAATCTATCCCATAGCACATGTTGCAGAAAATTGTGATTATGATCACATAAATGGAAAGAGGTTAGGGTACAAAGAGATTTGTATAAGCGCAAATCTGTCCCATAGCACATTTTGCAGAAAATTGTGATTAGGATCACATCAATGGAAAGAGGTTAGGGTACAAAGACGTTTGTAAAAGCCAAATCTATCCCATAGCACATTTTGCAGAAAATTGTGATTAGGATCACATCAATGGAAAGAGGTTAGGGTACAAAGAGATTTGTAAAAGCGCAAATCTATCCCATAGCACATTTTTCAGAAAATTGTGATTAGGATCACATCAATGGAAAGAGGTTAGGGTACAAAGAGATTTGTAAAAGCGCAAATCTATCCCATAGCACATTTTTCAGAAAATTGTGATTAGGATCACATCAATGGAAAGAGGTTAGGGTACAAAGAGATTTGTAAAAGCGCAAATCAATCCCATAGCATATTTTTCAGAAAATTGTGATTAGGATCACATCAATGGAAAGAGGTTAGGGTACAAAGAGATTTGTAAGAGCGCAAATCTATCCCATAGCACATTTTGCAGAGAATTGTGATTAGGATCACATCAATGGAAAGAGGTTAGGGTACAAAGAGATTTGTAAAAGCGCAAATCTATCTCATAGCACATTTTTCAGAAAATTGTGATTAGGATCACATCAATGGAAAGAGGTTAGGGTACAAAGAGATTTGTAAAAGCGCAAATCTATCCCATAGCACATTTTGCAGAAAATTGTGATTAGGATCACATCAATGGAAAGAGGTTAGGGTACAAAGAGATTTGTAAAATCGCAAATCTATCCCATAGCACATTTTTCAGAAAATTGTGATTAGGATCACATCAATGGAAAGAGGTTAGGGTACAAAGAGATTTGTAAAAGCGCAAATCTATCCCACAGCACATTTTTCAGTAAATTGTGATTAGGATCACATCAATGGAAAGAGGTTAGGGTACAAAGAGATTTGTAAAAGCGCAAATCTATCCCATAGCACATTTTTTAGAAAATTGTGATTAGGATCATATCAATGGAAAGAGGTTAGGGTACAAAGAGATTTGTATAAGCTCAAATCTATCCCATAGCACATTTTGCAGAAAATTGTGATTAGGATCACATCAATGGAAAGAGGTTAGGGTACAAAGAGATTTGTAAAAGCGCAAATCTATCCCATAGCACATTTTTCAGAAAATTGTGATTAGGATCACATCAATGGAAAGAGGTTAGGGTACAAAGAGATTTGTATAAGCGCAAATCTATCCCATAGCACTTTTTGCAGAAAATTGTGTTTAGGATCACATCAATGGAAAGAGGTTAGGGTACAAAGAGATTTGTAAAAGCGCAAATCTATCCCATAGCACATTTAACAGAAAATTGTGATTAGGATCACATCAATGGAAAGAGGTTAGGGTACAAAGAGATTTGTATAAGCGCAAATCTATCCCATAGCACATTGTGCAGAAAATTGTGATTAGGATCACATCAATGGAAAGAGGTTAGGGTACAAAGAGATTTGTAAAAGCGCAAATCTATCCCATAGCACATTTTTCAGAAAATTGTGATTAGGATCACATCAATGGAAAGAGGTTAGGGTACAAAGAGATTTGTAAAAGCGCAAATCTATCCCATAGCACATTTTTCAGAAAATTGTGGTTAGGATCACATCAATGGAAAGAGGTTAGGGTACAAAGAGATTTGTAAAAGCGCAAATCTATCCCATAGCACATTTTTCAGAAAATTGTGATTAGGATCACATCAATGGAAAGAGGTTAGGGTGCAAAGAGATTTGTATAAGCGCAAATCTATCCCATAGCACATTTTGCAGAAAATTGTGATTAGGATCGCATCAATGGAAAGAGGTTATGGTACAAAGAGATTTGTAAAAGCGCAAATCTATCCCATAGCACATTTTTCAGAAAATTGTGATTAGGATCACATCAATGGAAATAGGTTAGGGTACAAAGAGATTTGTAAAAGCGCAAATCTATCCCATAGCACATTTTTTAGTAAATTGTGATTAGGATCACATCAATGGAAAGAGGTTAGGGTACAAAGAGATTTGTAAAAGCGCAAATCTATCCCATAGCACATTTTTCAGAAAATTGTGATTAGGATCACATCAATGGAAAGAGGTTGGGGTACAAAGAGATTTGTAAAAGCGCAAATCTATCCCATAGCACATTTTTCAGAAAATTGTGATTAGGATCACATCAATGGAATGAGGTTATGGTACAAAGAGATTTGTAAAAGCGCAAATCTATCCCATAGCACATTTTTCAGAAAATTGTGATTAGGATCACATCAATGGAAATAGGTTAGGGTACAAAGAGATTTGTAAAAGCGCAAATCTATCCCATAGCACATTTTTTAGTAAATTGTGATTAGGATCACATCAATGGAAAGAGGTTAGGGTACAAAGAGATTTGTATAAGCGCAAATCTATCCCATAGCACATTTTGCAGAAAATTGTGATTAGGATCACATCAATGGAAAGAGGTTGGGGTTCAAAGAGATTTGTAAAAGCGCAAATCTATCCCATAGCACATTTTTCAGAAAATTGTGATTAGGATCACATCAATGGAAAGAGGTTAGGGTACAAAGAGATTTGTATAAGCGCAAATCTATCCCATAGCACATTTTGCAGAAGATTGTGATTAGGATCACATCAATGGAAAGAGGTTAGGGTACAAAGAGATTTGTAAAAGCGCAAATCTATCCCATAGCACATTTTTCAGAAAATTGTGATTAGGATCACATCAATGGAAAGAGGTTAGGGTACAAAGAGATTTGTATAAGCGATAATCTATCCCATAGCATATTTTGCAGAAAATTGTGATTAGGATCACATCAATGGAAAGAGGTTAGGGTACAAAGAGATTTGTTTAAGCGCAAATCTATCCCATAGCACATTTTGCAGAAAATTGTGATTAGGATCATATAAATGAAAAGAGGTTAGGGTACGAAGAAATTTGTAAAATCGCAAATCACTCCCATAACACATTTTTCATAAAATTGTGATTAGGATCACATCAATGGAAAGAGGTTAGGGTACAAAGAGATTTGTAAAAGCGCAAATCTATCCCATAGCACATTTTGCAGAAAATTGTGATTAGGATCATATAAATGAAAAGAGGTTAGGGTACGAAGGAATTTGTAAAATCGCAAAACACTCCCATAACACATTTTGCAGAAAATTGTGATTATGATCACATAAATGGAAAGAGGTTAGGGTACAAAGAGATTTGTATAAGCGCAAATCTATCCCATAGCACATTTTGCAGAAAATTGTGATTAGGATCATATAAATGAAAAGAGGTTAGGGTACGAAGAAATTTGTAAAATCGCAAATCACTCCCATAACACATTTTTCAGAAAATTGTGATTATGATCACATAAATGGAAAGAGGTTAGGCTACAAAGAGATTTGTATAAGCGCAAATCTATCCCATAGCGCATTTTGCAGAAAATTGTGATTAGGATCACATCAATGGAAAGAGGTTAGGGTACAAAGAGATTTGTAAAAGCGCAAATCTATCCCATAGCACATTTTTCAGAAAATTGTGATTAGGATCACATCAATGCAAAGAGGTTAGGGTACAAAGAGATTTGTAAAAGCGCAAATCTATCCCATAGCACATTTTGCAGAAAATTGTGATAAGGATCACATAAATGGAAAGAGGTTAGGGTACTAAGAGACTTGTAAAAGCGCAAATCTATCCCATAGCACATTTTGCAGAAAATTGTGATTAGGATCACATAAATGGAAAGAGGTTAGGGTACAAAGAGATTTGTAAAAGCGCAAATCTATCCCATAGCACATTTTGCAGAAAATTGTGATCAGGATCAAATCAATGAAAAGAGGTTAGGGTACAAAGAGATTTGTATAAGCGCAAATCACTGCAATAGCACATTTTGCTGAAAATTGTGATTAGGATCACATCAATGGAAAGAGGTTAGGGTACAAAGAGGTTTGTAAAAGCCAAATCTATCCTATTGCACATTTTGCAGAAAATTGTGATTAGGATCACATCAATGGAAAGAGGTTAGGTTACAAAGAGATTTGTATAAGCGCAAATCTATCCCATAGCACATTTTTCAGAAAATTGAGATTAGGATCACATCAATGGAAAGAGGTTAGGGTACAAAGAGATTTGTAAAAGCGCAAATCTATCCCATAGCACATTTTTCAGAAAATTGTAACTAGGATCACATCAATGGAAAGAGGTTATGGTGCAAAGAGATTTGTATAAGCGCAAATCTATCCCATAGCACATTTTGCAGAAAATTGTGATTAGGATCAAATCAATGGAAAGAGGTTATGGTACAAAGAGATTTGTAAAAGCGCAAATCTATCCCATAGCACATTTTTCAGAAAATTGTGATTAGGATCACATCAATGGAAAGAGGTTAGGGTACAAAGAAATTTGTATAAGCGCAAATCTATCCCATGGCACATTTTGCAGAAAATTGTGATTAGGATCACATCAATGGAAAGAGGTTAGGGTACAAAGAGATTTGTAAAAGCGCAAATCTATCCCATAGCACATTTTTCAGAAAATTGTGATTAGGACCACATCAATGGAAAGAGGTTAGTGTACAAAGAGATTTGTATTAGCGCAAATCTATCCCATAGCACATTTTGCAGAAAATTGTGATTAGGATCACATCAATGGAAAGAGGTTAGGGTACAAAGAGATTTGTAAAAGCGCAAATCTATCCATAGCACATTTTTCAGAAAATTGTGATTAGGATCACATCAATGGAAAGAGGTTAGGGTACAAAGAGATTTGTTTAAGCGCAAATCTATCCCATAGCACATTTTGCAGAAAATTGTGATTAGGATCATATAAATGAAAAGAGGTTAGGGTACGAAGAAATTTGTAAAATCGCAAATCACTCCCATAACACATTTTTCAGAAAATTGTGATTAGGATCACATCAATGGAAAGAGGTTAGGGTACAAAGAGATTTGTATAAGCGCAAATCTATCCCATAGCACATTTTGCAGAAGATTGTGATTAGGATCACATCAATGGAAAGAGGTTAGGGTACAAAGAGATTTGTAAAAGCGCAAATCTATCCCATAGCACATTTTTCAGAAAATTGTGATTAGGATCACATCAATGGAAAGAGGTTAGGGTACAAAGAGATTTGTATAAGCGCAAATCTATCCCATAGCATATTTTGCAGAAAATTGTGATTAGGATCACATCAATGGAAAGAGGTTAGGGTACAAAGAGATTTGTTTAAGCGCAAATCTATCCCATAGCACATTTTGCAGAAAATTGTGATTAGGATCATATAAATGAAAAGAGGTTAGGGTACGAAGAAATTTGTAAAATCGCAAATCACTCCCATAACACATTTTTCAGAAAATTGTGATTAGGATCACATCAATGGAAAGAGGTTAGGGTACAAAGAGATTTGTATAAACGCAAATCTATCCCATAGCACATTTTGTAGAAAATTGTAATTAGGATCACATCAATGGAAAGAGGTTAGGGTACAAAGAGATTTGTATAAGCGCAAATCTATCCCATAGCACATTTTGCAGAAAATTGTGATTAGGATTATATAAATGAAAAGAGGTTAGGGTACGAAGGAATTTGTAAAATCGCAAATCACTCCCATAACACATTTTGCAGAAAATTGTGATTATGATCACATAAATGGAAAGAGGTTAGGGTACAAAGAGATTTGTATAAGCGCAAATCTATCCCATAGCACATTTTGCAGAAAATTGTGATTAGGATCACATCAATGGAAAGAGGTTAGGGTACAAAGAGATTTGTATAAGCGCAAATCTATCCCATAGCATATTTTGCAGAAAATTGTGATTAGGATCACATCAATGGAAAGAGGTTAGGGTACAAAGAGATTTGTTTAAGCGCAAATCTATCCCATAGCACATTTTGCAGAAAATTGTGATTAGGATCATATAAATGAAAAGAGGTTAGGGTACGAAGAAATTTGTAAAATCGCAAATCACTCCCATAACACATTTTTCAGAAAATTGTGATTAGGATCACATCAATGGAAAGAGGTTAGGGTACAAAGAGATTTGTATAAGCGCAAATCTATCCCATAGCACATTTTGCAGAAAATTGTGATTAGGATCACATCAATGGAAAGAGGTTAGGGTACAAAGAGATTTGTAAAAGCGCAAATCTATCCCATAGCATATTTTGCAGAAAATTGTGATTAGGATCACATCAATGGAAAGAGGTTAGGGTACAAAGAGATTTGTTTAAGCGCAAATCTATCCCATAGCACATTTTGCAGAAAATTGTGATTAGGATCATATAAATGAAAAGAGGTTAGGGTACGAAGAAATTTGTAAAATCGCAAATCACTCCCATAACACATTTTTCAGAAAATTGTGATTAGGATCACATCAATGGAAAGAGGTTAAGGTACAAAGAGATTTGTATAAACGCAAATCTATCCCATAGCACATTTTGCAGAAAATTGTAATTAGGATCACATCAATGGAAAGAGGTTAGGGTACAAAGAGATTTGTATAAGCGCAAATCTATCCCATAGCACATTTTTCAGAAAATTGTGATTAGGATCACATCAATGGAAAGAGGTTAGGGTACAAAGAGATTTGTATAAGCGCAAATCTATCCCATAGCACATTTTGCAGAAAATTGTGATTAGGATCACATCAATGGAAAGAGGTTAGGGTACAAAGAGATTTGTTTAAGCGCAAATCTATCCCATAGCACATTTTGCAGAAAATTGTGATTAGGATCATATAAATGAAAAGAGGTTAGGGTACGAAGAAATTTGTAAAATCGCAAATCACTCCCATAACACATTTTTCAGAAAATTGTGATTAGGATCACATCAATGGAAAGAGGTTAGGGTACAAAGAGATTTGTATAAACGCAAATCTATCCCATAGCACATTTTGCAGAAAATTGTAATTAGGATCACATCAATGGAAAGAGGTTAGGGTACAAAGAGATTTGTATAAGCGCAAATCTATCCCATAGCACATTTTGCAGAAAATTGTGATTAGGATCACATCAATGGAAAGAGGTTAGGGTACAAAGAGATTTGTAAAAGCGCAAATCTATCCCATTGCATATTTTGCAGAAAATTGTGATTAGGATCACATCAATAGAAAGAGGTTAGGGTACAAAGAGATTTGTATAAGCGCAAATCTATCCCATTGCATATTTTGCAGAAAATTGTGATTAGGATCACATCAATAGAAAGAGGTTAGGGTACAAAGAGATTTGTTTAAGCGCAAATCTATCCCATAGCACATTTTGCAGAAAATTGTGATTAGGATCACATCAATGGAAAGAGGTTAGGGTACAAAGAGATTTGTAAAAGCGCAAATCTATCCATAGCACATTTTTCAGAAAATTGTGATTAGGATCACATCAATGGAAAGAGGTTAGGGTACAAAGAGATTTGTTTAAGCGCAAATCTATCCCATAGCACATTTTGCAGAAAATTGTGATTAGGATCATATAAATGAAAAGAGGTTAGGGTACGAAGAAATTTGTAAAATCGCAAATCACTCCCATAACACATTTTTCAGAAAATTGTGATTAGGATCACATCAATGGAAAGAGGTTAGGGTACAAAGAGATTTGTATAAGCGCAAATCTATCCCATAGCACATTTTGCAGAAGATTGTGATTAGGATCACATCAATGGAAAGAGGTTAGGGTACAAAGAGATTTGTAAAAGCGCAAATCTATCCCATAGCACATTTTTCAGAAAATTGTGATTAGGATCACATCAATGGAAAGAGGTTAGGGTACAAAGAGATTTGTATAAGCGCAAATCTATCCCATAGCATATTTTGCAGAAAATTGTGATTAGGATCACATCAATGGAAAGAGGTTAGGGTACAAAGAGATTTGTTTAAGCGCAAATCTATCCCATAGCACATTTTGCAGAAAATTGTGATTAGGATCATATAAATGAAAAGAGGTTAGGGTACGAAGAAATTTGTAAAATCGCAAATCACTCCCATAACACATTTTTCAGAAAATTGTGATTAGGATCACATCAATGGAAAGAGGTTAGGGTACAAAGAGATTTGTATAAACGCAAATCTATCCCATAGCACATTTTGCAGAAAATTGTAATTAGGATCACATCAATGGAAAGAGGTTAGGGTACAAAGAGATTTGTATAAGCGCAAATCTATCCCATAGCACATTTTGCAGAAAATTGTGATTAGGATTATATAAATGAAAAGAGGTTAGGGTACGAAGGAATTTGTAAAATCGCAAATCACTCCCATAACACATTTTGCAGAAAATTGTGATTATGATCACATAAATGGAAAGAGGTTAGGGTACAAAGAGATTTGTATAAGCGCAAATCTATCCCATAGCACATTTTGCAGAAAATTGTGATTAGGATCACATCAATGGAAAGAGGTTAGGGTACAAAGAGATTTGTATAAGCGCAAATCTATCCCATAGCATATTTTGCAGAAAATTGTGATTAGGATCACATCAATGGAAAGAGGTTAGGGTACAAAGAGATTTGTATAAGCGCAAATCTATCCCATAGCACATTTTGCAGAAAATTGTGATTAGGATTATATAAATGAAAAGAGGTTAGGGTACGAAGGAATTTGTAAAATCGCAAATCACTCCCATAACACATTTTGCAGAAAATTGTGATTATGATCACATCAATGGAAAGAGGTTAGGGTACAAAGAGATTTGTATAAGCGCAAATCTATCCCATAGCACATTTTGCAGAAAATTGTGATTAGGATCACATCAATGGAAAGAGGTTAGGGTACAAAGAGATTTGTATAAGCGCAAATCTATCCCATAGCATATTTTGCAGAAAATTGTGATTAGGATCACATCAATGGAAAGAGGTTAGGGTACAAAGAGATTTGTTTAAGCGCAAATCTATCCCATAGCACATTTTGCAGAAAATTGTGATTAGGATCATATAAATGAAAAGAGGTTAGGGTACGAAGAAATTTGTAAAATCGCAAATCACTCCCATAACACATTTTTCAGAAAATTGTGATTAGGATCACATCAATGGAAAGAGGTTAGGGTACAAAGAGATTTGTATAAGCGCAAATCTATCCCATAGCACATTTTGCAGAAGATTGTGATTAGGATCACATCAATGGAAAGAGGTTAGGGTACAAAGAGATTTGTAAAAGCGCAAATCTATCCCATAGCATATTTTGCAGAAAATTGTGATTAGGATCACATCAATGGAAAGAGGTTAGGGTACAAAGAGATTTGTTTAAGCGCAAATCTATCCCATAGCACATTTTGCAGAAAATTGTGATTAGGATCATATAAATGAAAAGAGGTTAGGGTACGAAGAAATTTGTAAAATCGCAAATCACTCCCATAACACATTTTTCAGAAAATTGTGATTAGGATCACATCAATGGAAAGAGGTTAGGGTACAAAGAGATTTGTATAAACGCAAATCTATCCCATAGCACATTTTGCAGAAAATTGTAATTAGGATCACATCAATGGAAAGAGGTTAGGGTACAAAGAGATTTGTATAAGCGCAAATCTATCCCATAGCACATTTTTCAGAAAATTGTGATTAGGATCACATCAATGGAAAGAGGTTAGGGTACAAAGAGATTTGTATAAGCGCAAATCTATCCCATAGCACATTTTGCAGAAAATTGTGATTATGATCACATCAATGGAAAGAGGTTAGGGTACAAAGAGATTTGTTTAAGCGCAAATCTATCCCATAGCACATTTTGCAGAAAATTGTGATTAGGATCATATAAATGAAAAGAGGTTAGGGTACGAAGAAATTTGTAAAATCGCAAATCACTCCCATAACACATTTTTCAGAAAATTGTGATTAGGATCACATCAATGGAAAGAGGTTAGGGTACAAAGAGATTTGTATAAACGCAAATCTATCCCATAGCACATTTTGCAGAAAATTGTAATTAGGATCACATCAATGGAAAGAGGTTAGGGTACAAAGAGATTTGTATAAGCGCAAATCTATCCCATAGCACATTTTGCAGAAAATTGTGATTAGGATCACATCAATGGAAAGAGGTTAGGGTACAAAGAGATTTGTAAAAGCGCAAATCTATCCCATTGCATATTTTGCAGAAAATTGTGATTAGGATCACATCAATAGAAAGAGGTTAGGGTACAAAGAGATTTGTATAAGCGCAAATCTATCCCATTGCATATTTTGCAGAAAATTGTGATTAGGATCACATCAATAGAAAGAGGTTAGGGTACAAAGAGATTTGTTTAAGCGCAAATCTATCCCATAGCACATTTTGCAGAAAATTGTGATTAGGATCATATAAATGAAAAGAGGTTAGGGTACGAAGAAATTTGTAAAATCGCAAATCACTACCATAACACATTTTTCAGAAAATTGTGATTAGGATCACATCAATGGAAAGAGGTTAGGGTACAAAGAGATTTGTATAAGCGCAAATCTATCCCATAGCACATTTTGCAGAAGATTGTGATTAGGATCACATCAATGGAAAGAGGTTAGGGTACAAAGAGATTTGTAAAAGCGCAAATCTATCCCATAGCACATTTTTCAGAAAATTGTGATTAGGATCACATCAATGGAAAGAGGTTAGGGTACAAAGAGATTTGTATAAGCGCAAATCTATCCCATAGCATATTTTGCAGAAAATTGTGATTAGGATCACATCAATGGAAAGAGGTTAGTGTACAAAGAGATTTGTTTAAGCGCAAATCTATCCCATAGCACATTTTGCAGAAAATTGTGATTAGGATCATATAAATGAAAAGAGGTTAGGGTACGAAGAAATTTGTAAAATCGCAAATCACTCCCATAACACATTTTTCAGAAAATTGTGATTAGGATCACATCAATGGAAAGAGGTTAGGGTACAAAGAGATTTGTATAAGCGCAAATCTATCCCATAGCACATTTTGCAGAAAATTGTGATTAGGATCATATAAATGAAAAGAGGTTAGGGTACGAAGGAATTTGTAAAATCGCAAATCACTCCCATAACACATTTTGCAGAAAATTGTGATTATGATCACATAAATGGAAAGAGGTTAGGGTACAAAGAGATTTGTATAAGCGCAAATCTATCCCATAGCACATTTTGCAGAAAATTGTGATTAGGATCATATAAATGAAAAGAGGTTAGGGTACGAAGAAATTTGTAAAATCGCAAATCACTCCCATAACACATTTTTCAGAAAATTGTGATTAGGATCACATCAATGGAAAGAGGTTAGGGTACAAAGAGATTTGTATAAGCGCAAATCTATCCCATAGCACATTTTGCAGAAAATTGTGATTAGGATCATATAAATGAAAAGAGGTTAGGGTACGAAGAAATTTGTAAAATCGCAAATCACTCCCATAAAACATTTTTCAGAAAATTGTGATTATGATCACATAAATGGAAAGAGGTTAGGCTACAAAGAGATTTGTATAAGCGCAAATCTATCCCATAGCACATTTTTCAGAAAATTGTGATTAGGATCACATCAATGGAAAGAGGTTAGGGTACAAAGAGATTTGTAAAAGCGCAAATCTATCCCATAGCACATTTTTCAGAAAATTGTGATTAGGATCACATCAATGGAAAGAGGTTAGGGTACAAAGAGATTTGTAAAAGCGCAAATCTATCCCATAGCACATTTTGCAGAAAATTGTGATAAGGATCACATAAATGGAAAGAAGTTAGGGTACTAAGAGACTTGTAAAAGCGCAAATCTATCCCATAGCACATTTTGCAGAAAATTGTGATTAGGATCACATAAATGGAAAGAGGTTAGGGTACAAAGAGATTTGTAAAAGCGCAAATCTATCCCATAGCACATTTTGCAGAAAATTGTGATCAGGATCAAATCAATGAAAAGAGGTTAGGGTACAAAGAGATTTGTATAAGCGCAAATCACTCCAATAGCACATTTTGCAGAAAATTGTGATTAGGATCACATCAATGGAAAGAGGTTAGGGTACAAAGAGGTTTGTAAAAGCCAAATCTATCCCATTGCACATTTTGCAGAAAATTGTGATTAGGATCACATCAATGGAAAGAGGTTAGGGTACAAAGAGATTTGTATAAGCGCAAATCTATCCCATAGCACATTTTTCAGAAAATTGAGATTAGGATCACATCAATGGAAAGAGGTTAGGGTACAAAGAGATTTGTAAAAGCGCAAATCTATCCCATAGCACATTTTTCAGAAAATTGTAATTAGGATCACATCAATGGAAAGAGGTTACGGTGCAAAGAGATTTGTATAAGCGCAAATCTATCCCATAGCACATTTTGCAGAAAATTGTGATTAGGATCAAATCAATGGAAAGAGGTTATGGTACAAAGAGATTTGTAAAAGCGCAAATCTATCCCATAGCACATTTTTCAGAAAATTGTGATTAGGATCACATCAATGGAAAGAGGTTAGGGTAAAAAGAAATTTGTATAAGCGCAAATCTATCCCATAGCACATTTTGCAGAAAATTGTGATTAGGATCACATCAATGGAAAGAGGTTAGGGTACAAAGAGATTTGTAAAAGCGCAAATCTATCCCATAGCACATTTTTCAGAAAATTGTGATTAGGATCACATCAATGGAAAGAGGTTAGTGTACAAAGAGATTTGTATTAGCGCAAATCTATCCCATAGCACATTTTTCAGAAAATTGTGATTAGGATCACATCAATGGAAAGAGGTTAGGGTACAAAGATTTGTAAAAGCGCAAATCTATCCCATAGCACATTTTTCAGAAAATTGTGATAAGGATCACATCAATGGAAAGAGGTTAGGGTACAAAGAGATTTGTATAAACGCAAATCTATCCCATAGCACATTTTGCAGAAAATTGTAATTAGGATCACATCAATGGAAAGAGGTTAGGGTACAAAGAGATTTGTATAAGCGCCAATCTATCCCATAGCACATTTTGCAGAAAATTGTGATTAGGATTATATAAATGAAAAGAGGTTAGGGTACGAAGGAATTTGTAAAATCGCACATCACTCCCATAACACATTTTGCAGAAAATTGTGATTATGATCACATAAATGGAAAGAGGTTAGGGTACAAAGAGATTTGTATAAGCGCAAATCTATCCCATAGCACATTTTGCAGAAAATTGTGATTAGGATCATATAAATGAAAAGAGGTTAGGGTACGAAGGAATTTGTAAAATCGCAAATCACTCCCATAACACATTTTTCAGAAAATTTTGATTATGATCACATAAATGGAAAGAGGTTAGGGTACAAAGAGATTTGTAAAAGCGCAAATCTATCCCATAGCACATTTTGCAGAAAATTGTGATTAGGATCACATCAATGGAAAGAGGTTAGGGTACAAAGAGATTTGTAAAAGCGCAAATCTATCCCATAGCACATTTTTCAGAAAATTGTGATTAGGATAACATGAATGCAAAGAGGTTAGGGTACAAAGAGATTTGTAAAAGCGCAAATCTATTTCATAGCACATTTTGCAGAAAATTGTGATAAGGATCACATAAATGGAAAGAGGTTAGGATACTAAGAGACTTGTAAAAGCGCAAATCTATCCCATAGCACATTTTGCAGAAAATTGTGATTAGGATCACATAAATGGAAAGAGGTTAGGGTACAAAGAGATTTGTAAAAGCGCAAATCTATCCCATAGCACATTTTGCAGAAAATTGTGATCAGGATCAAATCAATGAAAAGAGGTTAGGGTACAAAGAGATTTGTATAAGCGCAAATCACTCCCATAGCACATTTTGCAGAAAATTGTGATTAGGATCACATCAATGGAAAGAGGTTAGGGTACAAAGAGATTTGTAAAAGCGCAAATCTATCCCATAGCACATTTTTCAGAAAATTGTGATTAGGATCACATCAATGGAAAGAGGTTAGGGTACAAAGAGGTTTGTAAAAGCGCAAATCTATCCCATAGCACATTTTTCAGAAAATTGTGATTAGGATCACATCAATGGAAAGAGGTTAGGGTACAAAGAGATTTGGAAAAGCGCAAATCTATCCCATAGCACATTTTTCAGAAAATTGTGATTAGGATCACATCAATGGAAGGAGGTTAGGGTACAAAGAGATTTGAATAAGCGCAAATGTATCCCATAGCACATTTTGCAGAAAATTGTGATTAGGATCACATCAATGGAAAGAGGTTAGGGTACAAAGAGATTTGTAAAAGCGCAAATCTATCCCATAGCACATTTTGCAGAAAATTGTGATTATGATCTCATAATTGCAAAGAGGTTAGGGTACAAAGAGATTTGTAAAAGCGCAAATCTATCCCATAGCACATTTTGCAGAAAATTATGATTAGGATCATATAAATGCAAAGAGGTTAGGGTACAAAGAGATTTGTAAAAGCGCAAATCTATCCCATAGCACATTTTGTAGAAAATTGTGATAAGGATCACATAAATGGAAAGAGGTTAGGGTACTAAGAGACTTGTAAAAGCGCAAATCTATCCCATAGCACATTTTGCAGAAAATTGTGATTAGGATCACATAAATGCAAAGAGGTTAGGGTACAAAGAGATTTGTAAAAGCGCAAATCTATCCCATAGCACATTTTGCAGAAAATTGTGATTAGGATCACATCAATGGAAAGAGGTTAGGGTACAAAGAGGTTTGTAAAAGCCAAATCTATTCCATAGCACATTTTGCAGAAAATTGTGATTAGGATCACATCAATGGAAAGAGGTTAGGGTACAAAGAGATTTGTAAAAGCGCAAATCTATCCCATAGCACATTTTTCAGAAAATTGTGATTAGGATCACATCAATGGAAAGAGGTTAGGGTACAAAGAGATTTGTATAAGCGCAAATCTATCCCATAGCACATATTGCAGAAAATTGTGATTAGGATCACATCAATGGAAAGAGGTTAGGGTACAAAGAGATTTGTAAAAGCGCAAATCTATCCCATAGCACATTTTGCAGAAAATTGTGATTAGGATCACATCAATGGAAAAAGGTTAGGGTACAAAGAGATTTGTAAAAGCGCAAATCTATCCCATAGCACATTTTTCAGAAAATTGTGATTAGGATCACATCAATGGAAAGAGGTTAGGGTACAAAGAGATTTGTATAAGCGCAAATCTATCCCATAGCATATTTTGCAGAAAATTGTGATTAGGATCACATCAATGGAAAGAGGTTAGGGTACAAAGAGATTTGTTTAAGCGCAAATCTATCCCATAGCACATTTTGCAGAAAATTGTGATTAGGATCATATAAATGAAAAGAGGTTAGGGTACGAAGAAATTTGTAAAATCGCAAATCACTCCCATAACACATTTTTCAGAAAATTGTGATTAGGATCACATCAATGGAAAGAGGTTAGGGTACAAAGAGATTTGTATAAGCGCAAATCTATCCCATAGCACATTTAGCAGAAGATTGTGATTAGGATCACATCAATGGAAAGAGGTTAGGGTACAAAGAGATTTGTAAAAGCGCAAATCTATCCCATAGCACATTTTTCAGAAAATTGTGATTAGGATCACATCAATGGAAAGAGGTTAGGGTACAAAGAGATTTGTATAAGCGCAAATCTATCCCATAGCATATTTTGCAGAAAATTGTGATTAGGATCACATCAATGGAAAGAGGTTAGTGTACAAAGAGATTTGTTTAAGCGCAAATCTATCCCATAGCACATTTTGCAGAAAATTGTGATTAGGATCATATAAATGAAAAGAGGTTAGGGTACGAAGAAATTTGTAAAATCGCAAATCACTCCCATAACACATTTTTCAGAAAATTGTGATTAGGATCACATCAATGGAAAGAGGTTAGGGTACAAAGAGATTTGTATAAGCGCAAATCTATCCCATAGCACATTTTGCAGAAAATTGTGATTAGGATCATATAAATGAAAAGAGGTTAGGGTACGAAGGAATTTTTAAAATCGCAAATCACTCCCATAACACATTTTGCAGAAAATTGTGATTATGATCACATAAATGGAAAGAGGTTAGGGTACAAAGAGATTTGTATAAGCGCAACTCTATCCCATAGCAAATTTTGCAGAAAATTGTGATTAGGATCATATAAATGAAAAGAGGTTAGGGTACGAAGAAATTTGTAAAATCGCAAATCACTCCCATAACACATTTTTCAGAAAATTGTGATTATGATCACATAAATGGAAAGAGGTTAGGCTACAAAGAGATTTGTATAAGCGCAAATCTATCCCATAGCACATTTTGCAGAAAATTGTGATTAGGATCACATCAATGGAAAGAGGTTAGGGTACAAAGAGATTTGTAAAAGCGCAAATCTATCCCATAGCACATTTTTCAGAAAATTGTGATTAGGATCACATCAATGCAAAGAGGTTAGGGTACAAAGAGATTTGTAAAAGCGCAAATCTATCCCATAGCACATTTTGCAGAAAATTGTGATAAGGATCACATAAATGGAAAGAGGTTAGGGTACTAAGAGACTTGTAAAAGGGCAAATCTATCCCATAGCACATTTTGCAGAAAATTGTGATTAGGATCACATAAATGGAAAGAGGTTAGGGTACAAAGAGATTTGTAAAAGAGCAAATCTATCCCATAGCACATTTTGCAGAAAATTGTGATCAGGATCAAATCAATGAAAAGAGGTTAGGGTACAAAGAGATTTGTATAAGCGCAAATCACTCCAATAGCACATTTTGCAGAAAATTGTGATTAGGATCACATCAATGGAAAGAGGTTAGGGTACAAAGAGATTTGTATAAGCGCAAATCTATCCCATAGCACATTTTGCAGAAAATTGTGATTAGGATCATATAAATGAAAAGAGGTTAGGGTACGAAGGAATTTGTAAAATCGCAAATCATTCCCTTAACACATTTTTCAGAAAATTGTGATTATGATCACATAAATGGAAAGAGGTTAGGGTACAAAGAGATTTGTATAAGCGCAAATCTATCCCATAGCAAATTTTGCAGAAAATTGTGATTAGGATCATATAAATGAAAAGAGGTTAGGGTACGAAGAAATTTGTAAAATCGCAAATCACTCCCATAACACATTTTTCAGAAAATTGTGATTATGATCACATAAATGGAAAGAGGTTAGGCTACAAAGAGATTTGTATAAGCGCAAATCTATCCCATAGCACATTTTGCAGAAAATTGTGATTAGGATCACATCAATGGAAAGAGGTTAGGGTACAAAGAGATTTGTAAAAGCGCAAATCTATCCCATAGCACATTTTGCAGAAAATTGTGATTAGGATCACATCAATGGAAAGAGGTTAGGGTACAAAGAGATTTGTAAAAGCGCAAATCTATCCCATAGCACATTTTTCAGAAAATTGTGATTAGGATCACATCAATGCAAAGAGGTTAGGGTACAAAGAGATTTGTAAAAGCGCAAATCTATCCCATAGCACATTTTGCAGAAAATTGTGATAAGGATCACATAAATGGAAAGAGGTTAGGGTACTAAGAGACTTGTAAAAGGGCAAATCTATCCCATAGCACATTTTGCAGAAAATTGTGATTAGGATCACATAAATGGAAAGAGGTTAGGGTACAAAGAGATTTGTAAAAGCGCAAATCTATCCCATAGCACATTTTGCAGAAAATTGTGATCAGGATCAAATCAATGAAAAGAGGTTAGGGTACAAAGAGATTTGTATAAGCGCAAATCACTCCAATAGCACATTTTGCAGAAAATTGTGATTAGGATCACATCAATGGAAAGAGGTTAGGGTACAAAGAGGTTTGTAAAAGCCAAATCTATCCCATTGCACATTTTGCAGAAAATTGTGATTAGGATCACATCAATGGAAAGAGGTTAGGTTACAAAGAGATTTGTATAAGCGCAAATCTATCCCATAGCACATTTTTCAGAAAATTGAGATTAGGATCACATCAATGGAAAGAGGTTAGGGTACAAAGAGATTTGTAAAAGCGCAAATCTATCCCATATCACATTTTTCAGAAAATTGTAATTAGGATCACATCAATGGAAAGAGGTTACGGTGCAAAGAGATTTGTATAAGCGCAAATCTATCCCATAGCACATTTTGCAGAAAATTGTGATTAGGATCAAATCAATGGAAAGAGGTTATGGTACAAACAGATTTGTAAAAGAGCAAATCTATCCCATAGCACATTTTTCAGAAAATTGTGATTAGGATCACATCAATGGAAAGAGGTTAGGGTACAAAGAAATTTGTATAAGCGCAAATCTATCCCATAGCACATTTTTCAGAAAATTGTGATTAGGATCACATCAATGGAAGGAGGTTAGGGTACAAAGAGATTTGTAAAAGCGCAAATCTATCCCATAGCACATTTTTCAGAAAATTGTGATTAGGATCACATCAATGGAAAGAGGTTAGTGTACAAAGAGATTTGTATTAGCGCAAATCTATCCCATAGCACATTTTGCAGAAAATTGTGATTAGGATCACATCAATGGAAATAGGTTAGGGTACAAAGATTTGTAAAAGCGCAAATCTATCCCATAGCACATTTTTCAGAAAATTGTGATTAGGATCACATCAATGGAAAGAGGTTAGGGTACAAAGAGATTTGTATAAACGCAAATCTATCCCATAGCACATTTTGCAGAAAATTGTAATTAGGATCACATCAATGGAAAGAGGTTAGGGTACAAAGAGATTTGTATAAGCGCAAATCTATCCCATAGCACATTTTGCAGAAAATTGTGATTAGGATTATATAAATGAAAAGAGGTTAGGGTACGAAGGAATTTGTAAAATCGCAAATCACTCCCATAACACATTTTGCAGAAAATTGTGATTATGATCACATAAATGGAAAGAGGTTAGGGTACAAAGAGATTTGTATAAGCGCAAATCTATCCCATAGCACATTTTGCAGAAAATTGTGATTAGGATCACATCAATGGAAAGAGGTTAGGGTACAAAGAGATTTGTATAAGCGCAAATCTATCCCATAGCATATTTTGCAGAAAATTGTGATTAGGATCACATCAATGGAAAGAGGTTAGGGTACAAAGAGATTTGTTTAAGCGCAAATCTATCCCATAGCACATTTTGCAGAAAATTGTGATTAGGATCATATAAATGAAAAGAGGTTAGGGTACGAAGAAATTTGTAAAATCGCAAATCACTCCCATAACACATTTTTCAGAAAATTGTGATTAGGATCACATCAATGGAAAGAGGTTAGGGTACAAAGAGATTTGTATAAGCGCAAATCTATCCCATAGCACATTTTGCAGAAGATTGTGATTAGGATCACATCAATGGAAAGAGGTTAGGGTACAAAGAGATTTGTAAAAGCGCAAATCTATCCCATAGCATATTTTGCAGAAAATTGTGATTAGGATCACATCAATGGAAAGAGGTTAGGGTACAAAGAGATTTGTTTAAGCGCAAATCTATCCCATAGCACATTTTGCAGAAAATTGTGATTAGGATCATATAAATGAAAAGAGGTTAGGGTACGAAGAAATTTGTAAAATCGCAAATCACTCCCATAACACATTTTTCAGAAAATTGTGATTAGGATCACATCAATGGAAAGAGGTTAGGGTACAAAGAGATTTGTATAAACGCAAATCTATCCCATAGCACATTTTGCAGAAAATTGTAATTAGGATCACATCAATGGAAAGAGGTTAGGGTACAAAGAGATTTGTATAAGCGCAAATCTATCCCATAGCACATTTTTCAGAAAATTGTGATTAGGATCACATCAATGGAAAGAGGTTAGGGTACAAAGAGATTTGTATAAGCGCAAATCTATCCCATAGCATATTTTGCAGAAAATTGTGATTAGGATCACATCAATGGAAAGAGGTTAGGGTACAAAGAGATTTGTTTAAGCGCAAATCTATCCCATAGCACATTTTGCAGAAAATTGTGATTAGGATCATATAAATGAAAAGAGGTTAGGGTACGAAGAAATTTGTAAAATCGCAAATCACTCCCATAACACATTTTTCAGAAAATTGTGATTAGGATCACATCAATGGAAAGAGGTTAGGGTACAAAGAGATTTGTATAAACGCAAATCTATCCCATAGCACATTTTGCAGAAAATTGTAATTAGGATCACATCAATGGAAAGAGGTTAGGGTACAAAGAGATTTGTATAAGCGCAAATCTATCCCATAGCACATTTTGCAGAAAATTGTGATTAGGATCACATCAATGGAAAGAGGTTAGGGTACAAAGAGATTTGTAAAAGCGCAAATCTATCCCATTGCATATTTTGCAGAAAATTGTGATTAGGATCACATCAATAGAAAGAGGTTAGGGTACAAAGAGATTTGTATAAGCGCAAATCTATCCCATTGCATATTTTGCAGAAAATTGTGATTAGGATCACATCAATAGAAAGAGGTTAGGGTACAAAGAGATTTGTTTAAGCGCAAATCTATCCCATAGCACATTTTGCAGAAAATTGTGATTAGGATCATATAAATGAAAAGAGGTTAGGGTACGAAGAAATTTGTAAAATCGCAAATCACTACCATAACACATTTTTCAGAAAATTGTGATTAGGATCACATCAATGGAAAGAGGTTAGGGTACAAAGAGATTTGTATAAGCGCAAATCTATCCCATAGCACATTTTGCAGAAGATTGTGATTAGGATCACATCAATGGAAAGAGGTTAGGGTACAAAGAGATTTGTATAAGCGCAAATCTATCCCATAGCACATTTTTCAGAAAATTGTGATTAGGATCACATCAATGGAAAGAGGTTAGGGTACAAAGAGATTTGTATAAGCGCAAATCTATCCCATAGCACATTTTGCAGAAAATTGTGATTAGGATCATATAAATGAAAAGAGGTTAGGGTACGAAGGAATTTGTAAAATCGCAAATCACTCCCATAACACATTTTGCAGAAAATTGTGATTATGATCACATAAATGGAAAGAGGTTAGGGTACAAAGAGATTTGTATAAGCGCAAATCTATCCCATAGCACATTTTGCAGAAAATTGTGATTAGGATCATATAAATGAAAAGAGGTTAGGGTACGAAGAAATTTGTAAAATCGCAAATCACTCCCATAACACATTTTTCAGAAAATTGTGATTAGGATCACATCAATGGAAAGAGGTTAGGGTACAAAGAGATTTGTATAAGCGCAAATCTATCCCATAGCACATTTTGCAGAAAATTGTGATTAGGATCATATAAATGAAAAGAGGTTAGGGTACGAAGAAATTTGTAAAATCGCAAATCACTCCCATAAAACATTTTTCAGAAAATTGTGATTATGATCACATAAATGGAAAGAGGTTAGGCTACAAAGAGATTTGTATAAGCGCAAATCTATCCCATAGCACATTTTGCAGAAAATTGTGATTAGGATCACATCAATGGAAAGAGGTTAGGGTACAAAGAGATTTGTAAAAGCGCAAATCTATCCCATAGCACATTTTTCAGAAAATTGTGATTAGGATCACATCAATGGAAAGAGGTTAGGGTACAAAGAGATTTGTAAAAGCGCAAATCTATCCCATAGCACATTTTGCAGAAAATTGTGATAAGGATCACATAAATGGAAAGAAGTTAGGGTACTAAGAGACTTGTAAAAGCGCAAATCTATCCCATAGCACATTTTGCAGAAAATTGTGATTAGGATCACATAAATGGAAAGAGGTTAGGGTACAAAGAGATTTGTAAAAGCGCAAATCTATCCCATAGCACATTTTGCAGAAAATTGTGATCAGGATCAAATCAATGAAAAGAGGTTAGGGTACAAAGAGATTTGTATAAGCGCAAATCACTCCAATAGCACATTTTGCAGAAAATTGTGATTAGGATCACATCAATGGAAAGAGGTTAGGGTACAAAGAGGTTTGTAAAAGCCAAATCTATCCCATTGCACATTTTGCAGAAAATTGTGATTAGGATCACATCAATGGAAAGAGGTTAGGGTACAAAGAGATTTGTATAAGCGCAAATCTATCCCATAGCACATTTTTCAGAAAATTGAGATTAGGATCACATCAATGGAAAGAGGTTAGGGTACAAAGAGATTTGTAAAAGCGCAAATCTATCCCATAGCACATTTTTCAGAAAATTGTAATTAGGATCACATCAATGGAAAGAGGTTACGGTGCAAAGAGATTTGTATAAGCGCAAATCTATCCCATAGCACATTTTGCAGAAAATTGTGATTAGGATCAAATCAATGGAAAGAGGTTATGGTACAAAGAGATTTGTAAAAGCGCAAATCTATCCAATAGCACATTTTTCAGAAAATTGTGATTAGGATCACATCAATGGAAAGAGGTTAGGGTAAAAAGAAATTTGTATAAGCGCAAATCTATCCCATAGCACATTTTGCAGAAAATTGTGATTAGGATCACATCAATGGAAAGAGGTTAGGGTACAAAGAGATTTGTAAAAGCGCAAATCTATCCCATAGCACATTTTTCAGAAAATTGTGATTAGGATCACATCAATGGAAAGAGGTTAGTGTACAAAGAGATTTGTATTAGCGCAAATCTATCCCATAGCACATTTTGCAGAAAATTGTGATTAGGATCACATCAATGGAAAGAGGTTAGGGTACAAAGATTTGTAAAAGCGCAAATCTATCCCATAGCACATTTTTCAGAAAATTGTGATAAGGATCACATCAATGGAAAGAGGTTAGGGTACAAAGAGATTTGTATAAACGCAAATCTATCCCATAGCACATTTTGCAGAAAATTGTAATTAGGATCACATCAATGGAAAGAGGTTAGGGTACAAAGAGATTTGTATAAGCGCCAATCTATCCCATAGCACATTTTGCAGAAAATTGTGATTAGGATTATATAAATGAAAAGAGGTTAGGGTACGAAGGAATTTGTAAAATCGCAAATCACTCCCATAACACATTTTGCAGAAAATTGTGATTATGATCACATAAATGGAAAGAGGTTAGGGTACAAAGAGATTTGTATAAGCGCAAATCTATCCCATAGCACATTTTGCAGAAAATTGTGATTAGGATCATATAAATGAAAAGAGGTTAGGGTACGAAGGAATTTGTAAAATCGCAAATCACTCCCATAACACATTTTTCAGAAAATTTTGATTATGATCACATAAATGGAAAGAGGTTATGGTACAAAGAGATTTGTATAAGCGCAAATCTATCCCATAGCACATTTTGCAGAAAATTGTGATTAGGATCACATCAATGGAAAGAGGTTAGGGTACAAAGAGATTTGTAAAAGCGCAAATCTATCCCATAGCACATTTTTCAGAAAATTGTGATTAGGATAACATGAATGCAAAGAGGTTAGGGTACAAAGAGATTTGTAAAAGCGCAAATCTATTTCATAGCACATTTTGCAGAAAATTGTGATAAGGATCACATAAATGGAAAGAGGTTAGGATACTAAGAGACTTGTAAAAGCGCAAATCTATCCCATAGCACATTTTGCAGAAAATTGTGATTAGGATCACATAAATGGAAAGAGGTTAGGGTACAAAGAGATTTGTAAAAGCGCAAATCTATCCCATAGCACATTTTGCAGAAAATTGTGATCAGGATCAAATCAATGAAAAGAGGTTAGGGTACAAAGAGATTTGTATAAGCGCAAATCACTCCCATAGCACATTTTGCAGAAAATTGTGATTAGGATCACATCAATGGAAAGAGGTTAGGGTACAAAGAGATTTGTAAAAGCGCAAATCTATCCCATAGCACATTTTTCAGAAAATTGTGATTAGGATCACATCAATGGAAAGAGGTTAGGGTACAAAGAGGTTTGTAAAAGCGCAAATCTATCCCATAGCACATTTTTCAGAAAATTGTGATTAGGATCACATCAATGGAAAGAGGTTAGGGTACAAAGAGATTTGGAAAAGCGCAAATCTATCCCATAGCACATTTTTCAGAAAATTGTGATTAGGATCACATCAATGGAAGGAGGTTAGGGTACAAAGAGATTTGAATAAGCGCAAATGTATCCCATAGCACATTTTGCAGAAAATTGTGATTAGGATCACATCAATGGAAAGAGGTTAGGGTACAAAGAGATTTGTAAAAGCGCAAATCTATCCCATAGCACATTTTGCAGAAAATTGTGATTATGATCTCATAATTGCAAAGAGGTTAGGGTACAAAGAGATTTGTAAAAGCGCAAATCTATCCCATAGCACATTTTGCAGAAAATTATGATTAGGATCATATAAATGCAAAGAGGTTAGGGTACAAAGAGATTTGTAAAAGCGCAAATCTATCCCATAGCACATTTTGTAGAAAATTGTGATAAGGATCACATAAATGGAAAGAGGTTAGGGTACTAAGAGACTTGTAAAAGCGCAAATCTATCCCATAGCACATTTTGCAGAAAATTGTGATTAGGATCACATAAATGGAAAGAGGTTAGGGTACAAAGAGATTTGTAAAAGCGCAAATCTATCCCATAGCACATTTTGCAGAAAATTGTGATTAGGATCACATCAATGGAAAGAGGTTAGGGTACAAAGAGGTTTGTAAAAGCCAAATCTATTCCATAGCACATTTTGCAGAAAATTGTGATTAGGATCACATCAATGGAAAGAGGTTAGGGTACAAAGAGATTTGTAAAAGCGCAAATCTATCCCATAGCACATTTTTCAGAAAATTGTGATTAGGATCACATCAATGGAAAGAGGTTAGGGTACAAAGAGATTTGTATAAGCGCAAATCTATCCCATAGCACATATTGCAGAAAATTGTGATTAGGATCACATCAATGGAAAGAGGTTAGGGTACAAAGAGATTTGTAAAAGCGCAAATCTATCCCATAGCACATTTTGCAGAAAATTGTGATTAGGATCACATCAATGGAAAAAGGTTAGGGTACAAAGAGATTTGTAAAAGCGCAAATCTATCCCATAGCACATTTTTCAGAAAATTGTGATTAGGATCACATCAATGGAAAGAGGTTAGGGTACAAAGAGATTTGTATAAGCGCAAATCTATCCCATAGCATATTTTGCAGAAAATTGTGATTAGGATCACATCAATGGAAAGAGGTTAGGGTACAAAGAGATTTGTTTAAGCGCAAATCTATCCCATAGCACATTTTGCAGAAAATTGTGATTAGGATCATATAAATGAAAAGAGGTTAGGGTACGAAGAAATTTGTAAAATCGCAAATCACTCCCATAACACATTTTTCAGAAAATTGTGATTAGGATCACATCAATGGAAAGAGGTTAGGGTACAAAGAGATTTGTATAAGCGCAAATCTATCCCATAGCACATTTAGCAGAAGATTGTGATTAGGATCACATCAATGGAAAGAGGTTAGGGTACAAAGAGATTTGTAAAAGCGCAAATCTATCCCATAGCACATTTTTCAGAAAATTGTGATTAGGATCACATCAATGGAAAGAGGTTAGGGTACAAAGAGATTTGTATAAGCGCAAATCTATCCCATAGCATATTTTGCAGAAAATTGTGATTAGGATCACATCAATGGAAAGAGGTTAGTGTACAAAGAGATTTGTTTAAGCGCAAATCTATCCCATAGCACATTTTGCAGAAAATTGTGATTAGGATCATATAAATGAAAAGAGGTTAGGGTACGAAGAAATTTGTAAAATCGCAAATCACTCCCATAACACATTTTTCAGAAAATTGTGATTAGGATCACATCAATGGAAAGAGGTTAGGGTACAAAGAGATTTGTATAAGCGCAAATCTATCCCATAGCACATTTTGCAGAAAATTGTGATTAGGATCATATAAATGAAAAGAGGTTAGGGTACGAAGGAATTTGTAAAATCGCAAATCACTCCCATAACACATTTTGCAGAAAATTGTGATTATGATCACATAAATGGAAAGAGGTTAGGGTACAAAGAGATTTGTATAAGCGCAACTCTATCCCATAGCAAATTTTGCAGAAAATTGTGATTAGGATCATATAAATGAAAAGAGGTTAGGGTACGAAGAAATTTGTAAAATCGCAAATCACTCCCATAACACATTTTTCAGAAAATTGTGATTATGATCACATAAATGGAAAGAGGTTAGGCTACAAAGAGATTTGTATAAGCGCAAATCTATCCCATAGCACATTTTGCAGAAAATTGTGATTAGGATCACATCAATGGAAAGAGGTTAGGGTACAAAGAGATTTGTAAAAGCGCAAATCTATCCCATAGCACATTTTTCAGAAAATTGTGATTAGGATCACATCAATGCAAAGAGGTTAGGGTACAAAGAGATTTGTAAAAGCGCAAATCTATCCCATAGCACATTTTGCAGAAAATTGTGATAAGGATCACATAAATGGAAAGAGGTTAGGGTACTAAGAGACTTGTAAAAGGGCAAATCTATCCCATAGCACATTTTGCAGAAAATTGTGATTAGGATCACATAAATGGAAAGAGGTTAGGGTACAAAGAGATTTGTAAAAGCGCAAATCTATCCCATAGCACATTTTGCAGAAAATTGTGATCAGGATCAAATCAATGAAAAGAGGTTAGGGTACAAAGAGATTTGTATAAGCGCAAATCACTCCAATAGCACATTTTGCAGAAAATTGTGATTAGGATCACATCAATGGAAAGAGGTTAGGGTACAAAGAGATTTGTATAAGCGCAAATCTATCCCATAGCACATTTTGCAGAAAATTGTGATTAGGATCATATAAATGAAAAGAGGTTAGGGTACGAAGGAATTTGTAAAATCGCAAATCATTCCCATAACACATTTTTCAGAAAATTGTGATTATGATCACATAAATGGAAAGAGGTTAGGGTACAAAGAGATTTGTATAAGCGCAAATCTATCCCATAGCAAATTTTGCAGAAAATTGTGATTAGGATCATATAAATGAAAAGAGGTTAGGGTACGAAGAAATTTGTAAAATCGCAAATCACTCCCATAACACATTTTTCAGAAAATTGTGATTATGATCACATAAATGGAAAGAGGTTAGGCTACAAAGAGATTTGTATAAGCGCAAAACTATCCCATAGCACATTTTGCAGAAAATTGTGATTAGGATCACATCAATGGAAAGAGGTTAGGGTACAAAGAGATTTGTAAAAGCGCAAATCTATCCCATAGCACATTTTGCAGAAAATTGTGATTAGGATCACATCAATGGAAAGAGGTTAGGGTACAAAGAGATTTGTAAAAGCGCAAATCTATCCCATAGCACATTTTTCAGAAAATTGTGATTAGGATCACATCAATGCAAAGAGGTTAGGGTACAAAGAGATTTGTAAAAGCGCAAATCTATCCCATAGCACATTTTGCAGAAAATTGTGATAAGGATCACATAAATGGAAAGAGGTTAGGGTACTAAGAGACTTGTAAAAGGGCAAATCTATCCCATAGCACATTTTGCAGAAAATTGTGATTAGGATCACATAAATGGAAAGAGGTTAGGGTACAAAGAGATTTGTAAAAGCGCAAATCTATCCCATAGCACATTTTGCAGAAAATTGTGATCAGGATCAAATCAATGAAAAGAGGTTAGGGTACAAAGAGATTTGTATAAGCGCAAATCACTCCAATAGCACATTTTGCAGAAAATTGTGATTAGGATCACATCAATGGAAAGAGGTTAGGGTACAAAGAGGTTTGTATAAGCGCAAATCACTCCAATAGCACATTTTTCAGAAAATTGAGATTAGGATCACATCAATGGAAAGAGGTTAGGGTACAAAGAGATTTGTAAAAGCGCAAATCTATCCCATAGCACATTTTGCAGAAAATTGTGATAAGGATCACATAAATGGAAAGAGGTTAGGGTACTAAGAGACTTGTAAAAGGGCAAATCTATCCCATAGCACATTTTGCAGAAAATTGTGATTAGGATCACATAAATGGAAAGAGGTTAGGGTACAAAGAGATTTGTAAAAGCGCAAATCTATCCCATAGCACATTTTGCAGAAAATTGTGATCAGGATCAAAGAAAAGAGGTTAGGGTACAAAGAGATTTGTATAAGCGCAAATCACTCCAATAGCACATTTTGCAGAAAATTGTGATTAGGATCACATCAATGGAAAGAGGTTAGGGTACAAAGAGATTTGTAAAAGGGCAAATCTATCCCATAGCACATTTTGCAGAAAATTGTGATTAGGATCACATCAATGCAAAGAGGTTAGGGTACAAAGAGATTTGTAAAAGCGCAAATCTATCCCATAGCACATTTTGCAGAAAATTGTGATAAGGATCACATAAATGGAAAGAGGTTAGGGTACTAAGAGACTTGTAAAAGGGCAAATCTATCCCATAGCACATTTTGCAGAAAATTGTGATTAGGATCACATAAATGGAAAGAGGTTAGGGTACAAAGAGATTTGTAAAAGCGCAAATCTATCCCATAGCACATTTTGCAGAAAATTGTGATCAGGATCAAATCAATGAAAAGAGGTTAGGGTACAAAGAGATTTGTATAAGCGCAAATCACTCCAATAGCACATTTTGCAGAAAATTGTGATCAGGATCAAATCAATGAAAAGAGGTTAGGGTACTAAGAGACTTGTAAAAGGGCAAATCTATCCCATAGCACATTTTGCAGAAAATTGTGATTAGGATCACATCAATGCAAAGAGGTTAGGGTACAAAGAGATTTGTAAAAGCGCAAATCTATCCCATAGCACATTTTGCAGAAAATTGTGATAAGGATCACATAAATGGAAAGAGGTTAGGGTACTAAGAGACTTGTAAAAGGGCAAATCTATCCCATAGCACATTTTGCAGAAAATTGTGATTAGGATCACATAAATGGAAAGAGGTTAGGGTACAAAGAGATTTGTAAAAGCGCAAATCTATCCCATAGCACATTTTGCAGAAAATTGTGATCAGGATCAAATCAATGAAAAGAGGTTAGGGTACAAAGAGATTTGTATAAGCGCAAATCACTCCAATAGCACATTTTGCAGAAAATTGTGATTAGGATCACATCAATGGAAAGAGGTTAGGGTACAAAGAGATTTGTATAAGCGCAAATCACTCCAATAGCACATTTTTCAGAAAATTGAGATTAGGATCACATCAATGGAAAGAGGTTAGGGTACAAAGAGATTTGTAAAAGCGCAAATCTATCCCATATCACATTTTTCAGAAAATTGTAATTAGGATCACATCAATGGAAAGAGGTTACGGTGCAAAGAGATTTGTATAAGCGCAAATCTATCCCATAGCACATTTTGCAGAAAATTGTGATTAGGATCAAATCAATGGAAAGAGGTTATGGTACAAACAGATTTGTAAAAGCGCAAATCTATCCCATAGCACATTTTTCAGAAAATTGTGATTAGGATCACATCAATGGAAAGAGGTTAGGGTACAAAGAAATTTGTATAAGCGCAAATCTATCCCATAGCACATTTTTCAGAAAATTGTGATTAGGATCACATCAATGGAAGGAGGTTAGGGTACAAAGAGATTTGTAAAAGCGCAAATCTATCCCATAGCACATTTTTCAGAAAATTGTGATTAGGATCACATCAATGGAAAGAGGTTAGTGTACAAAGAGATTTGTATTAGCGCAAATCTATCCCATAGCACATTTTGCAGAAAATTGTGATTAGGATCACATCAATGGAAATAGGTTAGGGTACAAAGATTTGTAAAAGCGCAAATCTATCCCATAGCACATTTTTCAGAAAATTGTGATTAGGATCACATCAATGGAAAGAGGTTAGGGTACAAAGAGATTTGTATAAACGCAAATCTATCCCATAGCACATTTTGCAGAAAATTGTAATTAGGATCACATCAATGGAAAGAGGTTAGGGTACAAAGAGATTTGTATAAGCGCAAATCTATCCCATAGCACATTTTGCAGAAAATTGTGATTAGGATTATATAAATGAAAAGAGGTTAGGGTACGAAGGAATTTGTAAAATAGCAAATCACTCCCATAACACATTTTGCAGAAAATTGTGATTATGATCACATAAATGGAAAGAGGTTAGGGTACAAAGAGATTTGTATAAGCGCAAATCTATCCCATAGCACATTTTGCAGAAAATTGTGATTAGGATCATATAAATGAAAAGAGGTTAGGGTACGAAGGAATTTGTAAAATCGCAAATCACTCCCATAACACATTTTTCAGAAAATTTTGATTATGATCACATAAATGGAAAGAGGTTAGGGTACAAAGAGATTTGTATAAGCGCAAATCTATACCATAGCACATTTTGCAGAAAATTGTGATTAGGATCACATCAATGGAAAGAGGTTAGGGTACAAAGAGATTTGTAAAAGCGCAAATCTATCCCATAGCACATTTTTCAGAAAATTGTGATTAGGATCACATCAATGCAAAGAGGTTAGGGTACAAAGAGATTTGTAAAAGCGCAAATCTATCCCATAGCACATTTTGCAGAAAATTGTGATAAGGATCACATAAATGGAAAGAGTTTAGGGTACTAAGAGACTTGTAAAAGCGCAAATCTATCCCATAGCACATTTTGCAGAAAATTGTGATTAGGATCACATAAATGGAAAGAGGTTAGGGTACAAAGAGATTTGTAAAAGCGCAAATCTATCCCATAGCACATTTTGCAGAAAATTGTGATCAGGATCAAATCAATGAAAAGAGGTTAGGGTACAAAGAGATTTGTATAAGCGCAAATCACTCCCATAGCACATTTTGCAGAAAATTGTGATTAGGATCACATCAATGGAAAGAGGTTAGGGTACAAAGAGATTTGTAAAAGCGCAAATCTATCCCATAGCACATTTTTCAGAAAATTGTGATTAGGATCACATCAATGGAAAGAGGTTAGGGTACAAAGAGGTTTGTAAAAGCGCAAATCTATCCCATAGCACATTTTTCAGAAAATTGTGATTAGGATCACATCAATGGAAAGAGGTTAGGGTACAAAGAGATTTGGAAAAGCGCAAATCTATCCCATAGCACATTTTTCAGAAAATTGTGATTAGGATTACATCAATGGAAAGAGGTTAGGGTACAAAGAGATTTGAATAAGCGCAAATGTATCCCATAGCACATTTTGCAGAAAATTGTGATTAGGATCACATCAATGGAAAGAGGTTAGGGTACAAAGAGATTTGTAAAAGCGCAAATCTATCCCATAGCACATTTTGCAGAAAATTGTGATTATGATCACATAAATGCAAAGAGGTTAGGGTACAAAGAGATTTGTAAAAGCGCAAATCTATCCCATAGCACATTTTGCAGAAAATTGTGATTAGGATCACATAAATGCAAAGAGGTTAGGGTACAAAGAGATTTGTAAAAGCGCAAATCTATCCCATAGCACATTTTGTAGAAAATTGTGATTAGGATCACATAAATGGAAAGAGGTTAGGGTACTAAGAGACTTGTAAAAGCGCAAATCTATCCCATAGCACATTTTGCAGAAAATTGTGATTAGGATCACATAAATGGAAAGAGGTTAGGGTACAAAGAGATTTGTAAAAGCGCAAATCTATATCATAGCACATTTTGCAGAAAATTGTGATTAGGATCACATCAATGGAAAGAGGTTAGGGTACAAAGAGGTTTGTAAAAGCCAAATCCATCCCATAGCACATTTTGCAGAAAATTGTGATTAGGATCACATCAATGGAAAGAGGTTAGGGTACAAAGAGATTTGTATAAGCGCAAATCTATCCCATAGCACATTTTGCAGAAAATTGTGATTAGGATCACATCAATGGAAAGAGGTTAGGGTACAAAGACATTTGTAAAAGCGCAAATCTATCCCATAGCACATTTTTCAGAAAATTGTGATTAGGATCACATCAATGGAAAGAGGTTAGGGTACAAAGAGATTTGTAAAAGCGCAAATTTATCCCATAGCACATTTTGCAGAAAATTGTGATAAGGATCACATAAATGGAAAGAGGTTAGGGTACTAAGAGACTTGTAAAAGCGCAAATCTATCCCATAGCACATTTTGCAGAAAATTGTGATTAGGATCACATCAATGCAAAGAGGTTAGGGTACAAAGAGATTTGTAAAAGCGCAAATCTATCCCATAGCACATTTTGCAGAAAATTGTGATTAGAATCACATCAATGGAAAGAGGTTAGGGTACAAAGAGGTTTGTAAAAGCCAAATCTATCCCATTGCACATTTTGCAGAAAATTGTGATTAGGATCACATCAATGGAAAGAGGTTAGTGTACAAAGAGATTTGTATAAGCGCAAATCTATCCCATAGCACATTTTTCAGAAAATTGAGATTAGGATCACATCAATGGAAAGAGGTTAGGGTACAAAGAGATTTGTAAAAGCGCAAATCTATCCCATAGCACATTTTTCAGAAAATTGTAATTAGGATCACATCAATGGAAAGAGGTTACGGTGCAAAGAGATTTGTATAAGCGCAAATCTATCCCATAGCACATTTTGCAGAAAATTGTGATTAGGATCATATCAATGGAAAGAGGTTATGGTACAAAGAGATTTGTAAAAGAGCAAATCTATCCCATAGCACATTTTTCAGAAAATTGTGATTAGGATCACATCAATGGAAAGAGGTTAGGGTACAAAGAAATTTGTATAAGCGCAAATCTATCCCATAGCACATTTTGCAGAAAATTGTGATTAGGATCACATCAATTGAAAGAGGTTAGGGTACAAAGAGATTTGTAAAAGCGCAAATCTATCCCATAGCACATTTTTCAGAAAATTGTGATTAGGATCACATCAATGGAAAGAGGTTAGTGTACAAAGAGATTTGTATTAGCGCAAATCTATCCCATAGCACATTTTGCAGAAAATTGTGATTAGGATCACATCAATGGAAAGAGGTTAGGGTACAAAGATTTGTAAAAGCGCAAATCTATCCCATAGCACATTTTTCAGAAAATTGTGATTAGGATCACATCAATGGAAAGAGGTTAGTGTACAAAGAGATTTGTATAAACGCAAATCTATCCCATAGCACATTTTGCAGAAAATTGTAATTAGGATCACATCAATGGAAAGAGGTTAGGGTACAAAGAGATTTGTATAAGCGCAAATCTATCCCATAGCACATTTTGCAGAAAATTGTGATTAGGATTATATAAATGAAAAGAGGTTAGGGTACGAAGGAATTTGTAAAATCGCAAATCACTCCCATAACACATTTTGCAGAAAATTGTGATTATGATCACATGAATGGAAAGAGGTTAGGGTACAAAGAGATTTGTATAAGCGCAAATCTATCCCATAGCACATTTTGCAGAAAATTGTGATTAGGATCATATAAATGAAAAGAGGTTAGGGTACGAAGGAATTTGTAAAATCGCAAATCACTCCCATAACACATTTTTCAGAAAATTTTGATTATGATCACATAAATGGAAAGAGGTTAGGGTACAAAGAGATTTGTATAAGCGCAAATCTATCCCATAGCACATTTTGCAGAAAATTGTGATTAGGATCACATCAATGGAAAGAGGTTAGGGTACAAAGAGATTTGTAAAAGCGCAAATCTATCCCATAGCACATTTTTCAGAAAATTGTGATTAGGATCACATCAATGCAAAGAGGTTAGGGTACAAAGAGATTTGTAAAAGCGCAAATCTATCCCATAGCACATTTTGCAGAAAATTGTGATAAGGATCACATAAATGGAAAGAGGTTAGGGTACTAATAGACTTGTAAAAGCGCAAATTTATCCCATAGCACATTTTGCAGAAAATTGTGATTAGGATCACATAAATGGAAAGAGGTTAGGGTACAAAGAGATTTGTAAAAGCGCAAATCTATCCCATAGCACATTTTGCAGAAAATTGTGATCAGGATCAAATCAATGAAAAGAGGTTAGGGTACAAAGAGATTTGTATAAGCGCAAATCACTCCCATAGCACATTTTTCAGAAAATTGTGATTAGGATCACATCAATGCAAAGAGGTTAGGGTACAAAGAGATTTGTAAAAGCGCAAATCTATCCCATAGCACATTTTGCAGAAAATTGTGATAAGGATCACATAAATGGAAAGAAGTTAGGGTACTAAGAGACTTGTAAAAGCGCAAATCTATCCCATAGCACATTTTGCAGAAAATTGTGATTAGGATCACATAAATGGAAAGAGGTTAGGGTACAAAGAGATTTGTAAAAGCGCAAATCTATCCCATAGCACATTTTGCAGAAAATTGTGATCAGGATCAAATCAATGAAAAGAGGTTAGGGTACAAAGAGATTTGTATAAGCGCAAATCACTCCCATAGCACATTTTTCAGAAAATTGTGATTAGGATCACATCAATGCAAAGAGGTTAGGGTACAAAGAGATTTGTAAAAGCGCAAATCTATCCCATAGCACATTTTGCAGAAAATTGTGATAAGGATCACATAAATGGAAAGAAGTTAGGGTACTAAGAGACTTGTATAAGCGCAAATCTATCCCATAGCACATTTTGCAGAAAATTGTGATTAGGATCACATAAATGGAAAGAGGTTAGGGTACAAAGAGATTTGTATAAGCGCAAATCACTCCAATAGCACATTTTGCAGAAAATTGTGATTAGGATCACATCAATGGAAAGAGGTTAGGGTACAAAGAGGTTTGTAAAAGCCAAATCTATCCCATTGCACATTTTGCAGAAAATTGTGATTAGGATCACATCAATGGAAAGAGGTTAGGGTACAAAGAGATTTGTATAAGCGCAAATCTATCCCATAGCACATTTTTCAGAAAATTGAGATTAGGATCACATCAATGGAAAGAGGTTAGGGTACAAAGAGATTTGTAAAAGCGCAAATCTATCCCATAGCACATTTTGTAGAAAATTGTGATTAGGATCACATAAATGGAAAGAGGTTAGGGTACTAAGAGACTTGTAAAAGCGCAAATCTATCCCATAGCACATTTTGCAGAAAATTGTGATTAGGATCACATAAATGGAAAGAGGTTAGGGTACAAAGAGATTTGTAAAAGCGCAAATCTATATCATAGCACATTTTGCAGAAAATTGTGATTAGGATCACATCAATGGAAAGAGGTTAGGGTACAAAGAGGTTTGTAAAAGCCAAATCCATCCCATAGCACATTTTGCAGAAAATTGTGATTAGGATCACATCAATGGAAAGAGGTTAGGGTACAAAGAGATTTGTATAAGCGCAAATCTATCCCATAGCACATTTTGCAGAAAATTGTGATTAGGATCACATCAATGGAAAGAGGTTAGGGTACAAAGACATTTGTAAAAGCGCAAATCTATCCCATAGCACATTTTTCAGAAAATTGTGATTAGGATCACATCAATGGAAAGAGGTTAGGGTACAAAGAGATTTGTAAAAGCGCAAATTTATCCCATAGCACATTTTGCAGAAAATTGTGATAAGGATCACATAAATGGAAAGAGGTTAGGGTACTAAGAGACTTGTAAAAGCGCAAATCTATCCCATAGCACATTTTGCAGAAAATTGTGATTAGGATCACATCAATGCAAAGAGGTTAGGGTACAAAGAGATTTGTAAAAGCGCAAATCTATCCCATAGCACATTTTGCAGAAAATTGTGATTAGAATCACATCAATGGAAAGAGGTTAGGGTACAAAGAGGTTTGTAAAAGCCAAATCTATCCCATTGCACATTTTGCAGAAAATTGTGATTAGGATCACATCAATGGAAAGAGGTTAGTGTACAAAGAGATTTGTATAAGCGCAAATCTATCCCATAGCACATTTTTCAGAAAATTGAGATTAGGATCACATCAATGGAAAGAGGTTAGGGTACAAAGAGATTTGTAAAAGCGCAAATCTATCCCATAGCACATTTTTCAGAAAATTGTAATTAGGATCACATCAATGGAAAGAGGTTACGGTGCAAAGAGATTTGTATAAGCGCAAATCTATCCCATAGCACATTTTGCAGAAAATTGTGATTAGGATCATATCAATGGAAAGAGGTTATGGTACAAAGAGATTTGTAAAAGCGCAAATCTATCCCATAGCACATTTTTCAGAAAATTGTGATTAGGATCACATCAATGGAAAGAGGTTAGGGTACAAAGAAATTTGTATAAGCGCAAATCTATCCCATAGCACATTTTGCAGAAAATTGTGATTAGGATCACATCAATTTTAAGAGGTTAGGGTACAAAGAGATTTGTAAAAGCGCAAATCTATCCCATAGCACATTTTTCAGAAAATTGTGATTAGGATCACATCAATGGAAAGAGGTTAGTGTACAAAGAGATTTGTATTAGCGCAAATCTATCCCATAGCACATTTTTCAGAAATTTGTGATTAGGATCACATCAATGGAAAGAGGTTAGGGTACAAAGATTTGTAAAAGCGCAAATCTATCCCATAGCACATTTTTCAGAAAATTGTGATTAGGATCACATCAATGGAAAGAGGTTAGTGTACAAAGAGATTTGTATAAACGCAAATCTATCCCATAGCACATTTTGCAGAAAATTGTAATTAGGATCACATCAATGGAAAGAGGTTAGGGTACAAAGAGATTTGTATAAGCGCAAATCTATCCCATAGCACATTTTGCAGAAAATTGTGATTAGGATTATATAAATGAAAAGAGGTTAGGGTACGAAGGAATTTGTAAAATCGCAAATCACTCCCATAACACATTTTGCAGAAAATTGTGATTATGATCACATGAATGGAAAGAGGTTAGGGTACAAAGAGATTTGTATAAGCGCAAATCTATCCCATAGCACATTTTGCAGAAAATTGTGATTAGGATCATATAAATGAAAAGAGGTTAGGGTACGAAGGAATTTGTAAAATCGCAAATCACTCCCATAACACATTTTTCAGAAAATTTTGATTATGATCACATAAATGGAAAGAGGTTAGGGTACAAAGAGATTTGTATAAGCGCAAATCTATCCCATAGCACATTTTGCAGAAAATTGTGATTAGGATCACATCAATGGAAAGAGGTTAGGGTACAAAGAGATTTGTAAAAGCGCAAATCTATCCCATAGCACATTTTTCAGAAAATTGTGATTAGGATCACATCAATGCAAAGAGGTTAGGGTACAAAGAGATTTGTAAAAGCGCAAATCTATCCCATAGCACATTTTGCAGAAAATTGTGATAAGGATCACATAAATGGAAAGAGGTTAGGGTACTAATAGACTTGTAAAAGCGCAAATTTATCCCATAGCACATTTTGCAGAAAATTGTGATTAGGATCACATAAATGGAAAGAGGTTAGGGTACAAAGAGATTTGTAAAAGCGCAAATCTATCCCATAGCACATTTTGCAGAAAATTGTGATCAGGATCAAATCAATGAAAAGAGGTTAGGGTACAAAGAGATTTGTATAAGCGCAAATCACTCCCATAGCACATTTTTCAGAAAATTGTGATTAGGATCACATCAATGCAAAGAGGTTAGGGTACAAAGAGATTTGTAAAAGCGCAAATCTATCCCATAGCACATTTTGCAGAAAATTGTGATAAGGATCACATAAATGGAAAGAAGTTAGGGTACTAAGAGACTTGTAAAAGCGCAAATCTATCCCATAGCACATTTTGCAGAAAATTGTGATTAGGATCACATAAATGGAAAGAGGTTAGGGTACAAAGAGATTTGTAAAAGCGCAAATCTATCCCATAGCACATTTTGCAGAAAATTGTGATCAGGATCAAATCAATGAAAAGAGGTTAGGGTACAAAGAGATTTGTATAAGCGCAAATCACTCCCATAGCACATTTTTCAGAAAATTGTGATTAGGATCACATCAATGCAAAGAGGTTAGGGTACAAAGAGATTTGTAAAAGCGCAAATCTATCCCATAGCACATTTTGCAGAAAATTGTGATAAGGATCACATAAATGGAAAGAAGTTAGGGTACTAAGAGACTTGTAAAAGCGCAAATCTATCCCATAGCACATTTTGCAGAAAATTGTGATTAGGATCACATAAATGGAAAGAGGTTAGGGTACAAAGAGATTTGTATAAGCGCAAATCACTCCAATAGCACATTTTGCAGAAAATTGTGATTAGGATCACATCAATGGAAAGAGGTTAGGGTACAAAGAGGTTTGTAAAAGCCAAATCTATCCCATTGCACATTTTGCAGAAAATTGTGATTAGGATCACATCAATGGAAAGAGGTTAGGGTACAAAGAGATTTGTATAAGCGCAAATCTATCCCATAGCACATTTTTCAGAAAATTGAGATTAGGATCACATCAATGGAAAGAGGTTAGGGTACAAAGAGATTTGTAAAAGCGCAAATCTATCCCATAGCACATTTTTCAGAAAATTGTAATTAGGATCACATCAATGGAAAGAGGTTACGGTGCAAAGAGATTTGTATAAGCGCAAATCTATCCCATAGCACATTTTGCAGAAAATTGTGATTAGGATCAAATCAATGGAAAGAGGTTATGGTACAAAGAGATTTGTAAAAGCGCAAATCTATCCCATAGCACATTTTTCAGAAAATTGTGATTAGGATCACATCAATGGAAAGAGGTTAGGGTAAAAAGAAATTTGTATAAGCGCAAATCTATCCCATAGCACATTTTGCAGAAAATTGTGATTAGGATCACATCAATGGAAAGAGGTTAGGGTACAAAGAGATTTGTAAAAGCGCAAATCTATCCCATAGCACATTTTTCAGAAAATTGTGATTAGGATCACATCAATGGAAAGAGGTTAGTGTACAAAGAGATTTGTATTAGCGCAAATCTATCCCATAGCACATTTTGCAGAAAATTGTAATTAGGATCACATCAATGGAAAGAGGTTAGGGTACAAAGATTTGTAAAAGCGCAAATCTATCCCATAGCACATTTTTCAGAAAATTGTGATTAGGATCACATCAATGGAAAGAGGTTAGGGTACAAAGAGATTTGTATAAACGCAAATCTATCCCATAGCACATTTTGCAGAAAATTGTGATTAGGATCACATCAATGGAAAGAGGTTAGGGTACAAAGAGATTTGTATAAGCGCAAATCTATCCCATAGCACATTTTGCAGAAAATTGTGATTAGGATTATATAAATGAAAAGAGGTTAGGGTACGAAGGAATTTGTAAAATCGCAAATCACTCCCATAACACATTTTGCAGAAAATTGTGATTATGATCACATAAATGGAAAGAGGTTAGGGTACAAAGAGATTTGTATAAGCGCAAATCTATCCCATAGCACATTTTGCAGAAAATTGTGATTAGGATCATATAAATGAAAAGAGGTTAGGGTACGAAGGAATTTGTAAAATCGCAAATCACTCCCATAACACATTTTTCAGAAAATTTTGATTATGATCACATAAATGGAAAGAGGTTAGGGTACAAAGAGATTTGTATAAGCGCAAATCTATCCCATAGCACATTTTGCAGAAAATTGTGATTAGGATCACATCAATGGAAAGAGGTTAGGGTACAAAGAGATTTGTAAAAGCGCAAATCTATCCCATAGCACATTTTTCAGAAAATTGTGATTAGGATCACATCAATGCAAAGAGGTTAGGGTACAAAGAGATTTGTAAAAGCGCAAATCTATCCCATAGCACATTTTGCAGAAAATTGTGATAAGGATCACATAAATGGAAAGAGGTTAGGATACTAAGAGACTTGTAAAAGCGCAAATCTATCCCATAGCACATTTTGCAGAAAATTGTGATTAGGATCACATAAATGGAAAGAGGTTAGGGTACAAAGAGATTTGTAAAAGCGCAAATCTATCCCATAGCACATTTTGCAGAAAATTGTGATCAGGATCAAATCAATGAAAAGAGGTCAGGGTACAAAGAGATTTGTATAAGCGCAAATCACTCCCATAACACATTTTGCAGAAAATTGTGATTAGGATCACATCAATGGAAAGAAGTTAGGGTACAAAGAGATTTGTAAAAGCGCAAATCTATCCCATAGCACATTTTTCAGAAAATTGTGATTAGGATCACATCAATGGAAAGAGGTTAGGGTACAAAGAGGTTTGTAAAAGCGCAAATCTATCCCATAGCACATTTTTCAGAAAATTGTGATTAGGATCACATCAATGGAAAGAGGTTAGGGTACAAAGAGATTTGGAAAAGCGCAAATCTATCCCATAGCACATTTTTCAGAAAATTGTGATTAGGATCACATCAATGGAAGGAGGTTAGGGTACAAAGAGATTTGAATAAGCGCAAATGTATCCCATAGCACATTTTGCAGAAAATTGTGATTAGGATCACATCAATGGAAAGAGGTTAGGGTAAAAAGAGATTTGTAAAAGCGCAAATCTATCCCATAGCACATTTTGCAGAAAATTGTGATTATGATCTCATAAATGCAAAGAGGTTAGGGTACAAAGAGATTTGTAAAAGCGCAAATCTATCCCATAGCACATTTTGCAGAAAATTGTGATTAGGATCACATAAATGCAAAGAGGTTAGGGTACAAAGAGATTTGTAAAAGCGCAAATCTATCCCATAGCACACTTTGTAGAAAATTGTGATAAGGATCACATAAATGGAAAGAGGTTAGGGTACTAAGAGACTTGTAAAAGCGCAAATCTATCCCATAGCACATTTTGCAGAAAATTGTGATGAGGATCACATAAATGGAAAGAGGTTAGGGTACAAAGAGATTTGTAAAAGCGCAAATCTATCCCATAGCACATTTTGCAGAAAATTGTGATTAGGATCACATCAATGGAAAGAGGTTAGGGTACAAAGAGGTTTGTAAAAGCCAAATCTATTCCATAGCACATTTTGCAGAAAATTGTGATTAGGATCATATAAATGAAAAGAGGTTAGGGTACGAAGAAATTTGTAAAATCGCAAATCACTCCCATAACACATTTTTCAGAAAATTGTGATTAGGATCACATCAATGGAAAGAGGTTAGGGTACAAAGAGATTTGTATAAGCGCAAATCTATCCCATAGCACATTTTGCAGAAAATTGTGATTAGGATCATATAAATGAAAAGAGGTTAGGGTACGAAGGAATTTGTAAAATCGCAAATCACTCCCATAACACATTTTGCAGAAAATTGTGATTATGATCACATAAATGGAAAGAGGTTAGGGTACAAAGAGATTTGTATAAGCGCAACTCTATCCCATAGCAAATTTTGCAGAAAATTGTGATTAGGATCATATAAATGAAAAGAGGTTAGGGTACGAAGAAATTTGTAAAATCGCAAATCACTCCCATAACACATTTTTCAGAAAATTGTGATTATGATCACATAAATGGAAAGAGGTTAGGCTACAAAGAGATTTGTATAAGCGCAAATCTATCCCATAGCACATTTTGCAGAAAATTGTGATTAGGATCACATCAATGGAAAGAGGTTAGGGTACAAAGAGATTTGTAAAAGCGCAAATCTATCCCATAGCACATTTTTCAGAAAATTGTGATTAGGATCACATCAATGCAAAGAGGTTAGGGTACAAAGAGATTTGTAAAAGCGCAAATCTATCCCATAGCACATTTTGCAGAAAATTGTGATAAGGATCACATAAATGGAAAGAGGTTAGGGTACTAAGAGACTTGTAAAAGGGCAAATCTATCCCATAGCACATTTTGCAGAAAATTGTGATTAGGATCACATAAATGGAAAGAGGTTAGGGTACAAAGAGATTTGTAAAAGCGCAAATCTATCCCATAGCACATTTTGCAGAAAATTGTGATCAGGATCAAATCAATGAAAAGAGGTTAGGGTACAAAGAGATTTGTATAAGCGCAAATCACTCCAATAGCACATTTTGCAGAAAATTGTGATTAGGATCACATCAATGGAAAGAGGTTAGGGTACAAAGAGATTTGTATAAGCGCAAATCTATCCCATAGCACATTTTGCAGAAAATTGTGATTAGGATCATATAAATGAAAAGAGGTTAGGGTACGAAGGAATTTGTAAAATCGCAAATCACTCCCATAACACATTTTGCAGAAAATTGTGATTATGATCACATAAATGGAAAGAGGTTAGGGTACAAAGAGATTTGTATAAGCGCAAATCTATCCCATAGCAAATTTTGCAGAAAATTGTGATTAGGATCATATAAATGAAAAGAGGTTAGGGTACGAAGAAATTTGTAAAATCGCAAATCACTCCCATAACACATTTTTCAGAAAATTGTGATTATGATCACATAAATGGAAAGAGGTTAGGCTACAAAGAGATTTGTATAAGCGCAAATCTATCCCATAGCACATTTTGCAGAAAATTGTGATTAGGATCACATCAATGGAAAGAGGTTAGGGTACAAAGAGATTTGTAAAAGCGCAAATCTATCCCATAGCACATTTTGCAGAAAATTGTGATTAGGATCACATCAATGGAAAGAGGTTAGGGTACAAAGAGATTTGTAAAAGCGCAAATCTATCCCATAGCACATTTTTCAGAAAATTGTGATTAGGATCACATCAATGCAAAGAGGTTAGGGTACAAAGAGATTTGTAAAAGCGCAAATCTATCCCATAGCACATTTTGCAGAAAATTGTGATAAGGATCACATAAATGGAAAGAGGTTAGGGTACTAAGAGACTTGTAAAAGGGCAAATCTATCCCATAGCACATTTTGCAGAAAATTGTGATTAGGATCACATAAATGGAAAGAGGTTAGGGTACAAAGAGATTTGTAAAAGCGCAAATCTATCCCATAGCACATTTTGCAGAAAATTGTGATCAGGATCAAATCAATGAAAAGAGGTTAGGGTACAAAGAGATTTGTATAAGCGCAAATCACTCCAATAGCACATTTTGCAGAAAATTGTGATTAGGATAACATCAATGGAAAGAGGTTAGGGTACAAAGAGGTTTGTAAAAGCCAAATCTATCCCATTGCACATTTTGCAGAAAATTGTGATTAGGATCACATCAATGGAAAGAGGTTAGGTTACAAAGAGATTTGTATAAGCGCAAATCTATCCCATAGCACATTTTTCAGAAAATTGAGATTAGGATCACATCAATGGAAAGAGGTTAGGGTACAAAGAGATTTGTAAAAGCGCAAATCTATCCCATAGCACATTTTTCAGAAAATTGTAATTAGGATCACATCAATGGAAAGAGGTTACGGTGCAAAGAGATTTGTATAAGCGCAAATCTATCCCATAGCACATTTTGCAGAAAATTGTGATTAGGATCAAATCAATGGAAAGAGGTTATGGTACAAACAGATTTGTAAAAGCGCAAATCTATCCCATAGCACATTTTTCAGAAAATTGTGATTAGGATCACATCAATGGAAAGAGGTTAGGGTACAAAGAAATTTGTATAAGCGCAAATCTATCCCATAGCACATTTTTCAGAAAATTGTGATTAGGATCACATCAATGGAAAGAGGTTAGGGTACAAAGAGATTTGTAAAAGCGCAAATCTATCCCATAGCACATTTTTCAGAAAATTGTGATTAGGATCACATCAATGGAAAGAGGTTAGTGTACAAAGAGATTTGTATTAGCGCAAATCTATCCCATAGCACATTTTGCAGAAAATTGTGATTAGGATCACATCAATGGAAATAGGTTAGGGTACAAAGATTTGTAAAAGCGCAAATCTATCCCATAGCACATTTTTCAGAAAATTGTGATTAGGATCACATCAATGGAAAGAGGTTAGGGTACAAAGAGATTTGTATAAACGCAAATCTATCCCATAGCACATTTTGCAGAAAATTGTAATTAGGATCACATCAATGGAAAGACGTTAGGGTACAAAGAGATTTGTATAAGCGCAAATCTATCCCATAGCACATTTTGCAGAAAATTGTGATTAGGATTATATAAATGAAAAGAGGTTAGGGTACGAAGGAATTTGTAAAATAGCAAATCACTCCCATAACACATTTTGCAGAAAATTGTGATTATGATCACATAAATGGAAAGAGGTTAGGGTACAAAGAGATTTGTATAAGCGCAAATCTATCCCATAGCACATTTTGCAGAAAATTGTGATTAGGATCATATAAATGAAAAGAGGTTAGGGTACGAAGGAATTTGTAAAATCGCAAATCACTCCCATAACACATTTTTCAGAAAATTTTGATTATGATCACATAAATGGAAAGAGGTTAGGGTACAAAGAGATTTGTATAAGCGCAAATCTATCCCATAGCACATTTTGCAGAAAATTGTGATTAGGATCACATCAATGGAAAGAGGTTAGGGTACAAAGAGATTTGTAAAAGCGCAAATCTATCCCATAGCACATTTTTCAGAAAATTGTGATTAGGATCACATCAATGCAAAGAGGTTAGGGTACAAAGAGATTTGTAAAAGCGCAAATCTATCCCATAGCACATTTTGCAGAAAATTGTGATAAGGATCACATAAATGGAAAGAGTTTAGGGTACTAAGAGACTTGTAAAAGCGCGAATCTATCCCATAGCACATTTTGCAGAAAATTGTGATTAGGATCACATAAATGGAAAGAGGTTAGGGTACAAAGAGATTTGTAAAAGCGCAAATCTATCCCATAGCACATTTTGCAGAAAATTGTGATCAGGATCAAATCAATGAAAAGAGGTTAGGGTACAAAGAGATTTGTATAAGCGCAAATCACTCCCATAGCACATTTTGCAGAAAATTGTGATTAGGATCACATCAATGGAAAGAGGTTAGGGTACAAAGAGATTTGTAAAAGCGCAAATCTATCCCATAGCACATTTTTCAGAAAATTGTGATTAGGATCACATCAATGGAAAGAGGTTAGGGTACAAAGAGGTTTGTAAAAGCGCAAATCTATCCCATAGCACATTTTTCAGAAAATTGTGATTAGGATCACATCAATGGAAAGAGGTTAGGGTACAAAGAGATTTGGAAAAGCGCAAATCTATCCCATAGCACATTTTTCAGAAAATTGTGATTAGGATCACATCAATGGAAAGAGGTTAGGGTACAAAGAGATTTGAATAAGCGCAAATGTATCCCATAGCACATTTTGCAGAAAATTGTGATTAGGATCACATCAATGGAAAGAGGTTAGGGTACAAAGAGATTTGTAAAAGCGCAAATCTATCCCATAGCACATTTTGCAGAAAATTGTGATTATGATCACATAAATGCAAAGAGGTTAGGGTACAAAGAGATTTGTAAAAGCGCAAATCTATCCCATAGCACATTTTGCAGAAAATTGTGATTAGGATCACATAAATGCAAAGAGGTTAGGGTACAAAGAGATTTGTAAAAGCGCAAATCTATCCCATAGCACATTTTGAAGAAAATTGTGATAAGGATCACATAAATGGAAAGAGGTTAGGGTACTAAGAGACTTGTAAAAGCGCAAATCTATCCCATAGCACATTTTGCAGAAAATTGTGATTAGGATCACATAAATGGAAAGAGGTTAGGGTACAAAGAGATTTGTAAAAGCGCAAATCTATCCCATAGCACATTTTGCAGAAAATTGTGATTAGGATCACATCAATGGAAAGAGGTTAGGGTACAAAGAGGTTTGTAAAAGCCAAATCCATCCCATAGCACATTTTGCAGAAAATTGTGATTAGGATCACATCAATGGAAAGAGGTTAGGGTACAAAGAGATTTGTAAAAGCGCAAATCTATCCCATAGCACATTTTGCAGAAAATTGTGATTAGGATCACATCAATGGAAAGAGGTTAGGGTACAAAGACATTTGTAAAAGCGCAAATCTATCCCATAGCACATTTTTCAGAAAATTGTGATTAGGATCACATCAATGGAAAGAGGTTAGGGTACAAAGAGATTTGTAAAAGCGCAAATTTATCCCATAGCACATTTTGTAGAAAATTGTGATAAGGATCACATAAATGGAAAGAGGTTAGGGTACTAAGAGACTTGTAAAAGCGCAAATCTATCCCATAGCACATTTTGCAGAAAATTGTGATTAGGATCACATCAATGCAAAGAGGTTAGGGTACAAAGAGATTTGTAATAGCGCAAATCTATCCCATAGCACATTTTGCAGAAAATTGTGATTAGAATCACATCAATGGAAAGAGGTTAGGGTACAAAAAGGTTTGTAAAAGCCAAATCTATCCCATTGCACATTTTGCAGAAAATTGTGATTAGGATCACATCAATGGAAAGAGGTTAGTGTACAAAGAGATTTGTATAAGCGCAAATCTATCCCATAGCACATTTTTCAGAAAATTGAGATTAGGATCACATCAATGGAAAGAGGTTAGGGTACAAAGAGATTTGTAAAAGCGCAAATCTATCCCATAGCACATTTTTCAGAAAATTGTAATTAGGATCACATCAATGGAAAGAGGTTACGGTGCAAAGAGATTTGTATAAGCGCAAATCTATCCCATAGCACATTTTGCAGAAAATTGTGATTAGGATCATATCAATGGAAAGAGGTTATGGTACAAAGAGATTTGTAAAAGCGCAAATCTATCCCATAGCACATTTTTCAGAAAATTGTGATTAGGATCACATCAATGGAAAGAGGTTAGGGTACAAAGAAATTTGTATAAGCGCAAATCTATCCCATAGCACATTTTGCAGAAAATTGTGATTAGGATCACATCAATTGAAAGAGGTTAGGGTACAAAGAGATTTGTAAAAGCGCAAATCTATCCCATAGCACATTTTTCAGAAAATTGTGATTAGGATCACATCAATGGAAAGAGGTTAGTGTACAAAGAGATTTGTATTAGCGCAAATCTATCCCATAGCACATTTTGCAGAAAATTGTGATTAGGATCACATCAATGGAAAGAGGTTAGGGTACAAAGATTTGTAAAAGCGCAAATCTATCCCATAGCACATTTTTCAGAAAATTGTGATTAGGATCACATCAATGGAAAGAGGTTAGTGTACAAAGAGATTTGTATAAACACAAATCTATCCCATAGCACATTTTGCAGAAAATTGTAATTAGGATCACATCAATGGAAAGAGGTTAGGGTACAAAGAGATTTGTATAAGCGCAAATCTATCCCATAGCACATTTTGCAGAAAATTGTGATTAGGATTATATAAATGAAAAGAGGTTAGGGTACGAAGGAATTTGTAAAATCGCAAATCACTCCCATAACACATTTTGCAGAAAATTGTGATTATGATCACATGAATGGAAAGAGGTTAGGGTACAAAGAGATTTGTATAAGCGCAAATCTATCCCATAGCACATTTTGCAGAAAATTGTGATTAGGATCATATAAATGAAAAGAGGTTAGGGTACGAAGGAATTTGTAAAATCGCAAATCACTCCCATAACACATTTTTCAGAAAATTTTGATTATGATCACATAAATGGAAAGAGGTTAGGGTACAAAGAGATTTGTATAAGCGCAAATCTATCCCATAGCACATTTTGCAGAAAATTGTGATTAGGATCACATCAATGGAAAGAGGTTAGGGTACAAAGAGATTTGTAAAAGCGCAAATCTATCCCATAGCACATTTTTCAGAAAATTGTGATTAGGATCACATCAATGCAAAGAGGTTAGGGTACAAAGAGATTTGTAAAAGCGCAAATCTATCCCATAGCACATTTTGCAGAAAATTGTGATAAGGATCACATAAATGGAAAGAGGTTAGGGTACTAAGAGACTTGTAAAAGCGCAAATTTATCCCATAGCACATTTTGCAGAAAATTGTGATTAGGATCACATAAATGGAAAGAGGTTAGGGTACAAAGAGATTTGTAAAAGCGCAAATCTATCCCATAGCACATTTTGCAGAAAATTGTGATCAGGATCAAATCAATGAAAAGAGGTTAGGGTACAAAGAGATTTGTATAAGCGCAAATCACTCCCATAGCACATTTTTCAGAAAATTGTGATTAGGATCACATCAATGCAAAGAGGTTAGGGTACAAAGAGATTTGTAAAAGCGCAAATCTATCCCATAGCACATTTTGCAGAAAATTGTGATAAGGATCACATAAATGGAAAGAAGTTAGGGTACTAAGAGACTTGTAAAAGCGCAAATCTATCCCATAGCACATTTTGCAGAAAATTGTGATTATGATCACATAAATGGAAAGAGGTTAGGGTACAAAGAGATTTGTAAAAGCGCAAATCTATCCCATAGCACATTTTGCAGAAAATTGTGATCAGGATCAAATCAATGAAAAGAGGTTAGGGTACAAAGAGATTTGTATAAGCGCAAATCACTCCCATAGCACATTTTTCAGAAAATTGTGATTAGGATCACATCAATGCAAAGAGGTTAGGGTACAAAGAGATTTGTAAAAGCGCAAATCTATCCCATAGCACATTTTGCAGAAAATTGTGATAAGGATCACATAAATGGAAAGAAGTTAGGGTACTAAGAGACTTGTAAAAGCGCAAATCTATCCCATAGCACATTTTGCAGAAAATTGTGATTAGGATCACATAAATGGAAAGAGGTTAAGGTACAAAGAGATTTGTATAAGCGCAAATCACTCCAATAGCACATTTTGCAGAAAATTGTGATTAGGATCACATCAATGGAAAGAGGTTAGGGTACAAAGAGGTTTGTAAAAGCCAAATCTATCCCATTGCACATTTTGCAGAAAATTGTGATTAGGATCACATCAATGGAAAGAGGTTAGGGTACAAAGAGATTTGTATAAGCGCAAATCTATCCCATAGCACATTTTTCAGAAAATTGAGATTAGGATCACATCAATGGAAAGAGGTTAGGGTACAAAGAGATTTGTAAAAGCGCAAATCTATCCCATAGCACATTTTTCAGAAAATTGTAATTAGGATCACATCAATGGAAAGAGGTTACGGTGCAAAGAGATTTGTATAAGCGCAAATCTATCCCATAGCACATTTTGCAGAAAATTGTGATTAGGATCAAATCAATGGAAAGAGGTTATGGTACAAAGAGATTTGTAAAAGCGCAAATCTATCCCATAGCACATTTTTCAGAAAATTGTGATTAGGATCACATCAATGGAAAGAGGTTAGGGTAAAAAGAAATTTGTATAAGCGCAAATCTATCCCATAGCACATTTTGCAGAAAATTGTGATTAGGATCACATCAATGGAAAGAGGTTAGGGTACAAAGAGATTTGTAAAAGCGCAAATCTATCCCATAGCACATTTTTCAGAAAATTGTGATTAGGATCACATCAATGGAAAGAGGTTAGTGTACAAAGAGATTTGTATTAGCGCAAATCTATCCCATAGCACATTTTGCAGAAAATTGTGATTAGGATCACATCAATGGAAAGAGGTTAGGGTACAAAGATTTGTAAAAGCGCAAATCTATCCCATAGCACATTTTTCAGAAAATTGTGATTAGGATCACATCAATGGAAAGAGGTTAGGGTACAAAGAGATTTGTATAAACGCAAATCTATCCCATAGCACATTTTGCAGAAAATTGTAATTAGGATCACATCAATGGAAAGAGGTTAGGGTACAAAGAGATTTGTATAAGCGCAAATCTATCCCATAGCACATTTTGCAGAAAATTGTGATTAGGATTATATAAATGAAAAGAGGTTAGGGTACGAAGGAATTTGTAAAATCGCAAATCACTCCCATAACACATTTTGCAGAAAATTGTGATTATGATCACATAAATGGAAAGAGGTTAGGGTACAAAGAGATTTGTATAAGCGCAAATCTATCCCATAGCACATTTTGCAGAAAATTGTGATTAGGATCATATAAATGAAAAGAGGTTAGGGTACGAAGGAATTTGTAAAATCGCAAATCACTCCCATAACACATTTTTCAGAAAATTTTGATTATGATCACATAAATGGAAAGAGGTTAGGGTACAAAGAGATTTTTATAAGCGCAAATCTATCCCATAGCACATTTTGCAGAAAATTGTGATTAGGATCACATCAATGGAAAGAGGTTAGGGTACAAAGAGATTTGTAAAAGCGCAAATCTATCCCATAGCACATTTTTCAGAAAATTGTGATTAGGATCACATCAATGCAAAGAGGTTAGGGTACAAAGAGATTTGTAAAAGCGCAAATCTATCCCATAGCACATTTTGCAGAAAATTGTGATAAGGATCACATAAATGGAAAGAGGTTAGGATACTAAGAGACTTGTAAAAGCGCAAATCTATCCCATAGCACATTTTGCAGAAAATTGTGATTAGGATCACATAAATGGAAAGAGGTTAGGGTACAAAGAGATTTGTAAAAGCGCAAATCTATCCCATAGCACATTTTGCAGAAAATTGTGATCAGGATCAAATCAATGAAAAGAGGTTAGGGTACAAAGAGATTTGTATAAGCGCAAATCACTCCCATAGCACATTTTGCAGAAAATTGTGATTAGGATCACATCAATGGAAAGAAGTTAGGGTACAAAGAGATTTGTAAAAGCGCAAATCTATCCCATAGCACATTTTTCAGAAAATTGTGATTAGGATCACATCAATGGAAAGAGGTTAGGGTACAAAGAGGTTTGTAAAAGCGCAAATCTATCCCATAGCACATTTTTCAGAAAATTGTGATTAGGATCACATCAATGGAAAGAGGTTAGGGTACAAAGAGATTTGGAAAAGCGCAAATCTATCCCATAGCACATTTTTCAGAAAATTGTGATTAGGATCACATCAATGGAAGGAGGTTAGGGTACAAAGAGATTTGAATAAGCGCAAATGTATCCCATAGCACATTTTGCAGAAAATTGTGATTAGGATCACATCAATGGAAAGAGGTTAGGGTAAAAAGAGATTTGTAAAAGCGCAAATCTATCCCATAGCACATTTTGCAGAAAATTGTGATTATGATCTCATAAATGCAAAGAGGTTAGGGTACAAAGAGATTTGTAAAAGCGCAAATCTATCCCATAGCACATTTTGCAGAAAATTGTGATTAGGATCACATAAATGCAAAGAGGTTAGGGTAAAAAGACATTTGTAAAAGCGCAAATCTATCCCATAGCACACTTTGTAGAAAATTGTGATAAGGATCACATAAATGGAAAGAGGTTAGGGTACTAAGAGACTTGTAAAAGCGCAAATCTATCCCATAGCACATTTTGCAGAAAATTGTGATTAGGATCACATAAATGGAAAGAGGTTAGGGTACAAAGAGATTTGTAAAAGCGCAAATCTATCCCATAGCACATTTTGCAGAAAATTGTGATTAGGATCACATCAATGGAAAGAGGTTAGGGTACAAAGAGGTTTGTAAAAGCCAAATCTATTCCATAGCACATTTTGCAGAAAATTGTGATTAGGATCACATCAATGGAAAGAGGTTAGGGTACAAAGAGATTTGTAAAAGCGCAAATCTATCCCATAGCACATTTTTCAGAAAATTGTGATTATGATCACATCAATGGAAAGAGGTTAGGGTACAAAGAGATTTGTATAAGCGCAAATCTATCCCATAGCACATATTGCAGAAAATTGTGATTAGGATCACATCAATGGAAAGAGGTTAGGGTACAAAGACATTTGTAAAAGCGCAAATCTATCCCATAGCACATTTTGCAGAAAATTGTGATTAGGATCACATCAATGGAAAGAGGTTAGGGTACAAAGAGGTTTGTAAAAGCCAAATCTATCCCATTGCACATTTTGCAGAAAATTGTGATTAGGATCACATCAATGGAAAGAGGTTAGGGTACAAAGAGATTTGTATAAGCGCAAATCTATCCCATAGCACATTTTTCAGAAAATTGAGATTAGGATCACATCAATGGAAAGAGGTTAGGGTACAAAGAGATTTGTAAAAGCGCAAATCTATCCCATAGCACATTTTTCAGAAAATTGTAATTAGGATCACATCAATGGAAAGAGGTTACGGTGCAAAGAGATTTGTATAAGCGCAAATCTATCCCATAGCACATTTTGCAGAAAATTGTGATTAGGATCAAATCAATGGAAAGAGGTTATGGTACAAAGAGATTTGTAAAAGCGCAAATCTATCCCATAGCACATTTTGCAGAAAATTGTGATTAGGATCACATCAATGGAAAGAGGTTAGGGTACAAAGAGATTTGTATAAGCGCAAATATATCCCATAGCACATTTTGCAGAAAATTGTGATTAGGATCACATCAATGGAAAAAGGTTAGGGTACAAAGAGATTTGTAAAAGCGCAAATCTATCCCATAGCACATTTTTCAGAAAATTGTGATTAGGATCACATCAATGGAAAGAGGTTAGGGTACAAAGAGATTTGTATAAGCGCAAATCTATCCCATAGCATATTTTGCAGAAAATTGTGATTAGGATCACATCAATGGAAAGAGGTTAGGGTACAAAGAGATTTGTTTAAGCGCAAATCTATCCCATAGCACATTTTGCAGAAAATTGTGATTAGGATCATATAAATGAAAAGAGGTTAGGGAACGAAGAAATTTGTAAAATCGCAAATCACTCCCATAACACATTTTTCAGAAAATTGTGATTAGGATCACATCAATGGAAAGAGGTTAGGGTACAAAGAGATTTGTATAAGCGCAAATCTATCCCATAGCACATTTAGCAGAAGATTGTGATTAGGATCACATCAATGGAAAGAGGTTAGGGTACAAAGAGATTTGTAAAAGCGCAAATCTATCCCATAGCACATTTTTCAGAAAATTGTGATTAGGATCACATCAATGGAAAGAGGTTAGGGTACAAAGAGATTTGTATAAGCGCAAATCTATCCCATAGCATATTTTGCAGAAAATTGTGATTAGGATCACATCAATGGAAAGAGGTTAGTGTACAAAGAGATTTGTTTAAGCGCAAATCTATCCCATAGCACATTTTGCAGAAAATTGTGATTAGGATCATATAAATGAAAAGAGGTTAGGGTACGAAGAAATTTGTAAAATCGCAAATCACTCCCATAACACATTTTTCAGAAAATTGTGATTAGGATCACATCAATGGAAAGAGGTTAGGGTACAAAGAGATTTGTATAAGCGCAAATCTATCCCATAGCACATTTTGCAGAAAATTGTGATTAGGATCATATAAATGAAAAGAGGTTAGGGTACGAAGGAATTTGTAAAATCGCAAATCACTCCCATAACACATTTTGCAGAAAATTGTGATTATGATCACATAAATGGAAAGAGGTTAGGGTACAAAGAGATTTGTATAAGCGCAAATCTATCCCATAGCAAATTTTGCAGAAAATTGTGATTAGGATCATATAAATGAAAAGAGGTTAGGGTACGAAGAAATTTGTAAAATCGCAAATCACTCCCATAACACATTTTTCAGAAAATTGTGATTATGATCACATAAATGGAAAGAGGTTAGGCTACAAAGAGATTTGTATAAGCGCAAATCTATCCCATAGCACATTTTGCAGAAAATTGTGATTAGGATCACATCAATGGAAAGAGGTTAGGGTACAAAGAGATTTGTAAAAGCGCAAATCTATCCCATAGCACATTTTTCAGAAAATTGTGATTAGGATCACATCAATGGAAAGAGGTTAGGGTACAAAGAGATTTGTAAAAGCGCAAATCTATCCCATAGCACATTTTGCAGAAAATTGTGATAAGGATCACATAAATGGAAAGAGGTTAGGGTACTAAGAGACTTGTAAAAGGGCAAATCTATCCCATAGCACATTTTGCAGAAAATTGTGATTAGGATCACATAAATGGAAAGAGGTTAGGGTACAAAGAGATTTGTAAAAGCGCAAATCTATCCCATAGCACATTTTGCAGAAAATTGTTATCAGGATCAAATCAATGAAAAGAGGTTAGGGTACAAAGAGATTTGTATAAGCGCAAATCACTCCAATAGCACATTTTGCAGAAAATTGTGATTAGGATCACATCAATGGAAAGAGGTTAGGGTACAAAGAGGTTTGTAAAAGCCAAATCTATCCCATTGCACATTTTGCAGAAAATTGTGATTAGGATCACATCAATGGAAAGAGGTTAGGGTACAAAGAGATTTGTATAAGCGCAAATCTATCCCATAGCACATTTTTCAGAAAATTGAGATTAGGATCACATCAATGGAAAGAGGTTAGGGTACAAAGAGATTTGTAAAAGCTCAAATCTATCCCATAGCACATTTTTCAGAAAATTGTAATTAGGATCACATCAATGGAAAGAGGTTACGGTGCAAAGAGATTTGTATAAGCGCAAATCTATCCCATAGCACATTTTGCAGAAAATTGTGATTAGGATCAAATCAATGGAAAGAGGTTATGGTACAAAGAGATTTGTAAAAGCGCAAATCTATCCCATAGCACATTTTTCAGAAAATTGTGATTAGGATCACATCAATGGAAAGAGGTTAGGGTACAAAGAAATTTGTATAAGCGCAAATCTATCCCATAGCACATTTTGCAGAAAATTGTGATTAGGATCACATCAATGGAAAGAGGTTAGGGTACAAAGAGATTTGTAAAAGCGCAAATCTATCCCATAGCACATTTTTCAGAAAATTGTGATTAGGATCACATCAATGGAAAGAGGTTAGTGTACAAAGAGATTTGTATTAGCGCAAATCTATCCCATAGCACATTTTGCAGAAAATTGTGATTAGGATCACATCAATGGAAAGAGGTTAGGGTACAAAGATTTGTAAAAGCGCAAATCTATCCCATAGCACATTTTTCAGAAAATTGTGATTAGGATCACATCAATGGAAAGAGGTTAGGGTACAAAGAGATTTGTATAAACGCAAATCTATCCCATAGCACATTTTGCAGAAAATTGTAATTAGGATCACATCAATGGAAAGAGGTTAGGGTACAAAGAGATTTCTATAAGCGCAAATCTATCCCATAGCACATTTTGCAGAAAATTGTGATTAGGATTATATAAATGAAAAGAGGTTAGGGTACGAAGGAATTTGTAAAATCGCAAATCACTCCCATAACACATTTTGCAGAAAATTGTGATTATGATCACATAAATGGAAAGAGGTTAGGGTACAAAGAGATTTGTATAAGCGCAAATCTATCCCATAGCACATTTTGCAGAAAATTGTGATTAGGATCATATAAATGAAAAGAGGTTAGGGTACAAAGAGATTTGTAAAAGCGCAAATCTATCCCATAGCACATTTTTCAGAAAATTGTGATTAGGATCACATCAATGGAAAGAGGTTAGGGTACAAAGAGATTTGTATAAGCGCAAATCTATCCCATAGCATATTTTGCAGAAAATTGTGATTAGGATCACATCAATGGAAAGAGGTTAGGGTACAAAGAGATTTGTTTAAGCGCAAATCTATCCCATAGCACATTTTGCAGAAAATTGTGATTAGGATCATATAAATGAAAAGAGGTTAGGGAACGAAGAAATTTGTAAAATCGCAAATCACTCCCATAACACATTTTTCAGAAAATTGTGATTAGGATCACATCAATGGAAAGAGGTTAGGGTACAAAGAGATTTGTATAAGCGCAAATCTATCCCATAGCACATTTAGCAGAAGATTGTGATTAGGATCACATCAATGGAAAGAGGTTAGGGTACAAAGAGATTTGTAAAAGCGCAAATCTATCCCATAGCACATTTTTCAGAAAATTGTGATTAGGATCACATCAATGGAAAGAGGTTAGGGTACAAAGAGATTTGTATAAGCGCAAATCTATCCCATAGCATATTTTGCAGAAAATTGTGATTAGGATCACATCAATGGAAAGAGGTTAGTGTACAAAGAGATTTGTTTAAGCGCAAATCTATCCCATAGCACATTTTGCAGAAAATTGTGATTAGGATCATATAAATGAAAAGAGGTTAGGGTACGAAGAAATTTGTAAAATCGCAAATCACTCCCATAACACATTTTTCAGAAAATTGTGATTAGGATCACATCAATGGAAAGAGGTTAGGGTACAAAGAGATTTGTATAAGCGCAAATCTATCCCATAGCACATTTTGCAGAAAATTGTGATTAGGATCATATAAATGAAAAGAGGTTAGGGTACGAAGGAATTTGTAAAATCGCAAATCACTCCCATAACACATTTTGCAGAAAATTGTGATTATGATCACATAAATGGAAAGAGGTTAGGGTACAAAGAGATTTGTATAAGCGCAAATCTATCCCATAGCAAATTTTGCAGAAAATTGTGATTAGGATCATATAAATGAAAAGAGGTTAGGGTACGAAGAAATTTGTAAAATCGCAAATCACTCCCATAACACATTTTTCAGAAAATTGTGATTATGATCACATATATGGAAAGAGGTTAGGGTACAAAGAGATTTGTATAAGCGCAAATCTATCCCATAGCACATTTTGCAGAAAATTGTGATTAGGATCACATCAATGGAAAGAGGTTAGGGTACAAAGAGATTTGTAAAAGCGCAAATCTATCCCATAGCACATTTTTCAGAAAATTGTGATTAGGATCACATCAATGGAAAGAGGTTAGGGTACAAAGAGATTTGTAAAAGCGCAAATCTATCCCATAGCACATTTTGCAGAAAATTGTGATAAGGATCACATAAATGGAAAGAGGTTAGGGTACTAAGAGACTTGTAAAAGGGCAAATCTATCCCATAGCACATTTTGCAGAAAATTGTGATTAGGATCACATAAATGGAAAGAGGTTAGGGTACAAAGAGATTTGTAAAAGCGCAAATCTATCCCATAGCACATTTTGCAGAAAATTGTTATCAGGATCAAATCAATGAAAAGAGGTTAGGGTACAAAGAGATTTGTATAAGCGCAAATCACTCCAATAGCACATTTTGCAGAAAATTGTGATTAGGATCACATCAATGGAAAGAGGTTAGGGTACAAAGAGGTTTGTAAAAGCCAAATCTATCCCATTGCACATTTTGCAGAAAATTGTGATTAGGATCACATCAATGGAAAGAGGTTAGGGTACAAAGAGATTTGTATAAGCGCAAATCTATCCCATAGCACATTTTTCAGAAAATTGAGATTAGGATCACATCAATGGAAAGAGGTTAGGGTACAAAGAGATTTGTAAAAGCTCAAATCTATCCCATAGCACATTTTTCAGAAAATTGTAATTAGGATCACATCAATGGAAAGAGGTTACGGTGCAAAGAGATTTGTATAAGCGCAAATCTATCCCATAGCACATTTTGCAGAAAATTGTGATTAGGATCAAATCAATGGAAAGAGGTTATGGTACAAAGAGATTTGTAAAAGCGCAAATCTATCCCATAGCACATTTTTCAGAAAATTGTGATTAGGATCACATCAATGGAAAGAGGTTAGGGTACAAAGAAATTTGTATAAGCGCAAATCTATCCCATAGCACATTTTGCAGAAAATTGTGATTAGGATCACATCAATGGAAAGAGGTTAGGGTACAAAGAGATTTGTAAAAGCGCAAATCTATCCCATAGCACATTTTTCAGAAAATTGTGATTAGGATCACATCAATGGAAAGAGGTTAGTGTACAAAGAGATTTGTATTAGCGCAAATCTATCCCATAGCACATTTTGCAGAAAATTGTGATTAGGATCACATCAATGGAAAGAGGTTAGGGTACAAAGATTTGTAAAAGCGCAAATCTATCCCATAGCACATTTTTCAGAAAATTGTGATTAGGATCACATCAATGGAAAGAGGTTAGGGTACAAAGAGATTTGTATAAACGCAAATCTATCCCATAGCACATTTTGCAGAAAATTGTAATTAGGATCACATCAATGGAAAGAGGTTAGGGTACAAAGAGATTTCTATAAGCGCAAATCTATCCCATAGCACATTTTGCAGAAAATTGTGATTAGGATTATATAAATGAAAAGAGGTTAGGGTACGAAGGAATTTGTAAAATCGCAAATCACTCCCATAACACATTTTGCAGAAAATTGTGATTATGATCACATAAATGGAAAGAGGTTAGGGTACAAAGAGATTTGTATAAGCGCAAATCTATCCCATAGCACATTTTGCAGAAAATTGTGATTAGGATCATATAAATGAAAAGAGGTTAGGGTACGAAGGAATTTGTAAAATCGCAAATCACTCCCATAACACATTTTTCAGAAAATTTTGATTATGATCACATAAATGGAAAGAGGTTAGGGTACAAAGAGATTTGTATAAGCGCAAATCTATCCCATAGCACATTTTGCAGAAAATTGTGATTAGGATCACATCAATGGAAAGAGGTTAGGGTACAAAGAGATTTGTAAAAGCGCAAATCTATCCCATAGCACATTTTTCAGAAAATTGTGATTTGGATCACATCAATGCAAAGAGGTTAGGGTACAAAGAGATTTGTAAAAGCGCAAATCTATCCCATAGCACATTTTGCAGAAAATTGTGATAAGGATCACATAAATGGAAAGAGTTTAGGGTACTAAGAGACTTGTAAAAGCGCAAATCTATCCCATAGCACATTTTGCAGAAAATTGTGATTAGGATCACATAAATGGAAAGAGGTTAGGGTACAAAGAGATTTGTAAAAGCGCAAATCTATCCCATAGCACATTTTGCAGAAAATTGTGATCAGGATCAAATCAATGAAAAGAGGTTAGGGTACAAAGAGATTTGTATAAGCGCAAATCACTCCCATAGCACATTTTGCAGAAAATTGTGATTAGGATCACATCAATGGAAAGAGGTTAGGGTACAAAGAGGTTTGTAAAAGCGCAAATCTATCCCATAGCACATTTTTCAGAAAATTGTGATTAGGATCACATCAATGGAAAGAGGTTAGGGTACAAAGAGATTTGGAAAAGCGCAAATCTATCCCATAGCACATTTTTCAGAAAATTGTGATTAGGATCACATCAATGGAAAGAGGTTAGGGTACAAAGAGATTTGAATAAGCGCAAATGTATCCCATAGCACATTTTGCAGAAAATTGTGATTAGGATCACATCAATGGAAAGAGGTTAGGGTACAAAGAGATTTGTAAAAGCGCAAATCTATCCCATAGCACATTTTGCAGAAAATTGTGATTATGATCACATAAATGCAAAGAGGTTAGGGTACAAAGAGATTTGTAAAAGCGCAAATCTATCCCATAGCACATTTTGCAGAAAATTGTGATTAGCATCACATAAATGCAAAGAGGTTAGGGTACAAAGAGATTTGTAAAAGCGCAAATCTATCCCATAGCACATTTTGTAGAAAATTGTGATAAGGATCACATAAATGGAAAGAGGTTAGGGTACTAAGAGACTTGTAAAAGCGCAAATCTATCCCATAGCACATTTTGCAGAAAATTGTGATTAGGATCACATAAATGGAAAGAGGTTAGGGTACAAAGAGATTTGTAAAAGCGCAAATCTATCCCATAGCACATTTTGCAGAAAATTGTGATTAGGATCACATCAATGGAAAGAGGTTAGGGTACAAAGAGGTTTGTAAAAGCCAAATCTATCCCATAGCACATTTTGCAGAAAATTGTGATTAGGATCACATCAATGGAAAGAGGTTAGGGTACAAAGAGATTTGTATAAGCGCAAATCTATCCCATAGCACATTTTGCAGAAAATTGTGATTAGGATCACATCAATGGAAAGAGGTTAGGGTACAAAGACATTTGTAAAAGCGCAAATCTATCCCATAGCACATTTTTCAGAAAATTGTGATTAGGATCACATCAATGGAAAGAGGTTAGGGTACAAAGAGATTTGTAAAAGCGCAAATTTATCCCATAGCACATTTTGCAGAAAATTGTGATAAGGATCACATAAATGGAAAGAGGTTAGGGTACTAAGAGACTTGTAAAAGCGCAAATCTATCCCATAGCACATTTTGCAGAAAATTGTGATTAGGATCACATCAATGCAAAGAGGTTAGGGTACAAAGAGATTTGTAAAAGCGCAAATCTATCCCATAGCACATTTTGCAGAAAATTGTGATAAGGATCACATAAATGGAAAGAGGTTAGGGTACTAAGAGACTTGTAAAAGCGCAAATCTATCCCATAGCACATTTTGCAGAAAATTGTGATTAGGATCACATAAATGGAAAGAGGTTAGGGTACAAAGAGATTTGTAAAAGCGCAAATCTATCCCATAGCACATTTTGCAGAAAATTGTGATCAGGATCAAATCAATGAAAAGAGGTTAGGGTACAAAGAGATTTGTATAAGCGCAAATCACTCCAATAGCACATTTTGCAGAAAATTGTGATTAGAATCACATCAATGGAAAGAGGTTAGTGTACAAAGAGGTTTGTAAAAGCCAAATCTATCCCATTGCACATTTTGCAGAAAATTGTGATTAGGATCACATCAATGGAAAGAGGTTAGTGTACAAAGAGATTTGTATAAGCGCAAATCTATCCCATAGCACATTTTTCAGAAAATTGAGATTAGGATCACATCAATGGAAAGAGGTTAGGGTACAAAGAGATTTGTAAAAGCGCAAATCTATCCCATAGCACATTTTTCAGAAAATTGTAATTAGGATCACATCAATGGAAAGAGGTTACGGTGCAAAGAGATTTGTATAAGCGCAAATCTATCCCATAGCACATTTTGCAGAAAATTGTGATTAGGATCATATCAATGGAAAGAGGTTATGGTACAAAGAGATTTGTAAAAGCGCAAATCTATCCCATAGCACATTTTTCAGAAAATTGTGATTAGGATCACATCAATGGAAAGAGGTTAGGGTACAAAGAAATTTGTATAAGCGCGAATCTATCCCATAGCACATTTTGCAGAAAATTGTGATTAGGATCACATCAATTGAAAGAGGTTAGGGTACAAAGAGATTTGTAAAAGCGCAAATCTATCCCATAGCACATTTTTCAGAAAATTGTGATTAGGATCACATCAATGGAAAGAGGTTAGTGTACAAAGAGATTTGTATTAGCGCAAATCTATCCCATAGCACATTTTGCAGAAAATTGTGATTAGGATCACATCAATGGAAAGAGGTTAGGGTACAAAGAGATTTGTATAAGCGCAAATCTATCCCATAGCACATTTTGCAGAAAATTGTGATTAGGATTATATAAATGAAAAGAGGTTAGGGTACGAAGGAATTTGTAAAATCGCAAATCACTCCCATAACACATTTTGCAGAAAATTGTGATTATGATCACATGAATGGAAAGAGGTTAGGGTACAAAGAGATTTGTATAAGCGCAAATCTATCCCATAGCACATTTTGCAGAAAATTGTGATTAGGATCACATCAATGGAAAGAGGTTAGGGTACGAAGGAATTTGTAAAATCGCAAATCACTCCCATAACACATTTTTCAGAAAATTTTGATTATGATCACATAAATGGAAAGAGGTTAGGGTACAAAGAGATTTGTATAAGCGCAAATCTATCCCATAGCACATTTTGCAGAAAATTGTGATTAGGATCACATCAATGGAAAGAGGTTAGGGTACAAAGAGATTTGTAAAAGCGCAAATCTATCCCATAGCACATTTTTCAGAAAATTGTGATTAGGATCACATCAATGCAAAGAGGTTAGGGTACAAAGAGATTTGTAAAAGCGCAAATCTATCCCATAGCACATTTTGCAGAAAATTGTGATAAGGATCACATAAATGGAAAGAGGTTAGGGTACTAAGAGACTTGTAAAAGAGCAAATTTATCCCATAGCACATTTTGCAGAAAATTGTGATTAGGATCACATAAATGGAAAGAGGTTAGGGTACAAAGAGATTTGTATAAGCGCAAATCTATCCCATAGCACATTTTGCAGAAAATTGTGATCAGGATCAAATCAATGAAAAGAGGTTAGGGTACAAAGAGATTTGTATAAGCGCAAATCACTCCCATAGCACATTTTGCAGAAAATTGTGATTAGGATCACATCAATGGAAAGAGGTTAGGGTACAAAGAGATTTGTAAAAGCGCAAATCTATCCCATAGCACATTTTTCAGAAAATTGTGATTAGGATCACATCAATGGAAAGAGGTTAGGGTACAAAGAGGTTTGTAAAAGCGCAAATCTATCCCATAGCACATTTTTCAGAAAATTGTGATTAGGATCACATCAATGGAAAGAGGTTAGGGTACAAAGAGATTTGGAAAAGCGCAAATCTATCCCATAGCACATTTTTCAGAAAATTGTGATTAGGATCACATCAATGGAAAAAGGTTAGGGTACAAAGAGATTTGAATAAGCGCAAATGTATCCCATAGCACATTTTGCAGAAAATTGTGATTAGGATCACATCAATGGAAAGAGGTTAGGGTACAAAGAGATTTGTAAAAGCGCAAATCTATCCCATAGCACATTTTGCAGAAAATTGTGATTATGATCACATAAATGCAAAGAGGTTAGGGTACAAAGAGATTTGTAAAAACGCAAATCTATCCCATAGCACATTTTGCAGAAAATTGTGATTAGGATCACATAAATGCAAAGAGGTTAGGGTACAAAGAGATATGTAAAAGCGCAAATCTATCCCATAGCACATTTTGTAGAAAATTGTGATAAGGATCACATAAATGGAAAGAGGTTAGGGTACTAAGAGACTTGTAAAAGCGCAAATCTATCCCATAGCACATTTTGCAGAAAATTGTGATTAGGATCACATAAATGGAAAGAGGTTAGGGTACAAAGAGATTTGTAAAAGCGCAAATCTATCCCATAGCACATTTTGCAGAAAATTGTGATTAGGATCACATCAATGGAAAGAGGTTAGGGTACAAAGAGGTTTGTAAAAGCCAAATCTATTCCATAGCACATTTTGCAGAAAATTGTGATTAGGATCACATCAATGGAAAGAGATTAGGGTACAAAGAGATTTGTATAAGCGCAAATCTATCCCATAGCACATTTTGCAGAAAATTGTGATTAGGATCACATCAATGGAAAGAGGTTAGGGTACAAAGAGATTTGTAAAAGCGCAAATCTATCCCATAGCACATTTTGCAGAAAATTGTGATTAGGATCACATCAATGGAAAGAGGTTAGGGTACAAAGAGATTTGTATAAGCGCAAATCTATCCCATAGCACATTTTGCAGAAACTTGTGATTAGGATCACATCAATGGAAAGAGGTTAGGGTACAAAGAGATTTGTAAAAGCGCAAATCTATCCCATAGCACATTTTTCAGAAAATTGTGATTAGGATCACATCAATGGAAAGAGGTTAGGGTACAAAGAGATTTGTAAAAGCGCAAATCTATCCCATAGCACATTTTTCAGAAAATTGTGATTAGGATCACATCAATGGAAAGAGGTTAGGGTACATAGAGGTTTGTAAAAGCCAAATCTATCCCATAGCACATTTTTCAGAAAATTGTGATTAGGATCACATCAATGGAAAGAGGTTAGGGTACAAAGAGGTTTGTAAAAGCGCAAATCTATCCCATATCACATTTTTCAGAAAATTGTGATTAGGATCACATCAATGGAAAGAGGTTAGGGTACAAAGAGATTTGTATAAGCGCAAATCTATCCCATAGCACATTTTGCAGAAAATTGTGATTAGGATCACATCAATGGAAAGAGGTTAGGGTACAAAGAGATTTGTAAAAGCGCAAATCTATCCCATAGCACATTTTTCAGAAAATTGTGATTAGGATCGCATCAATGGAAAGAGGTTAGGGTACAAAGAGATTTGTAAAAGCGCAAATCTATCCCATAGCACATTTTTCAGAAAATTGTGATTAGGATCACATCAATGGAAAGAGGTTAGGGTACAAAGAGGTTTGTAAAAGCCAAATCTATCCCATAGCACATTTTGCAGAAAATTGTGATTAGGATTACATCAATGGAAAGAGGTTAGGGTACAAAGAGATTTGTAAAAGCGCAAATCTATCCCATAGCACATTTTTCAGAAAATTGTGATTAGGATCACATCAATGGAAAGAGGTTAGGGTACAAAGAGATTTGTAAAAGCGCAAATCTATCCCATAGCACATTTTTCAGAAAATTGTGATTAGGATCACATCAATGGAAAGAGGTTAGGGTACAAAGAGATTTGTATAAGCGCAAATCTATCCCATAGCACATTTTGCAGAAAATTGTGATTAGGATCACATAAATGCAAAGAGGTTAGGGTACAAAGAGATTTGTAAAAGCGCAAATCTATCCCATAGCACATTTTGCAGAAAATTGTTATTAGGATCACATAAATGCAAAGAGGTTAGGGTACAAAGAGATTTGTAAAAGCGGAAATCTAACCCATAGCACATTTTGCAGAAAATTGTGATTAGGATCATATAAATGAAAAGAGGTTAGGGTACGAAGGAATTTGTAAAATCGCAAATCACTCCCATAACACATTTTTCAGAAAATTTTGATTATGATCACATAAATGGAAAGAGGTTAGGGTACAAAGAGATTTGTATAAGCGCAAATCTATCCCATAGCACATTTTGCAGAAAATTGTGATTAGGATCACATCAATGGAAAGAGGTTAGGGTACAAAGAGATTTGTAAAAGCGCAAATCTATCCCATAGCACATTTTTCAGAAAATTGTGATTAGGATCACATCAATGCAAAGAGGTTAGGGTACAAAGAGATTTGTAAAAGCGCAAATCTATCCCATAGCACATTTTGCAGAAAATTGTGATAAGGATCACATAAATGGAAAGAGGTTAGGGTACTAAGAGACTTGTAAAAGCGCAAATTTATCCCATAGCACATTTTGCAGAAAATTGTGATTAGGATCACATAAATGGAAAGAGGTTAGGGTACAAAGAGATTTGTAAAAGCGCAAATCTATCCCATAGCACATTTTGCAGAAAATTGTGATCAGGATCAAATCAATGAAAAGAGGTTAGGGTACAAAGAGATTTGTATAAGCGCAAATCACTCCCATAGCACATTTTGCAGAAAATTGTGATTAGGATCACATCAATGGAAAGAGGTTAGGGTACAAAGAGATTTGTAAAAGCGCAAATCTATCCCATAGCACATTTTTCAGAAAATTGTGATTAGGATCACATCAATGGAAAGAGGTTAGGGTACAAAGAGGTTTGTAAAAGCGCAAATCTATCCCATAGCACATTTTTCAGAAAATTGTGATTAGGATCACATCAATGGAAAGAGGTTAGGGTACAAAGAGATTTGGAAAAGCGCAAATCTATCCCATAGCACATTTTTCAGAAAATTGTGATTAGGATCACATCAATGGAAAGAGGTTAGGGTACAAAGAGATTTGAATAAGCGCAAATGTATCCCATAGCACATTTTGCAGAAAATTGTGATTAGGATCACATCAATGGAAAGAGGTTAGGGTACAAAGAGATTTGTAAAAGCGCAAATCTATCCCATAGCACATTTTGCAGAAAATTGTGATTATGAACACATAAATGCAAAGAGGTTAGGGTACAAAGAGATTTGTAAAAGCGCAAATCTATCCCATAGCACATTTTGCAGAAAATTGTGATTAGGATCACATAAATGCAAAGAGGTTAGGGTACAAAGAGATTTGTAAAAGCGCAAATCTATCCCATAGCACATTTTGTAGAAAATTGTGATAAGGATCACATAAATGGAAAGAGGTTTGGGTACTAAGAGACTTGTAAAAGCGCAAATCTATCCCATAGCACATTTTGCAGAAAATTGTGATTAGGATCACATAAATGGAAAGAGGTTAGGGTACAAAGAGATTTGTAAAAGCGCAAATCTATCCCATAGCACATTTTGCAGAAAATTGTGATTAGGATCACATCAATGGAAAGAGGTTAGGGTACAAAGAGGTTTGTAAAAGCCAAATCTATCCCATAGCACATTTTGCAGAAAATTGTGATTAGGATCACATCAATGGAAAGAGGTTAGGGTACAAAGAGATTTGTATAAGCGCAAATCTATCCCATAGCACATTTTGCAGAAAATTGTGATTAGGATCACATCAATGGAAAGAGGTTAGGGTACAAAGACATTTGTAAAAGCGCAAATCTATCCCATAGCACATTTTTCAGAAAATTGTGATTAGGATCACATCAATGGAAAGAGGTTAGTGTACAAAGAGATTTGTAAAAGCGCAAATCTATCCCATAGCACATTTTGCAGAAAATTGTGATTAGGATCACATCAATGGAAAGAGGTTAGGGTACAAAGAGATTTGTATAAGCGCAAATCTATCCCATAGCACATTTTGCAGAAACTTGTGGTTAGGATCACATCAATGGAAAGAGGTTAGGGTACAAAGAGATTTGTAAAAGCGCAAATCTATCCCATAGCACATTTTTCAGAAAATTGTGATTAGGATCACATCAATGGAAAGAGGTTAGGGTACAAAGAGATTTGTAAAAGCGCAAATCTATCCCATAGCACATTTTTCAGAAAATTGTGATTAGGATCACATCAATGGAAAGAGGTTAGGGTACAAAGAGATTTGTAAAAGCGCAAATCTATCCCATAGCACATTTTTCAGAAAATTGTGATTAGGATCACATCAATGGAAAGAGGTTAGGGTACATAGAGGTTTGTAAAAGCCAAATCTATCCCATAGCACATTTTTCAGAAAATTGTGATTAGGATCACATCAATGGAAAGAGGTTAGGGTACAAAGAGGTTTGTAAAAGCGCAAATCTATCCCATATCACATTTTTCAGAAAATTGTGATTAGGATCACATCAATGGAAAGAGGTTAGGGTACAAAGAGATTTGTATAAGCGCAAATCTATCCCATAGCACATTTTGCAGAAAATTGTGATTAGGATCACATCAATGGAAAGAGGTTAGGGTACAAAGAGATTTGTAAAAGCGCAAATCTATCCCATAGCACATTTTGCAGAAAATTGTGATTAGGATTACATCAATGGAAAGAGGTTAGGGTACAAAGAGATTTGTAAAAGCGCAAATCTATCCCATAGCACATTTTGCAGAAAATTGTGATTAGGATTACATCAATGGAAAGAGGTTAGGGTACAAAGAGATTTGTAAAAGCGCAAATCTATCCCATAGCACATTTTTCAGAAAATTGTGATTAGGATCACATCAATGGAAAGAGGTTAGGGTACAAAGAGATTTGTAAAAGCGCAAATCTATCCCATAGCACATTTTTCAGAAAATTGTGATTAGGATCACATCAATGGAAAGAGGTTAGGGTACAAAGAGATTTGTATAAGCGCAAATCTATCACATAGCACATTTTGCAGAAAATTGTGATTAGGATCACATAAATGCAAAGAGGTTAGGGTACAAAGAGATTTGTAAAAGCGCAAATCTATCCCATAGCACATTTTGCAGAAAATTGTTATTAGGATCACATAAATGCAAAGAGGTTAGTGTACAAAGAGATTTGTAAAAGCGGAAATCTAACCCATAGCACATTTTGCAGAAAATTGTGATTAGGATCACATAAATGCAAAGAGGTTAGGTTACAAAGAGATTTGTAAAAGCGCAAATCTATCCCATAGCACATTTTGCAGAAAATTGTGATTAGGATCACATAAATGCAAAGAGGTTAGGGTACAAAGAGATTTGTAAAAGCGCAAATCTATCCCATAGCACATTTTGTAGAAAATTGTGATAAGGATCACATAAATGCAAAGAGGTTAGGGTACTAAGAGACTTGTAAAAGCGCAAATCTATCCCATAGCACATTTTGCAGAAAATTGTGATTAGGATCACATCAATGGAAAGAGGTTAGGGTACAAAGAGATTTGTAAAAGCGCAAATCTATCCCATAGCACATTTTGCAGAAAATTGTGATCAGGATCAAATCAATGAAAAGAGGTTAGGGTACAAAGAGATTTGTATAAGCGCAAATCACTCCCATAGCACATTTTGCAGAAAATTGTGATTAGGATCACATCAATGGAAAGAGGTTAGGGTACAAAGAGGTTTGTAAAAGCGCAAATCTATCCCATAGCACATTTTGCAGAAAATTGTGATTAGGATCATATAAATGAAAAGAGGTTAGGGTACGAAGGAATTTGTAAAAGCGCAAATCACTCCCATAACACATTTTGCAGAATATTTTGATTATGATCACATAAATGGAAAGAGGTTAGGGTACAAAGAGATTTGTATAAGCGCAAATCTATCCCATAGCACATTTTTCAGAAAATTGTGATTAGGATCACATCAATGGAAAGAGGTTAGGGTACAAAGAGATTTGTAAAAGCGCAAATCTATCCCATAGCACATTTTGCAGAAAATTGTGATTATGATCACATAAATGCAAAGAGGTTAGGGTACAAAGAGATTTGTAAAAGCGCAAATCTATCCCATAGCACATTTTGCAGAAAATTGTGATTAGGATCACATAAATGCAAAGAGGTTAGGGTACAAAGAGATTTGTAAAAGCGCAAATCTATCCCATAGCACATTTTGTAGAAAATTGTGATAAGGATCACATAAATGGAAAGAGGTTAGGGTACTAAGAGACTTGTAAAAGCGCAAATCTATCCCATAGCACATTTTGCAGAAAATTGTGATTAGGATCACATCAATGGAAAGAGGTTAGGGTACAAAGAGGTTTGTAAAAGCCAAATCTATCCCATAGCACATTTGCAGAAAATTGTGATTAGGATCACATCAATGGAAAGAGGTTAGGGTACAAAGAGATTTGTAAAAGCGCAAATCTATCCCATAGCACATTTTTCAGAAAATTGTGATTAGGATCACATCAATTGAAAGAGGTTAGGGTACAAAGAGATTTGTATAAGCGCAAATCTATCCCATAGCACATTTTGCAGAAAATTGTGATTAGGATCACATAAATGGAAAGAGGTTAGGGTACAAAGAGATTTGTAAAAGCGCAAATCTATCCCATAGCACATTTTGCAGAAAATTGTGATTAGGATCACATCAATGGAAAGAGGTTAGGGTACAAAGAGGTTTGTAAAAGCAAAATCTATCCCATAGCACATTTTGCAGAAAATTGTGATTAGGATCACATCAATGGAAAGAGGTTAGGGCACAAAGAGATTTGTAAAAGCGCAAATTTATCCCATAGCACATTTTTCAGAAAATTGTGATTAGGATCACATCAATGGAAAGAGGTTAGGGTACAAAGAGATTTGTATAAGTGCAAATCTATCCCATAGCACATTTTGCAGAAAATTGTGATTAGGATCACATCAATGGAAAGAGGTTAGGTTACAAAGAGATTTGTAAAAGCGCAAATCTATCCCATAGCACATTTTTCAGAAAATTGTGATTAGGATCACATCAATGGAAAGAGGTTAGGGTACAAAGAGATTTGTATAAGCGCAAATCTATTCCATAGCACATTTTGAAGAAAATTGTGATTAGGATCACATCAATGGAAAGAGGTTATTGTACAAAGAGATTTGTAAAAGCGCAAATCTATCCCATAGCACATTTTTCAGAAAATTGAGATTAGGATCACTTCAATGGAAAGAGGTTAGGGTACAAAGAGATTTGTATAAGCGCAAATCTATCCCATAGCACATTTTGCAGAAAATTGTAATTAGGATCACATCAATGGAAAGAGGTTAGGGTACAAAGAGACTTGTAAAAGCGCAAATCTATCCCATAGCACATTTTTCAGAAAATTGTGATTAGGATCACATCAATGGAAAGAGGTTAGGGTACAAAGAGATTTGTAAAAGCGCAAATCTATCCCATAGCACATTTTGCAGAAAATTGTGATCAGGGTCAAATCAATGAAAAGAGGTTAGGGTACAAAGAGATTTGAATAAGCGCAAATCACTCCCATAGCACATTTTGCAGAAAATTGTGATTAGAATCATATAAATGAAAAGAGGTTAGGGTACGAAGGAATTTGTAAAATCGCAAATCACTCCCATAACACATTTTGCAGAAAATTGTGATTATGATCACATAAATGGAAAGAGGTTAGGGTACAAAGAGATTTGTAAAAGCGCAAATCTATCCCATAGCACATTTTGCAGAAAATTGTGATCAGGGTCAAATCAATGAAAAGAGGTTAGGGTACAAAGAGATTTGAATAAGCGCAAATCACTCCCATAGCACATTTTGCAGAAAATTGTGATTAGAATCATATAAATGAAAAGAGGTTAGGGTACGAAGGAATTTGTAAAATCGCAAATCACTCCCATAACACATTTTGCAGAAAATTGTGATTATGATCACATAAATGGAAAGAGGTTAGGGTACAAAGAGATTTGTATAAGCGCAAATCTATCCCATAGCACATTTTGCAGAAAATTGTGATTAGGATCATATAAATGAAAAGAGGTTAGGGTACGAAGGAATTCGTAAAATCGCAAATCACTCCCATAACACATTTTGCAGAAAATTGTGATTATGATCACATCAATGGAAAGAGGTTAGGGTACAAATAGATTTGTAAAAGCGCAAATCTATCCCATAGCACATTTTTCAGAAAGTTGTGATTAGGATCACATTAATGGAAAGAGGTTAGGGTACAAAGAGATTTGTATAAGCGCAAATCTATCCCATAGCACATTTTGCAGAAAATTGTGATTAGGATCACATCAATGGAAAGAGGTTAGGATACAAAGAGATTTGTATAAGCGCAAATCTATCACATAGCACATTTTGCAGAAAATTGTTATTATGATCACATAAATGCAAAGAGGTTAGGGTACAAAGAGATTTGTAAAAGCGCAAATCTATCCCATAGCACATTTTGCAGAAAATTGTGATTAGGATCACATAAATGCAAAGAGGTTAGGGTACAAAGAGATTTGTAAAAGCGCAAATCCATCCCATAGCACATTTTGCAGAAAATTGCGATAAGGATCACATAAATGGAAAGAGGTTAGGGTACTAAGAGACTTGTAAAAGCGCAAATCTATCCCATAGCACATTTTGCAGAAAATTGTGATTAGGATCACATAAATGGAAAGAGGTTAGGGTACAAAGAGATTTGTAAAAGCGCAAATCTATCCCATAGCACATTTTTCAGAAAATTGTGATTAGGATCACATCAATTGAAAGAGGTTAGGGTACAAAGAGATTTGTAAAAGCGCAAATCTATCCCATAGCACATTTTTCAGAAAATTGTGATTAGGATCACATCAATGGAAAGAGGTTAGAGTACAAAGAGATTTGTATAAGCGCAAATCTATCCCATAGCACATTTTGCAGAAAATTGTGATTAGGATCACATCAATGGAAAGAGGTTAGGGTACAAAGAGGTTTGTAATAGCCAAATCTATCCCATAGCACATTTTGCAGAAAATTGTGATTAGGATCAAATCAATGGAAAGAGGTTAGGGTACAAAGAGATTTGTAAAAGCGCAAATCTATCCCATAGCACATTTTTCAGAAAATTGTGATTAGGATCACATAAATGGAAAGAGGTTAGGGTACAAAGAGATTTGTATAAGCGCAAATCTATCCCATAGCACATTTTGCAGAAAATTGTGATTAGGATCACATCAATGGAAAGAGGTTAGGGTACAAAGAGGTTTGTAAAAGCCAAATCTATCCCATAGCACATTTTGCAGAAAATTGTGATTAGGATCACATCAATGGAAAGTGGTTAGGGTACAAAGAGATTTGTAAAAGCGCAAATCTATCCCATAGCACATTTTTCAGAAAATTGTGATTAGGATCACATCAATGGAAAGAGGTTAGGGTACAAAGAGATTTGTATAAGCGCAAATCTATCCCATAGCACATTTTGCAGAAAATTGTGATTAGGATCACATCAATGGAAAGAGGTTAGGGTACAAAGAGGTTTGTAAAAGCCAAATCTATCCCATAGCACATTTTGCAGAAAATTGTGATTAGGATCACATCAATGGAAAGAGGTTAGGGTACAAAGAGATTTGTAAAAGCGCAAGTCTATCCCATAGCACATTTTTCAGAAAATTGTGAATAGGATCACATCAATTGAAAGAGGTTAGGGTACAAAGAGATTTGTAAAAGCGCAAATCTATCCCATAGCACATTTTTCAGAAAATTGAGATTAGGATCACATCAATGGAAAGAGGTTAGGGTACAAAGAGATTTGTAAAAGCGCAAATCTATCCCATAGCACATTTTTCAGAAAATTGTGATTAGGATCACATCAATGGAAAGAGGTTAGTGTACAAAGAGATTTGTATAAGCGCAAATCTATCCCATAGCACATTTTGCAGAAAATTGTTATTAGGATCACATCAATGGAAAGAGGTTAGGGTACAAAGAGATTTGTAAAAGCGCAAATCTATCCCATAGCACATTTTTCAGAAAATTGTAATTAGGATCACATTAATGGAAAGAGGTTAGGGTACAAAGAGATTTGTATAAGCGCAAATCTATCCCATAGCACATTTTGCAGAAAAATGTGATTAGGATCACATCAATGGAAAGAGGTTAGGGTACAAAGAAATTTGTAAAAGCGCAAATCTATCCCATAGCACATTTTTCAGAAAATTGTGATTAGGATCACATCAATGGAAAGAGGTTAAAGTACAAAGAGATTTGTATAAGCGCAAATCTATCCCATAGCACATTTTGCAGAAAATTGTGATTAGGATCACATAAATTGAAAAGAGGTTAGGGTACAAAGAGATTTGTAAAAGCGCAAATCTATCCCATAGCACATTTTGCAGAAAATTGTTATTAGGATCACATAAATGCAAAGAGGTTAGGGTACAAAGAGATTTGTAAAAGCGCAAATCTATCCCATAGCACATTTTTCAGAAAATTGTGATTAGGATCACAACAATGGAAAGAGGTTAGGGTACAAAGAGATTTGTATAAGCGCAAATCTATCCCATAGCACATTTTGCAGAAAATTGTGATTATGATCACATAAATGCAAAGAGATTAGGGTACAAAGAGATTTGTATAAGCGCAAATCTAACCCATAGCACATTTTTCAGAAAATTGTGATTAGGATCACATCAATGGAAAGAGGTTAGGGTACAAAGAGATTTGTAAAAGCGCAAATCTATCCCATAGCACATTTTTCAGAAAATTGTGATTAGGATCACATCAATGGAAAGAGGTTAGGTTATAAAGAGATTTGTAAAAGCGCAAATCTATCCCATAGCACATTTTTCAGAAAATTGTGATTAGGATCACATCAATGGAAAGAGGTTAGGGTACAAAGAGATTTGTAAAAGCGCAAATCTATCCCATAGCACATTTTGCAGAAAATTGTGATTAGGATCACATCAATGGAAAGAGGTTAGGGTACAAAGAGATTTGTATAAGCGCAAATCTATCCCATAGCACATTTTGCAGAAACTTGTGATTAGGATCACATCAATGGAAAGAGGTTAGGGTACAAAGAGATTTGTAAAAGCGCAAATCTATCCCATAGCACATTTTTTCAGAAAATTGTGATTAGGATCACATCAATGGAAAGAGGTTAGGGTACAAAGAGATTTGTAAAAGCGCAAATCTATCCCATAGCACATTTTTCAGAAAATTGTGATTAGGATCACATCAATGGAAAGAGGTTAGGGTACATAGAGGTTTGTAAAAGCCAAATCTATCCCATAGCACATTTTTCAGAAAATTGTGATTAGGATCACATCAATGGAAAGAGGTTAGGGTACAAAGAGGTTTGTAAAAGCGCAAATTTATCCCATATCACATTTTTCAGAAAATTGTGATTAGGATCACATCAATGGAAAGAGGTTAGGGTACAAAGAGATTTGTATAAGCGCAAATCTATCCCATAGCACATTTTGCAGAAAATTGTGATTAGGATCACATCAATGGAAAGAGGTTAGGGTACAAAGAGATTTGTAAAAGCGCAAATCTATCCCATAGCACATTTTTCAGAAAATTGTGATTAGGATCGCATCAATGGAAAGAGGTTAGGGTACAAAGAGATTTGTAAAAGCGCAAATCTATCCCATAGCACATTTTTCAGAAAATTGTGATTAGGATCACATCAATGGAAAGAGGTTAGGGTACGAAGAGGTTTGTAAAAGCCAAATCTATCCCATAGCACATTTTGCAGAAAATTGTGATTAGGATTACATCAATGGAAAGAGGTTAGGGTACAAAGAGATTTGTAAAAGCGCAAATCTATCCCATAGCACATTTTTCAGAAAATTGTGATTAGGATCACATCAATGGAAAGAGGTTAGGGTACAAAGAGATTTGTAAAAGCGCAAATCTATCCCATAGCACATTTTTCAGAAAATTGTGATTAGGATCACATCAATGGAAAGAGGTTAGGGTACAAAGAGATTTGTATAAGCGCAAATCTATCCCATAGCACATTTTGCAGAAAATTGTTATTAGGATCACATAAATGCAAAGAGGTTAGGGTACAAAGAGATTTGTAAAAGCGGAAATCTAACCCATAGCACATTTTGCAGAAAATTGTGATTAGGATCACATAAATGCAAAGAGGTTAGGTTACAAAGAGATTTGTAAAAGCGCAAATCTATCCCATAGCACATTTTGCAGAAAATTGTGATTAGGATCACATAAATGCAAAGAGGTTAGGGTACAAAGAGATTTGTAAAAGCGCAAATCTATCCCATAGCACATTTTGTAGAAAATTGTGATAAGGATCACATAAATGGAAAGAGGTTAGGGTACTAAGAGACTTGTAAAAGCGCAAATCTATCCCATAGCACATTTTGCAGAAAATTGTGATTAGGATCACATAAATGGAAAGAGGTTAGGGTACAAAGAGATTTGTAAAAGCGCAAATCTATCCCATAGCACATTTTGCAGAAAATTGTGATCAGGATCAAATCAATGAAAAGAGGTTAGGGTACAAAGAGATTTGTATAAGCGCAAATCACTCCCATAGCACATTTTGCAGAAACTTGTGATTAGGATCACATCAATGGAAAGAGGTTAGGGTACAAAGAGGTTTGTAAAAGCCAAATCTATCCCATAGCACATTTTGCAGAAAATTGTGATTAGGATCATATAAATGAAAAGAGGTTAGGGTACGAAGGAATTTGTAAAAGCGCAAATCACTCCCATAACACATTTTGCAGAAAATTTTGATTATGATCACATAAATGGAAAGAGGTTAGGGTACAAAGAGATTTGTATAAGCGCAAATCTATCCCATAGCACATTTTTCAGAAAATTGTGATTAGGATCACATCAATGGAAAGAGGTTAGGGTACAAAGAGATTTGTAAAAGCGCAAATCTATCCCATAGCACATTTTGCAGAAAATTGTGATTATGATCACATAAATGCAAAGAGGTTAGGGTACAAAAAGATTTGTAAAAGCGCAAATCTATCCCATAGCACATTTTGCAGGAAATTGTGATTAGGATCACATAAATGCAAAGAGGTTAGGGTACAAAGAGATTTGTAAAAGCGCAAATCTATCCCATAGCACATTTTGTAGAAAATTGTGATAAGGATCACATAAATGGAAAGAGGTTAGGGTACTAAGAGACTTGTAAAAGCGCAAATCTATCCCATAGCACATTTTGCAGAAAATTGTGATTAGGATCACATAAATGGAAAGAGGTTAGGGTACAAAGAGATTTGTAAAAGCGCAAATCTATCCCATAGCACATTTTGCAGAAAATTGTGATTAGGATCACATCAATGGAAAGAGGTTAGGGTACAAATAGGTTTGTAAAAGCAAAATCTATCCCATAGCACATTTTGCAGAAAATTGTGTTTAGGATCACATCAATGGAAAGAGGTTAGGGTACAAAGAGATTTGTAAAAGCGCAAATCTATCCCATAGCACATTTTTCAGAAAATTGTGATTAGGATGACATCAATGGAAAGAGGTTAGGGTACAAAGAGATTTGTAAAAGCGCAAATCTATCCCATAGCACATTTTTCAGAAAATTGTGATTAGGATCACATCAATGGAAAGAGGTTAGGGTACAAAGAGATTTGTATAAGCGCAAATCTATCCCATAGCACATTTTGAAGAAAATTGTGATTAGGATCACATCAATGGAAAGAGGTTATTGTACAAAGAGATTTGTAAAAGCGCAAATCTATCCCATAGCACATTTTTCAGAAAATTGTGATTAGGATCACTTCAATGGAAAGAGGTTAGGGTACAAAGAGATTTGTATAAGCGCAAATCTATCCCATAGCACATTTTGCAGAAAATTGTAATTAGGATCACATCAATGGAAAGAGGTTAGGGTACAAAGAGACTTGTAAAAGCGCAAATCTATCCCATAGCACATTTTTCAAAAAATTGTGATTAGGATCATATAAATGAAAAGAGGTTAGGGTACGAAGGAATTTGTAAAAGCGCAAATCACTCCCATAACACATTTTGCAGAAAATTGTGATTATGATCACATAATTGGAAAGAGGTTAGGGTCCAAAGATATTTGTATAAGCGCAAATCTATCCCATAGCACATTTTGCAGAAAATTGTGATTAGGATCACATCAATGGAAAGAGGTTAGGGTACAAAGACATTTGTAAAAGCGCAAATCTATCCCATAGCACATTTTTCAAAAAATTGTGATTAGGATCACATCAATGGAAAGAGGTTAGGGTACAAAGAGATTTGTAAAAGCGCAAATCTATCCCATAGCACATTTTGCAGAAAATTGTGATCAGGGTCAAATCAATGAAAAGAGGTTAGGGTACAAAGAGATTTGAATAAGCGCAAATCACTCCCATAGCACATTTTGCAGAAAATTGTGATTAGGATCATATAAATGAAAAGAGGTTAGGGTACGAAGGAATTTGTAAAATCGCAAATCACTCCCATAACACATTTTGCAGAAAATTGCGATTATGATCACATAAATGGAAAGAGGTTAGGGTACAAAGAGATTTGTATAAGCGCAAATCTATCCCATAGCACATTTTGCAGAAACTTGTGATTAGGATCATATAAATGAAAAGAGGTTAGGTTACGAAGGAATTTGTAAAATCGCAAATCACTCCCATAACACATTTTGCAGAAAATTGTGATTATGATCACATCAATGGAAAGAGGTTAGGGTACAAATAGATTTGTAAAAGCGCAAATCTATCCCATAGCACATTTTTCAGAAAGTTGTGATTAGGATCACATTAATGGAAAGTGGTTAGGGTACAAAGAGATTTGTATAAGCGCAAATCTATCCCATAGCACATTTTGCAGAAAATTGTGATTAGGATCACATCAATGGAAAGAGGTTAGGGTACAAAGAGATTTGTAAAAGCGCAAATCTATCCCATAGCACATTTTTCAGAAAATTGTGATTAGGATCACATCAAAGGAAAGAGGTTAGGGTACAAAGAGATTTGTATAAGCGCAAATCTATCACATAGCACATTTTGCAGAAAATTGTGATTATGATCACAAATGCAAAGAGGTTAGGGTACAAAGAGATTTGTAAAAGCGCAAATCTATCCCATAGCACATTTTGCAGAAAATTGTGATTAGGATCACATAAATGCAAAGAGGTTAGGGTACAAAGAGATTTGTAAAAGCGCAAATCCATCCCATAGCACATTTTGCAGAAAATTGCGATAAGGATTACATAAATGGAAAGGGGTTAGGGTACTAAGAGACTTGTAAAAGCGCAAATCTATCCCATAGCACATTTTGCAGAAAATTGTGATTAGGATCACATAAATGGAAAGAGGTTAGGGTACAAAGAGATTTGTAAAAGCGCAAATCTATCCCATAGCACATTTTTCAGAAAATTGTGATTAGGATCACATCAATTGAAAGAGGTTAGGGTACAAAGAGATTTGTAAAAGCGCAAATCTATCCCATAGCACATTTTTCAGAAAATTGTGATTAGGATCACATCAATGGAAAGAGGTTAGGGTACAAAGAGATTTGTATAAGCGCAAATCTATCCCATAGCACATTTTGCAGAAAATTGTGATTAGGATCACATCAATGGAAAGAGGTTAGGGTACAAAGAGGTTTGTAAAAGCCAAATCTATCCCATAGCACATTTTGCAGAAAATTGTGATTAGGATCACATCAATGGAAAGAGGTTAGGGTACAACGAGATTTGTAAAAGCGCAAATCTATCCCATAGCACATTTTTCAGAAAATTGTGATTAGGATCACATAAGTGGAAAGAGGTTAGGGTACAAAGAGATTTGTATAAGCGCAAATCTATCCCATAGCACATTTTGCAGAAAATTGTGATTAGGATCACATCAATGGAAAGAGGTTAGGGTACAAAGAGGTTTGTAAAAGCCAAATCAATCCCATAGCACATTTTGCAGAAAATTGTGATTAGGATCACATCAATGGAAAGAGGTTAGGGTACAAAGAGATTTGTAAAAGCGCAAATCTATCCCATAGCACATTTTTCAGAAAATTGTGATTAGGATCACATCAATGGAAAGAGGTTAGGGTACAAAGAGATTTGTATAAGCGCAAATCTATCCCATAGCACATTTTGCAGAAAATTGTGATTAGGGTCACATCAATGGAAAGAGGTTAGGGTACAAAGAGGTTTGTAACAGCCAAATCTATCCCATAGCACATTTTGCAGAAAATTGTGATTAGGATCACATCAATGGAAAGAGGTTAGGGTACAAAGAGATTTGTAAAAGCGCAAATCTATCCCATAGCACATTTTTCAGAAAATTGTGATTATGATCATATCAATTGAAAGAGGTTAGGGTACAAAGAGATTTGTAAAAGCGCAAATCTATCCCATAGCACATTTTTCAGAAAATTGAGATTAGGATCACATCAATGGAAAGAGGTTAGGGTACAAAGAGATTTGTAAAAGCGCAAATCTATCCCATAGCACATTTTTCAGAAAATTGTGAATAGGATCACATCAATGGAAAGAGGTTAGGGTACAAAGAGATTTGTATAAGCGCAAATCTATCCCATAGCACATTTTGCAGAAAATTGTTATTAGGATCACATCAATGGAAAGAGGTTAGGGTACAAAGAGATTTGTAAAAGCGCAAATCTATCCCATAGCACATTTTTCAGAAAATTGTAATTAGGATCACATTAATTTAAAGAGGTTAGGGTACAAAGAGATTTGTATAAGCGCAAATCTATCCCATAGCACATTTTGCAGAAAAATGTGATTAGGATCACATCAATGGAAAGAGGTTAGGGTACAAAGAAATTTGTAAAAGCGCAAATCTATCCCATAGCACATTTTTCAGAAAATTGTGAATAGGATCACATCAATGGAAAGAGGTTAAAGTACAAAGAGATTTGTATAAGCGCAAATCTATCCCATAGCACATTTTGCAGAAAATTGTGATTAGGATCACATAAATTGAAAAGAGGTTAGGGTACAAAGAGATTTGTAAAAGCGCAAATCTATCCCATAGCACATTTTGCAGAAAATTGTTATTAGGATCACATCAATTGAAAGAGGTTAGGGTACAAAGAGATTTGTAAAAGCGCAAATCTATCCCATAGCACATTTTTCAGAAAATTGTGATTAGGATCACATCAATGGAAAGAGGTTAGGGTACAAAGAGATTTGTATAAGCGCAAATCTATCCCATAGCACATTTTGCAGAAAATTGTGATTATGATCACATAAATGCAAAGAGATTAGGGTACAAAGAGATTTGTATAAGCGCAAATCTATCCCATAGCACATTTTTCAGAAAATTGTGATTAGGATCACATCAATGGAAAGAGGTTAGGGTACAAAGAGATTTGTAAAAGCGCAAATCTATCCCATAGCACATTTTTCAGAAAATTGTGATTAGGATCACATCAATGGAAAGAGGTTAGGTTATAAAGAGATTTGTAAAAGCGCAAATCTATCCCATAGCACATTTTTCAGAAAATTGTGATTAGGATCACATCAATGGAAAGAGGTTAGGGTGCAAAGAGATTTGTAAAAGCGCAAATCTATCCCATAGCACATTTTTCAGAAAATTGTGATTAGGATCACATCAATGGAAAGAGGTTAGGGTACAAAGAGATTTGTAAAAGCGCAAATCTATCCCATAGCACATTTTTCAGAAAATTGTGATTAGGATCACATCAATGGAAAGAGGTTAGGGTACAAAGAGATTTGTATAAGCGCAAATCTATCCAATAGCACATTTTGCAGAAAATTGTGATTAGGATCACATCAATGGAAAGAGGTTAGTGTACAAAGAGATTTGTAAAAGCGCAAATCTATCCCATAGCACATTTTTCAGAAAATTGTGATTAGGATCAAATCAATGGAAAGAGGTTAGGGTACAAAGAGATTTGTATAAGTGCAAATCTATCCCATAGCACATTTTGCAGAAAATTGTGATTAGGATCACATCAATGGAAAGAGGTTAGGGTACAAAGAGATTTGTAAAAGCGCGAATCTATCCCATAGCACATTTTTCAGTAAATTGTGATTAGGATCACATCAATGGAAAGAGGTTAGGGTACAAAGAGATTTGTAAAAGCTCAAATCTATCCCATAGCACATTTTGCAGAAAATTGTGATTAGGATCACATCAATGGAAAGAGGTTAGGGTACAAAGAGATTTGTAAAAGCCAAATCTATCCCATAGCACATTTTGCAGAAAATTGTGATTAGGATCACATCAATGGAAAGAGGTTAGGGTACAAAGAGATTTGTATAAGCGCAAATCTATCCCATAGCACATTTTGCAGAAAATTGTGATTAGGATCATATCAATGGAAAGAGGTTAAGGTACAAAGAGATTTGTAAAAGCGCAAATCTATCCCATAGCACATTTTTCAGAAAATTGTGATTAGGATCACATCAATGGAAAGAGGTTAGGGTACAAAGAGATTTGTATAAGCGCAAATCTATCCCATAGCACATTTTTCAGAAAATTGTGATTAGGATCACATCAATGCAAAGACGTTAGGGTACAAAGAGATTTGTAAAAGCGCAAATCTATCCCATAGCACATTTTTCAGAAAATTGTGATTAGGATCACATCAATGGAAAGAGGTTAGGGTACAAAGAGATTTGTATAAGCGCAAATCTATCCCATAGCACATTTTGCAGAAAATTGTGATTAGGATCACATCAATGGAAAGAGGTTAGGGTACAAAGAGATTTGTATAAGCGCAAATCTATCCCATAGCACATTTTTCAGAAAATTGTGATTAGGATCACATCAATGGAAAGAGGTTAGGGTACAAAGAGTTTTGTATAAGCGCAAATCTATCCCATAGCACATTTTGCAGAAAATTGTGATTAGGATCACATCAATGGAAAGAGGTTAGGGTACAAAGAGATTTGTAAAAGCGCAAATTCATCCCATAGCACATTTTTCAGAAAATTGTGATTAGGATCACATCAATGGAAAGAGGTTAGGGTACAAAGAGATTTGTATAAGCGCAAATCTATTACATAGCACATTTTGCAGAAAATTGTGATTAGGATCACATCAATGGAAAGAGGTTAGGGTACAAAGAGTTTTGTATAAGCGCAAATCTATCCCATAGCACATTTTGCAGAAAAAAGTGATTAGGATCACATCAATTGAAAGAGGTTAGGGTACAAAGAGATTTGTAAAAGCGCAAATCTATCCCATAGCACATTTTTCAGAAAATTGTGATTAGGATCACATCAATGGAAAGAGGTTAGGGTACAAAGAGATTTGTATAAGCGCAAATCTATCCCATAGCACATTTTGCAGAAAATTGTGATTAGGATCACATCAATGGAAAGAGGTTAGGGTACAAAGAGGTTTGTAAAAGCCAAATCTATCCCATAGCACATTTTGCAGAAAATTATGATTAGGATCACATCAATAAAAAGAGGTTAGGGTACAAAGAGATTTGTAAAAGCGCAAATCTATCCCATAGCACATTTTTCAGAAAATTGTGATTAGGATCACATAAATGGAAAGAGGTTAGGGTACAAAGAGATTTGTATAAGCGCAAATCTATCCCATAGCACATTTTGCAGAAAATTGTGATTAGGATCACATCAATGGAAAGAGGTTAGGGTACAAAGAGGTTTGTAAATGCCAAATCTATCCCATAGCACATTTTGCAGAAAATTGTGATTAGGATCACATCAATGGAAAGAGGTTAGGGTACAAAGAGATTTGTATAAGCGCAAATCTATCCCATAGCACATTTTTCAGAAAATTGTGATTAGGATCACATCAATGCAAAGACGTTAGGGTACAAAGAGATTTGTAAAAGCGCAAATCTATCCCATAGCACATTTTTCAGAAAATTGTGATTAGGATCACATCAATGGAAAGAGGTTAGGGTACAAAGAGATTTGTATAAGCGCAAATCTATCCCATAGCACATTTTGCAGAAAATTGTGATTAGGATCACATCAATGGAAAGAGGTTAGGGTACAAAGAGATTTGTAAAAGCGCAAATCTATCCCATAGCACATTTTTCAGAAAATTGTGATTAGGATCACATCAATGGAAAGAGGTTAGGGTACAAAGAGTTTTGTATAAGCGCAAATCTATCCCATAGCACATTTTGCAGAAAATTGTGATTAGGATCACATCAATGGAAAGAGGTTAGGGTACAAAGAGATTTGTAAAAGCGCAAATTCATCCCATAGCACATTTTTCAGAAAATTGTGATTAGGATCACATCAATGGAAAGAGGTTAGGGTACAAAGAGATTTGTATAAGCGCAAATCTATTACATAGCACATTTTGCAGAAAATTGTGATTAGGATCACATCAATGGAAAGAGGTTAGGGTACAAAGAGTTTTGTATAAGCGCAAATCTATCCCATAGCACATTTTGCAGAAAAAAGTGATTAGGATCACATCAATGCAAAGACGTTAGGGTACAAAGAGATTTGTAAAAGCGCAAATCTATCCCATAGCACATTTTTCAGAAAATTGTGATTAGGATCACATCAATGGAAAGAGGTTAGGGTACAAAGAGATTTGTATAAGCGCAAATCTATCCCATAGCACATTTTTCAGAAAATTGTGATTAGGATCACATCAATGGAAAGAGGTTAGGGTACAAAGAGGTTTGTAAAAGCCAAATCTATCCCATAGCACATTTTGCAGAAAATTATGATTAGGATCACATCAATAAAAAGAGGTTAGGGTACAAAGAGATTTGTAAAAGCGCAAATCTATCCCATAGCACATTTTTCAGAAAATTGTGATTAGGATCACATAAATGGAAAGAGGTTAGGGTACAAAGAGATTTGTATAAGCGCAAATCTATCCCATAGCACATTTTGCAGAAAATTGTGATTAGGATCACATCAATGGAAAGAGGTTAGGGTACAAAGAGGTTTGTAAATGCCAAATCTATCCCATAGCACATTTTGCAGAAAATTGTGATTAGGATCACATCAATGGAAAGAGGTTAGGGTACAAAGAGATTTGTAAAAGCGCAAATCTATCCCATAGCACATTTTTCAGAAAATTGTGATTAGGATCACATCAATGGAAAGAGGTTAGGGTACAAAGAGATTTGTATAAGCGCAAATCTATCCCATAGCACATTTTGCAGAAAATTGTGATTAGGATCACATCAATGGAAAGAGGTTAGGGTACAAAGAGATTTGTATAAGCGCAAATCTATCCCATAGCACATTTTGCAGAAAATTGTGATTAGGATCACATCAATGGAAAGAGGTTAGGGTACAAAGAGATTTGTAAAAGCGCAAATCTATCCCATAGCACATTTTTAAGAAAATTGTGATTAGGATCACATCAATTGAAAGAGGTTAGGGTACAAAGAGATTTGTAAAAGCGCAAATCTATCCCATAGCACATTTTTCAGAAAATTGAGATTAGGATCACATCAATGGAAAGAGGTTAGGGTACAAAGAGATTTGTAAAAGCGCAAATCTATCCCATAGCACATTTTTCAGAAAATTGTGATTAGGATCACATCAATGGAAAGAGGTTAGGGTACAAAGAGATTTGTATAAGCGCAAATCTATCCCATAGCACATTTTGCAGAAAATTGTTATTAGGATCACATCAATGGAAAGAGGTTAGGGTACAAAGAGATTTGTAAAAGCGCAAATCTATCCCATAGCACATTTTTCAGAAAATTGTAATTAGGATCACATTAATGGAAAGAGGTTAGGGTACAAAGAGATTTGTATAAGCGCAAATCTATCCCATAGCACATTTTGCAGAAAATTGTGATTAGGATCACATAAATTGAAAAGAGGTTAGGGTACAAAGAGATTTGTAAAAGCGCAAATCTATCCCATAGCACATTTTGCAGAAAATTGTTATTAGGATCACATAAATGCAAAGAGGTTAGGGTACAAAGAGATTTGTAAAAGCGCAAATCTATCCCATAGCACATTTTTCAGAAAATTGTGATTAGGATCACAACAATGGAAAGAGGTTAGGGTACAAAGAGATTTGTATAAGCGCAAATCTATCCCATAGCACATTTTGCAGAAAATTGTGATTATGATCACATAAATGCAAAGAGATTAGGGTACAAAGAGATTTGTATAAGCGCAAATCTATCCCATAGCACATTTTTCAGAAAATTGTGATTAGGATCACATCAATGGAAAGAGGTTAGGGTACAAAGAGATTTGTAAAAGCGCAAATCTACCCCATAGCACATTTTTCAGAAAATTGTGATTATGATCACATCAATGGAAAGAGGTTAGGTTATAAAGAGATTTGTAAAAGCGCAAATCTATCCCATAGCACATTTTTCAGAAAATTGTGATTAGGATCACATCAATGGAAAGAGGTTAGGGTGCAAAGAGATTTGTAAAAGCGCAAATCTATCCCATAGCACATTTTTCAGAAAATTGTGATTAGGATCACATCAATGGAAAGAGGTTAGGGTACAAAGAGATTTGTAAAAGCGCAAATCTATCCCATAGCACATTTTTCAGAAAATTGTGATTAGGATCACATCAATGGAAAGAGGTTAGGGTACAAAGAGATTTGTATAAGCGCAAATCTATCCAATAGCACATTTTGCAGAAAATTGTGATTAGGATCACATCAATGGAAAGAGGTTAGTGTACAAAGAGATTTGTAAAAGCGCAAATCTATCCCATAGCACATTTTTCAGAAAATTGTGATTAGGATCAAATCAATGGAAAGAGGTTAGGGTACAAAGAGATTTGTATAAGTGCAAATCTATCCCATAGCACATTTTGCAGAAAATTGTGATTAGGATCACATCAATGGAAAGAGGTTAGGGTACAAAGAGATTTGTAAAAGCGCGAATCTATCCCATAGCACATTTTTCAGTAAATTGTGATTAGGATCACATCAATGGAAAGAGGTTAGGGTACAAAGAGATTTGTAAAAGCTCAAATCTATCCCATAGCACATTTTGCAAAAAATTGTGATTAGGATCACATCAATGGAAAGAGGTTAGGGTACAAAGAGATTTGTAAAAGCCAAATCTATCCCATAGCACATTTTGCAGAAAATTGTGATTAGGATCACATCAATGGAAAGAGGTTAGGGTACAAAGAGATTTGTATAAGCGCAAATCTATCCCATAGCACATTTTGCAGAAAATTGTGATTAGGATCACATCAATGGAAAGAGGTTAAGGTACAAAGAGATTTGTAAAAGCGCAAATCTATCCCATAGCACATTTTTCAGAAAATTGTGATTAGGATCACATCAATGGAAAGAGGTTAGGGTACAAAGAGATTTGTATAAGCGCAAATCTATCCCATAGCACATTTTTCAGAAAATTGTGATTAGGATCACATCAATGGAAAGAAGTTAGGGTACAAAGAGAGTTGTAAAAGCGCAAATCTATCCCATAGCACATTTTGCAGAAAATTGTGATTAGGATCGCATCAATGGAAAGAGGTTAGGGTACAAAGAGTTTTGTATAAGCGTAAATCACTCCCATAGCACATTTTGCAGAAAATTGTGATTAGGATCACATAAATGCAAAGACGTTAGGGTATAAAGAGATTTGTAAAAGCGCAAATCTATCCCATAGCACATTTTTCAGAAAATTTTGATTAGGATCACATCAATGGAAAGAGGTTAGGGTACAAAGAGATTTGTATAAGCGCAAATCTATCCCATAGCACATTTTGCAGAAAATTGTGATTAGGATCACATCAATGGAAAGAGGTTAGGGTACAAAGAGATTTGTAAAAGCGCAAATCTATCCCATAGCACATTTTTCAGAAAATTGTGATTAGGATCACATCAATGGAAAGAGGTTAGGGTACAAAGAGTTTCGTATAAGCGCAAATCTATCCCATAGCACATTTTGCAGAAAATTGTGATTAGGATCACATCAATGGAAAGAGGTTAGGGTACAAAGAGATTTGTAAAAGCGCAAATTCATCCCATAGCACATTTTTCAGAAAATTGTGATTAGGATCACATCAATGGAAAGAGGTTAGGGTACAAAGAGATTTGTATAAGCGCAAATCTATTACATAGCACATTTTGCAGAAAATTGTGATTAGGATCACATCAATGGAAAGAGGTTAGGGTACAAAGAGTTTTGTATAAGCGCAAATCTATCCCATAGCACATTTTGCAGAAAAAAGTTATTAGGATCACATCAATGGAAAGAGGTTAGGGTACAAAGAGATTTGTAAAAGCGCAAATCTATCCCATAGCACATTTTTCAGAAAATTGTGATTAGGATCACATCAATGGAAAGAGGTTAGGGTACAAAGAGATTTGTATAAGCGCAAATCTATCCCATAGCACATTCTGCAGAAAATTGTGATTAGGATCACATCAATGGAAGGAGGTTAGTGTACAAAGAGATTTGTAAAAGCGCAAATCTATCACATAGCACATTTTGCAGGAAATTGTGATTAGGATCACATCAATGGAAAGAGGTTAGGGTACAAAGAGATTTGTAAAAGCGCAAATCTATCCCATAGCACATTTTGCAGAAAATTGTGATTAGGATCACATCAATGGAAAGAGGTTAGGGTACAAAGAGATTTGTAAAAGCGCAAATCTATCACATAGCACATTTTGCAGGAAATTGTGATTAGGATCACATCAATGGAAAGAGGTTAGGGTACAAAAAGATTTGTAAAAGCACAAATCTATCCCATAGCACATTTTGCAGAAAATTGTGATTAGGATCACATCAATGGAAAGAGGTTAGGGTACAAAGAGATTTGTAAAAGCGCAAATCTATCCCATAGCACATTTTTCAGAAAATTGTGATTAGGATCACATCAATGGAAAGAGGTTAGGGTACAAAGAGATTTGTAAAAGCGCAAATCTATCCCATAGCACATTTTTCAGAAAATTGTAATTAGGATCACATTAATGGAAAGAGGTTAGGGTACAAAGAGATTTGTATAAGCGCAAATCTATCCCATAGCACATTTTGCAGAAAATTGTGATTAGGATCACATAAATTGAAAAGAGGTTAGGGTACAAAGAGATTTGTAAAAGCGCAAATCTATCCCATAGCACATTTTGCAGAAAATTGTTATTAGGATCACATAAATGCAAAGAGGTTAGGGTACAAAGAGATTTGTAAAAGCGCAAATCTATCCCATAGCACATTTTTCAGAAAATTGTGATTAGGATCACAACAATGGAAAGAGGTTAGGGTACAAAGAGATTTGTATAAGCGCAAATCTATCCCATAGCACATTTTGCAGAAAATTGTGATTATGATCACATAAATGCAAAGAGATTAGGGTACAAAGAGATTTGTATAAGCGCAAATCTATCCCATAGCACATTTTTCAGAAAATTGTGATTAGGATCACATCAATGGAAAGAGGTTAGGGTACAAAGAGATTTGTAAAAGCGCAAATCTACCCCATAGCACATTTTTCAGAAAATTGTGATTATGATCACATCAATGGAAAGAGGTTAGGTTATAAAGAGATTTGTAAAAGCGCAAATCTATCCCATAGCACATTTTTCAGAAAATTGTGATTAGGATCACATCAATGGAAAGAGGTTAGGGTACAAAGAGATTTGTAAAAGCGCAAATCTATCCCATAGCACATTTTTCAGAAAATTGTGATTAGGATCACATCAATGGAAAGAGGTTAGGGTACAAAGAGATTTGTAAAAGCGCAAATCTATCCCATAGCACATTTTTCAGAAAATTGTGATTAGGATCACATCAATGGAAAGAGGTTAGGGTACAAAGAGATTTGTATAAGCGCAAATCTATCCAATAGCACATTTTGCAGAAAATTGTGATTAGGATCACATCAATGGAAAGAGGTTAGTGTACAAAGAGATTTGTAAAAGCGCAAATCTATCCCATAGCACATTTTTCAGAAAATTGTGATTAGGATCAAATCAATGGAAAGAGGTTAGGGTACAAAGAGATTTGTATAAGTGCAAATCTATCCCATAGCACATTTTGCAGAAAATTGTGATTAGGATCACATCAATGGAAAGAGGTTAGGGTACAAAGAGATTTGTAAAAGCGCGAATCTATCCCATAGCACATTTTTCAGTAAATTGTGATTAGGATCACATCAATGGAAAGCGGTTAGGGTACAAAGAGATTTGTAAAAGCTCAAATCTATCCCATAGCACATTTTGCAAAAAATTGTGATTAGGATCACATCAATGGAAAGAGGTTAGGGTACAAAGAGATTTGTAAAAGCCAAATCTATCCCATAGCACATTTTGCAGAAAATTGTGATTAGGATCACATCAATGGAAAGAGGTTAGGGTACAAAGAGATTTGTATAAGCGCAAATCTATCCCATAGCACATTTTGCAGAAAATTGTGATTAGGATCACATCAATGGAAAGAGGTTAAGGTACAAAGAGATTTGTAAAAGCGCAAATCTATCCCATAGCACATTTTTCAGAAAATTGTGATTAGGATCACATCAATGGAAAGAGGTTAGGGTACAAAGAGATTTGTATAAGCGCAAATCTATCCCATAGCACATTTTTCAGAAAATTGTGATTAGGATCACATCAATGGAAAGAAGTAAGGGTACAAAGAGAGTTGTAAAAGCGCAAATCTATCCCATAGCACATTTTGCAGAAAATTGTGATTAGGATCGCATCAATGGAAAGAGGTTAGGGTACAAAGAGTTTTGTATAAGCGTAAATCACTCCCATAGCACATTTTGCAGAAAATTGTGATTAGGATCACATAAATGCAAAGACGTTAGGGTATAAAGAGATTTGTAAAAGCGCAAATCTATCCCATAGCACATTTTTCAGAAAATTTTGATTAGGATCACATCAATGGAAAGAGGTTAGGGTACAAAGAGATTTGTATTAGCGCAAATCTATCCCATAGCACATTTTGCAGAAAATTGTGATTAGGATCACATCAATGGAAAGAGGTTAGGGTACAAAGAGATTTGTAAAAGCGCAAATCTATCCCATAGCACATTTTTCAGAAAATTGTGATTAGGATCACATCAATGGAAAGAGGTTAGGGTACAAAGAGTTTCGTATAAGCGCAAATCTATCCCATAGCACATTTTGCAGAAAATTGTGATTAGGATCACATCAATGGAAAGAGGTTAGGGTACAAAGAGATTTGTAAAAGCGCAAATTCATCCCATAGCACATTTTTCAGAAAATTGTGATTAGGATCACATCAATGGAAAGAGGTTAGGGTACAAAGAGATTTGTATAAGCGCAAATCTATTACATAGCACATTTTGCAGAAAATTGTGATTAGGATCACATCAATGGAAAGAGGTTAGGGTACAAAGAGTTTTGTATAAGCGCAAATCTATCCCATAGCACATTTTGCAGAAAAAAGTTATTAGGATCACATCAATGGAAAGAGGTTAGGGTACAAAGAGATTTGTAAAAGCGCAAATTCATCCCATAGCACATTTTTCAGAAAATTGTGATTAGGATCACATCAATGGAAAGAGGTTAGGTTACAAAGAGATTTGTATAAGCGCAAATCTATCCCATAGCACATTTTTCAGAAAATTGTGATTAGGATCACATCAATGGAAAGAGGTTAGGGTACAAAGAGATTTGTATAAGCGCAAATCTATCCCATAGCACATTCTGCAGAAAATTGTGATTAGGATCACATCAATGGAAGGAGGTTAGTGTACAAAGAGATTTGTAAAAGCGCAAATCTATCACATAGCACATTTTGCAGGAAATTGTGATTAGGATCACATCAATGAAAAGAGGTTAGGGTACAAAGAGATTTGTATAAGCGCAAATCTATCCCATAGCACATTTTGCAGAAAATTGTGATTAGGATCACATCAATGGAAAGAGGTTAGGGTACAAAGAGATTTGTAAAAGCGCAAATCTATCACATAGCACATTTTGCAGGAAATTGTGATTAGGATCACATCAATGGAAAGAGGTTAGGGTACAAAAAGATTTGTAAAAGCACAAATCTATCCCATAGCACATTTTGCAGAAAATTGTGATTAGGATCACATCAATGGAAAGAGGTTAGGGTACAAAGAGATTTGTAAAAGCGCAAATCTATCCCATAGCACATTTTTCAGAAAATTGTGATTAGGATCACATCAATGGAAAGAGGTTAGGGTACAAAGAGATTTGTAAAAGCGCAAATCTATCCCATAGCACATTTTTCAGAAAATTGTGATTAGGATCACAACAATGGAAAGAGGTTAGGGTACAAAGAGATTTGTATAAGCGCAAATCTATCCCATAGCACATTTTTCAGAAAATTGTGATTAGGATCACATCAATGGAAAGAGGTTAGGGTACAAAGAGATTTGTAAAAGCGCGAATCTATCCCATAGCACATTTTTCAGTAAATTGTGATTAGGATCACATCAATGGAAAGAGGTTAGGGTACAAAGAGATTTGTAAAAGCTCAAATCTATCCCATAGCACATTTTGCAGAAAATTGTGATTAGGATCACATCAATGGAAAGAGGTTAGGGTACAAAGAGATTTGTATAAGCGCAAATCTATCCCATAGCACATTTTGCAGAAAATTGTGATTAGGATCATATCAATGGAAAGAGGTTAAGGTACAAAGAGATTTGTAAAAGCGCAAATCTATCCCATAGCACATTTTTCAGAAAATTGTGATTAGGATCACATCAATGGAAAGAGGTTACGGTACAAAGAGATTTGTATAAGCGCAAATCTATCCCATAGCACATTTTGCAGAAAATTGTGATTAGGATCACATAAATGGAAAGAGGTTAGGGTACAAAGAGAGTTGTAAAAGCGCAAATCTATCCCATAGCACATTTTGCAGAAAATTGTGATTAGGATCGCATCAATGGAAAGAGGTTAGGGTACAAAGAGTTTTGTATAAGCGCAAATCACTCCCATAGCACATTTTGCAGAAAATTGTGATTAGGATCACATAAATGCAAAGACGTTAGGGTACAAAGAGATTTGTAAAAGCGCAAATCTATCCCATAGCACATTTTTCAGAAAATTGTGATTAGGATCACATCAATGGAAAGAGGTTAGGGTACAAAGAGATTTGTATAAGCGCAAATCTATCCCATAGCACATTTTGCAGAAAATTGTGATTAGGATCACATCAATGGAAAGAGGTTAGGGTACAAAGAGATTTGTAAAAGCGCAAATCTATCCCATAGCACATTTTTCAGAAAATTGTGATTAGGATCACATCAATGGAAAGAGGTTAGGGTACAAAGAGTTTTGTATAAGCGCAAATCTATCCCATAGCACATTTTGCAGAAAATTGTGATTAGGATCACATCAATGGAAAGAGGTTAGGGTACAAAGAGATTTGTAAAAGCGCAAATTCATCCCATAGCACATTTTTCAGAAAATTGTGATTAGGATCACATCAATGGAAAGAGGTTAGGGTACAAAGAGATTTGTATAAGCGCAAATTTATTACATAGCACATTTTGCAGAAAATTGTGATTAGGATCACATCAATGGAAAGAGGTTAGGGTACAAAGAGTTTTGTATAAGCGCAAATCTATCCCATAGCACATTTTGCAGAAAAAAGTGATTAGGATCACATCAATTGAAAGAGGTTAGGGTACAAAGAGATTTGTAAAAGCGCAAATCTATCCCATAGCACATTTTTCAGAAAATTGTGATTAGGATCACATCAATGGAAAGAGGTTAGGGTACAAAGAGATTTGTATAAGCGCAAATCTATCCCATAGCACATTTTGCAGAAAATTGTGATTAGGATCACATCAATGGAAAGAGGTTAGGGTACAAAGAGGTTTGTAAAAGCCAAATCTATCCCATAGCACATTTTGCAGAAAATTATGATTAGGATCACATCAATGGAAAGAGGTTAGGGTACAAAGAGATTTGTAAAAGCGCAAATCTATCCCATAGCACATTTTTCAGAAAATTGTGATTAGGATGACATAAATGGAAAGAGGTTAGGGTACAAAGAGATTTGTATAAGCGCAAATCTATCCCATAGCACATTTTTCAGAAAATTGTGATTAGGATCACATCAATGGAAAGAGGTTAGGGTACAAAGAGGTTTGTAAAAGCCAAATCTATCCCATAGCACATTTTGCAGAAAATTGTGATTAGGATCACATCAATGGAAAGAGGTTAGGGTACAAAGAGATTTGTAAAAGCGCAAATCTATCCCATAGCACATTTTTCAGAAAATTGTGATTAGGATCACATCAATGGAAAGAGGTTAGGGTACAAAGAGATTTGTAAAAGCGCAAATCTATCCCATAGCACATTTTTAAGAAAATTGTGATTAGGATCACATCAATTGAAAGAGGTTAGGGTACAAAGAGATTTGTAAAAGCGCAAATCTATCCCATAGCACATTTTTCAGAAAATTGAGATTAGGATCACATCAATGGAAAGAGGTTAGGGTACAAAGAGATTTGTAAAAGCGCAAATCTATCCCATAGCACATTTTTCAGAAAATTGTGATTAGGATCACATCAATGGAAAGAGGTTAGGGTACAAAGAGATTTGTATAAGCGCAAATCTATCCCATAGCACATTTTGCAGAAAATTGTTATTAGGATCACATCAATGGAAAGAGGTTAGGGTACAAAGAGATTTGTATAAGCGCAAATCTATGCCATAGCACATTTTGCAGAAAAATGTGATTAGGATCACATCAATGGAAAGAGGTTAGGGTACAAAGAAATTTGTAAAAGCGCAAATCTATCCCATAGCACATTTTTCAGAAAATTGTGAATAGGATCACATCAATGGAAAGAGGTTAGAGTACAAAGAGATTTGTATAAGCGCAAATCTATCCCATAGCACATTTTGCAGAAAATTGTGATTAGGATCACATAAATTGAAAAGAGGTTAGGGTACAAAGAGATTTGTAAAAGCGCAAATCTATCCCATAGCACATTTTGCAGAAAATTGTTATTAGGATCACATAAATGCAAAGAGGTTAGGGTACAAAGAGATTTGTAAAAGCGCAAATCTATCCCATAGCACATTTTTCAGAAAATTGTGATTAGGATCACAACAATGGAATGAGGTTAGGGTACAAAGAGATTTGTATAAGCGCAAATCTATCCCATAGCACATTTTGCAGAAAATTGTGATTATGATCACATAAATGCAAAGAGATTAGGGTACAAAGAGATTTGTATAAGCGCAAATCTATCCCATAGCACATTTTTCAGAAAATTGTGATTAGGATCACATCAATGGAAAGAGGTTAGGGTACAAAGAGATTTGTAAAAGCGCAAATCTACCCCATAGCACATTTTTCAGAAAATTGTGATTAGGATCACATCAATGGAAAGAGGTTAGGTTATAAAGAGATTTGTAAAAGCGCAAATCTATCCCATAGCACATTTTTCAGAAAATTGTGATTAGGATCACATCAATGGAAAGAGGTTAGGGTGCAAAGAGATTTGTAAAAGCGCAAATCTATCCTATAGCACATTTTTCAGAAAATTGTGATTAGGATCACATCAATGGAAAGAGGTTAGGGTACAAAGAGATTTGTAAAAGCGCAAATCTATCCCATAGCACATTTTTCAGAAAATTGTGATTAGGATCACATCAATGGAAAGAGGTTAGGGTACAAAGAGATTTGTAAAAGCGCAAATCTATCCCATAGCACATTTTGCAGAAAATTGTGATTAGGATCACATAAATGCAAAGAGGTTAGGGTACAAAGAGATTTGTAAAAGCGCAAATCCATCCCATAGCACATTTTGCAGAAAATTGTGATTAGGATCACATCAATGGAAAGAGGTTAGGGTACAAAGAGATTTGTAAAAGCGCAAATCTATCCCATAGCACATTTTTCAGAAAATTGTGATTATGATCACATAAATGCAAAGAGGTTAGGGTACAAAGAGATTTGTAAAAGCGCAAATCTATCCCATAGCACATTTTGCAGAAAATTGTGATTAGGATCACATAAATGCAAAGAGGTTAGGGTACAAAGAGATTTGTAAAAGCGCAAATCCATCCCATAGCACATTTTGCAGAAAATTGCGATAAGGATCACATAAATGGAAAGGGGTTAGGGTACTAAGAGACTTGTAAAAGCGCAAATCTATCCCATAGCACATTTTGCAGAAAATTGTGATTAGGATCACATAAATGGAAAGAGGTTAGGGTACAAAGAGATTTGTAAAAGCGCAAATCTATCCCATAGCACATTTTTCAGAAAATTGTGATTAGGATCACATCAATTGAAAGAGGTTAGGGTACAAAGAGATTTGTAAAAGCGCAAATCTATCCCATAGCACATTTTTCAGAAAATTGTGATTAGGATCACATCAATGGAAAGAGGTTAGGGTACAAAGAGATTTGTATAAGCGCAAATCTATCCCATAGCACATTTTGCAGAAAATTGTGATTAGGATCACATCAATGGAAAGAGGTTAGGGTACAAAGAGGTTTGTAAAAGCCAAATCTATCCCATAGCACATTTTGCAGAAAATTGTGATTAGGATAACATCAATGGAAAGAGGTTAGGGTACAACGAGATTTGTAAAAGCGCAAATCTATCCCATAGGACATTTTTCAGAAAATTGTGATTAGGATCACATAAATGGAAAGAGGTTAGGGTACAAAGAGATTTGTATAAGCGCAAATCTATCCCATAGCACATTTTGCAGAAAATTGTGATTAGGATCACATCAATGGAAAGAGGTTAGGGTACAAAGAGGTTTGTAAAAGCCAAATCAATCCCATAGCACATTTTGCAGAAAATTGTGATTAGGATCACATCAATGGAAAGAGGTTAGGGTACAAAGAGATTTGTAAAAGCGCAAATCTATCCCATAGCACATTTTTCAGAAAATTGTGATTAGGATCACATCAATGGAAAGAGGTTAGGGTACAAAGAGATTTGTATAAGCGCAAATCTATCCCATAGCACATTTTGCAGAAAATTGTGATTAGGATCACATCAATGGAAAGAGGTTAGGGTACAAAGAGGTTTGTAACAGCCAAATCTATCCCATAGCACATTTTGCAGAAAATTGTGATTAGGATCACATCAATGGAAAGAGGTTAGGGTACAAAGAGATTTGTAAAAGCATAAATCTATCCCATAGCACATTTTTCAGAAAATTGTGATTATGATCATATCAATTGAAAGAGGTTAGGGTACAAAGAGATTTGTAAAAGCGCAAATCTATCCCATAGCACATTTTTCAGAAAATTGAGATTAGGATCACATCAATGGAAAGAGGTTAGGGTACAAAGAGATTTGTATAAGCGCAAATCTATCCCATAGCACATTTTGCAGAAAATTGTGATTAGGATCACATCAATGGAAAGAGGTTAGGGTACAAAGAGGTTTGTAACAGCCAAATCTATCCCATAGCACATTTTGCAGAAAATTGTGATTAGGATCACATCAATGGAAAGAGGTTAGGGTACAAAGAGATTTGTAAAAGCGCAAATCTATCCCATAGCACATTTTTCAGAAAATTGTGATTATGATCATATCAATTGAAAGAGGTTAGGGTACAAAGAGATTTGTAAAAGCGCAAATCTATCCCATAGCACATTTTTCAGAAAATTGAGATTAGGATCACATCAATGGAAAGAGGTTAGGGTACAAAGAGATTTGTAAAAGCGCAAATCTATCCCATAGCACATTTTGCAGAAAATTGTTATTAGGATCACATCAATGGAAAGAGGTTAGGGTACAAAGAGATTTGTAAAAGCGCAAATCTATCCCATAGCACATTTTTCAGAAAATTGTAATTAGGATCACATTAATTTAAAGAGGTTAGGGTACAAAGAGATTTGTATAAGCGCAAATCTATCCCATAGCACATTTTGCAGAAAATTGTGATTAGGATCACATAAATTGAAAAGAGGTTAGGGTACAAAGAGATTTGTAAAAGCGCAAATCTATCCCATAGCACATTTTGCAGAAAATTGTTATTAGGATCACATAAATGCAAAGAGGTTAGGGTACAAAGAGATTTGTAAAAGCGCAAATCTATCCCATAGCACATTTTTCAGAAAATTGTGATTAGGATCACAACAATGGAAAGAGGTTAGGGTACAAAGAGATTTGTATAAACGCAAATCTATCCCATAGCACATTTTGCAGAAAATTGTGATTATGATCACATAAATGCAAAGAGATTAGGGTACAAAGAGATTTGTATAAGCGCAAATCTATCCCATAGCACATTTTTCAGAAAATTGTGATTAGGATCACATCAATGGAAAGAGGTTAGGGTACAAAGAGATTTGTAAAAGCGCAAATCTATCCCATAGCACATTTTTCAGAAAATTGTGATTAGGATCACATCAATGGAAAGAGGTTAGGTTATAAAGAGATTTGTAAAAGCGCAAATCTATCCCATAGCACATTTTTCAGAAAATTGTGATTAGGATCACATCAATGGAAAGAGGTTAGGGTGCAAAGAGATTTGTAAAAGCGCAAATCTATCCCATAGCACATTTTTCAGAAAATTGTGATTAGGATCACATCAATGGAAAGAGGTTAGGGTACAAAGAGATTTGTAAAAGCGCAAATCTATCCCATAGCACATTTTTCAGAAAATTGTGATTAGGATCACATCAATGCAAAGAGGTTAGGGTACAAAGAGATTTGTATAAGCGCAAATCTATCCAATAGCACATTTTGCAGAAAATTGTGATTAGGATCACATCAATGGAAAGAGGTTAGTGTACAAAGAGATTTGTAAAAGCGCAAATCTATCCCATAGCACATTTTTCAGAAAATTGTGATTAGGATCAAATCAATGGAAAGAGGTTAGGGTACAAAGAGATTTGTATAAGTGCAAATCTATCCCATAGCACATTTTGCAGAAAATTGTGATTAGGATCACATCAATGGAAAGAGGTTAGGGTACAAAGAGATTTGTAAAAGCGCGAATCTATCCCATAGCACATTTTTCAGTAAATTGTGATTAGGATCACATCAATGGAAAGAGGTTAGGGTACAAAGAGATTTGTAAAAGCTCAAATCTATCCCATAGCACATTTTGCAGAAAATTGTGATTAGGATCACATCAATGGAAAGAGGTTAGGGTACAAAGAGATTTGTAAAAGCCAAATCTATCCCATAGCACATTTTGCAGAAAATTGTGATTAGGATCACATCAATGGAAAGAGGTTAGGGTACAAACAGATTTGTATAAGCGCAAATCTATCCCATAGCACATTTTGCAGAAAATTGTGATTAGGATCATATCAATGGAAAGAGGTTAAGGTACAAAGAGATTTGTAAAAGCGCAAATCTATCCCATAGCACATTTTTCAGAAAATTGTGATTAGGATCACATCAATGGAAAGAGGTTAGGGTACAAAGAGATTTGTATAAGCGCAAATCTATCCCATAGCACATTTTTCAGAAAATTGTGATTAGGATCACATCAATGCAAAGACGTTAGGGTACAAAGAGATTTGTAAAAGCGCAAATCTATCCCATAGCACATTTCTCAGAAAATTGTGATTAGGATCACATCAATGGAAAGAGGTTAGGGTACAAAGAGATTTGTATAAACGCAAATCTATCCCATAGCACATTTTTCAGATAATTGTGATTATGATCACATAAATGCAAAGAGGTTAGGGTACAAAGAGATTTGTAAAAGCGCAAATCTATCCCATAGCACATTTTGCAGAAAATTGTGATTAGGATCACATAAATGCAAAGAGGTTAGGGTACAAAGAGATTTGTAAAAGCGCAAATCCTTCCCATAGCACATTTTGCAGAAAATTGCGATAAGGATCACATAAATGGAAAGGGGTTAGGGTACTAAGAGACTTGTAAAAGCGCAAATCTATCCCATAGCACATTTTGCAGAAAATTGTGATTAGGATCACATAAACGGAAAGAGGTTAGGGTACAAAGAGATTTGTAAAAGCGCAAATCTATCCCATAGCACATTTTTCAGAAAATTGTGATTAGGATCACATCAATTGAAAGAGGTTAGGGTACAAAGAGATTTGTAAAAGCGCAAATCTATCCCATAGCACATTTTTCAGAAAATTGTGATTAGGATCACATCAATGGAAAGAGGTTAGGGTACAAAGAGATTTGTATAAGCGCAAATCTATCCCATAGCACATTTTGCAGAAAATTGTGATTAGGATCACATCAATGGAAAGAGGTTAGGGTACAAAGAGGTTTGTAAAAGCCAAATCTATCCCATAGCACATTTTGCAGAAAATTGTGATTAGGATCACATCAATGGAAAGAGGTTAGGGTACAACGAGATTTGTAAAAGCGCAAATCTATCCCATAGCACATTTTTCAGAAAATTGTGATTAGGATCACATAAATGGCAAGAGGTTAGGGTACAAAGAGATTTGTATAAGCGCAAATCTATCCCATAGCACATTTTGCAGAAAATTGTGATTAGGATCACATCAATGGAAAGAGGTTAGGGTACAAAGAGGTTTGTAAAAGCCAAATCAATCCCATAGCACATTTTGCAGAAAATTGTGATTAGGATCACATCAATGGAAAGAGGTTAGGGTACAAAGAGATTTGTAAAAGCGCAAATCTATCCCATAGCACATTTTTCAGAAAATTGTGATTAGGATCACATCAATGGAAAGAGGTTAGGGTACAAAGAGATTTGTATAAGCGCAAATCTATCCCATAGCACATTTTGCAGAAAATTGTGATTAGGATCACATCAATGGAAAGAGGTTAGGGTACAAAGAGGTTTGTAACAGCCAAATCTATCCCATAGCACATTTTGCAGAAAATTGTGATTAGGATCACATCAATGGAAAGAGGTTAGGGTACAAAGAGATTTGTAAAAGCGCAAATCTATCCCATAGCACATTTTTCAGAAAATTGTGATTATGATCATATCAATTGAAAGAGGTTAGGGTACAAAGAGATTTGTAAAAGCGCAAATCTATCCCATAGCACATTTTTCAGAAAATTGAGATTAGGATCACATCAATGGAAAGAGGTTAGGGTACAAAGAGATTTGTAAAAGCGCAAATCTATCCCATAGCACATTTTGCAGAAAATTGTTATTAGGATCACATCAATGGAAAGAGGTTAGGGTACAAAGAGATTTGTAAAAGCGCAAATCTATCCCATAGCACATTTTTCAGAAAATTGTAATTAGGATCACATTAATTTAAAGAGGTTAGGGTACAAAGAGATTTGTATAAGCGCAAATCTATCCCATAGCACATTTTGCAGAAAAATGTGATTAGGATCACATCAATGGAAAGAGGTTAGGGTTCAAAGAAATTTGTAAAAGCGCAAATCTATCCCATAGCACATTTTTCAGAAAATTGTGAATAGGATCACATCAATGGAAAGAGGTTAAAGTACAAAGAGATTTGTATAAGCGCAAATCTATCCCATAGCACATTTTTCAGAAAATTGTGATTAGGATCACATCAATGGAAAGAGGTTAGGTTATAAAGAGATTTGTAAAAGCGCAAATCTATCCCATAGCACATTTTTCAGAAAATTGTGATTAGGATCACATCAATGGAAAGAGGTTAGGGTGCAAAGAGATTTGTAAAAGCGCAAATCTATCCCATAGCACATTTTTCAGAAAATTGTGATTAGGATCACATCAATGGAAAGAGGTTAGGGTACAAAGAGATTTGTAAAAGCGCAAATCTATCCCATAGCACATTTTTCAGAAAATTGTGATTAGGATCACATCAATGGAAAGAGGTTAGGGTACAAAGAGATTTGTATAAGCGCAAATCTATCCAATAGCACATTTTGCAGAAAATTGTGATTAGGATCACATCAATGGAAAGAGGTTAGTGTACAAAGAGATTTGTAAAAGCGCAAATCTATCCCATAGCACATTTTTCAGAAAATTGTGATTAGGATCAAATCAATGGAAAGAGGTTAGGGTACAAAGAGATTTGTATAAGTGCAAATCTATCCCATAGCACATTTTGCAGAAAATTGTGATTAGGATCACATCAATGGAAAGAGGTTAGGGTACAAAGAGATTTGTAAAAGCGCGAATCTATCCCATAGCACATTTTTCAGTAAATTGTGATTAGGATCACATCAATGGAAAGAGGTTAGGGTACAAAGAGATTTGTAAAAGCTCAAATCTATCCCATAGCACATTTTGCAGAAAATTGTGATTAGGATCACATCAATGGAAAGAGGTTAGGGTACAAAGAGATTTGTAAAAGCCAAATCTATCCCATAGCACATTTTGCAGAAAATTGTGATTAGGATCACATCAATGGAAAGAGGTTAGGGTACAAACAGATTTGTATAAGCGCAAATCTATCCCATAGCACATTTTGCAGAAAATTGTGATTAGGATCATATCAATGGAAAGAGGTTAAGGTACAAAGAGATTTGTAAAAGCGCAAATCTATCCCATAGCACATTTTTCAGAAAATTGTGATTAGGATCACATCAATGGAAAGAGGTTAGGGTACAAAGAGATTTGTATAAGCGCAAATCTATCCCATAGCACATTTTTCAGAAAATTGTGATTAGGATCACATCAATGCAAAGACGTTAGGGTACAAAGAGATTTGTAAAAGCGCAAATCTATCCCATAGCACATTTTTCAGAAAATTGTGATTAGGATCACATCAATGGAAAGAGGTTAGGGTACAAAGAGATTTGTATAAGCGCAAATCTATCCCATAGCACATTTTTCAGAAAATTGTGATTATGATCACATAAATGCAAAGAGGTTAGGGTACAAAGAGATTTGTAAAAGCGCAAATCTATCCCATAGCACATTTTGCAGAAAATTGTGATTAGGATCACATAAATGCAAAGAGGTTAGGGTACAAAGAGATTTGTAAAAGCGCAAATCCTTCCCATAGCACATTTTGCAGAAAATTGCGATAAGGATCACATAAATGGAAAGGGGTTAGGGTACTAAGAGACTTGTAAAAGCGCAAATCTATCCCATAGCACATTTTGCAGAAAATTGTGATTAGGATCACATAAATGGAAAGAGGTTAGGGTACAAAGAGATTTGTAAAAGCGCAAATCTATCCCATAGCACATTTTTCAGAAAATTGTGATTAGGATCACATCAATTGAAAGAGGTTAGGGTACAAAGAGATTTGTAAAAGCGCAAATCTATCCCATAGCACATTTTTCAGAAAATTGTGATTAGGATCACATCAATGGAAAGAGGTTAGGGTACAAAGAGATTTGTATAAGCGCAAATCTATCCCATAGCACATTTTGCAGAAAATTGTGATTAGGATCACATCAATGGAAAGAGGTTAGGGTACAAAGAGGTTTGTAAAAGCCAAATCTATCCCATAGCACATTTTGCAGAAAATTGTGATTAGGATCACATCAATGGAAAGAGGTTAGGGTACAACGAGATTTGTAAAAGCGCAAATCTATCCCATAGCACATTTTTCAGAAAATTGTGATTAGGATCACATAAATGGCAAGAGGTTAGGGTACAAAGAGATTTGTATAAGCGCAAATCTATCCCATAGCACATTTTGCAGAAAATTGTGATTAGGATCACATCAATGGAAAGAGGTTAGGGTACAAAGAGGTTTGTAAAAGCCAAATCAATCCCATAGCACATTTTGCAGAAAATTGTGATTAGGATCACATCAATGGAAAGAGGTTAGGGTACAAAGAGATTTGTAAAAGCGCAAATCTATCCCATAGCACATTTTTCAGAAAATTGTGATTAGGATCACATCAATGGAAAGAGGTTAGGGTACAAAGAGATTTGTATAAGCGCAAATCTATCCCATAGCACATTTTGCAGAAAATTGTGATTAGGATCACATCAATGGAAAGAGGTTAGGGTACAAAGAGGTTTGTAACAGCCAAATCTATCCCATAGCACATTTTGCAGAAAATTGTGATTAGGATCACATCAATGGAAAGAGGTTAGGGTACAAAGAGATTTGTAAAAGCGCAAATCTATCCCATAGCACATTTTTCAGAAAATTGTGATTATGATCATATCAATTGAAAGAGGTTAGGGTACAAAGAGATTTGTAAAAGCGCAAATCTATCCCATAGCACATTTTTCAGAAAATTGAGATTAGGATCACATCAATGGAAAGAGGTTAGGGTACAAAGAGATTTGTAAAAGCGCAAATCTATCCCATAGCACATTTTGCAGAAAATTGTTATTAGGATCACATCAATGGAAAGAGGTTAGGGTACAAAGAGATTTGTAAAAGCGCAAATCTATCCCATAGCACATTTTTCAGAAAATTGTAATTAGGATCACATTAATTTAAAGAGGTTAGGGTACAAAGAGATTTGTATAAGCGCAAATCTATCCCATAGCACATTTTGCAGAAAAATGTGATTAGGATCACATCAATGGAAAGAGGTTAGGGTTCAAAGAAATTTGTAAAAGCGCAAATCTATCCCATAGCACATTTTTCAGAAAATTGTGAATAGGATCACATCAATGGAAAGAGGTTAAAGTACAAAGAGATTTGTATAAGCGCAAATCTATCCCATAGCACATTTTGCAGAAAATTGTGATTAGGATCACATAAATTGAAAAGAGGTTAGGGTACAAAGAGATTTGTAAAAGCGCAAATCTATCCCATAGCACATTTTGCAGAAAATTGTTATTAGGATCACATAAATGCAAAGAGGTTAGGGTACAAAGAGATTTGTAAAAGCGCAAATCTATCCCATAGCACATTTTTCAGAAAATTGTGATTAGGATCACAACAATGGAAAGAGGTTAGGGTACAAAGAGATTTGTATAAGCGCAAATCTATCCCATAGCACATTTTGCAGAAAATTGTGATTATGATCACATAAATGCAAAGAGATTAGGGTACAAAGAGATTTGTAAAAGCGCAAATCTATCCCATAGCACATTTTTCAGAAAATTGTGATTAGGATCACAACAATGGAAAGAGGTTAGGGTACAAAGAGATTTGTATAAGCGCAAATCTATCCCATAGCACATTTTGCAGAAAATTGTGATTATGATCACATAAATGCAGAGATTAGGGTACAAAGAGATTTGTATAAGCGCAAATCTATCCCATAGCACATTTTTCAGAAAATTGTGATTAGGATCACATCAATGGAAAGAGGTTAGGGTACAAAGAGATTTGTAAAAGCGCAAATCTACCCCATAGCACATTTTTCAGAAAATTGTGATTAGGATCACATCAATGGAAAGAGGTTAGGTTATAAAGAGATTTGTAAAAGCGCAAATCTATCCCATAGCACATTTTTCAGAAAATTGTGATTAGGATCACATCAATGGAAAGAGGTTAGGGTGCAAAGAGATTTGTAAAAGCGCAAATCTATCCTATAGCACATTTTTCAGAAAATTGTGATTAGGATCACATCAATGGAAAGAGGTTAGGGTACAAAGAGATTTGTAAAAGCGCAAATCTATCCCATAGCACATTTTTCAGAAAATTGTGATTAGGATCACATCAATGGAAAGAGGTTAGGGTACAAAGAGATTTGTAAAAGCGCAAATCTATCCCATAGCACATTTTGCAGAAAATTGTGATTAGGATCACATAAATGCAAAGAGGTTAGGGTACAAAGAGATTTGTAAAAGCGCAAATCCATCCCATAGCACATTTTGCAGAAAATTGTGATTAGGATCACATCAATGGAAAGAGGTTAGGGTACAAAGAAATTTGTAAAAGCGCAAATCTATCCCATAGCACATTTTTCAGAAAATTGTGATTATGATCACATAAATGCAAAGAGGTTAGGGTACAAAGAGATTTGTAAAAGCGCAAATCTATCCCATAGCACATTTTGCAGAAAATTGTGATTAGGATCACATAAATGCAAAGAGGTTAGGGTACAAAGAGATTTGTAAAAGCGCAAATCCATCCCATAGCACATTTTGCAGAAAATTGCGATAAGGATCACATAAATGGAAAGGGGTTAGGGTACTAAGAGACTTGTAAAAGCGCAAATCTATCCCATAGCACATTTTGCAGAAAATTGTGATTAGGATCACATAAATGGAAAGAGGTTAGGGTACAAAGAGATTTGTAAAAGCGCAAATCTATCCCATAGCACATTTTTCAGAAAATTGTGATTAGGATCACATCAATTGAAAGAGGTTAGGGTACAAAGAGATTTGTAAAAGCGCAAATCTATCCCATAGCACATTTTTCAGAAAATTGTGATTAGGATCACATCAATGGAAAGAGGTTAGGGTACAAAGAGATTTGTATAAGCGCAAATCTATCCCATAGCACATTTTGCAGAAAATTGTGATTAGGATCACATCAATGGAAAGAGGTTAGGGTACAAAGAGGTTTGTAAAAGCCAAATCTATCCCATAGCACATTTTGCAGAAAATTGTGATTAGGATCACATCAATGGAAAGAGGTTAGGGTACAACGAGATTTGTAAAAGCGCAAATCTATCCCATAGCACATTTTTCAGAAAATTGTGATTAGGATCACATAAATGGAAAGAGGTTAGGGTACAAAGAGATTTGTATAAGCGCAAATCTATCCCATAGCACATTTTGCAGAAAATTGTGATTAGAATCACATCAATGGAAAGAGGTTAGGGTACAAAGAGGTTTGTAAAAGCCAAATCAATCCCATAGCACATTTTGCAGAAAATTGTGATTAGGATCACATCAATGGAAAGAGGTTAGGGTACAAAGAGATTTGTAAAAGCGCAAATCTATCCCATAGCACATTTTGCAGAAAATTGTGATTAGGATCACATCAATGGAAAGAGGTTAGGGTACAAAGAGATTTGTATAAGCGCAAATCTATCCCATAGCACATTTTGCAGAAAATTGTGATTAGGATCACATCAATGGAAAGAGGTTAGGGTACAAAGAGGTTTGTAACAGCCAAATCTATCCCATAGCACATTTTGCAGAAAATTGTGATTAGGATCACATCAATGGAAAGAGGTTAGGGTACAAAGAGATTTGTAAAAGCGCAAATCTATCCCATAGCACATTTTTCAGAAAATTGTGATTATGATCATATCAATTGAAAGAGGTTAGGGTACAAAGAGATTTGTAAAAGCGCAAATCTATCCCATAGCACATTTTTCAGAAAATTGAGATTAGGATCACATCAATGGAAAGAGGTTAGGGTACAAAGAGATTTGTAAAAGCGCAAATCTATCCCATAGCACATTTTGCAGAAAATTGTTATTAGGATCACATCAATGGAAAGAGGTTAGGGTACAAAGAGATTTGTAAAAGCGCAAATCTATCCCATAGCACATTTTTCAGAAAATTGTAATTAGGATCACATTAATTTAAAGAGGTTAGGGTACAAAGAGATTTGTATAAGCGCAAATCTATCCCATAGCACATTTTGCAGAAAAATGTGATTAGGATCACATCAATGGAAAGAGGTTAGGGTACAAAGAAATTTGTAAAAGCGCAAATCTATCCCATAGCACATTTTTCAGAAAATTGTGAATAGGATCACATCAATGGAAAGAGGTTAAAGTACAAAGAGATTTGTATAAGCGCAAATCTATCCCATAGCACATTTTGCAGAAAATTGTGATTAGGATCACATAAATTGAAAAGAGGTTAGGGTACAAAGAGATTTGTAAAAGCGCAAATCTATCCCATAGCACATTTTGCAGAAAATTGTTATTAGGATCACATAAATGCAAAGAGGTTAGGGTACAAAGAGATTTGTAAAAGCGCAAATCTATCCCATAGCACATTTTTCAGAAAATTGTGATTAGGATCACAACAATGGAAAGAGGTTAGGGTACAAAGAGATTTGTATAAGCGCAAATCTATCCCATAGCACATTTTGCAGAAAATTGTGATTATGATCACATAAATGCAAAGAGATTAGGGTACAAAGAGATTTGTATAAGCGCAAATCTATCCCATAGCACATTTTTCAGAAAATTGTGATTAGGATCACATCAATGGAAAGAGGTTAGGGTACAAAGAGATTTGTAAAAGCGCAAATCTATCCCATAGCACATTTTTCAGAAAATTGTGATTAGGATCACATCAATGGAAAGAGGTTAGGTTATAAAGAGATTTGTAAAAGCGCAAATCTATCCCATAGCACATTTTTCAGAAAATTGTGATTAGGATCACATCAATGGAAAGAGGTTAGGGTGCAAAGAGATTTGTAAAAGCGCAAATCTATCCCATAGCACATTTTTCAGAAAATTGTGATTAGGATCACATCAATGGAAAGAGGTTAGGGTACAAAGAGATTTGTAAAAGCGCAAATCTATCCCATAGCACATTTTTCAGAAAATTGTGATTAGGATCACATCAATGGAAAGAGGTTAGGGTACAAAGAGATTTGTATAAGCGCAAATCTATCCCATAGCACATTTTGCAGAAAATTGTGATTAGGATCATATCAATGGAAAGAGGTTAAGGTACAAAGAGATTTGTAAAAGCGCAAATCTATCCCATAGCACATTTTTCAGAAAATTGTGATTAGGATCACATCAATGGAAAGAGGTTAGGGTACAAAGAGATTTGTATAAGCGCAAATCTATCCCATAGCACATTTTTCAGAAAATTGTGATTAGGATCACATCAATGCAAAGACGTTAGGGTACAAAGAGATTTGTAAAAGCGCAAATCTATCCCATAGCACATTTTTCAGAAAATTGTGATTAGGATCACATCAATGGAAAGAGGTTAGGGTACAAAGAGATTTGTATAAGCGCAAATCTATCCCATAGCACATTTTGCAGAAAATTGTGATTAGGATCACATCAATGGAAAGAGGTTAGGGTACAAAGAGATTTGTAAAAGCGCAAATCTATCCCATAGCACATTTTTCAGAAAATTGTGATTAGGATCACATCAATGGAAAGAGGTTAGGGTACAAAGAGTTTTGTATAAGCGCAAATCTATCCCATAGCACATTTTGCAGAAAATTGTGATTAGGATCACATCAATGGAAAGAGGTTAGGGTACAAAGAGATTTGTAAAAGCGCAAATTCATCCCATAGCACATTTTTCAGAAAATTGTGATTAGGATCACATCAATGGAAAGAGGTTAGGGTACAAAGAGATTTGTATAAGCGCAAATCTATTACATAGCACATTTTGCAGAAAATTGTGATTAGGATCACATCAATGGAAAGAGGTTAGGGTACAAAGAGTTTTGTATAAGCGCAAATCTATCCCATAGCACATTTTGCAGAAAAAAGTGATTAGGATCACATCAATTGAAAGAGGTTAGGGTACAAAGAGATTTGTAAAAGCGCAAATCTATCCCATAGCACATTTTTCAGAAAATTGTGATTAGGATCACATCAATGGAAAGAGGTTAGGGTACAAAGAGATTTGTATAAGCGCAAATCTATCCCATAGCACATTTTGCAGAAAATTGTGATTAGGATCACATCAATGGAAAGAGGTTAGGGTACAAAGAGGTTTGTAAAAGCCAAATCTATCCCATAGCACATTTTGCAGAAAATTATGATTAGGATCACATCAATAAAAAGAGGTTAGGGTACAAAGAGATTTGTAAAAGCGCAAATCTATCCCATAGCACATTTTTCAGAAAATTGTGATTAGGATCACATAAATGGAAAGAGGTTAGGGTACAAAGAGATTTGTATAAGCGCAAATCTATCCCATAGCACATTTTGCAGAAAATTGTGATTAGGATCACATCAATGGAAAGAGGTTAGTGTACAAAGAGGTTTGTAAATGCCAAATCTATCCCATAGCACATTTTGCAGAAAATTGTGATTAGGATCACATCAATGGAAAGAGGTTAGGGTACAAAGAGATTTGTAAAAGCGCAAATCTATCCCATAGCACATTTTTCAGAAAATTGTGATTAGGATCACATCAATGGAAAGAGGTTAGGGTACAAAGAGATTTGTATAAGCGCAAATCTATCCCATAGCACATTTTGCAGAAAATTGTGATTAGGATCACATCAATGGAAAGAGGTTAGGGTACAAAGAGGTTTGTAACAGCCAAATCTATCCCATAGCACATTTTGCAGAAAATTGTGATTAGGATCACATCAATGGAAAGAGGTTAGGGTACAAAGAGATTTGTAAAAGCGCAAATCTATCCCATAGCACATTTTTAAGAAAATTGTGATTAGGATCACATCAATTGAAAGAGGTTAGGGTACAAAGAGATTTGTAAAAGCGCAAATCTATCCCATAGCACATTTTTCAGAAAATTGAGATTAGGATCACATCAATGGAAAGAGGTTAGGGTACAAAGAGATTTGTAAAAGCGCAAATCTATCCCATAGCACATTTTTCAGAAAATTGTGATTAGGATCACATCAATGGAAAGAGGTTAGGGTACAAAGAGATTTGTATAATCGCAAATCTATCCCATAGCACATTTTGCAGAAAATTGTTATTAGGATCACATCAATGGAAAGAGGTTAGGGTACAAAGAGATTTGTAAAAGCGCAAATCTATCCCATAGCACATTTTTCAGAAAATTGTAATTAGGATCACATTAATGGAAAGAGGTTAGGGTACAAAGAGATTTGTATAAGCGCAAATCTATGCCATAGCACATTTTGCAGAAAAATGTGATTAGGATCACATCAATGGAAAGAGGTTAGGGTACAAAGAAATTTGTAAAAGCGCAAATCTATCCCATAGCACATTTTTCAGAAAATTGTGAATAGGATCACATCAATGGAAAGAGGTTAAAGTACAAAGAGATTTGTATAAGCGCAAATCTATCCCATAGCACATTTTGCAGAAAATTGTGATTAGGATCACATAAATTGAAAAGAGGTTAGGGTACAAAGAGATTTGTAAAAGCGCAAATCTATCCCATAGCACATTTTGCAGAAAATTGTTATTAGGATCACATAAATGCAAAGAGGTTAGGGTACAAAGAGATTTGTAAAAGCGCAAATCTATCCCATAGCACATTTTTCAGAAAATTGTGATTAGGATCACAACAATGGAAAGAGGTTAGGGTACAAAGAGATTTGTATAAGCGCAAATCTATCCCATAGCACATTTTGCAGAAAATTGTGATTATGATCACATAAATGCAAAGAGATTAGGGTACAAAGAGATTTGTATAAGCGCAAATCTATCCCATAGCACATTTTTCAGAAAATTGTGATTAGGATCACATCAATGGAAAGAGGTTAGGGTACAAAGAGATTTGTAAAAGCGCAAATCTACCCCATAGCACATTTTTCAGAAAATTGTGATTAGGATCACATCAATGGAAAGAGGTTAGGTTATAAAGAGATTTGTAAAAGCGCAAATCTATCCCATAGCACATTTTTCAGAAAATTGTGATTAGGATCACATCAATGGAAAGAGGTTAGGGTGCAAAGAGATTTGTAAAAGCGCAAATCTATCCTATAGCACATTTTTCAGAAAATTGTGATTAGGATCACATCAATGGAAAGAGGTTAGGGTACAAAGAGATTTGTAAAAGCGCAAATCTATCCCATAGCACATTTTTCAGAAAATTGTGATTAGGATCACATCAATGGAAAGAGGTTAGGGTACAAAGAGATTTGTATAAGCGCAAATCTATCCAATAGCACATTTTGCAGAAAATTGTGATTAGGATCACATCAATGGAAAGAGGTTAGGGTACAAAGAGATTTGTAAAAGCGCAAATCTATCCCATAGCACATTTTTCAGAAAATTGTGATTAGGATCAAATCAATGGAAAGAGGTTAGGGTACAAAGAGATTTGTATAAGTGCAAATCTATCCCATAGCACATTTTGCAGAAAATTGTGATTAGGATCACATCAATGGAAAGAGGTTAGGGTACAAAGAGATTTGTAAAAGCGCGAATCTATCCCATAGCACATTTTTCAGTAAATTGTGATTAGGATCACATCAATGGAAAGAGGTTAGGGTACAAAGAGATTTGTAAAAGCTCAAATCTATCCCATAGCACATTTTTCAGAAAATTGTGATTAGGATCACATCAATGGAAAGAGGTTAGGGTACAAAGAGATTTGTATAAGCGCAAATCTATCCAATAGCACATTTTGCAGAAAATTGTGATTAGGATCACATCAATGGAAAGAGGTTAGTGTACAAAGAGATTTGTAAAAGCGCAAATCTATCCCATAGCACATTTTTCAGAAAATTGTGATTAGGATCAAATCAATGGAAAGAGGTTACGGTACAAAGAGATTTGTATAAGTGCAAATCTATCCCATAGCACATTTTGCAGAAAATTGTGATTAGGATCACATCAATGGAAAGAGGTTAGGGTACAAAGAGATTTGTAAAAGCGCGAATCTATCCCATAGCACATTTTTTAGTAAATTGTGATTAGGATCACATCAATGGAAAGAGGTTAGGGTACAAAGAGATTTGTAAAAGCTCAAATCTATCCCATAGCACATTTTGCAAAAAATTGTGATTAGGATCACATCAATGGAAAGAGGTTAGGGTACAAAGAGATTTGTAAAAGCCAAATCTATCCCATAGCACATTTTGCAGAAAATTGTGATTAGGATCACATCAATGGAAAGAGGTTAGGGTACAAAGAGATTTGTATAAGCGCAAATCTATCCCATAGCACATTTTGCAGAAAATTGTGATTAGGATCACATCAATGGAAAGAGGTTAAGGTACAAAGAGATTTGTAAAAGCGCAAATCTATCCCATAGCACATTTTTCAGAAAATTGTGATTAGGATCACATCAATGGAAAGAGGTTAGGGTACAAAGAGATTTGTAAAAGCGCAAATCTATCCCATAGCACATTTTTCAGAAAATTGTGATTAGGATCACATCAATGGAAAGAGGTTAGGGTACAAAGAGAGTTGTAAAAGCGCAAATCTATCCCATAGCACATTTTGCAGAAAATTGTGATTAGGATCGCATCAATGGAAAGAGGTTAGGGTACAAAGAGTTTTGTATAAGCGCAAATCACTCCCATAGCACATTTTGCAGAAAATTGTGATTAGGATCACATAAATGCAAAGACGTTAGGGTATAAAGAGATTTGTAAAAGCGCAAATCTATCCCATAGCACATTTTTCAGAAAATTTTGATTAGGATCACATCAATGGAAAGAGGTTAGGGTACAAAGAGATTTGTATAAGCGCAAATCTATCCCATAGCACATTTTGCAGAAAATTGTGATTAGGATCACATCAATGGAAAGAGGTTAGGGTACAAAGAGATTTGTAAAAGCGCAAATCTATCCCATAGCACATTTTTCAGAAAATTGTGATTAGGATCACATCAATGGAAAAAGGTTAGGGTACAAAGAGTTTTGTATAAGCGCAAATCTATCCCATAGCACATTTTGCAGAAAATTGTGATTAGGATCACATCAATGGAAAGAGGTTAGGGTACAAAGAGATTTGTAAAAGCGCAAATTCATCCCATAGCACATTTTTCAGAAAATTGTGATTAGGATCACATCAATGGAAAGAGGTTAGGGTACAAAGAGATTTGTATAAGCGCAAATCTATTACATAGCACATTTTGCAGAAAATTGTGATTAGGATCACATCAATGGAAAGAGGTTAGGGTACAAAGAGTTTTGTATAAGCGCAAATCTATCCCATAGCACATTTTGCAGAAAAAAGTTATTAGGATCACATCAATGGAAAGAGGTTAGGGTACAAAGAGATTTGTAAAAGCGCAAATTCATCCCATAGCACATTTTTCAGAAAATTGTGATTAGGATCACATCAATGGAAAGAGGTTAGGTTACAAAGAGATTTGTAAAAGCGCAAATCTATCCCATAGCACATTTTTCAGAAAATTGTGATTAGGATCACATCAATGGAAAGAGGTTAGGGTACAAAGAGATTTGTATAAGCGCAAATCTATCCCATAGCACATTCTGCAGAAAATTGTGATTAGGATCACATCAATGGAAAGAGGTTAGTGTACAAAGAGATTTGTAAAAGCGCAAATCTATCACATAGCACATTTTGCAGGAAATTGTGATTAGGATCACATCAATGAAAAGAGGTTAGGGTACAAAGAGATTTGTATAAGCGCAAATCTATCCCATAGCACATTTTGCAGAAAATTGTGATTAGGATCACATCAATGGAAAGAGGTTAGGGTACAAAGAGATTTGTAAAAGCGCAAATCTATCACATAGCACATTTTGCAGAAAATTGTGATTAGGATCACATCAATGGAAAGAGGTTAGGGTACAAAAAGATTTGTAAAAGCACAAATCTATCCCATAGCACATTTTGCAGAAAATTGTGATTAGGATCACATCAATGGAAAGAGGTTAGGGTACAAAGAGATTTGTAAAAGCGCAAATCTATCCCATAGCACATTTTTCAGAAAATTGTGATTAGGATCACATCAATGGAAAGAGGTTAGGGTACAAAGAGATTTGTAAAAGCGCAAATCTATCCCATAGCACATTTTTCAGAAAATTGTGATTAGGATCACAACAATGGAAAGAGGTTAGGGTACAAAGAGATTTGTATAAGCGCAAATCTATCCCATAGCACATTTTTCAGAAAATTGTGATTAGGATCACATCAATGGAAAGAGGTTAGGGTACAAAGAGATTTGTAAAAGCGCGAATCTATCCCATAGCACATTTTTCAGTAAATTGTGATTAGGATCACATCAATGGAAAGAGGTTAGGGTACAAAGAGATTTGTAAAATCTCAAATCTATCCCATAGCACATTTTGCAGAAAATTGTGATTAGGATCACATCAATGGAAAGAGGTTAGGGTACAAAGAGATTTGTAAAAGCCAAATCTATCCCATAGCACATTTTGCAGAAAATTGTGATTAGGATCACATCAATGGAAAGAGGTTAGGGTACAAAGAGATTTGTATAAGCGCAAATCTATCCCATAGCACATTTTGCAGAAAATTGTGATTAGGATCATATCAATGGAAAGAGGTTAAGGTACAAAAAGATTTGTAAAAGCGCAAATCTATCCCATAGCACATTTTTCAGAAAATTGTGATTAGGATCACATCAATGGAAAGAGGTTAGGGTACAAAGAGATTTGTATAAGCGCAAATCTATCCCATAGCACATTTTTCAGAAAATTGTGATTAGGATCACATAAATGGAAAGAGGTTAGGGTACAAAGAGATTTGTAAAAGCGCAAATCTATCCCATAGCACATTTTGCAGAAAATTGTGATTAGGATCGCATCAATGGAAAGAGGTTAGGGTACAAAGAGTTTTGTATAAGCGCAAATCACTCCCATAGCACATTTTGCAGAAAATTGTGATTAGGATCACATAAATGCAAAGACGTTAGGGTACAAAGAGATTTGTAAAAGCGCAAATCTATCCCATAGCACATTTTTCAGAAAATTGTGATTAGGATCACATCAATGGAAAGAGGTTAGGGTACAAAGAGATTTGTATAAGCGCAAATCTATCCCATAGCACATTTTGCAGAAAATTGTGATTAGGATCACATCAATGGAAAGAGGTTAGGGTACAAAGAGATTTGTAAAAGCGCAAATCTATCCCATAGCACATTTTTCAGAAAATTGTGATTAGGATCACATCAATGGAAAGAGGTTAGGGTACAAAGAGTTTTTTATAAGCGCAAATCTATCCCATAGCACATTTTGCAGAAAATTGTGATTAGGATCACATCAATGGAAAGAGGTTAGGGTACAAAGAGATTTGTAAAAGCGCAAATTCATCCCATAGCACATTTTTCAGAAAATTGTGATTAGGATCACATCAATGGAAAGAGGTTAGGGTCAAAGAGATTTGTATAAGCGCAAATCTATTACATAGCACATTTTGCAGAAAATTGTGATTAGGATCACATCAATGGAAAGAGGTTAGGGTACAAAGAGTTTTGTATAAGCGCAAATCTATCCCATAGCACATTTTGCAGAAAAAAGTGATTAGGATCACATCAATTGAAAGAGGTTAGGGTACAAAGAGATTTGTAAAAGCGCAAATCTATCCCATAGCACATTTTTCAGAAAATTGTGATTAGGATCACATCAATGGAAAGAGGTTAGGGTACAAAGAGATTTGTATAAGCGCAAATCTATCCCATAGCACATTTTGCAGAAAATTGTGATTAGGATCACATCAATGGAAAGAGGTTAGGGTACAAAGAGGTTTGTAAAAGCCAAATCTATCCCATAGCACATTTTGCAGAAAATTATGATTAGGATCACATCAATGGAAAGAGGTTAGGGTACAAAGAGATTTGTAAAAGCGCGAATCTATCCCATAGCACATTTTTCAGAAAATTGTGATTAGGATCACATAAATGGAAAGAGGTTAGGGTACAAAGAGATTTGTATAAGCGCAAATCTATCCCATAGCACATTTTGCAGAAAATTGTGATTAGGATCACATCAATGGAAAGAGGTTAGGGTACAAAGAGGTTTGTAAAAGCCAAATCTATCCCATAGCACATTTTGCAGAAAATTGTGATTAGGATCACATCAATGGAAAGAGGTTAGGGTACAAAGAGATTTGTAAAAGCGCAAATCTATCCCATAGCACATTTTTCAGAAAATTGTGATTAGGATCACATCAATGGAAAGAGGTTAGGGTACAAAGAGATTTGTAAAAGCGCAAATCTATCCCATAGCACATTTTTAAGAAAATTGTGATTAGGATCACATCAATTGAAAGAGGTTAGGGTACAAAGAGATTTGTAAAAGCGCAAATCTATCCCATAGCACATTTTTCAGAAAATTGAGATTAGGATCACATCAATGGAAAGAGGTTAGGGTACAAAGAGATTTGTAAAAGCGCAAATCTATCCCATAGCACATTTTTCAGAAAATTGTGATTAGGATCACATCAATGGAAAGAGGTTAGGGTACAAAGAGATTTGTATAAGCGCAAATCTATCCCATAGCACATTTTGCAGAAAATTGTTATTAGGATCACATCAATGGAAAGAGGTTAGGGTACAAAGAGATTTGTAAAAGCGCAAATCTATCCCATAGCACATTTTTCAGAAAATTGTAATTAGGATCACATTAATGGAAAGAGGTTAGGGTACAAAGAGATTTGTATAAGCGCAAATCTATGCCATAGCACATTTTGCAGAAAAATGTGATTAGGATCACATCAATGGAAAGAGGTTAGGGTACAAAGAAATTTGTAAAAGCGCAAATCTATCCCATAGCACATTTTTCAGAAAATTGTGAATAGGATCACATCAATGGAAAGAGGTTAAAGTACAAAGAGATTTGTATAAGCGCAAATCTATCCCATAGCACATTTTGCAGAAAATTGTGATTAGGATCACATAAATTGAAAAGAGGTTAGGGTACAAAGAGATTTGTAAAAGCGCAAATCTATCCCATAGCACATTTTGCAGAAAATTGTTATTAGGATCACATAAATGCAAAGAGGTTAGGGTACAAAGAGATTTGTAAAAGCGCAAATCTATCCCATAGCACATTTTTCAGAAAATTGTGATTAGGATCACAACAATGGAAAGAGGTTAGGGTACAAAGAGATTTGTATAAGCGCAAATCTATCCCATAGCACATTTTGCAGAAAATTGTGATTATGATCACATAAATGCAAAGAGATTAGGGTACAAAGAGATTTGTATAAGCGCAAATCTATCCCATAGCACATTTTTCAGAAAATTGTGATTAGGATCACATCAATGGAAAGAGGTTAGGGTACAAAGAGATTTGTAAAAGCGCAAATCTACCCCATAGCACATTTTTCAGAAAATTGTGATTAGGATCACATCAATGGAAAGAGGTTAGGTTATAAAGAGATTTGTAAAAGCGCAAATCTATCCCATAGCACATTTTTCAGAAAATTGTGATTAGGATCACATCAATGGAAAGAGGTTAGGGTGCAAAGAGATTTGTAAAAGCGCAAATCTATCCTATAGCACATTTTTCAGAAAATTGTGATTAGGATCACATCAATGGAAAGAGGTTAGGGTACAAAGAGATTTGTAAAAGCGCAAATCTATCCCATAGCACATTTTTCAGAAAATTGTGATTAGGATCACATCAATGGAAAGAGGTTAGGGTACAAAGAGATTTGTATAAGCGCAAATCTATCCAATAGCACATTTTGCAGAAAATTGTGATTAGGATCACATCAATGGAAAGAGGTTAGTGTACAAAGAGATTTGTAAAAGCGCAAATCTATCCCATAGCACATTTTTCAGAAAATTGTGATTAGGATCAAATCAATGGAAAGAGGTTAGGGTACAAAGAGATTTGTATAAGAGCAAATCTATCCCATAGCACATTTTGCAGAAAATTGTGATTAGGATCACATCAATGGAAAGAGGTTAGGGTACAAAGAGATTTGTAAAAGCGCGAATCTATCCCATAGCACATTTTTCAGTAAATTGTGATTAGGATCACATCAATGGAAAGAGGTTAGGGTACAAAGAGATTTGTAAAAGCTCAAATCTATCCCATAGCACATTTTTCAGAAAATTGTGATTAGGATCACATCAATGGAAAGAGGTTAGGGTACAAAGAGATTTGTATAAGCGCAAATCTATCCAATAGCACATTTTGCAGAAAATTGTGATTAGGATCACATCAATGGAAAGAGGTTAGTGTACAAAGAGATTTGTAAAAGCGCAAATCTATCCCATAGCACATTTTTCAGAAAATTGTGATTAGGATCAAATCAATGGAAAGAGGTTACGGTACAAAGAGATTTGTATAAGTGCAAATCTATCCCATAGCACATTTTGCAGAAAATTGTGATTAGGATCACATCAATGGAAAGAGGTTAGGGTACAAAGAGATTTGTAAAAGCGCGAATCTATCCCATAGCACATTTTTCAGTAAATTGTGATTAGGATCACATCAATGGAAAGAGGTTAGGGTACAAAAAGATTTGTAAAAGCTCAAATCTATCCCATAGCACATTTTGCAAAAAATTGTGATTAGGATCACATCAATGGAAAGAGGTTAGGGTACAAAGAGATTTGTAAAAGCCAAATCTATCCCATAGCACATTTTGCAGAAAATTGTGATTAGGATCACATCAATGGAAAGAGGTTAGGGTACAAAGAGATTTGTATAAGCGCAAATCTATCCCATAGCACATTTTGCAGAAAATTGTGATTAGGATCACATCAATGGAAAGAGGTTAAGGTACAAAGAGATTTGTAAAAGCGCAAATCTATCCCATAGCACATTTTTCAGAAAATTGTGATTAGGATCACATCAATGGAAAGAGGTTAGGGTACAAAGAGATTTGTATAAGCGCAAATCTATCCCATAGCACATTTTTCAGAAAATTGTGATTAGGATCACATCAATGGAAAGAGGTTAGGGTACAAAGAGAGTTGTAAAAGCGCAAATCTATCCCATAGCACATTTTGCAGAAAATTGTGATTAGGATCGCATCAATGGAAAGAGGTTAGGGTACAAAGAGTTTTGTATAAGCGCAAATCACTCCCATAGCACATTATGCAGAAAATTGTGATTAGGATCACATAAATGCAAAGACGTTAGGGTATAAAGAGATTTGTAAAAGCGCAAATCTATCCCATAGCACATTTTTCAGAAAATTTTGATTAGGATCACATCAATGGAAAGAGGTTAGGGTACAAAGAGATTTGTATAAGCGCAAATCTATCCCATAGCACATTTTGCAGAAAATTGTGATTAGGATCACATCAATGGAAAGAGGTTAGGGTACAAAGAGATTTGTAAAAGCGCAAATCTATCCCATAGCACATTTTTTCAGAAAATTGTGATTAGGATCACATCAATGGAAAAAGGTTAGGGTACAAAGAGTTTTGTATAAGCGCAAATCTATCCCATAGCACATTTTGCAGAAAATTGTGATTAGGATCACATCAATGGAAAGAGGTTAGGGTACAAAGAGATTTGTAAAAGCGCAAATTCATCCCATAGCACATTTTTCAGAAAATTGTGATTAGGATCACATCAATGGAAAGAGGTTAGGGTACAAAGAGATTTGTATAAGCGCAAATCTATTACATAGCACATTTTGCAGAAAATTGTGATTAGGATCACATCAATGGAAAGAGGTTAGGGTACAAAGAGTTTTGTATAAGCGCAAATCTATCCCATAGCACATTTTGCAGAAAAAAGTTATTAGGATCACATCAATGGAAAGAGGTTAGGGTACAAAGAGATTTGTAAAAGCGCAAATTCATCCCATAGCACATTTTTCAGAAAATTGTGATTAGGATCACATCAATGGAAAGAGGTTAGGTTACAAAGAGATTTGTAAAAGCGCAAATCTATCCCATAGCACATTTTTCAGAAAATTGTGATTAGGATCACATCAATGGAAAGAGGTTAAGGTACAAAGAGATTTGTATAAGCGCAAATCTATCCCATAGCACATTCTGCAGAAAATTGTGATTAGGATCACATCAATGGAAGGAGGTTAGTGTACAAAGAGATTTGTAAAAGCGCAAATCTATCACATAGCACATTTTGCAGGAAATTGTGATTAGGATCACATCAATGAAAAGAGGTTAGGGTACAAAGAGATTTGTATAAGCGCAAATCTATCCCATAGCACATTTTGCAGAAAATTGTGATTAGGATCACATCAATGGAAAGAGGTTAGGGTACAAAGAGATTTGTAAAAGCGCAAATCTATCACATAGCACATTTCGCAGGAAATTGTGATTAGGATCACATCAATGGAAAGAGGTTAGGGTACAAAAAGATTTGTAAAAGCACAAATCTATCCCATAGCACATTTTGCAGAAAATTGTGATTAGGATCACATCAATGGAAAGAGGTTAGGGTACAAAGAGATTTGTAAAAGCGCAAATCTATCCCATAGCACATTTTTCAGAAAATTGTGATTAGGATCACATCAATGGAAAGAGGTTAGGGTACAAAGAGATTTGTAAAAGCGCAAATCTATCCCATAGCACATTTTTCAGAAAATTGTGATTAGGATCACAACAATGGAAAGAGGTTAGGGTACAAAGAGATTTGTATAAGCGCAAATCTATCCCATAGCACATTTTTCAGAAAATTGTGATTAGGATCACATCAATGGAAAGAGGTTAGGGTACAAAGAGATTTGTAAAAGCGCGAATCTATCCCATAGCACATTTTTCAGTAAATTGTGATTAGGATCACATCAATGGAAAGAGGTTAGGGTACAAAGAGATTTGTAAAAGCTCAAATCTATCCCATAGCACATTTTGCAGAAAATTGTGATTAGGATCACATCAATGGAAAGAGGTTAGGGTACAAAGAGATTTGTAAAAGCCAAATCTATCCCATAGCACATTTTGCAGAAAATTGTGATTAGGATCACATCAATGGAAAGAGGTTAGGGTACAAAGAGATTTGTATAAGCGCAAATCTATCCCATAGCACATTTTGCAGAAAATTGTGATTAGGATCATATCAATGGAAAGAGGTTAAGGTACAAAAAGATTTGTAAAAGCGCAAATCTATCCCATAGCACATTTTTCAGAAAATTGTGATTAGGATCACATCAATGGAAAGAGGTTAGGGTACAAAGAGATTTGTATAAGCGCAAATCTATCCCATAGCACATTTTTCAGAAAATTGTGATTAGGATCACATAAATGGAAAGAGGTTAGGGTACAAAGAGAGTTGTAAAAGCGCAAATCTATCCCATAGCACATTTTGCAGAAAATTGTGATTAGGATCGCATCAATGGAAAGAGGTTAGGGTACAAAGAGTTTTGTATAAGCGCAAATCACTCCCATAGCACATTTTGCAGAAAATTGTGATTAGGATCACATAAATGCAAAGACGTTAGGGTACAAAGAGATTTGTAAAAGCGCAAATCTATCCCATAGCACATTTTTCAGAAAATTGTGATTAGGATCACATCAATGGAAAGAGGTTAGGGTACAAAGAGATTTGTATAAGCGCAAATCTATCCCATAGCACATTTTGCAGAAAATTGTGATTAGGATCACATCAATGGAAAGAGGTTAGGGTACAAAGAGATTTGTAAAAGCGCAAATCTATCCCATAGCACATTTTTCAGAAAATTGTGATTAGGATCACATCAATGGAAAGAGGTTAGGGTACAAAGAGTTTTGTATAAGCGCAAATCTATCCCATAGCACATTTTGCAGAAAATTGTGATTAGGATCACATCAATGGAAAGAGGTTAGGGTACAAAGAGATTTGTAAAAGCGCAAATTCATCCCATAGCACATTTTTCAGAAAATTGTGATTAGGATCACATCAATGGAAAGAGGTTAGGGTACAAAGAGATTTGTATAAGCGCAAATCTATTACATAGCACATTTTGCAGAAAATTGTGATTAGGATCACATCAATGGAAAGAGGTTAGGGTACAAAGAGTTTTGTATAAGCGCAAATCTATCCCATAGCACATTTTGCAGAAAAAAGTGATTAGGATCACATCAATTGAAAGAGGTTAGGGTACAAAGAGATTTGTAAAAGCGCAAATCTATCCCATAGCACATTTTTCAGAAAATTGTGATTAGGATCACATCAATGGAAAGAGGTTAGGGTACAAAGAGATTTGTATAAGCGCAAATCTATCCCATAGCACATTTTTCAGAAAATTGTGATTAGGATCACATAAATGGAAAGAGGTTAGGGTACAAAGAGATTTGTATAAGCGCAAATCTATCCCATAGCACATTTTGCAGAAAATTGTGATTAGGATCACATCAATGGAAAGAGGTTAGGGTACAAAGAGGTTTGTAAAAGCCAAATCTATCCCATAGCACATTTTGCAGAAAATTGTGATTAGGATCACATCAATGGAAAGAGGTTAGGGTACAAAGAGATTTGTAAAAGCGCAAATCTATCCCATAGCACATTTTTCAGAAAATTGTGATTAGGATCACATCAATGGAAAGAGGTTAGGGTACAAAGAGATTTGTAAAAGCGCAAATCTATCCCATAGCACATTTTTAAGAAAATTGTGATTAGGATCACATCAATTGAAAGAGGTTAGGGTACAAAGAGATTTGTAAAAGCGCAAATCTATCCCATAGCACATTTTTCAGAAAATTGAGATTAGGATCACATCAGTGGAAAGAGGTTAGGGTACAAAGAGATTTGTAAAAGCGCAAATCTATCCCATAGCACATTTTTCAGAAAATTGTGATTAGTATCACATCAATGGAAAGAGGTTAGGGTACAAAGAGATTTGTATAAGCGCAAATCTATCCCATAGCACATTTTGCAGAAAATTGTTATTAGGATCACATCAATGGAAAGAGGTTAGGGTACAAAGAGATTTGTAAAAGCGCAAATCTATCCCATAGCACATTTTTCAGAAAATTGTAATTAGGATCACATTAATGGAAAGAGGTTAGGGTACAAAGAGATTTGTATAAGCGCAAATCTATGCCATAACACATTTTGCAGAAAAATGTGATTAGGATCACATCAATGGAAAGAGGTTAGGGTACAAAGAAATTTGTAAAAGCGCAAATCTATCCCATAGCACATTTTTCAGAAAATTGTGAATAGGATCACATCAATGGAAAGAGGTTAAAGTACAAAGAGATTTGTATAAGCGCAAATCTATCCCATAGCACATTTTGCAGAAAATTGTGATTAGGATCACATAAATTGAAAAGAGGTTAGGGTACAAAGAGATTTGTAAAAGCGCAAATCTATCCCATAGCACATTTTGCAGAAAATTGTTATTAGGATCACATAAATGCAAAGAGGTTAGGGTACAAAGAGATTTGTAAAAGCGCAAATCTATCCTATAGCACATTTTTCAGAAAATTGTGATTAGGATCACATCAATGGAAAGAGGTTAGGGTACAAAGAGATTTGTATAAGCGCAAATCTATCCCATAGCACATTTTGCAGAAAATTGTGATTATGATCACATAAATGCAAAGAGATTAGGGTACAAAGAGATTTGTATAAGCGCAAATCTATCCCATAGCACATTTTTCAGAAAATTGTGATTAGGATCACATCAATGGAAAGAGGTTAGGGTACAAAGAGATTTGTAAAAGCGCAAATCTACCCCATAGCACATTTTTCAGAAAATTGTGATTAGGATCACATCAATGGAAAGAGGTTAGGTTATAAAGAGATTTGTAAAAGCGCAAATCTATCCCATAGCACATTTTTCAGGAAATTGTGATTAGGATCACATCAATGGAAAGAGGTTAGGGTGCAAAGAGATTTGTAAAAGCGCAAATCTATCCTATAGCACATTTTTCAGAAAATTGTGATTAGGATCACATCAATGGAAAGAGGTTAGGGTACAAAGAGATTTGTAAAAGCGCAAATCTATCCCATAGCACATTTTTCAGAAAATTGTGATTAGGATCACATCAATGGAAAGAGGTTAGGGTACAAAGAGATTTGTATAAGCGCAAATCTATCCAATAGCACATTTTGCAGAAAATTGTGATTAGGATCACATCAATGGAAAGAGGTTAGTGTACAAAGAGATTTGTAAAAGCGCAAATCTATCCCATAGCACATTTTTCAGAAAATTGTGATTAGGATCAAATCAATGGAAAGAGGTTAGGGTACAAAGAGATTTGTATAAGTGCAAATCTATCCCATAGCACATTTTTCAGAAAATTGTGATTAGGATCACATCAATGGAAAGAGGTTAGGGTACAAAGAGATTTGTAAAAGCGCGAATCTATCCCATAGCACATTTTTCAGTAAATTGTGATTAGGATCACATCAATGGAAAGAGGTTAGGGTACAAAGAGATTTGTAAAAGCTCAAATCTATCCCATAGCACATTTTGCAGGAAATTGTGATTAGGATCACATCAATGGAAAGAGGTTAGGGTACAAAGAGATTTGTATAAGCGCAAATCTATCCCATAGCACATTTTGCAGAAAATTGTGATTAGGATCACATCAATGGAAAGAGGTTAAGGTACAAAGAGATTTGTAAAAGCGCAAATCTATCCCATAGCACATTTTTCAGAAAATTGTGATTAGGATCACATCAATGGAAAGAGGTTAGGGTACAAAGAGATTTGTATAAGCGCAAATCTATCCCATAGCACATTTTTCAGAAAATTGTGATTAGGATCACATCAATGGAAAGAGGTTAGGGTACAAAGAGAGTTGTAAAAGCGCAAATCTATCCCATAGCACATTTTGCAGAAAATTGTGATTAGGATCGCATCAATGGAAAGAGGTTAGGGTACAAAGAGTTTTGTATAAGCGCAAATCACTCCCATAGCACATTTTGCAGAAAATTGTGATTAGGATCACATAAATGCAAAGACGTTAGGGTACAAAGAGATTTGTAAAAGCGCAAATCTATCCCATAGCACATTTTTCAGAAAATTTTGAATAGGATCACATCAATGGAAAGAGGTTAGGGTACAAAGAGATTTGTATAAGCGCAAATCTATCCCATAGCACATTTTGCAGAAAATTGTGATTAGGATCACATCAATGGAAAGAGGTTAGGGTGCAAAGAGATTTGTAAAAGCGCAAATCTATCCCATAGCACATTTTTCAGAAAATTGTGATTAGGATCGCATCAATGGAAAGAGGTTAGGGTACAAAGAGTTTTGTATAAGCGCAAATCACTCCCATAGCACATTTTGCAGAAAATTGTGATTAGGATCACATAAATGCAAAGACGTTAGGGTACAAAGAGATTTGTAAAAGCGCAAATCTATCCCATAGCACATTTTGCAGAAAATTGTGATTAGGATCACATCAATGGAAAGAGGTTAGGGTACAAAGAGATTTGTATAAGCGCAAATCTATCCCATAGCACATTTTGCAGAAAATTGTGATTAGGATCACATCAATGGAAAGAGGTTAAGGTACAAAGAGATTTGTAAAAGCGCAAATCTATCCCATAGCACATTTTTCAGAAAATTGTGATTAGGATCACATCAATGGAAAGAGGTTAGGGTACAAAGAGATTTGTATAAGCGCAAATCTATCCCATAGCACATTTTTCAGAAAATTGTGATTAGGATCACATCAATGGAAAGAGGTTAGGGTACAAAGAGAGTTGTAAAAGCGCAAATCTATCCCATAGCACATTTTGCAGAAAATTGTGATTAGGATCGCATCAATGGAAAGAGGTTAGGGTACAAAGAGTTTTGTATAAGCGCAAATCACTCCCATAGCACATTTTGCAGAAAATTGTGATTAGGATCACATAAATGCAAAGACGTTAGGGTACAAAGAGATTTGTAAAAGCGCAAATCTATCCCATAGCACATTTTTCAGAAAATTTTGATTAGGATCACATCAATGGAAAGAGGTTAGGGTACAAAGAGATTTGTATAAGCGCAAATCTATCCCATAGCACATTTTGCAGAAAATTGTGATTAGGATCACATCAATGGAAAGAGGTTAGGGTGCAAAGAGATTTGTAAAAGCGCAAATCTATCCCATAGCACATTTTTCAGAAAATTTTGATTAGGATCACATCAATGGAAAGAGGTTAGGGTACAAAGAGATTTGTATAAGCGCAAATCTATCCCATAGCACATTTTGCAGAAAATTGTGATTAGGATCACATCAATGGAAAGAGGTTAGGGTGCAAAGAGATTTGTAAAAGCGCAAATCTATCCCATAGCACATTTTTCAGAAAATTGTGATTAGGATCACATCAATGGAAAGAGGTTAGGGTACAAAGAGATTTGTAAAAGCGCAAATTCATCCCATAGCACATTTTTCAGAAAATTGTGATTAGGATCACATCAATTGAAAGAGGTTAGGGTACAAAGAGATTTGTAAAAGCGCAAATCTATCCCATAGCACATTTTTCAGAAAATTGTGATTAGGATCACATCAATGGAAAGAGGTTAGGGTACAAAGAGATTTGTATAAGCGCAAATCTATCCCATAGCACATTTTGCAGAAAATTGTGATTAGGATCACATCAATGGAAAGAGGTTAGGGTACAAAGAGGTTTGTAAAAGCCAAATCTATCCCATAGCACATTTTGCAGAAAATTGTGATTAGGATAACATCAATGGAAAGAGGTTAGGGTACAACGAGATTTGTAAAAGCGCAAATCTATCCCATAGCACATTTTTCAGAAAATTGTGATTAGGATCACATAAATGGAAAGAGGTTAGGGTACAAAGAGATTTGTATAAGCGCAAATCTATCCCATAGCACATTTTGCAGAAAATTGTGATTAGGATCACATCAATGGAAAGAGGTTAGGGTACAAAGAGGTTTGTAAAAGCCAAATCAATCCCATAGCACATTTTGCAGAAAATTGTGATTAGGATCACATCAATGGAAAGAGGTTAGGGTACAAAGAGATTTGTAAAAGCGCAAATCTATCCCATAGCACATTTTTCAGAAAATTGTGATTAGGATCACATCAATGGAAAGAGGTTAGGGTACAAAGAGATTTGTATAAGCGCAAATCTATCCCATAGCACATTTTGCAGAAAATTGTGATTAGGATCACATCAATGGAAAGAGGTTAGGGTACAAAGAGGTTTGTAACAGCCAAATCTATCCCATAGCACATTTTGCAGAAAATTGTGATTAGGATCACATCAATGGAAAGAGGTTAGGGTACAAAGAGATTTGTAAAAGCGCAAATCTATCCCATAGCACATTTTTCAGAAAATTGTGATTATGATCATATCAATTGAAAGAGGTTAGGGTACAAAGAGATTTGTAAAAGCGCAAATCTATCCCATAGCACATTTTTCAGAAAATTGAGATTAGGATCACATCAATGGAAAGAGGTTAGGGTACAAAGAGATTTGTATAAGCGCAAATCTATCCCATAGCACATTTTGCAGAAAATTGTGATTAGGATCACATCAATGGAAAGAGGTTAGGGTACAAAGAGGTTTGTAACAGCCAAATCTATCCCATAACACATTTTGCAGAAAATTGTGATTAGGATCACATCAATGGAAAGAGGTTAGGGTACAAAGAGATTTGTAAAAGCGCAAATCTATCCCATAGCACATTTTTCAGAAAATTGTGATTATGATCATATCAATTGAAAGAGGTTAGGGTACAAAGAGATTTGTAAAAGCGCAAATATATCCCATAGCACATTTTTCAGAAAATTGAGATTAGGATCACATCAATGGAAAGAGGTTAGGGTACAAAGAGATTTGTAAAAGCGCAAATCTATCCCATAGCACATTTTGCAGAAAATTGTTATTAGGATCACATCAATGGAAAGAGGTTAGGGTACAAAGAGATTTGTAAAAGCGCAAATCTATCCCATAGCACATTTTTCAGAAAATTGTAATTAGGATCACATTAATTTAAAGAGGTTAGGGTACAAAGAGATTTGTATAAGCGCAAATCTATCCCATAGCACATTTTGCAGAAAAATGTGATTAGGATCACATCAATGGAAAGAGGTTAGGGTACAAAGAAATTTGTAAAAGCGCAAATCTATCCCATAGCACATTTTTCAGAAAATTGTGAATAGGATCACATCAATGGAAAGAGGTTAAAGTACAAAGAGATTTGTATAAGCGCAAATCTATCCCATAGCACATTTTGCAGAAAATTGTGATTAGGATCACATAAATTGAAAAGAGGTTAGGGTACAAAGAGATTTGTAAAAGCGCAAATCTATCCCATAGCACATTTTGCAGAAAATTGTTATAAGGATCACATAAATGCAAAGAGGTTAGGGTACAAAGAGATTTGTAAAAGCGCAAATCTATCCCATAGCACATTTTTCAGAAAATTGTGATTAGGATCACAACAATGGAAAGAGGTTAGGGTACAAAGAGATTTGTATAAGCGCAAATCTATCCCATAGCACATTTTGCAGAAAATTGTGATTATGATCACATAAATGCAAAGAGATTAGGGTACAAAGAGATTTGTATAAGCGCAAATCTATCCCATAGCACATTTTTCAGAAAATTGTGATTAGGATCACATCAATGGAAAGAGGTTAGGGTACAAAGAGATTTGTAAAAGCGCAAATCTATCCCATAGCACATTTTTCAGAAAATTGTGATTAGGATCACATCAATGGAAAGAGGTTAGGTTATAAAGAGATTTGTAAAAGCGCAAATCTATCCCATAGCACATTTTTCAGAAAATTGTGATTAGGATCACATCAATGGAAAGAGGTTAGGGTGCAAAGAGATTTGTAAAAGCGCAAATCTATCCCATAGCACATTTTTCAGAAAATTGTGATTAGGATCACATAAATGGAAAGAGGTTAGGGTACAAAGAGATTTGTATAAGCGCAAATCTATCCCATAGCACATTTTGCAGAAAATTGTGATTAGGATCACATCAATGGAAAGAGGTTAGGGTACAAAGAGGTTTGTAAAAGCCAAATCTATCCCATAGCACATTTTGCAGAAAATTGTGATTAGGATCACATCAATGGAAAGAGGTTAGGGTACAAAGAGATTTGTAAAAGCGCAAATCTATCCCATAGCACATTTTTCAGAAAATTGTGATTAGGATCACATCAATGGAAAGAGGTTAGGGTACAAAGAGATTTGTAAAAGCGCAAATCTATCCCATAGCACATTTTTAAGAAAATTGTGATTAGGATCACATCAATTGAAAGAGGTTAGGGTACAAAGAGATTTGTAAAAGCGCAAATCTATCCCATAGCACATTTTTCAGAAAATTGAGATTAGGATCACATCAATGGAAGGAGGTTAGGGTACAAAGAGATTTGTAAAAGCGCAAATCTATCCCATAGCACATTTTTCAGAAAATTGTGATTAGGATCACATCAATGGAAAGAGGTTAGGGTACAAAGAGATTTGTATAAGCGCAAATCTATCCCATAGCACATTTTGCAGAAAATTGTTATTAGGATCACATCAATGGAAAGAGGTTAGGGTACAAAGAGATTTGTAAAAGCGCAAATCTATCCCATAGCACATTTTTCAGAAAATTGTAATTAGGATCACATTAATGGAAAGAGGTTAGGGTACAAAGAGATTTGTATAAGCGCAAATCTATGCCATAGCACATTTTGCAGAAAAATGTGATTAGGATCACATCAATGGAAAGAGGTTAGGGTACAAAGAAATTTGTAAAAGCGCAAATCTATCCCATAGCACATTTTTCAGAAAATTGTGAATAGGATCACATCAATGGAAAGAGGTTAAAGTACAAAGAGATTTGTATAAGCGCAAATCTATCCCATAGCACATTTTGCAGAAAATTGTGATTAGGATCACATAAATTGAAAAGAGGTTAGGGTACAAAGAGATTTGTAAAAGCGCAAATCTATCCCATAGCACATTTTGCAGAAAATTGTTATTAGGATCACATAAATGCAAAGAGGTTAGGGTACAAAGAGATTTGTAAAAGCGCAAATCTATCCCATAGCACATTTTTCAGAAAATTGTGATTAGGATCACAACAATGGAAAGAGGTTAGGGTACAAAGAGATTTGTATAAGCGCAAATCTATCCCATAGCACATTTTGCAGAAAATTGTGATTATGATCACATAAATGCAAAGAGATTAGGGTACAAAGAGATTTGTATAAGCGCAAATCTATCCCATAGCACATTTTTCAGAAAATTGTGATTAGGATCACATCAATGGAAAGAGGTTAGGGTACAAAGAGATTTGTAAAAGCGCAAATCTACCCCATAGCACATTTTTCAGAAAATTGTGATTAGGATCACATCAATGGAAAGAGGTTAGGTTATAAAGAGATTTGTAAAAGCGCAAATCTATCCCATAGCACATTTTTCAGAAAATTGTGATTAGGATCACATCAATGGAAAGAGGTTAGGGTGCAAAGAGATTTGTAAAAGCGCAAATCTATCCTATAGCACATTTTTCAGAAAATTGTGATTAGGATCACATCAATGGAAAGAGGTTAGGGTACAAAGAGATTTGTAAAAGCGCAAATCTATCCCATAGCACATTTTTCAGAAAATTGTGATTAGGATCACATCAATGGAAAGAGGTTAGGGTACAAAGAGATTTGTATAAGCGCAAATCTATCCAATAGCACATTTTGCAGAAAATTGTGATTAGGATCACATCAATGGAAAGAGGTTAGTGTACAAAGAGATTTGTAAAAGCGCAAATCTATCCCATAGCACATTTTTCAGAAAATTGTGATTAGGATCAAATCAATGGAAAGAGGTTAGGGTACAAAGAGATTTGTATAAGTGCAAATCTATCCCATAGCACATTTTGCAGAAAATTGTGATTAGGATCACATCAATGGAAAGAGGTTAGGGTACAAAGAGATTTGTAAAAGCGCGAATCTATCCCATAGCACATTTTTCAGTAAATTGTGATTAGGATCACATCAATGGAAAGAGGTTAGGGTACAAAGAGATTTGTAAAAGCTCAAATCTATCCCATAGCACATTTTGCAGAAAATTGTGATTAGGATCACATCAATGGAAAGAGGTTAGGGTACAAAGAGATTTGTATAAGCGCAAATCTATCCCATAGCACATTTTGCAGAAAATTGTGATTAGGATCACATCAATGGAAAGAGGTTAAGGTACAAAGAGATTTGTAAAAGCGAAAATCTATCCCATAGCACATTTTTCAGAAAATTGTGATTAGGATCACATCAATGGAAAGAGGTTAGGGTACAAAGAGATTTGTATAAGCGCAAATCTATCCTATAGCACATTTTTCAGAAAATTGTGATTAGGATCACATCAATGGAAAGAGGTTAGGGTACAAAGAGAGTTGTAAAAGCGCAAATCTATCCCATAGCACATTTTGCAGAAAATTGTGATTAGGATCGCATCAATGGAAAGAGGTTAGGGTACAAAGAGTTTTGTATAAGCGCAAATCACTCCCATAGCACATTTTGCAGAAAATTGTGATTAGGATCACATAAATGCAAAGACGTTAGGGTACAAAGAGATTTGTAAAAGCGCAAATCTATCCCATAGCACATTTTTCAGAAAATTTTGAATAGGATCACATCAATGGAAAGAGGTTAGGGTACAAAGAGATTTGTATAAGCGCAAATCTATCCCATAGCACATTTTGCAGAAAATTGTGATTAGGATCACATCAATGGAAAGAGGTTAGGGTGCAAAGAGATTTGTAAAAGCGCAAATCTATCCCATAGCACATTTTTCAGAAAATTGTGATTAGGATCGCATCAATGGAAAGAGGTTAGGGTACAAAGAGTTTTGTATAAGCGCAAATCACTCCCATAGCACATTTTGCAGAAAATTGTGATTAGGATCACATAAATGCAAAGACGTTAGGGTACAAAGAGATTTGTAAAAGCGCAAATCTATCCCATAGCACATTTTGCAGAAAATTGTGATTAGGATCACATCAATGGAAAGAGGTTAGGGTACAAAGAGATTTGTATAAGCGCAAATCTATCCCATAGCACATTTTGCAGAAAATTGTGATTAGGATCACATCAATGGAAAGAGGTTAAGGTACAAAGAGATTTGTAAAAGCGCAAATCTATCCCATAGCACATTTTTCAGAAAATTGTGATTAGGATCACATCAATGGAAAGAGGTTAGGGTACAAAGAGATTTGTATAAGCGCAAATCTATCCCATAGCACATTTTTCAGAAAATTGTGATTAGGATCACATCAATGGAAAGAGGTTAGGGTACAAAGAGAGTTGTAAAAGCGCAAATCTATCCCATAGCACATTTTGCAGAAAATTGTGATTAGGATCGCATCAATGGAAAGAGGTTAGGGTACAAAGAGTTTTGTATAAGCGCAAATCACTCCCATAGCACATTTTGCAGAAAATTGTGATTAGGATCACATAAATGCAAAGACGTTAGGGTACAAAGAGATTTGTAAAAGCGCAAATCTATCCCATAGCACATTTTTCAGAAAATTTTGATTAGGATCACATCAATGGAAAGAGGTTAGGGTACAAAGAGATTTGTATAAGCGCAAATCTATCCCATAGCACATTTTGCAGAAAATTGTGATTAGGATCACATCAATGGAAAGAGGTTAGGGTGCAAAGAGATTTGTAAAAGCGCAAATCTATCCCATAGCACATTTTTCAGAAAATTTTGATTAGGATCACATCAATGGAAAGAGGTTAGGGTACAAAGAGATTTGTATAAGCGCAAATCTATCCCATAGCACATTTTGCAGAAAATTGTGATTAGGATCACATCAATGGAAAGAGGTTAGGGTGCAAAGTGATTTGTAAAAGCGCAAATCTATCCCATAGCACATTTTTCAGAAAATTGTGATTAGGATCACATCAATGGAAAGAGGTTAGGGTACAAAGAGATTTGTAAAAGCGCAAATTCATCCCATAGCACATTTTTCAGAAAATTGTGATTAGGATCACATCAATGGAAAGAGGTTAGGGTACAAAGAGATTTGTATAAGCGCAAATCTATCCCATAGCACATTTTGCAGAAAATTGTGATTAGGATCACATCAATGGAAAGAGGTTAGGGTACAAAGAGGTTTGTAAAAGCCAAATCTATCCCATAGCACATTTTGCAGAAAATTGTGATTAGGATAACATCAATGGAAAGAGGTTAGGGTACAACGAGATTTGTATAAGCGCAAATCTATCCCATAGCACATTTTTCAGAAAATTGTGATTAGGATCACATAAATGGAAAGAGGTTAGGGTACAAAGAGATTTGTATAAGCGCAAATCTATCCCATAGCACATTTTGCAGAAAATTGTGATTAGGATCACATCAATGGAAAGAGGTTAGGGTACAAAGAGGTTTGTAAAAGCCAAATCAATCCCATAGCACATTTTGCAGAAAATTGTGATTAGGATCACATCAATGGAAAGAGGTTAGGGTACAAAGAGATTTGTAAAAGCGCAAATCTATCCCATAGCACATTTTTCAGAAAATTGTGATTAGGATCACATCAATGGAAAGAGGTTAGGGTACAAAGAGATTTGTATAAGCGCAAATCTATCCCATAGCACATTTTGCAGAAAATTGTGATTAGGATCACATCAATGGAAAGAGGTTAGGGTACAAAGAGGTTTGTAACAGCCAAATCTATCCCATAGCACATTTTGCAGAAAATTGTGATTAGGATCACATCAATGGAAAGAGGTTAGGGTACAAAGAGATTTGTAAAAGCGCAAATCTATCCCATAGCACATTTTTCAGAAAATTGTGATTATGATCATATCAATTGAAAGAGGTTAGGGTACAAAGAGATTTGTAAAAGCGCAAATCTATCCCATAGCACATTTTTCAGAAAATTGAGATTAGGATCACATCAATGGAAAGAGGTTAGGGTACAAAGAGATTTGTATAAGCGCAAATCTATCCCATAGCACATTTTGCAGAAAATTGTGATTAGGATCACATCAATGGAAAGAGGTTAGGGTACAAAGAGGTTTGTAACAGCCAAATCTATCCCATAGCACATTTTGCAGAAAATTGTGATTAGGATCACATCAATGGAAAGAGGTTAGGGTACAAAGAGATTTGTAAAAGCGCAAATCTATCCCATAGCACATTTTTCAGAAAATTGTGATTATGATCATATCAATTGAAAGAGGTTAGGGTACAAAGAGATTTGTAAAAGCGCAAATCTATCCCATAGCACATTTTTCAGAAAATTGAGATTAGGATCACATCAATGGAAAGAGGTTAGGGTACAAAGAGATTTGTAAAAGCGCAAATCTATCCCATAGCACATTTTGCAGAAAATTGTTATTAGGATCACATCAATGGAAAGAGGTTAGGGTACAAAGAGATTTGTAAAAGCGCAAATCTATCCCATAGCACATTTTTCAGAAAATTGTAATTAGGATCACATTAATTTAAAGAGGTTAGGGTACAAAGAGATTTGTATAAGCGCAAATCTATCCCATAGCACATTTTGCAGAAAAATGTGATTAGGATCACATCAATGGAAAGAGGTTAGGGTACAAAGAAATTTGTAAAAGCGCAAATCTATCCCATAGCACATTTTTCAGAAAATTGTGAATAGGATCACATCAATGGAAAGAGGTTAAAGTACAAAGAGATTTGTATAAGCGCAAATCTATCCCATAGCACATTTTGCAGAAAATTGTGATTAGGATCACATAAATTGAAAAGAGGTTAGGGTACAAAGAGATTTGTAAAAGCGCAAATCTATCCCATAGCACATTTTGCAGAAAATTGTTATAAGGATCACATAAATGCAAAGAGGTTAGGGTACAAAGAGATTTGTAAAAGCGCAAATCTATCCCATAGCACATTTTTCAGAAAATTGTGATTAGGATCACAACAATGGAAAGAGGTTAGGGTACAAAGAGATTTGTATAAGCGCAAATCTATCCCATAGCACATTTTGCAGAAAATTGTGATTATGATCACATAAATGCAAAGAGATTAGGGTACAAAGAGATTTGTATAAGCGCAAATCTATCCCATAGCACATTTTTCAGAAAATTGTGATTAGGATCACATCAATGGAAAGAGGTTAGGGTACAAAGAGATTTGTAAAAGCGCAAATCTATCCCATAGCACATTTTTCAGAAAATTGTGATTAGGATCACATCAATGGAAAGAGGTTAGGTTATAAAGAGATTTGTAAAAGCGCAAATCTATCCCATAGCACATTTTTCAGAAAATTGTGATTAGGATCACATCAATGGAAAGAGGTTAGGGTGCAAAGAGATTTGTAAAAGAGCAAATCTATCCCATAGCACATTTTTCAGAAAATTGTGATTAGGATCACATCAATGGAAAGAGGTTAGGGTACAAAGAGATTTGTAAAAGCGCAAATCTATCCCATAGCACATTTTTCAGAAAATTGTGATTAGGATCACATCAATTGAAAGAGGTTAGGGTACAAAGAGATTTGTATAAGCGCAAATCTATCCAATAGCACATTTTGCAGAAAATTGTGATTAGGATCACATCAATGGAAAGAGGTTAGTGTACAAAGAGATTTGTAAAAGCGCAAATCTATCCCATAGCACATTTTTCAGAAAATTGTGATTAGGATCAAATCAATGGAAAGAGGTTAGGGTACAAAGAGATTTGTATAAGTGCAAATCTATCCCATAGCACATTTTGCAGAAAATTGTGATTAGGATCACATCAATGGAAAGAGGTTAGGGTACAAAGAGATTTGTAAAAGCGCGAATCTATCCCATAGCACATTTTTCAGTAAATTGTGATTAGGATCACATCAATGGAAAGAGGTTAGGGTACAAAGAGATTTGTAAAAGCTCAAATCTATCCCATAGCACATTTTGCAGAAAATTGTGATTAGGATCACATCAATGGAAAGAGGTTAGGGTACAAAGAGATTTGTAAAAGCCAAATCTATCCCATAGCACATTTTGCAGAAAATTGTGATTAGGATCACATCAATGGAAAGAGGTTAGGGTACAAACAGATTTGTATAAGCGCAAATCTATCCCATAGCACATTTTGCAGAAAATTGTGATTAGGATCATATCAATGGAAAGAGGTTAAGGTACAAAGAGATTTGTAAAAGCGCAAATCTATCCCATAGCACATTTTTCAGAAAATTGTGATTAGGATCACATCAATGGAAAGAGGTTAGGGTACAAAGAGATTTGTATAAGCGCAAATCTATCCCATAGCACATTTTTCAGAAAATTGTGATTAGGATCACATCAATGCAAAGACGTTAGGGTACAAAGAGATTTGTAAAAGCGCAAATCTATCCCATAGCACATTTTTCAGAAAATTGTGATTAGGATCACATCAATGGAAAGAGGTTAGGGTACAAAGAGATTTGTATAAGCGCAAATCTATCCCATAGCACATTTTTCAGAAAATTGTGATTATGATCACATAAATGCAAAGAGGTTAGGGTACAAAGAGATTTGTAAAAGCGCAAATCTATCCCATAGCACATTTTGCAGAAAATTGTGATTAGGATCACATAAATGCAAAGAGGTTAGGGTACAAAGAGATTTGTAAAAGCGCAAATCCATCCCATAGCACATTTTGCAGAAAATTGCGATAAGGATCACATAAATGGAAAGGGGTTAGGGTACTAAGAGACTTGTAAAAGCGCAAATCTATCCCATAGCACATTTTGCAGAAAATTGTGATTAGGATCACATAAATGGAAAGAGGTTAGGGTACAAAGAGATTTGTAAAAGCGCAAATCTATCCCATAGCACATTTTTCAGAAAATTGTGATTAGGATCACATCAATTGAAAGAGGTTAGGGTACAAAGAGATTTGTAAAAGCGCAAATCTATCCCATAGCACATTTTTCAGAAAATTGTGATTAGGATCACATCAATGGAAAGAGGTTAGGGTACAAAGAGATTTGTATAAGCGCAAATCTATCCCATAGCACATTTTGCAGAAAATTGTGATTAGGATCACATCAATGGAAAGAGGTTAGCGTACAAAGAGGTTTGTAAAAGCCAAATCTATCCCATAGCACATTTTGCAGAAAATTGTGATTAGGATCACATCAATGGAAAGAGGTTAGGGTACAACGAGATTTGTAAAAGCGCAAATCTATCCCATAGCACATTTTTCAGAAAATTGTGATTAGGATCACATAAATGGAAAGAGGTTAGGGTACAAAGAGATTTGTATAAGCGCAAATCTATCCCATAGCACATTTTGCAGAAAATTGTGATTAGGATCACATCAATGGAAAGAGGTTAGGGTACAAAGAGGTTTGTAAAAGCCAAATCAATCCCATAGCACATTTTGCAGAAAATTGTGATTAGGATCACATCAATGGAAAGAGGTTAGGGTACAAAGAGATTTGTAAAAGCGCAAATCTATCCCATAGCACATTTTTCAGAAAATTGTGATTAGGATCACATCAATGGAAAGAGGTTAGGGTACAAAGAGATTTGTATAAGCGCAAATCTATCCCATAGCACATTTTGCAGAAAATTGTGATTAGGATCACATCAATGGAAAGAGGTTAGGGTACAAAGAGGTTTGTAACAGCCAAATCTATCCCATAGCACATTTTGCAGAAAATTGTGATTAGGATCACATCAATGGAAAGAGGATAGGGTACAAAGAGATTTGTAAAAGCGCAAATCTATCCCATAGCACATTTTTCAGAAAATTGTGATTATGATCATATCAATTGAAAGAGGTTAGGGTACAAAGAGATTTGTAAAAGCGCAAATCTATCCCATAGCACATTTTTCAGAAAATTGAGATTAGGATCACATCAATGGAAAGAGGTTAGGGTACAAAGAGATTTGTAAAAGCGCAAATCTATCCCATAGCACATTTTTCAGAAAATTGTGATTATGATCATATCAATTGAAAGAGGTTAGGGTACAAAGAGATTTGTAAAAGCGCAAATCCATCCCATAGCACATTTTGCAGAAAATTGCGATAAGGATCACATAAATGGAAAGGGGTTAGGGTACTAAGAGACTTGTAAAAGCGCAAATCTATCCCATAGCACATTTTGCAGAAAATTGTGATTAGGATCACATAAATGGAAAGAGGTTAGGGTACAAAGAGATTTGTAAAAGCGCAAATCTATCCCATAGCACATTTTTCAGAAAATTGTGATTAGGATCACATCAATTGAAAGAGGTTAGGGTACAAAGAGATTTGTAAAAGCGCAAATCTATCCCATAGCACATTTTTCAGAAAATTGTGATTAGGATCACATCAATGGAAAGAGGTTAGGGTACAAAGAGATTTGTATAAGCGCAAATCTATCCCATAGCACATTTTGCAGAAAATTGTGATTAGGATCACATCAATGGAAAGAGGTTAGGGTACAAAGAGGTTTGTAAAAGCCAAATCTATCCCATAGCACATTTTGCAGAAAATTGTGATTAGGATCACATCAATGGAAAGAGGTTAGGGTACAACGAGATTTGTAAAAGCGCAAATCTATCCCATAGCACATTTTTCAGAAAATTGTGATTAGGATCACATAAATGGAAAGAGGTTAGGGTACAAAGAGATTTGTATAAGCGCAAATCTATCCCATAGCACATTTTGCAGAAAATTGTGATTAGGATCACATCAATGGAAAGAGGTTAGGGTACAAAGAGGTTTGTAAAAGCCAAATCAATCCCATAGCACATTTTGCAGAAAATTGTGATTAGGATCACATCAATGGAAAGAGGTTAGGGTACAAAGAGATTTGTAAAAGCGCAAATCTATCCCATAGCACATTTTTCAGAAAATTGTGATTAGGATCACATCAATGGAAAGAGGTTAGGGTACAAAGAGATTTGTATAAGCGCAAATCTATCCCATAGCACATTTTGCAGAAAATTGTGATTAGGATCACATCAATGGAAAGAGGTTAGGGTACAAAGAGGTTTGTAACAGCCAAATCTATCCCATAGCACATTTTGCAGAAAATTGTGATTAGGATCACATCAATGGAAAGAGGTTAGGGTACAAAGAGATTTGTAAAAGCGCAAATCTATCCCATAGCACATTTTTCAGAAAATTGTGATTATGATCATATCAATTGAAAGAGGTTAGGGTACAAAGAGATTTGTAAAAGCGCAAATCTATCCCATAGCACATTTTTCAGAAAATTGAGATTAGGATCACATCAATGGAAAGAGGTTAGGGTACAAAGAGATTTGTAAAAGCGCAAATCTATCCCATAGCACATTTTGCAGAAAATTGTTATTAGGATCACATCAATGGAAAGAGGTTAGGGTACAAAGAGATTTGTAAAAGCGCAAATCTATCCCATAGCACATTTTTCAGAAAATTGTAATTAGGATCACATTAATTTAAAGAGGTTAGGGTACAAAGAGATTTGTATAAGCGCAAATCTATCCCATAGCACATTTTGCAGAAAAATGTGATTAGGATCACATCAATGGAAAGAGGTTAGGGTACAAAGAAATTTGTAAAAGCGCAAATCTATCCCATAGCACATTTTTCAGAAAATTGTGAATAGGATCACATCAATGGAAAGAGGTTAAAGTACAAAGAGATTTGTATAAGCGCAAATCTATCCCATAGCACATTTTGCAGAAAATTGTGATTAGGATCACATAAATTGAAAAGAGGTTAGGGTACAAAGAGATTTGTAAAAGCGCAAATCTATCCCATAGCACATTTTGCAGAAAATTGTTATTAGGATCACATAAATGCAAAGAGGTTAGGGTACAAAGAGATTTGTAAAAGCGCAAATCTATCCCATAGCACATTTTTCAGAAAATTGTGATTAGGATCACAACAATGGAAAGAGGTTAGGGTACAAAGAGATTTGTATAAGCGCAAATCTATCCCATAGCACATTTTGCAGAAAATTGTGATTATGATCACATAAATGCAAAGAGATTAGGGTACAAAGAGATTTGTATAAGCGCAAATCTATCCCATAGCACATTTTTCAGAAAATTGTGATTAGGATCACATCAATGGAAAGAGGTTAGGGTACAAAGAGATTTGTAAAAGCGCAAATCTATCCCATAGCACATTTTTCAGAAAATTGTGATTAGGATCACATCAATGGAAAGAGGTTAGGTTATAAAGAGATTTGTAAAAGCGCAAATCTATCCCATAGCATATTTTTCAGAAAATTGTGATTAGGATCACATCAATGGAAAGAGGTTAGGGTGCAAAGAGATTTGTAAAAGCGCAAATCTATCCCATAGCACATTTTTCAGAAAATTGTGATTAGGATCACATCAATGGAAAGAGGTTAGGGTACAAAGAGATTTGTAAAAGCGCAAATCTATCCCATAGCACATTTTTCAGAAAATTGTGATTAGGATCACATCAATGGAAAGAGGTTAGGGTACAAAGAGATTTGTATAAGCGCAAATCTATCCCATAGCACATTTTGCAGAAAATTGTGATTAGGATCATATCAATGGAAAGAGGTTAAGGTACAAAGAGATTTGTAAAAGCGCAAATCTATCCCATAGCACATTTTTCAGAAAATTGTGATTAGGATCACATCAATGGAAAGAGGTTAGGGTACAAAGAGATTTGTATAAGCGCAAATCTATCCCATAGCACATTTTTCAGAAAATTGTGATTAGGATCACATCAATGCAAAGACGTTAGGGTACAAAGAGATTTGTAAAAGCGCAAATCTATCCCATAGCACATTTTTCAGAAAATTGTGATTAGGATCACATCAATGGAAAGAGGTTAGGGTACAAAGAGATTTGTATAAGCGCAAATCTATCCCATAGCACATTTTGCAGAAAATTGTGATTAGGATCACATCAATGGAAAGAGGTTAGGGTACAAAGAGATTTGTAAAAGCGCAAATCTATCCCATAGCACATTTTTCAGAAAATTGTGATTAGGATCACATCAATGGAAAGAGGTTAGGGTACAAAGAGTTTTGTATAAGCGCAAATCTATCCCATAGCACATTTTGCAGAAAATTGTGATTAGGATCACATCAATGGAAAGAGGTTAGGGTACAAAGAGATTTGTAAAAGCGCAAATTCATCCCATAGCACATTTTTCAGAAAATTGTGATTAGGATCACATCAATGGAAAGAGGTTAGGGTACAAAGAGATTTGTATAAGCGCAAATCTATTACATAGCACATTTTGCAGAAAATTGTGATTAGGATCACATCAATGGAAAGAGGTTAGGGTACAAAGAGTTTTGTATAAGCGCAAATCTATCCCATAGCACATTTTGCAGAAAAAAGTGATTAGGATCACATCAATTGAAAGAGGTTAGGGTACAAAGAGATTTGTAAAAGCGGAAATCTATCCCATAGCACATTTTTCAGAAAATTGTGATTAGGATCACATCAATGGAAAGAGGTTAGGGTACAAAGAGATTTGTATAAGCGCAAATCTATCCCATAGCACATTTTGCAGAAAATTGTGATTAGGATCACATCAATGGAAAGAGGTTAGGGTACAAAGAGGTTTGTAAAAGCCAAATCTATCCCATAGCACATTTTGCAGAAAATTATGATTAGGATCACATCAATAAAAAGAGGTTAGGGTACAAAGAGATTTGTAAAAGCGCAAATCTATCCCATAGCACATTTTTCAGAAAATTGTGATTAGGATCACATAAATGGAAAGAGGTTAGGGTACAAAGAGATTTGTATAAGCGCAAATCTATCCCATAGCACATTTTGCAGAAAATTGTGATTAGGATCACATCAATGGAAAGAGGTTAGGGTACAAAGAGGTTTGTAAATGCCAAATCTATCCCATAGCACATTTTGCAGAAAATTGTGATTAGGATCACATCAATGGAAAGAGGTTAGGGTACAAAGAGATTTGTAAAAGCGCAAATCTATCCCATAGCACATTTTTCAGAAAATTGTGATTAGGATCACATCAATGGAAAGAGGTTAGGGTACAAAGAGATTTGTATAAGCGCAAATCTATCCCATAGCACATTTTGCAGAAAATTGTGATTAGGATCACATCAATGGAAAGAGGTTAGGGTACAAAGAGGTTTGTAACAGCCAAATCTATCCCATAGCACATTTTGCAGAAAATTGTGATTAGGATCACATCAATGGAAAGAGGTTAGGGTACAAAGAGATTTGTAAAAGCGCAAATCTATCCCATAGCACATTTTTAAGAAAATTGTGATTAGGATCACATCAATTGAAAGAGGTTAGGGTACAAAGAGATTTGTAAAAGCGCAAATCTATCCCATAGCACATTTTTCAGAAAATTGAGATTAGGATCACATCAATGGAAAGAGGTTAGGGTACAAAGAGATTTGTAAAAGCGCAAATCTATCCCATAGCACATTTTTCGGAAAATTGTGATTAGGATCACATCAATGGAAAGAGGTTAGGGTACAAAGAGATTTGTATAAGCGCAAATCTATCCCATAGCACATTTTGCAGAAAATTGTTATTAGGATCACATCAATGGAAAGAGGTTAGGGTACAAAGAGATTTGTAAAAGCGCAAATCTATCCCATAGCACATTTTTCAGAAAATTGTAATTAGGATCACATTAATGGAAAGAGGTTAGGGTACAAAGAGATTTGTATAAGCGCAAATCTATCCCATAGCACATTTTGCAGAAAATTGTGATTAGGATCACATAAATTGAAAAGAGGTTAGGGTACAAAGAGATTTGTAAAAGCGCAAATCTATCCCATAGCACATTTTGCAGAAAATTGTTATTAGGATCACACAAATGCAAAGAGGTTAGGGTACAAAGAGATTTGTAAAAGCGCAAATCTATCCCATAGCACATTTTTCAGAAAATTGTGATTAGGATCACAACAATGGAAAGAGGTTAGGGTACAAAGAGATTTGTATAAGCGCAAATCTATCCCATAGCACATTTTGCAGAAAATTGTGATTATGATCACATAAATGCAAAGAGATTAGGGTACAAAGAGATTTGTATAAGCGCAAATCTATCCCATAGCACATTTTTCAGAAAATTGTGATTAGGATCACATCAATGGAAAGAGGTTAGGGTACAAAGAGATTTGTAAAAGCGCAAATCTACCCCATAGCACATTTTTCAGAAAATTGTGATTAGGATCACATCAATGGAAAGAGGTTAGGTTATAAAGAGATTTGTAAAAGCGCAAATCTATCCCATAGCACATTTTTCAGAAAATTGTGATTAGGATCACATCAATGGAAAGAGGTTAGGGTGCAAAGAGATTTGTAAAAGCGCAAATCTATCCCATAGCACATTTTTCAGAAAATTGTGATTAGGATCACATCAATGGAAAGAGGTTAGGGTACAAAGAGATTTGTAAAAGCGCAAATCTATCCCATAGCACATTTTTCAGAAAATTGTGATTAGGATCACATCAATGGAAAGAGGTTAGGGTACAAAGAGATTTGTATAAGCGCAAATCTATCCAATAGCACATTTTGCAGAAAATTGTGATTAGGATCACATCAATGGAAAGAGGTTAGTGTACAAAGAGATTTGTAAAAGCGCAAATCTATCCCATAGCACATTTTTCAGAAAATTGTGATTAGGATCAAATCAATGGAAAGAGGTTAGGGTACAAAGAGATTTGTATAAGTGCAAATCTATCCCATAGCACATTTTGCAGAAAATTGTGATTAGGATCACATCAATGGAAAGAGGTTAGGGTACAAAGAGATTTGTAAAAGCGCGAATCTATCCCATAGCACATTTTTCAGTAAATTGTGATTAGGATCACATCAATGGAAAGAGGTTAGGGTACAAAGAGATTTGTAAAAGCTCAAATCTATCCCATAGCACATTTTGCAAAAAATTGTGATTAGGATCACATCAATGGAAAGAGGTTAGGGTACAAAGAGATTTGTAAAAGCCAAATCTATCCCATAGCACATTTTGCAGAAAATTGTGATTAGGATCACATCAATGGAAAGAGGTTAGGGTACAAAGAGATTTGTATAAGCGCAAATCTATCCCATAGCACATTTTGCAGAAAATTGTGATTAGGATCACATCAATGGAAAGAGGTTAAGGTACAAAGAGATTTGTAAAAGCGCAAATCTATCCCATAGCACATTTTTCAGAAAATTGTGATTAGGATCACATCAATGGAAAGAGGTTAGGGTACAAAGAGATTTGTATAAGCGCAAATCTATCCCATAGCACATTTTTCAGAAAATTGTGATTAGGATCACATCAATGGAAAGAGGTTAGGGTACAAAGAGAGTTGTAAAAGCGCAAATCTATCCCATAGCACATTTTGCAGAAAATTGTGATTAGGATCGCATCAATGGAAAGAGGTTAGGGTACAAAGAGTTTTGTATAAGCGCAAATCACTCCCATAGCACATTTTGCAGAAAATTGTGATTAGGATCACATAAATGCAAAGACGTTAGGGTATAAAGAGATTTGTAAAAGCGCAAATCTATCCCATAGCACATTTTTCAGAAAATTTTGATTAGGATCACATCAATGGAAAGAGGTTAGGGTACAAAGAGATTTGTATAAGCGCAAATCTATCCCATAGCACATTTTGCAGAAAATTGTGATTAGGATCACATCAATGGAAAGAGGTTAGGGTACAAAGAGATTTGTAAAAGCGCAAATCTATCCCATAGCACATTTTTCAGAAAATTGTGATTAGGATCACATCAATGGAAAAAGGTTAGGGTACAAAGAGTTTTGTATAAGCGCAAATCTATCCCATAGCACATTTTGCAGAAAATTGTGATTAGGATCACATCAATGGAAAGAGGTTAGGGTACATAGAGATTTGTAAAAGCGCAAATTCATCCCATAGCACATTTTTCAGAAAATTGTGATTAGGATCACATCAATGGAAAGAGGTTAGGGTACAAAGAGATTTGTATAAGCGCAAATCTATTACATAGCACATTTTGCAGAAAATTGTGATTAGGATCACATCAATGGAAAGAGGTTAGGGTACAAAGAGTTTTGTATAAGCGCAAATCTATCCCATAGCACATTTTGCAGAAAAAAGTTATTAGGATCACATCAATGGAAAGAGGTTAGGGTACAAAGAGATTTGTAAAAGCGCAAATTCATCCCATAGCACATTTTTCAGAAAATTGTGATTAGGATCACATCAATGGAAAGAGGTTAGGTTACAAAGAGATTTGTAAAAGCGCAAATCTATCCCATAGCACATTTTTCAGAAAATTGTGATTAGGATCACATCAATGGAAAGAGGTTAGGGTACAAAGAGATTTGTATAAGCGCAAATCTATCCCATAGCACATTCTGCAGAAAATTGTGATTAGGATCACATCAATGGAAGGAGGTTAGTGTACAAAGAGATTTGTAAAAGCGCAAATCTATCACATAGCACATTTTGCAGGAAATTGTGATTAGGATCACATCAATGAAAAGAGGTTAGGGTACAAAGAGATTTGTATAAGCGCAAATCTATCCCATAGCACATTTTGCAGAAAATTGTGATTAGGATCACATCAATGGAAAGAGGTTAGGGTACAAAGAGATTTGTAAAAGCGCAAATCTATCACATAGCACATTTTGCAGGAAATTGTGATTAGGATCACATCAATGGAAAGAGGTTAGGGTACAAAAAGATTTGTAAAAGCACAAATCTATCCCATAGCACATTTTGCAGAAAATTGTGATTAGGATCACATCAATGGAAAGAGGTTAGGGTACAAAGAGATTTGTAAAAGCGCAAATCTATCCCATAGCACATTTTTCAGAAAATTGTGATTAGGATCACATCAATGGAAAGAGGTTAGGGTACAAAGAGATTTGTAAAAGCGCAAATCTATCCCATAGCACATTTTTCAGAAAATTGTGATTAGGATCACAACAATGGAAAGAGGTTAGGGTACAAAGAGATTTGTATAAGCGCAAATCTATCCCATAGCACATTTTTCAGAAAATTGTGATTAGGATCACATCAATGGAAAGAGGTTAGGGTACAAAGAGATTTGTAAAAGCGCGAATCTATCCCATAGCACATTTTTCAGTAAATTGTGATTAGGATCACATCAATGGAAAGAGGTTAGGGTACAAAGAGATTTGTAAAAGCTCAAATCTATCCCATAGCACATTTTGCAGAAAATTGTGATTAGGATCACATCAATGGAAAGAGGTTAGGGTACAAAGAGATTTGTAAAAGCCAAATCTATCCCATAGCACATTTTGCAGAAAATTGTGATTAGTATCACATCAATGGAAAGAGGTTAGGGTACAAAGAGATTTGTATAAGCGCAAATCTATCCCATAGCACATTTTGCAGAAAATTGTGATTAGGATCATATCAATGGAAAGAGGTTAAGGTACAAAGAGATTTGTAAAAGCGCAAATCTATCCCATAGCACATTTTTCAGAAAATTGTGATTAGGATCACATCAATGGAAAGAGGTTAGGGTACAAAGAGATTTGTATAAGCGCAAATCTATCCCATAGCACATTTTTCAGAAAATTGTGATTAGGATCACATAAATGGAAAGAGGTTAGGGTACAAAGAGAGTTGTAAAAGCGCAAATCTATCCCATAGCACATTTTGCAGAAAATTGTGATTAGGATCGCATCAATGGAAAGAGGTTAGGGTACAAAGAGTTTTGTATAAGCGCAAATCACTCCCATAGCACATTTTGCAGAAAATTGTGATTAGGATCACATAAATGCAAAGACGTTAGGGTACAAAGAGATTTGTAAAAGCGCAAATCTATCCCATAGCACATTTTTCAGAAAATTGTGATTAGGATCACATCAATGGAAAGAGGTTAGGGTACAAAGAGATTTGTATAAGCGCAAATCTATCCCATAGCACATTTTGCAGAAAATTGTGATTAGGATCACATCAATGGAAAGAGGTTAGGGTACAAAGAGATTTGTAAAAGCGCAAATCTATCCCATAGCACATTTTTCAGAAAATTGTGATTAGGATCACATCAATGGAAAGAGGTTAGGGTACAAAGAGTTTTGTATAAGCGCAAATCTATCCCATAGCACATTTTGCAGAAAATTGTGATTAGGATCACATCAATGGAAAGAGGTTAGGGTACAAAGAGATTTGTAAAAGCGCAAATTCATCCCATAGCACATTTTTCAGAAAATTGTGATTAGGATCACATCAATGGAAAGAGGTTAGGGTACAAAGAGATTTGTATAAGCGCAAATCTATTACATAGCACATTTTGCAGAAAATTGTGATTAGGATCACATCAATGGAAAGAGGTTAGGGTACAAAGAGTTTTGTATAAGCGCAAATCTATCCCATAGCACATTTTGCAGAAAAAAGTGATTAGGATCACATCAATTGAAAGAGGTTAGGGTACAAAGAGATTTGTAAAAGCGCAAATCTATCCCATAGCACATTTTTCAGAAAATTGTGATTAGGATCACATCAATGGAAAGAGGTTAGGGTACAAAGAGATTTGTATAAGCGCAAATCTATCCCATAGCACATTTTGCAGAAAATTGTGATTAGGATCACATCAATGGAAAGAGGTTAGGGTACAAAGAGGTTTGTAAAAGCCAAATCTATCCCATAGCACATTTTGCAGAAAATTATGATTAGGATCACATCAATGGAAAGAGGTTAGGGTACAAAGAGATTTGTAAAAGCGCAAATCTATCCCATAGCACATTTTTCAGAAAATTGTGATTAGGATCACATAAATGGAAAGAGGTTAGGGTACAAAGAGATTTGTATAAGCGCAAATCTATCCCATAGCACATTTTGCAGAAAATTGTGATTAGGATCACATCAATGGAAAGAGGTTAGGGTACAAAGAGGTTTGTAAAAGCCAAATCTATCCCATAGCACATTTTGCAGAAAATTGTGATTAGGATCACATCAATGGAAAGAGGTTAGGGTACAAAGAGATTTGTAAAAGCGCAAATCTATCCCATAGCACATTTTTCAGAAAATTGTGATTAGGATCACATCAATGGAAAGAGGTTAGGGTACAAAGAGATTTGTAAAAGCGCAAATCTATCCCATAGCACATTTTTAAGAAAATTGTGATTAGGATCACATCAATTGAAAGAGGTTAGGGTACAAAGAGATTTGTAAAAGCGCAAATCTATCCCATAGCACATTTTTCAGAAAATTGAGATTAGGATCACATCAATGGAAAGAGGTTAGGGTACAAAGAGATTTGTAAAAGCGCAAATCTATCCCATAGCACATTTTTCAGAAAATTGTGATTAGGATCACATCAATGGAAAGAGGTTAGGGTACAAAGAGATTTGTATAAGCGCAAATCTATCCCATAGCACATTTTGCAGAAAATTGTGATTAGGATCACATAAATTGAAAAGAGGTTAGGGTACAAAGAGATTTGTAAAAGCGCAAATCTATCCCATAGCACATTTTGCAGAAAATTGTTATTAGGATCACATAAATGCAAAGAGGTTAGGGTACAAAGAGATTTGTAAAAGCGCAAATCTATCCCATAGCACATTTTTCAGAAAATTGTGATTAGGATCACAACAATGGAAAGAGGTTAGGGTACAAAGAGATTTGTATAAGCGCAAATCTATCCCATAGCACATTTTGCAGAAAATTGTGATTATGATCACATAAATGCAAAGAGATTAGGGTACAAAGAGATTTGTATAAGCGCAAATCTATCCCATAGCACATTTTTCAGAAAATTGTGATTAGGATCACATCAATGGAAAGAGGTTAGGGTACAAAGAGATTTGTAAAAGCGCAAATCTACCCCATAGCACATTTTTCAGAAAATTGTGATTAGGATCACATCAATGGAAAGAGGTTAGGTTATAAAGAGATTTGTAAAAGCGCAAATCTATCCCATAGCACATTTTTCAGAAAATTGTGATTAGGATCACATCAATGGAAAGAGGTTAGGGTGCAAAGAGATTTGTAAAAGCGCAAATCTATCCTATAGCACATTTTTCAGAAAATTGTGATTAGGATCACATCAATGGAAAGAGGTTAGGCTACAAAGAGATTTGTAAAAGCGCAAATCTATCCCATAGCATATTTTTCAGAAAATTGTGATTAGGATCACATCAATGGAAAGAGGTTAGGGTACAAAGAGATTTGTATAAGCGCAAATCTATCCAATAGCACATTTTGCAGAAAATTGTGATTAGGATCACATCAATGGAAAGAGGTTAGTGTACAAAGAGATTTGTAAAAGCGCAAATCTATCCCATAGCACATTTTTCAGAAAATTGTGATTAGGATCAAATCAATTGAAAGAGGTTAGGGTACAAAGAGATTTGTAAAAGCGCGAATCTATCCCATAGCACATTTTTCAGTAAATTGTGATTAGGATCACATCAATGGAAAGAGGTTAGGGTACAAAGAGATTTGTAAAAGCTCAAATCTATCCCATAGCACATTTTGCAGAAAATTGTGATTAGGATCACATCAATGGAAAGAGGTTAGGGTACAAAGAGATTTGTATAAGCGCAAATCTATCCCATAGCACATTTTGCAGAAAATTGTGATTAGGATCACATCAATGGAAAGAGGTTAAGGTACAAAGAGATTTGTAAAAGCGCAAATCTATCCCATAGCACATTTTTCAGAAAATTGTGATTAGGATCACATCAATGGAAAGAGGTTAGGGTACAAAGAGATTTGTATAAGCGCAAATCTATCCCATAGCACATTTTTCAGAAAATTGTGATTAGGATCACATCAATGGAAAGAGGTTAGGGTACAAAGAGAGTTGTAAAAGCGCAAATCTATCCCATAGCACATTTTGCAGAAAATTGTGATTAGGATCGCATCAATGGAAAGAGGTTAGGGTACAAAGAGTTTTGTATAAGCGCAAATCACTCCCATAGCACATTTTGCAGAAAATTGTGATTAGGATCACATAAATGCAAAGACGTTAGGGTACAAAGAGATTTGTAAAAGCGCAAATCTATCCCATAGCACATTTTTCAGAAAATTTTGAATAGGATCACATCAATGGAAAGAGGTTAGGGTACAAAGAGATTTGTATAAGCGCAAATCTATCCCATAGCACATTTTGCAGAAAATTGTGATTAGGATCACATCAATGGAAAGAGGTTAGGGTGCAAAGAGATTTGTAAAAGCGCAAATCTATCCCATAGCACATTTTTCAGAAAATTGTGATTAGGATCGCATCAATGGAAAGAGGTTAGGGTACAAAGAGTTTTGTATAAGCGCAAATCACTCCCATAGCACATTTTGCAGAAAATTGTGATTAGGATCACATAAATGCAAAGACGTTAGGGTACAAAGGGATTTGTAAAAGCGCAAATCTATCCCATAGCACATTTTGCAGAGAATTGTGATTAGGATCACATCAATGGAAAGAGGTTAGGGTACAAAGAGATTTGTATAAGCGCAAATCTATCCCATAGCACATTTTGCAGAAAATTGTGATTAGGATCACATCAATGGAAAGAGGTTAAGGTACAAAGAGATTTGTAAAAGCGCAAATCTATCCCATAGCACATTTTTCAGAAAATTGTGATTAGGATCACATCAATGGAAAGAGGTTAGGGTACAAAGAGATTTGTATAAGCGCAAATCTATCCCATAGCACATTTTTCAGAAAATTGTGATTAGGATCACATCAATGGAAAGAGGTTAGGGTACAAAGAGAGTTGTAAAAGCGCAAATCTATCCCATAGCACATTTTGCAGAAAATTGTGATTAGGATCGCATCAATGGAAAGAGGTTAGGGTACAAAGAGTTTTGTATAAGCGCAAATCACTCCCATAGCACATTTTGCAGAAAATTGTGATTAGGATCACATAAATGCAAAGACGTTAGGGTACAAAGAGATTTGTAAAAGCGCAAATCTATCCCATAGCACATTTTTCAGAAAATTTTGATTAGGATCACATCAATGGAAAGAGGTTAGGGTACAAAGAGATTTGTATAAGCGCAAATCTATCCCATAGCACATTTTGCAGAAAATTGTGATTAGGATCACATCAATGGAAAGAGGTTAGGGTGCAAAGAGATTTGTAAAAGCGCAAATCTATCCCATAGCACATTTTTCAGAAAATTTTGATTAGGATCACATCAATGGAAAGAGGTTAGGGTACAAAGAGATTTGTATAAGCGCAAATCTATCCCATAGCACATTTTGCAGAAAATTGTGATTAGGATCACATCAATGGAAAGAGGTTAGGGTGCAAAGAGATTTGTAAAAGCGCAAATCTATCCCATAGCACATTTTTCAGAAAATTGTGATTAGGATCACATCAATGGAAAGAGGTTAGGGTACAAAGAGATTTGTAAAAGCGCAAATCTATCCCATAGCACATTTTTCAGAAAATTGTGATTAGGATCACATCAATGGAAAGAGGTTAGGGTACAAAGAGATTTGTATAAGCGCAAATCTATCCAATAGCACATTTTGCAGAAAATTGTGATTAGGATCACATCAATGGAAAGAGGTTAGTGTACAAAGAGATTTGTAAAAGCGCAAATCTATCCCATAGCACATTTTTCAGAAAATTGTGATTAGGATCAAATCAATGGAAAGAGGTTAGGGTACAAAGAGATTTGTATAAGTGCAAATCTATCCCATAGCACATTTTGCAGAAAATTGTGATTAGGATCACATCAATGGAAAGAGGTTAGGGTACAAAGAGATTTGTAAAAGCGCGAATCTATCCCATAGCACATTTTTCAGTAAATTGTGATTAGGATCACATCAATGGAAAGAGGTTAGGGTACAAAGAGATTTGTAAAAGCTGAAATCTATCCCATAGCACATTTTGCAGAAAATTGTGATTAGGATAACATCAATGGAAAGAGGTTAGGGTACAAAGAGATTTGTATAAGCGCAAATCTATTACATAGCACATTTTGCAGAAAATTGTGATTAGGATCACATCAATGGAAAGAGGTTAAGGTACAAAGAGATTTGTATAAGCGCAAATCTATCCCATAGCACATTTTTCAGAAAATTGTGATTAGGATCACATCAATGGAAAGAGGTTAGGGTACAAAGAGATTTGTATAAGCGCAAATCTATCCCATAGCACATTTTTCAGAAAATTGTGATTAGGATCACATCAATGGAAAGAGGTTAGGGTACAAAGAGAGTTGTAAAAGCGCAAATCTATCCCATAGCACATTTTGCAGAAAGTTGTGATTAGGATCGCATCAATGGAAAGAGGTTAGGGTACAAAGAGTTTTGTATAAGCGCAAATCACTCCCATAGCACATTTTGCAGAAAATTGTGATTAGGATCACATAAATGCAAAGACGTTAGGGTACAAAGAGATTTGTAAAAGCGCAAATCTATCCCATAGAACATTTTGCAGAAAATTGTGATTAGGATCACATCAATGGAAAGAGGTTAGGGTACAAAGAGATTTGTATAAGCGCAAATCTATCCCATAGCACATTTTGCAGAAAATTGTGATTAGGATCACATCAATGGAAAGAGGTTAAGGTACAAAGAGATTTGTAAAAGCGCAAATCTATCCCATAGCACATTTTTCAGAAAATTGTGATTAGGATCACATCAATGGAAAGAGGTTAGGGTACAAAGAGATTTGTATAAGCGCAAATCTATCCCATAGCACATTTTTCAGAAAATTGTGATTAGGATCACATCAATGGAAAGAGGTTAGGGTACAGATTTGTAAAAGCGCAAATCCATCCCATAGCACATTTTGCAGAAAATTGTGATTAGGATCGCATCAATGGAAAGAGGTTAGGGTACAAAGAGTTTTGTATAAGCGCAAATCACTCCCATAGCACATTTTGCAGAAAATTGTGATTAGGATTACATAAATGCAAAGACGTTCGGGTACAAAGAGATTTGTAAAAGCGCAAATCTATCCCATAGCACATTTTTCAGAAAATTTTGATTAGGATCACATCAATGGAAAGAGGTTAGGGTACAAAGAGATTTGTATAAGCGCAAATCTATCCCATAGCACATTTTGCAGAAAATTGTGATTAGGATCACATCAATGGAAAGAGGTTAGGGTACAAAGAGATTTGTAAAAGCGCAAATCTATCCCATAGCACATTTTGCAGAAAATTGTGATTAGGATCACATCAATGGAAAGAGGTTAGGGTACAAAGAGATTTGTAAAAGCGCAAGTTCATCCCATAGCACATTTTTCAGAAAATTGTGATTAGGATCACATCAATGGAAAGAGGTTAGGGTACAAAGAGATTTGTATAAGCGCAAATCTATTACGTAGCACATTTTGCAGAAAATTGTGATTAGGATCACATCAATGGAAAGAGGTTAGGGTACAAAGAGTTTTGTATAAGCGCAAATCTATCCCATAGCACATTTTGCAGAAAAAAGTTATTAGGATCACATCAATGGAAAGAGGTTAGGGTACAAAGAGATTTGTAAAAGCGCAAATTCATCCCATAGCACATTTTTCAGAAAATTGTGATTAGGATCACATCAATGGAAAGAGGTTAGGTTACAAAGAGATTTGTAAAAGCGCAAATCTATCCCATAGCACATTTTTCAGAAAATTGTGATTAGGATCACATCAATGGAAAGAGGTTAGGGTACAAAGAGATTTGTATAAGCGCAAATCTATACCATAGCACATTCTGCAGAAAATTGTGATTAGGATCACATCAATGGAAGGAGGTTAGTGTACAAAGAGATTTGTAAAAGCGCAAATCTATCACATAGCACATTTTGCAGGAAATTGTGATTAGGATCACATCAATGGAAAGAGGTTAGGGTACAAAAAGATTTGTAAAAGCACAAATCTATCCCATAGCACATTTTGCAGAAAATTGTGATTAGGATCACATCAATGGAAAGAGGTTAGGGTACAAAGAGATTTGTAAAAGCGCAAATCTATCCCATAGCACATTTTTCAGAAAATTGTGATTAGGATCACATCAATGGAAAGAGGTTAGTGTACAAAGAGATTTGTAAAAGCGCAAATCTATCCCATAGCACATTTTTCAGAAAATTGTGATTAGGATCACAACAATGGAAAGAGGTTAGGGTACAAAGAGATTTGTATAAGCGCAAATCTATCCCATAGCACATTTTGCAGAAAATTGTGATTAGGATCACATCAATGGAAAGAGGTTAGGGTACAAAGAGATTTGTAAAAGCGCAAATCTATCCCATAGCACATTTTACAGAAAATTGTGATTAGGATCACATCAATGGAAAGAGGTTAGGGTACAAAGAGATTTGTAAAAGCGCAAATCTATCCCATAGCACATTTTTCAGAAAATTGTGATTAGGATCACATCAATGGAAAGAGGTTAGGGTACAAAGAGATTTGTATAAGCGCAAATCTATCCCATAGCACATTTTGCAGAAAATTGTGATTAGGATCACATCAATGGAAAGAGGTTAGTGTACAAAGAGATTTGTAAAAGCGCAAATCTATCCCATAGCACATTTTGCAGAAAATTGTGATTAGGATCACATCAATGGAAAGAGGTTAGGGTACAAAGAGATTTGTAAAAGCGCAAATTCATCCCATAGCACATTTTTCAGAAAATTGTGATTAGGATCACATCAATGGAAAGAGGTTAGGGTACAAAGAGATTTGTAAAAGCGCAAATCTAACCCATAGCACATTTTTCAGAAAATTGTGATTATGATCACATCAATGGAAAGAGGTTAGGGTACAAAGAGATTTGTATAAGCGCAAATCTATCCCATAGCACATTTTGCAGAAAATTGTGATTAGGATCACATCAATGGAAAGAGGTTAGGGTACAAAGAGATTTGTAAAAGCGCAAATCTATCCCATAGCACATTTTTCAGAAAATTGTGATTAGGATCACATCAATGGAAAGAGGTTAGGGTACAAAGAGTTTTGTATAAGCGCAAATCTATGCCTTGGCACATTTTGCAGAAAATTGTGATTAGGATCACATCAATGGAAAGAGGTTAGGGTACAAAGAGATTTGTAAAAGCGCAAATTCATCCCATAGCACATTTTTCAGAAAATTGTGATTAGGATCACATCAATGGAAAGAGGTTAGGTTACAAAGAGATTTGTAAAAGCGCAAATCTATCCCATAGCACATTTTTCAGAAAATTGTGATTAGGATCACATCAATGGAAAGAGGTTAGGGTACAAAGAGATTTGTATAAGCGCAAATCTATCCCATAGCTCATTTTGCAGAAAATTGTGATTAGGATCACATCAATGGAAAGAGGTTAGTGTACAAAGAGATTTGTAAAAGCGCAAATCTATTCCATAGCACATTTTGCAGAAAATTGTGATTAGGATCACATCAATGGAAAGAGGTTAGGGTACAAAGAGATTTGTATAAGCGCAAATCTATCCCATAGCACATTTTGCAGAAAATTGTGATTATGATCACGTAAATGCAAAGAGGTTAGGGTACAAAAAGATTTGTATAAGCGCAAATCTATTCCATAGCACATTTTTCGGAAAATTGTGATTAGGATGACAGCAATGGAAAGAGGTTAGGGTACAAAGAGATTTGTAAAAGCGCAAATCTATCCCATAGCACATTTTTCAGAAAATTGTGATTAGGATCACATCAATGGAAAGAGGTTAGGTTATAAAGAGATTTGTAAAAGCGCAAATCTATCCCATAGCACATTTTTCAGAAAATTGTGATTAGGATCACATCAATGGAAAGAGGTTAGGGTGCAAAGAGATTTGTAAAAGCGCAAATCTATCCCATAGCACATTTTTCAGAAAATTGTGATTAGGATCACATCAATGGAAAGACGTTAGGGTACAAAGAGATTTGTAAAAGCGCAAATCTATCCCATAGCACATTTTTCAGAAAATTGTTATTAGGATCACATCAATGGAAAGAGGTTAGGGTACAAAGAGATTTGTATAAGCGCAAATCTATCCCATAGCACATTTTGCAGAAAATTGTGATTAGGATCACATCAATGGAAAGAGGTTAGTGTACAAAGAGATTTGTAAAAGCGCAAATCTATCCCATAGCACATTTTTCAGAAAATTGTGATTAGGATCACATCAATGGAAAGAGGTTAGGGTACAAAGAGATTTGTATAAGCGCAAATCTATACCATAGCACATTCTGCAGAAAATTGTGATTAGGATCACATCAATGGAAGGAGGTTAGTGTACAAAGAGATTTGTAAAAGCGCAAATCTATCACATAGCACATTTTGCAGGAAATTGTGATTAGGATCACATCAATGGAAAGAGGTTAGGGTACAAAAAGATTTGTAAAAGCACAAATCTATCCCATAGCACATTTTGCAGAAAATTGTGATTAGGATCACATCAATGGAAAGAGGTTAGGGTACAAAGAGATTTGTAAAAGCGCAAATCTATCCCATAGCACATTTTTCAGAAAATTGTGATTAGGATCACATCAATGGAAAGAGGTTAGTGTACAAAGAGATTTGTAAAAGCGCAAATCTATCCCATAGCACATTTTTCAGAAAATTGTGATTAGGATCACAACAATGGAAAGAGGTTAGGGTACAAAGAGATTTGTATAAGCGCAAATCTATCCCATAGCACATTTTGCAGAAAATTGTGATTAGGATCACATCAATGGAAAGAGGTTAGGGTACAAAGAGATTTGTAAAAGCGCAAATCTATCACATAGCACATTTTACAGAAAATTGTGATTAGGATCACATCAATGGAAAGAGGTTAGGGTACAAAGAGATTTGTAAAAGCGCAAATCTATCCCATAGCACATTTTTCAGAAAATTGTGATTAGGATCACATCAATGGAAAGAGGTTAGGGTACAAAGAGATTTGTATAAGCGCAAATCTATCCCATAGCACATTTTGCAGAAAATTGTGATTAGGATCACATCAATGGAAAGAGGTTAGTGTACAAAGAGATTTGTAAAAGCGCAAATCTATCCCATAGCACATTTTGCAGAAAATTGTGATTAGGATCACATCAATGGAAAGAGGTTAGGGTACAAAGAGATTTGTAAAAGCGCAAATTCATCCCATAGCACATTTTTCAGAAAATTGTGATTAGGATCACATCAATGGAAAGAGGTTAGGGTACAAAGAGATTTGTAAAAGCGCAAATCTAACCCATAGCACATTTTTCAGAAAATTGTGATTATGATCACATCAATGGAAAGAGGTTAGGGTACAAAGAGATTTGTATAAGCGCAAATCTATCCCATAGCACATTTTGCAGAAAATTGTGATTAGGATCACATCAATGGAAAGAGGTTAGGGTACAAAGAGATTTGTAAAAGCGCAAATCTATCCCATAGCACATTTTTCAGAAAATTGTGATTAGGATCACATCAATGGAAAGAGGTTAGGGTACAAAGAGTTTTGTATAAGCGCAAATCTATGCCTTGGCACATTTTGCAGAAAATTGTGATTAGGATCACATCAATGGAAAGAGGTTAGGGTACAAAGAGATTTGTAAAAGCGCAAATTCATCCCATAGCACATTTTTCAGAAAATTGTGATTAGGATCACATCAATGGAAAGAGGTTAGGTTACAAAGAGATTTGTAAAAGCGCAAATCTATCCCATAGCACATTTTTCAGAAAATTGTGATTAGGATCACATCAATGGAAAGAGGTTAGGGTACAAAGAGATTTGTATAAGCGCAAATCTATCCCATAGCTCATTTTGCAGAAAATTGTGATTAGGATCACATCAATGGAAAGAGGTTAGTGTACAAAGAGATTTGTAAAAGCGCAAATCTATTCCATAGCACATTTTGCAGAAAATTGTGATTAGGATCACATCAATGGAAAGAGGTTAGGGTACAAAGAGATTTGTATAAGCGCAAATCTATCCCATAGCACATTTTGCAGAAAATTGTGATTATGATCACGTAAATGCAAAGAGGTTAGGGTACAAAAAGATTTGTATAAGCGCAAATCTATTCCATAACACATTTTTCGGAAAATTGTGATTAGGATGACAGCAATGGAAAGAGGTTAGGGTACAAAGAGATTTGTAAAAGCGCAAATCTATCCCATAGCACATTTTTCAGAAAATTGTGATTAGGATCACATCAATGGAAAGAGGTTAGGTTATAAAGAGATTTGTAAAAGCGCAAATCTATCCCATAGCACATTTTTCAGAAAATTGTGATTAGGATCACATCAATGGAAAGAGGTTAGGGTGCAAAGAGATTTGTAAAAGCGCAAATCTATCCCATAGCACATTTTTCAGAAAATTGTGATTAGGATCACATCAATGGAAAGACGTTAGGGTACAAAGAGATTTGTAAAAGCGCAAATCTATCCCATAGCACATTTTTCAGAAAATTGTTATTAGGATCACATCAATGGAAAGAGGTTAGGGTACAAAGAGATTTGTATAAGCGCAAATCTATCCCATAGCACATTTTGCAGAAAATTGTGATTAGGATCACATCAATGGAAAGAGGTTAGTGTACAAAGAGATTTGTAAAAGCGCAAATCTATCCCATAGCACATTTTTCAGAAAATTGTGATTAGGATCACATCAATGGAAAGAGGTTAGGGTACAAAGAGATTTGTATAAGTGCAAATCTATCCCATAGCACATTTTGCAGAAAATTGTGATTAGGATCACATCAATGGAAAGAGGTTAGGGTACAAAGAGATTTGTAAAAGCGCAAATCTATCCCATAGCACATTTTTCAGAAAATTGTGATTAGGATCACATCAATGGAAAGAGGTTAGGGTACAAAGAGATTTGTAAAAGCTCAAATCTATCCCATAGCTCATTTTGCAGAAAATTGTGATTAGGATCACATCAATGGAAAGAGGTTAGGGTACATAGAGATTTGTAAAAGCCAAATCTATCCCATAGCACATTTTGCAGAAAATTGTGATTAGGATCACATCAATGGAAAGAGGTTAGGGTACAAAGAGATTTGTATAAGCGCAAATCTATCCCATAGCACATTTTGCAGAAAATTGTGATTAGGATCAAATCAATGGAAAGAGGTTAAGGTACAAAGAGATTTGTAATAGCGCAAATCTATCCCATAGCACATTTTCCAGAAAATTGTGATTAGGATCACATCAATGGAAAGAGGTTAGGGTACAAAGAGATTTGTATAAGCGCAAATCTATCCCATAGCACATTTTTCAGAAAATTGTGATTAGGATCACATCAATGGAAAGAGGTTAGGGTACAAAGAGAGTTGTAAAAGCGCAAATCTATCCCATAGCACATTTTGCAGAAAATTGTGATTAGGATCGCATCAATGGAAAGAGGTTAGGGTACAAAGAGTTTTGTATAAGCGCAAATCACTCCCATAGCACATTTTGCAGAAAATTGTGATTAGGATCACATAAATGCAAAGACGTTAGGGTACAAAGAGATTTGTAAAAGCGCAAATCTATCCCATAGCACATTTTTCAGAAAATTGTGATTAGGATCACATCAATGGAAAGAGGTTAGGGTACAAAGAGATTTGTATAAGCACAAATCTATCCCATAGCACATTTTGCAGAAAATTGTGATTAGGATCACATCAATGGAAAGAGGTTAGGGTACAAAGAGATTTGTATAAGCACAAATCTATCCCATAGCACATTTTGCAGAAAATTGTGATTAGGATCACATCAATGGAAAGAGGTTAGGGTACAAAGAGTTTTGTATAAGCGCAAATCTATCCCATAGCACATTTTGCAGAAAATTGTGATTAGGATCACATCAATGGAAAGAGGTTAGGGTACAAAGAGATTTGTAAAAGCGCAAATTCATCCCATAGCACATTTTTCAGAAAATTGTGATTAGGATCACATCAATGGAAAGAGGTTAGGTTACAAAGAGATTTGTAAAAGCGCAAATCTATCCCATAGCACATTTTTCAGAAAATTGTGATTAGGATCACATCAATGGAAAGAGGTTAGGGTACAAAGAGATTTGTGTAAGCGCAAATCTATCCCATAGCACATTTTGCAGAAAATTGTGATTAGGATCACATCAATGGAAAGAGGTTAGTGTACAAAGAGATTTGTAAAAGCGCAAATCTATCCCATAGCACATTTTGCAGAAAATTGTGATTAGGATCACATCAATGGAAAGAGGTTAGGGTACAAAGAGATTTGTATAAGCGCAAATCTATCCCATAGCACATTTTGCAGAAAATTGTGATTAGGATCACATCAATGGAAAGAGGTTAGGGTACAAAGAGATTTGTATAAGCGCAAATCTATCCCATAGCACATTTTGCAGAAAATTGTGATTAGGATCACATCAATGGAAAGAGGTTAGTGTACAAAGAGATTTGTAAAAGCGCAAATCTATCCCATAGCACATTTTGCAGAAAATTGTGATTAGGATCACATCAATGGAAAGAGGTTAGGGTACAAAGAGATTTGTATAAGCGCAAATCAATCCCATAGCACATTTTGCAGGAAATTGTGATTAGGATCACATCAATGGAAAGAGGTTAGGGTACAAAAAGGTTTGTAAAAGCACAAATCTATCCCATAGCACATTTTACAGAAAATTGTGATTAGGATCACATCAATGGAAAGAGGTTAGGGTACAAAGAGATTTGTAAATGCACAAATCTATCCCATAGCACATTTTGCAGAAAATTTTGATCAGGATCAAATCAATGAAAAGAGGTTAGGGTACAAAGAGATTTGTATAAGAGCAAATCACTCCCATAGCTCATTTTGCAGAAAATTGTGATTAGGATCACATCAATGGAAAGGGGTTAGAGTACAAAGAGGTTTGTAAAAGCCAAATCTATCCCATAGCACATTTTGCAGAAAATTGTGATTAGGATCACATAAATGGAAAGAGGTTAGTGTACAAAGAGATTTGTAAAAGCGCAAATCTATCCCATAGCATATTTTTCAGAAAATTGTGATTAGGATCACATCAATGGAAAGAGGTTAGGGTACAAAGAGATTTGTAAAAGCGCAAATCTATCCCATAGCACATTTTTCAGAAAATTGTGATTAGGATCACATCAATGGAAAGAGGTTAGGTTACAAAGAGATTTGTATAAGCGCAAATCTATCGCATAGCACATTTTGCAGAAAATTGTGATTAGGATCACATCAATGGAAAGAGGTTAGGGTACAAAGAGATTTGTAAAAGCGCAAATCTATCCCATAGCACATTTTTCTGAAAATTGTGATTAGGATCACATCAATGGAAAGAGGTTAGGGTACAAAGAGATTTGTATAAGCGCAAATCTATCCCATACCACATTTTGCAGAAAATTGTGATTAGGATCACATCAATGGAAAGAGGTTAGGGTACAAAGAGATTTGTAAAAGCACAAATCTATCCCATAGCACATTTTTCAAAAAATTGTGATTAAGATCATATAAATGAAAAGAGGTTAGGGCACGAAGGAATTTGTAAAAGCGCAAATCACTCCCATAGCACATTTTGCAGAAACGTGTGATCAGGGTCACATCAATGGAAAGAGGTTAGGGTACAAAGAGATTTGTAAAAGCGCAAATCTATCCCATAGCACATTTTTCAGAAAATTGTGATTAGGATCACATCAATGGAAAGAGGTTAGGGTACAAAGAGATTTGTAAAAGCGCAAATCTATCCCATAGCACATTTTGCAGAAAAGTGTGATCAGGATCAAATTAATGAAAAGAGGTTAGGGTACAAAGAGATTTGTAAAAGCGCAAATCTATCCCATAGCACATTTTGGAGAAAATTGTGATTATGATCACATAAATGCAAAGAGGTTATGGTACAAAGAGATTTGTATAAGCGCAAATCTATCCCATACCACATTTTGCAGAAAATTGTGATTAGGATCACATCAATGGAAAGAGGTTAGGGTACAAAGAGATTTGTAAAAGCGCAAATCTATCCCATAGCACATTTTTCAGAAAATCGTGATTAAGATCACATCAATGGAAAGTGGTTAGTGTACATAGAGATTTGTATAAGCGCAAATCTATCCCATAGCACATTTTGCAGAAAATTGTGATTAGGATCATATAAATGAAAAGAGGTTAGGGTACGAAGGAATTTGTAAAAGCGCAAATCACTCCCATAACACATTTTGCAGAAAATTGTGATTATGATCACATAAATGGAAAGAGGTTAGGGTACAAAGAGATTTGTATAAGCGCAAATCTATCCCATAGCACATTTTTCAGAAAATTGTGATTAGGGTCACATCAATGGAAAGAGGTTAGGGTACAAAGAGATTTGTAAAAGCGCAAATCTATCCCATAGCACATTTTTCAGAAAATTGTGATTAGGGTCACATCAATGGAAAGAGGTTAGGGTACAAAGAGATTTGTAAAAGCGCAAATCTATCCCATAGCACATTTTTCAGAAAATTGTGATTAGGATCACATCAATGGAGAGAGGTTAGGGTACAAAGAGATTTGTATAAGTGCAAATCTATCCCATAGCACATTTTGCAGAAAATTGTGATTAGGATCACATCAATGGAAAGAGGTTAGTGTACAAAGAGACTTGTAAAAGCGCAAATCTATCCCATAGCACATTTTTCAGAAAATTGTGATTAGGATCACATCAATGGAAAGAGGTTAGGGTACAAAGAGATTTGTAAAAGCGCAAATTCATCCCATAGCACATTTTTCAGAAAATTGTGATTAGGATCACATCAATGGAAAGAGGTTAGGGTACAAAGAGATTTGTAAAAGGGCAAATCTATCCCATAGCACATTTTTCAGAAAATTGTGATTAGGATCACATCAATGGAAAGAGGTTAGGGTACAAAGAGATTTGTATAAGCGCAAATCTATTACATAGCACATTTTGCAGAAAATTGTGATTAGGATCACATCAATGGAAAGAGGTTAGGGTACAAAGAGATTTGTATAAGCGCAAATCTATCCCATAGCACATTTTGCAGAAAATTGTGATTAGGATCACATCAATGGAAAGAGGTTAGTGTACAAAGAGATTTGTAAAAGCGCAAATCTATCACATAGCACATTTTGCAGGAAATTGTGATTAGGATCACATCAATGGAAAGAGGTTAGGGTACACAGAGATTTGTATAAGCGCAAATTTATCCCATAGCACATTTTGCAGAAAATTGTGATTAGGATCACATCAATGGAAAGAGGTTAGTGTACAAAAAGATTTGTAAAAGCGCAAATCTATCACATAGCACATTTTGCAGGAAATTGTGATTAGGATCACATCAATGGAAAGAGGTTAGGGTACAAAAAGATTTGTAAAAGCACAAATCTATCCCATAGCACATTTTGCAGAAAATTGTGATTAGGATCACATCAATGGAAAGAGGTTAGGGTACAAAGAGATTTGTATAAGCGCAAATCTATCCCAAAGCACATTTTGGAGAAAATTGTGATTATGATCACATAAATGCAAAGAGGTTATGGTACAAAGAGATTTGTATAAGCGCAAATCTATCCCATACCACATTTTGCAGAAAATTGTGATTAGGATCACATCAATGGAAAGAGGTTAGGGTACAAAGAGATTTGTAAAAGCGCAAATCTATCCCATAGCACATTTTTCAGAAAATCGTGATTAAGATCACATCAATGGAAAGTGGTTAGTGTACATAGAGATTTGTATAAGCGCAAATCTATCCCATAGCACATTTTGCAGAAAATTGTGATTAGGATCATATAAATGAAAAGAGGTTAGGGTACGAAGGAATTTGTAAAAGCGCAAATCACTCCCATAACACATTTTGCAGAAAATTGTGATTATGATCACATAAATGGAAAGAGGTTAGGGTACAAAGAGATTTGTATAAGCGCAAATCTATCCCATAGCACATTTTGCAGAAAATTGTGATGAGGATCTTATAAATGGAATGAGGTTAGTGTACAAAGAGATTTGTAAAAGCGCAAATCTATCCCATAGCACATTTTTCAGAAAATTGTGATTAGGGTCACATCAATGGAAAGAGGTTAGGGTACAAAGAGATTTGTAAAAGCTCAAATCTATCCCATAGCACATTTTTCAGAAAATTGTGATTAGGATCACATCAATGGAAAGAGGTTAGGGTACAAAGAGATTTGTATAAGTGCAAATCTATCCCATAGCACATTTTGCAGAAAATTGTGATTAGGATCACATCAATGGAAAGAGGTTAGTGTACAAAGAGACTTGTAAAAGCGCAAATCTATCCCATAGCACATTTTTCAGAAAATTGTGATTAGTATCACATCAATGGAAAGAGGTTAGGGTACAAAGAGATTTGTAAAAGCGCAAATTCATCCCATAGCACATTTTTCAGAAAATTGTGATTAGGATCACATCAATGGAAAGAGGTTAGGGTACAAAGAGATTTGTAAAAGCGCAAATCTATCCCATAGCACATTTTTCAGAAAATTTTGATTAGGATCACATCAATGGAAAGAGGTTAGGGTACAAAGAGATTTGTATAAGCGCAAATCTATTACATAGCACATTTTGCAGAAAATTGTGATTAGGATCACATCAATGGAAAGAGGTTAGGGTACAAAGAGATTTGTATAAGCGCAAATCTATCCCATAGCACATTTTGCAGAAAATTGTAATTAGGATCACATCAATGGAAAGAGGTTAGTGTACAAAGAGATTTGTAAAAGCGCAAATCTATCCCATAGCACATTTTGCAGAAAATTGTGATTAGGATCACATCAATGGAAAGAGGTTAGGGTACAAAGAGATTTGTATAAGCGCAAATCTATCCCATAGCACATTTTGCAGAAAATTGTGATTAGGATCACATCAATGGAAAGAGGTTAGTGTACAAAGAGATTTGTAAAAGCGCAAATCTATCACATAGCACATTTTGCAGAAAATTGTGATTAGGATCACATCAATGGAAAGAGGTTAGGGTACAAAGAGATTTGTAAAAGCGCAAATCTATCCCATAGCACATTTTTCAGAAAATTGTTATTAGGATCACATCAATGGAAAGAGGTTAGTGTACAAAGAGATTTGTAAAAGCGCAAATCTATCACATAGCACATTTTGCAGAAAATTGTGATTAGGATCACATCAATGGAAAGAGGTTAGGGTACAAAGAGATTTGTATAAGCGCAAATCTATCCCATAGCACATTTTGCAGAAAATTGTGATTAGGATCACATCAATGGAAAGAGGTTAGGGTACAAAGAGATTTGTAAAAGCGCAAATCTATCCCATAGCACATTTTTCAGAAAATTGTGATTAGGATCACATCAATGGAAAGAGGTTAGGGTACAAAGAGATTTGTAAAAGCGCAAATCTATCCCATAGCACATTTTTCAGAAAATTGTGATTAGGATCACAACAATGGAAAGAGGTTAGGGTACAAAGAGATTTGTATAAGCGCAAATCTATCCCATAGCACATTTTGCAGAAAATTGTGATTATGATCACATAAATGCAAAGAGGTTAGGGTACAAAGAGATTTGTATAAGCGCAAATCTATCCCATAGCACATTTTACAGAAAATTGTGATTAGGATCACATCAATGGAAAGAGGTTAGGGTACAAAGAGATTTGTAAAAGCGCAAATCTATCCCATAGCACATTTTTCAGAAAATTGTGATTAGGATCACATCAGTGGAAAGAGGTTAGGGTACAAAGAGATTTGTATAAGCGCAAATCTATCCCATAGCACATTTTGCAGAAAATTGTGATTAGGATCACAACAATGGAAAGAGGTTAGTGTACAAAGAGATTTGTAAAAGCGCAAATCTATCCCATAGCACATTTTTCAGAAAATTGTGATTAGGATCACATCAATGGAAAGAGGTTAGGGTACAAAGAGATTTGTAAAAGCGCAAATTCATTCCATAGCACATTTTTCAGAAAATTGTGATTAGGATCACATCAATGAAAAGAGGTTAGGGTACAAAGAGATTTGTAAAAGCGCAAATCTATCCCATAGCACATTTTTCAGAAAATTGTGATTAGGATCACATCAATGGAAATAGGTTAGGGTACAAAGAGATTTGTATAAGCGCAAATCTATCCCATAGCACATTTTGCAGAAAATTGTGATTAGGATCACAACAATGGAAAGAGGTTAGGGTACAAAGAGATTTGTAAAAGCGCAAATCTATCCCATAGCACATTTTTCAGAAAATTGTGATTAGGACCACATCAATGGAAAGAGGTTAGGGTACAAAGAGTTTTGTATAAGCGCAAATCTATCCCATAGCACATTTTGCAGAAAATTGTGATTAGGATCACATCAATGGAAAGAGGTTAGGGTACAAAGAGATTTGTAAAAGCGCAAATTCATCCCATAGCACATTTTTCAGAAAATTGTGATTAGGATCACATCAATGGAAAGAGGTTAGGGTACAAAGAGATTTGTAAAAGCGCAAATCTATCCCATAGCACATTTTTCAGAAAATTGTGATTAGGATCACATCAATGGAAAGAGGTTAGGTTACAAAGAGATTTGTATAAGCGCAAATCTATCCCATAGCACATTTTGCAGAAAATTGTGATTAGGATCACATCAATGGAAAGAGGTTAGTGTACAAAGAGATTTGTAAAAGGGCAAATCTATCCCATAGCACATTTTGCAGAAAATTGTGATTAGGATCACATCAATGGAAAGAGGTTAGGGTACAAAGAGATTTGTATAGGCGCAAATCTATCCCATAGCACATTTTGCAGAAAATTGTGATTAGGATCACATCAATGGAAAGAGGTTAGTGTACAAAGAGATTTGTAAAAGCGAAAATCTATCACATAGCACATTTTGCAGGAAATTGTGATTAGGATCACATCAATGGAAAGAGGTTAGGGTACAAAAAGATTTGTAAAAGCACAAATCTATCCCATAGCACATTTTACAGAAAATTGTGATTAGGATCACATCAATGGAAAGAGGAAAGAGGTTAGGGTACAAAGAGATTTGTAAAAGCGCAAATCTATCCCATAGCACATTTTTCAGAAAATTGTGATTAGGATCACATCAATGGAAAGAGGTTAGGGTACAAAGAGATTTGTAAAAGCGCAAATCTATCCCATAGCACATTTTTCAGAAAATTGTGATTAGGATCACAACAATGGTAACAGGTTAGGGTACAAAGAGATTTGGAAAAGCGCAAATCTATCCCATAGCACATTTTTCAGAAAATTGTGATAATGATCACATAAATGCAAAGAGGTTAGGGTACAAAGAGATTTGTATAAGCGCAAATCTATCCCATAGCACATTTTTCAGAAAATTGTGATTAGGATCAAATCAATGGAAAGAGGTTAGGGTTCAAAGAGATTTGTAAAAGCGCAAATCTATCCCATAGCACATTTTTCAGAAAATTGTGATTAGGATCACATCAATGGAAAGAGGTTAGGTTATAAAGAGATTTGTAAAAGCGCAAATCTATCCCATAGCACATTTTTCAGAAAATTGTGATTAGGATCACATCAATGGAAAGAGGTTAGGGTGCAAAGAGATTTGTAAAAGCGCAAATCTATCCCATAGCACATTTTTCAGAAAATTCTGATTAGGATCACATCAATGGAAAGAGGTTAGGGTACAAAGAGATTTGTAAAAGCGCAAATCTATCCCATAGCACATTTTTCAGAAAATTGTGATTAGGATCACATCAATGGAAAGAGGTTAGGGTACAAAGAGATTTGTATAAGCGCAAATCTATCCCATAGCACATTTTGCAGAAAATTGTGATTAGGATCACATCAATGGAAAGAGGTTAGTGTACAAAGAGATTTGTAAAAGCGCAAATCTATCCCATAGCACATTTTTCAGAAAATTGTGATTAGGATCACGACAATGGAAAGAGGTTAGGGTACAAAGAGATTTGTATAAGCGCAAATCTATCCCATAGCACATTTTTCAGAAAATTGTGATTATGATCACATAAATGCAAAGAGGTTAGGGTACAAAGAGATTTGTATAAGCGCAAATCTATCCCATAGCACATTTTACAGAAAATTGTGATTAGGATCACATCAATGGAAAGAGGTTAGGGTACAAAGAGATTTGTAAAAGCGCAAATCTATCCCATAGCACATTTTTCAGAAAATTGTGATTAGGATCACATCAATGGAAAGAGGTTAGGGTACAAAGAGATTTGTATAAGCGCAAATCTATCCCATAGCACATTTTTCAGAAAATTGTGATTAGGATCACATCAATGGAAAGAGGTTAGGGTACAAAGAGATTTGTAAAAGCGCAAATTCATCCCATAGCACATTTTTCAGAAAATTGTGATTAGGATCACATCAATGAAAAGAGGTTAGGGTACAAAGAGATTTGTAAAAGCGCAAATCTATCCCATAGCACATTTCTCAGAAAATTGTGATTAGGATCACATCAATGGAAATAGGTTAGGGTACAAAGAGATTTGTATAAGCGCAAATCTATCCCATAGCACATTTTGCAGAAAATTGTGATTAGGATCACAACAATGGAAAGAGGTTAGGGTACAAAGAGATTTGTAAAAGCGCAAATCTATCCCATAGCACATTTTTCAGAAAATTGTGATTAGGACCACATCAATGGAAAGAGGTTAGGGTACAAAGAGTTTTGTATAAGCGCAAATCTATCCCATAGCACATTTTGCAGAAAATTGTGATTAGGATCACATCAATGGAAAGAGGTTAGGGTACAAAGAGATTTGTAAAAGCGCAAATTCATCCCATAGCACATTTTTCAGAAAATTGTGATTAGGATCACATCAATGGAAAGAGGTTAGGGTACAAAGAGATTTGTAAAAGCGCAAATCTATCCCATAGCACATTTTTCAGAAAATTGTGATTAGGATCACATCAATGGAAAGAGGTTAGGTTACAAAGAGATTTGTATAAGCGCAAATCTATCCCATAGCACATTTTGCAGAAAATTGTGATTAGGATCACATCAATGGAAAGAGGTTAGTGTACAAAGAGATTTGTAAAAGGGCAAATCTATCCCATACCACATTTTGCAGAAAATTGTGATTAGGATCACATCAATGGAAAGAGGTTAGGGTACAAAGAGATTTGTATAGGCGCAAATCTATCCCATAGCACATTTTGCAGAAAATTGTGATTAGGATCACATCAATGGAAAGAGGTTAGTGTACAAAGAGATTTGTAAAAGCGCAAATCTATCACATAGCACATTTTGCAGGAAATTGTGATTAGGATCACATCAATGGAAAGAGGTTAGGGTACAAAAAGATTTGAAAAGCACAAATCTATCCCATAGCACATTTTACAGAAAATTGTGATTAGGATCACATCAATGGAAAGAGGAAAGAGGTTAGGGTACAAAGAGATTTGTAAAAGCGCAAATCTATCCCATAGCACATTTTTCAGAAAATTGTGATTAGGATCACATCAATGGAAAGAGGTTAGGGTACAAAGAGATTTGTAAAAGCGCAAATCTATCCCATAGCACATTTTTCAGAAAATTGTGATTAGGATCACATCAATGGAAAGAGGTTAGGGTACAAAGAGGTTTGTAAAAGCCAAATCTATCCCATAGCACATTTTGCAGAAAATTGTGATTAGGATCACATCAATGGAAAGAGGTTAGGGTACAAAGAGATTTGTAAAAGCGCAAATCTATCCCATAGCACATTTTTCAGAAAATTGTGATTAGGATCACATCAATGGAAAGAGGTTAGGGTACAAAGAGATTTGTAAAAGCGCAAATCTATCCCATAGCACATTTTTCAGAAAATTGTGATTAGGATCACATCAATGGAAAGAGGTTAGGGTACAAAGAGATTTGTAAAAGCGCAAATCTATCCCATAGCACATTTTTCAGAAAATTGTGATTAGGATCACATCAATGGAAAGAGGTTAGGGTACAAAGAGATTTGTATAAGCGCAAATCTATCCCATAGCACATTTTGCAGAAAATTGTGATTAGGATCACATCAATGGAAAGAGGTTAGTGTACAAAGAGATTTGTAAAAGCGCAAATCTATCCCATAGCACATTTTTCAGAAAATTGTGATTAGGATCACGACAATGGAAAGAGGTTAGGGTACAAAGAGATTTGTATAAGCGCAAATCTATCCCATAGCACATTTTGCAGAAAATTGTGATTATGATCACATAAATGCAAAGAGGTTAGGGTACAAAGAGATTTGTATAAGCGCAAATCTATCCCATAGCACATTTTACAGAAAATTGTGATTAGGATCACATCAATGGAAAGAGGTTAGGGTACAAAGAGATTTGTAAAAGCGCAAATCTATCCCATAGCACATTTTTCAGAAAATTGTGATTAGGATCACATCAATGGAAAGAGGTTAGGGTACAAAGAGATTTGTATAAGCGCAAATCTATCCCATAGCACATTTTTCAGAAAATTGTGATTAGGATCACATCAATGGAAAGAGGTTAGGGTACAAAGAGATTTGTAAAAGCGCAAATTCATCCCATAGCACATTTTTCAGAAAATTGTGATTAGGATCACATCAATGAAAAGAGGTTAGGGTACAAAGAGATTTGTAAAAGCGCAAATCTATCCCATAGCACATTTCTCAGAAAATTGTGATTAGGATCACATCAATGGAAATAGGTTAGGGTACAAAGAGATTTGTATAAGCGCAAATCTATCCCATAGCACATTTTGCAGAAAATTGTGATTAGGATCACAACAATGGAAAGAGGTTAGGGTACAAAGAGATTTGTAAAAGCGCAAATCTATCCCATAGCACATTTTTCAGAAAATTGTGATTAGGACCACATCAATGGAAAGAGGTTAGGGTACAAAGAGTTTTGTATAAGCGCAAATCTATCCCATAGCACATTTTGCAGAAAATTGTGATTAGGATCACATCAATGGAAAGAGGTTAGGGTACAAAGAGATTTGTAAAAGCGCAAATTCATCCCATAGCACATTTTTCAGAAAATTGTGATTAGGATCACATCAATGGAAAGAGGTTAGGGTACAAAGAGATTTGTAAAAGCGCAAATCTATCCCATAGCACATTTTTCAGAAAATTGTGATTAGGATCACATCAATGGAAAGAGGTTAGGTTACAAAGAGATTTGTATAAGCGCAAATCTATCCCATAGCACATTTTGCAGAAAATTGTGATTAGGATCACATCAATGGAAAGAGGTTAGTGTACAAAGAGATTTGTAAAAGGGCAAATCTATCCCATACCACATTTTGCAGAAAATTGTGATTAGGATCACATCAATGGAAAGAGGTTAGGGTACAAAGAGATTTGTATAGGCGCAAATCTATCCCATAGCACATTTTGCAGAAAATTGTGATTAGGATCACATCAATGGAAAGAGGTTAGTGTACAAAGAGATTTGTAAAAGCGCAAATCTATCACATAGCACATTTTGCAGGAAATTGTGATTAGGATCACATCAATGGAAAGAGGTTAGGGTACAAAAAGATTTGAAAAGCACAAATCTATCCCATAGCACATTTTACAGAAAATTGTGATTAGGATCACATCAATGGAAAGAGGAAAGAGGTTAGGGTACAAAGAGATTTGTAAAAGCGCAAATCTATCCCATAGCACATTTTTCAGAAAATTGTGATTAGGATCACATCAATGGAAAGAGGTTAGGGTACAAAGAGATTTGTAAAAGCGCAAATCTATCCCATAGCACATTTTTCAGAAAATTGTTATTAGGATCACAACAATGGTAACAGGTTAGGGTACAAAGAGATTTGGAAAAGCGCAAATCTATCCCATAGCAAATTTTGCAGAAAATTGTGATTAGGATCACATCAATGGAAAGAGGTTAGGGTACAAAGAGATTTGTAAAAGCGCAAATCTATCCCATAGCACATTTTTCAGAAAATTGTGATTAGGATCACATCAATGGAAAGAGGTTAGGGTACAAAGAGATTTGTATAAGCGCAAATCTATCCCATAGCACATTTTTCAGAAAATTGTGATTAGGATCGCATCAATGGAAAGAGGTTAGGGTACAAAGAGAGTTGTAAAAGCGCAAATCTATCCCATAGCACATTTTGCAGAAAATTGTGATTAGGATCGCATCAATGGAAAGAGGTTAGGGTACAAAGAGTTTTGTATAAGCGCAAATCACTCCCATAGCACATTTTGCAGAAAGTTGTGATTAGGATCACATAAATGCAAAGACGTTAGGGTACAAAGAGATTTGTAAAAGCGCAAATCTATCCCATAGCACATTTTGCAGAAAATTGTGATTAGGATCACATAAATGCAAAGAGGTTAGGGTACAAAGAGATTTGTAAAAGCGCAAATCTATCCCATAGCACATTTTGTAGAAAATTGTGATAAGGATCACATAAATGGAAAGAGGTTAGGGTACTAAGAGACTTGTAAAAGCGCAAATCTATCCCATAGCACATTTTTCAGAAAATTGTGATTAGGATCACATAAATGGAAAGAGGTTAGGGTACAAAGAGATTTGTAAAAGCACAAATCTATCCCAACGCACATTTTGCAGAAAATTGTGATCAGGATCAAATCAATGAAAAGAGGTTAGGGAACAAAGAGATTTGTATAAGCGCAAATCACTCCCATAGCACATTTTGCAGAAAATTGTGATTAGGATCACATAAATGCAAAGAGGTTAGGGTACAAAGAGATTTGTAAAAGCGCAAATCTATCCCATAGCACATTTTTCAGAAAATTGTGATTAGGATCACATCAATGGAAAGAGGTAAGGGTACAAAGAGATTTGTAAAAGCGCAAATTCATTCCATAGCACATTTTTCAGAAAATTGTGATTAGGATCACATCAATGGAAGGAGGTTATGGTACAAAGAGATTTGTATAAGCGCAAATCTATCCCATAGCACATTTTGCAGAAAATTGTGATTAGGATCACATCAATGGAAAGAGGTTAGGGTACAAAGAGATTTGTAAAAGCGCAAATCTATCCCATAGCACATTTTTCAGAAAATTGTAATTAGGATCACATCAATGGAAAGAGGTTAGGGTACATAGAGATTTGTATAAGCGCAAATCTATCCCATAGCACATTTTGCAGAAAATTGTGATTAGGATCATATAAATGAAAAGAGGTTAGGGTACGAAGGAATTTGTAAAAGCGGAAATCACTCCCATAACACATTTTGCAGAAAATTGTGATTATGATCACATAAATGGAAAGAGGTTAGGGTACAAAGAGATTTGTATAAGCGCAAATCTATCCCATAGCACATTTTGCAGAAAATTGTGATGAGGATCTTATAAATGGAAAGAGGTTAGGGTACAAAGAGATTTGTAAAAGCGCAAATCTATCCCATAGCACATTTTTCAGAAAATTGTGATTAGGATCACATCAATGGAAAGAGGTTAGGGTACAAAGAGATTTGTAAAAGCGCAAATCTATCCCATAGCACATTTTTTAGAAAATTGTGATTAGGATCACATCAATGGAAAGAGGTTAGGGTACAAAGAGATTTGTATAAGCGCAAATCTATCCCATAGCACATTTTGCAGAAAATTGTGATTAGGATCACATCAATGGAAAGAGGTTAGGGTACAAAGAGATTTGTAAAAGCGCAAATCTATCCCATAGCACATTTTTCAGAAAATTGTGATTAGGATCACATCAATGGAAAGAGGCTAGGGTACAAAGAGATTTGTATAAGCGCAAATCTATCCCATAGCACATTTTGCAGAAAATTGTGATTAGGATCGCATCAATGGAAAGAGGTTAGGGTACAAAGAGATTTGTAAAAGCGCAAATCTATCCCATAGCACATTTTTCAGAAAATTGTGATTAGGATCACATCAATGGAAAGAGGTTAGGGTACAAAGAGATTTGTATAAGCGCAAATCTATCCCATAGCACATTTTGCAGAAAATTGTGATCAGGATCAAATCAATGAAAAGAGGTTAGTGTACAAAGAGATTTGTAAAAGCGCAAATCTATCCCATAGCACATTTTTCAGAAAATTGTTATTAGGATCACATCAATGGAAAGAGGTTAGGGTACAAAGAGATTTGTAAAAGCGCAAATCTATCCCATAGCACATTTTTCAGAAAATTGTGATTAGGATCACATCAATGGAAAGAGGTTAGGGTACAAAGAGATTTGTAAAAGCGCAAATCTATCCCATAGCACATTTTGCAGAAAATTGTGATCAGGATCAAATCAATGAAAAGAGGTTAGTGTACAAAGAGATTTGTAAAAGCGCAAATCTATCCCATAGCACATTTATCAGAAAATTGTTATTAGTATCACATCAATGGAAAGAGGTTAGGGTACAAAGAGATTTGTAAAAGCGCAAATCTATCCCATAGCACATTTTTCAAAAAATTGTGTTTAGGATCATATAAATGAAAAGAGGTTAGGGTACGAAGGAATTTGTAAAAGCGCAAATCACTCCCATAGCACATTTTGAAGAAAAGTGTGATCAGGATCACATCAATGGAAAGAGGTTAGGGTACAAAGAGATTTGTAAAAGCGCAAATTCATCCCATAGCACATTTTTCAGAAAATTGTGATTAGGATCACATCAATGGAAAGAGGTTAGGGTACAAAGAGATTTGTAAAAGCGCAAATCTATCCCATAGCACATTTTTCAGAAAATTGTGATTAGGATCACATCAATGGAAAGAGGTTAGGGTACAAAGAGATTTGTATAAGCGCAAATCTATCCCATAGCACATTTTGCAGAAAATTGTGATTAGGATCACATCAATGGAAAGAGGTTAGGGTACAAAGAGATTTGTATAAGCGCAAATCTATCCCATAGCACATTTTGCAGAAAATTGTGATTATGATCACATAAATGCAAAGAGGTTAGGGTACAAAGAGATTTGTATAAGCGCAAATCTATCCCATAGCACATTTTTCAGAAAATTGTGATTAGGATCACATCAATGGAAAGAGGTTAGGGTACAAAGAGATTTGTAAAAGCGCAAATCTATCCCATAGCACATTTTTCAGAAAATTGTGATTAGGATCACATCAATGGAAAGAGGTTAGGTTATAAAGAGATTTGTAAAAGCGCAAATCTATCCCATAGCACATTTTTCAGAAAATTGTGATTAGGATCACATCAATGGAAAGAGGTTAGGTTGCAAAGAGATTTGTAAAACCGCAAATCTATCCCATAGCACATTTTTCAGAAAATTGTGATTAGGATCACATCAATGGAAAGAGGTTAGGGTACAAAGAGATTTGTATAAGTGAAAATCTATCCCATAGCACATTTTGCAGAAAATTGTGATTAGGATCACATCAATGGAAAGAGGTTAGTGTACAAAGAGACTTGTAAAAGCGCAAATCTATCCCATAGCACATTTTGCAGAAAATTGTGATTAGGATCACATCAATGGAAAGAGGTTAGTGTACAAAGAGATTTGTAAAAGCGCAAATCTATCCCATAGCACATTTTTCAGAAAATTGTGATTAGGATCACATCAATGGAAAGAGGTTAGGGTACAAAGAGATTTGTATAAGTGCAAATCTATCCCATAGCACATTTTGCAGAAAATTGTGATTAGGATCACATCAATGGAAAGAGGTTAGTGTACAAAGAGACTTGTAAAAGCGCAAATCTATCCCATAGCACATTTTGCAGAAAATTGTGATTAGGATCACATCAATGGAAAGAGGTTAGGGTACAAAGAGATATGTATAAGTGCAAATCTATCCCATAGCACATTTTGCAGAAAATTGTGATTAGGATCACATCAATGGAAAGAGGTTAGGGTGCAAAGAGATTTGTAAAAGCGCAAATCTATCCCATAGCACATTTTTCAGAAAATTGTGATTAGGATCACATCAATGGAAATAGGTTAGGGTACAAAGAGATTTGAAAAAGCGCAAATCTATCCCATAGCACATTTTTCAGAAAATAATGATTAGGATCACATCAATGGAAAGAGGTTAGTGTACAAAGAGATTTGTAAAAGCGCAAATCTATCCCATAGCACATTTTTCAGAAAATTGTGATTAGGATCACATCAATGGAAAGAGGTTAGGGTACAAAGAGATTTGTAAAAGCGCAAATCTATCCCATAGCACATTTTGCAGAAAATTGTGATTAGGATCACATCAATGGAAAGAGGTTAGGGTGCAAAGAGATTTGTAAAAGCGCAAATCTATCCCATAGCACATTTTTCAGAAAATTGTGATTAGGATCACATAAATGGAAATAGGTTAGGGTACAAAGAGATTTGTAAAAGCGCAAATCTATCCCATAGCACATTTTTCAGAAAATTGTGATTAGGATCACATCAATGGAAAGAGGTTAGGGTACAAAGAGATTTGTAAAAGCGCAAATCTATCCCATAGCACATTTTGCAGAAAATTGTGATTAGAATCACATCAATGGAAACAGGTTAAGGTACAAAGAGATTTGTAAAAGCGCAAATCTATCCCATAGCACATTTTTCAGAAAATTGTGATTAGGATCACATCAATGGAAAGAGGTTAGGGTACAAAGAGATTTGTATAAGCGCAAATCTATCCCATAGCACATTTTTCAGAACATTGTGATTAGGATCACATCAATGGAAAGAGGTTAGGGTACAAAGAGAGTTGTAAAAGCGCAAATCTATCCCATAGCACATTTTGCAGAAAATCGTGATTAGGATCGCATCAATGGAAAGAGGTTAGGGTACAAAGAGTTTTGTATAAGCGCAAATCACTCCCATAGCACATTTTGCAGAAAATTGTGATTAGGATCACATAAATGCAAAGACGTTAGGGTACAAAGAGATTTGTAAAAGCGCAAATCTATCCCATAGCACATTTTGCAGAAAATTGTGATTAGGATCACATAAATGCAAAGAGGTTAGGGTACAAAGAGATTTGTAAAAGCGCAAATCTATCCCATAGCACATTTTGTAGAAAATTGTGATAAGGATCACATAAATGGAAAGAGGTTAGGGTACTAAGAGACTTGTAAAAGCGCAAATCTATCCCATAGCACATTTTGCAGAAAATTGTGATTAGGATCACATAAATGGAAAGAGGTTAGGGTACAAAGAGATTTGTAAAAGCACAAATCTATCCCATAGCACATTTTGCAGAAAATTGTGATCAGGATCAAATCAATGAAAAGAGGTTAGGGTACAAAGAGATTTGTATAAGCGCAAATCACTCCCATAGCACATTTTGCAAAAAATTGTGATTAGGATCACATAAATGCAAAGAGGTTAGGGTACAAAGAGATTTGTAAAAGCGCAAATCTATCACATAGCACATTTTGTAAAAAATCGTGATAAGGATCACATAAATGGAAAGAGGTTAGGGTACAAAGAGACTTGTAAAAGCGCAAATCTATCCCATAGCACATTTTGCAGAAAATTGTGATTAGGATCACATAAATGGAAAGAGGTTAGTGTACAAAGAGATTTATAAAAGCACAAATCTATCCCATAGCACATTTTGCAGAAAATTGTGATAAGGATCAAATCAATGAAAAGAGGTTAGGGTACAAAGAGATTTGTATAAGCGCAAATCACTCCCATAGCACATTTTGCAGAAAATTGTGATTAGGATCACATCAATGGAAAGAGGTTAGAGTACAAAGAGGTTTGTAAAAGCCAAATCTATCCCATAGCACATTTTGCAGAAAATTGTGATTAGGATCACATCAATGGAAAGAGGTTAGGGTACAAAGAGATTTGTAAAAGCGCAAATCTATCCCATAGCACATTTTTCAGAAAATTGTGATTAGGATCACATCAATGGGAAGAGGTTAGGGTACAAAGAGATTTGTAAAAGCGCAAATCTATCCCATAACACATTTTCCAGAAAATTGTGATTAGGATCACATCAATGGAAAGAGGTTAGGGTACAAAGAGATTTGTAAAAGCGCAAATCTATCCCATAGCACATTTTTCAGAAAATTGTGATTAGGATCACATTAATGGAAAGAGGTTAGGGTACAAAGAGATTTGTATAAGCGCAAATCTATCCCATAGCACATTTTGCAGAAAATTGTGATTAGGATCACATCAATGGAAAGAGGTTAGGGTACAAAGAGATTTGTAAAAGCGCAAATCTATCCCATAGCACATTTTTCAGAAAATTGTGATTAGGATCACATCAATGGAAAGAGGTTAGGGTACAAAGAGATTTGTATAAGCGCAAATCTATCACAGAGCACATTTTGCAGAAAATTGTGATTATGATCACATAAATGCAAAGAGGTTAGGGTACAAAGAGATTTGTAAAAGCGCAAATCTATCCCATAGCACATTTTGCAGAAAATTGTGATTAGGATCACATAAATGCAAAGAGGTTAGGGTACAAAGAGATTTGTAAAAGCGCAAATCCATCCCATAGCACATTTTGCAGAAAATTGTGATAAGGATCACATAAATGGAAAGAGGTTAGGGTACTAAGAGACTTGTAAAAGCGCAAATCTATCCCATAGCACATTTTGCAGAAAATTGTGATTAGGATCACATAAATGGAAAGAGGTTAGGGTACAAAGAGATTTGTAAAAGCGCAAATCTATCCCATAGCACATTTTGCAGAAAATTGTGATTAGGATCACATCAATTGAAAGAGGTTAGGGTACAAAGAGATTTGTAAAAGCGCAAATCTATCCCATAGCACATTTTTCAGAAAATTGTGATTAGGATCACATCAATGGAAAGAGGTTAGGGTACAAAGAGATTTGTATAAGCGCAAATCTATTCCATAGCACATTTTGCAGAAAATTGTGATTAGGATCACATCAATGGAAAGAGGTTAGGGTACAAAGAGGTTTGTAAAAGCCAAATCTATCCCATAGCACATTTTGCAGAAAATTGTGATTAGGATCACATCAATGGAAAGAGGTTAGGGTACACAGAGATTTGTAAAAGCGCAAATCTATCCCATAGCACATTTTTCAGAAAATTGTGATTAGGATCACATAAATGGAAAGAGGTTAGGGTACAAAGAGATTTGTATAAGCGCAAATCTATCCCATAGCACATTTTGCAGAAAATTGTGATTAGGATCACATCAATGGAAAGAGGTTAGGGTACAAAGAGGTTTGTAAAAGCCAAATCTATCCCATAGCACATTTTGCAGAAAATTGTGATTAGGATCACATCAATGGAAAGAGGTTAGGGTACAAAGAGATTTGTATAAGCGCAAATCTATCACAGAGCACATTTTGCAGAAAATTGTGATTATGATCACATAAATGCAAAGAGGTTAGGGTACAAAGAGATTTGTAAAAGCGCAAATCTATCCCATAGCACATTTTGCAGAAAATTGTGATTAGGATCACATAAATGCAAAGAGGTTAGGGTACAAAGAGATTTGTAAAAGCGCAAATCCATCCCATAGCACATTTTGCAGAAAATTGCGATAAGGATCACATAAATGGAAAGAGGTTAGGGTACTAAGGGACTTGTAAAAGCGCAAATCTATCCCATAGCACATTTTGCAGAAAATTGTGATTAGGATCACATAAATGGAAAGAGGTTAGGGTACAAAGAGATTTGTAAAAGCGCAAATCTATCCCATAGCACATTTTTCAGAAAATTGTGATTAGGATCACATCAATTGAAAGAGGTTAGGGTACAAAGAGATTTGTAAAAGCGCAAATCTATCCCATAGCACATTTTTCAGAAAATTGTGATTAGGATCACATCAATGGAAAGAGGTTAGGGTACAAAGAGATTTGTATAAGCGCAAATCTATTCCATAGCACATTTTGCAGAAAATTGTGATTAGGATCACATCAATGGAAAGAGGTTAGGGTACAAAGAGGTTTGTAAAAGCCAAATCTATCCCATAGCACATTTTGCAGAAAATTGTGATTAGGATCACATCAATGGAAAGAGGTTAGGGTACACAGAGATTTGTAAAAGCGCAAATCTATCCCATAGCACATTTTTCAGAAAATTGTGATTAGGATCACATAAATGGAAAGAGGTTAGGGTACAAAGAGATTTGTATAAGCGCAAATCTATCCCATAGCACATTTTGCAGAAAATTGTGATTAGGATCACATCAATGGAAAGAGGTTAGGGTACAAAGAGGTTTGTAAAAGCCAAATCTATCCCATAGCACATTTTGCAGAAAATTGTGATTAGGATCACATCAATGGAAAGAGGTTAGGGTACAAAGAGATTTGTAAAAGCGCAAATCTATCCCATAGCACATTTTTCAGAAAATTGTGATTAGGATCACATCAATGGAAAGAGGTTAGGGTACAAAGAGATTTGTATAAGCGCAAATCTATCCCATAGCACATTTTGCAGAAAATTGTGATTAGGATCACATCAATGGAAAGAAGTTAGGGTACAAAGAGGTTTGTAACAGCCAAATCTATCCCATAGCACATTTTGCAGAAAATTGTGATTAGGATCACATCAATGGAAAGAGGTTAGGGTACAAAGAGATTTGTAAAAGTGCAAATCTATCCCATAGCACATTTTTCAGAAAATTGTGATTAGGATCACATCAATTGAAAGAGGTTAGGGTACAAAGAGATTTGTAAAAGCGCAAATCTATCCCATAGCACATTTTTCAGAAAATTGTGATTAGGATCACATCAATGGAAAGAGGTTAGGGTACAAAGAGATTTGTATAAGCGCAAATCTATCCCATAGCACATTTTGCAGAAAATTGTTATTAGGATCACATCAATGGAAAGAGGTTAGGGTACAAAGAGATTTGTAAAAGCGCAAATCTATCCCATAGCACATTTTTCAGAAAATTGTAATTAGGATCACATTAATGGAAAGAGGTTAGGGTACAAAGAGATTTGTATAAGCGCAAATCTATCCCATAGCACATTTTGCAGAAAAATGTGATTAGGATTACATCAATGGAAAGAGGTTAGGGTACAAAGAAATTTGTAAAAGCGCAAATCTATCCCATAGCACATTTTTCAGAAAATTGTGAATAGGATCACATCAATGGAAAGAGGTTAAAGTACAAAGATATTTGTATAAGCGCAAATCTATCCCATAGCACATTTTGCAGAAAATTGTGATTAGGATTACATAAATTGAAAAGAGGTTAGGGTACAAAGAGATTTGTAAAAGCGCAAATCTATCCCATAGCACATTTTGCAGAAAATTGTTATTAGGATCACATAAATGCAAAGAGGTTAGGGTACAAAGAGATTTGTAAAAGCGCAAATCTATCCCATAGCACATTTTTCAGAAAATTGTGATTAGGATCACAACAATGGAAAGAGGTTAGGGTACAAAGAGATTTGTATAAGCGCAAATCTATCCCATAGCACATTTTGCAGAAAATTGTGATTATGATCACATAAATGCAAAGAGATTAGGGTACAAAGAGATTTGTATAAGCGCAAATCTATCCCATAGCACATTTTTCAGAAAATTGTGATTAGGATCACATCAATGGAAAGAGGTTAGGGTACAAAGAGATTTGTAAAAGCGCAAATCTATCCCATAGCACATTTTTCAGAAAATTGTGATTAGGATCACATCAATGGAAAGAGGTTAGGTTATAAAGAGATTTGTAAAAGCGCAAATCTATCCCATAGCACATTTTAAGAAAATTGTGATTAGGATCACATCAATGGAAAGAGGTTAGGGTGCAAAGAGATTTGTAAAAGCGCAAATTAATCCCATAGCACATTTTTCAGAAAATTGTGATTAGGATCACATCAATGGAAAGAGGTTAGGGTACAAAGAGATTTGTAAAAGCGCAAATCTATCCCATAGCACATTTTTCAGAAAATTGTGATTAGGATCACATCAATGCAAAGAGGTTAGGGTACAAAGAGATTTGTATAAGCGCAAATCTATCCAATAGCACATTTTGCAGAAAATTGTGATTAGGATCACGTCAATGGAAAGAGGTTAGTGTACAAAGAGATTTGTAAAAGCGCAAATCTATCCCATAGCACATTTTTCAGAAAATTGTGATTAGGATCACATCAATGGAAAGAGGTTAGGGTACAAAGAGATTTGTATAAGTGCAAATCTATCCCATAGCACATTTTGCAGAAAATTGTGATTAGGATCACATCAATGGAAAGAGGTTAAGGTACAAAGAGATTTGTAAAAGCGTGAATCTATCCCATAGCACATTTTTCAGTAAATTGTGATTAGGATCACATCAATGGAAAGAGGTTAGGGTACAAAGAGATTTGTAAAAGCTCAAATCTATCCCATAGCACATTTTGCAGAAAATTGTGATTAGGATCACATCAATGGAAAGAGGTTAGGGTACAAAGAGATTTGTAAAAGCCAAATCTATCCCATAGCACATTTTGCAGAAAATTGTGATTAGGATCACATCAATGGAAAGAGGTTAGGGTACAAAGAGATTTGTATAAGCGCAAATCTATCCCATAGCACATTTTGCAGAAAATTGTGATTAGGATCACATCAATGGAAAGAGGTTAAGGTACAAAGAGATTTGTAAAAGCGCAAATCTATCCCATAGCACATTTTTCAGAAAATTGTGATTAGGATCACATCAATGGAAAGAGGTTAGGGTACAAAGAGATTTGTATAAGCGCAAATCTATCCCATAGCACATTTTTCAGAAAATTGTGATTAGGATCACATCAATGGAAAGAGGTTAGGGTACAAAGAGAGTTGTAAAAGCGCAAATCTATCCCATAGCACATTTTGCAGAAAATTATGATTAGGATCGCATCAATGGAAAGAGGTTAGTGTACAAAGAGATTTGTAAAAGCGCAAATCTATCACATAGCACATTTTGCAGGAAATTGTGATTAGGATCACATCAATGGAAAGAGGTTAGGGTACAAAAAGATTTGTAAAAGCACAAATCTATCCCATAGCACATTTTGCAGAAAATTGTGATTAGGATCACATCAATGGAAAGAGGTTAGGGTACAAAGAGATTTGTAAAAGCGCAAATCTATCCCATAGCACATTTTTCAGAAAATTGTGATTAGGATCACATCAATGGAAAGAGGTTAGGGTACAAAGAGATTTGTATAAGCGCAAATCTATCCCATAGCACATTTTGCAGAAAATTGTTATTAGGATCACATCAATGGAAAGAGGTTAGGGTACAAAGAGTTTTGTATAAGCGCAAATCTATCCCATAGCACATTTTGCAGAAAAAAGTGATTAGGATCACATCAATGGAAAGAGGTTAGGGTACAAAGAGATTTGTAAAAGCGCAAATATATCCCATAGCACATTTTTCAGAAAATTGTGATTAGGATCACATCAATGGAAAGAGGTTAGGGTACAAAGAGTTTTGTATAAGCGTAAATCTATCCCATAGCACATTTTGCAGAAAAAAGTTATTAGGATCACATCAATGGAAAGAGGTTAGGGTACAAAGAGATTTGTAAAAGCGCAAATTCATCCCATAGCACATTTTTCAGAAAATTGTGATTAGGATCACATCAATGGAAAGAGGTTAGGTTACAAAGAGATTTGTAAAAGCGCAAATCTATCCCATAGCACATTTTTCAGAAAATTGTGATTAGGATCACATCAATGGAAATGAGGTTAGGGTAAAAAGAGATTTGTATAAGCGCAAATCTATCCCATAGCACATTCTGCAGAAAATTGTGATTAGGATCACATCAATAGAAGCAGGTTAGTGTACAAAGAGATTTGTAAAAGCGCAAATCTATCACATAGCACATTTTGCAGGAAATTGTGATTAGGATCACATCAATGAAAAGAGGTTAGGGTACAAAGAGATTTGTATAAGCGCAAATCTATCCCATAGCACATTTTGCAGAAAATTGTGATTAGGATCACATCAATGGAAAGAGGTTAGTGTACAAAGAGATTTGTAAAAGCGCAAATCTATCACATAGCACATTTTGCAGGAAATTGTGATTAGGATCACATCAATGGAAAGAGGTTAGGGTACAAAAAGATTTGTAAAAGCACAAATCTATCCCATAGCACATTTTGCAGAAAATTGTGATTAGGATCACATCAATGGAAAGAGGTTAGGGTACAAAGAGATTTGTAAAAGCGCAAATCTATCCCATAGCACATTTTTCAGAAAATTGTGATTAGGATCACATCAATGGAAAGAGGTTAGGGTACAAAGAGATTTGTATAAGCGCAAATCTATCCCATAGCACATTTTGCAGAAAATTGTTATTAGGATCACATCAATGGAAAGAGGTTAGGGTACAAAGAGTTTTGTATAAGCGCAAATCTATCCCATAGCACATTTTGCAGAAAAAAGTGATTAGGATCACATCAATGGAAAGAGGTTAGGGTACAAAGAGATTTGTAAAAGCGCAAATCTATCCCATAGCACATTTTTCAGAAAATTGTGATTAGGATCACATCAATGGAAAGAGGTTAGGGTACAAAGAGTTTTGTATAAGCGCAAATCTATCCCATAGCACATTTTGCAGAAAAAAGTTATTAGGATCACATCAATGGAAAGAGGTTAGGGTACAAAGAGATTTGTAAAAGCGCAAATTCATCCCATAGCACATTTTTCAGAAAATTGTGATTAGGATCACATCAATGGAAAGAGGTTAGGTTACAAAGAGATTTGTAAAAGCGCAAATCTATCCCATAGCACATTTTTCAGAAAATTGTGATTAGGATCACATCAATGGAAATGAGGTTAGGGTAAAAAGAGATTTGTATAAGCGCAAATCTATCCCATAGCACATTCTGCAGAAAATTGTGATTAGGATCACATCAATAGAAGGAGGTTAGTGTACAAAGAGATTTGTAAAAGCGCAAATCTATCACATAGCACATTTTGCAGGAAATTGTGATTAGGATCACATCAATGAAAAGAGGTTAGGGTACAAAGAGATTTGTATAAGCGCAAATCTATCCCATAGCACATTTTGCAGAAAATTGTGATTAGGATCACATCAATGGAAAGAGGTTAGTGTACAAAGAGATTTGTAAAAGCGCAAATCTATCACATAGCACATTTTGCAGGAAATTGTGATTAGGATCACACCAATGGAAAGAGGTTAGGGTACAAAAAGATTTGTAAAAGCACAAATCTATCCCATAGCACATTTTGCAGAAAATTGTGATTAGGATCACATCAATGGAAAGAGGTTAGGGTACAAAGAGATTTGTAAAAGCGCAAATCTATCCCATAGCACATTTTTCAGAAAATTGTGATTAGGATCACATCAATGGAAAGAGGTTAGGGTACAAAGAGATTTGTAAAAGCGCAAATCTATCCCATAGCACATTTTTCAAAAAATTGTGATTAGGATCACAACAATGGAAAGAGGTTAGGGTACAAAGAAATTTGTATAAGCGCAAATCTATCCCATAGCACATTTTGCAGAAAATTGTGATTAGGATCACATCAATGGAAAGAGGTTAGGGTACAAAGAGATTTGTAAAAGCGCAAATCTATCCCATAGCACATTTTACAGAAAATTGTGATTAGGATCACATCAATGGAAAGAGGTTAGGGTACAAAGAGATTTGTAAAAGCGCAAATCTACCCCATAGCACATTTTTCAGAAAATTGTGATTAGGATCACATAAATGGAAAGAGGTTAGGGTACAAAGAGATTTGTATAAGCGCAAATCTATCCCATAGCACATTTTGCAGAAAATTGTGATTAGGATCACATCAATGGAAAGAGGTTAGTGTACAAAGAGATTTGTAAAAGCGCAAATCTATCCCATAGCACATTTTTCAGAAAATTGTGATTAGGATCACATCAATGGAAAGAGGTTAGGGTACAAAGAGATTTGTAAAAGCGCAAATTCATCCCATAGCACATTTTTCAGAAAATTGTGATTAGGATCACATCAATGGAAAGAGGTTAGGGTACAAAGAGATTTGTAAAAGCGCAAATCTATCCCATAGCACATTTTTCAGAAAATTGTGATTATGATCACATCAATGGAAAGAGGTTAGGGTACAAAGAGATTTGTATAAGCGCAAATCTATCCCATAGCACATTTTGCAGAAAATTGTGATTAGGATCACATCAATGGAAAGAGGTTAGGGTACAAAGAGATTTGTAAAAGCGCAAATCTATCCCATAGCACATTTTTCAGAAAATTGTGATTAGGATCACATCAATGGAAAGAGGTTAGTGTACAAAGAGTTTTGTATAAGCGCAAATCTATCCCATAGCACATTTTGCAGAAAATTGTGATTAGGATCACATCAATGGAAAGAGGTTAGGGTACAAAGAGATTTGTAAAAGCGCAAATTCATCCCATAGCACATTTTTCAGAAAATTGTGATTAGGATCACATCAATGGAAAGAGGTTAGGTTACAAAGAGATTTGTAAAAGCGCAAATCTATCCCATAGCACATTTTTCAGAAAATTGTGATTAGGATCACATCAATGGAAAGAGGTTAGGGTACAAAGAGATTTGTATAAGCGCAAATCTATCCCATAGCACATTTTGCAGAAAATTGTGATTAGGATCACATCAATGGAAAGAGGTTAGTGTACAAAGAGATTTGTAAAAGCGCAAATCTATCCCATAGCACATTTTGCAGAAAATTGTGATTATGATCACATCAATGGAAAGTGGTTAGGGTACAAAGAGATTTGTATAAGCGCAAATCTATCCCATAGCACATTTTTCAGAAAATTGTGATTAGGATCACATCAATGGAAAGTGGTTAGGGTACAAAGAGATTTGTATAAGCGCAAATCTATCCCATAGCACATTTTTCAGAACATTGTGATTAGGATCACATCAATGGAAAGAGGTTAGGGTACAAAGAGAGTTGTAAAAGCGCAAATCTATCCCATAGCACATTTTGCAGAAAATTGTGATTAGGATCGCATCAATGGAAAGAGGTTAGGGTACAAAGAGTTTTGTATAAGCGCAAATCACTCCCATAGCACATTTTGCAGAAAATTGTGATTAGGATCACATAAATGCAAAGACGTTAGGGTACAAAGAGATTTGTAAAAGCGCAAATCTATCCCATAGCACATTTTGCAGAAAATTGTGATTAGGATCACATAAATGCAAAGAGGTTAGGGTACAAAGAGATTTGTAAAAGCGCAAATCTATCCCATAGCACATTTTGTAGAAAATTGTGATAAGGATCACATAAATGGAAAGAGGTTAGGGTACTAAGAGACTTGTAAAAGCGCAAATCTATCCCATAGCACATTTTGCAGAAAATTGTGATTAGGATCACATAAATGGAAAGAGGTTAGGGTACAAAGAGATTTGTAAAAGCACAAATCTATCCCATAGCACATTTTGCAGAAAATTGTGATCAGGATCAAATCAATGAAAAGAGGTTAGGGTACAAAGAGATTTGTATAAGCGCAAATCACTCCCATAGCACATTTTGCAAAAAATTGTGATTAGGATCACATAAATGCAAAGAGGTTAGGGTACAAAGAGATTTGTAAAAGCGCAAATCTATCCCATAGCACATTTTGTAAAAAATCGTGATAAGGATCACATAAATGGAAAGAGGTTAGGGTACAAAGAGACTTGTAAAAGCGCAAATCTATCCCATAGCACATTTTGCAGAAAATTGTGATTAGGATCACATAAATGGAAAGAGGTTAGGGTACAAAGAGATTTATAAAAGCACAAATCTATCCCATAGCACATTTTGCAGAAAATTGTGATAAGGATCAAATCAATGATAAGAGGTTAGGGTACAAAGAGATTTGTATAAGCGCAAATCACTCCCATAGCACATTTTGCAGAAAATTGTGATTAGGATCACATCAATGGAAAGAGGTTAGAGTACAAAGAGGTTTGTAAAAGCCAAATCTATCCCATAGCACATTTTGCAGAAAATTGTGATTAGGATCACATCAATGGAAAGAGGTTAGGGTACAAAGAGATTTGTAAAAGCGCAAATCTATCCCATAGCACATTTTTCAGAAAATTGTGATTAGGATCACATCAATGGAAAGAGGTTAGGGTACAAAGAGATTTGTAAAAGCGCAAATCTATCCCATAACACATTTTCCAGAAAATTGTGATTAGGATCACATCAATGGAAAGAGGTTAGGGTACAAAGAGATTTGTAAAAGCGCAAATCTATCCCATAGCACATTTTTCAGAAAATTGTGATTAGGATCACATTAATGGAAAGAGGTTAGGGTACAAAGAGATTTGTATAAGCGCAAATCTATCCCATAGCACATTTTGCAGAAAATTGTGATTAGGATCACATCAATGGAAAGAGGTTAGGGTACAAAGAGATTTGTAAAAGCGCAAATCTATCCCATAGCACATTTTTCAGAAAATTGTGATTAGGATCACATCAATGGAAAGAGGTTAGGGTACAAAGAGATTTGTATAAGCGCAAATCTATCACAGAGCACATTTTGCAGAAAATTGTGATTATGATCACATAAATGCAAAGAGGTTAGGGTACAAAGAGATTTGTAAAAGCGCAAATCTATCCCATAGCACATTTTGCAGAAAATTGTGATTAGGATCACATAAATGCAAAGAGGTTAGGGTACAAAGAGATTTGTAAAAGCGCAAATCCATCCCATAGCACATTTTGCAGAAAATTGCGATAAGGATCACATAAATGGAAAGAGGTTAGGGTACTAAGAGACTTGTAAAAGCGCAAATCTATCCCATAGCACATTTTGCAGAAAATTGTGATTAGGATCACATAAATGGAAAGAGGTTAGGGTACAAAGAGATTTGTAAAAGCGCAAATCTATCCCATAGCACATTTTTCAGAAAATTGTGATTAGGATCACATCAATTGAAAGAGGTTAGGGTACAAAGAGATTTGTAAAAGCGCAAATCTATCCCATAGCACATTTTTCAGAAAATTGTGATTAGGATCACATCAATGGAAAGAGGTTAGGGTACAAAGAGATTTGTATAAGCGCAAATCTATTCCATAGCACATTTTGCAGAAAATTGTGATTAGGATCACATCAATGGAAAGAGGTTAGGGTACAAAGAGGTTTGTAAAAGCCAAATCTATCCCATAGCACATTTTGCAGAAAATTGTGATTAGGATCACATCAATGGAAAGAGGTTAGGGTACACAGAGATTTGTAAAAGCGCAAATCTATCCCATAGCACATTTTTCAGAAAATTGTGATTAGGATCACATAAATGGAAAGAGGTTAGGGTACAAAGAGATTTGTATAAGCGCAAATCTATCCCATAGCACATTTTGCAGAAAATTGTGATTAGGATCACATCAATGGAAAGAGGTTAGGGTACAAAAAGGTTTGTAAAAGCCAAATCTATCCCATAGCACATTTTGCAGAAAATTGTGATTAGGATCACATCAATGGAAAGAGGTTAGGGTACAAAGAGATTTGTATAAGCGCAAATCTATCACAGAGCACATTTTGCAGAAAATTGTGATTATGATCACATAAATGCAAAGAGGTTAGGGTACAAAGAGATTTGTAAAAGCGCAAATCTATCCCATAGCACATTTTGCAGAAAATTGTGATTAGGATCACATAAATGCAAAGAGGTTAGGGTACAAAGAGATTTGTAAAAGCGCAAATCCATCCCATAGCACATTTTGCAGAAAATTGCGATAAGGATCACATAAATGGAAAGAAGTTAGGGTACTAAGGGACTTGTAAAAGCGCAAATCTATCCCATAGCACATTTTGCAGAAAATTGTGATTAGGATCACATAAATGGAAAGAGGTTAGGGTACAAAGAGATTTGTAAAAGCGCAAATCTATCCCATAGCACATTTTTCAGAAAATTGTGATTAGGATCACATCAATTGAAAGAGGTTAGGGTACAAAGAGATTTGTAAAAGCGCAAATCTATCCCATAGCACATTTTTCAGAAAATTGTGATTAGGATCACATCAATGGAAAGAGGTTAGGGTACAAAGAGATTTGTATAAGCGCAAATCTATTCCATAGCACATTTTGCAGAAAATTGTGATTAGGATCACATCAATGGAAAGAGGTTAGGGTACAAAGAGGTTTGTAAAAGCCAAATCTATCCCATAGCACATTTTGCAGAAAATTGTGATTAGGATCACATCAATGGAAAGAGGTTAGGGTACACAGAGATTTGTAAAAGCGCAAATCTATCCCATAGCACATTTTTCAGAAAATTGTGATTAGGATCACATAAATGGAAAGAGGTTAGGGTACAAAGAGATTTGTATAAGCGCAAATCTATCCCATAGCACATTTTGCAGAAAATTGTGATTAGGATCACATCAATGGAAAGAGGTTAGGGTACAAAGAGGTTTGTAAAAGCCAAATCTATCCCATAGCACATTTTGCAGAAAATTGTGATTAGGATCACATCAATGGAAAGAGGTTAGGGTACAAAGAGATTTGTAAAAGCGCAAATCTATCCCATAGCACATTTTTCAGAAAATTGTGATTAGGATCACATCAATGGAAAGAGGTTAGGGTACAAAGAGATTTGTATAAGCGCAAATCTATCCCATAGCACATTTTGCAGAAAATTGTGATTAGGATCACATCAATGGAAAGAAGTTAGGGTACAAAGAGGTTTGTAACAGCCAAATCTATCCCATAGCACATTTTGCAGAAAATTGTGATTAGGATCACATCAATGGAAAGAGGTTAGGGTACAAAGAGATTTGTAAAAGTGCAAATCTATCCCATAGCACATTTTTCAGAAAATTGTGATTAGGATCACATCAATTGAAAGAGGTTAGGGTACAAAGAGATTTGTAAAAGCGCAAATCTATCCCATAGCACATTTTTCAGAAAATTGTGATTAGGATCACATCAATGGAAAGAGGTTAGGGTACAAAGAGATTTGTATAAGCGCAAATCTATCCCATAGCACATTTTGCAGAAAATTGTTATTAGGATCACATCAATGGAAAGAGGTTAGGGTACAAAGAGATTTGTAAAAGCGCAAATCTATCCCATAGCACATTTTTCAGAAAATTGTAATTAGGATCACATTAATGGAAAGAGGTTAGGGTACAAAGAGATTTGTATAAGCGCAAATCTATCCCATAGCACATTTTGCAGAAAAATGTGATTAGGATTACATCAATGGAAAGAGGTTAGGGTACAAAGAAATTTGTAAAAGCGCAAATCTATCCCATAGCACATTTTTCAGAAAATTGTGAATAGGATCACATCAATGGAAAGAGGTTAAAGTACAAAGAGATTTGTATAAGCGCAAATCTATCCCATAGCACATTTTGCAGAAAATTGTGATTAGGATTACATAAATTGAAAAGAGGTTAGGGTACAAAGAGATTTGTAAAAGCGCAAATCTATCCCATAGCACATTTTGCAGAAAATTGTTATTAGGATCACATAAATGCAAAGAGGTTAGGGTACAAAGAGATTTGTAAAAGCGCAAATCTATCCCATAGCACATTTTTCAGAAAATTGTGATTAGGATCACAACAATGGAAAGAGGTTAGGGTACAAAGAGATTTGTATAAGCGCAAATCTATCCCATAGCACATTTTGCAGAAAATTGTGATTATGATCACATAAATGCAAAGAGATTAGGGTACAAAGAGATTTGTATAAGCGCAAATCTATCCCATAGCACATTTTTCAGAAAATTGTGATTAGGATCACATCAATGGAAAGAGGTTAGGGTACAAAGAGATTTGTAAAAGCGCAAATCTATCCCATAGCACATTTTTCAGAAAATTGTGATTAGGATCACATCAATGGAAAGAGGTTAGGTTATAAAGAGATTTGTAAAAGCGCAAATCTATCCCATAGCACATTTTAAGAAAATTGTGATTAGGATCACATCAATGGAAAGAGGTTAGGGTGCAAAGAGATTTGTAAAAGCGCAAATCAATCCCATAGCACATTTTTCAGAAAATTGTGATTAGGATCACATCAATGGAAAGAGGTTAGGGTACAAAGAGATTTGTAAAAGCGCAAATCTATCCCATAGCACATTTTTCAGAAAATTGTGATTAGGATCACATCAATGGAAAGAGGTTAGGGTACAAAGAGATTTGTATAAGCGCAAATCTATCCAATAGCACATTTTGCAGAAAATTGTGATTAGGATCACATCAATGGAAAGAGGTTAGTGTACAAAGAGATTTGTAAAAGCGCAAATCTATCCCATAGCACATTTTTCAGAAAATTGTGATTAGGATCACATCAATGGAAAGAGGTTAGGGTACAAAGAGATTTGTATAAGTGCAAATCTATCCCATAGCACATTTTGCAGAAAATTGTGATTAGGATCACATCAATGGAAAGAGGTTAAGGTACAAAGAGATTTGTAAAAGCGTGAATCTATCCCATAGCACATTTTTCAGTAAATTGTGATTAGGATCACATCAATGGAAAGAGGTTAGGGTACAAAGAGATTTGTAAAAGCTCAAATCTATCCCATAGCACATTTTGCAGAAAATTGTGATTAGGATCACATCAATGGAAAGAGGTTAGGGTACAAAGAGATTTGTAAAAGCCAAATCTATCCCATAGCACATTTTGCAGAAAATTGTGATTAGGATCACATCAATGGAAAGAGGTTAGGGTACAAAGAGATTTGTATAAGCGCAAATCTATCCCATAGCACATTTTGCAGAAAATTGTGATTAGGATCACATCAATGGAAAGAGGTTAAGGTACAAAGAGATTTGTAAAAGCGCAAATCTATCCCATAGAACATTTTTCAGAAAATTGTGATTAGGATCACATCAATGGAAAGAGGTTAGGGTACAAAGAGATTTGTATAAGCGCAAATCTATCCCATAGCACATTTTTCAGAAAATTGTGATTAGGATCACATCAATGGAAAGAGGTTAGGGTACAAAGAGAGTTGTAAAAGCGCAAATCTATCCCATAGCACATTTTGCAGAAAATTATGATTAGGATCGCATCAATGGAAAGAGGTTAGGGTACAAAGAGTTTTGTATAAGCGAAAATCACTCCCATAGCACATTTTGCAGAAAATTGTGATTAGGATCACATAAATGCAAAGACGTTAGGGTACAAAGAGATTTGTAAAAGCGCAAATCTATCCCATAGCACATTTTTCAGAAAATTGTGATTAGGATCACATCAATGGAAAGAGGTTAGGGTACAAAGAGTTTTGTATAAGCGCAAATCTATCCCATAGCACATTTTGCAGGAAATTGTGATTAGGATCACATCAATGGAAAGAGGTTAGGGTACAAAGAGATTTGTAAAAGCGCAAATTCATCCCATAGCACATTTTTCAGAAAATTGTGATTAGGATCACATCAATGGAAAGAGGTTAGGGTACAAAGAGATTTGTATAAGCGCAAATCTATTACATAGCACATTTTGCAGAAAATTGTGATTAGGATCACATCAATGGAAAGAGGTTAGGGTACAAAGAGTTTTGTATAAGCGCAAATCTATCCCATAGCACATTTTGCAGAAAAAAGTGATTAGGATCACATCAATGGAAAGAGGTTAGGGTACAAAGAGATTTGTAAAAGCGCAAATCTATCCCATAGCACATTTTTCAGAAAATTGTGATTAGGATCACATCAATGGAAAGAGGTTAGGGTACAAAGAGTTTTGTATAAGCGCAAATCTATCCCATAGCACATTTTGCAGAAAAAAGTTATTAGGATCACATCAATGGAAAGAGGTTAGGGTACAAAGAGATTTGTAAAAGCGCAAATTCATCCCATAGCACATTTTTCAGAAAATTGTGATTAGGATCACATCAATGGAAAGAGGTTAGGTTACAAAGAGATTTGTAAAAGCGCAAATCTATCCCATAGCACATTTTTCAGAAAATTGTGATTAGGATCACATCAATGGAAAGAGGTTAGGGTAAAAAGAGATTTGTATAAGCTCAAATCTATCCCATAGCACATTCTGCAGAAAATTGTGATTAGGATCACATCAATAGAAGGAGGTTAGTGTACAAAGAGATTTGTAAAAGCGCAAATCTATCACATAGCACATTTTGCAGGAAATTGTGATTAGGATCACATCAATGAAAAGAGGTTAGGGTACAAAGAGATTTGTATAAGCGCAAATCTATCCCATAGCACATTTTGCAGAAAATTGTGATTAGGATCACATCAATGGAAAGAGGTTAGTGTACAAAGAGATTTGTAAAAGCGCAAATCTATCACATAGCACATTTTGCAGGAAATTGTGATTAGGATCACATCAATGGAAAGAGGTTAGGGTACAAAAAGATTTGTAAAAGCACAAATCTATCCCATAGCACATTTTGCAGAAAATTGTGATTAGGATCACATCAATGGAAAGAGGTTAGGGTACAAAGAGATTTGTAAAAGCGCAAATCTATCCCATAGCACATTTTTCAGAAAATTGTGATTAGGATCACATCAATGGAAAGAGGTTAGGGTACAAAGAGATTTGTATAAGCGCAAATCCATCCCATAGCACATTTTGCAGAAAATTGCGATAAGGATCACATAAATGGAAAGAGGTTAGGGTACTAAGGGACTTGTAAAAGCGCAAATCTATCCCATAGCACATTTTGCAGAAAATTGTGATTAGGATCACATAAATGGAAAGAGGTTAGGGTACAAAGAGATTTGTAAAAGCGCAAATCTATCCCATAGCACATTTTTCAGAAAATTGTGATTAGGATCACATCAATTGAAAGAGGTTAGGGTACAAAGAGATTTGTAAAAGCGCAAATCTATCCCATAGCACATTTTTCAGAAAATTGTGATTAGGATCACATCAATGGAAAGAGGTTAGGGTACAAAGAGATTTGTATAAGCGCAAATCTATTCCATAGCACATTTTGCAGAAAATTGTGATTAGGATCACATCAATGGAAAGAGGTTAGGGTACAAAGAGGTTTGTAAAAGCCAAATCTATCCCATAGCACATTTTGCAGAAAATTGTGATTAGGATCACATCAATGGAAAGAGGTTAGGGTACACAGAGATTTGTAAAAGCGCAAATCTATCCCATAGCACATTTTTCAGAAAATTGTGATTAGGATCACATAAATGGAAAGAGGTTAGGGTACAAAGAGATTTGTATAAGCGCAAATCTATCCCATAGCACATTTTGCAGAAAATTGTGATTAGGATCACATCAATGGAAAGAGGTTAGGGTACAAAGAGGTTTGTAAAAGCCAAATCTATCCCATAGCACATTTTGCAGAAAATTGTGATTAGGATCACATCAATGGAAAGAGGTTAGGGTACAAAGAGATTTGTAAAAGCGCAAATCTATCCCATAGCACATTTTTCAGAAAATTGTGATTAGGATCACATCAATGGAAAGAGGTTAGGGTACAAAGAGATTTGTATAAGCGCAAATCTATCCCATAGCACATTTTGCAGAAAATTGTGATTAGGATCACATCAATGGAAAGAAGTTAGGGTACAAAGAGGTTTGTAACAGCCAAATCTATCCCATAGCACATTTTGCAGAAAATTGTGATTAGGATCACATCAATGGAAAGAGGTTAGGGTACAAAGAGATTTGTAAAAGTGCAAATCTATCCCATAGCACATTTTTCAGAAAATTGTGATTAGGATCACATCAATTGAAAGAGGTTAGGGTACAAAGAGATTTGTAAAAGCGCAAATCTATCCCATAGCACATTTTTCAGAAAATTGTGATTAGGATCACATCAATGGAAAGAGGTTAGGGTACAAAGAGATTTGTATAAGCGCAAATCTATCCCATAGCACATTTTGCAGAAAATTGTTATTAGGATCACATCAATGGAAAGAGGTTAGGGTACAAAGAGATTTGTAAAAGCGCAAATCTATCCCATAGCACATTTTTCAGAAAATTGTAATTAGGATCACATTAATGGAAAGAGGTTAGGGTACAAAGAGATTTGTATAAGCGCAAATCTATCCCATAGCACATTTTGCAGAAAAATGTGATTAGGATTACATCAATGGAAAGAGGTTAGGGTACAAAGAAATTTGTAAAAGCGCAAATCTATCCCATAGCACATTTTTCAGAAAATTGTGAATAGGATCACATCAATGGAAAGAGGTTAAAGTACAAAGATATTTGTATAAGCGCAAATCTATCCCATAGCACATTTTGCAGAAAATTGTGATTAGGATTACATCAATTGAAAAGAGGTTAGGGTACAAAGAGATTTGTAAAAGCGCAAATCTATCCCATAGCACATTTTGCAGAAAATTGTTATTAGGATCACATAAATGCAAAGAGGTTAGGGTACAAAGAGATTTGTAAAAGCGCAAATCTATCCCATAGCACATTTTTCAGAAAATTGTGATTAGGATCACAACAATGGAAAGAGGTTAGGGTACAAAGAGATTTGTATAAGCGCAAATCTATCCCATAGCACATTTTGCAGAAAATTGTGATTATGATCACATAAATGCAAAGAGATTAGGGTACAAAGAGATTTGTATAAGCGCAAATCTATCCCATAGCACATTTTTCAGAAAATTGTGATTAGGATCACATCAATGGAAAGAGGTTAGGGTACAAAGAGATTTGTAAAAGCGCAAATCTATCCCATAGCACATTTTTCAGAAAATTGTGATTAGGATCACATCAATGGAAAGAGGTTAGGTTATAAAGAGATTTGTAAAAGCGCAAATCTATCCCATAGCACATTTTAAGAAAATTGTGATTAGGATCACATCAATGGAAAGAGGTTAGGGTGCAAAGAGATTTGTAAAAGCGCAAATCAATCCCATAGCACATTTTTCAGAAAATTGTGATTAGGATCACATCAATGGAAAGAGGTTAGGGTACAAAGAGATTTGTAAAAGCGCAAATCTATCCCATAGCACATTTTTCAGAAAATTGTGATTAGGATCACATCAATGCAAAGAGGTTAGGGTACAAAGAGATTTGTATAAGCGCAAATCTATCCAATAGCACATTTTGCAGAAAATTGTGATTAGGATCACGTCAATGGAAAGAGGTTAGTGTACAAAGAGATTTGTAAAAGCGCAAATCTATCCCATAGCACATTTTTCAGAAAATTGTGATTAGGATCACATCAATGGAAAGAGGTTAGGGTACAAAGAGATTTGTATAAGTGCAAATCTATCCCATAGCACATTTTGCAGAAAATTGTGATTAGGATCACATCAATGGAAAGAGGTTAAGGTACAAAGAGATTTGTAAAAGCGTGAATCTATCCCATAGCACATTTTTCAGTAAATTGTGATTAGGATCACATCAATGGAAAGAGGTTAGGGTACAAAGAGATTTGTAAAAGCTCAAATCTATCCCATAGCACATTTTGCAGAAAATTGTGATTAGGATCACATCAATGGAAAGAGGTTAGGGTACAAAGAGATTTGTAAAAGCCAAATCTATCCCATAGCACATTTTGCAGAAAATTGTGATTAGGATCACATCAATGGAAAGAGGTTAGGGTACAAAGAGATTTGTATAAGCGCAAATCTATCCCATAGCACATTTTGCAGAAAATTGTGATTAGGATCACATCAATGGAAAGAGGTTAAGGTACAAAGAGATTTGTAAAAGCGCAAATCTATCCCATAGCACATTTTTCAGAAAATTGTGATTAGGATCACATCAATGGAAAGAGGTTAGGGTACAAAGAGATTTGTATAAGCGCAAATCTATCCCATAGCACATTTTTCAGAAAATTGTGATTAGGATCACATCAATGGAAAGAGGTTAGGGTACAAAGAGAGTTGTAAAAGCGCAAATCTATCCCATAGCACATTTAGCAGAAAATTATGATTAGGATCGCATCAATGGAAAGAGGTTAGGGTACAAAGAGTTTTGTATAAGCGCAAATCACTCCCATAGCACATTATGCAGAAAATTGTGATTAGGATCACATAAATGCAAAGACGTTAGGGTACAAAGAGATTTGTAAAAGCGCAAATCTATCCCATAGCACATTTTTCAGAAAATTGTGATTAGGATCACATCAATGGAAAGAGGTTAGGGTACAAAGAGTTTTGTATAAGCGCAAATCTATCCCATAGCACATTTTGCAGGAAATTGTGATTAGGATCACATCAATGGAAAGAGGTTAGGGTACAAAGAGATTTGTATAAGCGCAAATCTATTACATAGCACATTTTGCAGAAAATTGTGATTAGGATCACATCAATGGAAAGAGGTTAGGGTACAAAGAGTTTTGTATAAGCGCAAATCTATCCCATAGCACATTTTGCAGAAAAAAGTGATTAGGATCACATCAATGGAAAGAGGTTAGGGTACAAAGAGATTTGTAAAAGCGCAAATCTATCCCATAGCACATTTTTCAGAAAATTGTGATTAGGATCACATCAATGGAAAGAGGTTAGGGTACAAAGAGTTTTGTATAAGCGCAAATCTATCCCATAGCACATTTTGCAGAAAAAAGTTATTAGGATCACATCAATGGAAAGAGGTTAGGGTACAAAGAGATTTGTAAAAGCGCAAATTCATCCCATAGCACATTTTTCAGAAAATTGTGATTAGGATCACATCAATGGAAAGAGGTTAGGTTACAAAGAGATTTGTAAAAGCGCAAATCTATCCCATAGCACATTTTTCAGAAAATTGTGATTAGGATCACATCAATGGAAATGAGGTTAGGGTAAAAAGAGATTTGTATAAGCGCAAATCTATCCCATAGCACATTCTGCAGAAAATTGTGATTAGGATCACATCAATAGAAGGAGGTTAGTGTACAAAGAGATTTGTAAAAGCGCAAATCTATCACATAGCACATTTTGCAGGAAATTGTGATTAGGATCACATCAATGAAAAGAGGTTAGGGTACAAAGAGATTTGTATAAGCGCAAATCTATCCCATAGCACATTTTGCAGAAAATTGTGATTAGGATCACATCAATGGAAAGAGGTTAGTGTACAAAGAGATTTGTAAAAGCGCAAATCTATCACATAGCACATTTTGCAGGAAATTGTGATTAGGATCACATCAATGGAAAGAGGTTAGGGTACAAAAAGATTTGTAAAAGCACAAATCTATCCCATAGCACATTTTGCAGAAAATTGTGATTAGGATCACATCAATGGAAAGAGGTTAGGGTACAAAGAGATTTGTAAAAGCGCAAATCTATCCCATAGCACATTTTTCAGAAAATTGTGATTAGGATCACATCAATGGAAAGAGGTTAGGGTACAAAGAGATTTGTATAAGCGCAAATCTATCCCATAGCACATTTTGCAGAAAATTGTTATTAGGATCACATCAATGGAAAGAGGTTAGGGTACAAAGAGTTTTGTATAAGCGCAAATCTATCCCATAGCACATTTTGCAGAAAAAAGTGATTAGGATCACATCAATGGAAAGAGGTTAGGGTACAAAGAGATTTGTAAAAGCGCAAATCTATCCCATAGCACATTTTTCAGAAAATTGTGATTAGGATCACATCAATGGAAAGAGGTTAGGGTACAAAGAGTTTTGTATAAGCGCAAATCTATACCATAGCACATTTTGCAGAAAAAAGTTATTAGGATCTCATCAATGGAAAGAGGTTAGGGTACAAAGAGATTTGTAAAAGCGCAAATTCATCCCATAGCACATTTTTCAGAAAATTGTGATTAGGATCACATCAATGGAAAGAGGTTAGGTTACAAAGAGATTTGTAAAAGCGCAAATCTATCCCATAGCACATTTTTCAGAAAATTGTGATTAGGATCACATCAATGGAAATGAGGTTAGGGTAAAAAGAGATTTGTATAAGCGCAAATCTATCCCATATCACATTCTGCAGAAAATTGTGATTAGGATCACATCAATAGAAGGAGGTTAGTGTACAAAGAGATTTGTAAAAGCGCAAATATATCACATAGCACATTTTGCAGGAAATTGTGATTAGGATCACATCAATGAAAAGAGGTTAGGGTACAAAGAGATTTGTATAAGCGCAAATCTATCCCATAGCACATTTTGCAGAAAATTGTGATTAGGATCACATCAATGGAAAGAGGTTAGTGTACAAAGAGATTTGTAAAAGCGCAAATCTATCACATAGCACATTTTGCAGGAAATTGTGATTAGGATCACACCAATGGAAAGAGGTTAGGGTACAAAAAGATTTGTAAAAGCACAAATCTATCCCATAGCACATTTTGCAGAAAATTGTGATTAGGATCACATCAATGGAAAGAGGTTAGGGTACAAAGAGATTTGTAAAAGCGCAAATCTATCCCATAGCACATTTTTCAGAAAATTGTGATTAGGATCACATCAATGGAAAGAGGTTAGGGTACAAAGAGATTTGTAAAAGCGCAAATCTATCCCATAGCACATTTTTCAAAAAATTGTGAATAGGATCACAACAATGGAAAGAGGTTAGGGTACAAAGAGATTTGTATAAGCGCAAATCTATCCCATAGCACATTTTGCAGAAAATTGTGATTAGGATCACATCAATGGAAAGAGGTTAGGGTACAAAGAGATTTGTAAAAGCGCAAATCTATCCCATAGCACATTTTACAGAAAATTGTGATTAGGATCACATCAATGCAAAGAGGTTAGGGTACAAAGAGATTTGTAAAAGCGCAAATCTACCCCATACAACATTTTTCAGAAAATTGTGATTAGGATCACATAAATGGAAAGAGGTTAGGGTACAAAGAGATTTGTATAAGCGCAAATCTATCCCATAGCACATTTTGCAGAAAATTGTGATTAGGATCACATCAATGGAAAGAGGTTAGTGTACAAAGAGATTTGTAAAAGCGCAAATCTATCCCATAGCACATTTTTCAGAAAATTGTGATTAGGATCACATCAATGGAAAGAGGTTAGGGTACAAAGAGATTTGTAAAAGCGCAAATTCATCCCATAGCACATTTTTCAGAAAATTGTGATTAGGATCACATCAATGGAAAGAGGTTAGGGTACAAAGAGATTTGTAAAAGCGCAAATCTATCCCATAGCACATTTTTCAGAAAATTGTGATTATGATCACATCAATGGAAAGAGGTTAGGGTACAAAGAGATTTGTATAAGCGCAAATCTATCCCATAGCACATTTTTCAGAAAATTGTGATTAGGATCACATCAATGGAAAGAGGTTAGGGTACAAAGAGATTTGTAAAAGCGCAAATCTATCCCATAGCACATTTTTCAGAAAATTGTGATTAGGATCACATCAATGGAAAGAGGTTAGTGTACAAAGAGTTTTGTATAAGCGCAAATCTATCCCATAGCACATTTTGCAGAAAATTGTGATTAGGATCACATCAATGGAAAGAGGTTAGGGTACAAAGAGATTTGTAAAAGCGCAAATTCATCCCATAGCACATTTTTCAGAAAATTGTGATTAGGATCACATCAATGGAAAGAGGTTAGGTTACAAAGAGATTTGTAAAAGCGCAAATCTATCCCATAGCACATTTTTCAGAAAATTGTGATTAGGATCACATCAATGGAAAGAGGTTAGGGTACAAAGAGATTTGTATAAGCGCAAATCTATCCCATAGCACATTTTGCAGAAAATTGTGATTAGGATCACATCAATGGAAAGAGGTTAGTGTACAAAGAGATTTGTAAAAGCGCAAATCTATCCCATAGCACATTTTGCAGAAAATTGTGATTAGGATCACATCAATGGAAAGTGGTTAGGGTACAAAGAGATTTGTATAAGCGCAAATCTATCCCATAGCACATTTTGCAGAAAATTGTGATTAGGATCACATCAATGGAAAGTGGTTAGGGTACAAAGAGATTTGTATAAGCGCAAATCTATCCCATAGCACATTTTTCAGAACATTGTGATTAGGATCACATCAATGGAAAGAGGTTAGGGTACAAAGAGAGTTGTAAAAGCGCAAATCTATCCCATAGCACATTTTGCAGAAAATTGTGATTAGGATCGCATCAATGGAAAGAGGTTAGGGTACAAAGAGTTTTGTATAAGCGCAAATCACTCCCATAGCACATTTTGCAGAAAATTGTGATTAGGATCACATAAATGCAAAGACGTTAGGGTACAAAGAGATTTGTAAAAGCGCAAATCTATCCCATAGCACATTTTGCAGAAAATTGTGATTAGGATCACATAAATGCAAAGAGGTTAGGGTACAAAGAGATTTGTAAAAGCGCAAATCTATCCCATAGCACATTTTGTAGAAAATTGTGATAAGGATCACATAAATGGAAAGAGGTTAGGGTACTAAGAGACTTGTAAAAGCGCAAATCTATCCCATAGCACATTTTGCAGAAAATTGTGATTAGGATCACATAAATGGAAAGAGGTTAGGGTACAAAGAGATTTGTAAAAGCACAAATCTATCCCAAAGCACATTTTGCAGAAAATTGTGATCAGGATCAAATCAATGAAAAGAGGTTAGGGTACAAAGAGATTTGTATAAGCGCAAATCACTCCCATAGCACATTTTGCAAAAAATTGTGATTAGGATCACATAAATGCAAAGAGGTTAGGGTACAAAGAGATTTGTAAAAGCGCAAATCTATCCCATAGCACATTTTGTAAAAAATCGTGACAAGGATCACATAAATGGAAAGAGGTTAGGGTACAAAGAGACTTGTAAAAGCGCAAATCTATCCCATAGCACATTTTGCAGAAAATTGTGATTAGGATCACATAAATGGAAAGAGGTTAGGGTACAAAGAGATTTATAAAAGCACAAATCTATCCCATAGCACATTTTGCAGAAAATTGTGATAAGGATCAAATCAATGAAAAGAGGTTAGGGTACAAAGAGATTTGTATAAGCGCAAATCACTCCCATAGCACATTTTGCAGAAAATTGTGATTAGGATCACATCAATGGAAAGAGGTTAGAGTACAAAGAGGTTTGTAAAAGCCAAATCTATACCATAGCACATTTTGCAGAAAATTGTGATTAGGATCACATCAATGGAAAGAGGTTAGGGTACAAAGAGATTTGTAAAAGCGCAAATCTATCCCATAGCACATTTTTCAGAAAATTGTGATTAGGATCACATCAATGGAAAGAGGTTAGGGTACAAAGAGATTTGTAAAAGCGCAAATCTATCCCATAACACATTTTCCAGAAAATTGTGATTAGGATCACATCAATGGAAAGAGGTTAGGGTACAAAGAGATTTGTAAAAGCGCAAATCTATCCCATAGCACATTTTTCAGAAAATTGTGATTAGGATCACATTAATTGAAAGAGGTTAGGGTACAAAGAGATTTGTATAAGCGCAAATCTATCCCATAGCACATTTTGCAGAAAATTGTGATTAGGATCACATCAATGGAAAGAGGTTAGGGTACAAAGAGATTTGTAAAAGCGCAAATCTATCCCATAGCACATTTTTCAGAAAATTGTGATTAGGATCACATCAATGGAAAGAGGTTAGGGTACAAAGAGATTTGTATAAGCGCAAATCTATCACAGAGCACATTTTGCAGAAAATTGTGATTATGATCACATAAATGCAAAGAGGTTAGGGTACAAAGAGATTTGTAAAAGCGCAAATCTATCCCATAGCACATTTTGCAGAAAATTGTGATTAGGATCACATAAATGCAAAGAGGTTAGGGTACAAAGAGATTTGTAAAAGCGCAAATCCATCACATAGCACATTTTGCAGAAAATTGCGATAAGGATCACATAAATGGAAAGAGGTTAGGGTACTAAGAGACTTGTAAAAGCGCAAATCTATCCCATAGCACATTTTGCAGAAAATTGTGATTAGGATCACATAAATGGAAAGAGGTTAGGGTACAAAGAGATTTGTAAAAGCGCAAATCTATCCCATAGCACATTTTTCAGAAAATTGTGATTAGGATCACATCAATTGAAAGAGGTTAGGGTACAAAGAGATTTGTAAAAGCGCAAATCTATCCCATAGCACATTTTTCAGAAAATTGTGATTAGGATCACATCAATGGAAAGAGGTTAGGGTACAAAGAGATTTGTATAAGCGCAAATCTATTCCATAGCACATTTTGCAGAAAATTGTGATTAGGATCACATCAATGGAAAGAGGTTAGGGTACAAAGAGGTTTGTAAAAGCCAAATCTATCCCATAGCACATTTTGCAGAAAATTGTGATTAGGATCACATCAATGGAAAGAGGTTAGGGTACACAGAGATTTGTAAAAGCGCAAATCTATCCCATAGCACATTTTTCAGAAAATTGTGATTAGGATCACATAAATGGAAAGAGGTTAGGGTACAAAGAGATTTGTATAAGCGCAAATCTATCCCATAGCACATTTTGCAGAAAATTGTGATTAGGATCACATCAATGGAAAGAGGTTAGGGTACAAAAAGGTTTGTAAAAGCCAAATCTATCCCATAGCACATTTTGCAGAAAATTGTGATTAGGATCACATCAATGGAAAGAGGTTAGGGTACAAAGAGATTTGTATAAGCGCAAATCTATCACAGAGCACATTTTGCAGAAAATTGTGATTATGATCACATAAATGCAAAGAGGTTAGGGTACAAAGAGATTTGTAAAAGCGCAAATCTATCCCATAGCACATTTTGCAGAAAATTGTGATTAGGATCACATAAATGCAAAGAGGTTAGGGTACAAAGAGATTTGTAAAAGCGCAAATCCATCCCATAGCACATTTTGCAGAAAATTGCGATAAGGATCACATAAATGGAAAGAGGTTAGGGTACTAAGGGACTTGTAAAAGCGCAAATCTATCCCATAGCACATTTTGCAGAAAATTGTGATTAGGATCACATAAATGGAAAGAGGTTAGGGTACAAAGAGATTTGTAAAAGCGCAAATCTATCCCATAGCACATTTTTCAGAAAATTGTGATTAGGATCACATCAATTGAAAGAGGTTAGGGTACAAAGAGATTTGTAAAAGCGCAAATCTATCCCATAGCACATTTTTCAGAAAATTGTGATTAGGATCACATCAATGGAAAGAGGTTAGGGTACAAAGAGATTTGTATAAGCGCAAATCTATTCCATAGCACATTTTGCAGAAAATTGTGATTAGGATCACATCAATGGAAAGAGGTTAGGGTACAAAGAGGTTTGTAAAAGCCAAATCTATCCCATAGCACATTTTGCAGAAAATTGTGATTAGGATCACATCAATGGAAAGAGGTTAGGGTACACAGAGATTTGTAAAAGCGCAAATCTATCCCATAGCACATTTTTCAGAAAATTGTGATTAGGATCACATAAATGGAAAGAGGTTAGGGTACAAAGAGATTTGTATAAGCGCAAATCTATCCCATAGCACATTTTGCAGAAAATTGTGATTAGGATCACATCAATGGAAAGAGGTTAGGGTACAAAGAGGTTTGTAAAAGCCAAATCTATCCCATAGCACATTTTGCAGAAAATTGTGATTAGGATCACATCAATGGAAAGAGGTTAGGGTACAAAGAGATTTGTAAAAGCGCAAATCTATCCCATAGCACATTTTTCAGAAAATTGTGATTAGGATCACATCAATGGAAAGAGGTTAGGGTACAAAGAGATTTGTATAAGCGCAAATCTATCCCATAGCACATTTTGCAGAAAATTGTGATTAGGATCACATCAATGGAAAGAAGTTAGGGTACAAAGAGGTTTGTAACAGCCAAATCTATCCCATAGCACATTTTGCAGAAAATTGTGATTAGGATCACATCAATGGAAAGAGGTTAGGGTACAAAGAGATTTGTAAAAGTGCAAATCTATCCCATAGCACATTTTTCAGAAAATTGTGATTAGGATCACATCAATTGAAAGAGGTTAGGGTACAAAGAGATTTGTAAAAGCGCAAATCTATCCCATAGCACATTTTTCAGAAAATTGTGATTAGGATCACATCAATGGAAAGAGGTTAGGGTACAAAGAGATTTGTATAAGCGCAAATCTATCCCATAGCACATTTTGCAGAAAATTGTTATTAGGATCACATCAATGGAAAGAGGTTAGGGTACAAAGAGATTTGTAAAAGCGCAAATCTATCCCATAGCACATTTTTCAGAAAATTGTAATTAGGATCACATTAATGGAAAGAGGTTAGGGTACAAAGAGATTTGTATAAGCGCAAATCTATCCCATAGCACATTTTGCAGAAAAATGTGATTAGGATTACATCAATGGAAAGAGGTTAGGGTACAAAGAAATTTGTAAAAGCGCAAATCTATCCCATAGCACATTTTTCAGAAAATTGTGAATAGGATCACATCAATGGAAAGAGGTTAAAGTACAAAGAGATTTGTATAAGCGCAAATCTATCCCATAGCACATTTTGCAGAAAATTGTGATTAGGATTACATAAATTGAAAAGAGGTTAGGGTACAAAGAGATTTGTAAAAGCGCAAATCTATCCCATAGCACATTTTGCAGAAAATTGTTATTAGGATCACATAAATGCAAAGAGGTTAGGGTACAAAGAGATTTGTAAAAGCGCAAATCTATCCCATAGCACATTTTTCAGAAAATTGTGATTAGGATCACAACAATGGAAAGAGGTTAGGGTACAAAGAGATTTGTATAAGCGCAAATCTATCCCATAGCACATTTTGCAGAAAATTGTGATTATGATCACATAAATGCAAAGAGATTAGGGTACAAAGAGATTTGTATAAGCGCAAATCTATCCCATAGCACATTTTTCAGAAAATTGTGATTAGGATCACATCAATGGAAAGAGGTTAGGGTACAAAGAGATTTGTAAAAGCGCAAATCTATCCCATAGCACATTTTTCAGAAAATTGTGATTAGGATCACATCAATGGAAAGAGGTTAGGTTATAAAGAGATTTGTAAAAGCGCAAATCTATCCCATAGCACATTTTAAGAAAATTGTGATTAGGATCACATCAATGGAAAGAGGTTAGGGTGCAAAGAGATTTGTAAAAGCGCAAATCAATCCCATAGCACATTTTTCAGAAAATTGTGATTAGGATCACATCAATGGAAAGAGGTTAGGGTACAAAGAGATTTGTAAAAGCGCAAATCTATCCCATAGCACATTTTTCAGAAAATTGTGATTAGGATCACATCAATGGAAAGAGGTTAGGGTACAAAGAGATATGTATAAGCGCAAATCTATCCAATAGCACATTTTGCAGAAAATTGTGATTAGGATCACATCAATGGAAAGAGGTTAGTGTACAAAGAGATTTGTAAAAGCGCAAATCTATCCCATAGCACATTTTTCAGAAAATTGTGATTAGGATCACATCAATGGAAAGAGGTTAGGGTACAAAGAGATTTGTATAAGCGCAAATCTATCCCATAGCACATTTTGCAGAAAATTGTGATTAGGATCACATCAATGGAAAGAGGTTAAGGTACAAAGAGATTTGTAAAAGCGTGAATCTATCCCATAGCACATTTTTCAGTAAATTGTGATTAGGATCACATCAATGGAAAGAGGTTAGGGTACAAAGAGATTTGTAAAAGCTCAAATCTATCCCATAGCACATTTTGCAGAAAATTGTGATTAGGATCACATCAATGGAAAGAGGTTAGGGTACAAAGAGATTTGTAAAAGCCAAATCTATCCCATAGCACATTTTGCAGAAAATTGTGATTAGGATCACATCAATGGAAAGAGGTTAGGGTACAAAGAGATTTGTATAAGCGCAAATCTATCCCATAGCACATTTTGCAGAAAATTGTGATTAGGATCACATCAATGGAAAGAGGTTAAGGTACAAAGAGATTTGTAAAAGCGCAAATCTATCCCATAGCACATTTTTCAGAAAATTGTGATTAGGATCACATCAATGGAAAGAGGTTAGGGTACAAAGAGATTTGTAAAAGCGCAAATCTATCCCATAGCACATTTTTCAGAAAATTGTGATTAGGATCACATCAATGGAAAGAGGTTAGGGTACAAAGAGAGTTGTAAAAGCGCAAATCTATCCCATAGCACATTTTGCAGAAAATTATGATTAGGATCGCATCAATGGAAAGAGGTTAGGGTACAAAGAGTTTTGTATAAGCGCAAATCACTCCCATAGCACATTTTGCAGAAAATTGTGATTAGGATCACATAAATGCAAAGACGTTAGGGTACAAAGAGATTTGTAAAAGCGCAAATCTATCCCATAGCACATTTTTCAGAAAATTGTGATTAGGATCACATCAATGGAAAGAGGTTAGGGTACAAAGAGTTTTGTATAAGCGCAAATCTATCCCATAGCACATTTTGCAGGAAATTGTGATTAGGATCACATCAATGGAAAGAGGTTAGGGTACAAAGAGATTTGTAAAAGCGCAAATTCATCCCATAGCACATTTTTCAGAAAATTGTGATTAGGATCACATCAATGGAAAGAGGTTAGGGTACAAAGAGATTTGTATAAGCGCAAATCTATTACATAGCACATTTTGCAGAAAATTGTGATTAGGATCACATCAATGGAAAGAGGTTAGGGTACAAAGAGTTTTGTATAAGCGCAAATCTATCCCATAGCACATTTTGCAGAAAAATGTGATTAGGATCACATCAATGGAAAGAGGTTAGGGTACAAAGAGATTTGTAAAAGCGCAAATCTATCCCATAGCACATTTTTCAGAAAATTGTGATTAGGATCACATCAATGGAAAGAGGTTAGGGTACAAAGAGTTTTGTATAAGCGCAAATCTATCCCATAGCACATTTTGCAGAAAAAAGTTATTAGGATCACATCAATGGAAAGAGGTTAGGGTACAAAGAGATTTGTAAAAGCGCAAATTCATCCCATAGCACATTTTTCAGAAAATTGTGATTAGGATCACATCAATGGAAAGAGGTTAGGTTACAAAGAGATTTGTAAAAGCGCAAATCTATCCCATAGCACATTTTTCAGAAAATTGTGATTAGGATCACATCAATGGAAATGAGGTTAGGGTAAAAAGAGATTTGTATAAGCGCAAATCTATCCCATAGCACATTCTGCAGAAAATTGTGATTAGGATCACATCAATAGAAGGAGGTTAGTGTACAAAGAGATTTGTAAAAGCGCAAATCTATCACATAGCACATTTTGCAGGAAATTGTGATTAGGATCACATCAATGAAAAGAGGTTAGGGTACAAAGAGATTTGTATAAGCGCAAATCTATCCCATAGCACATTTTGCAGAAAATTGTGATTAGGATCACATCAATGGAAAGAGGTTAGTGTACAAAGAGATTTGTAAAAGCGCAAATCTATCACATAGCACATTTTGCAGGAAATTGTGATTAGGATCACATCAATGGAAAGAGGTTAGGGTACAAAAAGATTTGTAAAAGCACAAATCTATCCCATAGCACATTTTGCAGAAAATTGTGATTAGGATCACATCAATGGAAAGAGGTTAGGGTACAAAGAGATTTGTAAAAGCGCAAATCTATCCCATAGCACATTTTTCAGAAAATTGTGATTAGGATCACATCAATGGAAAGAGGTTAGGGTACAAAGAGATTTGTATAAGCGCAAATCTATCCCATAGCACATTTTGCAGAATATTGTTATTAGGATCACATCAATGGAAAGAGGTTAGGGTACAAAGAGATTTGTAAAAGCGCAAATCTATCCCATAGCACATTTTTCAGAAAATTGTAATTAGGATCACATTAATGGAAAGAGGTTAGGGTACAAAGAGATTTGTATAAGCGCAAATCTATCCCATAGCACATTTTGCAGAAAAATGTGATTAGGATTACATCAATGGAAAGAGGTTAGGGTACAAAGAAATTTGTAAAAGCGCAAATCTATCCCATAGCACATTTTTCAGAAAATTGTGAATAGGATCACATCAATGGAAAGAGGTTAAAGTACAAAGAGATTTGTATAAGCGCAAATCTATCCCATAGCACATTTTGCAGAAAATTGTGATTAGGATTACATAAATTGAAAAGAGGTTAGGGTACAAAGAGATTTGTAAAAGCGCAAATCTATCCCATAGCACATTTTGCAGAAAATTGTTATTAGGATCACATAAATGCAAAGAGGTTAGGGTACAAAGAGATTTGTAAAAGCGCAAATCTATCCCATAGCACATTTTTCAGAAAATTGTGATTAGGATCACAACAATGGAAAGAGGTTAGGGTACAAAGAGATTTGTATAAGCGCAAATCTATCCCATAGCACATTTTGCAGAAAATTGTGATTATGATCACATAAATGCAAAGAGATTAGGGTACAAAGAGATTTGTATAAGCGCAAATCTATCCCATAGCACATTTTTCAGAAAATTGTGATTAGGATCACATCAATGGAAAGAGGTTAGGGTACAAAGAGATTTGTAAAAGCGCAAATCTATCCCATAGCACATTTTTCAGAAAATTGTGATTAGGATCACATCAATGGAAAGAGGTTAGGTTATAAAGAGATTTGTAAAAGCGCAAATCTATCCCATAGCACATTTTAAGAAAATTGTGATTAGGATCACATCAATGGAAAGAGGTTAGGGTGCAAAGAGATTTGTAAAAGCGCAAATCAATCCCATAGCACATTTTTCAGAAAATTGTGATTAGGATCACATCAATGGAAAGAGGTTAGGGTACAAAGAGATTTGTAAAAGCGCAAATCTATCCCATAGCACATTTTTCAGAAAATTGTGATTAGGATCACATCAATGTAAAGAGGTTAGGGTACAAAGAGATTTGTATAAGCGCAAATCTATCCAATAGCACATTTTGCAGAAAATTGTGATTAGGATCACATCAATGGAAAGAGGTTAGTGTACAAAGAGATTTGTAAAAGCGCAAATCTATCCCATAGCACATTTTTCAGAAAATTGTGATTAGGATCACATCAATGGAAAGAGGTTAGGGTACAAAGAGATTTGTATAAGTGCAAATCTATCCCATAGCACATTTTGCAGAAAATTGTGATTAGGATCACATCAATGGAAAGAGGTTAAGGTACAAAGAGATTTGTAAAAGCGTGAATCTATCCCATAGCACATTTTTCAGTAAATTGTGATTAGGATCACATCAATGGAAAGAGGTTAGGGTACAAAGAGATTTGTAAAAGCTCAAATCTATCCCATAGCACATTTTGCAGAAAATTGTGATTAGGATCACATCAATGGAAAGAGGTTAGGGTACAAAGAGATTTGTAAAAGCCAAATCTATCCCATAGCACATTTTGCAGAAAATTGTGATTAGGATCACATCAATGGAAAGAGGTTAGGGTACAAAGAGATTTGTATAAGCGCAAATCTATCCCATAGCACATTTTGCAGAAAATTGTGATTAGGATCACATCAATGGAAAGAGGTTAAGGTACAAAGAGATTTGTAAAAGCGCAAATCTATCCCATAGCACATTTTTCAGAAAATTGTGATTAGGATCACATCAATGGAAAGAGGTTAGGGTACAAAGAGATTTGTATAAGCGCAAATCTATCCCATAGCACATTTTTCAGAAAATTGTGATTAGGATCACATCAATGGAAAGAGGTTAGGGTACAAAGAGAGTTGTAAAAGCGCAAATCTATCCCATAGCACATTTTGCAGAAAATTATGATTAGGATCGCATCAATGGAAAGAGGTTAGGGTACAAAGAGTTTTGTATAAGCGCAAATCACTCCCATAGCACATTTTGCAGAAAATTGTGATTAGGATCACATAAATGCAAAGACGTTAGGGTACAAAGAGATTTGTAAAAGCGCAAATCTATCCCATAGCACATTTTTCAGAAAATTGTGATTAGGATCACATCAATGGAAAGAGGTTAGGGTACAAAGAGTTTTGTATAAGCGCAAATCTATCCCATAGCACATTTTGCAGGAAATTGTGATTAGGATCACATCAATGGAAAGAGGTTAGGGTACAAAGAGATTTGTAAAAGCGCAAATTCATCCCATAGCACATTTTTCAGAAAATTGTGATTAGGATCACATCAATGGAAAGAGGTTAGGGTACAAAGAGATTTGTATAAGCGCAAATCTATTACATAGCACATTTTGCAGAAAATTGTGATTAGGATCACATCAATGGAAAGAGGTTAGGGTACAAAGAGTTTTGTATAAGCGCAAATCTATCCCATAGCACATTTTGCAGAAAAAAGTGATTAGGATCACATCAATGGAAAGAGGTTAGGGTACAAAGAGATTTGTAAAAGCGCAAATCTATCCCATAGCACATTTTTCAGAAAATTGTGATTAGGATCACATCAATGGAAAGAGGTTAGGGTACAAAGAGTTTTGTATAAGCGCAAATCTATCCCATAGCACATTTTGCAGAAAAAAGTTATTAGGATCACATCAATGGAAAGAGGTTAGGGTACAAAGAGATTTGTAAAAGCGCAAATCTATCCCATAGCACATTTTTCAGAAAATTGTGATTAGGATCACATCAATGGAAATGAGGTTAGGGTAAAAAGAGATTTGTATAAGCGCAAATCTATCCCATAGCACATTCTGCAGAAAATTGTGATTAGGATCACATCAATAGAAGGAGGTTAGTGTACAAAGAGATTTGTAAAAGCGCAAATCTATCCCATAGCACATTTTGCAGGAAATTGTGATTAGGATCACATCAATGAAAAGAGGTTAGGGTACAAAGAGATTTGTATAAGCGCAAATCTATCCCATAGCACATTTTGCAGAAAATTGTGATTAGGATCACATCAATGGAAAGAGGTTAGTGTACAAAGAGATTTGTAAAAGCGCAAATCTATCACATAGCACATTTTGCAGGAAATTGTGATTAGGATCACATCAATGGAAAGAGGTTAGGGTACAAAAAGATTTGTAAAAGCACAAATCTATCCCATAGCACATTTTGCAGAAAATTGTGATTAGGATCACATCAATGGAAAGAGGTTAGGGTACAAAGAGATTTGTAAAAGCGCAAATCTATCCCATAGCACATTTTTCAGAAAATTGTGATTAGGATCACATCAATGGAAAGAGGTTAGGGTACAAAGAGATTTGTATAAGCGCAAATCTATCCCATAGCACATTTTGCAGAAAATTGTTATTAGGATCACATCAATGGAAAGAGGTTAGGGTACAAAGAGTTTTGTATAAGCGCAAATCTATCCCATAGCACATTTTGCAGAAAAAAGTGATTAGGATCACATCAATGGAAAGAGGTTAGGGTACAAAGAGATTTGTAAAAGCGCAAATCTATCCCATAGCACATTTTTCAGAAAATTGTGATTAGGATCACATCAATGGAAAGAGGTTAGGGTACAAAGAGTTTTGTATAAGCGCAAATCTATCCCATAGCACATTTTGCAGAAAAAAGTTATTAGGATCACATCAATGGAAAGAGGTTAGGGTACAAAGAGATTTGTAAAAGCGCAAATTCATCCCATAGCACATTTTTCAGAAAATTGTGATTAGGATCACATCAATGGAAAGAGGTTAGGTTACAAAGAGATTTGTAAAAGCGCAAATCTATCCCATAGCACATTTTTCAGAAAATTGTGATTAGGATCACATCAATGGAAATGAGGTTAGGGTAAAAAGAGATTTGTATAAGCGCAAATCTATCCCATAGCACATTCTGCAGAAAATTGTGATTAGGATCACATCAATAGAAGGAGGTTAGTGTACAAAGAGATTTGTAAAAGCGCAAATCTATCACATAGCACATTTTGCAGGAAATTGTGATTAGGATCACATCAATGAAAAGAGGTTAGGGTACAAAGAGATTTGTATAAGCGCAAATCTATCCCATAGCACATTTTGCAGAAAATTGTGATTAGGATCACATCAATGGAAAGAGGTTAGTGTACAAAGAGATTTGTAAAAGCGCAAATCTATCACATAGCACATTTTGCAGGAAATTGTGATTAGGATCACATCAATGGAAAGAGGTTAGGGTACAAAAAGATTTGTAAAAGCACAAATCTATCCCATAGCAAATTTTGCAGAAAATTGTGATTAGGATCACATCAATGGAAAGAGGTTAGGGTACAAAGAGATTTGTAAAAGCGCAAATCTATCCCATAGCACATTTTTCAGAAAATTGTGATTAGGATCACATCAATGGAAAGAGGTTAGGGTACAAAGAGATTTGTAAAAGCGCAAATCTATCCCATAGCACATTTTTCAAAAAATTGTGATTAGGATCACAACAATGGAAAGAGGTTAGGGTACAAAGAGATTTGTATAAGCGCAAATCTATCCCATAGCACATTTTGCAGAAAATTGTGATTAGGATCACATCAATGGAAAGAGGTTAGGGTACAAAGAGATTTGTAAAAGCGCAAATCTATCCCATAGCACATTTTACAGAAAATTGTGATTAGGATCACATCAATGGAAAGAGGTTAGGGTACAAAGAGATTTGTAAAAGCGCAAATCTACCCCATAGCACATTTTTCAGAAAATTGTGATTAGGATCACATAAATGGAAAGAGGTTAGGGTACAAAGAGATTTGTATAAGCGCAAATCTATCCCATAGCACATTTTGCAGAAAATTGTGATTAGGATCACATCAATGGAAAGAGGTTAGTGTACAAAGAGATTTGTAAAAGCGCAAATCTATCCCATAGCACATTTTTCAGAAAATTGTGATTAGGATCACATCAATGGAAAGAGGTTAGGGTACAAAGAGATTTGTAAAAGCGCAAATTCATCCCATAGCACATTTTTCAGAAAATTGTGATTAGGATCACATCAATGGAAAGAGGTTAGGGTACAAAGAGATTTGTAAAAGCGCAAATCTATCCCATAGCACATTTTTCAGAAAATTGTGATTATGATCACATCAATGGAAAGAGGTTAGGGTACAAAGAGATTTGTATAAGCGCAAATCTATCCCATAGCACATTTTGCAGAAAATTGTGATTAGGATCACATCAATGGAAAGAGGTTAGTGTACAAAGAGATTTGTAAAAGCGCAAATCTATCCCATAGCACATTTTGCAGAAAATTGTGATTAGGATCACATCAATGGAAAGAGGTTAGGGTACAAAGAGATTTGGAAAAGCGCAAATCTATCCCATAGCACATTTTGCAGAAAATTGTGATTAGGATCACATCAATGGAAAGAGGTTAGGGTACAAAGAGATTTGTATAAGCGCAAATCTATCCCATAGCACATTTTGCAGAAAATTGTGATTAGGATCACATCAATGGAAAGAGGTTAGTGTACAAAGAGATTTGTAAAAGCGCAAATCTATCCCATAGCACATTTTGCAGAAAATTGTGATTAGGATCACATCAATGGAAAGAGGTTAGGGTACAAAGAGATTTGTATAAGCGCAAATCTATCCCATAGCACATTTTGCAGGAAATTGTGATTAGGATCACATCAATCGAAAGAGGTTAGGGTACAAAAAGATTTGTAAAAGCACAGATCTATCCCATAGCACATTTTACAGAAAATTGTGATTAGGATCACATCAATGGAAAGAGGTTAGGGTACAAAGAGATTTGTAAATGCACAAATCTATCCCATAGCACATTTTGCAGGAAATTGTGATTAGGATCACATCAATCGAAAGAGGTTAGGGTACAAAAAGATTTGTAAAAGCACAGATCTATCCCATAGCACATTTTGCAGAAAATTGTGATTAGGATCACATCAATGGTAAGAGGTTAGGGTACAAAGAGATTTGTAAAAGCGCAAATCTATACCATAGCACATTTTTCAGAAAATTGTGATTAGGATCACATCAATGGAAAGAGGTTAGGGTACAAAGAGATTTGTATAAGCGCAAATCTATCCCATACCACATTTTGCAGAAAATTGTGATTAGGATCACATCAATGGAAAGAGGTTAGGGTACAAAGAGATTTGTAAAAGCGCAAATCTATCCCATAGCACATTTTTCAGAAAATTGTGATTAGGATCACATCAATGGAAAGAGGTTAGGGTACAAAGAGATTTGTAAAAGCACAAATCTATCCCATAGCACATTTTTCAAAAAATTGTGATTAAGATCATATAAATGAAAAGAGGTTAGGGCACGAAGGAATTTGTAAAAGCGCAAATCACTCCCATAGCACATTTTGCAGAAAAGTGTGATCAGGATCACATCAATGGAAAGAGGTTAGGGTACAAAGAGATTTGTAAAAGCGCAAATCTATCCCATAGCACATTTTTCAGAAAATTGTGATTAGGATCACATCAATGGAAAGAGGTTAGGGTACAAAGAGATTTGTAAAAGCGCAAATCTATCCCATAGCACATTTTGCAGAAAAGTGTGATCAGGATCAAATCAATGAAAAGAGGTTAGGGTACAAAGAGATTTGTAAAAGCGCAAATCTATCCCATAGCACATTTTTCAGAAAATTGAGATTAGGATCACATCAATGGAAAGAGGTTAGGGTACAAAGAGATTTGTATAAGCGCAAATCTATCCCATAGCACATTTTGGAGAAAATTGTGATTATGATCACATAAATGCAAAGAGGTTATGGTACAAAGAGATTTGTATAAGCGCAAATCTATCCCATACCACATTTTGCAGAAAATTGTGATTAGGATCACATCAATGGAAAGAGATTAGGGTACAAAGAGATTTGTAAAAGCGCAAATCTATCCCATAGCACATTTTTCAGAAAATCGTGATTAAGATCACATCAATGGAAAGTGGTTAGTGTACATAGAGATTTGTATAAGCGCAAATCTATCCCATAGCACATTTTGCAGAAAATTGTGATTAGGATCATATAAATGAAAAGAGGTTAGGGTACGAAAGAATTTGTAATAGCGCAAATCACTCCCATAACACATTTTGCAGAAAATTGTGATTATGATCACATAAATGGAAAGAGGTTAGGGTACAAAGAGATTTGTATAAGCGCAAATCTATCCCATAGCACATTTTGCAGAAAATTGTGATTAGGGTCACATCAATGGAAAGAGGTTAGGGTACAAAGAGATTTGTAAAAGCGCAGATCTATCCCATAGCACATTTTTCAGAAAATTGTGATTAGGATCACATCAATGGAAAGAGGTTAGGGTACAAAGAGATTTGTATAAGTGCAAATCAATCCCATAGCACATTTTGCAGAAAATTGTGATTAGGATCACATCAATGGAAAGAGGTTAGTGTACAAAGAGACTTGTAAAAGCGCAAATCTATCCCATAGCACATTTTTCAGAAAATTGTGATTAGGATCACATCAATGGAAAGAGGTTAGGGTACAAAGAGATTTGTAAAAGCGCAAATTCATCCCATAGCACATTTTTCAGAAAATTGTGATTAGGATCACATCAATGGAAAGAGGTTAGGGTACAAAGAGATTTGTAAAAGCGCAAATCTATCCCATAGCACATTTTTCAGAAAATTGTGATTAGGATCACATCAATGGAAAGAGGTTAGGGTACAAAGAGATTTGTATAAGCGCAAATCTATAACATAGCACATTTTGCAGAAAATTGTGATTAGGATCACATCAATGGAAAGAGGTTAAGGTACAAAGAGATTTGTAATAGCGCAAATCTATCCCATAGCACATTTTTCAGAAAATTGTGATTAGGATCACATCAATGGAAAGAGGTTAGGGTACAAAGAGATTTGTATAAGCGCAAATCTATCCCATAGCACATTTTTCAGAAAATTGTGATTAGGATCACATCAATGGAAAGAGGTTAGGGTACAAAGAGAGTTGTAAAAGCGCAAATCTATCCCATAGCACATTTTGCAGAAAATTGTGATTAGGATCGCATCAATGGAAAGAGGTTAGGGTACAAAGAGTTTTGTATAAGCGCAAATCACTCCCATAGCACATTTTGCAAAAAATTGTGATTAGGATCACATAAATGCAAAGACGTTAGGGTACAAAGAGATTTGTAAAAGCGCAAATCTATCCCATAGCACATTTTTCAGAAAATTGTGATTAGGATCACATCAATGGAAAGAGGTTAGGGTACAAAGAGATTTGTATAAGCACAAATCTATCCCATAGCACATTTTGCAGAAAATTGTGATTAGGATCACATCAATGGAAAGAGGTTAGGGTACAAAGAGATTTGTATAAGCACAAATCTATCCCATAGTACATTTTGCAGAAAATTGTGATTAGGATCACATCAATGGAAAGAGGTTAGGGTACAAAGAGTTTTGTATAAGCGCAAATCTATCCCATATCACATTTTGCAGAAAATTGTGATTAGGATCACATCAATGGAAAGAGGTTAGGGTACAAAGAGATTTGTAAAAGCGCAAATTCATCCCATAGCACATTTTTCAGAAAATTGTGATTAGGATCACATCAATGGAAAGAGGTTAGGTTACAAAGAGATTTGTAAAAGCGCAAATCTATCCCATAGCACATTTTTCAGAAAATTGTGATTAGGATCACATCAATGGAAAGAGGTTAGGGTACAAAGAGATTTGTATAAGCGCAAATCTATCCCATAGCATATTTTGCAGAAAATTGTGATTAGGATCACATCAATGGAAAGAGGTTAGTGTACAAAGAGATTTGTAAAAGCGCAAATCTATCCCATAGCACATTTTGCAGAAAATTGTGATTAGGATCACATCAATGGAAAGAGGTTAGGGTACAAAGAGATTTGGAAAAGCGCAAATCTATCCCATAGCACATTTTGCAGAAAATTGTGATTAGGATCACATCAATGGAAAGAGGTTAGGGTACAAAGAGATTTGTATCAGCGCAAATCTATCCCATAGCACATTTTGCAGAAAATTGTGATTAGGATCACATCAATGGAAAGAGGTTAGTGTACAAAGAGATTTGTAAAAGCGCAAATCTATCCCATAGCACATTTTTCAGAAAATCGTGATTAAGATCACATCAATGGAAAGTGGTTAGTGTACATAGAGATTTGTATAAGCGCAAATCTATCCCATAGCACATTTTGCAGAAAATTGTGATTAGGATCATATAAATGAAAAGAGGTTAGGGTACGAAGGAATTTGTAAAAGCGCAAATCACTCCCATAACACATTTTGCAGAAAATTGTGATTATGATCACATAAATGGAAAGAGGTTAGGGTACAAAGAGATTTGTATAAGCGCAAATCTATCCCATAGCACATTTTGCAGAAAATTGTGATGAGGATCTTATAAATGGAATGAGGTTAGTGTACAAAGAGATTTGTAAAAGCGCAAATCTATCCCATAGCACATTTTTCAGAAAATTCTGATTAGGGTCACATCAATGGAAAGAGGTTAGGGTACAAAGAGATTTGTAAAAGCGCAAATCTATCCCATAGCACATTTTTCAGAAAATTGTGATTAGGATCACATCAATGGAAAGAGGTTAGGGTACAAAGAGATTTGTATAAGTGCAAATCTATCCCATAGCACATTTTGCAGAAAATTGTGATTAGGATCACATCAATGGAAAGAGGTTAGTGTACAAAGAGACTTGTAAAAGCGCAAATCTATCCCATAGCACATTTTTCAGAAAATTGTGATTAGGATCACATCAATGGAAAGAGGTTAGGGTACAAAGAAATTTGTAAAAGCGCAAATTCATCCCATAGCACATTTTTCAGAAAATTGTGATTAGGATCACATCAATGGAAAGAGGTTAGGGTACAAAGAGATTTGTAAAAGCGCAAATCTATCCCATAGCACATTTTTCAGAAAATTGTGATTAGGATCACATCAATGGAAAGAGGTTAGGGTACAAAGAGATTTGTATAAGCGCAAATCTATTACATAGCACATTTTGCAGAAAATTGTGATTAGGATCACATCAATGGAAAGAGGTTAGGGTACAAAGAGATTTGTATAAGCGCAAATCTATCCCATAGCACATTTTGCAGAAAATTGTGATTAGGATCACATCAATGGAAAGAGGTTAGTGTACAAAGAGATTTGTAAAAGAGCAAATCTATCACATAGCACATTTTGCAGGAAATTGTGATTAGGATCACATCAATGGAAATAGGTTAGGGTACACAGAGATTTGTATAAGCGCAAATTTATCCCATAGCACATTTTGCAGAAAATTGTGATTAGGATCACATCAATGGAAAGAGGTTAGTGTACAAAAAGATTTGTAAAAGCGCAAATCTATCACATAGCACATTTTGCAGGAAATTGTGATTAGGATCACATCAATGGAAAGAGGTTAGGGTACAAAAAGATTTGTAAAAGCACAAATCTATCCCATAGCACATTTTGCAGAAAATTGTGATTAGGATCACATCAATGGAAAGAGGTTAGGGTACAAAGAGATTTGTATAAGCGCAAATCTATCCCATAGCACATTTTGGAGAAAATTGTGATTATGATCACATAAATGCAAAGAGGTTATGGTACAAAGAGATTTGTATAAGCGCAAATCTATCCCATACCACATTTTGCAGAAAATTGTGATTAGGATCACATCAATGGAAAGAGGTTAGGGTACAAAGAGAGTTGTAAAAGCGCAAATCTATCCCATAGCACATTTTTCAGAAAATCGTGATTAAGATCACATCAATGGAAAGTGGTTAGTGTACATAGAGATTTGTATAAGCGCAAATCTATCCCATAGCACATTTTGCAGAAAATTGTGATTAGGATCATATAAATGAAAAGAGGTTAGGGTACGAAGGAATTTGTAAAAGCGCAAATGACTCCCATAACACATTTTGCAGAAAATTGTGATTATGATCACATAAATGGAAAGAGGTTAGGGTACAAAGAGATTTGTATAAGCGCAAATCTATCCCATAGCACATTTTGAAGAAAATTGTGATGAGGATCTTATAAATGGAATGAGGTTAGTGTACAAAGAGACTTGTAAAAGCGCAAATCTATCCCATAGCACATTTTTCAGGAAATTGTGATTAGGATCACATCAATGGAAAGAGGTTAGGGTACAAAGAGATTTGTAAAAGCGCAAATCTATCCCATAGCACATTTTTCAGAAAATTGAGATTAGGATCACATCAATGGAAAGAGGTTAGGGTACAAAGAGATTTGTATAAGCGCAAATCTATCCCATAGCACATTTTGGAGAAAATTGTGATTATGATCACATAAATGCAAAGAGGTTATGGTACAAAGAGATTTGTATAAGCGCAAATCTATCCCATACCACATTTTGCAGAAAATTGTGATTAGGATCACATCAATGGAAAGAGGTTAGGGTACAAAGAGATTTGTAAAAGCGCAAATCTATCCCATAGCACATTTTTCAGAAAATCGTGATTAAGATCACATCAATGGAAAGTGGTTAGTGTACATAGAGATTTGTATAAGCGCAAATCTATCCCATAGCACATTTTGCAGAAAATTGTGATTAGGATCATATAAATGAAAAGAGGTTAGGGTACGAAGGAATTTGTAAAAGCGCAAATCACTCCCATAACACATTTTGCAGAAAATTGTGATTATGATCACATAAATGGAAAGAGGTTAGGGTACAAAGAGATTTGTATAAGCGCAAATCTATCCCATAGCACATTTTGCAGAAAATTGTGATGAGGATCTTATAAATGGAATGAGGTTAGTGTACAAAGAGATTTGTAAAAGCGCAAATCTATCCCATAGCACATTTTTCAGAAAATTGTGATTAGGGTCACATCAATGGAAAGAGGTTAGGGTACAAAGAGATTTGTAAAAGCGCAAATCTATCCCATAGCACATTTTTCAGAAAATTGTGATTAGGATCACATCAATGGAAAGAGGTTAGGGTACAAAGAGATTTGTATAAGTGCAAATCTATCCCATAGCACATTTTGCAGAAAATTGTGATTAGGATCACATCAATGGAAAGAGGTTAGTGTACAAAGAGACTTGTAAAAGCGCAAATCTATCCCATAGCACATTTTTCAGAAAATTGTGATTAGGATCACATCAATGGAAAGAGGTTAGGGTACAAAGAGATTTGTAAAAGCGCAAATCTATCCCATAGCACATTTTTCAGAAAATTGTGATTAGGATCACATCAATGGAAAGAGGTTAGGGTACAAAGAGATTTGTAAAAGCGCAAATTCATCCCATAGCACATTTTTCAGAAAATTGTGATTAGGATCACATCAATGGAAAGAGGTTAGGGTACAAAGAGATTTGTAAAAGCGCAAATCTATCCCATAGCACATTTTTCAGAAAATTGTGATTAGGATCACATCAATGGAAAGAGGTTAGGGTACAAAGAGATTTGTATAAGCGCAAATCTATTACATAGCACATTTTGCAGAAAATTGTGATTAGGATCACATCAATGGAAAGAGGTTAAGGTACAAAGAGATTTGTAATAGCGCAAATCTATCCCATAGCACATTTTTCAGAAAATTGTGATTAGGATCACATCAATGGAAAGAGGTTAGGGTACAAAGAGATTTGTATAAGCGCAAATCTATCCCATAGCACATTTTTCAGAAAATTGTGATTAGGATCACATCAATGGAAAGAGGTTAGGGTACAAAGAGAGTTGTAAAAGCGCAAATCTATCCCATAGCACATTTTGCAGAAAATTGTGATTAGGATTGCATCAATGGAAAGAGGTTAGGGTACAAAGAGTTTTGTATAAGCGCAAATTACTCCCATAGCACATTTTGCAGAAAATTGTGATTAGGATCACATAAATGCAAAGACGTTAGGGTACAAAGAGATTTGTAAAAGCGCAAATCTATCCCATAGCACATTTTTCAGAAAATTGTGATTAGGATCACATCAATGGAAAGAGGTTAGGGTACAAAGAGATTTGTATAAGCACAAATCTATCCCATAGCACATTTTGCAGAAAATTGTGATTAGGATCACATCAATGGAAAGAGGTTAGGGTACAAAGAGATTTGTATAAGCACAAATCTATCCCATAGCACATTTTGCAGAAAATTGTGATTAGGATCACATCAAAGGAAAGAGGTTAGGGTACAAAGAGTTTTGTATAAGCGCAAATCTATCCCATAGCATATTTTGCAGAAAATTGTGATTAGGATCACATCAATGGAAAGAGGTTAGGGTACAAAGAGATTTGTATAAGCACAAATCTATCCCATAGCACATTTTTCAGAAAATTGTGATTAGGATCACATCAATGGAAAGAGGTTAGTGTACAAAGAGATTTGTAAAAGCGCAAATCTATCCCATAGCACATTTTGCAGAAAATTGTGATTAGGATCACATCAATGGAAAGAGGTTAGGGTACAAACAGATTTGGAAAAGCGCAAATCTATCCCATAGCACATTTTGCAGAAAATTGTGATTAGGATCACATCAATGGAAAGAGGTTAGGGTACAAAGAGATTTGTATAAGCGCAAATCTATCCCATAGCACATTTTGCAGAAAATTGTGATTAGGATCACATCAATGGAAAGAGGTTAGTGTACAAAGAGATTTGTAAAAGCGCAAATCTATCCCATAGCACATTTTGCAGAAAATTGTGATTAGGATCACATCAATGGAAAGAGGTTAGGGTACAAAGAGATTTGTATAAGCGCAACTCTATCCCATAGCACATTTTGCAGGAAATTGTGATTAGGATCACATCAATGGAAAGAGGTTAGGGTACAAAAAGATTTGTAAAAGCACAAATCTATCCCATAGCACATTTTACAGAAAATTGTGATTAGGATCACATCAATGGAAAGAGGTTAGGGTACAAAGAGATTTGTAAATGCACAAATCTATCCCATAGCACATTTTGCAGAAAATTGTGATCAGGATCAAATCAATGAAAAGAGGTTAGGGTACAAAGAGATTTGTATAAGAGCAAATCACTCCCATAGCTAATTTTGCAGAAAATTGTGATTAGGATCACATCAATGGAAAGGGGTTAGAGTACAAAGAGGTTTGTAAAAGCCAAATCTATCCCATAGCACATTTTGCAGAAAATTGTGATTAGGATCACATAAATGGAAAGAGGTTAGGGTACAAAGAGATTTGTAAAAGCGCAAATCTATCCCATAGCACATTTTTCAGAAAATTGTTATTAGGATCACATCAATGGAAAGAGGTTAGTGTACAAAGAGATTTGTAAAAGCGCAAATCTATCCCATAGCATATTTTTCAGAAAATTGTGATTAGGATCACATCAATGGAAAGAGGTTAAGGTACAAAGAGATTTGTAAAAGCGCAAATCTATCCCATAGCACATTTTTCAGAAAATTGTGATTAGGATCAAATCAATGGAAAGAGGTTAGGGTACAAAGAGATTTGTATAAGCGCAAATCTATCGCATAGCACATTTTGCAGAAAATTGTGATTAGGATCACATCAATGGAAAGAGGTTAGGGTACAAAGAGATTTGTAAAAGCGCAAATCTATCCCATAGCACATTTTTCAGAAAATTGTGATTAGGATCACATCAATGGAAAGAGGTTAGGGTACAAAGAGATTTGTATAAGCGCAAATCTATCCCATACCACATTTTGCAGAAAATTGTGATTAGGATCACATCAATGGAAAGAGGTTAGGGTACAAAGAGATTTGTAAAAGCACAAATCTATCCCATAGCACATTTTTCAAAAAATTGTGATTAAGATCATATAAATGAAAAGAGGTTAGGGCACGAAGGAATTTGTAAAAGCGCAAATCACTCCCATAGCACATTTTGCAGAAAAGTGTGATCAGGATCACATCAATGGAAAGAGGTTAGGGTACAAAGAGATTTGTAAAAGCGCAAATCTATCCCATAGCACATTTTTCAGAAAATTGCGATTAGGATCACATCAATGGAAAGAGGTTAGGGTACAAAGAGATTTGTAAAAGCGCAAATCTATCCCATAGCACATTTTGCAGAAAAGTGTGATCAGGATCAAATCAATGAAAAGAGGTTAGGGTACAAAGAGATTTGTAAAAGCGCAAATCTATCCCATAGCACATTTTTCAGGAAATTGTGATTAGGATCACATCAATGGAAAGAGGTTAGGGTACAAAGAGATTTGTAAAAGCGCAAATCTATCCCATAGCACATTTTTCAGAAAATTGAGATTAGGATCACATCAATGGAAAGAGGTTAGGGTACAAAGAGATTTGTATAAGCGCAAATCTATCCCATAGCACATTTTGGAGAAAATTGTGATTATGATCACATAAATGCAAAGAGGTTATGGTACAAAGAGATTTGTATAAGCGCAAATCTATCCCATACCACATTTTGCAGAAAATTGTGATTAGGATCACATCAATGGAAAGAGGTTAGGGTACAAAGAGATTTGTAAAAGCGCAAATCTATCCCATAGCACATTTTTCAGAAAATCGTGATTAAGATCACATCAATGGAAAGTGGTTAGTGTACATAGAGATTTGTATAAGCGCAAATCTATCCCATAGCACATTTTGCAGAAAATTGTGATTAGGATCATATAAATGAAAAGAGGTTAGGGTACGAAGGAATTTGTAAAAGCGCAAATCACTCCCATAACACATTTTGCAGAAAATTGTGATTATGATCACATAAATGGAAAGAGGTTAGGGTACAAAGAGATTTGTATAAGCGCAAATCTATCCCATAGCACATTTTGCAGAAAATTGTGATGAGGATCTTATAAATGGAATGAGGTTAGTGTACAAAGAGATTTGTAAAAGCGCAAATCTATCCCATAGCACATTTTTCAGAAAATTGTGATTAGGGTCACATCAATGGAAAGAGGTTAGGGTACAAAGAGATTTGTAAAAGCGCAAATCTATCCCATAGCACATTTTTCAGAAAATTGTGATTAGGATCACATCAATGGAAAGAGGTTAGGGTACAAAGAGATTTGTATAAGTGCAAATCTATCCCATAGCACATTTTGCAGAAAATTGTGATTAGGATCACATCAATGGAAAGAGGTTAGTGTACAAAGAGACTTGTAAAAGCGCAAATCTATCCCATAGCACATTTTTCAGAAAATTGTGATTAGGATCACATCAATGGAAAGAGGTTAGGGTACAAAGAGATTTGTAAAAGCGCAAATTCATCCCATAGCACATTTTTCAGAAAATTGTGATTAGGATCACATCAATGGAAAGAGGTTAGGGTACAAAGAGATTTGTAAAAGCGCAAAACTATCCCATAGCACATTTTTCAGAAAATTGTGATTAGGATCACATCAATGGAAAGAGGTTAGGGTACAAAGAGATTTGTATAAGCGCAAATCTATTACATAGCACATTTTGCAGATAATTGTGATTAGGATCACATCAATGGAAAGAGGTTAGGGTACAAAGAGATTTGTATAAGCGCAAATCTATCCCATAGCACATTTTGCAGAAAATTGTGATTAGGATCACATCAATGGAAAGAGGTTAGTGTACAAAGAGATTTGTAAAAGCGCAAATCTATCACATAGCACATTTTGCAGGAAATTGTGATTAGGATCACATCAATGGAAAGAGGTTAGGGTACACAGAGATTTGTATAAGCGCAAATTTATCCCATAGCACATTTTGCAGAAAATTGTGATTAGGATCACATCAATGGAAAGAGGTTAGTGTACAAAAAGATTTGTAAAAGCGCAAATCTATCACATAGCACATTTTGCAGGAAATTGTGATTAGGATCACATCAATGGAAAGAGGTTAGGGTACAAAAAGATTTGTAAAAGCACAAATCTATCCCATAGCACATTTTGCAGAAAATTGTGATTAGGATCACATCAATGGAAAGAGGTTAGGGTACAAAGAGATTTGTATAAGCGCAAATCTATCCCATAGCACATTTTGGAGAAAATTGTGATTATGATCACATAAATGCAAAGAGGTTATGGTACAAAGAGATTTGTATAAGCGCAAATCTATCCCATACCACATTTTGCAGAAAATTGTGATTAGGAACACATCAATGGAAAGAGGTTAGGGTACAAAGAGATTTGTAAAAGCGCAAATCTATCCCATAGCACATTTTTCAGAAAATCGTGATTAAGATCACATCAATGGAAAGTGGTTAGTGTACATAGAGATTTGTATAAGCGCAAATCTATCCCATAGCACATTTTGCAGAAAATTGTGATTAGGATCATATAAATGAAAAGAGGTTAGGGTACGAAGGAATTTGTAAAAGCGCAAATGACTCCCATAACACATTTTGCAGAAAATTGTGATTATGATCACATAAATGGAAAGAGGTTAGGGTACAAAGAGATTTGTATAAGCGCAAATCTATCCCATAGCACATTTTGCAGAAAATTGTGATGAGGATCTTATAAATGGAATGAGGTTAGTGTACAAAGAGATTTGTAAAAGCGCAAATCTATCCCATAGCACATTTTTCAGAAAATTGTGATTAGGGTCACATCAATGGAAAGAGGTTAGGGTACAAAGAGATTTGTAAAAGCGCAAATCTATCCCATAGCACATTTTTCAGAAAATTGTGATTAGGATCACATCAATGGAAAGAGGTTAGGGTACAAAGAGATTTGTATAAGCGCAAATCTATCCCATAGCACATTTTTCAGAAAATTGTGATTAGGATCACATCAATGGAAAGAGGTTAGGGTACAAAGAGAGTTGTAAAAGCGCAAATCTATCCCATAGCACATTTTGCAGAAAATTGTGATTAGGATCGCATCAATGGAAAGAGGTTAGGGTACAAAGAGTTTTGTATAAGCGCAAATCACTCCCATAGCACATTTTGCAGAAAATTGTGATTAGGATCACATAAATGCAAAGACGTTAGGGTACAAAGAGATTTGTAAAAGCGCAAATCTATCCCATAGCACATTTTTCAGAAAATTGTGATTAGGATCACATCAATGGAAAGAGGTTAGGGTACAAAGAGATTTGTATAAGCACAAATCTATCCCATAGCACATTTTGCAGAAAATTGTGATTAGGATCACATCAATGGAAAGAGGTTAGGGTACAAAGAGATTTGTATAAGCACAAATCTATCCCATAGCACATTTTGCAGAAAATTGTGATTAGGATCACATCAATGGAAAGAGGTTAGAGTACAAAGAGTTTTGTATAAGCGCAAATCTATCCCATAGCACATTTTGCAGAAAATTGTGATTAGGATCACATCAATGGAAAGAGGTTAGGGTACAAAGAGATTTGTAAAAGCGCAAATTCATCCCATAGCACATTTTTCAGAAAATTGTGATTAGGATCACATCAATGGAAAGAGGTTAGGTTACAAAGAGATTTGTAAAAGCGCAAATCTATCCCATAGCACATTTTTCAGAAAATTGTGATTAGGATCACATCAATGGAAAGAGGTTAGGGTACAAAGAGATTTGTATAAGCGCAAATCTATCCCATAGCACATTTTGCAGAAAATTGTGATTAGGATCACATCAATGGAAAGAGGTTAGTGTACAAAGAGATTTGTAAAAGCGCAAATCTATCCCATAGCACATTTTTCAGAAAATTGTGATTAGGATCACATCAATGGAAAGAGGTTAGGGTACAAAGAGATTTGGAAAAGCGCAAATCTATCCCATAGCACATTTTGCAGAAAATTGTGATTAGGATCACATCAATGGAAAGAGGTTAGGGTACAAAGAGATTTGTATAAGCGCAAATCTATCCCATAGCACATTTTGCAGAAAATTGTGATTAGGATCACATCAATGGAAAGAGGTTAGTGTACAAAGAGATTTGTAAAAGCGCAAATCTATCCCATAGCACATTTTGCAGAAAATTGTGATTAGGATCACATCAATGGAAAGAGGTTAGGGTACAAAGAGATTTGTATAAGCGCAAATCTATCCCATAGCACATTTTGCAGGAAATTGTGATTAGGATCACATCAATCGAAAGAGGTTAGGGTACAAAAAGATTTGTAAAAGCACAAATCTATCCCATAGCACATTTTACAGAAAATTGTGATTAGGATCACATCAATGGAAAGAGGTTAGGGTACAAAGAGATTTGTAAATGCACAAATCTATCCCATAGCACATTTTGCAGAAAATTGGGATCAGGATCAAATCAATGAAAAGAGGTTAGGGTACAAAGAGATTTGTATAAGAGCAAATCACTCCCATAGCTCATTTTGCAGAAAATTGTGATTAGGATCACATCAATGGAAAGGGGTTAGAGTACAAAGAGGTTTGTAAAAGCCAAATCTATCCCATAGCACATTTTGCAGAAAATTGTGATTAGGATCACATAAATGGAAAGAGGTTAGGGTACAAAGAGATTTGTAAAAGCGCAAATCTATCCCATAGCACATTTTTCAGAAAATTGTTATTAGGATCACATCAATGGAAAGAGGTTAGTGTACAAAGAGATTTGTAAAAGCGCAAATCTATCCCATAGCATATTTTTCAGAAAATTGTGATTAGGATCACATCAATGGAAAGAGGTTAAGGTACAAAGCGATTTGTAAAAGCGCAAATCTATCCCATAGCACATTTTTCAGAAAATTGTGATTAGGATCACATCAATGGAAAGAGGTTAGGGTACAAAGAGATTTGTATAAGCGCAAATCTATCGCATAGCACATTTTGCAGAAAATTGTGATTAGGATCACATCAATGGAAAGAGGTTAGGGTACAAAGAGATTTGTAAAAGCGCAAATCTATCCCATAGCACATTTTTCAGAAAATTGTGATTAGGATCACATCAATGGAAAGAGGTTAGGGTACAAAGAGATTTGTATAAGCGCAAATCTATCCCATACCACATTTTGCAGAAAATTGTGATTAGGATCACATCAATGGAAAGAGGTTAGGGTACAAAGAGATTTGTAAAAGCACAAATCTATCCCATAGCACATTTTTCAAAAAATTGTGATTAAGATCATATAAATGAAAAGAGGTTAGGGCACGAAGGAATTTGTAAAAGCGCAAATCACTCCCATAGCACATTTTGCAGAAAAGTGTGATCAGGATCACATCAATGGAAAGAGGTTAGGGTACAAAGAGATTTGTAAAAGCGCAAATCTATCCCATAGCACATTTTTCAGAAAATTGTGATTAGGATCACATCAATGGAAAGAGGTTAGGGTACAAAGAGATTTGTAAAAGCGCAAATCTATCCCATAGCACATTTTGCAGAAAAGTGTGATCAGGATCAAATCAATGAAAAGAGGTTAGGGTACAAAGAGATTTGTAAAAGCGCAAATCTATCCCATAGCACATTTTGCAGAAAAGTGTGATCAGGATCAAATCAATGAAAAGAGGTTAGGGTACAAAGAGATTTGTAAAAGCGCAAATCTATCCCATAGCACATTTTTCAAAAAATTGTGATTAGGATCACATCAATGGAAAGAGGTTAGGGTACAAAGAGATTTGTAAAAGCGCAAATCTATCCCATAGCACATTTTTCAGAAAATTGAGATTAGGATCACATCAATGGAAAGAGGTTAGGGTACAAAGAGATTTGTATAAGCGCAAATCTATCCCATAGCACATTTTGGAGAAAATTGTGATTATGATCACATAAATGCAAAGAGGTTATGGTACAAAGAGATTTGTATAAGCGCAAATCTATCCCATACCACATTTTGCAGAAAATTGTGATTAGGATCACATCAATGGAAAGAGGTTAGGGTACAAAGAGATTTGTAAAAGCGCAAATCTATCCCATAGCACATTTTTCAGAAAATCGTGATTAAGATCACATCAATGGAAAGTGGTTAGTGTACATAGAGATTTGTATAAGCGCAAATCTATCCCATAGCACATTTTGCAGAATATTGTGATTAGGATCATATAAATGAAAAGAGGTTAGGGTACGAAGGAATTTGTAAAAGCGCAAATCACTCCCATAACACATTTTGCAGAAAATTGTGATTATGATCACATAAATGGAAAGAGGTTAGGGTACAAAGAGATTTGTATAAGCGCAAATCTATCCCATAGCACATTTTGCAGAAAATTGTGATGAGGATCTTATAAATGGAATGAGGTTAGTGTACAAAGAGATTTGTAAAAGCGCAAATCTATCCCATAGCACATTTTTCAGAAAATTGTGATTAGGGTCACATCAATGGAAAGAGGTTAGGGTACAAAGAGATTTGTAAAAGCGCAAATCTATCCCATAGCACATTTTTCAGAAAATTGTGATTAGGATCACATCAATGGAAAGAGGTTAGGGTACAAAGAGATTTGTATAAGTGCAAATCTATCCCATAGCACATTTTGCAGAAAATTGTGATTAGGATCACATCAATGGAAAGAGGTTAGTGTACAAAGAGACTTGTAAAAGCGCAAATCTATCCCATAGCACATTTTTCAGAAAATTGTGATTAGGATCACATCAATGGAAAGAGGTTAGGGTACAAAGAGATTTGTAAAAGCGCAAATTCATCCCATAGCACATTTTTCAGAAAATTGTGATTAGGATCACATCAATGGAAAGAGGTTAGGGTACAAAGAGATTTGTAAAAGCGCAAATCTATCCCATAGCACATTTTTCAGAAAATTGTGATTAGGATCACATCAATGGAAAGAGGTTAGGGTACAAAGAGATTTGTATAAGCGCAAATCTATTACATAGCACATTTTGCAGAAAATTGTGATTAGGATCACATCAATGGAAAGAGGTTAGGGTACAAAGAGATTTGTAATAGCGCAAATCTATCCCATAGCACATTTTTCAGAAAATTGTGATTAGGATCACATCAATGGAAAGAGGTTAGGGTAAAAAGAGATTTGTATAAGCGCAAATCTATCCCATAGCACATTTTTCAGAAAATAGTGATTAGGATCACATCAATGGAAAGAGGTTAGGGTACAAAGAGAGTTGTAAAAGCGCAAATCTATCCCATAGCACATTTTGCAGAAAATTGTGATTAGGATCGCATCAATGGAAAGAGGTTAGGGTACAAAGAGTTTTGTATAAGCGCAAATCACTCCTATAGCACATTTTGCAAAAAATTGTGATTAGGATCACATAAATGCAAAGACGTTAGGGTACAAAGAGATTTGTAAAAGCGCAAATCTATCCCATAGCACATTTTTCAGAAAATTGTGATTAGGATCACATCAATGGAAAGAGGTTAGGGTACAAAGAGATTTGTATAAGCACAAATCTATCCCATAGCACATTTTGCAGAAAATTGTGATTAGGATCACATCAATGGAAAGAGGTTAGGGTACAAAGAGATTTGTATAAGCACAAATCTATCCCATAGCACATTTTGCAGAAAATTGTGATTAGGATCACATCAATGGAAAGAGGTTAGGGTACAAAGAGTTTTGTATAAGCGCAAATCTATCCCATAGCACATTTTGCAGAAAATTGTGATTAGGATCACATCAATGGAAAGAGGTTAGGGTACAAAGAGATTTGTAAAAGCGCAAATTCATCCCATAGCACATTTTTCAGAAAATTGTGATTAGGATCACATCAATGGAAAGAGGTTAGGTTACAAAGAGATTTGTAAAAGCGCAAATCTATCCCATAGCACATTTTTCAGAAAATTGTGATTAGGATCACATCAATGGAAAGAGGTTAGGGTACAAAGAGATTTGTATAAGCGCAAATCTATCCCATAGCACATTTTGCAGAAAATTGTGATTAGGATCACATCAATGGAAAGAGGTTAGTGTACAAAGAGATTTGTAAAAGCGCAAATCTATCCCATAGCACATTTTGCAGAAAATTGTGATTAGGATCACATCAATGGAAAGAGGTTAGGGTACAAAGAGATTTGGAAAAGCGCAAATCTATCCCATAGCACATTTTGCAGAAAATTGTGATTAGGATCACATCAATGGAAAGAGGTTAGGGTACAAAGAGATTTGTATAAGCGCAAATCTATCCCATAGCACATTTTGCAGAAAATTGTGATTAGGATCACATCAATGGAAAGAGGTTAGTGTACAAAGAGATTTGTAAAAGCGCAAATCTATCCCATAGCACATTTTGCAGAAAATTGTGATTAGGATCACATCAATGGAAAGAGGTTAGGGTACAAAGAGATTTGTATAAGCGCAAATCTATCCCATAGCACATTTTGCAGGAAATTGTGATTAGGATCACATCAATGGAAAGAGGTTAGGGTACAAAAAGATTTGTAAAAGCACAAATCTATCCCATAGCACATTTTACAGAAAATTGTGATTAGGATCACATCAATGGAAAGAGGTTAGGGTACAAAGAGATTTGTAAATGCACAAATCTATCCCATAGCACATTTTGCAGAAAATTGTGATCAGGATCAAATCAATGAAAAGAGGTTAGGGTACAAAGAGATTTGTATAAGAGCAAATCACTCCCATAGCTCATTTTGCAGAAAATTGTGATTAGGATCACATCAATGGAAAGAGGTTAGGGTACAAAGAGATTTGTAAAAGCGCAAATCTATCCCATAGCACATTTTTCAGAAAATTGTTATTAGGATCACATCAATGGAAAGAGGTTAGTGTACAAAGAGATTTGTAAAAGCGCAAATCTATCCCATAGCATATTTTTCAGAAAATTGTGATTAGGATCACATCAATGGAAAGAGGTTAAGGTACAAAGAGATTTGTAAAAGCGCAAATCTATCCCATAGCACATTTTTCAGAAAATTGTGATTAGGATCACATCAATGGAAAGAGGTTAGGGTACAAAGAGATTTGTATAAGCGCAAATCTATCGCATAGCACATTTTGCAGAAAATTGTGATTAGGATCACATCAATGGAAAGAGGTTAGGGTACAAAGAGATTTGTAAAAGCGCAAATCTATCCCATAGCACATTTTTCAGAAAATTGTGATTAGGATCACATCAATGGAAAGAGGTTAGGGTACAAAGAGATTTGTATAAGCGCAAATCTATCCCATACCACATTTTGCAGAAAATTGTGATTAGGATCACATCAATGGAAAGAGGTTAGGGTACAAAGAGATTTGTAAAAGCACAAATCTATCCCATAGCACATTTTTCAAAAAATTGTGATTAAGATCATATAAATGAAAAGAGGTTAGGGCACGAAGGAATTTGTAAAAGCGCAAATCACCCCCATAGCACATTTTGCAGAAAAGTGTGATCAGGATCACATCAATGGAAAGAGGTTAGGGTACAAAGAGATTTGTAAAAGCGCAAATCTATCCCATAGCACATTTTTCAGAAAATTGTGATTAGGATCACATCAATGGAAAGAGGTTAGGGTACAAAGAGATTTGTAAAAGCGCAAATCTATCCCATAGCACATTTTGCAGAAAAGTGTGATCAGGATCAAATCAATGAAAAGAGGTTAGGGTACAAAGAGATTTGTAAAAGCGCAAATCTATCCCATAGCACATTTTTCAGGAAATTGTGATTAGGATCACATCAATGGAAAGAGGTTAGGGTACAAAGAGATTTGTAAAAGCGCAAATCTATCCCATAGCACATTTTTCAGAAAATTGAGATTAGGATCACATCAATGGAAAGAGGTTAGGGTACAAAGAGATTTGTATAAGCGCAAATCTATCCCATAGCACATTTTGGAGAAAATTGTGATTATGATCACATAAATGCAAAGAGGTTATGGTACAAAGAGATTTGTATAAGCGCAAATCTATCCCATACCACATTTTGCAGAAAATTGTGATTAGGATCACATCAATGGAAAGAGGTTAGGGTACAAAGAGATTTGTAAAAGCGCAAATCTATCCCATAGCACATTTTTCAGAAAATCGTGATTAAGATCACATCAATGGAAAGTGGTTAGTGTACATAGAGATTTGTATAAGCGCAAATCTATCCCATAGCACATTTTGCAGAAAATTGTGATTAGGATCATATAAATGAAAAGAGGTTAGGGTACGAAGGAATTTGTAAAAGCGCAAATCACTCCCATAACACATTTTGCAGAAAATTGTGATTATGATCACATAAATGGAAAGAGGTTAGGGTACAAAGAGATTTGTATAAGCGCAAATCTATCCCATAGCACATTTTGCAGAAAATTGTGATGAGGATCTTATAAATGGAATGAGGTTAGTGTACAAAGAGATTTGTAAAAGCGCAAATCTATCCCATAGCACATTTTTCAGAAAATTGTGATTAGGGTCACATCAATGGAAAGAGGTTAGGGTACAAAGAGATTTGTAAAAGCGCAAATCTATCCCATAGCACATTTTTCAGAAAATTGTGATTAGGATCACATCAATGGAAAGAGGTTAGGGTACAAAGAGATTTGTATAAGTGCAAATCTATCCCATAGCACATTTTGCAGAAAATTGTGATTAGGATCACATCAATGGAAAGAGGTTAGTGTACAAAGAGACTTGTAAAAGCGCAAATCTATCCCATAGCACATTTTTCAGAAAATTGTGATTAGGATCACATCAATGGAAAGAGGTTAGGGTACAAAGAGATTTGTAAAAGCGCAAATTCATCCCATAGCACATTTTTCAGAAAATTGTGATTAGGATCACATCAATGGAAAGAGGTTAGGGTACAAAGAGATTTGTAAAAGCGCAAATCTATTACATAGCACATTTTTCAGAAAATTGTGATTAGGATCACATCAATGGAAAGAGGTTAGGGTACAAAGAGATTTGTATAAGCGCAAATCTATTACATAGCACATTTTGCAGAAAATTGTGATTAGGATCACATCAATGGAAAGAGGTTAGGGTACAAAGAGATTTGTATAAGCGCAAATCTATCCCATAGCACATTTTGCAGAAAATTGTGATTAGGATCACATCAATGAAAAGAGGTTAGTGTACAAAGAGATTTGTAAAAGCGCAAATCTATCACATAGCACATTTTGCAGGAAATTGTGATTAGGATCACATCAATGGAAAGAGGTTAGGGTACACAGAGATTTGTATAAGCGCAAATTTATCCCATAGCACATTTTGCAGAAAATTGTGATTAGGATCACATCAATGGAAAGAGGTTAGTGTACAAAAAGATTTGTAAAAGCGCAAATCTATCACATAGCACATTTTGCAGGAAATTGTGATTAGGATCACATCAATGGAAAGAGGTTAGGGTACAAAAAGATTTGTAAAAGCACAAATCTATCCCATAGCACATTTTGCAGAAAATTGTGATTAGGATCACATCAATGGAAAGAGGTTAGGGTACAAAGAGATTTGTATAAGCGCAAATCTATCCCATAGCTCATTTTGGAGAAAATTGTGATTATGATCACATAAATGCAAAGAGGTTATGGTACAAAGAGATTTGTATAAGCGCAAATCTATCCCATACCACATTTTGCAGAAAATTGTGATTAGGATCACATCAATGGAAAGAGGTTAGGGTACAAAGAGATTTGTAAAAGCGCAAATCTATCCCATAGCACATTTTTCAGAAAATCGTGATTAGGATCACATCAATGGAAAGAGGTTAGGGTACAAAGAGATTTGTAAAAGCGCAAATCTATCCCATAGCACATTTTGCAGAAAAGTGTGATCAGGATCAAATCAATGAAAAGAGGTTAGGGTACAAAGAGATTTGTAAAAGCGCAAATCTATCCCATAGCACATTTTTCAGGAAATTGTGATTAGGATCACATCAATGGAAAGAGGTTAGGGTACAAAGAGATTTGTAAAAGCGCAAATCTATCCCATAGCACATTTTTCAGAAAATTGAGATTAGGATCACATCAATGGAAAGAGGTTAGGGTACAAAGAGATTTGTATAAGCGCAAATCTATCCCATAGCACATTTTGGAGAAAATTGTGATTATGATCACATAAATGCAAAGAGGTTATGGTACAAAGAGATTTGTATAAGCGCAAATCTATCCCATACCACATTTTGCAGAAAATTGTGATTAGGATCACATCAATGGAAAGAGGTTAGGGTACAAAGAGATTTGTAAAAGCGCAAATCTATCCCATAGCACATTTTTCAGAAAATCGTGATTAAGATCACATCAATGGAAAGTGGTTAGTGTACATAGAGATTTGTATAAGCGCAAATCTATCCCATAGCACATTTTGCAGAAAATTGTGATTAGGATCATATAAATGAAAAGAGGTTAGGGTACGAAGGAATTTGTAAAAGCGCAAATCACTCCCATAACACATTTTGCAGAAAATTGTGATTATGATCACATAAATGGAAAGAGGTTAGGGTACAAAGAGATTTGTATAAGCGCAAATCTATCCCATAGCACATTTTGCAGAAAATTGTGATGAGGATCTTATAAATGGAATGAGGTTAGTGTACAAAGAGATTTGTAAAAGCGCAAATCTATCCCATAGCACATTTTTCAGAAAATTGTGATTAGGGTCACATCAATGGAAAGAGGTTAGGGTACAAAGAGATTTGTAAAAGCGCAAATCTATCCCATAGCACATTTTTCAGAAAATTGTGATTAGGATCACATCAATGGAAAGAGGTTAGGGTACAAAGAGATTTGTATAAGTGCAAATCTATCCCATAGCACATTTTGCAGAAAATTGTGATTAGGATCACATCAATGGAAAGAGGTTAGTGTACAAAGAGACTTGTAAAAGCGCAAATCTATCCCATAGCACATTTTTCAGAAAATTGTGATTAGGATCACATCAATGGAAAGAGGTTAGGGTACAAAGAGATTTGTAAAAGCGCAAATTCATCCCATAGCACATTTTTCAGAAAATTGTGATTAGGATCACATCAATGGAAAGAGGTTAGGGTACAAAGAGATTTGTAAAAGCGCAAATCTATCCCATAGCACATTTTTCAGAAAATTGTGATTAGGATCACATCAATGGAAAGAGGTTAGGGTACAAAGAGATTTGTATAAGCGCAAATCTATTACATAGCACATTTTGCAGAAAATTGTGATTAGGATCACATCAATGGAAAGAGGTTAGGGTACAAAGAGATTTGTATAAGCGCAAATCTATCCCATAGCACATTTTGCAGAAAATTGTGATTAGGATCACATCAATGGAAAGAGGTTAGTGTACAAAGAGATTTGTAAAAGCGCAAATCTATCACATAGCACATTTTGCAGGAAATTGTGATTAGGATCACATCAATGGAAAGAGGTTAGGGTACACAGAGATTTGTATAAGCGCAAATTTATCCCATAGCACATTTTGCAGAAAATTGTGATTAGGATCACATCAATGGAAAGAGGTTAGTGTACAAAAAGATTTGTAAAAGCGCAAATCTATCACATAGCACATTTTGCAGGAAATTGTGATTAGGATCACATCAATGGAAAGAGGTTAGGGTACAAAAAGATTTGTAAAAGCACAAATCTATCCCATAGCACATTTTGCAGAAAATTGTGATTAGGATCACATCAATGGAAAGAGGTTAGGGTACAAAGAGATTTGTATAAGCGCAAATCTATCCCATAGCTCATTTTGGAGAAAATTGTGATTATGATCACATAAATGCAAAGAGGTTATGGTACAAAGAGATTTGTATAAGCGCAAATCTATCCCATACCACATTTTGCAGAAAATTGTGATTAGGATCACATCAATGGAAAGAGGTTAGGGTACAAAGAGATTTGTAAAAGCGCAAATCTATCCCATAGCTCATTTTTCAGAAAATCGTGATTAAGATCACATCAATGGAAAGTGGTTAGTGTACATAGAGATTTGTATAAGCGCAAATCTATCCCATAGCACATTTTGCAGAAAATTGTGATTAGGATCACATAAATGCAAAGAGGTTATGGTACAAAGAGATTTGTATAAGCGCAAATCTATCCCATACCACATTTTGCAGAAAATTGTGATTAGGATCACATCAATGGAAAGAGGTTAGGGTACAAAGAGATTTGTAAAAGCGCAAATCTATCCCATAGCACATTTTTCAGAAAATCGTGATTAAGATCACATCAATGGAAAGTGGTTAGTGTACATAGAGATTTGTATAAGCGCAAATCTATCCCATAGCACATTTTGCAGAAAATTGTGATTAGGATCATATAAATGAAAAGAGGTTAGGGTACGAAGGAATTTGTAAAAGCGCAAATCACTCCCATAACACATTTTGCAGAAAATTGTGATTATGATCACATAAATGGAAAGAGGTTAGGGTACAAAGAGATTTGTATAAGCGCAAATCTATCCCATAGCACATTTTGCAGAAAATTGTGATGAGGATCTTATAAATGGAATGAGGTTAGTGTACAAAGAGATTTGTAAAAGCGCAAATCTATCCCATAGCACATTTTTCAGAAAATTGTGATTAGGGTCACATCAATGGAAAGAGGTTAGGGTACAAAGAGATTTGTAAAAGCGCAAATCTATCCCATAGCACATTTTTCAGAAAATTGTGATTAGGATCACATCAATGGAAAGAGGTTAGGGTACAAAGAGATTTGTATAAGTGCAAATCTATCCCATAGCACATTTTGCAGAAAATTGTGATTAGGATCACATCAATGGAAAGAGGTTAGTGTACAAAGAGACTTGTAAAAGCGCAAATCTATCCCATAGCACATTTTTCAGAAAATTGTGATTAGGATCACATCAAAGGAAAGAGGTTAGGGTACAAAGAGATTTGTAAAAGCGCAAATTCATCCCATAGCACATTTTTCAGAAAATTGTGATTAGGATCACATCAATGGAAAGAGGTTAGGGTACAAAGAGATTTGTAAAAGCGCAAATCTATCCCATAGCACATTTTTCAGAAAATTGTGATTAGGATCACATCAATGGAAAGAGGTTAGAGTACAAAGAGATTTGTATAAGCGCAAATCTATTACATAGCACATTTTGCAGAAAATTGTGATTAGGATCACATCAATGGAAAGAGGTTAAGGTACAAAGAGATTTGTAATAGCGCAAATCTATCCCATAGCACATTTTTCAGAAAATTGTGATTAGGATCACATCAATGGAAAGAGGTTAGGGTACAAAGAGATTTGTATAAGCGCAAATCTATCCCATAGCACATTTTTCAGAAAATTGTGATTAGGATCACATCAATGGAAAGAGGTTAGGGTACAAAGAGAGTTGTAAAAGCGCAAATCTATCCCATAGCACATTTTGCAGAAAATTGTGATTACGATCGCATCAATGGAAAGAGGTTAGAGTACAAAGAGTTTTGTATAAGCGCAAATCACTCCCATAGCACATTTTGCAGAAAATTGTGATTAGGATCACATAAATGCAAAGACGTTAGGGTACAAAGAGATTTGTAAAAGCGCAAATCTATCCCATAGCACATTTTTCAGAAAATTGTGATTAGGATCACATCAATGGAAAGAGGTTAGGGTACAAAGAGATTTGTATAAGCACAAATCTATCCCATAGCACATTTTGCAGAAAATTGTGATTAGGATCACATCAATGGAAAGAGGTTAGGGTACAAAGAGATTTGTATAAGCACAAATCTATCCCATAGCACATTTTGCAGAAAATTGTGATTAGGATCACATCAATGGAAAGAGGTTAGGGTACAAAGAGTTTTGTATAAGCGCAAATCTATCCCATAGCACATTTTGCAGAAAATTGTGATTAGGATCACATCAATGGAAAGAGGTTAGGGTACAAAGAGATTTGTAAAAGCGCAAATCTATCCCATAGCACATTTTTCAGAAAATTGTGATTAGGATCACATCAATGGAAAGAGGTTAGGGTACAAAGAGATTTGTAAAAGCTCAAATCTATCCCATAGCACATTTTGCAGAAAATTGTGATTAGGATCACATCAATGGAAAGAGGTTAGGGTACAAAGAGATTTGTAAAAGCCAAATCTATCCCATACCACATTTTGCAGAAAATTGTGATTAGGATCACATCAATGGAAAGAGGTTAGGGTACAAAGAGATTTGTATAAGCGCAAATCTATCCCATAGCACATTTTGCAGATAATTGTGATTAGGATCACATCAATGGAAAGAGGTTAAGGTACAAAGAGATTTGTAAAAGCGCAAATCTATCCCATAGCACATTTTTCAGAAAATTGTTATTAGGATCACATCAATGGAAAGAGGTTAGGGTACAAAGAGATTTGTATAAGCGCAAATCTATCCCATAGCACATTTTGCAGAAAATTGTGATTAGGATCACATCAATGGAAAGAGGTTAGGGTACAAAGAGATTTGTAAAAGCGCAAATCTATCCCATAGCACATTTTTCAGAAAATTGTGATTAGGATCACATCAATGGAAAGAGGTTAGGGTACAAAGAGATTTGTATTAGCGCAAATCTATCCCATAGCACATTTTGCAGAAAATTGTGATTAGGATCACATCAATGGAAAGAGGTTAGGGTACAAAGAGATTTGTAAAAGCGCAAATCTATCCCATAGCACATTTTTCAGAAAATTGTTATTAGGATCACATCAATGGAAAGAGGTTAGGGTACAAAGAGATTTGTATAAGCGCAAATCTATCCCATAGCACATTTTGCAGAAAATTGTGATTAGGATCACATCAATGGAAAGAGGTTAGGGTACAAAGAGATTTGTAAAAGCGCAAATCTATCCCATAGCACATTTTGCAGAAAATTGTGATTAGGATCACATCAATGGAAAGAGGTTAGTGTACAAAGAGATTTGTATTAGCGCAAATCTATCCCATAGCACATTTTGCAGATAATTGTGATTAGGATCACATCAATGGAAAGAGGTTAAGGTACAAAGAGATTTGTAAAAGCGCAAATCTATCCCATAGCACATTTTTCAGAAAATTGTTATTAGGATCACATCAATGGAAAGAGGTTAGGGTACAAAGAGATTTGTATAAGCGCAAATCTATCCCATAGCACATTTTGCAGAAAATTGTGATTAGGATCACATCAATGGAAAGAGGTTAGGGTACAAAGAGATTTGTAAAAGCGCAAATCTATCCCATAGCACATTTTGCAGAAAATTGTGATTAGGATCACATCAATGGAAAGAGGTTAGTGTACAAAGAGATTTGTATTAGCGCAAATCTATCCCATAGCACATTTTGCAGAAAATTGTGATTAGGATCACATCAATGGAAAGAGGTTAGGGTACAAAGAGATTTGTAAAAGCGCAAATCTATCCCATAGCACATTTTTCAGAAAATTGTGATTAGGATCACATCAATGGAAAGAGGTTAGGGTACAAAGAGATTTGTATAAGCGCAAATCTATCCCATAGCACATTTTGCAGAAAATTGTGATTAGGATCACATCAATGGAAAGAGGTTAGGGTACAAAGAGATTTGTAAAAGGGCAAATCTATCCCATAGCACATTTTTCAGAAAATTGTGATTAGGATCACATCAATGGAAAGAGGTTAGGGTACAAAGAGTTTTGTATAAGCGCAAATCTATCCCATAGCACATTTTGCAGAAAATTGTGATTAGGATCACATCAATGGAAAGAGGTTAGTGTACAAAGAGATTTGTAAAAGCGCAAATTCATCCCATAGCACATTTTTCAGAAAATTGTGATTAGGATCACATCAATGGAAAGAGGTTAGGGTACAAAGAGATTTGTAAAAGCGCAAATCTATCCCATAGCACATTTTTCAGAAAATTGTGATTAGGATCACATCAATGGAAAGAGGTTAGGTTACAAAGAGATTTGTATAAGCGCAAATCTATCCCATAGCACATTTTGCAGAAAATTGTGATTAGGATCACATCAATGGAAAGAGGTTAGTGTACAAAGAGATTTGTAAAAGCGCAAATCTATCCCATAGCACATTTTGCAGAAAATTGTGATTAGGATCACATCAATGGAAAGAGGTTAGTGTACAAAGAGATTTGTATAAGCGCAAATCTATCCCATAGCACATTTTGCAGAAAATTGTGATTAGGATCACATCAATGGAAAGAGGTTAGTGTACAAAGAGATTTGTAAAAGCGCAAATCTATCACATAGCACATTTTGCAGGAAATTGTGATTAGGATCACATCAATGGAAAGAGGTTAGGGTACAAAAAGATTTGTAAAAGCACAAATCTATCCCATAGCACATTTTACAGAAAATTGTGATTAGGATCACATCAATGGAAAGAGGTTAGGGTACAAAGAGATTTGTAAAAGCGCAAATCTATCCCATAGCACATTTTTCAGAAAATTGTGATTAGGATCACATCAATGGAAAGAGGTTAGGGTACAAAGAGATTTGTAAAAGCGCAAATCTATCCCATAGCACATTTTTCAGAAAATTGTGATTAGGATCACAACAATGGAAAGAGATTAGGGTACAAAGAGATTTGTATAAGCGCAAATCTATCCCATAGCACATTTTGCAGAAAATTGTGATTATGATCACATAAATGCAAAGAGGTTAGGGTACAAAGAGATTTGTATAAGCGCAAATCTATCCCATAGCACATTTTTCAGAAAATTGTGATTAGGATCACATCAATGGAAAGAGGTTAGGGTACAAAGAGATTTGTAAAAGCGCAAATCTATCCCATAGCACATTTTTCAGAAAATTGTGATTAAGATCACATCAATGGAAAGAGGTTAGGTTATAAAGAGATTTGTAAAAGCGCAAATCTATCCCATAGCACATTTTTCAGAAAATTGTGATTAGGATCACATCAATGAAAAGAGGTTAGGGTACAAAGAGATTTGTAAAAGCGCAAATCTATCCCATAGCACATTTTTCAGAAAATTGTGATTAGGATCACATCAATGGAAAGAGGTTAGTGTACAAAGAGATTTGTAAAAGCGCAAATCTATCCCATAGCACATTTTTCAGAAAATTGTGATTAGGATCACATCAATGGAAAGAGGTTAGGGTACAAAGAGATTTGTATAAGTGCAAATCTATCCCATAGCACATTTTGCAGAAAATTGTGATTAGGATCACATCAATGGAAAGTGGTTAGGGTACAAAGAGATTTGTAAAAGCGCAAATCTATCCCATAGCACATTTTTCAGAAAATTGTGATTAGGATCACATCAATGGAAAGAGGTTAGGGTACAAAGAGATTTGTAAAAGCTCAAATCTATCCCATAGCACATTTTGCAGAAAATTGTGATTAGGATCACATCAATGGAAAGAGGTTAGGGTACAAAGAGATTTGTAAAAGCCAAATCTATCCCTTAGCACATTTTGCAGAAAATTGTGATTAGGATCACATCAATGGAAAGAGGTTAGGGTACAAAGAGATTTGTATAAGCGCAAATCTATCCCATAGCACATTTTGCAGAAAATTGTGATTAGGATCACATCAATGGAAAGAGGTTAAGGTACAAAGAGATTTGTAAAAGCGCAAATCTATCCCATAGCACATTTTTCAGAAAATTGTGATTAGGATCACATCAATGGAAAGAGGTTAGGGTACAAAGAGATTTGTATAAGCGCAAATCTATCCCATAGCACATTTTTCAGAAAATTGTGATTAGGATCACATCAATGGAAAGAGGTTAGGGTACAAAGAGAGTTGTAAAAGCGCAAATCTATCCCATAGCACATTTTGCAGAAAATTGTGATTAGGATCACATCAATGGAAAGAGGTTAGGGTACAAAGAGTTTTGTATAAGCGCAAATCACTCCCATAGCACATTTTGCAGAAAATTGTGATTAGGATCACATAAATGCAAAGACGTTAGGGTACAAAGAGATTTGTAAAAGCGCAAATCTATCCCATAACACATTTTGCAGAAAATTGTGATTAGGATCACATAAATGCAAAGAGGTTAGGGTACAAAGAGATTTGTAAAAGCGCAAATCTATCCCATAGCACATTTTGTAGAAAATTGTGATAAGGATCACATAAATGGAAAGAGGTTAGGGTACTAAGAGACTTGTAAAAGCGCAAATATATCCCATAGCACATTTTGCAGAAAATTCTGATTAGGATCACATAAATGGAAAGAGGTTAGGGTACAAAGAGATTTGTAAAAGCACAAATCTATCCCATAGCACATTTTGCAGAAAATTGTGATCAGGATCAAATCAATGAAAAGAGGTTAGGGTACAAAGAGATTTGTATAAGCGCAAATCACTCCCATAGCACATTTTGCAGAAAATTGTGATTAGGATCACATAAATGCAAAGAGGTTAGGGTACAAAGAGATTTGTAAAAGCGCAAATCTATCCCATAGCACATTTTGCAGAAAATTGTGATTAGGATCTCATAAATGGAAAGAGGTTAGGGTACAAAGAGATTTGTATAAGCGCAAATCTATCCCATATCACATTTTGCAGAAAATTGTGATGAGGATCTTATAAATGAAAAGAGGTTAGGGTACAAAGAGATTTGTATAAGCGCAAATCACTCCCATAGCACATTTTGCAGAAAATTGTGATTAGGATCACATCAATGGAAAGAGGTTAGAGTACAAAGAGGTTTGTAAAAGCGCAAATCACTCCCATAGCACATTTTGCAGAAAATTGTGATTAGGATCACATCAATGGAAAGAGGTTAGAGTACAAAGAGGTTTGTAAAAGCCAAATCTATCCCATAGCACATTTTGCAGAAAATTGTGATTAGGATCACATCAATGGAAAGAGGTTAGGGTACGAAGGAATTTGTAAAAGCGCAAATCACTCCCATAACACATTTTGCTGAAAATTGTGATTATGATCACATAAATGGAAAGAGGTTAGGGTACAAAGAGATTTGTATAAGCGCAAATTTATCCCATAGCACATTTTGCAGAAAATTGTGATGAGGATCTTATAAATGGAAAGAGGTTAGGGTACAAAGAGATTTGTAAAAGCGCAAATCTATCCCATACCACATTTTTCAGAAAATTGTAATTAGGATCACATCAATGGAAAGAGGTTAGGGTACAAAGAGATTTGTAAAAGCGCAAATCTATCCCATAGCACATTTTTCAGAAAATTGTGATTAGGATCACATCAATGGAAAGAGGTTAGGGTACAAAGAGATTTGTATAAGCGCAAATCTATCCCATAGCACATTTTGCAGAAAATTGTGATCAGGATCAAATCAATGGAAAGAGGTTAGGGTACAAAGAGATTTGTATAAGCGCAAATCACTCCCATAGCACATTTTGCAGAAAATTGTGATTAGGATCACATCAATGGAAAGAGGTTAGAGTACAAAGAGATTTGTATAAGCGCAAATCTATCCCATAGCACATTTTGCAGAAAATTGTGATTAGGATCACATCAATGGAAAGAGGTTAGTGTACAAAGAGATTTGTAAAAGCGCAAATCTATCCCATAGCACATTTTTCAGAAAATTGTGATTAGGATCACATCAATGGAAAGAGGTTAGGGTACAAAGAGATATGTATAAGTGCAAATCTATCCCATAGCACATTTTGCAGAAAATTGTGATTAGGATCACATCAATGGAAAGAGGTTAGGGTACAAAGAGATTTGTAAAAGCGCAAATCTATCCCATAGCACATTTTTCAGAAAATTGTGATTAGGATCACATCAATGGAAAGAGGTTAGGGTACAAAGAGATTTGTAAAAGCTCAAATCTATCCCATAGCACATTTTGCAGAAAATTGTGATTAGGATCACATCAATGGAAAGAGGTTAGGGTACAAAGAGATATGTAAAAGCCAAATCTATCCCATAGCACATTTTGCAGAAAATTGTGATTAGGATCACATCAATGGAAAGAGGTTAGGGTACAAAGAGATTTGTATAAGCGCAAATCTATCCCATAGCACATTTTGCAGAAAATTGTGATTAGGATCACATCAATGGAAAGAGGTTAAGGTACAAAGAGATTTGTAAAAGCGCAAATCTATCCCATAGCACATTTTTCAGAAAATTGTGATTAGGATCACATCAATGGAAAGAGGTTAGGGTACAAAGAGATTTGTATAAGCGCAAATCTATCCCATAGCACATTTTTCAGAAAATTGTGATTAGGATCACATCAATGGAAAGAGGTTAGGGTACAAAGAGAGTTGTAAAAGCGCAAATCTATCCCATAGCACATTTTGCAGAAAATTGTGATTAGGATCACATAAATGCAAAGACGTTAGGGTACAAAGAGATTTGTAAAAGCGCAAATCTATCCCATAACACATTTTGCAGAAAATTGTGATTAGGATCACATAAATGCAAAGAGGTTAGGGTACAAAGAGATTTGTAAAAGCGCAAATCTATCCCATAGCACATTTTGTAGAAAATTGTGATAAGGATCACATAAATGGAAAGAGGTTAGGGTACTAAGAGACTTGTAAAAGCGCAAATATATCCCATAGCACATTTTGCAGAAAATTCTGATTAGGATCACATAAATGGAAAGAGGTTAGGGTACAAAGAGATTTGTAAAAGCACAAATCTATCCCATAGCACATTTTTCAGAAAATTGTGATCAGGATCAAATCAATGAAAAGAGGTTAGGGTACAAAGAGATTTGTATAAGCGCAAATCACTCCCATAGCACATTTTGCAGAAAATTGTGATTAGGATCACATAAATGCAAAGAGGTTAGGGTACAAAGAGATTTGTAAAAGCGCAAATCTATCCCATAGCACATTTTGTAGAAAATTGTGATAAGGATCACATAAATGGAAAGAGGTTAGGGTACAAAGAGATTTGTAAAAGCGCAAATCTATCCCATAGCACATTTTGCAGAAAATTGTGATTAGGATCTCATAAATGGAAAGAGGTTAGGGTACAAAGAGATTTGTATAAGCGCAAATCTATCCCATAGCACATTTTGCAGAAAATTGTGATGAGGATCTTATAAATGAAAAGAGGTTAGGGTACAAAGAGATTTGTATAAGCGCAAATCACTCCCATAGCACATTTTGCAGAAAATTGTGATTAGGATCACATCAATGGAAAGAGGTTAGAGTACAAAGAGGTTTGTAAAAGCGCAAATCACTCCCATAGCACATTTTGCAGAAAATTGTGATTAGGATCACATCAATGGAAAGAGGTTAGAGTACAAAGAGGTTTGTACAAGCCAAATCTATCCCATAGCACATTTTGCAGAAAATTGTGATTAGGATCACATCAATGGAAAGAGGTTAGGGTACGAAGGAATTTGTAAAAGCGCAAATCACTCCCATAACACATTTTGCAGAAAATTGTGATTATGATCACATAAATGGAAAGAGGTTAGGGTACAAAGAGATTTGTATAAGCGCAAATTTATCCCATAGCACATTTTGCAGAAAATTGTGATGAGGATCTTATAAATGGAAAGAGGTTAGGGTACAAAGAGATTTGTAAAAGCGCAAATCTATCCCATAGCACATTTTTCAGAAAATTGTGATTAGGATCACATCAATGGAAAGAGGTTAGGGTACAAAGAGATTTGTAAAAGCTCAAATCTATCCCATAGCACATTTTGCAGAAAATTGTGATTAGGATCACATCAATGGAAAGAGGTTAGGGTACAAAGAGATTTGTAAAAGCCAAATCTATCCCATAGCACATTTTGCAGAAAATTGTGATTAGGATCACATCAATGGAAAGAGGTTAGGGTACAAAGAGATTTGTATAAGCGCAAATCTATCCCATAGCACATTTTGCAGAAAATTGTGATTAGGATCACATCAATGGAAAGAGGTTAAGGTACAAAGAGATTTGTAAAAGCGCAAATCTATCCCATAGCACATTTTTCAGAAAATTGTGATTAGGATCACATCAATGGAAAGAGGTTAGGGTACAAAGAGATTTGTATAAGCGCAAATCTATCCCATAGCACATTTTTCAGAAAATTGTGATTAGGATCACATCAATGGAAAGAGGTTAGGGTACAAAGAGAGTTGTAAAAGCGCAAATCTATCCCATAGCACATTTTGCAGAAAATTGTGATTAGGATCGCATCAATGGAAAGAGGTTAGGGTACAAAGAGTTTTGTATAAGCGCAAATCACTCCCATAGCACATTTTGCAGAAAATTGTGATTAGGATCACATAAATGCAAAGACGTTAGGGTACAAAGAGATTTGTAAAAGCGCAAATCTATCCCATAACACATTTTGCAGAAAATTGTGATTAGGATCACATAAATGCAAAGAGGTTAGGGTACAAAGAGATTTGTAAAAGCGCAAATCTATCCCATAGCACATTTTGTAGAAAATTGTGATAAGGATCACATAAATGGAAAGAGGTTAGGGTACTAAGAGACTTGTAAAAGCGCAAATATATCCCATAGCACATTTTGCAGAAAATTCTGTTTAGGATCACATAAATGGAAAGAGGTTAGGGTACAAAGAGATTTGTAAAAGCACAAATCTATCCCATAGCACATTTTGCAGAAAATTGTGATCAGGATCAAATCAATGAAAAGAGGTTAGGGTACAAAGAGATTTGTATAAGCGCAAATCACTCCCATAGCACATTTTGCAGAAAATTGTGATTAGGATCACATAAATGCAAAGAGGTTAGGGTACAAAGAGATTTGTAAAAGCGCAAATCTATCCCATAGCACATTTTGTAGAAAATTGTGATAAGGATCACATAAATGGAAAGAGGTTAGGGTACAAAGAGATTTGTAAAAGCGCAAATCTATCCCATAGCACATTTTGCAGAAAATTGTGATTAGGATCTCATAAATGGAAAGAGGTTAGGGTACAAAGAGATTTGTATAAGCGCAAATCTATCCCATAGCACATTTTGCAGAAAATTGTGATGAGGATCTTATAAATGAAAAGAGGTTAGGGTACAAAGAGATTTGTATAAGCGCAAATCACTCCCATAGCACATTTTGCAGAAAATTGTGATTAGGATCACATCAATGGAAAGAGGTTAGGGTACAAAGAGATTTGTATAAGCGCAAATCTATCCCATAGCACATTTTTCAGAAAATTGTGATTAGGATCACATCAATGGAAAGAGGTTAGGGTACAAAGAGAGTTGTAAAAGCGCAAATCTATCCCATAGCACATTTTGCAGAAAATTGTGATTACGATCGCATCAATGGAAAGAGGTTAGAGTACAAAGAGTTTTGTATAAGCGCAAATCACTCCCATAGCACATTTTGCAGAAAATTGTGATTAGGATCACATAAATGCAAAGACGTTAGGGTACAAAGAGATTTGTAAAAGCGCAAATCTATCCCATAGCACATTTTTCAGAAAATTGTGATTAGGATCACATCAATGGAAAGAGGTTAGGGTACAAAGAGATTTGTATAAGCACAAATCTATCCCATAGCACATTTTGCAGAAAATTGTGATTAGGATCACATCAATGGAAAGAGGTTAGGGTACAAAGAGATTTGTATAAGCACAAATCTATCCCATAGCACATTTTGCAGAAAATTGTGATTAGGATCACATCAATGGAAAGAGGTTAGGGTACAAAGAGTTTTGTATAAGCGCAAATCTATCCCATAGCACATTTTGCAGAAAATTGTGATTAGGATCACATCAATGGAAAGAGGTTAGGGTACAAAGAGATTTGTAAAAGCGCAAATCTATCCCATAGCACATTTTTCAGAAAATTGTGATTAGGATCACATCAATGGAAAGAGGTTAGGGTACAAAGAGATTTGTAAAAGCTCAAATCTATCCCATAGCACATTTTGCAGAAAATTGTGATTAGGATCACATCAATGGAAAGAGGTTAGGGTACAAAGAGATTTGTAAAAGCCAAATCTATCCCATACCACATTTTGCAGAAAATTGTGATTAGGATCACATCAATGGAAAGAGGTTAGGGTACAAAGAGATTTGTATAAGCGCAAATCTATCCCATAGCACATTTTGCAGATAATTGTGATTAGGATCACATCAATGGAAAGAGGTTAAGGTACAAAGAGATTTGTAAAAGCGCAAATCTATCCCATAGCACATTTTTCAGAAAATTGTTATTAGGATCACATCAATGGAAAGAGGTTAGGGTACAAAGAGATTTGTATAAGCGCAAATCTATCCCATAGCACATTTTGCAGAAAATTGTGATTAGGATCACATCAATGGAAAGAGGTTAGGGTACAAAGAGATTTGTAAAAGCGCAAATCTATCCCATAGCACATTTTTCAGAAAATTGTGATTAGGATCACATCAATGGAAAGAGGTTAGGGTACAAAGAGATTTGTATAAGCGCAAATCTATCCCATAGCACATTTTGCAGAAAATTGTGATTAGGATCACATCAATGGAAAGAGGTTAGTGTACAAAGAGATTTGTATTAGCGCAAATCTATCCCATAGCACATTTTGCAGAAAATTGTGATTAGGATCACATCAATGGAAAGAGGTTAGGGTACAAAGAGATTTGTAAAAGCGCAAATCTATCCCATAGCACATTTTTCAGAAAATTGTGATTAGGATCACATCAATGGAAAGAGGTTAGGGTACAAAGAGATTTGTATAAGCGCAAATCTATCCCATAGCACATTTTGCAGAAAATTGTGATTAGGATCACATCAATGGAAAGAGGTTAGGGTACAAAGAGATTTGTAAAAGGGCAAATCTATCCCATAGCACATTTTTCAGAAAATTGTGATTAGGATCACATCAATGGAAAGAGGTTAGGGTACAAAGAGTTTTGTATAAGCGCAAATCTATCCCATAGCACATTTTGCAGAAAATTGTGATTAGGATCACATCAATGGAAAGAGGTTAGTGTACAAAGAGATTTGTAAAAGCGCAAATTCATCCCATAGCACATTTTTCAGAAAATTGTGATTAGGATCACATCAATGGAAAGAGGTTAGGGTACAAAGAGATTTGTAAAAGCGCAAATCTATCCCATAGCACATTTTTCAGAAAATTGTGATTAGGATCACATCAATTGAAAGAGGTTAGGTTACAAAGAGATTTGTATAAGCGCAAATCTATCCCATAGCACATTTTGCAGAAAATTGTGATTAGGATCACATCAATGGAAAGAGGTTAGTGTACAAAGAGATTTGTAAAAGCGCAAATCTATCCCATAGCACATTTTGCAGAAAATTGTGATTAGGATCACATCAATGGAAAGAGGTTAGTGTACAAAGAGATTTGTATAAGCGCAAATCTATCCCATAGCACATTTTGCAGAAAATTGTGATTAGGATCACATCAATGGAAAGAGGTTAGTTTACAAAGAGATTTGTAAAAGCGCAAATCTATCACATAGCACATTTTGCAGGAAATTGTGATTAGGATCACATCAATGGAAAGAGGTTAGGGTACAAAAAGATTTGTATAAGCACAAATCTATCCCATAGCACATTTTACAGAAAATTGTGATTAGGATCACATCAATGGAAAGAGGTTAGGGTACAAAGAGATTTGTAAAAGCGCAAATCTATCCCATAGCACATTTTTCAGAAAATTGTGATTAGGATCACATCAATGGAAAGAGGTTAGGGTACAAAGAGATTTGTAAAAGCGCAAATCTATCCCATAGCACATTTTTCAGAAAATTGTGATTAGGATCACAACAATGGAAAGAGATTAGGGTACAAAGAGATTTGTATAAGCGCAAATCTATCCCATAGCACATTTTGCAGAAAATTGTGATTATGATCACATAAATGCAAAGAGGTTAGGGTACAAAGAGATTTGTATAAGCGCAAATCTATCCCATAGCACATTTTTCAGAAAATTGTGATTAGGATCACATCAATGGAAAGAGGTTAGGGTACAAAGAGATTTGTAAAAGCGCAAATCTATCCCATAGCACATTTTTTAGAAAATTGTGATTAAGATCACATCAATGGAAAGAGGTTAGGTTATAAAGAGATTTGTAAAAGCGCAAATCTATCCCATAGCACATTTTTCAGAAAATTGTGATTAGGATCACATCAATGAAAAGAGGTTAGGGTACAAAGAGATTTGTAAAAGCGCAAATCTATCCCATAGCACATTTTTCAGAAAATTGTGATTAGGATCACATCAATGGAAAGAGGTTAGTGTACAAAGAGATTTGTAAAAGCGCAAATCTATCCCATAGCACATTTTTCAGAAAATTGTGATTAGGATCACATCAATGGAAAGAGGTTAGGGTACAAAGAGATTTGTATAAGTGCAAATCTATCCCATAGCACATTTTGCAGAAAATTGTGATTAGGATCACATCAATGGAAAGTGGTTAGGGTACAAAGAGATTTGTAAAAGCGCAAATCTATCCCATAGCACATTTTTCAGAAAATTGTGATTAGGATCACATCAATGGAAAGAGGTTAGGGTACAAAGAGATTTGTAAAAGCTCAAATCTATCCCATAGCACATTTTGCAGAAAATTGTGATTAGGATCACATCAATGGAAAGAGGTTAGGGTACAAAGAGATTTGTAAAAGCCAAATCTATCCCTTAGCACATTTTGCAGAAAATTGTGATTAGGATCACATCAATGGAAAGAGGTTAGGGTACAAAGAGATTTGTATAAGCGCAAATCTATCCCATAGCACATTTTGCAGAAAATTGTGATTAGGATCACATCAATGGAAAGAGGTTAAGGTACAAAGAGATTTGTAAAAGCGCAAATCTATCCCATAGCACATTTTTCAGAAAATTGTGATTAGGATCACATCAATGGAAAGAGGTTAGGGTACAAAGAGATTTGTATAAGCGCAAATCTATCCCATAGCACATTTTTCAGAAAATTGTGATTAGGATCACATCAATGGAAAGAGGTTAGGGTACAAAGAGAGTTGTAAAAGCGCAAATCTATCCCATAGCACATTTTGCAGAAAATTGTGATTAGGATCACATCAATGGAAAGAGGTTAGGGTACGAAGGAATTTGTAAAAGCGCAAATCACTCCCATAACACATTTTGCAGAAAATTGTGATTATGATCACATAAATGGAAAGAGGTTAGGGTACAAAGAGATTTGTATAAGCGCAAATTTATCCCATAGCACATTTTGCAGAAAATTGTGATGAGGATCTTATAAATGGAAAGAGGTTAGGGTACAAAGAGATTTGTAAAAGCGCAAATCTATCCCATAGCACATTTTTCAGAAAATTGTGATTAGGATCACATCAATGGAAAGAGGTTAGGGTACAAAGAGATTTGTAAAAGCTCAAATCTATCCCATAGCACATTTTGCAGAAAATTGTGATTAGGATCACATCAATGGAAAGAGGTTAGGGTACAAAGAGATTTGTAAAAGCCAAATCTATCCCATAGCACATTTTGCAGAAAATTGTGATTAGGATCACATCAATGGAAAGAGGTTAGGGTACAAAGAGATTTGTATAAGCGCAAATCTATCCCATAGCACATTTTGCAGAAAATTGTGATTAGGATCACATCAATGGAAAGAGGTTAAGGTACAAAGAGATTTGTAAAAGCGCAAATCTATCCCATAGCACATTTTTCAGAAAATTGTGATTAGGATCACATCAATGGAAAGAGGTTAGGGTACAAAGAGATTTGTATAAGCGCAAATCTATCCCATAGCACATTTTTCAGAAAATTGTGATTAGGATCACATCAATGGAAAGAGGTTAGGGTACAAAGAGAGTTGTAAAAGCGCAAATCTATCCCATAGCACATTTTGCAGAAAATTGTGATTAGGATCGCATCAATGGAAAGAGGTTAGGGTACAAAGAGTTTTGTATAAGCGCAAATCACTCCCATAGCACATTTTGCAGAAAATTGTGATTAGGATCACATAAATGCAAAGACGTTAGGGTACAAAGAGATTTGTAAAAGCGCAAATCTATCCCATAACACATTTTGCAGAAAATTGTGATTAGGATCACATAAATGCAAAGAGGTTAGGGTACAAAGAGATTTGTAAAAGCGCAAATCTATCCCATAGCACATTTTGTAGAAAATTGTGATAAGGATCACATAAATGGAAAGAGGTTAGGGTACTAAGAGACTTGTAAAAGCGCAAATATATCCCATAGCACATTTTGCAGAAAATTCTGTTTAGGATCACATAAATGGAAAGAGGTTAGGGTACAAAGAGATTTGTAAAAGCACAAATCTATCCCATAGCACATTTTGCAGAAAATTGTGATCAGGATCAAATCAATGAAAAGAGGTTAGGGTACAAAGAGATTTGTATAAGCGCAAATCACTCCCATAGCACATTTTGCAGAAAATTGTGATTAGGATCACATAAATGCAAAGAGGTTAGGGTACAAAGAGATTTGTAAAAGCGCAAATCTATCCCATAGCACATTTTGTAGAAAATTGTGATAAGGATCACATAAATGGAAAGAGGTTAGGGTACAAAGAGATTTGTAAAAGCGCAAATCTATCCCATAGCACATTTTGCAGAAAATTGTGATTAGGATCTCATAAATGGAAAGAGGTTAGGGTACAAAGAGATTTGTATAAGCGCAAATCTATCCCATAGCACATTTTGCAGAAAATTGTGATGAGGATCTTATAAATGAAAAGAGGTTAGGGTACAAAGAGATTTGTATAAGCGCAAATCACTCCCATAGCACATTTTGCAGAAAATTGTGATTAGGATCACATCAATGGAAAGAGGTTAGGGTACAAAGAGATTTGTATAAGCGCAAATCTATCCCATAGCACATTTTTCAGAAAATTGTGATTAGGATCACATCAATGGAAAGAGGTTAGGGTACAAAGAGAGTTGTAAAAGCGCAAATCTATCCCATAGCACATTTTGCAGAAAATTGTGATTACGATCGCATCAATGGAAAGAGGTTAGAGTACAAAGAGTTTTGTATAAGCGCAAATCACTCCCATAGCACATTTTGCAGAAAATTGTGATTAGGATCACATAAATGCAAAGACGTTAGGGTACAAAGAGATTTGTAAAAGCGCAAATCTATCCCATAGCACATTTTTCAGAAAATTGTGATTAGGATCACATCAATGGAAAGAGGTTAGGGTACAAAGAGATTTGTATAAGCACAAATCTATCCCATAGCACATTTTGCAGAAAATTGTGATTAGGATCACATCAATGGAAAGAGGTTAGGGTACAAAGAGATTTGTATAAGCACAAATCTATCCCATAGCACATTTTGCAGAAAATTGTGATTAGGATCACATCAATGGAAAGAGGTTAGGGTACAAAGAGTTTTGTATAAGCGCAAATCTATCCCATAGCACATTTTGCAGAAAATTGTGATTAGGATCACATCAATGGAAAGAGGTTAGGGTACAAAGAGATTTGTAAAGGCGCAAATCTATCCCATAGCACATTTTTCAGAAAATTGTGATTAGGATCACATCAATGGAAAGAGGTTAGGGTACAAAGAGATTTGTAAAAGCTCAAATCTATCCCATAGCACATTTTGCAGAAAATTGTGATTAGGATCACATCAATGGAAAGAGGTTAGGGTACAAAGAGATTTGTAAAAGCCAAATCTATCCCATACCACATTTTGCAGAAAATTGTGATTAAGATCACATCAATGGAAAGAGGTTAGGGTACAAAGAGATTTGTATAAGCGCAAATCTATCCCATAGCACATTTTGCAGATAATTGTGATTAGGATCACATCAATGGAAAGAGGTTAAGGTACAAAGAGATTTGTAAAAGCGCAAATCTATCCCATAGCACATTTTTCAGAAAATTGTTATTAGGATCACATCAATGGAAAGAGGTTAGGGTACAAAGAGATTTGTATAAGCGCAAATCTATCCCATAGCACATTTTGCAGAAAATTGTGATTAGGATCACATCAATGGAAAGAGGTTAGGGTACAAAGAGATTTGTAAAAGCGCAAATCTATCCCATAGCACATTTTTCAGAAAATTGTGATTAGGATCACATCAATGGAAAGAGGTTAGGGTACAAAGAGATTTGTATAAGCGCAAATCTATCCCATAGCACATTTTGCAGAAAATTGTGATTAGGATCACATCAATGGAAAGAGGTTAGTGTACAAAGAGATTTGTATTAGCGCAAATCTATCCCATAGCACATTTTGCAGAAAATTGTGATTAGGATCACATCAATGGAAAGAGGTTAGGGTACAAAGAGATTTGTAAAAGCGCAAATCTATCCCATAGCACATTTTTCAGAAAATTGTGATTAGGATCACATCAATGGAAAGAGGTTAGGGTACAAAGAGATTTGTATAAGCGCAAATCTATCCCATAGCACATTTTGCAGAAAATTGTGATTAGGATCACATCAATGGAAAGAGGTTAGGGTACAAAGAGATTTGTAAAAGGGCAAATCTATCCCATAGCACATTTTTCAGAAAATTGTGATTAGGATCACATCAATGGAAAGAGGTTAGGGTACAAAGAGTTTTGTATAAGCGCAAATCTATCCCATAGCACATTTTGCAGAAAATTGTGATTAGGATCACATCAATGGAAAGAGGTTAGTGTACAAAGAGATTTGTAAAAGCGCAAATTCATCCCATAGCACATTTTTCAGAAAATTGTGATTAGGATCACATCAATGGAAAGAGGTTAGGGTACAAAGAGATTTGTAAAAGCGCAAATCTATCCCATAGCACATTTTTCAGAAAATTGTGATTAGGATCACATCAATTGAAAGAGGTTAGGTTACAAAGAGATTTGTATAAGCGCAAATCTATCCCATAGCACATTTTGCAGAAAATTGTGATTAGGATCACATCAATGGAAAGAGGTTAGTGTACAAAGAGATTTGTAAAAGCGCAAATCTATCCCATAGCACATTTTGCAGAAAATTGTGATTAGGATCACATCAATGGAAAGAGGTTAGTGTACAAAGAGATTTGTATAAGCGCAAATCTATCCCATAGCACATTTTGCAGAAAATTGTGATTAGGATCACATCAATGGAAAGAGGTTAGTGTACAAAGAGATTTGTAAAAGCGCAAATCCATCACATAGCACATTTTGCAGGAAATTGTGATTAGGATCACATCAATGGAAAGAGGTTAGGGTACAAAAAGATTTGTAAAAGCACAAATCTATCCCATAGCACATTTTACAGAAAATTGTGATTAGGATCACATCAATGGAAAGAGGTTAGGGTACAAAGAGATTTGTAAAAGCGCAAATCTATCCCATAGCACATTTTTCAGAAAATTGTGATTAGGATCACATCAATGGAAAGAGGTTAGGGTACAAAGAGATTTGTAAAAGCGCAAATCTATCCCATAGCACATTTTTCAGAAAATTGTGATTAGGATCACAACAATGGAAAGAGATTAGGGTACAAAGAGATTTGTATAAGCGCAAATCTATCCCATAGCACATTTTGCAGAAAATTGTGATTATGATCACATAAATGCAAAGAGGTTAGGGTACAAAGAGATTTGTATAAGCGCAAATCTATCCCATAGCACATTTTTCAGAAAATTGTGATTAGGATCACATCAATGGAAAGAGGTTAGGGTACAAAGAGATTTGTAAAAGCGCAAATCTATCCCATAGCACATTTTTTAGAAAATTGTGATTAAGATCACATCAATGGAAAGAGGTTAGGTTATAAAGAGATTTGTAAAAGCGCAAATCTATCCCATAGCACATTTTTCAGAAAATTGTGATTAGGATCACATCAATGAAAAGAGGTTAGGGTACAAAGAGATTTGTAAAAGCGCAAATCTATCCCATAGCACATTTTTCAGAAAATTGTGATTAGGATCACATCAATGGAAAGAGGTTAGTGTACAAAGAGATTTGTAAAAGCGCAAATCTATCCCATAGCACATTTTTCAGAAAATTGTGATTAGGATCACATCAATGGAAAGAGGTTAGGGTACAAAGAGATTTGTATAAGTGCAAATCTATCCCATAGCACATTTTTCAGAAAATTGTGATTAGGATCACATCAATGGAAAGTGGTTAGGGTACAAAGAGATTTGTAAAAGCGCAAATCTATCCCATAGCACATTTTTCAGAAAATTGTGATTAGGATCACATCAATGGAAAGAGGTTAGGGTACAAAGAGATTTGTAAAAGCTCAAATCTATCCCATAGCACATTTTGCAGAAAATTGTGATTAGGATCACATCAATGGAAAGAGGTTAGGGTACAAAGAGATTTGTAAAAGCCAAATCTATCCCTTAGCACATTTTGCAGAAAATTGTGATTAGGATCACATCAATGGAAAGAGGTTAGGGTACAAAGAGATTTGTATAAGCGCAAATCTATCCCATAGCACATTTTGCAGAAAATTGTGATTAGGATCACATCAATGGAAAGAGGTTAAGGTACAAAGAGATTTGTAAAAGCGCAAATCTATCCCATAGCACATTTTTCAGAAAATTGTGATTAGGATCACATCAATGGAAAGAGGTTAGGGTACAAAGAGATTTGTATAAGCGCAAATCTATCCCATAGCACATTTTTCAGAAAATTGTGATTAGGATCACATCAATGGAAAGAGGTTAGGGTACAAAGAGAGTTGTAAAAGCGCAAATCTATCCCATAGCACATTTTGCAGAAAATTGTGATTAGGATCGCATCAATGGAAAGAGGTTAGGGTACAAAGAGTTTTGTATAAGCGCAAATCACTCCCATAGCACATTTTGCAGAAAATTGTGATTAGGATCACATAAATTCAAAGACGTTAGGGTACAAAGAGATTTGTAAAAGCGTAAATCTATCCCATAACACATTTTGCAGAAAATTGTGATTAGGATCACATAAATGCAAAGAGGTTAGGGTACAAAGAGATTTGTAAAAGCGCAAATCTATCCCATAGCACATTTTGTAGAAAATTGTGATAAGGATCACATAAATGGAAAGAGGTTAGGGTACTAAGAGACTTGTAAAAGCGCAAATATATCCCATAGCACATTTTGCAGAAAATTCTGATTAGGATCACATAAATGGAAAGAGGTTAGGGTACAAAGAGATTTGTAAAAGCACAAATCTATCCCATAGCACATTTTGCAGAAAATTGTGATCAGGATCAAATCAATGAAAAGAGGTTAGGGTACAAAGAGATTTGTATAAGCGCAAATCACTCCCATAGCACATTTTGCAGAAAATTGTGATTAGGATCACATAAATGCAAAGAGGTTAGGGTACAAAGAGATTTGTAAAAGCGCAAATCTATCCCATAGCACATTTTGCAGAAAATTGTGATTAGGATCTCATAAATGGAAAGAGGTTAGGGTACAAAGAGATTTGTATAAGCGCAAATCTATCCCATAGCACATTTTGCAGAAAATTGTGATGAGGATCTTATAAATGAAAAGAGGTTAGGGTACAAAGAGATTTGTATAAGCGCAAATCACTCCCATAGCACATTTTGCAGAAAATTGTGATTAGGATCACATCAATGGAAAGAGGTTAGAGTACAAAGAGGTTTGTAAAAGCGCAAATCACTCCCATAGCACATTTTGCAGAAAATTGTGATTAGGATCACATCAATGGAAAGAGGTTAGAGTACAAAGAGGTTTGTAAAAGCCAAATCTATCCCATAGCACATTTTGCAGAAAATTGTGATTAGGATCACATCAATGGAAAGAGGTTAGGGTACGAAGGAATTTGTAAAAGCGCAAATCACTCCCATAACACATTTTGCTGAAAATTGTGATTATGATCACATAAATGGAAAGAGGTTAGGGTACAAAGAGATTTGTATAAGCGCAAATTTATCCCATAGCACATTTTGCAGAAAATTGTGATGAGGATCTTATAAATGGAAAGAGGTTAGGGTACAAAGAGATTTGTAAAAGCGCAAATCTATCCCATACCACATTTTTCAGAAAATTGTAATTAGGATCACATCAATGGAAAGAGGTTAGGGTACAAAGAGATTTGTAAAAGCGCAAATCTATCCCATAGCACATTTTTCAGAAAATTGTGATTAGGATCACATCAATGGAAAGAGGTTAGGGTACAAAGAGATTTGTATAAGCGCAAATCTATCCCATAGCACATTTTGCAGAAAATTGTGATCAGGATCAAATCAATGAAAAGAGGTTAGGGTACAAAGAGATTTGTATAAGCGCAAATCACTCCCATAGCACATTTTGCAGAAAATTGTGATTAGGATCACATCAATGGAAAGAGGTTAGAGTACAAAGAGATTTGTATAAGCGCAAATCTATCCCATAGCACATTTTGCAGAAAATTGTGATTAGGATCACATCAATGGAAAGAGGTTAGTGTACAAAGAGATTTGTAAAAGCGCAAATCTATCCCATAGCACATTTTTCAAAAAATTGTGATTAGGATCACATCAATGGAAAGAGGTTAGGGTACAAAGAGATATGTATAAGTGCAAATCTATCCCATAGCACATTTTGCAGAAAATTGTGATTAGGATCACATCAATGGAAAGAGGTTAGGGTACAAAGAGATTTGTAAAAGCGCAAATCTATCCCATAGCACATTTTTCAGAAAATTGTGATTAGGATCACATCAATGGAAAGAGGTTAGGGTACAAAGAGATTTGTAAAAGCTCAAATCTATCCCATAGCACATTTTGCAGAAAATTGTGATTAGGATCACATCAATGGAAAGAGGTTAGGGTACAAAGAGATATGTAAAAGCCAAATCTATCCCATAGCACATTTTGCAGAAAATTGTGATTAGGATCACATCAATGGAAAGAGGTTAGGGTACAAAGAGATTTGTATAAGCGCAAATCTATCCCATAGCACATTTTGCAGAAAATTGTGATTAGGATCACATCAATGGAAAGAGGTTAAGGTACAAAGAGATTTGTAAAAGCGCAAATCTATCCCATAGCACATTTTTCAGAAAATTGTGATTAGGATCACATCAATGGAAAGAGGTTAGGGTACAAAGAGAGTTGTAAAAGCGCAAATCTATCCCATAGCACATTTTGCAGAAAATTGTGATTAGGATCGCATCAATGGAAAGAGGTTAGGGTACAAAGAGTTTTGTATAAGCGCAAATCACTCCCATAGCACATTTTGCAGAAAATTGTGATTAGGATCACATAAATGCAAAGACGTTAGGGTACAAAGAGATTTGTAAAAGCGCAAATCTATCCCATAACACATTTTGCAGAAAATTGTGATTAGGATCACATAAATGCAAAGAGGTTAGGGTACAAAGAGATTTGTAAAAGCGCAAATCTATCCCATAGCACATTTTGTAGAAAATTGTGATAAGGATCACATAAATGGAAAGAGGTTAGGGTACTAAGAGACTTGTAAAAGCGCAAATATATCCCATAGCACATTTTGCAGAAAATTCTGATTAGGATCACATAAATGGAAAGAGGTTAGGGTACAAAGAGATTTGTAAAAGCACAAATCTATCCCATAGCACATTTTGCAGAAAATTGTGATCAGGATCAAATCAATGAAAAGAGGTTAGGGTACAAAGAGATTTGTATAAGCGCAAATCACTCCCATAGCACATTTTGCAGAAAATTGTGATTAGGATCACATAAATGCAAAGAGGTTAGGGTACAAAGAGATTTGTAAAAGCGCAAATCTATCCCATAGCACATTTTGTAGAAAATTGTGATAAGGATCACATAAATGGAAAGAGGTTAGGGTACAAAGAGATTTGTAAAAGCGCAAATCTATCCCATAGCACATTTTGCAGAAAATTGTGATTAGGATCTCATAAATGGAAAGAGGTTAGGGTACAAAGAGATTTGTATAAGCGCAAATCTATCCCATAGCACATTTTGCAGAAAATTGTGATGAGGATCTTATAAATGAAAAGAGGTTAGGGTACAAAGAGATTTGTATAAGCGCAAATCACTCCCATAGCACATTTTGCAGAAAATTGTGATTAGGATCACATCAATGGAAAGAGGTTAGAGTACAAAGAGGTTTGTAAAAGCGCAAATCACTCCCATAGCACATTTTGCAGAAAATTGTGATTAGGATCACATCAATGGAAAGAGGTTAGAGTACAAAGAGGTTTGTACAAGCCAAATCTATCCCATAGCACATTTTGCAGAAAATTGTGATTAGGATCACATCAATGGAAAGAGGTTAGGGTACGAAGGAATTTGTAAAAGCGCAAATCACTCCCATAACACATTTTGCAGAAAATTGTGATTATGATCACATAAATGGAAAGAGGTTAGGGTACAAAGAGATTTGTATAAGCGCAAATTTATCCCATAGCACATTTTGCAGAAAATTGTGATGAGGATCTTATAAATGGAAAGAGGTTAGGGTACAAAGAGATTTGTAAAAGCGCAAATCTATCCCATAGCACATTTTTCAGAAAATTGTGATTAGGATCACATCAATGGAAAGAGGTTAGGGTACAAAGAGATTTGTAAAAGCTCAAATCTATCCCATAGCACATTTTGCAGAAAATTGTGATTAGGATCACATCAATGGAAAGAGGTTAGGGTACAAAGAGATTTGTAAAAGCCAAATCTATCCCATAGCACATTTTGCAGAAAATTGTGATTAGGATCACATCAATGGAAAGAGGTTAGGGTACAAAGAGATTTGTATAAGCGCAAATCTATCCCATAGCACATTTTGCAGAAAATTGTGATTAGGATCACATCAATGGAAAGAGGTTAAGGTACAAAGAGATTTGTAAAAGCGCAAATCTATCCCATAGCACATTTTTCAGAAAATTGTGATTAGGATCACATCAATGGAAAGAGGTTAGGGTACAAAGAGATTTGTATAAGCGCAAATCTATCCCATAGCACATTTTTCAGAAAATTGTGATTAGGATCACATCAATGGAAAGAGGTTAGGGTACAAAGAGAGTTGTAAAAGCGCAAATCTATCCCATAGCACATTTTGCAGAAAATTGTGATTAGGATCGCATCAATGGAAAGAGGTTAGGGTACAAAGAGTTTTGTATAAGCGCAAATCACTCCCATAGCACATTTTGCAGAAAATTGTGATTAGGATCACATAAATGCAAAGACGTTAGGGTACAAAGAGATTTGTAAAAGCGCAAATCTATCCCATAACACATTTTGCAGAAAATTGTGATTAGGATCACATAAATGCAAAGAGGTTAGGGTACAAAGAGATTTGTAAAAGCGCAAATCTATCCCATAGCACATTTTGTAGAAAATTGTGATAAGGATCACATAAATGGAAAGAGGTTAGGGTACTAAGAGACTTGTAAAAGCGCAAATATATCCCATAGCACATTTTGCAGAAAATTCTGATTAGGATCACATAAATGGAAAGAGGTTAGGGTACAAAGAGATTTGTAAAAGCACAAATCTATCCCATAGCACATTTTGCAGAAAATTGTGATCAGGATCAAATCAATGAAAAGAGGTTAGGGTACAAAGAGATTTGTATAAGCGCAAATCACTCCCATAGCACATTTTGCAGAAAATTGTGATTAGGATCACATAAATGCAAAGAGGTTAGGGTACAAAGAGATTTGTAAAAGCGCAAATCTATCCCATAGCACATTTTGTAGAAAATTGTGATAAGGATCACATAAATGGAAAGAGGTTAGGGTACAAAGAGATTTGTAAAAGCGCAAATCTATCCCATAGCACATTTTGCAGAAAATTGTGATTAGGATCTCATAAATGGAAAGAGGTTAGGGTACAAAGAGATTTGTATAAGCGCAAATCTATCCCATAGCACATTTTGCAGAAAATTGTGATGAGGATCTTATAAATGAAAAGAGGTTAGGGTACAAAGAGATTTGTATAAGCGCAAATCACTCCCATAGCACATTTTGCAGAAAATTGTGATTAGGATCACATCAATGGAAAGAGGTTAGAGTACAAAGAGGTTTGTAAAAGCGCAAATCACTCCCATAGCACATTTTGCAGAAAATTGTGATTAGGATCACATCAATGGAAAGAGGTTAGAGTACAAAGAGGTTTGTACAAGCCAAATCTATCCCATAGCACATTTTGCAGAAAATTGTGATTAGGATCACATCAATGGAAAGAGGTTAGGGTACGAAGGAATTTGTAAAAGCGCAAATCACTCCCATAACACATTTTGCAGAAAATTGTGATTATGATCACATAAATGGAAAGAGGTTAGGGTACAAAGAGATTTGTATAAGCGCAAATTTATCCCATAGCACATTTTGCAGAAAATTGTGATGAGGATCTTATAAATGGAAAGAGGTTAGGGTACAAAGAGATTTGTAAAAGCGCAAATCTATCCCATACCACATTTTTCAGAAAATTGTAATTAGGATCACATCAATGGAAAGAGGTTAGGGTACAAAGAGATTTGTAAAAGCGCAAATCTATCCCATAGCACATTTTTCAGAAAATTGTGATTAGGATCACATCAATGGAAAGAGGTTAGGGTACAAAGAGATTTGTATAAGCGCAAATCTATCCCATAGCACATTTTGCAGAAAATTGTGATCAGGATCAAATCAATGAAAAGAGGTTAGGGTACAAAGAGATTTGTATAAGCGCAAATCACTCCCATAGCACATTTTGCAGAAAATTGTGATTAGGATCACATCAATGGAAAGAGGTTAGAGTACAAAGAGGTTTGTAAAAGCCAAATCTATCCCATAGCACATTTTGCAGAAAATTGTGATTAGGATTACATCAATGGAAAGAGGTTAGGGTACAAAGAGATTTGTAAAAGCGCAAATCTATCCCATAGCACATTTTTCAGAAAATTGTGATTAGGATCACATCAATGGAAAGAGGTTAGGGTACAAAGAGATTTGTAAAAGCGCAAATCTATCCCATAGCACATTTTCCAGAAAATTGTGATTAGGATCACATCAATGGAAAGAGGTTAGGGTACAAAGAGATTTGTAAAAGCGCAAATCTATCCCATAGCACATTTTTCAGAAAATTGTGATTAGGATCACATCAATGGAAAGAGGTTAGGGTACAAAGAGATTTGTATAAGCGCAAATCTATCCCATAGCACATTTTGCAGAAAATTGTGATTAGGATCACATCAATGGAAAGAGGTTAGGGTACAAAGAGATTTGTAAAAGCGCAAATCTATCCCATAGCACATTTTTTAGAAAATTGTGATTACGATCACATCAATGGAAAGAGGTTAGGGTACAAAGAGATTTGTATAAGCGCAAATCTATCCCATAGCACATTTTGTAGAAAATTGTGATTAGGATCACATCAATGGAAAGAGGTTAGGGTACAAAGAGATTTGTAAAAGCACAAATCTATCCCATTGCACATTTTTCAAAAAATTGTGATTAAGATCATATAAATGAAAAGAGGTTAGGGTACGAAGGAATTTGTAAAAGCGCATATCACTCCCATAGCACATTTTGCAGAAAAGTGTGATCAGGATCACATCAATGGAAAGAGGTTAGGGTACAAAGAGATTTGTAAAAGCGCAAATCTATCCCATAGCACATTTTTCAGAAAATTGTGATTAGGATCACATCAATGGAAAGAGGTTAGGGTACAAAGAGATTTGTAAAAGCGCAAATCTATCCCATAGCACATTTTTCAGAAAATTGTGATTAGGATCACATCAATGGAAAGAGGTTAGGGTACAAAGAGATTTGTATAAGCGCAAATCTATCCCATAGCACATTTTTCAGAAAATTGTGATTAGGATCACATCAATGGAAAGAGGTTCGGGTACAAAGAGATTTGTATAAGCGCAAATCTATCCCATAGCACATTTTGGAAAAAATTGTGATTATGATCACTTAAATGCAAAGAGGTTATGGTACAAAGAGATTTGTATAAGCGCAAATCTATCCCATAGCACATTTTGCAGAAAATTGTGATTAGGATCACATCAATGGAAAGAGGTTAGGGTACAAAGAGATTTGTAAAAGCGCAAATCTATCCCATAGCACATTTTTCAGAAAATTGTGATTAGGATCACATCAATGGAAAGAGGTTAGGGTACATAGAGATTTGTATAAGCGCAAATCTATCCCATAGCACATTTTGCAGAAAATTGTGATTAGGATCATATTAATGAAAAGAGGTTAGGGTACGAAGGAATTTGTAAAAGCGCAAATCACTCCCATAACACATTTTGCAGAAAATTGTGATTATGATCACATAAATGGAAAGAGGTTAGGGTACAAAGAGATTTGTATAAGCGCAAATCTATCCCATAGCACATTTTGCAGAAAATTGTGATGAGGATCTTATAAATGGAAAGAGGTTAGGGTACAAAGAGATTTGTAAAAGCGCAAATCTATCCCATAGCACATTTTTCAGAAAATTGTGATTAGGATCACATCAATGGAAAGAGGTTAGGGTACAAAGAGATTTGTATAAGCGCAAATCTATCCCATAGCACATTTTGCAGAAAATTGTGATGAGGATCTTATAAATGGAAAGAGGTTAGGGTACAAAGAGATTTGTAAAAGCGCAAATCTATCCCATAGCACATTTTGCAGAAAATTGTGATTAGGATCACATCAATGGAAAGAGGTTAGTGTACAAAGAGATTTGTATAAGCGCAAATCTATCCCATAGCACATTTTGCAGAAAATTGTGATTAGGATAACATCAATGGAAAGAGGTTAGTGTACAAAGAGATTTGTAAAAGCGCAAATCTATCACATAGCACATTTTGCAGGAAATTGTGATTAGGATCACAGTAATGGAAAAAGGTTAGGGTACAAAAAGATTTGTAAAAGCACAAATCTATCCCATAGCACATTTTACAGAAAATTGTGATTAGGATCACATCAATGGAAAGAGGTTAGGGTACAAAGAGATTTGTAAAAGCGCAAATCTATCCCATAGCACATTTTTCAGAAAATTGTGATTAGGATCACATCAATGGAAAGAGGTTAGGGTACAAAGAGATTTGTAAAAGCGCAAATCTATCCCATAGCACATTTTTCAGAAAATTGTGATTATGATCACAACAATGGAAAGAGGTTAGGGTACAAAGAGATTTGTATAAGCGCAAATCTATCCCATAGCACTTTTTGCAGAAAATTGTGATTAGGATCACATCAATGGAAAGAGGTTAGGGTACAAAGAGATTTGTAAAAGCGCAAATCTATCCCATAGCACATTTAACAGAAAATTGTGATTAGGATCACATCAATGGGAAGAGGTTAGGGTACAAAGAGATTTGTATAAGCGCAAATCTATCCCATAGCACATTTTGCAGAAAATTGTGATTAGGATCACATCAATGGAAAGAGGTTAGGGTACAAAGAGATTTGTAAAAGCGCAAATCTATCCCATAGCACATTTTTCAGAAAATTGTGATTAGGATCACATCAATGGAAAGAGGTTAGGGTACAAAGAGATTTGTAAAAGCGCAAATCTATCCCATAGCACATTTTTCAGAAAATTGTGATTAGGATCACATCAATGGAAAGAGGTTAGGGTACAAAGAGATTTGTAAAAGCGCAAATCTATCCCATAGCACATTTTTCAGAAAATTGTGATTAGGATCACATCAATGGAAAGAGGTTAGGGTGCAAAGAGATTTGTATAAGCGCAAATCTATCCCATAGCACATTTTGCAGAAAATTGTGATTAGGATCACATCAATGGAAAGAGGTTATGGTACAAAGAGATTTGTAAAAGCGCAAATCTATCCCATAGCACATTTTTCAAAAAATTGTGATTAGGATCACATCAATGGAAAGAGGTTAGGGTACAAAGAGATTTGTAAAAGCGCAAATCTATCCCATAGCACATTTTTTAGTAAATTGTGATTAGGATCACATCAATGGAAAGAGGTTAGGGTACAAAGAGATTTGTAAAAGCGAAAATCTATCCCATAGCACATTTTTCAGAAAATTGTGATTAGGATCACATCAATGGAAAGAGGTTAGGGTACAAAGAGATTTGTATAAGCGCAAATCTATCCCATAGCACTTTTTGCAGAAAATTGTGATTAGGATCACATCAATGGAAAGAGGTTAGGGTACAAAGAGATTTGTAAAAGCGCAAATCTATCCCATAGCACATTTTTCAGAAAATTGTGATTAGGATCACATCAATGGAAAGAGGTTAGGGTACAAAGACATTTGTATAAGCGCAAATCTATCCCATAGCACATTTTGCAGAGGATTGTGATTAGGATCACATCAATGGAAAGAGGTTAGGGTACAAAAAGATTTGTAAAAGCGCAAATCTATCCCATAGCACATTTTTCAGAAAATTGTGATTAGGATCACATCAATGGAAAGAGGTTAGGGTACAAAGAGATTTGTATAAGCGCAAATCTATCCCATAGCATATTTTGCAGAAAATTGTGATTAGGATCACATCAATGGAAAGAGGTTAGGGTACAAAGAGATTTGTATAAGCGCAAATCTATCCCATAGCACATTTTGCAGAAAATTGTGATTAGGATCATATAAATGAAAAGAGGTTAGGGTACGAAGGAATTTGTAAAATCGCAAATCACTCCCATAACACATTTTGCAGAAAATTGTGATTATGATCACATAAATGGAAAGAGGTTAGGGTACAAAGAGATTTGTATAAGCGCAAATCTATCCCATAGCACATTTTGCAGAAAATTGTGATTAGGATCATATAAATGAAAAGAGGTTAGGGTACGAAGGAATTTGTAAAATCGCAAATCACTCCCATAACACATTTTTCAGAAAATTGTGATTATGATCACATAAATGGAAAGAGGTTAGGGTACAAAGAGATTTGTATAAGCGCAAATCTATCCCATAGCACATTTTGCAGAAAATTGTGATTAGGATCAAATCAATGGAAAGAGGTTAGGGTACAAAGAGATTTGTAAAAGCGCAAATCTATCCCATAGCACGTTTTTCAGAAAATTGTGATTAGGATCACACCAATGCAAAGAGGTTAGAGTACAAAGAGATTTGTAAAAGCGCAAATCTATCCCATAGCACATTTTGCAGAAAATTGTGATAAGGATCACATAAATGGAAAGAGGTTAGGGTACTAAGAGACTTGTAAAAGCGCAAATCTATCCCATAGCACATTTTGCAGAAAATTGTGATTAGGATCACATAAATGGAAAGAGGTTAGGGTACAAAGAGATTTGTAAAAGCGCAAATCTATCCCATAGCACATTTTGCAGAAAATTGTGATCAGGATCAAATCAATGAAAAGAGGTTAGGGTACAAAGAGATTTGTATAAGCGCAAATCACTCCAATAGCACATTTTGCAGAAAATTGTGATTAGGATCACATCAATGGAAAGAGGTTAGGGTACAAAGAGGTTTGTAAAAGCCAAATCTATCCCATTGCACATTTTGCAGAAAATTGTGATTTGGATCACATCAATGGAAAGAGGTTAGGGTACAAAGAGATTTGTATAAGCGCAAATCTATCCCATAGCACATTTTTCAGAAAATTGTGATTAGGATCACATCAATGGAAAGAGGTTAGGGTACAAAGAAATTTGTATAAGCGCAAATCTATCCCATAGCACATTTTGCAGAAAATTGTGATTAGGATCACATCAATGGAAAGAGGTTAGGTTACAAAGAGATTTGTATAATATTTGTATAATACCTTTGATAATGACAGCATAGCTGTCGAAACAATATTGTCAGGTATATTTTAATAAAACTGTGAAACTTTTAATAATCTTTATTTATTTCATACAAAGAGATTTGTAAAAGCGCAAATCTATCCCATAGCACATTTTTCAGAAAATTGTAATTAGGATCACATCAATGGAAAGAGGTTAGGGTGCAAAGAGATTTGTATAATATTTGTATAATACCTTTGGTAAAGACAGCATAGCTGTCGAAACAATATTGTCAGGTATATTTTAATAAAACTGTGAAACTTTTAATAATCTTTATTTATTTCATACAAAGAGATTTGTAAAAGCGCAAATCTATCCCATAGCACATTTTTCAGAAAATTGTGATTAGGATCACATCAATGGAGAGAGGTTAGGGTACAAAGAGATTTGTATAAGCGCAAATCTATCCCATAGCACATTTTGCAGAAAATTGTGATTAGGATCACATCAATGGAAAGAGGTTAGGGTACAAAGAGATTTGTAAAAGCGCAAATCTATTCCATAGCACATTTTTCAGAAAATTGTGATTAGGATCACATCAATGGAAAGAGGTTAGGGTACAAAGAGATTTGTATAAACGCAAATCTATCCCATAGCACATTTTGCAGAAAATTGTGATTAGGATCACATCAATGGAAAGAGGTTAGGGTACAAAGAGATTTGTATAAGCGCAAATCTATCCCATAGCACATTTTGCAGAAAATTGTGATTAGGATTATATAAATGAAAAGAGGTTAGGGTACGAAGGAATTTGTAAAATCGCAAATCACTCCCATAACACATTTTGCAGAAAATTGTGATTATGATCACATAAATGGAAAGAGGTTAGGGTACAAAGAGATTTGTAAAAGCGCAAATCTATCCCATAGCACATTTTTCAGAAAATTGTGATTAGGATCACATCAATGGAAAGAGGTTAGGGTACAAAGAGATTTGTAAAAGCGCAAATCTATCCCATAGCACATTTTTCAGAAAATTGTGATTAGGATCACATCAATGGAAAGAGGTTAGGGTACAAAGAGATTTGTATAAGCGCAAATCTATCCCATAGCACATTTTGCAGAAAATTGTGATCAGGATCAAATCAATGAAAAGAGGTTAGGGTACAAAGAGATTTGTATAAGCGCAAATCACTCCCATAGCACATTTTGCAGAAAATTGTGATTAGGATCACATCAATGGAAAGAGGTTAGAGTACAAAGAGGTTTGTAAAAGCCAAATCTATCCCATAGCACATTTTGCAGAAAATTGTGATTAGGATCACATCAATGGAAAGAGGTTAGGGTACAAAGAGATTTGTAAAAGCGCAAATCTATCCCATAGCACATTTTTCAGAAAATTGTGATTAGGATCACATCAATGGAAAGAGGTTAGGGTACAAAGAGATTTGTAAAAGCGCAAATATATCCCATAGCACATTTTTCAGAAAATTGTGATTAGGATCACATCAATGCAAAGAGGTTAGGGTACAAAGAGATTTGTAAAAGCGCAAATCTATCCCATAGCACATTTTGCAGAAAATTGTGATAAGGATCACATAAATGGAAAGAGGTTAGGGTACTAAGAGACTTGTAAAAGCGCAAATCTATCCCATAGCACATTTTGCAGAAAATTGTGATTAGGATCACATAAATGGAAAGAGGTTAGGGTACAAAGAGATTTGTAAAAGCGCAAATCTATCCCATAGCACATTTTTTAGAAAATTGTGATTAGGATCACATCAATGGAAAGAGGTTAGGGTACAAAGAAATTTGTATAAGCGCAAATCTATCCCATAGCACATTTTGCAGAAAATTGTGATTAGGATCACATCAATGGAAAGAGATTAGGTTACAAAGAGATTTGTATAATATTTGTATAATACCTTTGATAATGACAGCATAGCTGTCGAAACAATATTGTCAGGTATATTTTAATAAAACTGTGAAACTTTTAATAATCTTTATTTATTTCATACAAAGAGATTTGTAAAAGCGCAAATCTATCCCATAGCACATTTTTCAGAAAATTGTAATTAGGATAACATCAATGGAAAGAGGTTAGGGTGCAAAGAGATTTGTATAATATTTGTATAATACCTTTGATAATGACAGCATAGCTGTCGAAACAATATTGTCAGGTATATTTTAATAAAACTGTGAAACTTTTAATAATCTTTATTTATTTCATACAAAGAGATTTGTAAAAGCGCAAATCTATCCCATAGCACATTTTTCAGAAAATTGTGATTAGGATCACATCAATGGAGAGAGGTTAGGGTACAAAGAGATTTGTATAAGCGCAAATCTATCACATAGCACATTTTGCAGAAAATTGTGATTAGGATCATATAAATGAAAAGAGGTTAGGGTACAAAGGAATTTGTAAAATCGCAAATCACTCCCATAACACATTTTTCAGAAAATTTTGATTATGATCACATAAATGGAAAGAGGTTAGGGTACAAAGAGATTTGTAAAAGCGCAAATCTATCCCATAGCACATTTTTCAGAAAATTGTTATTAGGATCACATCAATGGAAAGAGGTTAGGGTACAAAGAGATTTGTAAAAGCGCAAATCTATCCCATAGCACATTTTTCAGAAAATTGTGATTAGGATCACATCAATGGAAAGAGGTTAGGGTACAAAGAGATTTGTATAAGCGCAAATCTATCCCATAGCACATTTTGCAGAAAATTGTGATCAGGATCAAATCAATGAAAAGAGGTTAGGGTACAAAGAGATTTGTATAAGCGCAAATCACTCCCATAGCACATTTTGCAGAAAATTGTGATTAGGATCACATCAATGGAAAGAGGTTAGAGTACAAAGAGGTTTGTAAAAGCCAAATCTATCCCATAGCACATTTTGCAGAAAATTGTGATTAGGATCACATCAATGGAAAGAGGTTAGGGTACAAAGAGATTTGTAAAAGCGCAAATCTATCCCATAGCACATTTTTCAGAAAATTGTGATTAGGATCACATCAATGGAAAGAGGTTAGGGTACAAAGAGATTTGTAAAAGCGCAAATCTATCCCATAGCACATTTTCCAGAAAATTGTGATTAGGATCACATCAATGGAAAGAGGTTAGGGTACAAAGAGATTTGTAAAAGCGCAAATCTATCCCATAGCACATTTTTCAGAAAATTGTGATTAGGATCACATCAATGGAAAGAGGTTAGGGTACAAAGAGATTTGTATAAGCGCAAATCTATCCCATAGCACATTTTGCAGAAAATTGTGATTAGGATCACATCAATGGAAAGAGGTTAGGGTACAAAGAGATTTGTAAAAGCGCAAATCTATCCCATAGCACATTTTTTAGAAAATTGTGATTACGATCACATCAATGGAAAGAGGTTAGGGTACAAAGAGATTTGTATAAGCGCAAATCTATCCCATAGCACATTTTGCAGAAAATTGTGATTAGGATCACATCAATGGAAAGAGGTTAGGGTACAAAGAGATTTGTAAAAGCACAAATCTATCCCATTGCACATTTTTCAAAAAATTGTGATTAAGATCATATAAATGAAAAGAGGTTAGGGTACGAAGGAATTTGTAAAAGCGCAAATCACTCCCATGGCACATTTTGCAGAAAAGTGTGATCAGGATCACATCAATGGAAAGAGGTTAGGGTACAAAGAGATTTGTAAAAGCGCAAATCTATCCCATAGCACATTTTTCAGAAAATTGTGATTAGGATCACATCAATGGAAAGAGGTTAGGGTACAAGGAGATTTGTAAAAGCGCAAATCTATCCCATAGCACATTTTTCAGAAAATTGTGATTAGGATCACATCAATGGAAAGAGGTTAGGGTACAAAGAGATTTGTATAAGCGCAAATCTATCCCATAGCACATTTTTCAGAAAATTGTGATTAGGATCACATCAATGGAAAGAGGTTAGGGTACAAAGAGATTTGTATAAGCGCAAATCTATCCCATAGCACATTTTGCAGAAAATTGTGATTAGGATCACATCAATGGAAAGAGGTTAGTGTACAAAGAGATTTGTAAAAGCGCAAATCTATCCCATAGCACATTTTTCAGAAAATTGTGATTAGGATCACATCAATGGAAAGAGGTTAGGGTACAAAGAGATTTGTATAAGCGCAAATCTATCCCATAGCACATTTTGGAAAAAATTGTGATTATGATCACTTAAATGCAAAGAGGTTATGGTACAAAGAGATTTGTATAAGCGCAAATCTATCCCATAGCACATTTTGCAGAAAATTGTGATTAGGATCACATCAATGGAAAGAGGTTAGGGTACAAAGAGATTTGTAAAAGCGCAAATCTATCCCAAAGCACATTTTTCAGAAAATTGTGATTAGGATCACATCAATGGAAAGAGGTTAGGGTACATAGAGATTTGTATAAGCGCAAATCTATCCCATAGCACATTTTGCAGAAAATTGTGATTAGGATCATATTAATGAAAAGAGGTTAGGGTACGAAGGAATTTGTAAAAGCGCAAATCACTCCCATAACACATTTTGCAGAAAATTGTGATTATGATCACATAAATGGAAAGAGGTTAGGGTACAAAGAGATTTGTATAAGCGCAAATCTATCCCATAGCACATTTTGCAGAAAATTGAGATTAGGATCATATAAATGAAAAGAGGTTAGGGTACGAAGGAATTTGTAAAATCGCAAATCACTCCCATAACACATTTTGCAGAAAATTGTGATTATGATCACATAAATGTAAAGAGGTTAGGCTACAAAGAGATTTGTATAAGCGCAAATCTATCCCATAGCACATTTTGCAGAAAATTGTGATTAGGATCACATCAATGGAAAGAGGTTAGGGTACAAAGAGATTTTTAAAAGCGCAAATCTATCCCATAGCACATTTTTCAGAAAATTGTGATTAGGATCACATCAATGCAAAGAGGTTAGGGTACAAAGAGATTTGTAAAAGCGCAAATCTATCCCATAGCACATTTTGCAGAAAATTGTGATAAGGATTACATAAATGGAAAGAGGTTAGGGTACTAAGAGACTTGTAAAAGCGCAAATCTATCCCATAGCACATTTTGCAGAAAATTGTGATTAGGATCACATAAATGGAAAGAGGTTAGGGTACAAAGAGATTTGTAAAAGCGCAAATCTATCCCATAGCACATTTTGCAGAAAATTGTGATCAGGATCAAATCAATGAAAAGAGGTTAGGGTACAAAGAGATTTGTATAAGCGCAAATCACTCCAATAGCACATTTTGCAGAAAATTGTGATTAGGATCACATCAATGGAAAGAGGTTAGGGTACAAAGAGGTTTGTAAAAGCCAAATCTATCCCATTGCACATTTTGCAGAAAATTGTGATTAGGATCACATCAATGGAAAGAGGTTAGGGTACAAAGATATTTGTATAAGCGCAAATCTATCCCATAGCACATTTTTCAGAAAATTGAGATTAGGATCACATCAATGGAAAGAGGTTAGGGTACAAAGAGATTTGTAAAAGCGCAAATCTATCCCATAGCACATTTTTCAGAAAATTGTAATTAGGATCACATCAATGGAAAGAGGTTACGGTGCAAAGAGATTTGTATAAGCGCAAATCTATCCCATAGCACATTTTGCAGAAAATTGTGATTAGGATCAAATCAATGGAAAGAGGTTATGGTACAAAGAGATTTGTAAAAGCGCAAATCTATCCCATAGCACATTTTTCAGAAAATTGTGATTAGGATCACATCAATGGAAAGAGGTTAGGGTACAAAGAAATTTGTATAAGCGCAAATCTATCCCATAGCACATTTTGCAGAAAATTGTGATTAGGATCACATCAATGGAAAGAGGTTAGGGTACAAAGAGATTTGTAAAAGCGCAAATCTATCCCATAGCACATTTTGCAGAAAATTGTGATTAGGATCAAATCAATGGAAAGAGGTTAGGGTACAAAGAGATTTGTATTAGCGCAAATCTATCCCATAGCACATTTTGCAGAAAATTGTGATTAGGATCACATCAATGGAAAGAGGTTAGGGTACAAAGAGATTTGTAAAAGCGCAAATCTATCCCATAGCACATTTTTCAGAAAATTGTGATTAGGATCACATCAATGGAAAGAGGTTAGGGTACAAAGAGATTTGTATAAACGCAAATCTATCCCATAGCACATTTTGCAGAAAATTGTGATTAGGATCACATCAATGGAAAGAGGTTAGGGTACAAAGAGATTTGTAAAAGCGCAAATCTATCCCATAGCACATTTTTCAGAAAATTGTGATTAGGATCACATCAATGGAAAGAGGTTAGGGTACAAAGAGATTTGTATAAGCGCAAATCTATCCCATAGCACATTTTGCAGAAAATTGTGATTAGGATCACATCAATGGAAAGAGGTTAGGGTACAAAGATGTTTGTAAAAGCCAAATCTATCCCATAGCACATTTTGCAGAAAATTGTGATTAGGATCACATCAATGGAAAGAGGTTAGGGTACAAAGAGATTTGTAAAAGCGCAAATCTATCCCATAGCACATTTTTCAGAAAATTGTGATTAGGATCACAACAATTGAAAGAGGTTAGGGTACAAAGAGATTTGTAAAAGCGCAAATCTATCCCATAGCACATTTTTCAGAAAATTGAGATTAGGATCACATCAATGGAAAGAGGTTAGGGTACAAAGAGATTTGTAAAAGCGCAAATCTATCCCATAGCACATTTTTCAGAAAATTGTGATTAGGATCACATCAATGGAAAGAGGTTAGGGTACAAAGAGATTTGTATAAGCGCAAATCTATCCCATAGCACATTTTGCAGAAAATTGTGATTAGGATCACATCAATGGAAAGAGGTTAGGGTACAAAGAGATTTGTAAAAGCGCAAATCTATCCCATAGCACATAAAATTGTAATTAGGATCACATTAATGGAAAGAGGTTAGGGTACAAAGAGATTTGTATAAGCGCAAATCTATCCCATAGCACATTTTGCAGAAAAATGTGATTAGGATCACATCAATGGAAAGAGGTTAGGGTACAAAGAAATTTGTAAAAGCGCAAATCTATCCCATAGCACATTTTTCAGAAAATTGTGATTAGGATCACATCAATGGAAAGAGGTTAAAGTACAAAGAGATTTGTATAAGCGCAAATCTATCCCATAGCACATTTTGCAGAAAATTGTGATAAGGATCACATAAATGGAAAGAGGTTAGGGTACTAAGAGACTTGTAAAAGCGCAAATCTATCCCATAGCACATTTTGCAGAAAATTGTGATTAGAATCACATAAATGGAAAGAGGTTAGGGTACAAAGAGATTTGTAAAACCGCAAATCTATCCCATAGCACATGTTGCAGAAAATTGTGATTATGATCACATTAATGGAAAGAGGTTAGGGTACAAAGAGATTTGTATAAGCGCAAATCTATCCCATAGCACATTTTGCAGAAAATTGTGATTAGGATCACATCAATGGAAAGAGGTTAGGGTACAAAGAGGTTTGTAAAAGCCAACTCTATCCCATAGCACATTTTGCAGAAAATTGTGATTAGGATCACATCAATGGAAAGAGGTTAGGGTACAAAGAGATTTGTAAAAGCGCAAATCTATCCCATAGCACATTTTTCAGAAAATTGTGATTAGGATCACATCAATGGAAAGAGGTTAGGGTACAAAGAGATTTGTAAAAGCGCAAATCTATCCCATAGCACATTTTTCAAAAAATTGTGATTAGGATCACATCAATGGAAAGAGGTTAGGGTACAAAGATATTTGTAAAAGCGCAAATCAATCCCATAGCATATTTTTCAGAAAATTGTGATTAGGATCACATCAATGGAAAGAGGTTAGGGTACAAAGAGATTTGAAAGAGCGCAAATCTATCCCATAGCACATTTTGCAGAGAATTGTGATTAGGATCACATCAATGGAAAGAGGTTAGGGTACAAAGGGATTTGTAAAAGCGCAAATCTATCCCATAGCACATTTTTCAGAAAATTGTGATTAGGATCACATCAATGGAAAGAGGTTAGGGTACAAAGAGATTTGTAAAAGCGCAAATCTATCCCATAGCACATTTTGCAGAAAATTGTGATTAGGATCACATCAATGGAATGAGGTTAGGGTACAAAGAGATTTGTAAAAGCGCAAATCTATCCCATAGCACATTTTTCAGAAAATTGTGATTAGGATCACATCAATGGAAAGAGGTTAGGGTACAAAGAGATTTGTATAAGCGCAATTCTATCCCATAGCACATTTTGCAAAAAATTGTGATTAGGATCACATCAATGGAAAGAGGTTAGGGTACAAAGAGATTTGTAAAAGCGCAAATCTATCCCATAGCACATTTTTCAGAAAATTGTGATTAGGATCACATCAATGGAAAGAGGTTAGGGTACAAAGAGATTTGTAAAAGCGCAAATCTATCCCATAGCACATTTTTCAGTAAATTGTGATTAGGATCACATCAATGGAAAGAGGTTAGGGTACAAGAGATTTGTAAAAGCGCAAATCTATCCCATAGCACATTTTTCAGAAAATTGTGATTAGGATCACATCAATGGAAAGAGGTTAGGGTACAAAGAGATTTGTATAAGCGCAAATCTATCCCATAGCACATTTTGCAGAAAATTGTGATTAGGATCACATCAATGGAAAGAGGTTAGGGTACAAAGAGATTTGTAAAAGCGCAAATCTATCCCATAGCACATTTTTCAGAAAATTGTGATTAGGATCACATCAATGGAAAGAGGTTAGGGTACAAAGAGATTTGTATAAGCGCAAATCTATGCCATAGCACTTTTTGCAGAAAATTGTGATTAGGATCACATCAATGGAAAGAGGTTAGGGTACAAAGAGATTTGTAAAAGCGCAAATCTATCCCATAGCACATTTAACAGAAAATTGTGATTAGGATCACATCAATGGAAAGAGGTTAGGGTACGTAAGAATTTCTTAATGAGCAAATCTATCCCATAGCACATTTTGCAGAAAATTGTGATTAGGATCACATCAATGGAAAGAGGTTAGGGTACAAAGAGATTTGTAAAAGCGCAAATCTATCCCATAGCACATTTTTCAGAAAATTGTGATTAGGATCACATCAATGGAAAGAGGTTAGGGTACAAAGAGATTTGTAAAAGCGCAAATCTATCCCATAGCACATTTTTCAGAAAATTGTGATTAGGATCACATCAATGGAAAGAGGTTAGGGTACAAAGAGATTTGTAAAAGCGCAAATCTATCCCATAGCACATTTTTCAGAAAATTGTGATTAGGATCACATCAATGGAAAGAGGTTAGGGTGCAAAGAGATTTGTATAAGCGCAAATATATCTCATAGCACATTTTGCAGAAAATTGTGATTAGGATCACATCAATGGAAAGAGGTTATGGTACAAAGAGATTTGTAAAAGCGCAAATCTATCCCATAGCACATTTTTCAGAAAATTGTGATTAGGATCACATCAATGGAAAGAGGTTAGGGTACAAAGAGATTTGTAAAAGCGCAAATCTATCCCATAGCACATTTTTTAGTAAATTGTGATTAGGATCACATCAATGGAAAGAGGTTAGGGTACAAAGAGATTTGTAAAAGCGCAAATCTATCCCATAGCACATTTTTCAGAAAATTGTGATTAGGGTCACATCAATGGAAAGAGGTTAGAGTACAAAGAGATTTGTATAAGCGCAAATCTATCCCATAGCACATTTTGCAGAAAATTGTGATTAGGATCACATCAATGGAAAGAGGTTAGGGTACAAAGAGATTTGTAAAAACGCAAATCTATCCCATAGCACATTTTTCAGAAAATTGTGATTAGGATCACATCAATGGAAAGAGGTTAGGGTACAAAGAGATTTGTATAAGCGCAAATCTATCCCATAGCACATTTTGCAGAAGATTGTGATTAGGATCACATCAATGGAAAGAGGTTAGGGTACAAAGAGATTTGTAAAAACGCAAATCTATCCCATAGCACATTTTTCAGAAAATTGTGATTAGGATCACATCAATGGAAAGAGGTTAGGGTACAAAGAGATTTGTATAAGCGCAAATCTATCCCATAGCACATTTTGCAGAAGATTGTGATTAGGATCACATCAATGGAAAGAGGTTAGGGTACAAAGAGATTTGTAAAAGCGCAAATCTATCCCATAGCACATTATGCAGAAAATTGTGATTAGGATCACATCAATGGAAAGAGGTTAGGGTACAAAGAGATTTGTATAAGCGCAAATCTATCCCATAGCACATTTTGCAGAAAAATGTGATTAGGATCACATCAATGGAAAGAGGTTAGGGTACAAAGAAATTTGTAAAAGCGCAAATCTATCCCATAGCACATTTTTCAGAAAATTGTGATTAGGATCACATCAATGGAAAGAGGTTAAAGTACAAAGAGATTTGTATAAGCGCAAATCTATCCCATAGCACATTTTGCAGAACATTGTGATTAGGATCACATAAATTGAAAAGAGGTTAGGGTACAAAGAGATTTGTAAAAGCGCAAATCTATCCCATAGCACATTTTGCAGAAAATTGTTATTAGGATCACATAAATGCAAAGAGGTTAGGGTACAAAGAGATTTGTAAAAGCGCAAATCTAACCCATAGCACATTTTGCAGAAAATTGTGATAAGGATCACATAAATGGAAAGAGGTTAGGGTACTAAGAGACTTGTAAAAGCGCAAATCTATCCCATAGCACATTTTGCAGAAAATTGTGTTTAGAATCACATAAATGGAAAGAGGTTAGGGTACAAAGAGATTTGTAAAACCGCAAATCTATCCCATAGCACATGTTGCAGAAAATTGTGATTATGATCACATAAATGGAAAGAGGTTAGGGTACAAAGAGATTTGTATAAGCGCAAATCTATCCCATAGCACATTTTGCAGAAAATTGTGATTAGGATCACATCAATGGAAAGAGGTTAGGGTACAAAGAGGTTTGTAAAAGCCAACTCTATCCCATAGCACATTTTGCAGAAAATTGTGATTAGGATCACATCAATGGAAAGAGGTTAGAGTACAAAGAGATTTGTAAAAGCGCAAATCTATCCCATAGCACATTTTTCAGAAAATTGTGATTAGGATCACATCAATGGAAAGAGTTTAGGGTACAAAGAGATTTGTAAAAGCGCAAATCTATCCCATAGCACATTTTTCAAAAAATTGTGATTAGGATCACATCAATGGAAAGAGGTTAGGGTACAAAGAGATTTGTAAAAGCGCAAATCAATCCCATAGCATATTTTTCAGAAAATTGTGATTAGGATCACATCAATGGAAAGAGGTTAGGGTACAAACAGATTTGTAAGAGCGCAAATCTATCCCATAGCACATTTTGCAGAGAATTGTGATTAGGATCACATCAATGGAAAGAGGTTAGGGTACAAAGGGATTTGTAAAAGCGCAAATCTATCCCATAGCACATTTTTCAGAAAATTGTGATTAGGATCACATCAATGGAAAGAGGTTAGGGTACAAAGAGATTTGTAAAAGCGCAAATCTATCCCATAGCACATTTTGCAGAAAATTGTGATTAGGATCACATCAATGGAATGAGGTTAGGGTACAAAGAGATTTGTAAAAGCGCAAATCTATCCCATAGCACATTTTTCAGAAAATTGTGATTAGGATCACATCAATGGAAAGAGGTTAGGGTACAAAGAGATTTGTATAAGCGCAATTCTATCCCATAGCACATTTTGCAAAAAATTGTGATTAGGATCACATCAATGGAAAGAGGTTAGGGTACAAAGAGATTTGTAAAAGCGCAAATCTATCCCATAGCACATTTTTCAGAAAATTGTGATTAGGATCACATCAATGGAAAGAGGTTAGGGTACAAAGAGATTTGTAAAAGCGCAAATCTATCCCATAGCACATTTTTCAGTAAATTGTGATTAGGATCACATCAATGGAAAGAGGTTAGGGTACAAGAGATTTGTAAAAGCGCAAATCTATCCCATAGCACATTTTTCAGAAAATTGTGATTAGGATCACATCAATGGAAAGAGGTTAGGGTACAAAGAGATTTGTATAAGCGCAAATCTATCCCATAGCACATTTTGCAGAAAATTGTGATTAGGATCACATCAATGGAAAGAGGTTAGGGTACAAAGAGATTTGTAAAAGCGCAAATCTATCCCATAGCACATTTTTCGGAAAATTGTGATTAGGATCACATCAATGGAAAGAGGTTAGGGTACAAAGAGATTTGTATAAGCGCAAATCTATGCCATAGCAATTTTTGCAGAAAATTGTGATTAGGATCACATCAATGGAAAGAGGTTAGGGTACAAAGAGATTTGTAAAAGCGCAAATCTATCCCATAGCACATTTAACAGAAAATTGTGATTAGGATCACATCAATGGAAAGAGGTTAGGGTACAAAGAGATTTGTATAAGCGCAAATCTATCCCATAGCACATTTTGCAGAAAATTGTGATTAGGATCACATCAATGGAAAGAGGTTAGGGTACAAAGAGATTTGTAAAAGCGCAAATATATCCCATAGCACATTTTTCAGAAAATTGTGATTAGGATCACATCAATGGAAAGAGGTTAGGGTACAAAGAGATTTGTAAAAGCGCAAATCTATCCCATAGCACATTTTTCAGAAAATTGTGATTAGGATCACATCAATGGAAAGAGGTTAGGGTACAAATAGATTTGTAAAAGCGCAAATCTATCCCATAGCACATTTTTCAGAAAATTGTGATTAGGATCACATTTATGGAAAGAGGTTAGGGTGCAAAGAGATTTGTATAAGCGCAAATATATCCCATAGCACATTTTGCAGAAAATTGTGATTAGGATCACATCAATGGAAAGAGGTTATGGTACAAAGAGATTTGTAAAAGCGCAAATCTATCCCATAGCACATTTTTCAGAAAATTGTGATTAGGATCACATCAATGGAAAGAGGTTAGGGTACAAAGAGATTTGTAAAAGCGCAAATCTATCCCATAGCACATTTTTTAGTAAATTGTGATTAGGATCACATCAATGGAAAGAGTTTAGGGTACAAAGAGATTTGTAAAAGCGCAAATCTATCCCATAGCACATTTTTCAGAAAATTGTGATTAGGGTCACATCAATGGAAAGAGGTTAGAGTACAAAGAGATTTGTATAAGCGCAAATCTATCCCATAGCACATTTTGCAGAAAATTGTGATTAGGATCACATCAATGGAAAGAGGTTAGGGTACAAAGAGATTTGTAAAAACGCAAATCTATCCCATAGCACATTTTTCAGAAAATTGTGATTAGGATCACATCAATGGAAAGAGGTTAGGGTACAAAGAGATTTGTATAAGCGCAAATCTATCCCATAGCACATTTTGCAGAAGATTGTGATTAGGATCACATCAATGGAAAGAGGTTAGGGTACAAAGAGATTTGTAAAAGCGCAAATCTATCCCATAGCACATTATGCAGAAAATTGTGATTAGGATCACATCAATGGAAAGAGGTTAGGGTACAAAGAGATTTGTATAAGCGCAAATCTATCCCATAGCATATTTTGCAGAAAATTGTGATTAGGATCACATCAATGGAAAGAGGTTAGGGTACAAAGAGATTTGTATAAGCGCAAATCTATCCCATAGCACATTTTGCAGAAAATTGTGATTAGGATCATATAAATGAAAAGAGGTTAGGGAACGAAGAAATTTGTAAAATCGCAAATCACTCCCATAACACATTTTTCAGAAAATTGTGATTAGGATCACATCAATGGAAAGAGGTTAGGGTACAAAGAGATTTGTATAAGCGCAAATCTATCCCATAGCACATTTTGCAGAAAATTGAGATTAGGATCATATAAATGAAAAGAGGTTAGGGTACGAAGGAATTTGTAAAATCGCAAATCACTCCCATAACACATTTTGCAGAAAATTGTGATTATGATCACATAAATGGAAAGAGGTTAGGGTACAAAGAGATTTGTATAAGCGCAAATCTATCCCATAGCACATTTTGCAGAAAATTGTGATTAGGATCATATAAATGAAAAGAGGTTAGGGTACGAAGAAATTTGTAAAATCGCAAATCACTCCCATAACACATTTTTCAGAAAATTGTGATTATGATCACATAAATGTAAAGAGGTTAGGCTACAAAGAGATTTGTATAAGCGCAAATCTATCCCATAGCACATTTTGCAGAAAATTGTGATTAGGATCACATCAATGGAAAGAGGTTAGGGTACAAAGAGATTTGTAAAAGCGCAAATCTATCCCATAGCACATTTTTCAGAAAATTGTGATTAGGATCACATCAATGCAAAGAGGTTAGGGTACAAAGAGATTTGTAAAAGCGCAAATCTATCCCATAGCACATTTTGCAGAAAATTGTGATAAGGATTACATAAATGGAAAGAGGTTAGGGTACTAAGAGACTTGTAAAAGCGCAAATCTATCCCATAGCACATTTTGCAGAAAATTGTGATTAGGATCACATAAATGGAAAGAGGTTAGGGTACAAAGAGATTTGTAAAAGCGCAAATCTATCCCATAGCACATTTTGCAGAAAATTGTGATCAGGATCAAATCAATGAAAAGAGGTTAGGGTACAAAGAGATTTGTATAAGCGCAAATCACTCCAATAGCACATTTTGCAGAAAATTGTGATTAGGATCACATCAATTGAAAGAGGTTAGGGTACAAAGAGGTTTGTAAAAGCCAAATCTATCCCATTGCACATTTTGCAGAAAATTGTGATTAGGATCACATCAATGGAAAGAGGTTAGGGTACAAAGAGATTTGTATAAGCGCAATTCTATCCCATAGCACATTTTTCAGAAAATTGAGATTAGGATCACATCAATGGAAAGAGGTTAGGGTACAAAGAGATTTGTAAAAGCGCAAATCTATCCCATAGCACATTTTTCAGAAAATTGTAATTAGGATCACATCAATGGAAAGAGGTTACGGTGCAAAGAGATTTGTATAAGCGCAAATCTATCCCATAGCACATTTTGCAGAAAATTGTGATTAGGATCAAATCAATGGAAAGAGGTTATGGTACAAAGAGATTTGTAAAAGCGCAAATCTATCCCATAGCACATTTTTCAGAAAATTGTGATTAGGATCACATCAATGGAAAGAGGTTAGGGTACAAAGAAATTTGTATAAGCGCAAATCTATCCCATAGCACATTTTGCAGAAAATTGTGATTAGGATCACATCAATGGAAAGAGGTTAGGGTACAAAGAGATTTGTAAAAGCGCAAATCTATCCCATAGCACATTTTTCAGAAAATTGTGATTAGGATCACATCAATGGAAAGAGGTTAGGGTACAAAGAGATTTGTATTAGCGCAAATCTATCCCATAGCACATTTTGCAGAAAATTGTGATTAGGATCACATCAATGGAAAGAGGTTAGGGTACAAAGAGATTTGTAAAAGCGCAAATCTATCCCATAGCACATTTTTCAGAAAATTGTGATTAGGATCACATCAATGGAAAGAGGTTAGGGTACAAAGAGATTTGTATAAACGCAAATCTATCCCATAGCACATTTTGCAGAAAATTGTGATTAGGATCACATCAATGGAAAGAGGTTAGGGTACAAAGAGATTTGTAAAAGCGCAAATCTATCCCATAGCACATTTTTCAGAAAATTGTGATTAGGATCACATCAATGGAAAGAGGTTAGGGTACAAAGAGATTTGTATAAGCGCAAATCTATCCCATAGCACATTTTGCAGAAAATTGTGATTAGGATCACATCAATGGAAAGAGGTTAGGGTACAAAGATGTTTGTAAAAGCCAAATCTATCCCATAGCACATTTTGCAGAAAATTGTGATTAGGATCACATCAATGGAAAGAGGTTAGGGTACAAAGAGATTTTAAAAGCGCAAATCTATCCCATAGCACATTTTTCAGAAAATTGTGATTAGGATCACATCAATTGAAAGAGGTTAGGGTACAAAGAGATTTGTAAAAGCGCAAATCTATCCCATAGCACATTTTTCAGAAAATTGAGATTAGGATCACATCAATGGAAAGAGGTTAGGATACAAAGAGATTTGTAAAAGCGCAAATCTATCCCATAGCACATTTTTCAGAAAATTGTGATTAGGATCACATCAATGGAAAGAGGTTAGGGTACAAAGAGATTTGTATAAGCGCAAATCTATCCCATAGCACATTTTGCAGAAAATTGTGATTAGGATCACATCAATGGAAAGAGGTTAGGGTACAAAGAGATTTGTAAAAGCGCAAATCTATCCCATAGCACATAAAATTGTAATTAGGATCACATTAATGGAAAGAGGTTAGGGTACAAAGAGATTTGTATAAGCGCAAATCTATCCCATAGCACATTTTGCAGAAAAATGTGATTAGGATCACATCAATGGAAAGAGGTTAGGGTACAAAGAAATTTGTAAAAGCGCAAATCTATCCCATAGCACATTTTTCAGAAAATTGTGATTAGGATCACATCAATGGAAAGAGGTTAAAGTACAAAGAGATTTGTATAAGCGCAAATCTATCCCATAGCACATTTTGCAGAAAATTGTGATTAGGATCACATAAATTGAAAAGAGGTTAGGGTACAAAGAGATTTGTAAAAGCGCAAATCTATCCCATAGCACATTTTGCAGAAAATTGTTATTAGGATCACATAAATGCAAAGAGGTTAGGGTACAAAGAGATTTGTAAAAGCGCAAATCTAACCCATAGCACATTTTGCAGAAAATTGTGATAAGGATCACATAAATGGAAAGAGGTTAGGGTACTAAGAGACTTGTAAAAGCGCAAATCTATCCCATAGCACATTTTGCAGAAAATTGTGATTAGAATCACATAAATGGAAAGAGGTTAGGGTACAAAGAGATTTGTAAAACCGCAAATCTATCCCATAGCACATGTTGCAGAAAATTGTGATTAGGATCACATCAATGGAAAGAGGTTAGGGTACTAAGAGACTTGTAAAAGCGCAAATCTATCCCATAGCACATTTTGCAGAAAATTGTGATTAGAATCACATAAATGGAAAGAGGTTAGGGTACAAAGAGATTTGTATAAGCGCAAATCTATCCCATAGCACATTTTGCAGAAAATTGTGATTAGGATCACATCAATGGAAAGAGGTTAGGGTACAAAGAGGTTTGTAAAAGCCAAATCTATCCCATAGCACATTTTGCAGAAAATTGTGATTAGGATCACATCAATGGAAAGAGGTTAGGGTACAAAGAGATTTGTAAAAGCGCAAATCTATCCCATAGCACATTTTTCAGAAAATTGTGATTAGGATCACATCAATGGAAAGAGGTTAGGGTACAAAGAGATTTGTAAAAGCGCAAATCTATCCCATAGCACATTTTTCAGAAAATTGTGATTAGGATCACATCAATGGAAAGAGGTTAGGGTACAAAGAGATTTGTAAAAGCGCAAATCAATCCCATAGCATATTTTTCAGAAAATTGTGATTAGGATCACATCAATGGAAAGAGGTTAGGGTACAAAGAGATTTGTAAGAGCGCAAATCTATCCCATAGCACATTTTGCAGAGAATTGTGATTAGGATCACATCCATGGAAAGAGGTTAGGGTACAAAGAGATTTGTAAAAGCGCAAATCTATCCCATAGCACATTTTTCAGAAAATTGTGATTAGGATCACATCAATGGAAAGAGGTTAGGGTACAAAGAGATTTGTATAAGCGCAAATCTATCCCATAGCACATTTTGCAAAAAATTGTGATTAGGATCACATCAATGGAAAGAGGTTAGGGTACAAAGAGATTTGTAAAAGCGCAAATCTATCCCATAGCACATTTTTCAGAAAATTGTGATTAGGATCACATCAATGGAAAGAGGTTAGGGTACAAAGAGATTTGTAAAAGCGCAAATCTATCCCATAGCACATTTTTCAGTAAATTGTGATTAGGATCACATCAATGGAAAGAGGTTAGGGTACAAAGAGATTTGTAAAAGCGCAAATCTATCCCATAGCACATTTTTCAGAAAATTGTGATTAGGATCACATCAATGGAAAGAGGTTAGGGTACAAAGAGATTTGTATAAGCGCAAATCTATCCCATAGCACATTTTGCAGAAAATTGTGATTAGGATCACATCAATGGAAAGAGGTTAGGGTACAAAGAGATTTGTAAAAGCGCAAATCTATCCCATAGCACATTTTTCAGAAAATTGTGATTAGGATCACATCAATGGAAAGAGGTTAGGGTACAAAGAGATTTGTATAAGCGCAAATCTATGCCATAGCACTTTTTGCAGCAAATTGTGATTAGGATCACATCAATGGAAAGAGGTTAGGGTACAAAGAGATTTGTAAAAGCGCAAATCTATCCCATAGCACATTTAACAGAAAATTGTGATTAGGATCACATCAATGGAAAGAGGTTAGGGTACAAAGAGATTTGTATAAGCGCAAATCTATCCCATAGCACATTTTGCAAAAAATTGTGATTAGGATCACATCAATGGAAAGAGGTTAGGGTACAAAGAGATTTGTAAAAGCGCAAATCTATCCCATAGCACATTTTTCAGAAAATTGTGATTAGGATCACATCAATGGAAAGAGGTTAGGGTACAAAGAGATTTGTAAAAGCGCAAATCTATCCCATAGCACATTTTTCAGAAAATTGTGATTAGGATCACATCATTGGAAAGAGGTTAGGGTACAAAGAGATTTGTAAAAGCGCAAATCTATCCCATAGCACATTTTTCAGAAAATTGTGATTAGGATCACATCAATGGAAAGAGGTTAGGGTGCAAAGAGATTTGTATAAGCGCAAATCTATCCCATAGCACATTTTTCAGAAAATTGTGATTAGGATCACATCAATGGAAAGAGGTTAGGGTACAAAGAGATTTGTAAAAGCGCAAATCTATCCCATAGCACATTTTTCAGAAAATTGTGATTAGGATCACATCAATGGAAAGAGGTTAGGGTACAAAGAGATTTGTAAAAGCGCAAATCAATCCCATAGCACATTTTGCAGAGAATTGTGATTAGGATCACATCAATGGAAAGAGGTTAGGGTACAAAGGGATTTGTAAAAGCGCAAATCTATCCCATAGCACATTTTTCAGAAAATTGTGATTAGGATCACATCAATGGAAAGAGGTTAGGGTACAAAGAGATTTGTAAAAGCGCAAATCTATCCCACAGCACATTTTGCAGAAAATTGTGATTAGGATCACATCAATGGAAAGAGGTTAGGGTACAAAGAGATTTGTAAAAGCGCAAATCTATCCCATAGCACATTTTTCAGAAAATTGTGATTAGGATCACATCAATGGAAAGAGGTTAGTGTACAAAGAGATTTGTAAAAGCGCAAATCTATCCCATAGCACATTTTTCAGAAAATTGTGATTAGGATCACATCAATGGAAAGAGGTTAGGGTACAAAGAGATTTGTAAAAGCGCAAATCTATCCCATAGCACATTTTTCAGAAAATTGTGATTAGGATCACATCAATGGAAAGAGGTTAGGGTACAAAGAGATTTGTAAAAGCGCAAATCTATCCCATAGCACATTTTTCAGAAAATTGTGATTAGGATCACATCAATGGAAAGAGGTTAGGGTACAAAGAGATTTGTAAAAGCGCAAATCAATCCCATAGCATATTTTTCAGAAAATTGTGATTAGGATCACATCAATGGAAAGAGGTTAGGGTACAAAGAGATTTGTAAGAGCGCAAATCTATCCCATAGCACATTTTGCAGAGAATTGTGATTAGGATCACATCAATGGAAAGAGGTTAGGGTACAAAGGGATTTGTAAAAGCGCAAATCTATCCCATAGCACATTTTTCAGAAAATTGTGATTAGGATCACATCAATGGAAAGAGGTTAGGGTACAAAGAGATTTGTAAAAGCGCAAATCTATCCCATAGCACATTTTGCAGAAAATTGTGATTAGGATCACATCAATGGAATGAGGTTAGGGTACAAAGAGATTTGTAAAAGCGCAAATCTATCCCATAGCACATTTTTCAGAAAATTGTGATTAGGATCACATCAATGGAAAGAGGTTAGGGTACAAAGAGATTTGTAAAAGCGCAAATCTATCCCATAGCACATTTTTCAGAAAATTGTGATTAGGATCACATCAATGGAAAGAGGTTAGGGTACAAAGAGATTTGTATAAGCGCAAATCTATCCCATAGCACATTTTGCAAAAAATTGTGATTAGGATCACATCAATGGAAAGAGGTTAGGGTACAAAGAGATTTGTAAAAGCGCAAATCTATCCCATAGCACATTTTTCAGAAAATTGTGATTAGGATCACATCAATGGAAAGAGGTTAGGGTACAAAGAGATTTGTAAAAGCGCAAATCTATCCCATAGCACATTTTTCAGTAAATTGTGATTAGGATCACATCAATGGAAAGAGGTTAGGGTACAAAGAGATTTGTAAAAGCGCAAATCTATCCCATAGCACATTTTTCAGAAAATTGTGATTAGGATCACATCAATGGAAAGAGGTTAGGGTACAAAGAGATTTGTATAAGCGCAAATCTATCCCATAGCACATTTTGCAGAAAATTGTGATTGGGATCACATCAATGGAAAGAGGTTAGGGTACAAAGAGATTTGTAAAAGCGCAAATCTATCCCATAGCACATTTTTCAGAAAATTGTGATTAGGATCACATCAATGGAAAGAGGTTAGGGTACAAAGAGATTTGTATAAGCGCAAATCTATGCCATAGCACTTTTTGCAGCAAATTGTGATTAGGATCACATCAATGGAAAGAGGTTAGGGTACAAAGAGATTTGTAAAAGCGCAAATCTATCCCATAGCACATTTAACAGAAAATTGTGATTAGGATCACATCAATGGAAAGAGGTTAGGGTACAAAGAGATTTGTATAAGCGCAAATCTATCCCATAGCACATTTTGCAGAAAATTGTGATTAGGATCACATCAATGGAAAGAGGTTAGGGTACAAAGAGATTTGTAAAAGCGCAAATCTATCCCATAGCACATTTTTCAGAAAATTGTGATTAGGATCACATCAATGGAAAGAGGTTAGGGTACAAAGAGATTTGTAAAAGCGCAAATCTATCCCATAGCACATTTTTCAGAAAATTGTGATTAGGATCACATCAATGGAAAGAGGTTAGGGTGCAAAGAGATTTGTATAAGCGCAAATCTATCCCATAGCACATTTTTCAGAAAATTGTGATTAGGATCACATCAATGGAAAGAGGTTAGGGTACAAAGAGATTTGTAAAAGCGCAAATCTATCCCATAGCACATTTTTCAGAAAATTGTGATTAGGATCACATCAATGGAAAGAGGTTAGGGTACAAAGAGATTTGTAAAAGCGCAAATCAATCCCATAGCACATTTTGCAGAGAATTGTGATTAGGATCACATCAATGGAAAGAGGTTAGGGTACAAAGGGATTTGTAAAAGCGCAAATCTATCCCATAGCACATTTTTCAGAAAATTGTGATTAGGATCACATCAATGGAAAGAGGTTAGGGTACAAAGAGATTTGTAAAAGCGCAAATCTATCCCACAGCACATTTTGCAGAAAATTGTGATTAGGATCACATCAATGGAAAGAGGTTAGGGTACAAAGACATTTGTAAAAGCGCAAATCTATCCCATAGCACATTTTTCAGAAAATGTTGATTAGGATCACATCAATGGAAAGAGGTTAGGGTACAAAGAGATTTGTAAAAGCGCAAATCTATCCCATAGCACATTTTTCAGAAAATTGTGATTAGGATCACATCAATGGAAAGAGGTTAGTGTACAAAGAGATTTGTAAAAGCGCAAATCTATCCCATAGCACATTTTTCAGAAAATTGTGATTAGGATCACATCAGTGGAAAGAGGTTAGGGTACAAAGAGATTTGTAAAAGCGCAAATCTATCCCATAGCACATTTTTCAGAAAATTGTGATTAGGATCACATCAATGGAAAGAGGTTAGGGTACAAAGAGATTTGTAAAAGCGCAAATCAATCCCATAGCATATTTTTCAGAAAATTGTGATTAGGATCACATCAATGGAAAGAGGTTAGGGTACAAAGAGATTTGTAAGAGCGCAAATCTATCCCATAGCACATTTTGCAGAGAATTGTGATTAGGATCACATCAATGGAAAGAGGTTAGGGTACAAAGGGATTTGTAAAAGCGCAAACCTATCCCATAGTACATTTTTCAGAAATTTGTGATTAGGATCACATCAATGGAAAGAGGTTAGGGTACAAAGAGATTTGTAAAAGCGCAAATCTATCCCATAGCACATTTTGCAGAAAATTGTGATTAGGATCACATCAATGGAAAGAGGTTAGGGTACAAAGAGATTTGTAAAAGCGCAAATCTATCCCATAGCACATTTTTCAGAAAATTGTGATTAGGATCACATCAATGGAAAGAGGTTAAGGTACAAAGAGATTTGTAAAAGCACAAATCTATCCCATAGCACATTTTTCAGAAAATTGTGATTAGGATCACATCAATGGAAAGAGGTTAGGGTACAAAGAGATTTGTATAAGCGCAAATCTATCCCATAGCACATTTTGCAAAAAATTGTGATTAGGATCACATCAATGGAAAGAGGTTAGGGTACAAAGAGATTTGTAAAAGCGCAAATCTATCCCATAGCACATTTTTCAGTAAATTGTGATTAGGATCACATCAATGGAAAGAGGTTAGGGTACAAAGAGATTTGTAAAAGCGCAAATCTATCCCATAGCACATTTTTCAGAAAATTGTGATTAGGATCACATCAATGGAAAGAGGTTAGGGTACAAAGAGATTTGTATAAGCGCAAATCTATCCCATAGCACATTTTGCAGAAAATTGTGATTAGGATCACATCAATGGAAAGAGGTTAGGGTACAAAGAGATTTGTAAAAGCGCAAATCTATCCCATAGCACATTTTTCAGAAAATTGTGATTAGGATCACATCAATGGAAAGAGGTTAGGGTACAAAGAGATTTGTATAAGCGCAAATCTATGCCATAGCACTTTTTGCAGAAAATTGTGATTAGGATCACATCAATGGAAAGAGGTTAGGGTACAAAGAGATTTGTAAAAGCGCAAATCTATCCCATAGCACATTTAACAGAAAATTGTGATTAGGATCACATCAATGGAAAGAGGTTAGGGTACAAAGAGATTTGTATAAGCGCAAATCTATCCCATAGCACATTTTGCAGAAAATTGTGATTAGGATCACATCAATGGAAAGAGGTTAGGGTACAAAGAGATTTGTAAAAGCGCAAATCTATCCCATAGCACATTTTTCAGAAAATTGTGATTAGGATCACATCAATGGAAAGAGGTTAGGGTACAAAGAGATTTGTAAAAGCGCAAATCTATCCCATAGCACATTTTTCAGAAAATTGTGATTAGGATCACATCAATGGAAAGAGGTTAGGGTACAAAGAGATTTGTAAAAGCGCAAATCTATCCCATAGCACATTTTTCAGAAAATTGTGATTAGGATCACATCAATGGAAAGAGGTTAGGGTGCAAAGAGATTTGTATAAGCGCAAATCTATCCCATAGCACATTTTGCAGAAAATTGTGATTAGGATCACATCAATGGAAAGAGGTTATGGTACAAAGAGATTTGTAAAAGCGCAAATCTATCCCATAGCACATTTTTCAGAAAATTGTGATTAGGATCACATCAATGGAAAGAGGTTAGGGTACAAAGAGATTTGTAAAAGCGCAAATCTATCCCATAGCACATTTTTTAGTAAATTGTGATTAGGATCACATCAATGGAAAGAGGTTAGGGTACAAAGAGATTTGTATAAGCGCAAATCTATCCCATAGCACATTTTTCAGAAAATTGTGATTAGGGTCACATCAATGGAAAGAGGTTAGGGTACAAAGAGATTTGTATAAGCGCAAATCTATCCCATAGCACATTTTGCAGAAAATTGTGATTAGGATCACATCAATGGAAAGAGGTTGGGGTACAAAGAGATTTGTAAAAGCGCAAATCTATCCCATAGCACATTTTTCAGAAAATTGTGATTAGGATCACATCAATGGAAAGAGGTTAGGGTACAAAGAGATTTGTATAAGCGCAAATCTATCCCATAGCACATTTTGCAGAAGATTGTGATTAGGATCACATCAATGGAAAGAGGTTAGGGTACAAAGAGATTTGTAAAAGCGCAAATCTATCCCATAGCACATTTTTCAGAAAATTGTGATTAGGATCACATCAATGGAAAGAGGTTAGGGTACAAAGAGATTTGTAAAAGCGCAAATCTATCCCATAGCACATTTTTCAGAAAATTGTGATTAGGATCACATCAATGGAAAGAGGTTAGGGTACAAAGAGATTTGTAAAAGCGCAAATCTATCCCATAGCACATTTTTCAGAAAATTGTGATTAGGATCACATCAGTGGAAAGAGGTTAGGGTACAAAGAGATTTGTAAAAGCGCAAATCTATCCCATAGCACATTTTTCAGAAAATTGTGATTAGGATCACATCAATGGAAAGAGGTTAGGGTACAAAGAGATTTGTATAAGCGCAAATCTATCCCATAGCACATTTTGCAGAAAATTGTGATTAGGATCATATAAATGAAAAGAGGTTAGGGTACGAAGGAATTTTTAAAATCGCAAATCACTCCCATAACACATTTTGCAGAAAATTGTGATTATGATCACATAAATGGAAAGAGGTTAGGGTACAGAGAGATTTGTATAAGCGCAAATCTATCCCATAGCACATTTTGCAGAAAATTGTGATTAGGATCATATAAATGAAAAGAGGTTAGGGTACGAAGAAATTTGTAAAATCGCAAATCACTCCCATAACACATTTTTCAGAAAATTGTGATTATGATCACATAAATGGAAAGAGGTTAGGCTACAAAGAGATTTGTATAAGAGCAAATCTATCCCATAGCACATTTTGCAGAAAATTGTGATTAGGATCACATCAATGGAAAGAGGTTAGGGTACAAAGAGATTTGTAAAAGCGCAAATCTATCCCATAGCACTTTTTTCAGAAAATTGTGATTAGGATCACATCAATGCAAAGAGGTTAGGGTACAAAGAGATTTGTAAAAGCGCAAATCTATCCCATAGCACATTTTGCAGAAAATTGTGATAAGGTTCACATAAATGGAAAGAGGTTAGGGTACTAAGATACTTGTAAAAGCGCAAATCTATCCCATAGCACATTTTGCAGAAAATTGTGATTAGGATCACATAAATGGAAAGAGGTTAGGGTACAAAGAGATTTGTAAAAGCGCAAATCTATCCCATAGCACATTTTGCAGAAAATTGTAATCAGGATCAAATCAATGAAAAGAGGTTAGGGTACAAAGAGATTTGTAAAATCGCAAATCACTCCAATAGCACATTTTGCAGAAAATTGTGATTAGGATCACATCAATGGAAAGAGGTTAGGGTACAAAGAGGTTTGTAAAAGCCAAATCTATCCCATTGCACATTTTGCAGAAAATTGTGATTAGGATCACATCAATGGAAAGAGGTTAGACTACAAAGAGATTTGTATAAGCGCAAATCTATCCCATAGCACATTTTTCAGAAAATTGAGATTAGGATCACATCAATGGAAAGAGGTTAGGGTACAAAGAGATTTGTAAAAGCGCAAATCTATCCCACAGCACATTTTTCAGAAAATTGTAATTAGGATCACATCAATGGAAAGAGGTTACGGTGCAAAGAGATTTGTATAAGCGCAAATCTATCCCATAGCACATTTTGCAGAAAATTGTGATTAGGATCAAATCAATGGAAAGAGGTTATGGTACAAAGAGATTTGTAAAAGCGCAAATCTATCCCATAGCACATTTTTCAGAAAATTGTGATTAGGATCACATCAATGGAAAGAGGTTAGGGTACAAAGAAATTTGTATAAGCGCAAATCTATCCCATAGCACATTTTGCAGAAAACTGTGATTAGGATCACATCAATGGAAAGAGGTTAGGGTACAAAGAGATTTGTAGAAGCGCAAATCTATCCCATAGCACATTTTTCAGAAAATTGTGATTAGGATCACATCAATGGAAAGAGGTTAGGGTACAAAGAGATTTGTATTAGCGCAAATCTATCCCATAGCACATTTTGCAGAAAATTGTGATTAGGATCACATCAATGGAAAGAGGTTAGGGTACAAAGAGATTTGTAAAAGCGCAAATCTATCCCATAGCACATTTTTCAGAAAATTGTGATTAGGATCACATCAATGGAAAGAGGTTAGGGTACAAAGAGATTTGTATAAACGCAAATCTATCCCATAGCACATTTTGCAGAAAATTGTGATTAGGATCACATCAATGGAAAGAGGTTAGGGTACAAAGAGATTTGTATAAGCGCAAATCTATCCCATAGCACATTTTGCAGAAAATTGTGATTAGGATTATATAAATGAAAAGAGGTTAGGGTACGAAGGAATTTGTAAAATCGCAAATCACTCCCATAACACATTTTGCAGAAAATTGTGATTATGATCACATAAATGGAAAGAGGTTAGGGTACAAAGAGATTTGTATAAGCGCAAATCTATCCCATAGCACATTTTGCAGAAAATTGTGATTAGTATCACATCAATGGAAAGAGGTTAGGGTACAAACAGATTTGTAAAAGCGCAAATCTATCCCATAGCACATTTTTCAGAAAATTGTGATTAGGATCACATCAATGGAAAGAGATTAGGGTACAAAGAGATTTGTAAAAGCGCAAATCTATCCCATAGCACATTTTTCAGTAAATTGTGATTAGGATCACATCAATGGAAAGAGGTTAGGGTACAAAGAGATTTGTAAAAGCGCAAATCTATCCCATAGCACATTTTTCAGAAAATTGTGATTAGGATCACATCAATGGAAAGAGGTTAGGGTACAAAGAGATTTGTATAAGCGCAAATCTATCCCATAGCACATTTTGCAGAAAATTGTGATTAGGATCACATCAATGGAAAGAGGTTAGGGTACAAAGAGATTTGTAAAAGCGCAAATCTATCCCATAGCACATTTTGCAGAAAATTGTGATTAGGATTATATAAATGAAAAGAGGTTAGGGTACGAAGGAATTTGTAAAATCGCAAATCACTCCCATAACACATTTTGCAGAAAATTGTGATTATGATCACATAAATGGAAAGAGGTTAGGGTACAAAGAGATTTGTATAAGCGCAAATCACTCCCATAACACATTTTTCAGAAAATTTTGATTATGATCACATAAATGGAAAGAGGTTAGGGTACAAAGAGATTTGTATAAGCGCAAATCTATCCCATAGCACATTTTGCAGAAAATTGTGATTAGGATCACATCAATGGAAAGAGGTTAGGGTACAAACAGATTTGTAAAAGCGCAAATCTATCCCATAGCACATTTTTCAGAAAATTGTGATTAGGATCACATCAATGGAAAGAGGTTAGGGTACAAAGAGATTTGTAAAAGCGCAAATCTATCCCATAGCACATTTTTCAGAAAATTGTGATTAGGATCACATCAATGGAAAGATGTTAGGGTACAAAGAGATTTGTAAAAGCGCAAATCAATCCCATAGCATATTTTTCAGAAAATTGTGATTAGGATCACATCAATGGAAAGAGGTTAGGGTACAAAGAGATTTGTAAGAGCGCAAATCTATCCCATAGCACATTTTGCAGAGAATTGTGATTAGGATCACATCAATGGAAAGAGGTTAGGGTACAAAGAGATTTGTAAAAGCGCAAATCTGTCCCATAGCACATTTTTCAGAAAATTGTGATTAGGATCACATCAATGGAAAGAGGTTAGGGTACAAAGAGATTTGTAAAAGCGCAAATCTATCCCATAGCACATTTTGCAGAAAATTGTGATTAGGATCACATCAATGGAAAGAGGTTAGGGTACAAAGAGATTTGTAAAAGCGCAAATCTATCCCATAGCACATTTTTCAGAAAATTGTGATTAGGATCACATCAATGGAAAGAGGTTAGGGTACAAAGAGATTTGTATAAGCGCAAATTTAACCCATAGCACATTTTGCAAAAAATTGTGATTAGGATCACATCAATGGAAAGAGGTTAGGGTACAAAGAGATTTGTAAAAGCGCAAATCTATCCCATAGCACATTTTTCAGAAAATTGTGATTAGGATCACATCAATGGAAAGAGGTTAGGGTACAAAGAGATTTGTAAAAGCGCAAATCTATCCCATAGCACATTTTTCAGTAAATTGTGATTAGGATCACATCAATGGAAAGAGGTTAGGGTACAAAGAGATTTGTAAAAGCGCAAATCTATCCCATAGCACATTTTTCAGAAAATTGTGATTAGGATCACATCAATGGAAAGAGGTTAGGGTACAAAGAGATTTGTATAAGCGCAAATCTATCCCATAGCACATTTTGCAGAAAATTGTGATTAGGATCACATCAATGGAAAGAGGTTAGGGTACAAAGAGATTTGTAAAAGCGCAAATCTATCCCATAGCACATTTTTCAGAAAATTGTGATTAGGATCACATCAATGGAAAGAGGTTAGTGTACAAAGAGATTTGTATAAGCGCAAATCTATGCCATAGCACTTTTTGCAGAAAATTGTGATTAGGATCACATCAATGGAAAGAGGTTAGGGTACAAAGAGATTTGTAAAAGCGCAAATCTATCCCATAGCACATTTAACAGAAAATTGTGATTATGATCACATAAATGGAAAGAGGTTAGGGTACAAAGAGATTTGTATAAGGGCAAATCTATCCCATAGCACATTTTGCAGAAAATTGTGATTAGGATCACATCAATGGAAAGAGGTTAGGGTACAAAGAGATTTGTATAAGGGCAAATCTATCCCATAGCACATTTTGCAGAAAATTGTGATTAGGATCACATCAATGGAAAGAGGTTAGGGTACAAACAGATTTGTAAAAGCGCAAATCTATCCCATAGCACATTTTTCAGAAAATTGTGATTAGGATCACATCAATGGAAAGAGGTTAGGGTACAAAGAGATTTGTAAAAGCGCAAATCTATCCCATAGCACATTTTTCAGAAAATTGTGATTAGGATCACATCAATGGAAAGATGTTAGGGTACAAAGAGATTTGTAAAAGCGCAAATCAATCCCATAGCATATTTTTCAGAAAATTGTGATTAGGATCACATCAATGGAAAGAGGTTAGGGTACAAAGAGATTTGTAAGAGCGCAAATCTATCCCATAGCACATTTTGCAGAGAATTGTGATTAGGATCACATCAATGGAAAGAGGTTAGGGTACAAAGAGATTTGTAAAAGCGCAAATCTATCCCATAGCACATTTTTCAGAAAATTGTGATTAGGATCACATCAATGGAAAGAGGTTAGGGTACAAAGAGATTTGTAAAAGCGCAAATCTATCCCATAGCACATTTTGCAGAAAATTGTGATTAGGATCACATCAATGGAAAGAGGTTAGGGTACAAAGAGATTTGTAAAAGCGCAAATCTATCCCATAGCACATTTTTCAGAAAATTGTGATTAGGATCACATCAATGGAAAGAGGTTAGGGTACAAAGAGATTTGTATAAGCGCAAATTTAACCCATAGCACATTTTGCAAAAAATTGTGATTAGGATCACATCAATGGAAAGAGGTTAGGGTACAAAGAGATTTGTAAAAGCGCAAATCTATCCCATAGCACATTTTTCAGAAAATTGTGATTAGGATCACATCAATGGAAAGAGGTTAGGGTACAAAGAGATTTGTAAAAGCGCAAATCTATCCCATAGCACATTTTTCAGTAAATTGTGATTAGGATCACATCAATGGAAAGAGGTTAGGGTACAAAGAGATTTGTAAAAGCGCAAATCTATCCCATAGCACATTTTTTCAGAAAATTGTGATTAGGATCACATCAATGGAAAGAGGTTAGGGTACAAAGAGATTTGTATAAGCGCAAATCTATCCCATAGCACATTTTGCAGAAAATTGTGATTAGGATCACATCAATGGAAAGAGGTTAGGGTACAAAGAGATTTGTAAAAGCGCAAATCTATCCCATAGCACATTTTTCAGAAAATTGTGATTAGGATCACATCAATGGAAAGAGGTTAGTGTACAAAGAGATTTGTATAAGCGCAAATCTATGCCATAGCACTTTTTGCAGAAAATTGTGATTAGGATCACATCAATGGAAAGAGGTTAGGGTACAAAGAGATTTGTAAAAGCGCAAATCTATCCCATAGCACATTTAACAGAAAATTGTGATTAGGATCACATCAATGGAAAGAGGTTAGGGTACAAAGAGATTTGTATAAGGGCAAATCTATCCCATAGCACATTTTGCAGAAAATTGTGATTAGGATCACATCAATGGAAAGAGGTTAGGGTACAAAGAGATTTGTAAAAGCGCAAATCTATCCCATAGCACATTTTTCAGAAAATTGTGATTAGGATCACATCAATAGAAAGAGGTTAGGGTACAAAGAGATTTGTAAAAGCGCAAATCTATCCCATAGCACATTTTTCAGAAAATTGTGATTAGTATCACATCAATGGAAAGAGGTTAGGGTACAAAGAGATTTGTAAAAGCGCAAATCTATCCCATAGCACATTTTTCAGAAAATTTTGATTAGGATCACATCAATGGAAAGAGGTTAGGGTGCAAAGAGATTTGTATAAGCGCAAATCTATCCCATAGCACATTTTGCAGAAAATTGTGGTTAGGATCACATCAATGGAAAGAGGTTATGGTACAAAGAGATTTGTAAAAGCGCAAATCTATCCCATAGCACATTTTTCAGAAAATTGTGATTAGGATCACATCAATGGAAAGAGGTTAGGGTACAAAGAGATTTGTAAAAGCGCAAATTTATCCCATAGCACATTTTTTAGTAAATTGTGATTAGGATCACATCAATGGAAAGAGGTTAGGGTACAAAGAGATTTGTAAAAGCGCAAATCTATCCCATAGCACATTTTTCAGAAAATTGTTATTAGGGTCACATCAATGGAAAGAGGTTAGGGTACAAAGAGATTTGTATAAGCGCAAATCTATCCCATAGCACATTTTGCAGAAAATTGTGATTAGGATCACATCAATGGAAAGAGGTTAGTGTACAAAGAGATTTGTAAAAGCGCAAATCTATCCCATAGCACATTTTTCAGAAAATTGTGATTAGGATCACATCAATGGAAAGAGGTTAGGGTACAAAGAGATTTGTAAAAGCGCAAATCTATCCCATAGCACATTTTGCAGAAGATTGTGATTAGGATCACATCAATGGAAAGAGGTTAGGGTACAAAGAGATTTGTAAAAGCGCAAATCTATCCCATAGCACATTTTTCAGAAAATTGTGATTAGGATCACATCAATGGAAAGAGGTTAGGGTATAAAGAGATTTGTATAAGCGCAAATCTATCCCATAGCATATTTTGCAGAAAATTGTGATTAGGATCACATCAATGGAAAGAGGTTAGGGTACAAAGAGATTTGTATAAGCGCAAATCTATCCCATAGCACATTTTGCAGAAAATTGTGATTAGGATCATATAAATGAAAAGAGGTTAGGGTACGAAGAAATTTGTAAAATCGCAAATCACTCCCATAACACATTTTTCAGAAAATTGTGATTAGGATCACATCAATGGAAAGAGGTTAGGGTACAAAGAGATTTGTATAAGCGCAAATCTATCCCATAGCACATTTTGCAGAAAATTGTGATTAGGATCATATAAATGAAAAGAGGTTAGGGTACGAAGGAATTTGTAAAATCGCAAATCACTCCCATAACACATTTTGCAGAAAATTGTGATTATGATCACATAAATGGAAAGAGGTTAGGGTACAAAGAGATTTGTATAAGCGCAAATCTATCCCATAGCACATTTTGCAGAAAATTGTGATTAGGATCATATAAATGAAAAGAGGTTAGGGTACGAAGAAATTTGTAAAATCGCAAATCACTCCCATAACACATTTTTCAGAAAATTGTGATTATGATCACATAAATGGAAAGAGGTTAGGCTACAAAGAGATTTGTATAAGCGCAAATCTATCCCATAGCACATTTTTCAGAAAATTGTGATTAGGAACACATCAATGCAAAGAGGTTAGGGTACAAAGAGATTTGTAAAAGCGCAAATCTATCCCATAGCACATTTTTCAGAAAATTGTGGTTAGGATCACATCAATGCAAAGAGGTTAGGGTACAAAGAGATTTGTAAAAGCGCAAATCTATCCCATAGCACATTTTGCAGAAAATTGTGATAAGGATCACATAAATGGAAAGAGGTTAGGGTACTAAGAGACTTGTAAAAGCGCAAATCTATCCCATAGCACATTTTGCAGAAAATTGTGATTAGGATCACATAAATGGAAAGAGGTTAGGGTACAAAGAGATTTGTAAAAGCGCAAATCTATCCCATAGCACATTTTGCAGAAAATTGTGATCAGGATCAAATCAATGAAAAGAGGTTAGGGTACAAAGAGATTTGTATAAGCGCAAATCACTCCAATAGCACATTTTGCAGAAAATTGTGATTAGGATCACATCAATGGAAAGAGGTTAGGGTACAAAGAGGTTTGTAAAAGCCAAATCTATCCCATTGCCGATTTTGCAGAAAATTGTGATTAGGATCACATCAATGGAAAGAGGTCAGGGTACAAAGAGATTTGTATAAGCGCAAATCTATCCCATAGCACATTTTTCAGAAAATTGAGATTAGGATCACATCAATGGAAAGAGGTTAGGGTACAAAGAGATTTGTAAAAGCGCAAATCTATCCCATAGCACATTTTTCAGAAAATTGTAATTAGGATCACATCAATGGAAAGAGGTTACGGTGCAAAGAGATTTGTATAAGCGCAAATCTATCCCATAGCACATTTTGCAGAAAATTGTGATTAGGATCAAATCAATGGAAAGAGGTTATGGTACAAAGAGATTTGTAAAAGCGCAAATCTATCCCATAGCACATTTTTCAGAAAATTGTGATTAGGATCACATCAATGGAAAGAGGTTAGGGTACAAAGAAATTTGTAAAAGCGCAAATCTATCCCATAGCACATTTTTCAGAAAATTGTGATTAGGATCACATCAATGGAAAGAGGTTAGGGTACAAAGAGATTTGTAAAAGCGCAAATCTATCCCATAGCACATTTTGCAGAAAATTGTGATTAGGATCAAATCAATGGAAAGAGGTTATGGTACAAAGAGATTTGTAAAAGCGCAAATCTATCCCATAGCACATTTTGCAGAAAATTGTGATTAGGATCACATCAATGGAAAGAGGTTAGGGTACAAAGAGATTTGTAAAAGCGCAAATCTATCCCATAGCACATTTTTCAGAAAATTGTGATTAGGATCACATCAATGGAAAGAGGTTAGGGTACAAAGAGATTTGTATTAGCGCAAATCTATCCCATAGCACATTTTGCAGAAAATTGTGATTAGGATCACATCAATGGAAAGAGGTTAGGGTACAAAAAGATTTGTAAAAGCGCAAATCTATCCCATAGCACATTTTTCAGAAAATTGTGATTAGGATCACATCAATGGAAAGAGGTTAGGGTACAAAGAGATTTGTATAAGCGCAAATCTATCCCATAGCACATTTTGCAGAAAATTGTGATTAGGATCACATCAATGGAAAGAGGTTAGGGTACAAAGAGATTTGTAAAAGCGCAAATTTATCCCATAGCACATTTTTTAGTAAATTGTGATTAGGATCACATCAATGGAAAGAGGTTAGGGTACAAAGAGATTTGTAAAAGCGCAAATCTATCCCATAGCACATTTTTCAGAAAATTGTTATTAGGGTCACATCAATGGAAAGAGGTTAGGGTACAAAGAGATTTGTATAAGCGCAAATCTATCCCATAGCACATTTTGCAGAAAATTGTGATTAGGATCACATCAATGGAAAGAGGTTAGGGTACAAAGAGATTTGTAAAAGCGCAAATCTATCCCATAGCACATTTTTCAGAAAATTGTGATTAGGATCACATCAATGGAAAGAGGTTAGGGTACAAAGAGATTTGTAAAAGCGCAAATCTATCCCATAGCACATTTTGCAGAAGATTGTGATTAGGATCACATCAATGGAGAGAGGTTAGGGTACAAAGAGATTTGTAAAAGCGCAAATCTATCCCATAGCACATTTTTCAGAAAATTGTGATTAGGATCACATCAATGGAAAGAGGTTAGGGTACAAAGAGATTTGTATAAGCGCAAATCTATCCCATAGCATATTTTGCAGAAAATTGTGATTAGGATCACATCAATGGAAAGAGGTTAGGGTACAAAGAGATTTGTATAAGCGCAAATCTATCCCATAGCACATTTTGCAGAAAATTGTGATTAGGATCATATAAATGAAAAGAGGTTAGGGTACGAAGAAATTTGTAAAATCGCAAATCACTCCCATAACACATTTTTCAGAAAATTGTGATTAGGATCACATCAATGGAAAGAGGTTAGGGTACAAAGAGATTTGTATAAGCGCAAATCTATCCCATAGCACATTTTGCAGAAAATTGTGATTAGGATCATATAAATGAAAAGATGTTAGGGTACAAAGGAATTTGTAAAATCGCAAATCACTCCCATAACACATTTTGCAGAAAATTGTGATTATGATCACATAAATGGAAAGAGGTTAGGGTACAAAGAGATTTGTATAAGCGCAAATCTATCCCATAGCACATTTTGCAGAAAATTGTGATTAGGATCATATAAATGAAAAGAGGTTAGGGTACGAAGAAATTTGTAAAATCGCAAATCACTCCCATAACACATTTTTCAGAAAATTGTGATTATGATCACATAAATGGAAAGAGGTTAGGCTACAAAGAGATTTGTATAAGCGCAAATCTATCCCATAGCACATTTTTCAGAAAATTGTGATTAGGAACACATCAATGCAAAGAGGTTAGGGTACAAAGAGATTTGTAAAAGCGCAAATCTATCCCATAGCACATTTTTCAGAAAATTGTGATTAGGATCACATCAATGCAAAGAGGTTAGGGTACAAAGAGATTTGTAAAAGCGCAAATCTATCCCATAGCACATTTTGCAGAAAATTGTGATAAGGATCACATAAATGGAAAGAGGTTAGGGTACTAAGAGACTTGTAAAAGCGCAAATCTATCCCATAGCACATTTTGCAGAAAATTGTGATTAGGATCACATAAATGGAAAGAGGTTAGGGTACAAAGAGATTTGTAACAGCGCAAATCTATCCCATAGCACATTTTGCAGAAAATTGTGATCAGGATCAAATCAATGAAAAGAGGTTAGGGTACAAAGAGATTTGTATAAGCGCAAATCACTCCAATAGCACATTTTGCAGAAAATTGTGATTAGGATCACATCAATGGAAAGAGGTTAGGGTACAAAGAGGTTTGTAAAAGCCAAATCTATCCCATTGCCGATTTTGCAGAAAATTGTGATTAGGATCACATCAATGGAAAGAGGTTAGGGTACAAAGAGATTTGTATAAGCGCAAATCTATCCCATAGCACATTTTTCAGAAAATTGAGATTAGGATCACATCAATGGAAAGAGGTTAGGGTACAAAGAGATTTGTAAAAGCGCAAATCTATCCCATAGCACATTTTTCAGAAAATTGTAATTAGGATCACATCGATGGAAAGAGGTTACGGTGCAAAGAGATTTGTATAAGCGCAAATCTATCCCATAGCACATTTTGCAGAAGATTGTGATTAGGATCAAATCAATGGAAAGAGGTTATGGTACAAAGAGATTTGTAAAAGCGCAAATCTATCCCATAGCACATTTTTCAGAAAATTGTGATTAGGATC